>OZ010795.1:378304885-379629260 GCA_963932465.1 Maratus speciosus
TTGTCTTTGCATGGTTATAGTTGTTCTAGGATTTGGATGTTATGCGGATCTTTTTAGACATATTTGTTATAAAATAGTCTAGTGGTTTCTTGCTATTATTAATCTACGTTATTTGGGTTATCATAATTTGGTTTTGGATAATTTGAAGATTGTTTCTGCGTTCTGCTTCTATGATTGTAAATATTGTATATATAATTTTTCATACCCAAGTTTTATTATTTAATCAAGGCTAATTTAATTAAATTATTAATTTTTATTATTAAAATTTCTTATTTTTATGGCAATTATTGCATTTTCCATACATAATTTTTATATGGCAGTTCTTAGTAAACATCTCGATACTGGCAAGATACACTTAGCATCTATGCAGTGTAGTGCCCGGTACAGGAATAATAATTGGGTTGTTCCTGGATCGTCATCCAGCGACCATTTATACTCTCCCCCTCGTCCTTTATTTTTTCGTAAGTGCTATGATTCTCGGTGCAAGACATGTCCATACGCTGCTCAGACACAAATTGTCTCAGATCCTAATTATTCAAGTTTTTGTAAAGCAATTAATGTTATTTATAGTATAAAGTGCAACTTATGTAATATGAAATATATTGGTGAAACATCAGGTCCAATTCATAAACGAATCAATCATCATCGATCAGACTCTAATAATAACAAAGCAAAAAATATACAATCTACAGCTGAAATTCAACATTTTCATAAACATCTATTTAAAAATACGACAATTGAAGTCCTTCAAATTCTAAAAAATAAATCAGAACGTCTTTATATGGAATCATCATATATGAAATATTATAACACAATTTATCCTTATGCACTTAACAGTGAAGTATTTAACAGACCTGTCAAAGTCTTCACATCTATAAATAACAATATTGATTATTCTCCAATTTATCCTACTCTTAATCATAATTTAAATGCTAAAACAACACGTAATAAACGCGGAAAGGGTTCATCATCAGTTGTAGTTTCCAAAAAATCTATCACAAAACAAATTAATGATCTTCAACGAAATTACTTAGAGAATTATAACTGGTTGTTAATTCGTAAAAACATCTTTGCTATTAAAAAGAAACAGCTGGTACAACTTTTAAATGTTTTTCTAAGTAAATCTTTCTCTAAACATTTCTCTGATATTTACTTTGACCTTATTATGAGTAGGGTCAATCTTTTAAATATTAATATACAAAAAAAACACAAAATTCAGAACATGAATACTCAAATGATAATTACTTTTTCAAATCACATTTTTAATAAAATTAATATCAATTCTATAATTAATGATAAAAATTGTTTTTTTCCTATCAATAATCTTCATATATCAAAAACCTTTAAATATCCGAATACAATTGGGAGAAAAATTTTTAACTACAATATATTTTCAAAAAATACATCTGCTGCAAGTACTTTTCCGTGTAACTGCAAAGACCCCACTCTAAAAAAATACATAAACAATGATCATGGACATATAATCACTGGAAATCTTGATATTGTTCATGATTTTAAATTGAAACAACTAATGGGTTATGGTACTAAATATAGACTTCCATCTAAATTTAATGTTAAATCTATTATCAAACAGTTTACATATGATATTGATATTTTTATTTATAAAATTTCTATCTCTTATAATAAGCCTATTGAATATTTTAATCAATGGAAGATATTAGTAATTGAAAAATTAACTATGGCTTTAAAAAATAATATTGCTGATTTGGTTTCTATTAATACACAGCATTATTTCCAACAAATTACTAAATTACAAAAAAACTTCGTTATTACATATGTAGACAAATCTCCTAACAATTATGCTATTATATGTAAATCATATTATCACCAACTTCTTACAAATTCTATTTCTTCTAATAAGTCTTTTCAAAAAACTAATGAAAATGTTATTGTAAATAATCGTATAATTCGAAGTTATTATAAACTTTTAAATATTTTATCTACTAATTTTAATTATCCATATTTAGTTCTTATTCCCAAATTTCATAAAACTCCTATTAAATTTAGGACTGTTACTATTGGTTGTAATACATATAATAATAAAGCCAATACACTTCTCTTAAAAATTCTTAATCAAATATATGAACTTACTACAAACAATGATAATCCACATTGTATAAAAAATAGCTATCAACTTGTTAATATTTTAAAAAATCTTCATTCTGTTTGTAATATAACGACATATGACTTCAAAGATCTTTTTAATAATATAGACCTATTAGATTTGCATAAAATTATAAATGCATTATTTAAAAAGTATTATAAAAAACTGGAATTACCATCTAATATAGATATTGCATATTTTAAATCTTTAACTAACTTCATTATCTATAATAATTATATATTGCAAGATAATACTTTATATTTACAGCATGTCGGTATACCACAAGGCGGTTGTACTTCCAGTTTACTCTCAGACTTATACTTATCTCATTATGAACGTAATTTTACTAATAATAATCTACATTTATATCGTTATATTGATGACATCATTTTAATTGAAACTGATCAATCTGCAATTACTCGATTTCCAGTTGATTATCCCACTAATTTGGAATTAACGGAAAACCTTTTATCTAACAATACAATTAACTTCTTAGATCTTAAAATTACAATAAAAGACAATAAAACAATCACAGATTTATATGACAAACGTAAAGAATTTAAATTCACAGTTAATACATTTACAAATTTTAAATCTTGTCTACATCATTCTGTACTTCGTAATATAATACTTAATCATTTATATAGAATAAAATGTTTATGTTCTTCTTCTCTAATTAACAATAATATTAAAAAACTAATTTATGATGCATTAAATCATGGTTTTCCAAAAAAATTCATATATTCATTAATATACAATTAGTACTTTTCTTACATGATCTATAAACACAAATTAACACATGCGTAAACAAAATTACAAAAAAATTATAAAATAAAAAAAATATCTATAAAAAATTTAAAATTGTAAAATAATATAAAAAAATATTATAGGTTGGTTGGGTGGTCAGATGTTAGAGTAAGGAGGTGGGTGGTGTTGTCTGGATAATACGCAATGGTTAATTATTTATATATAAAAAAAAAAGCGGGGCTCTTGTATTATTACTATTTTTTTGTTATGTATTTTATGTGGATGTTGATTTGATTTTTTATATGTAAATTGGAGATTTTCATTAATATTATAATTAGCTTAATTATTCATTAATCTAATTTACAATTATTTGTTATTAAATTTTAATTTACTAAGGACAATATCATATTAATTACTAATAGTATGCCACTCTTAGTTTAATGTTTTTGAATGTCCCACATTCATACTTTATGGATTTTTATGGATGTCTGAAAATAATCCACATTCTATATTTGTGCTTTTTAAGTAATGGGATTTTAAGTATTATTTAACCTTCTATTTACTTCCACATGTTTTTTATTTCCTGTTCATTTTATAAATATCTTATATATAATTCATTAAAAAATAATTTTTAAATTATTTTTAATAATTATTTATATTAATTATTACTGAATTTATTTTGTTTTATAGCATATAGCTATATGCTATATATTATCAATGTTCTAGCATTATTTAAACTCTTAGTTTAGTTTAAATAAGTTTGCCAATAGAATATATTGTATGCTTTTAAATTTTATTAACAATAGTTTTAAATACATTGTGTGATTTATATTAGGTTTATAATTCTCTATATATAAGGATTTGTTTGGTTTTGCTGTTTAAACAGTTATTTACATTCAAAAGCTTGCAATTTTTTATCTTGCGATAGATGTTTAATATAATTAATAATAGATGGCAGCACCAAAATTGTCTCTTTCAGATTGCTCTAATTTTTAATTTTTCTAGCTCCATTTCAGTTATAATTTATACACCAGGGTGTTTTTTTAGCTAAATTTTGTCGATATTGTTAAACTGTTATCTATTAATTTAATAGTGCATTTTAAATAATGTAATTAATATCTATTTATTTTATATTAGATTAAATTTGTTTTACAAGGTATTTCAGATTTTATTTCAAAATGTATTAACTGCATCCTTTGGTATCATTTACTGTGATTTCTTAACTGTTTTATTCACCTTAATCTTTTTGATATACTGGTAGACATGTGCACATGGATTTTTGTAAAATACTGAAATATTAATCGGTATGATGTTTATTATTTATCTTTTATATCCTATAAATATTTAAATACGTTTTATTGATTCTTCCATTTCATATTATTTGTTTCTATTCTGCTTTCATTTTTAATCAATTCACTTGATTTTAGTGGTTGTTCGGGCACAGGGGAAAATTAATTTTAGCTTTAGCTTATTTTTCCCACAGAAAAGAACCATTTTGCTTATATCATTTAATTCTGTGCCCTTGATAACGTAATTCAATGTATAAGCTTTTCAATTTTTGTCGGTGTCCACTTTTTTCTTTTTTCTTCCATAATAATTCTTATAATATTTTTTTTTAATACTTACAGCTTTAATTCATAATAATTGACGGTGGTAGGTTATGTTTAATTAATGGTAATATATATATATATATATATATATATATATATATAAACGTAAAGTATAGTAATCACCAACAAAAAACAAATTATATTCATGTGAAATGCGCCAAACAGCTGCAGTAAAACACATAAATTCAATATAAACCAGTATAAGATTATATTTAGCCTGAAACAGCGCACTCCCCCTCACAGAACAAGAAGAACAAGAAAAAAATAACTGTATGTAAAAAATAAAATTTTAACGAAAACTATGAAAAAATAGGCTGCGGTCTCATCGGTAGTAGGTTATATTATAAAAGCAGCGGAGCATTCAAAAAATGTAAATAAAATATGCATAAGTGGCAGTGGGTTCCGGCCAGAACAGTGATAGCAAAATCAAATGTTAAACATTCGATGGCTATTATCACATGCTCCCAAACCAGACCCTATGCCAAAATTATTAAATGAATGCCTCAACTGGAACACAGTAAAAGATCCTAAAAATATGTTCGTTGAAAAAAACAAAAAACAAAAAACAACAACACTCAATCAACTTAGCCACATTGCCACATCCCAAATATAAAACACAAAACAAACTAAACAAGGCAGAATCCAACATCCAATCAACTAATCCAGATTCATTTCAGGACTGTTGTCAATCGACACAGCACATCATCATAAAACCGTCCTTGAACAGGTTTTAGGAAATATCAGTCATTCACTGACGTCGAAAAGCAATCGATCAGTAATGAAGAAAATCTGCAAAATCTGAATATTTTTTTATAAAATTTAATGGAATATTGTTTTTATAACATAGATTACTTTTAAAATGAAACAATTCCTTTTTAAACAGGTGTTTATCTGTACAAATTCTAAAAAAGCGAAATATTTGATTAATAATTATATTAATATATATACGTTTGTAAATATTGGAGCACCAGTGAACAAGTTGATTAACCTGAAATTGAAAATTATTACGTTTATTGTAGATTGAAATATGTACTTTGTTACCTACTAAAATTATTTTTAAATCAAGATAATCAGCCTCCAAACCATTATTATTTGTTTTCTTTAGTGTCAGGGAATCAGGATAAATTTCTTGAGAAATTTCATTAAAATCACTATTGAAGTTTAGCACGATCAAGTCGTCTATGTATCTGTAAGCCAGGAATTGGACATCAGCTTTATTAATACTGTACTAAAACTCATACAAAAAATAAAAATAATTTAGCAGCTGTAGATGAGTAGCTAGTACCCATACCAATTCCATTGATTTGTAAGTATATTTTAGAACCTGTATAAACATAATTAATGTAAAGGCAGAAACGACATAATTTATTAAACAATAGTAAATAAATTTTCAAAATCATATGTTTGGATAGAATGAATACTATTACTTTTTTAATTTTTCAGCAATCTCGAAACTGTTTGAAATAATCAAAAAATCTGCAATATCCTTATAATCTCTAAGGATATTCCTATTCCTATGTTGATATAATTATGTCAGAATCTTCATTTCTCAATTGCCTAATGATAACTAATAAATTGCGTGGTTTATTTTCATATGAACCATAAAAAACTCAAGAATATGAATATGGGATTAACATTCACATAAAACCGTTAATTAATCATTTAACACTAAGTTAAAAAATTAAACAATATTAAAAAAATATAGAAGAATAATAGAAAACTAATAACCCAATTTTAATACAAACTGTAATATCATTAGTTATATCAAATAAACTTATTATGCATATTATTCTCCATAAAGATTTTATGCTATTAGAAATTAATATGATATTGTCACGAGAAGACTAAAAATCAAAAACAAGTTAATTGTTAACTTGAATAAATATTAATTAAGCTAAATAAATTCAATATGAATTGAAATAAAAATTTAACGTCACCATATATATATAAATTTTCGAATCAACCTCCATATAAAAAGTGTATTAGCAATGTAGTTATAATTCAACTGCCCCGTCAATTTTTTTCTTTTTTTAAAATAAATTAACCATTGCGTGTTATCCATATATATATATATATATATATAAGAAAGATTTAAATATAGACATGAAAGTTGAAATTCTTTGAGGCATGTCAGCTGTATGAGTCATACACATAAATAAAACTCCTATGCTTTAATCAACAAGAGCTCCCTTAAACTTTGAAAAAAGAACCACGTTTGTAAATTAGACATGTGAATGACTACGTATGCTGTCATAGTTCGTGATAGTGCGAAATAACCTAAGTATAAAAAATAAAGGTTTATATTTCTATTAAAATTATTTTATTACTTCAGAAACATAAAAAATAATAGCTTTAGTAATAAATAATTTAGAACACAGTTAAAGTATTTAATGGCGTATAAATTTGTAGGACGATTGGAAATATTTTTACGTAAATTGAAAAATCATGGAAAAAGGAGATTTATAACATTGATGTACAGAAAATGAAATATATATAATAAATTCTTATGCTGTGGATCTTAATGTAATATATACAATGTTAAATATAAACACATCTGATAGTCTATTTTTTTTTATGTAAGAAAAAAATCCAAAATCATCATCGAAGATATTGGCATTTTAAAATATTACATGCATTTTTTTTTTTTTTTTTTTTTTTTTTGATGCTGTTTTTAAAAGAAAGCTTATCTCACTTTGTTCTTATTTTACTATGTCGTTGTATCTAACTGGTATTTTTTCATCAGCAAAGTGCCAATTACGGAAAATGAATTTGTGAAGATCATTGGCGCAAAAATCTTCCTAATTTGTTTTAGAGGCTTTGAGTTGTGTTTCTGCTGTAATATGTTTTGTATATAAAATTCTATCTGTCTGGTTTTAGCCGATTATAGGAGGAAGTCAAATTTAAACTCCGATACTTGTTTTAAATAAAAAAAAAAAATTCGAAATTAAATTCCACTTAAATAAGTTATGTCACTGATAATGCACAATACATGATTTTTATTATAATTGTAACAAGTAAAACACAAGATATTTATTACAGCAAGGTACTTCATTCATATTAATAATGAAAATTACATTTATATTAATACACTGAATTTTATATACAATTAGAAATATACATTAATTTTAAACTTTGATTAGACAAGGCTTATTTAGTAAACAATAATAATTATAACCGCTATGTGTAAAAATGTTCGAATATGTAATTACGTCTGTACAAAAAAAAATATATTGTATATGAATTAATTGTTCATAATAGTTGGACATATGAAAAAAGGGGGATAATTAAATTAATAATTTACATGTATTTTGGAAACTTAATCAAGATAATACTGTTTGAACGTGAAAGTTGATAAGAAACTGCATAAATTCAATGCACTAGTAAAAGGCAAGTAAAGATATGATCCCTTTTCTGTCAACAGTTCTGGTTAAGCGTTCTTATTTTTAATAATATATAAAAAAAAAATATAACAAAACATAACTTTTTAACAATATATATAAAATACTCATTTTATATCGAAAAAATACTAAAGTAGAGTTCCCAAAAATGGGAGCAATGACGCCTAATGGATTTTAAAAGACATATTATATTCCATCAGTTAATGTTCTAAATAGTGTTTAGTTGCATATAAAGTGTTTTAATTTAATTTGAAATTTAACTTTTCTTTTAATAAATGCTTTTATGCCTTTGTCGCAGAATTTCTCCTAACTGAATCGTCATATTGTGATAATTTTTTTGAAGAGAGGTATAATGTGTAATAAAAATGAATTATACTGGGAAAAAGTACAATGCTTAGTTCTTGCGATTTTTTTTAAATCTCACAATTTGGATTTTTTTTAATAAAAAGTCATAATTTTCAAGCTTATTATTTTATTAACAGATGAAGAATCTATTTTATACATCTACAACGTTTATACTACATTCAGTCAAGAAATCATGAAATTATATTAAGTCATTTCGCAGAAATCTTGACGCTATGATCAACATCACCATTTTGAGAAAAAGGACATTAGATATAAAATTACCTTTTGATACAAAAAACGAGCTCACGCTGTTTTGGAAATACCCTCCTTCTAAAGCAAATTTTTGTATAGCGTTACTTTTAAAATTATTAAGAGACAGATTTTAATATAAGCTCAGGGCTCGCAACGTTCCTAAAATTTTCGCACTACACTACCACTAAATTAAAACGATAATCTTTGTTGCATAATTCTATTATAGGTGTTAAAGGAATCTACCATGAATAATTCTTTTTTAAAATACTGGTAGCAAAATGCGAAAATTTTACGGACGGTGCGATCCCTGATAAGCTATTGAAGTAGTTGAAGTTTCTGAGGACGAACTTTAACTAGTGTTACGAAGACTTAAAAAAGGATGGCAGGGGTACATCCGAGAAAGTTTTTCACAGATGATAGGAACCTTCTAGTAATGTCCAGCGTTGACTGAATTTTTAAAACAGCTGCACCGAACATTCGAGAATTAAATTGATGATTCAATTTCGGAAGCAGCTGTATAGAACATTTGAGAAGGAGATTCGAGAACTTTTCAGAAATCGTAAAATGAAATCATATTATAATTTTTTATAT
Source organism: Maratus speciosus (assembly GCA_963932465.1). Taxonomy (NCBI): domain Eukaryota; kingdom Metazoa; phylum Arthropoda; class Arachnida; order Araneae; family Salticidae; genus Maratus; species Maratus speciosus. The sequence continues at coordinate 378,313,954 of OZ010795.1, forward strand.
AGATTAGGTTTGTTGATTAAAAATCAATCACGGTAGTAGGCGCTAGTGCTTGCATCGATCAATATCGATGACGTCATAATGTCTATTATCCTTGAATGTTTAAATAAGCGAAATTTTAAACAAACAAAATCTCTTAACTAAAATCCAGTATACAATGTTAGTTGTGGGCAAAAAGGTGTATCCAATGATACCACATTACTCGTTGTATGCATATATTAGTTGAGAAAAAGGAATATTGACAAAAGGAAATAATGTGCATAATTATCATTACATAACATAATTAATTTCCCACATTTGTCTTGTATATATAAGGAGTTATAGAATTTTAAAACTGCTTGATCGAAAGCAATTTAATTAAAAGCTATCATTTTTTAAGGTACAGATAGAAAATAAAAATGTGGCACATAAAAAGAGTTTTTCATGTAACGAAAGGGAAAAAAAATGAATAACAGACATATTATTATTACTTGTTTTGAAAATTGGAAAGTTCTAATTCATTGTTTTTATAGTTAACGCAGTGAAAATCGCCAAGGTTTATTGATCAATGTATTGCAAAATCAAAAATAATGGAGAATTTGAACTGAAAATTTGTATATAACTCAAAGGAAAAATTCAAAATATCTTCGTCACATTATGAAATACTGAATTTAACGTAGTTTTAAGAAATAGAATTTGTCTTTAAATTAGATTTTAAAAAGGTTATATGAAGAGAACTTGGCACCGTTTTTCAGATGATAATTTTTTATTTGATTGATTTTTACAATGTTTTAATTCGGCATTTTCCTCCTTTTTAGGTCAAATTATAAATAACGTAAAACTTTACATTTTAAATTTTATTTATCATTTTATTATTAATTTTAGCAATTCATTTAATTACACACTGTATTCTTGACAAACTTTTAATTCCAATATAGAAAGATTTGATAGGGATTTTTTGTCTAGTAAAAATTATCTTATAAATTATTTGCAATGCATAAAAATATAACTATGTTGAGACTTAAAAGTTGTTTGTTTTATATAATCACTGAAAGTAAAAAATATAAGACTCTTATATTCAGCAGTACCGTCAAAATTGTTTACTCTAAAGTATTTTTTATCTCGTAAGCACAGTTTGGCAGTAAATTTAATTAAACTGTCAAGTGCAACATTTGTTTTACTTATCGTATTAAAATTTTAAGCGACATGTTGTATCGTATCTTAAATTTTTATTTTGGGATCACAACAAAAAATGCTAGTATATATATTTTTTTTATAATTTCTTGGCATAATACTAAAACTACTTTTTTTTTTTTTTTTTTTTTTATTAATAAAAGAATTAAAATAGGATGTTTTCGTATAAAGTAGATTTACAGGATATTTACAATGACTAGTTTGGCACAATACATAATGAAAGAACATAAAAAAGAAATTACTTATCGTTATTTATAATCAAATATTACCATTCAAGATTATATATTATGATTTTTTAATGGCTAATTTAGAAGTGGAGTCTGTGGAACTCAATTATTTAAATTTCAGCACCAAGTTTACTAAAAGATACTTAAATAGCTACAAATCTCTTTAATATTTCTTTATAGGAATTTATGTTGTTGAAAAATTATATATATCTTAAAATTTTTTAACTATATTTAAGTATTGCTATATTTTTGTAACACATAAATCTTATCGAGTGATCCTGCGTATTCGAATCTCCAGTGACTAAAATACTATATTTTAATTTACGTATATCCTAATTTAAAAAAAAGAACATTTCAGATAATATTTGCTCGTGAAAAATTGTGAATAAATGAAGACTTTTTTTCATTAAAAAAATCAACATGTTTAATTTTATTATTCATATATTTTTTAATCAAAAATAAAGTTTATTTTAAAATTATCGTTATTAAATTCATTTATAAATAAGAACTTTACACCATTTATGGTAAAAAAAAAAAAAAAAAAAAAAAAAAAAAAAAAAAAAAAAAAAAAAAATATTTTAAACGATTAACGGCCTGTGGCATATTTTTGGACGGAATTACTTAATGGCAATAAACCGCTTTTAAATGACATTTAATACATTCTAGGGGAATCAAACTGTACGGAAGACAAGAAAGAACATTAAGGCGTCATATGTCTAGTATTTATCTCGATTGCGGCAGTTGTTAAGTAGCAGTGGAGGAATAGAGTTGTCTAAGTTTTCTGTAATGTTTTCTTTCGTTCTTTCTTCATATTTTTAAAGAAAGCAGTAAATTGATACAGGAAAAAAGAGTTTTATTTTATAGTTATAGAAGTAGGTATTTCACTATAGTGCGTTTTTTGTTCAGAATAAATTCAGTTAGTTGAAATTCGCATCCAAATGTTAGTGTACAAGAAATATATTCCTGGGTGTCAGAGACTTCTTTTTTTCTACTACTGGCCGTACGAAGATATCTTCTCGTTCTTCTTCAGATTGATAATATGAATCGGAAAATATTCAGTAACGTACAAGAGGCGGTTGAATAATTCTTTTCTGAAGACATTCAAGGCGACATTATTGCTTTACCATCTGAATTTGATGGATTGACGGACGAAGAGGAAATAGATGATGATAAGTTAGGATTAATTGTAAGATCCGATTATAAAGATATTGCTGGTAGTGAAGAAGAAATATATAGATGCTGAATATCAGAAAATGGACATGTCTTGAACTTTTTAGGAAAATACTGAAATGTCGATAACAGAAAATCCAAAAATAGACTGAAAGATAAAAACATCCGAAAAATACAAAGTGGTCCGAAAAAAGGAGAATTAAAAGAACTGTCTTAAGCAACTGCATAATAAAATGGAAACTGACTTACGGAATGCATCTACAGTTGATAAATTTGAAAAGAACTTTCGGATGATGTATACAATTTAATTGTTAAGTAGACGAATCGCTTTACTAAAAATGTAAAAACCGACCACGATTTTAATATTACACGGCATTCGTAAATGCAAACATTTTTTATAAGGATATTCATGGATCATATACTATGACAAAAACGGATTTACGAAGAGCTATTGAGATGAAATACATTAAATTGAGACTCAGAAGGAAAGTTTTGAAAGTTAGATCTTATAGTATCCCTTGAAGTTCAAAATGTAGTATTAGTGGTGATATTCGTTGTGATAAGGTCAATTGAATTATAGGACTGCGAAACACAAAAAGAAGCTACACATTTGCATGTAGTCAGTGAAGACCACTTTTTTGTAAAGTGCAATATCACTTCAAGTAAAAAGTGTTTTACAAAATTTCACATAAAAACTTTTCCACTACATTATAATGTGATTGTAATAGTTTATTAGATTTTTTTTTTTTTTTTAATCCTTTTACTGCTTTTCAGAATTACATTCTATAATGTAAATTTTGCATTAGTTACTCCATTTTATTATTAATATACCTGTTTATTACATCGTTTTTAGTTTTTGCTAATATACATTGCATTCGTGCCCGATAATTTGTTTGTGATTTTCTGCATTTTATCCCTTTTAAGTGCTTTAGTAAATTTAACTCCATATTGTGAATTTTGCATGCATTATTGTATTTTATTATTATTATATAAATTTTTAAACAAGTGTATATGTATTTCGTAATATATGCATGTTTTTAAAGCTGCGTATTTTTGTTTTCATCTATTTTATCCTTTTAAAACCTTTCTTTGAAGAACTACTAATTCATCTGCTATATGATAAAAAATATGGCTCCAACGACCATCGATCTATTTTTTGTACATTTTTTTATTTGCAGTTTAGGTAAAATTAAATTGTAATATTCATATTAAAAGTGAAATTTCTCAATTTCAAATTTTTTATTGGATTGCTCCGGAAAAAATAATTTGGGCGATAATAGGCTAAGTATTTTATTCACAAAATTGTTGTAACTTGTAATTTTAAAGCTTCGAATTAAAAACAGCTGGTAAGCTATTCAGACAATTTTAATACGATATTCTAATGATTTGATTTTTTGTTTTATATATATGTTAAATATCGAAGCATAACTATATTTATATATTTTTTAAAAAGCAACGCTGTCTGTATCTTTTAAAATTTTGTTTTAGCAGAAACTTCTACTCAAATTGCACTTTTGTTTATCTTAATGTAAAACATGATAGAAAATGTGAAATGCTTCAATTTTATTTTAAAGAATCTTACAGAATATTTACTTTGTGGGTTTTTTTATGTTCTCAAAGACCATAATGGAAAGTACTATTTTGAAGCTTTCTTACTGGATATTCTGTTTCCTCTTGCCTGAATGTTCTAACACTTTTTAAACAAAGTATATAAATATTTTACGCAGATAAAGAAGTTTATTTTTACTAAGTGCTTTCCAACATTCTTTTAGAATGTGCTTATCTTTAACAAAATACCTCGCCGTTTATGTGCTTCTGTTTGTTCGATGACCAATTTTTTTTGTATATTTTAAAGCTTTTAAGAATAATACTTAAATAAAAATTTTATATAGTATAAAAGATATTATTTGCACCCAAATATTAAAAAAAGTATGTATTAAATGAAAATTTGATAAAGCATTATTGACATTATTTCCACCCACAAAAAAAAAAAAAAAAATATATATATATATATATATATATATATATATATATATATACATATATAATGATTTTTCATTGTAATTAAAATTAGCTATATTTGCATTTATTTCTGAAAATAATAAGAATTTTGTAATATTTTTGATCCAAAACATACTGACAGCGTATAAAAAGTCCTAAATTGAAATCTATATTAAAAGAAATATTTCTAAGGTACTAATTAGGGCTGGACGATATCAGAAATTTAATATCGCAATATATCAACGAGTTAATATCGATATTGCTGATATATCACGATAACTACCGTAGAGATCTGCATGGGCCTGCCCGCTCCGTACTTCTTTCTGAAGGCTCGGGCCGGGCCATACCTTTTTCTGAAAGCTCGGGACTGACCGGGCCTAACTTATTCTTTCGTACAGAGCCGGGACTGGATTCATCCCTAGTTTTCACGGCCAGAAATTTTCAGTCCTAGTTTTGACCCGACCCGTGTGAAAATCATTGTCTCAGCGTGGCCTGGTCCATTCAAAGGTCAGTAAAATTAGACCTGGCCCAAAAATTTTTTCAAAAAAGGTATACAGTTTTAAATCGCCATTATTTTACACTTAAACATTAAAATTTATTCTTTTTAAAGAATAGTAGATTTCTATGCTTATTAAAATATAGCTGAATTAAAATATAGTAAAACGTGTGAAAAAGAATCTGCCTATGGCGGAACTTTGTTTTAAACTGAAAAACGTGTTTATCCATGCAAAATTAATATATTAATTCGTAAGAAAAGAATCTATAATACATTTATACTTACTAAGAAGGAAACTTGCTTATAACGCATTTTTTTTCTATGCAATTCCGTCTTAGAAGATTTTACTGTATAGTATTTTTCAGATTTTTAACACTTCAATTCATGGAATGTGGATTAGCAATATTAGTGATAACTAACACATTTACATACAAGAAATAGAGATTCATTAAAAAAATAAATATCGCACCCTGCGGCACTTCTATAAAAATGAAGATTATAAACATGGAAAAAAAGTTAAGATAAATATTTTTGGTGAGAACTCCTCGTACGAGACAAATTTTTAACTTAATCGATGTTTTGTAGAAATTCACTCGGGCCGAGATTTTAACTTTTTTCCGGTCCGTGCTCAGGCCGATCTGTTAAGATCTACAAGACCGGACTGGGCCAATTTTTTTTATGAGTCGAGTCGACCTCGGACTTGGAAATTTCGGCCCGTGCTATCTTAAACTGTCTTACTCTAAACTACCTTAAACTGTATAAGAATAGAAATATTGCTAATTTCGAAAAACAAATGGTACAGTAGCAGCAATTTAAGTAACGACAGATGTAGAAAGCAACGAATCAATGTTTTATACCTATATATGTTCACACAGCATCATTAAAATATGTATATATATCCATGCAAAACAGAAATATTTTAGGAAAAGAAACCAATGTTTGATATCTGTTTGCACTTATACCATTTGTTGCATAGCATTTTTCTTTAAAAATAGTATGTTTTATTTTCTTTCTACTTTATGGATTATTTATTAATAACATTTTAACTATTTAATTACTTCGCGTATAACTGAGAATATTATAAAAACAAAATATTCTTAAATTTAGGACAGTGACGATTTTAATATAATTAAAATAAGTAAAAGCAGGGGAAAAACTAAAATTAATTATCATGCTAATATACTTGTAATTAAGTAGGTTTCAATGGATGATAAATGCAGCAGGCATGTTTTTCAATCTTTCTTTAAGGAATGAATGGATTCTTAATAAAAAAATTCACTGTATTTATATCTTCTTACCTATTTGCTACAAGAAAACAACATGGAAACCTTTTATATATATATATATATATATATATATATTTAAATCAAATTTCGGAATAGTTTTATACTAATTTAAATTTATTTTTTGATAAATATGCTCTTTAAGCTAAAATGTAAGACAGGATATGTTAAATTCATGAGAGAAAACTCCACTCTAACGAAAATACAACAAACGCACAAGAAAGAATATCAATACCAATATGAATAAGCATTGTATTCAGTAGCATAGTAAACATTATAGTCTGGGAAGCTCTTTTTTAAAGCAACGAATCACCACAGTGAACGACTGCTTTGTCCTTGACTTTTCCTCAGCTTGACGAGAAAGAAAAAGCAAAGTTTGCAATTAGCGGACTCTGATTGGTCGCTCGCAAGCGGATTATACCAGCTGCTCGGCTTAGGACTCAATGATAACCAGCTATATTCTGAATCAACTGGAACTCAGTAAGCTCGTTTGATTATTCATGACATATCAATAGCTGTAGTTATATCAATATGTGTGGACGGCGAGAGGGCCAGAGAAGAGAAGTACGATAAGTGTTATTCAGTATTACGCAAACATGCAGTTTTCACCGAAGGAAGATTGCAATAATTAGGATATGTGATATGTCTAGAGATAATCAGGGGAAAGAAAAATAATCGAGGTAGATTTTCTGTTTTAGAGAGGATGGAGGGTGAAAACATTGTAATGGATTATTGGGCTATGTTTTTCGGGCCTGTGGCGGTGTGCGCAAAACATTATTACAGTGAAACCTCCCTGTGCGACCAACTCTATTAGGCGACCACCTCCCTCAACGACCATTTTTTCATGGAACGAAATTTATTCCCATAGGCTCAATACTAATTTGACCTCCATTCAGAGACCATCCCAGTTGAACACCCTCCATGAGACCGATTTCTTTGAAGAAAATGTAATAAATTTCGTTTTTTCCTGGTCGCTTGAAGAAGGTTTTATTAAAAAAATAATTCCGGAGAATGCATTATTCATCAAACTTCTAAACTAAGTTTAGATTTTTTTTTTTTTTTTTTTTTTTTTTTTTTTATCCCGGTAACTTTTAAGTGTCTAAACCCCTTCGTACCTTTTTAGGCAATGAATTTAACTCTGATTACAAATTAAGACTGGCGGTTAATAAACTCCTCTGCCCTGTTGTGTCGGAAAACTCTCAAAGAAATAGATAAAGTAATGAAATCGTCATTATTTGTTCCCGTCCACAAAAAAATGCATTTATTTACTGAACTTCGAAAGGACTTGTAAATAAAAATTATAAAATATAAAACTATAAAATTAAAGCAAAGCTCAATGTGTTCATTTTTTAAACTCTGCAGTAATTAACTTATGTACTTAACTTTTATTTTGATACTTAAATTTTTATATTTTTTCCTAGTGTGAAAAATAAATTTGTAACATTGTTACCATTTTTCAACAATTAAATCTAGATTTAAACATGACCTCCATTAAGAGACCACCTCTCGGAGAGACCAATTTTTATTGGAACAGTACGTGGTCGTTTTAGGGAGGTTTTACTGTATTTTATTTGGTTGTGAGATATTCTACGCTCTTTTCTCGAAGCTCATGTTCAAAATTCCAGTCAGCTCAAAACATTGTTATTTTATTGTGATATATCAATAGAGTCAAGGTTTAGATATTGTTATTGCGATATTTAAAAAATATCAATATTTGTCGATATATTGATAAATAATCCAGCCCTAGTACTAATGATAATTTTTCACAGCTAATAAAAATAAATATTTTACAGGAATATTTATTTATGCTCAAAAGATAATAATTCCACACATAAAATAAAATACATAATAATTTTTCAATAAATTTGGATAATTACATTCATTTTTCTGAATGTTAAAACTTTTGGATTATTTTTTTTTTCAAAACAAGCTAACGACATAAGCAGTCATTTTGTCAAAAAGTCATAATCAACAAAATGTGTTTTGTGTTTATAACGTAATTAAAATTATAAAGCTATTAAATAACCCATAAAAAAAATAACTATTTTAAATAGACATTTTTAAAGAGAGCAAAGACATTTAATGACAATAGTAAATTAAGGGTTATCGAAACAATTTTTACATAATTCAGAAATGTACTCAAAACAAAACTAAAATAGAGACTAAAAATTAAAGTACCTAATTGATACGAAGGTGCGTTTTATATACTCATTTTACATGGAATTTATCAAATACTACTATAGTATCTGGCACACCGAACACCGCTCGGTGATATTTTTATTTTGCGATTATATTGCATAAAAGAAAAGTTATTTATTTATTATTTAAGAGTATTTATTTCTACATGAAAATGTCATTTATACTTTCTAAAAATAATAACACATACTAAAAATTCGTTTTTTTGAGCTTTTTATTTATTGACAAATCTATCTATCTATATATATTTTTTACTTTCTAGTACCTTAGTACTTTTAGTAAACCCTTGTGTTACGTATTTCTGCAGTCTCGTAAATACTAAGTTGATTGGCTGTTGGTGTATTACATACTTCTTTCCAGACAACATTATGAGTATGATGAGGATTTTCTGTAGAAAGAAGTACCTTTAAGTTGTTTTGCCTCTTAACCCGGGGAAAAGCAACATAGAGCATTCTATACATAAAAACAGGTATCCGTAAGTCGACGACAACAAAGTCGAAGGTCTGACCTTGAGCTTTATGAATAGTTATTGCAAATGCTGGTCTCACTGGAAATTGATGCCGTTGCATCGTGCATCCATGATGACCTCTGTTTCAATCGAGAGTTATTCGCGAAATATGTGCTTCGATACCTGAATATTCTCATGTGATTATTTTTGCTTGGATTATGTTATTGCAAAGATCTTTAACAATTAGCCTTGTTCCATTACAAAGGCCTTCTGAAACATCTAATTTGCACAAAAATATGATTATTGTGTTATTTTTAAGCTTTAATTCATGAGGCTATGTCGATGGAATTGAGAAAATCCGTTGTAATCTGAAGTGCTCCTTCAGGTTGATCTTTGACGGAATCGTAGCTCCTGCAGATTTTACACTCTCCAGTAAGTTTCTCAATAATTGCGGCATTAATCTTGCTGATATCTTTATTTAATGGCGCAAGGGTAACTCGATCCCTCATTTCTTCATAACTTCCTTTCTTTAAGCAGTTCCCATAGACTTCATCAATGAGAGGACCATTTGGCAGTATATCTACGAGTAGTTCAATTTCACACAACACGTTCTCAGGTAGTTCCCTGTTTCCAAGTTTCAAAAGGTATTTGACGAATTCTCTTTGTTCCGGATCAACGCGCATATAATCTGTTAAGGAAATTGAATTGAAGTGGTGCCACAGCTCACTTTTTTGATTGATAAATATAATATTTTACTTATGTTTACTCGTAGTTGGACGGATAGACATTGATGGCCTAGGACCACAATCTTCCCACCAAATAGCAGAATTGGATTTCCATTAGAGCGCAGCAATTGATCTATGCTGTGCAGCCCGTACTTTGGCAGCATAGGAACTTCATACATCATCAATACATCAACTTTGCTAAGTTCGACTGCTTTAAGGGATCTAGTTTTGATGTTGAAAATTGAATCTGATGTCAATGGAACTTTAAGTCCAAAAGTCTTGTGTGAAATACTTCCATTAGGTAGCAGAATAGAAGCAATTCCTGTGAATGTCATGCACTTTACTTTATGCTTTTGCCCGTAAAGGATGTAATAAAGAGTTGTATAAGAAAAATATTTCCAATGGCTCCAGGTCCATCAATAAAGAAGCACTTTGAGCGAGAGTTTGAATCATTTACTAAATGTAAGATAGCATCAACAATTTCCATTTGTCTCCTTATAAGAAGTTAATACATATGTTCTCCAATAGAAATAAACTCATTGGTGTTCATTATTTTCTTACTTAGCACGTTCTCGTATTCATCAATATCGCCCATACCAAGTTGATAAACCCAGTATCGGAAATTCCTACCTTCAGTAACTTCTGTATTTAACTTGAAGGCTATAATTCGATAAGCACGCTTAATCGCTTCTTCGACAGAATTATCCGTCCTGTTTCTCGGGTGAAGTCTTCAGCCAAATGCTTCTTAAACATTTCCCGTAGGCGTCTTGGATTTTCAGGAGATCCAATCATGAGAATCTGTGTAAACATCGTTCTCATGACTTTAGGCATCATCGACATAGCAGATTCTCGCAGATATTCAATCCATTGTTGGTCATCGTAAGTCAGTCCCCGAACTAAACAAACTTGCTTATATGCTGCATATGTAATGGCATCAACTATTAATATATCTTCGAAGCTTCTGGCATTTATAACATGACACAGCAACAGTCGTAGGTGGTAGAGTTCTGTCTGGAAGATTAAATTTACATTATGTATTTGACCAATAACGCTCAAACGGCGACTTCTCTGAATCCACTCGTTGAATTTTCGAACCCATTTGAAGTATTCAGGAATTTGCCAATAGTAACGATATATAACATCTTGAAAAAATCCGTTCAGAAGATTATTTTCTTCTGTTTGTTTTAGGTCTCGATTATGCCGGAAATATGACTCTAATGTTGAATCTTTCTGACCCGTATCTGCTAAATCTTCTTCTGCTAGGTCAATGTTTGCAATTAGATATTGACTGGGTGAATGATAATCGGCAACGCGCTTCTGGTAGAGTAAAAGATCGACATTTAATATAGGTGTATATTTCACTGTACATAACTTTTCTTTGGTTTTCAACGATCTTTATTGTTGCACAATCATACCCTTTGTAGATATATTTGTAGAGATATTTCACGGCACGAACATTTCCTGCATATTCAACGTTTATATGACAACTGTATCTCTTCAACAGATAAGCATACGTGACGGTTATCTCTTGTTATTTTGTAACCATTTTTATCCTTTCGATAAACGTCTTGCCCGTGCGAAAATTCTAAACTATGTGGATCCAACCGTGGATTATATCTACGTGGATAACTAAGTTTTTCATCGTCTGCTAAAGAAGTGATTTCATTAAACACTTTAGGGTAATTGAAAAGACATGTATTGCCTCCATTTGCATTAATCATACGCGGCACAAGTGGGTTTAGTTTCCCACACGGATTGTGAATCACCCATTTTAGCACCAGATTTCGTAATCAGGATCATTAGTAATAGGATTTTCAACTGAAATCAGGTCATCAAGTTCTTGTGGGTTACGGATTTTATCTTCAGGAGTCATAATCAGGACAGATGCATACGTGATAGGCCACGTTTCTGGAATTCTATTGTATAAACGTAAGCGGCAACCTTTCCAAATAATTATTTTTTGTCCAATTCTTTAATAATGTTATCGAATTTAATTTTATATACTCTAGCGAAGAGGTCAAGTCTGTTTTGAGCAGATTGCTCATGTATTATTCCATTTTCCAAGACATCTCTTTATGTCTCTTTAATTTGTGGCTATTCAGGATTTGATGTCACAGTCATAAAGAAATGTGGAGATCGACATCTGTAGACAATGGCCATCGCATCTTAGAACTGTTCAACATAGTATCGCCTTGATCGAATGAATGAATATGGTAGCATTGTTTTTTCACCAACAATGACATTTTTCTTTTCAGCGAGTGCTTTGATAATGTGGGTAACTCCTGAATAGTGGCCATCAAGTGATTTTTTTTCTGATTAGCCTTGATTCATTGGATTTGATCGCGCTCTACTCTGATGTATGTATCAACAAGATATTGTTGGAAAAGCCGACCACCAAAATGCAAAGCGTTGAAGTGTGTTTGGCGCAGATCTGCTCATGTAATAGCTGATTCTGGAGGAAGGTATTTAGTAAGTTCCAGTCGAAAAGTAATTCTACAATGTGCTAATTATTGTCTAGTAAGATTTTGACGACCTGCATAAGTTGTTTGCAATTGTAGATTCACAGAATAGCCAAATGTTCCTTTGGGGTAAAATAGTGGATACGTGAATGGTTATATCCGTTTATCAATATTACGCAAATTGACGATTTTTTTCCATGTTGATGTACCACCATTTCGTTATCTGAAAAGCTTTGATTGGCTTTGAGTGTTAGCACGGCGCATACGTCATTGGTCAAAAGGACATTGAATTTTCTGTAATACTCATTTTCTTGCATTGTAACAGAAGTTTGACATATAGAACATTTATTCCTTCTGCTTTAGTACGTCGATTCACTTCTTCTTCAACTTCTCGCATCATCATAAATGATTGTGCAAATATATTTTGAGACCAAATAATGTTCTCTAAATGTTCCATTAAATTTCGTCTGATTCCATGGTCGAGAGGATACTCAAGTCTTTCGTTAACAGCATCTTCTAAACTTAAAAAGAGTACATCTGACCATATTGCGGCCGTTCAAATTCGCCCTCGTTGTTTTGTGTTGAATGAGCTGCCATCTTCATCTTATGATAAACTGGTCCGCCGGCGACAAAGCTGTAAATACCATGGCTGGTAATTGTTCCATCATCATGTGCCTTAAACAAAGCCAAACAAAGTATTAATTTAAATTGAGATTTTTTTGTGGAAACTTTTAGAAAATAGATCGCGTTTTAAAAAGAGATACACCAATTCATTTTATTTTTACCGAAGTGGAAACTTAATTGGAAGGTTTTCTCATAATAGAATAAAGCATATGTCATAAAAATTATCAGAATTGTTTTCGATTGATGCCATCATTTTGAGTAATGAGCTTATTTTCATCATAGAAAATGAGTTTTCTCAAATTAGCGACCTAGCTATGTAGATTTATCGTCCACGAAATACTATAGGTGTCAAGTTTTGTGAAAATCGAGAGCCGTTTTCGAGATATGACAGAATTTTCAGTGTTGAGTTTGTTTTATCCTGTCAAAATGAACTCTCGCGAATTCGAAAGCTAGCTAAATGTATTTTTCGTGCTCGAATTAGTATAGAAAACTTTTTTCGTGTAAATTGCACGAATATTTTTCGATTAATACCAAGCAGACTTCTCAGCTCTGATCTTGTTTTATCCTGTCAAAACGAATTCTCTTCAATTCGGGACCTTTTTCCCGTGATTGATTTAGTATAAGAAATAGGTTTTGTGAAAATCGGTCCAGTAGTTTACGACATAATTCATACTCGGGAAAATCGCTTGCTCGTTTAATATACAGGGTGATTATAATTAAAGTCCTAGTTTCAAAACGCTCTAAAAAACGAACCACTCGTTAGAATGGCGTCAAAATTTAACAGCGTATTATTGAAGAAGGGGGGAAGAACATGAACAAAAAAAAGCTCCAAATTTTAGTGACAGATGGCGCTGTAAGCGTCAGTATATGTAAATTAAAATACCTGGCATGCGCACGACAATTTCAGGTGTTATAAAAGCGTTGGGTAAACGGCGTTTCCTCATTTCGCGTCTCAGACGTTGGCCATGAGTGTCTCAATGAAGGATCGTGCTCTGCTTGTAAAACTTTATTACAAGAACGGTGATTCTGCACCAGTAGCTCTGCAGAAGTTTAGGACTCTCAAGGGTATGAAAAAAGGCGTTGGACCGATGACTGTCAGAGGGCTGGTGGAAATGATGAAAAAATTCGAAAATACAGGTTCGTTTGACCTGCAGTCTGGTAGCGGAAGGAAAAGATGTGATTCGGCGGTAGTTGAAGAAGTGGCCACAGCAGTTCAGGAGGAGTCTAGCTGTGGTGAGCAACAATGCAGTGCATGGAGAATTGCCCGAATATTGAACAGGCCTGTGAGCACGGTACATAACATTCTACGAAACATCCTCCAATGCTATCCGTATAAAATTTACCATGTGCAGGAGTTGTTCCCTTCTGACCTGCCAGCAAGAGAGGGTTTTGCTTTGGAATTTCTTGCTCGCATGGAAGTGGACAATGATTGGCCGTGGGAAATTCTGTGGACAGACGAAACCCATTTCCACCTGACGGGATGTGTTAATAAACAGAAGTGCCGAATATGGGCAACAGAAAATCCACTCGCAACGAACCCAGTACCACTTCGTCCTGCAAATGTCACTGTGTGGGGCGGATTTATGGCATCATTTATCATAGGGCCGTATTTTTTCGAAGAGACGGGTGCTTTCGGTCCTGTTACCGTTACCGTCAATGGTCAGCGCTATGAGTCTCTTTTGCGTAAGGACGTCATTCCAGCTCTGCAACAGCGTGAATGTCTGGATAGTATCATTTTTTTATGCAAGATGGCGCTCCTCCGCATATTGCAAATCGAGTGAAGCAGTTGTTGAGGCGGCATTTCGGAAATGCTAGAATTATCAGTCGTCATTTCCCTACAGCCTGGCCGGCCCGATCACCTGATCTTAATCCGTGTGATTTCTGGCTGTGGGGTTATCTGAAAGATATTGTGTTCAGTACTCCGATTGCCAACGTAGCTGAATTAAAGACACGCATTGCGCAACACATTCTGAACTTGACCCCGGATACACTTCGATCGGTTGTGGAACATGCTGTTTCCCGATTTAATCTTGTTGCACACAACGGTGGACAGCATATTGAACATGTTTTGCGCCAGTCTCGCGAAACTTAAAAACCGATTGAATGGATGCTTTTTATGCGGTTTTTGGCCTCAGGACAATTAAAAACCGGTTGGATGGATGCTTTGTATGCGGTTTTTGGCCTCAGGACAATTAAAAACCAATTGGATGGATGCTTTTTATGCGGTTTTTGGCCTCAGGACAATTAGAAACCGATTGGATCGATGCTTTTTATGCGGTTTTTGGCCTCAAGACAATTAAAAACCGATTTTTCCCATCCGATGTGATACGACCTTGCCGTGGTGGACGGGCTTACGTAACTAACAGTATCACACGTGTACAGTCATTCACACTGAACAATACAGTTGGTTTATATCGTGTAACTTACGCCTTAGCCGTTTTTTTTTACGATTTGTCATTTGTAGTCGAAATTCTGACGCTTACAGCGCCATCTGTCTCTAAAATGTGGAACTTTTTTGGGGGTTCATGTTCTTTCCCCCTTCTTCAATAATACGCTGTTCAATTTTGACGCCATTCTAACGAGTGGTTTGTTTTTTAGAGCGTTTTGAAACTGGGACTTTAATTATAATTACCCTGTATATGATAAAATATAATCATACCATAAAAAAAAACAAAGTAACAAAGAGAAAACATTTGACTGCCGATGCAGTCATTTTTTTAGAAAGTGTTATACAAAAAACTATTCAGAATTATACGAATGCAATAATAATTATACAGTTATTTAAAACTTTTGAAAAAAAATATTTTTTTGAAGTTCGAAATTTTTATTAGACCGTAAATGGTTTATCTATAATTGTAACTTAACGCTACACAGTACCCTTTTTCAACAACAACAACAACAAAAAATTGGAGACAGTAGCATTAAAAATAAATAATAACTTTTTTTAAGATTATAAAATTAAACTGAATCTGGTTTAAAAAAAAAAAAAAAAAAAAAAAAAAAAAAAAAAAAAAAAAAAAAAAAAAAAAAAAAACGTTTTAGCAACCACCACTTGTTTTAAATTTTTTAAAAATTGAAAATCTTGAAGTTTTTAAGCACTTTTATAACATTTTTAATTTTTAATATTTTTTTTGTTATTTTAAGTGACCTATATGTATTGGATTATTAGGAACAAATGTTAGTATGGAATTAAAGATGTAACTTTAATTTAATTAATTAATTTATTTATTTATTTATTTTTGTAGCGCAAAACCTGAAAAAAAAAACACGAAAAATTTGGAAATATGAACTTTGACATAAAAAATAACTATAACCCTCAGACCTAAATACATACTAATTCTTGTAGTAAACATATATATATAAGTGTCTACAAAAAGTTTCAAGACTCTATTAGGAACAGAAAAAAGTCTTAGGGAATACCAAACGCTAACATCAACAAATATAAAAGTCTGAGAAAAATGCATTTAAGCTTTGTAAACGTATAAAACAAAAATTTAAAATGTTTGTAGACGTGTAATTTTTTATATGTTATTCCCCACTTATAAGATGTACTAAAACATAATTTTAACTCAAGATAATAGAATATATATATATCCTTATTCAACATATGTTTCTGCACAATATCTATAACAAGGGTAACGACAATGACAAATTTGGTAATATTTTCATAAAAGCTGTAAGAACAATACACTTATAAAAAATAATGATAATAAATACACTAATAATGATAACAATTAATGTAAATTAAATATAACCAGATTTGTACATAAAACCTTCCATTCTTTTTTCAGATTTACGTCAACGCAATTGTGCAAGTTTGGTTAATTGTTGCGCCACTTTATACATTTCTGATTTTATTTTATTTCGAAAATAACTTCTCCTATAGTCAGTGAAATTAGCCGAGTGTTGAGATGTTGTAGTGGTGTAGTAATTTATGTTCTGAAAACATTCCAGTGTTTTTAAAGTTCCAACGTTTTACTCGGCAATTGAACTGGAGACCGCAATCAATACTCGATTCCTAGAAACAGTATTTTGTTTGGAACATTTGTTCCAAACAATGGCATGCAAAGGCCTCGTTGGAATTTTGTGTAAGCCTTCTAACGCATTGACTTAATAGGTCTGTAGAGGCCAACTGTTAATAATGATATGCCTGGTTTTGGATAAATGGTTTTCGTTGATTGGAGTATTCACCCATTCTTTATGATCACCAGGTTTCTTTGCACGAGCCAATGCCGACTATTAGAAACACCATAAATCCTGAAGGGTACTTCTTATGTTGCGGCTTCTGATCAGTGGAGATGCTATAAAACAGCGTAGCATAAATTTCTGATTTCATAGCTTCAACATCGCCTGTACGCTTAGGAATCGCATTTGCGTAATACCGAGTAAATTTTTTATTATCTCTTTCTTCAAGCTGCCATGCTTTCCTCCCAAAGTCAATCCTTTTTTTTGCCAATCTTTTACTGTTTCCCTCAAAGCTGTTCCCAACCTTTTTGCTGACATGGTCGATACATTCTTCTTTTTTAATGTCCACCTCATATCCATAAACTTTCTTTTCTTGTAATTCTAGGAAAGCTTTGGAGTCATCGTGAGAGAGAAAAGTAGTGTACCTGAAACCAATGCTCTCGTTTCTTTATCTCAATTTCACAGCTTCTATTACTTCCATTGAGCCAGATGACCCAACGTGTGTTTCATTGGTATCATCTCGATGGCATTCATAACAGAAAACTGAATTCAGCACTATCAGCTCCAAGCGCAAGCTTAGTTTGCTGACATTTTTCACAACGTTTTAACATGACTTCGTAGTCTATCACAAATTCAGTTAGCAAGGAGAAAACACAGCCAATGCCAACGATGTTTGATATTTGTCCTCTCGTCAACCAACTTCCATCATATGACACGCCAATATTGATAATATCTGTGTCTCTCGACCATTTTTACATCTTTACGAATATCACATATTATTTTATTTGTTGCGGAAAGATGGCTATATATAATTTTTGCTTTGTAAATGTGAAAAGTTTTACTCGACATTAAATAAAAATTTATATGTATGCATAATTTCTCTAATGCTGAATAGACGAGTCCAACACTCAACATTCCTTGCACAACTCTCATGTTTACGTCATAAGGAGAGTTCGAAATTTTATGCTTGCTCACATCACTTGATACTTGACTCAGTTTTTTATCAACTAACTATTTTGAGGAGCATATTTCACTATTTCCTTTGTTACAAGTAGCACACACAACATTTAACTGATAAGAAAATCCATTTCTTTGACCCAGATGAAAGTTTCCAAGATGCGCTATAACAAGAGGTTTTTCAACACATTATGTGTCTTAGCAACGGGAGAACGTTTGGGCCGTGGCATTTTCTCAATGAAAAAATTGATAAAAATAACAAAATATTATAATACAAAGCTTCTAAATTTATAAAACTTTGTGTAAAATCTAACACTGGTCTTCGAAAAGTCCTTTATATATATATTAGATAGACTGTTATGAGCGCTCAAATAAAATAAAAATGCAAACAAACAGGATTGATTTCAGTAGCGAAAGTTGCAGTTACTAACCGATTCATCCAAGGAGGTCATTCATTCCAAATAATTTTTATCATATAATTATATAATATATCTACCCTATATATATAAAATCCTAATGCAACGAATTTATGAAACGGATATTACGAAACGACTGAATTGAAACTAATTTATGTAATGATTCTATGAAACAACTGATTGAAAAACTTATTATGTTTCACGGCGATTTCTCCTAAAATGAGGAATACTTTGCGATGAAATTAACACCAAAAATCCGTATTGACCCACAGATCTCAAAACTGGTATTAGAATTTTTAAATACAAATTGGTTTTCGAAATATTAATTTTTTTCTAATTTTAAATACTTTTTTCTAATGATGGCAAATGAAATTATAATCATAACAGATATTTTTTTTTTCATATTTCAGAAAAGGTTCTTATTTTAAACTAATTTGGCGACCCGTTCGGCTTTCCTTAAATGTATATTAAGAAATGTATCATGTCACTTTTATTCGTAATTCAATTTACATGAACAATCTTTCGCCAAATGGAAAGATTCTGATAGAGAAATCAAGAACTCGGTATTTTTATGTTAGCGAGAAGCAGGTGATAAATCGCCAAACATTTTTCCCGTCGTATTTTTTTATATTTCATTAATTTCATTTAAAATATAATCATTTCATTCATTTTATTTATAATACAAAACTTTCATTTAAAACTGAAAGACTTAAAATTGATGGCTTTCATTTTCTTTTTTTTAAATAAAACCCAAACGAAAAGAAAAATATTAGGTACAGATGTTATATACGCACCGGGGCACCTAATTAACGCCAAACTGGCATTACTTTGATTGACATGGTAAACCGGCTATAGTTGTTTATTTAATAATAAATGTGTATTTACTTTTATTTCTTTTTAAAAATTATAAAAATTATTTTATTCTATAGTTATTAATTATTTTTTTGTTATTTCCTTTTGAAAATAACAGGAAATAATTAAAAAATATGGCACTACTTAGATATTCCGTCGAACAATTTCGCCAAATTATATAAATCGCCAAACCACTCGCCAAATTATACAAATTGACATAGTTTTTATTTTAAATAACGAAAGAACAAATAAATTAGTATAACATTAATTAATATACAAATAAAACGTCGAAATAAAAATCACTTGATGACGTAAACACGTGTAGCTTGCTTAAAGTCAAGTGAATGTGAAATTCGCGATCAACCATTTTTGGCATTTAATCTTATATAGTTTGGCGATAGATTTTTGGTCGACGGGATAACTAAGTAGTACCAAAAATACATATGTAACTAGTATTCGAAAACGAGGTTTTCGCCAAATTTTCGTAAGAAAAAAAAATCAAGCCAAACCTGCGGTGCGTATATGACATCTGGCTAAATATTAAATAATGCAACGAACCATGACATTTAATTTTAACTTTAAATCGTATTTTAATTTACCACTCGAAAAATAAAAAAATGCTAACTGGCGAGTTCAAAAAAAGCTATTGGCGAGATTTGCACCCGGCTAGCGTAACAGTACCAAGAATTCTTTCCGACCATAGCAACTTTTATGAAGTTTTATATATTTTTTTTTTATTGTTTAATCAAAATGGAAAACTTTCGCACAGATGTCATATATGGTCCCATATTGTCGCGATTTTTTTCTGACGGCATGTTATATACGCAATGTGCACTTAACGGGCGCCAAAGTATCGTTATTTTGCCTGATATGGTAAGCCTGATGTTGTTGATGCTTTCCCCCAATTTGGCGTCGGAAAAAATTGCGCCAATATGGGGCGTATATGACATCTGTGCCAATCTTTCATATGAAACGCGAAGGGATCAGACTGTATTTGTTTATGGTAGTTACATGACTTGAACTATTATACTATACATGAAATGATGGCGATAGAATAATATTTGGCGACTTATCACCTGTGCCTGGCTTACATTAAAGCATCACAATGGCATCTAGAGTATAAAAAGTGAAGTGGTCCGTTCGGAACTGTTGATGATAGTCACATGACTTGTTATCTTGACTTGTGACTATGACTTGACTATCTATGCTTATTGCTTATCTGTGACTTGTTAGCTATTGTTATAGAGATTGTTTTAAAATGTCGGGAGACAAAGACTCTGTATACTTAATTCATTTTACTTTAGCTTCTTTTTAAATGTTTAACTGATCCTCTTTAATCAAAAACGAAAACAACCATTGGATGTCTTAAAAGCAACAGATTCGGTCTTAAATTTTTGTAATCAAAGGGAATTGAATGGAAACCCGTTTACAGGGAGATCTGCTCAGCATTTTTCAGTATAATTCAATCTTCTCTATTATTTTTAAAACCCATCAGATTAGCGTGTTTTTAGATTCTGTGGTGTCTGAACGGGGGTTGGCGAGCGTAGCTTGCAGGGGGTAGAGCACCTTAGTACTATATATAATTGTAAACAATAAAAAAATATTCGATACTTATGTCATTTTTAGTGTACGGTGTAGCCTTAAGGGTGACAAAAATAATAATTTTGTAATTGTGAAAAAAAAAAAAAAAAAAAAACGCAAAACAGGTGAATAATTACCCAACCCAGTGGCTAAAAAAGTAGATTTACGAAATCAATGGCACAAAACATTGAAAATGCAGCCAACTTTTGCAAAGGAACAACAAAAATATTTGTAAAATTTCTGTGACGATATAATAATTAAATATTTAGAAGTTAATAATCTTTTTTTTTTTTTTTTTTTTTTTTTTTTTTTTTTTTTTTTTTACAAAAAATACACTTATGACAAATTATGTAGCCTCAACAAGTGTAATGCAAAACAAAATTCATAAGTAGTATCACAAATCTTAAGTAGTTTCTATTTTAAAAAAATACACATTCAATATAATAATAATCAGTGTCACGAAAAACAAAATCCTGCAAATGTTTTACGTGGAACATTCATTCCCAGGTATGGTTTAAAATGTTTTTTTAAATTCTAATCTTATTTTATTTTTATTGCGTGTATGTGGGTGGGTAGGCAAAATACATATGCATCTGGTGTAGTGCGAACCATGCTGTTTTAATGGCCGAAATGCAGTAATTTTGAAAATAAAAAATATATATCTAAATACAAATTCAAAATATTTTCATTTTCATAACTGAGCTATTTACTAAGTTTAATTCAACCGCAATAAAGAAAAACAATCAAATCCATTTTCTTTAGATTGTAACTTTTACTTACTCGAAACTTTCGTTTCGAAATATATATTGATACCATATCTCGTTCCTAATGCATGACATAAAATTTTTAATTATGTCTCTTATTTTACTTGATAATACTACTAGAATAAAAAAAATGGAGACTGGCTTTCCTTAAAGATAAGATATATATTTATAGATGAGATGTGCTACAAATATCCACATAAAGTACCCTTTTGCAAATATGAATTTGCCTCAGATATAATACAGTAGCTCGCAAATATATCTGGAAGTGCTTCAACGGGATGATCATCATGGCGACCGTTACAGCTTCTTGACGTATACATAATTATTTGAAATGGTAGGAATTTGAAAGCACATTCGCAAGAGAAATTCCTTACTATCTTAAACTTGCTGCAAAATGCGCGATGTTTTTGTAAATTTTATATCCAAATTGTTGCATAATTTAATGTGCTGTACTCTAACCTCTGATTCTGATTTAAAAGAAAACGTGACAATCAATTGTTCACTAAAATGTAATTTTAGGAAAATCCGTGAAGATTTTTTCCCTCAAAACAGTTGATGTCACGTGTCCAACAAGGAGAGGGCCAACCTTGTTAATCACAGATTTTGATTATTTTAATATATGTTGTAGGATAGAGATTTTTAGTGTCAGGTTCAACGGATTTTATCCAATGCTCCTTACTTCTTGAGAAACCGGGGGTCTAATATTAGTACACAACTTAAATACTTACTTTGCAACCAAAATACTGGGTTACTCGTAGCTCAGTTGGTATAGTAGCGATTTCCAGCTGATCCGCGGGCCCGGGTTCGATACCTGATTGCGCTACATTTGTTTTTCTCATTTATTGTTTTATAAATATACTTGTAAGTATAACTTAATAATCTCATTGTCAATTAAAATTTTTAATATTGTATATCAATTATAATTTTAACCTATTTATTTTTTTACTTTTAACTAAATAGTTGTAATAAAACATCATTAAACTGTTATTTTTAAAAAAAATCACTTTTAAAATATATTTCATATATTCTTTATCGATGCGAAATATTGAGCAATTGTGCCAGTTCATGATTTTAAAGAAACATCATTTACGCATTGCTTTAACAAAAGAAGTGAATGCGATAATACTATTATACTGTTTTTAAGGTAACAGGCATAATTATATTAAAAATTAGCATCAGAATTAAATTACAACCGATTTTTTGCATATTAAAGATTTTTAAATTTGTAATACGTATGCTTGCGCTTTCAATTATTTTATTTTTCCCTTTATCTTCTTTCTGCTTTTATTTTTATTTTATTTGAATATTCTTTTATTTTATCGAAACTAGATTTGCGACACAAACGATTTTGTCATGATTTTGGAATTTTTATCATTCAATAATAGATCCAATTTTTTTTAAACCTCTTTAAAGGATGAGAAATAATAGTTTACAATTAAAAAATGAAAAATTTAAGTTTGTTAACATTATAATTAATGTATGATATTAAAATTTTTAATTGAAATTATTAAATTATAATTAAAAG
Organism: Maratus speciosus; assembly: GCA_963932465.1. Taxonomy (NCBI): domain Eukaryota; kingdom Metazoa; phylum Arthropoda; class Arachnida; order Araneae; family Salticidae; genus Maratus; species Maratus speciosus. The sequence goes on from OZ010795.1 coordinate 378,337,033, forward strand.
TATATTTATAAAACAAAAAATGAGAAAAACAAATGTAGAAAAAATTCAGGTATCGAACCCGGACTCACGGATCAGCCGGCAAGCGCCATACCAACTGAGCTACGACTAACGTATCATTTTGGTTCCAAAGTAAGGATTTAAGTTGTATACGGTTTATCAAGAACTAGGGAGCGTTGGATAAAATCCGTTGAACCTGACACTAAGGGGTCGCTACCCTACAACATATATTAAAATAATCAAAATCTGTGACAAGGTTGGCCCTCTCCTTGTAAGTGCACCATTGTCAAATTATTCTTTCATCTATTATTTTAACCCAATCAAACTGATTGGTAAAGCTATAATACGAATTGAATATTTCCAACTGAGCGAAAAAATGCCCAGGCCGGGAATCGAACCCAAATCCTTGGCTTACAAGGCCAATGCTTTTCCGTTTAAGCTAACTGGGCCGACAACCAGCCAGCATATTTCGCTTAGATAACCTTATTGGTAGTAACATCTGGTCTGTCATGTAGACAGCTCAACAGAATAAACCGCAGGTAAAGGAGTTCCATATAAACGATGGATACGAAGATGAGCTATTATTTTAACACAATCAAACTGATTGGTAAATTTATCATACGAATTGAATATATCCAACTGAGCGAAAAAAATCCATCGTATCCATCGTTTATATGGAGCTCCTTTACCTGCGGTTTATTCTGTTGAGGTGTCTACATGACAGACCAGATGTTACTACCAATAAGGTTATCTGAGCGAAATATGGTGGCTGGTTGTCGGCCCAGTTAGCTTAAACGGAAAAGCATTGGCCTTGTAAGCCAAGGATCTGGGTTCGATTCCCGGCCTGGGCATTTTTCCGCTCAGTTGGATATATTCAATTCGTATGATAACTTTACCAATCAGTTTGATTGTGTTAAAATAATAACTCAGTAGCAATATTACCACTTTGCAATCTGTTATATTAGAAACAAAAAAAGAGGAGAAATACCATTCCTTCCCATCAACACAGAAACCGTATAATGAAGTGTAAAAATGATTTATTCATTCTTTATTAAAACGAATTCTTCATTTCATGATTATAATCAACAGTAAATATTTTTATGGCGTCTATAAAATATTGTTTTTATTTCCATGTCACCCATCTTGAAGGTGACAAATTTAATAAAAGCGATAACCCACTCTTCAACTTATCATCTGTATCACATCATCGGATTGTGATTTAAACGCCAGTGATTGCGACCGGTACGATCAGAAATTAAATTTTAAAAAGTTGCAAAAAATAATTTACAAACCTTTAAAAAATATATACTAAAAACGAATAATACGGTCAGAGGAGAACTCAAAATGATATACTGAGATGTGTTAGACTGTTACGTTGTCTGCCACACCGACGATCACGGAGACCATACGGGAAATATCATGTAAGCAGAACTGCAAAACTAACAGAAAATTGTACTCAATGAGAATGAAACGCCGACAAAAAACTAAAAACGTCCGAAACCTCACGGTATGCTACTTGAATTACTGAGATGAAAATTATTTTGAAAGATTCGGCAGAATTTAAAAAAATAAAATAAAAATGTCAATTTAAATTCTGCAAAATAAAATGAAATATGATTCATTCAATATCTCAAATCTTCGGCCCATTTGAAGAAACCCTTCACCATAATATCCATGGGTATACACTCAACTACTTATTTCAAAATCACCAATATATCCATACAGCATATTTCACGATTCCCCTGTTAGAATTTTTTTTAAATCCCATTTAGAATTACTAAATATATTTTTACGTCAATTAAGTACATAAATTAACGGTGAAGTGTTATGATATATGATTTATTTACCATACCAGTATCGAAATCTCTAAATTCTGATCATATCTATACAAAAAAAAAAAAAAAAAAAAAAAAAAGTAAAAGTAAAAGTAATCATGTACTTGATTTCTATCATTATTCCTGCTAGTGAAAAAATGTAATTAACGGAGCAATACTTTATAATTTAATTGATAATATATGGATATTTCTGAAATGTAAATAAAATAATATTTACTTTAGTTCTACAGATTTTAAGACAGTGAATAGTTTTAAAAACAATTGCAAACTGCAAGTTAGGGATTAAAACTATTCTTATGTATATATATATATATATATTTAAAAAAAAAAAAAAAAAAAAAAAAAAAAACGTGAAACAAGTAAGTATTCTCGTTCGTAAATATGAAACATTTATAAGGAAAATTATAACACAGTGTAACAATTGCATTGATCAGTCTTGATAAAATAGACAATATAATGCGCAAGGAAAAATTACCCAAATTCATCGTTAAGGGAATATTTTTTGTTGTTCGTTTCCAGATAATTTTAAAAAAGAATTTGTTTCTTTTAAAAGGCTTTTAATTTCTGCTCTTTATATGCAAGTGGTATAGTTTTGTCAGCAAAGACACAATTACCGAAAATGAATCTGCAAACATCTTCCTAATTTGTTTTAACGGGAATGAGTAGAATTTCTGGATTTCTGCATTTTGTATACAAATAAGTCATTTTTGCATACAAATAAGTTGTTTAATCCATTCTTCGAAACATTGAGCTTATCAAATGATAAGTCTTTTGAAATAAGGTTTAAATTTACAGCTTCAATACATATTAGCTGATTTTCTAATGATGCTCAGTTTGAAGCCATATAGCTGAAGTCATTACAAAAGGTAAATATTTCATTCTATTGCATGCAGATACTGTATAGGAAAAATTTCCAAAATTGATTGTTATATAAAATTTATATGTATACTGTGTATAATAAAAGAAATAAATGAAAATTAAAGCATAAATCTTCACTTTCTATCAATTAAACTGCGGTACAATTAACACAATTAACATTTAACTTCCGGTGTAAACATAGCTTTTTGCATTAATTGCAAATAAAGTTGTGTTCTGTTGCTCATGAATAATAATAGATATTTTATTTATTTATTTATTACTAGCAGGCTATGCCCGCTACGCTGGTCTGCTTATCCAAATGAACCTTGAATTAAACAAAATGTATCATTGAATTTGACATTGTGATTTAAAGCAATATGGAACCTTACCTGGAATGTGATTTCGCACTGCTGAAAACGATAAGAACGCCAATGTGCTATTATATTTTCTAATGTGTAGACAAATTTTCAGCTATTAAGGTCTTAACCCTTTTAGTTGATCAATAACAGTAGGATTGGTAAAGAAAGATAGTACAATACGCAATACAATAAAACAAACCCTGAAAAATTATATAACTACTTGTAATAATGCAAACAAACAAACGGACAAAATCCATCCAGTAAAACTTTTTTTAAAGGTTGATCTTTCATAAGGGGTCCATCTGATTATAGAACTTTCCCCCATAATTCTGTAACTAAGCAACGTAGAATGCAACGTAGATACGCAATAAACTAAAACCTCCGCAAACATTGTCTTATCAACAAAGAAAGTATTATCAATATCCGCCATCTAGAACTTTTTGAAAAGTCTAATCTTTCATAATCGGTTTCATATGATTATGGAACTTTCCGCCATTACTTTATGACTAAGCAACGTAGAACAATATGCAAAATACTAAAACCATGTCTGAATAGATATCTAACTAAAATGAAATTCCTATCAAAATCCGTTCTGTACAACTTTAAAAAATGTTAAACTTTCATAATCGGGTTCAACTGATTATTGAACTTTCCACCACACCTCTATTATTAAGCAATGCAGAAGGGTATAGTATATATTAAAACTCTGCCTGAAAAATTATTTAACTAACAGTGAAAATTCAATCGTAATCCATTCGGCTGAATCTTTTAAAAAGGTTAATCTTTCATGATCGGGTTCGTCTGATTATATAACTTTAAAACATAATTGTATGTATAAGCAACGTAGAACGATATTTTATATACTAAAATCTTACTGGAAAATTATCTAACTATTATTATGATCAAAATCCATTCAGGTGAGCTCAAGTTATATGCAACCGGGACGAATTTCCCATTTCCATTTTACTCTAGTATATATAGATGAAGCAGAAGTAGATAGATAGATAGATAAGAATATTGATTATTAAAATTTATGAAACTGCAAGTTATTTCTCGTTGTCTCTGCTGAATAATTTTAAAGACTTTTCAATCGGCGAGTATTGAGATTTACTATTATGTCTACAACAAATGTATTTCATTTTGTACCAAAAGATTGTCGTTAAAATGAGCCAAATTGCTGTGGTTTCCGATAATATAAAATATTTTTTTTTTCAAAATCGCCAACTACGCGCATGACATTTTAAGTGTCACTTGGCACTGCAGTAAACATTTCCATGTTTTATTCAGCGGAAAATGAAGTTATAGCTTAATTTTACTTGATAATAAAAAATACTTCCACCTTCAAAAAATAGTAAATTAAAATTTTTTGCAGTGTTACGAATAAATAATAATTAAAGCCAAAAGAAATTCGCGTTCAATAAATATCAAGTCCCAAAGTTTGGCATCGTTTGCAATAAAATTTGATACTTTTCTTTTCCACTACAGGCGCCTTGGCGTTTTTTTAAAAGCTTGGCGCTATTCGGGCATCAGAAAGTGAGATTTATTGCCAATTGATATAAACAGTTAAAAAAACAAACTTGGTGAAATTTTTCGTTTGTTTATACATGTATATTATAAATGTTTTTATATACAAATTACTTCTGTTTCTCATTAAAATTAGATAAATTGCATCTTTATGTTAAATAAATTGTATAAACAGAAAAAAATACTTGTTTATATGAAATGAAACAGTGAATAGGTTGCCAGAAAATATGTTTCCAAATTTTCTCTCCGCCAAGGCTATTTTCTCTGTTTCGCCAAGATCCCTATACTGTAAATTACCAAAAAATTAGCACATTTAGGATTGAAATAAATGGCGCAATATCATACAATTTGGTATGGTGTTGGTATAACGTAAAAAAGGGAAAATGTCGCCAAAAAGTTTTCTTTCAAATCACGCCAATTCTGTGTTAATTCGGTTATAGAATAGCTCCGCTTTAAAAACACAGAATCAGTTTAAACCTTTTCCTAAGTTAATTATGCGCCAAACCACTCCAGGTAACATACGCCAATTGTCAGTAGACTCAATTATGTAACTTATCGGTACCAAATATGCCAATTGTCTATGGATTCGATAACGTAATTTATCTCCTTCATTTATGCATACTTTACAAACTACATCTACTTTCCAATTTTCCTGATTTTAAGATCAATGGGTACTGTTAGATGTTAAAAAGCTTGGCGCAATTCGGGCTTAAGAAAGTGAGATTTGTGGCCAAATGATATGAACAGCTATAAAAACAAATAAAATGAACTTTAAGCTTTTTAAAATATGTATTCATATATATATTCCTATATAAATTTTTATTTATGAATATTAATATTTTTGTTATTTATATACAATTTACTTCTGTTTTTATATAAAAAAGAGATAAATGTATTCTTTATAGTAAATAAATTATCTAATTACTGAACAGAAAATATGGATGAAAACTTTCCTTGTCTCGCCAAGCCCATTTTTTCCAACTCGCAGCTATATTGGAAAATTACAGGATTTAACCCATTGCTCTATGACTAAACAGTGTCGAACAATATATTATATACTAAAACTATCTCTGAAAAATTGTCAATCTAATAATGCAAATTCTATCAAAAACCGTTTATTTTAATTTTTAAAAAGGCTATTGTGATAATTGCGTACACCAGACTACAGAATTTTCCCAAAAACGGTATGGCTGAACAATATAGAAGATCATGTTGTATATTGAAAACGCTCCTGGAAAATTATCTAATTAACAGTCCAAGTTCCATCGAAATACATTGGGCAGAATCATTTAAAGAGGCTAATTTTACATTATCAGGTTTATCTCTTTAAAGATCTTTAAACCATAATTCAATACCAAGAAACGTAGAACGACGTGTTATGTACTAAAAATTCCCCGAAAAATTACCTATCTAACAGTGTACGTTCAGCAGAACTCGAGTTATAAGCAGCGGGAATGAAATTTCCATTTGAATTATATATATATATATATATACAAGTAGAATTGGGTATTTCCAGAAAATGCTGTCGTTTATTGAGAAATAACCAATATTGTGAACGTCGCTCAAACCGATGGCACGCTCATGGATTTTTGGCTTAAAATTAAATCGTTTGGCGATAAAATGAAATCGCAAAAAACATACAATATGTAAATCACAAGTATCGTCATTTTTATAATTACATCTGCTAGTTTCTTCTGTATATCACATGATGGTCGAGTTAAATAAAAATAAAAAGTAAATTTAAAAGAAATCAAAAACAAAAACAAAATTGTCACTCAGATATTATTTTATAAAACTTTCTGATGCATTTTATTTAACCGGACGCAAGAGATAAATTGCCAAATATAGTTTAAAACTGCAATCTTTCATATTGAATAAATTTTTAAGCATTACGAACATTCTCTTTCATGTTTAAATTCGATATTTTCTTTTTCCAATATTACCACTCGTCAATTTTTTTTTCATTTTCTCTCTTCTTTTCTTTTTTTTTTCCTTTTAAATAAAATTAGTAACAGTTTTTTTCCGCGATGTACAGCCATTTCAATTCATTTATCAAAAAATTCATCGCCAATAAAATAATGGTAACCCTTTCGCCCAAAATAACAGAACTTTCCGTCATAATTCTATAACTAACCTACGTAGAACTATGTGTTATAGCTTAACACCTTCCCTGAAACAATACCTATCTAACAGTATAAGTTTCGTCAAAATCCATGCTGTAGAATTTGAAATCTAGGCGTTCGGAACGAAATTTTTGTTTGGATTTTATATATATAATAGATATAATAGATAGAATAGATAATAGATTATGTGTTATGAACTATCTCAAAGTTTAAAACAGATCGCATTGTTAGATTTCCTAATTTTAACAATATCGCGTTATGTTAGTTCCACATTCCACCACCAGGGAGCGCACTCTATTCTTAACGAAAGCGTATCTGAATGAAACTCCTTCATGCAACCTTTCCGTAGATACATGAATCGGGAGGGTGGCGGTCTTAACCAATAATTTAAGATAATTGCTGAAATTACTACGAAAAATATTTTAAAGGGGCTCTTCGCGGGCCCCTAATAGAGTTAGAGGAAATCGGAAGACGGCAAAATAATCGCGGGGAAAAGTTTGCTTGGGTGCTTCGGAGCTACTTTTGGCGCGAGACCTAAGCTCTACGACCAATAGGAGCCCATATATTTAAGGAAATATGAAGTAACATAGTCCAAAATAATAGAATGTTCCGTAATAATTCTATAACTAATCTAGGTAGAATGATGTGTTATAGCTTAAAACCTTCCCTGGAACGATACCTATCTAACGGTATAAGTTCCGTAAAAATCCCTGCGGTAGAACTCGAAATCTCGGCGTTCGGAACGAAATTTCCGTTTGGATTATATATATATAATAGATTAGTAGTAGTAGTATATTTTTTTACAATGGCTTAATAAAAAATGGAAACAAATAATTAGAAATTTTTTATTAGCTCCAGCTGAAAAGTATGTTGAAGACAATCTTCTTTTTATCCCATATAATTAGTAAAAAACACAACTATACTTTGGTGAGATATAAATTATTATCGGCTCAGGTCATCATGAAGCAATTAGTATAACTTGCCGACCTTGGTGATCAGTTTTTCCTCCCTTAAAATTTATGTTTGGGAAAGCATGCTTAGCATTGTATCATGTTACTTTTATCCATGATTTAATTTACTTGGACATCTTTAAATACAATTAATATAATCCCTTTAGCTAATATTAGTTTTTTTTTTTTTTTTTTTTTTTTTTTTTTTTTTTTTTTTTTTTGTATAAAAATATCTCAATTTGTCGATTTTCTCGAAGCAAGTAAGCCCAATTGGTTTATAATGGAAGTCTATGGGAATTTGGTGAAATATTAGAGATATCGCAAAGTTGGCGTCACTTTTGCGAGTAATTTTGGTCGCGAAATCGGTGACAAACCTGGCGGCATTTGGCGATAGAACAGCCCCCACCCCTACGCTAACTCCCCTTATAGGCATGGAGATCATTAAATGCTGTTCAATAACCAATGGGAGGCGTTTCATCTGGGCGTTGCAATTAAACAATTAATAAATAATCACGATTTCTGCATCAGATACGATAGCGTAATTTATATATAGATACCGTAGGTAAAACGACAACGGCAGATCATTTTTTTCGCGTTGTCAGGTTATATACTACATGCAGCTGAACACCTAATTAATTAATGCTGAGTTGCTCTCGATACTATGTTGTGCTCTCTACTCATTATATAGAATAAAAAGATTTATTTCTGAATATAAAAATAAATATGTACTAATAATATAAACTAATACCCTAAGCATGCACAAATTCTATCGCCCTGTATGCTATGGTGGATAATGAGTACTATCCATCTTCACAAAATAAAAGGTAAATCACATATTTTTTCTTATGATTCAATAACATACACAGATTCACGTATTATCTTGAGCAAATTATTTTTTACGCATCTATCTACATAATTTCATAGACGTGCCAAAAAATCAATACCTTTATAACATGTTAATTTAGTTAATTGATATACAACATTCATTCAACACGGAGTCCCACAATTGAATAATAATAAGTATAAGACATTTCCTTTATTCTTCTAAATCCCCCATTCATTAGATTTCGTTAATGATATTAAGGAAAAGAAATTCTTACTTTCTTCGGTTGTCGTGTTTTTTGTATGTCATTAATCATCATAAAATCTAAGAAAAGCTTACCGGCACGTATTCTATACTGTATCGATATATTTGCAAAAAAAAAATCAATGAAGAGATACGTTATTAATGAAATTCATCTTGTATGAATCTGGAATTTTAGACACAACAGCGAATAGCGTAAAATAGTCTATTTAATATCTTTATAAATTTTTTTTGAAGAATTTTGATTTTATTTTGATAACGTGTGAGCTATATTGAATTTAAAGTATAATTATTAGTTTTGCTGCGCTGTTTTAACTCATTAATGGCTAACGACTTCACGTGTTTCGATCATACATTACGATGCTCGAGGTTTAGCATACAACTAATTTTTAAGAGAAGTAAAAGCTGTTCACTGACTGAAATTCTGCGACAAAAAGAATAAGATTATTTTTTGATAATAATTGCATAAAATACAATCCATTAAGTAAGTATATTACAGCAAATATAATGCTATACTTAATGGGTTAATATATAAAGAACTGCTCAAAAAATGATTTTTAATTTTCAACTGTGTAAAATGTATATTTAAACAGATACAAAAATGAATTATCACCTGAGGTATATTCAATGCAAAAAAGACATATAAGTTACAAATCAAACATCCATATTTAGAACAATATATCTCTCTATTCTAAAAAAAAGTAACTCCCGCTGTCACCGCCGCCGCCGCCGCCGCCGCTGCCGCCGCCGGTTTTGAATTTTTTGTGACCGGAGGTCTTTCTTCGTTAATATTAAGAAAAATAATGCATACAAAAATATAAAAATTGGTAGTATTATACAGAAATATTTGATAAACACGCTGATGTAGACAGTTTTCAAATCGAAGAATTATTTTAAGAGATATTTAATGCTAAAGTTGGACAAAATCGTTCCATTAAAAAAGTTTTATAGCAGAAAAAACTAAACATCGGAATTTAATACTTTTTAGATCATTTTATACGTTATAATTTCCCGGTGTGCAGAATTAATTTATTTTTTTAATTTGACTCATTTTTCGAGTTTTTCATTTCTATTTTAAATTCAAATTTTCAGCATTTCGAGAGATATTTTTTTACTTATTTCAGAAAATTGTACTAATTTAACCTGTTGCCAAACTGTATAAACAACGGAAACAATAATGTTTGCTTCAAATTAAAAATTTATTTACACGTGACTATTATAAACAGAAAAGAAAAACTTTCAAATTAGAATTAAATAATTACGTATAAAAAGCAGGAACTTATTGAAAATTACTTCATCTATAATTACACGTGAATTTTAACAGAGAAAGGATATTGTAAAGTAATAAATTCATTAACATGCGTTAGAAGTCTTAAATAGGAGAAATTACATCACATTTACGTCACATTACACTTATTACGTAAAATGAACAAAAAATAATATTGCAAAATAGTAGTTTAAATTTAAAAATAGCGCGAGACATTTACTTGATATTTTGAGATGAACTTTTCAACTATTTTTTTTTTGGACAGCGCAAATAATATTTCATTTCTAATAAAAGCATTTTCACGTGAATATTAAAAAGGGAAAGAAAAGTTTGGTGAAAATTACGTCAGATTAAAACGATATATTTAAAATGTTTTATTTAAAAGGACTTTCTTTTCGCTTTGTTAAAAAATACCGGGAGACAAAGACTCTGTTTACTTAATTCCTTTTATATTAGATGATTTTGAAATGCCATTGTATCTTTTAACAGCAGCTGATTTTTCCGTAAAATTCCCCAATCAAAGAGAAATGAATAGAAACCCGTTTATAGGGAGATCGCCTTTGTTTTTTTTAATTATAATTCAATCTTCCAAAAAAATTCAATTAAAGCCGATCAAATTAGCGTGCTTTTAGAGACTGCAGTGTCTGATCGGGGGGTTGGCGAGCGTAGCTCGTAGGGGGCCGAGCCCCCTAGTTGTATATATGAAAACGTACAATTAAATCTCTCCTTATCCATGAAATAAATTTTCGATATACTTAATTTTCATCCCAAATTCCTAGTATATATATGGTTTAAAATAAACCAATATTTTATAGTGCCAGAAATACTTGACAAACCAGTTTTATTGGAGATTGTAGTGTCTTACGTTGCATGTTTACTAACAGATTATGCTGAATAGAGAAACCTCGATTTGTCCTTTTTTGGATGGGCCAATATTACAAACTCACGTTCTAATGTTACACCCATATACCTTATTCTGGCACATTAGTTATTTGACTTTAATAACAAACTAAGGAACATCCACAATTGTCAGTTATTGAATTTGACAAGAGTAATGCCGTTCGAAAGCTCTTGTCACGAGGATCAAGGGATGTATCGGAACAATACTCCTAAATCGAGTAGTTCACGAGATGTGGGCCCTTTTGTGTTTCAGAAGAAGAGAAACAAAGAAGATAAAAACAGCATGGGAGTCCATTTAGAGCTAACAAAGGTAGGAAATTTGTTTAAAATTAATCATGATAGTGTATGTTGAAAGTGAGGTAATGAGAATGCTATCATATTTTTCGGCGGATAAAGTGTCCAAACAAATAACATTTTAAGCATCGACAAGCTAGGATTTAGTATTGTACCAAATAAACAGTTTTTTTTCCATCTCAATCGGCAAAATACCACCAACCTTATGTTTATTTTTTCCTATACTATAAGTCCTTTATAAAGAGAATAGGTGAATGCTCATAAATCCATCGAAGTATTTGCTGTGATGTTAACATTATTACTATAAAAAGCATACTAACAATACATTAATTGGTCTATAACCAGATATCTTCACCCACTTTCAATTAAGTGCGTGAGTATGATTTCGAAAAGACTTTAATATGAAACACGGATTAACTCTGTCCATTAGTAAAGCATGTATTCACACTTACACAACCCATTTGCTCTGATTGGCAAGTAATAAATCCCTCCATCGCTTGTGCCTGGTGTTGAAAAAACTTACGTTTTCAACACTTTTACGTTTTAAAACACTATCACGGTTAATTATAAGATAAAATTCCTGTCTTCAATAGCTTTGGAAACAGTAAAAACGTAGTTAATTAGTTTACTAAAAAGGTCTTGCACCTAATTGTATCATATTTCACAGATATTCTGTTTAAAACATCCGAAAAAGATTGCATGGAAAGCTTCGCACGGAGGTGGACCAGAGCTACTACTCAGTAATGAAAACAATTGATTGCAGTTAACTAAAGTTTACACATATTAAATGTAGGTAGAATTCCATGATGCCACTCTTTAATATTTTACAAAAAAAATTAAATCCTAACTCTTTTTAACTCTGTATGCAAATACTCTGATAGAAACTAAATAAAACGCTAAACATTATACAATTTTTTATAATTTTCAGGTGAATGCTTTACCACAAAATTGCATTCAAGATCTCTGGAATAACATTCCATAAAAGTTTTCTCAATTTCCGCAATAGGTTTTGAGTAACATATTACCAAATGCAATAACTTTAGTTGTAGTTCCCTATATTAAATAACTAAACATACTACGTCTGAATCACTTCTTTCAAACCTTAGTGTCAGACATCTAATAAACTAAAAAATACATTAATATTACGAAGTAAAATTTATAATTTTATACGTATCAAGCTTTATACAAGAACCTCATCATTACAAATACTATTGAAAACTAAAGCTTTTGTTCACACATGTCCACGTTGAAAATGTACTTTTGAAATAATATATAACCATGCAGAATATGCCATGGTAGGAAAGCATATTCTGGTGGGATTGTACATAACAGATTTTATCTAGAAGGTTGGATTACAAGATTAAAGAAAATTCCCCTAAACGAATCAGGTACAATTACACCAGATTTATGGTCAAACTGTGACGTAAATTTGTTGATTATTTATTATACCAAACGTATATTTTGAACGTGAACACATGTACGTGTAAACATTAACTTTCGATTGCGATTGAAATTTTTAGTTTATAAATGTCCGATTGTTTTAACTACTTAGTTAATGTAAAATAAATATTCACGAAAAATTAAGCATTTATTTTTAATATTTAAATAAGTTTATTGCATGACAGTGCTTACACTTAATTACTGTGCGTTATTTCTAGAACTATATACCTTCATATGAAAGTGCACTACATTGTGCATATAACATTGCTGTTGTAGTAAAAAAAGAACTACAATTATGGAAGTCAAGTATGATGTGTTAACATAATTAAGGTACTTAACACGCAATACAGGGGCGTAGCCACAGATATTTTTTCGGGGGGGGGGGGAGAATCCGAAAATTTCCCAACTTGGAACAAATTGCTCCCATTTTCTTCTAAAATGATATGCACAACGCGTGTAATAATTATAATGATATTTTACTTTTTCATAAAAAATTCCATTCCAAAGAAAAATTCTGAAACTGAAAACATAAAAATTCTAATTATGGGTTTGTTTACTAAAAAAATAAATACGTTTTTTACTTTCTCCTATCTTTACAAGAAGAAAGTATTGGATTCGTGAAAAAATTAGACTTCCGGTTTTAGACTGATTCATACGTTTTAGTAAGTCCTGAACACGATTCGACTGTTTTTAGAAAATATCTGTCTGTCTATATGCGATACAAATTTTGTGGGCGCTCTAACACAATAACTAATGCACGAAATTTGATAAAACTTTAGAGATTCACTTATACAGTCGAACCTCGTTAACGCAAACACTCAAGGGGAAACTTTGTTTATTTGTATTAAAAGTAGTTCGTGTTATCGGAACTTAACTACTTTATATACAACTGGACGAGGCAATCGGAAACAGTTCGTGTTAACGAGGTTTGGCTGTACCTTGATAAAAATAGGTGCTGATTTGTTTTTGGTGTAAATCGTCCAACAGGTGGCACTGGTATGCGGCATTTTTCACGATTTACATGATTTTAGAGATAATTATATTTAAAAAACTATTGCACGGAATTTGATCAAACGTCATATTCTGTTAAACCTTGACATAATTTGACGCAGATTAGCTTTTTATGTATATCATATAGCAGGTGGCGCTGCTATGTAGCATTTTTCACGATTTTGCGATAGCTGTATCTCAAAAACTAATGCACGGAATTTAGTCAAAATTCATATATTCATATTCCACATAAGTAGCACTTTCACATAAATAGGCCCTTATTAGGCTTGGGTCTATACTGTCCAAAGCTATCATTTTTGTGCACTTTGAGTAAGGAATTTTGGTTGCAGACATCTAAGAGGCTGGGTGCCAAAATTGAATGATTTGTTTGAAAAATGCTATGCTTATATCTCCTTTTTAAATGCACACAATTCAACTAATAATTACCTTTAGAGTTTGTTATTGTAGGCAAAGAATTGTCATTTAATTTTGGCACTGTGATTGTAAATTTTGAGGCATTAACATGTATGGAGTTAAAGAAAATTTTGGGATTGGCACATCCGACTAGTTTTCAATTAATATTAATTCTTGTGGTCTTCAAAGAAGCTCACCTGTTAATAACATCGCTTAGTTTAATAAAATTCCCTATTTCACTTTGATATTTTAAAAACATTAGGCTGTCATGTCTGTCATCCCTCATTGTAGCTTGCAATATATATTTTTAAAATTTTTATTTGACTAAAGATTCCTTCATTAGATGCAACGCCATAAAGATAAGCTGCTGTGAATGTTAAGGTACGAGTATATAGTTTGACGGCGTGACCCAAATAGTCTTTGAATTTCATGGCATGAGTAAAAGGTTTGTTAAGTGAGTTGGGATTTGGTTTATTTCTATTTGACTCTGCAAGTCATGTACATCCGGTTTCTCATATCCAGGTGGAAACATTATTAACTTTTTCCTTGCACAATTGTAATTTAAATATGGAATGCATTGCTGCAATATTCTCTTGGTATAGGGAACATTGTCATTTAAGCCTATTACTAAATTCCCGAAATTTTCTTGTATTTCTTATAATTCTTTACTGTAAAACTTATGTGTATCAATGTCCATTGCTGTGCTATTATTTTTATCTATTGCCTTTGGGGAAACCGTTTTTCTACGGTGCTTTCGGAACTCAGCTTCTCCAGTCACATCCTAATATTCATAATTGTTTGTGAGCTTGTCTGTAAGGAAATCTTTATTTCTTCAAAATTTTATTCAAGTGCAACGTGTCAGTGTTACAGTGCATGTATATTTTTTTTCTTCAGTTGATGGACTGCTTTCATGGTCATATTTCTGTTCCAAATTAAAATCGCCCATTTTTTACCTTTTTCATCCTCGAATGGATTTTTAGACGCTCCAAAATCTTGCACGAAAACGCTTTTCCTATTATGAAGGGTTTCTTCGTGCTGAGATTTATAGTAACTTTTTAGATTTAGAACAGCTTTAAGCACAGAACACTGGACTTTCAGTTTAAAATTTTATAAACACATATGAATATAAACGAACAGGACTGATATATATTTCCGCACACAAATAAAAGTAAAATGTGCCAAATTTATCTAAAGTAACGACTTCTTATGTCCACATTTACTCATATAACGCTTTTTACTTGACAGCGAAGGGTTAACTAATTTTTGCGGCAAAAAATCATGAGAATGAGTAAAATATTGTCCAAAAATCGCAAAATTAGTCAAAAAAATTGTGAAAACTCATCAAATCTTCTTGCCCATAGATGTGTTTCAAGTAGGTTATTACATTCCTTTCTGTTGTGCTACAAGTGATCTCCAATTTTCAAAAGAAGCTGCAATCCCTTTGGATTAAAATAGTTAGATTCTCTTTTGGGATGAGAAAGGGAGGTATGGTGAAAATTTTGATAACGGAACAAAGTTTTGGAGGAAATAAAGGAACTGGTTAGTCAGTCATTGATGGGCAGGAATAGAGAAATTTAGGTCTGGTAGATGTACAATATTTTTGTAGAACTGAAAAATACAATGATAGATTGAGTGTGGCTGATTTCTTTTTGTATTTCTTTTGATAACTTAACTTGCTTACTGTGCAGTACTCAAAATATTCACCAAAACAATACAAATTCCGTAATTTTTTTTTATTACTTTTAAAACAGAAAATGCCTCAAAAATCTAGAATTTCCCAACTCTAATCTCAAATTTCCCAACTTCACATATACTGGGGAGGAGGCTGTCCCCCATACCTCCCATGGCGACGCCCCTGACGCAATATTACACAGTACGACAAAATTACTCATAGAAAAAACATGAAAATTATGTATTTTAGACATTGAAATATGTATTCCTATAAATAATAAAAAAAGAAATTTCTTATGATAAAAAGTTAAAAGGAGCAAAATCGAATGTTAAGTCTACATAAACTTTCAGTTTTTTTTTTTTTTTTTTTTTTTTTTTTTTTTTTTTTTTAAGAAACCATAATACTTTAATTATATTTTTAAAACTGTTTTTCTCTTTACGAATTTAGACAGTTCTAAATCTATATCGTTTTCAGACGAATTATTTATAAAAAGAGATACCGTCATATATACAATGCTCTCTTTTAAAACAATATTAAAAAAAAGAAATCCTTTATAAATAAAAAAGAATAACTTTCAAGAAAACTAGATATCAGATAATGTCTAGGATATAAGACAAAACTTTAATGAAATTCAGTAAAATTCCTACAGAATATATTCTTCCATCTTGGAAATAAATAATTTTTTTCATTCCATTTGAAAAGAATACTACATATTAGATCAGCTTTTTGTTAACAGATCTCTTAATATTCGACTTGTGTACATTCGTTTCTTATTTGTATTAGAATTTTGAATGCGTAGTTAAGGAATAAATACGTATGTGAACACGTATAATACTTTTAAAGAATACAAGTTATATATATATATATATATATATATATATACAGAGAGAGAGAGAGAGAGGGGACGTAGGGAGTGTGAGAGAGAGAGAGATAACTTTAGATCAGTATATATTCTAACAAATTATGTGCACAAATTAATGAAAAATTTTGAAAAAAAATTCGAAAAAATTTCAAAATTTTTAATTATTTTTTTACCTTTAAATTCAAATATATGAAATTCGATCCTCTATTTTATTTCTACATATAAAACAAACTTTTATTTAAAATATTGGGGATTTACATTGATATGGGACACGCAGGGGGCATTTCGAAGATTTCTTAGACGACGCATAAAATTACATTTTTCTTTCTCAAAAATAATTTATTTTTTTTTAATTTTTTTTGTGCTAAATAAATGTCATAATGCCTGTAATGTACCCTTGAATAATATTTAAAATGGAATTTACAAAAAATAAATAAATAAATAAATAAATAAATAAATAAATAAATAAAAATTGAAATTTATTCGAAAAAATTTCCTTTTTCTTTTCCTTTTTTTTTTACCTTTCAAATATGTAAAATTCGATGCTCTATTTTATTTTATGCGTAAAATTCCACTTTTCACCAAAATAAATATTATATATATATAGATTGATAAATGCATGTCATAATGCATATAATGTACCCTTGAATAATATTTAGGTGAAATTTACAAAAAAAAAAAAAAATTAAATAAACATTTTAAGGTACCTTGACCCCTTATCTCATATTCACTAAAATAATATTTTTAGACAATCAAACTTTAGGAATGTAAAGAATATTGCATCGGTAAAATAATGATATTGAAAAAATTATTATATTAAAAAATATTCCATATACTATAATTTTTTTCTAATATTTTCCGAATAAAGTCAGCAGTTTCTTTTCTGCACACAATGAAATATGCAAAGTTTTACTGTAATTTTGATTATAAAATAAATTTTCATCGAGAGCTTTCACATGTAAACATTTTACGAATATAAGTTGTGTAAAATAGTTGTTATATTAGCTCAATTAGAGTTTTGAAATAAGCATAGAGTAATTGAACTAAATATACATTGTAAAGCTGAAGTCTTTTGAAAATATTTAATGTTAAAAGCCATACATAAATTATGATTCGAGAGGGAGATGTGCAACTATTAAAAAGTCTTTTGAAATGGTAACATTCTCTTTAAATGTTTGAGTTCTCAGGAGCAAAATAATTCTTAAAAGTACGTAGATGCCATATTTCTTCGTGAATTTTTGAAGTGTTATTTTTTAAATGTGCTTCTTCCATATACCGAGTGTCCCAAAAAGGACTGATTTTAAAATTCAAAAGTCCTTCCGGCCAGTGCCGGGATGAAGAGGTAGCTTTCATAATCCTTATTTAAAAAATGCAAACACACGAAGCTCAATTTAGTGGAAACCGAATATAGGAGATTCAATACTAATTTTTACCAATATAATGAATGAGAATTTCGCGAAATTAGTCAGCCTTAGCCAAGCTGCTTTTCTTTAAAGTAACTTATATTTGGCTGCCAAATTCGGCGATTTCTTAAAGTGCCTGCCATTTTAAAACAACATGGTGGATGAGGCTAACCATTGAACATAGTCGAGACCTTAGTAATTGCTGTGCACATGCTCACTCACATCGGAATCGATTGATATATACGAATGCCGTCGCATGCAAAAAATCAGATTTTTCAAAATGTCACCCACAATAGAACTTGAAACTGCTATATCCGAGCCATTTTGTAATGTAAAGACAAACAAAAAATGCTCCTGAATCCTTATATCAAGGTCAAATATTTAAGAAAGAAACATTTTTTCAATTTCTAATTTTTTTGCACCTCACATTAAATATATATATATATATATTTTAATTTAATGGCCGCCATTTTGAAACAAGATGGCTGATTAATCTGGCCAGCGAACTTGGTCGAGGTGTTGATGTATACTATCCACATGCCTTCTTACATCGAAATAGGCGAATACGTGTGTTATCGCGTGACATATACAAGATCGTTTCAAAATGTTAGCCATGCTAGAAATTCAAAGTGCTATAAATCAACCATTTTTTAAGATATCAACAAAAGAACAAATTTTCAGAAACAAAAACTGCTCCGGAATCTTTGTATCAAGGTCAAACACATAAAAAAATTATTTTTCATTTTCCAATTTTTTAATACTTCATTTTGCCTTTTAAATTTAATTTTTTTTTTAAATGGCAACCCTTTTGAAACAAGATGGCGAATGAAGCTGGCCAACGAACTCGGTCGAGACATTGGTATGTACTATGTACAGACCAAGTTACATCCAAATAGGTTCATAAATACGCCTGTTATCGCGTGACAAAAATCAGGTCGTTTTAAAATGTCAGCCACAAGAGAAATTCAAAATGCTATTACTCAGCCATTTTTTTTTAGATATAGACGAAAGAAAAACTGTTCCGGAATCTTTGTATTAAGGTCAAACACATACAAAAAAATCGTTTTCATTTTCCAATTTTTTGGTATCTCATTTAAATTTTTTATTTTTTTAAATGGCCGCCATTTTGAAACAAGATGGCGGATGAAGCTGGCCAACGAACTCGGTCGAGATATTTGTATGTACTATGTACACACCAAGGTACATCCAAGTCGGTTCATAAATACGCCTGTTATTACGTGAGAAAAATCAGGACGTTTCAAAATGTCAGCCACGCTAGAAATTCAAAATGCTACAACTCAGCCATTTCTTAAGATATAGACGAAACAAAAACTGCTCCCGAATCTTTTTATCAAGGTCAAACACATAAGAAGAAAATATTTTTTTCAATTTTCAATTTTTGGTACCACATTTCAAATTTAAATTTTTCTTAAAAATTTAAATGGCCGCCATTTTTAAAAAAGATGGCAGGTGAAGCTGGCCAACGAACCCGGTCGAGACATTGGTATGTACTATGTATAAACGAAGTTACATCCAAATCGGTTCATAAATACGCCTTTTATCGCGTGACAAAATTCAGGACGTTTCAAAATGTCAGCCACGCTAGAAATTCAAAATGCTATAACTCAGCCATTTTTTAAGATATAGACGAAACAAAAACTGATCCGAAATCTTTGTATAAAGGTCAAATACATAAGATAAAAAACATTTTTCTATTTTCAATTTTTTGGTATCACATTTCAAATTTTAAATTTTTAAAAAAAATTTAAATGGCCGCCATTTTGAAACAAAATGGCGGATGAAGCTGGCCAACGAAGTCGGTCGAGAGATTGGTATGTACTATGTACACACCGAATTACAATCCAAATCGGTTCCTAAATACGCCTTTTATCGCGTGACAAAATTCAGGACATTTCAAAATGTCAGCCACGCTAGAAATTCAAAATGCTATAACTCAGCCATTTTTTAAGATATAGACGAAACAAAAACTGCTCCGGAATCTTTGTATAAAGGTCAAATACATAAGAAAAAATATGTTTCCATTTTTTAATTTTTTGGTACCACATTTCAAGTTTTAAATTTTTTTTAAATTTTTAAATGGCCGCCATTTTGAAACAAAACGGCGGATGAAGCTGGCCAACGAACTCGGTCGAGACATTGGTATGTACTATGTACACACTGAATTACATCGAAATCGGTTCATAATTACGGGAGTTACAGTGTGACATAGGTCAGATATATATATATATATATATATATCAATTTTGAACGGAGGGTGGTTTCGGGGTTTGGGGGTCATGATCGATGAAAATATACCAAAATTTTTTGAAATCGCTTTCCTCCGAATGGCTGCAATAGGTAGCTTTTTTGTAAAGAAAGCTACCTAATAACTTCCAAACGGTGACAGATATTAAAAAAATTCTTGCAGGAGGGTTATGCATAAAGTCAAAAGTTTTATTACAGGGATTTTCGATTTTAGTTCGAATTACAAACAATAGATGGCGCTGTAAGCAATAGTCGCTAAATACAGGCTTGATTTTTGGTCCTTTCTGTTGTAACATGCAGAAAAAGGAGATGGAAATGTATTTCCGGATAAAAATATTATCCGGGCCACTGAGTACAAAAAATCGAGCATGAATTTAGCCTCTATTGATCGCAGCGCCATCTATTGTTTGTAATTCGAACTAAAATTGAAAATCACTGTAAAAAAAAACTTTTGACTTTATGCATAACCCTCCTGCAAGAATTTTTTTAATATCTGTCACCGTTTGGAAGTTATTGAATTTTAAAATCAGTCAGTCCTTTTTGCGACACCCGGTAGTTTAAAAAGTAAAAGTAACATCCTCCTAGAAAGAGGCCAAAGGGATTTATTGTGTAACCTCAAAAAATTACTAAAAATCTTAAAATAAAATCATCAAAATTTACGTTTAAAAAAAGAAGTCATTCACTTTTTCGGGTTTCTTTTTAACATCTTTTTTTTTCTTTGGTTGGAATGATAACAAGTCATGACATTATCTACCTCAGACGGACGATAAGTAACTTTTTCGTATTTCGTAAAATTCAAAGACAGGAACAAGCACTTTTTTCAAAAACCCATTGTTTTTTTTCTACTACTAGGGGGCTCTGCCCCCTACGAGCTACGCTCGCCAACCCCCGTTCAGGCACACCAAAGTCCAAAAAGTACGCTAGTTTGATCGGCTTTAAAAATATTGAATAATAATAAAAAAAAAAAAAAAACAGTAGCGATCTCTCTGTAAACGTGTTTCCATTCGTTTTCCTTGGATTGGGGATTTTTAAGAACAAATCTGCTGCTGTTAAGATATACAATGGCTGTTTTCGTTTTTAATTAAAGAAAAATAGTTAAACATTAGAAAATAAGCTAATTTAAAATGAATTAAGTAAACAGTGTCATTGTATCCCGGTATTTTTTAACAGCGCTGTAAGGTAGTTCTTTTAAATAATTCATTTTAAAAGTATTGTTTTAAATCTGGCATAATTTACACCAAAATTTTATTTCTCTTATTAATATTCACGTGAAAATACTTTTGTTGTTAGAAGGAATTATTATTTGCGCTGTCTTCGAATTCACGATAATAGTTGAAAAGATTATCTCAAAATATCTCGCGCAAATATATTTTTCAATTTAAATTGTTTTGCCATATTTTTTGGCCATTTTAAATATGACGTAATTTCCTCCATTTACAAGTTTAAATGCATAATATTGATTTTTTTATATTAACATTTTGTTTCTCTTTTAAAATTCAAATGTAAATATGGTTCTTATGACGTAATTTTCCTGCTTTCAACATGTAATCATTTAATTCTAATTTTAAAGGTTTTTTTTTCTGTTTATAATAGTCACGTGCAAATAAATTTTTAATTTGAAGTAAACATTATTGTTTGCGCTGTTTATACAATTGGCAACAGTTTAAATTAATAACATTTTCTAAAATAAGTAGAAAATATCTCTCGAAATGCTGAAAATTTGAATTTAAATTAGAAATAAATCCTCAAAAAATGAGTCAAATAAAAAAATAAATGCAATATGCATACCGGGAACTTATAGCGTATAAAATGATCTAAAAATGATTAAATTCTCATGTATAGTTTTTGCTCCAATAAAACTTTTTTAACGGAACAATAGTTGTGCAACTTTAGCATTAAATATCTCTTAAAATAATTCTTCGACTTGAAAACTGTCTGCATCAGCGTGTTTATCAAGCATTTCTCTATAAAACCACCGATTTTCATATTTTTGTGTGCATCAGTTTTTTTTTTTTTAATATTAACGAAGAAAGGCCATGCTTAAGCATTCAAATTGGATGCCGATCTACCGGGAATAGCTACGAAGATTTTCATTGGTCCATTTCCAAATCAAAACTTTTTTTTAATATACGAGAGTTAGAGCGCAAACAGACAAACCGAAATCAATAATACTTTTCAACTTTGTTGGAAAGTGTTAAAAATTAGTTAAAAATTTAAAAGTAAGCTAATGTAAAATGAATTAAGTACAAACAGTCTTTGTCCCTCGGTACTTTTTAACAACGCTATGAGAATGTTCTTTTAAATGTATTGTTTTAAATCTGACGTAATTTTCACCAAAGTTCCCTTTCTCTTTTTAATATTCACATGGAAATACTTTTGTTGTTAGAAAGGAAATATTATTTGCGCTGTCTTAGAATTCACGATAATAGTTGAAAAGATTATCTCAAAATATGAAATAAATGTCTTGAGCAAATATATTTTTTAATTTAATGAGTTCTGCCAACTTTTATTTATTTGGCCTTTTTAAATATGTCGTAATTTCCTTCATTTGTGACTTTAACGCATAAGAATGAATTTTGTATTTAAAATTTTTCTTTCCCTTTTAAGATTCACGTGTAACTGTAATTTTTATAATGTAAGTTTCACTATTTTCCGGTTTTAACACGTGATCACTTAATTCTACTTTGAATTATTTTTCTTTTTATAATAGCCACGTGTAAATAATTTTTTTATTTGAAGGAAATATTATTCTTTGCGCTGTTTTTAAAATTGGCAACGTTTAAAATAATTGCCCTTTTCTAAAATGTGTAAAAAATATCTCTCGAAATGCTGAAAATTTTAGTTAAAAATGGAAATAAATCCTCAAAAAATGAGTCAAATTAAAAAGATAATTGCAGTCTGCACATCGGGAACTTTCAATGTATAAAATGATTTAAAAATATTTAAATTCCTATGTATAGTTTTTCTCCTATAAATTTTTTTTTAATGGAATGATTTTGACCATCTTTAACATTAAATATCTTTTAAAATAATTATGTCTGTAACTAAAACTGTCTGCATTAGCGTGTTTATCAAACATGTCTCTATAATACCATCGATTTTCATATTTTTGTATAAAACAGTTTTCTTAATATTAACGAAGAAACACTCCCGGTCATAAAAAAATATGGATGCCGATCTAGTAGGAGTGTACTCGGATGATCTACGCAGATTTTCATTTGTTCATTTACAAATCAAAACTTTTTTTTATATATAGAAGGATACTGATTCTTCGAAAGTAAAAACGTATTGGGTTCGCAATTAAAAAATTCTTAGGGTGAAAATAGTAAAAATATCCCTATTAAAAACATGTTTTAAAATACAAAATGCTTTGGTTGTGCTTGCACTAAAACAAAAAAAAAACCGGCTAAACGGCTAAAAAACTAAAAAAAAACGGGCTTAGATACGAAAATTGTACTGGCAATCGAGCCGCCAGTACTATTAACGTATTTTAAAGGAAATTTTACCCCGTAAATTACAGAAAATGTTCCATTTATCTGGAATTAATGGGAGAACATTTCCGTTAAAATACGGAAGTGGTACTTGTGATACAGATCTATCACATATCCTTATTGCTTCAAAATTAATTTAATTTATTTATTTTTGGCTTTCGAAACATGTCGTTTTTTCCCTTCGTTAGGTAAAATCTATTATTTAACTCGACGCTTAAAATCCATTTAGAATCTTATCAGTTTGTTTTTTTTCTTTCATTCAATATCCTCTAGGATTTAGTGCAGTATGCCTCAATTCAATTATTTATTATAGTTTTCCTAATAACATCTACGGCCGTTAAAAATAAAATATAAATAGATAAATCAGATGCACCTGCTGTTGATTTCAATGAATATTATTTTGTTTTCTTTTTCTTTGGCATTGCCCACGCGAGATGTAATTATTTCCCATTTATTTATTTAAGTAAGTGGCCGTTGAAATAATTTATCTAAAATACAAAATGAATGATTATTGATGCGGTGTTTAAATTACTTTTCATGTACATTAATTTTCTTTATCAGTAGTGTTAAAACATATCTTTCTCAGTATTTCGCAATTTTAGGTACCATTCATCGAACATAATCATTTTGTTTTGATAATATATGGCCGGCTTTGTGGTTTCTGTAATATACATATGTAGAACCGTTTTTCTGGCAATCTGTCTGCATCACGCGATTTATTTATTGTTTTTTGTTGGGATGCTAGATTCTGGGTTAATCATTTTGGCGTGTAAATATCCCCTTTTGTCTGCTTTCCGTACACTAATTGTAATGCTCAGAATTTGGCGATGTTGTGCGCCAAGTGTCATATGTTGCTTATGAAATGGCCCTCTTGAACTTCTGCTCTCAATCGGTACGGATGTAAAAGACCTTGTGGTCTGAGGGTACGCTCAGGCGTACCCCTCTTGCCCGTATTTCCTGTCTCCCATCTTATAGTTCTAAGTACATTACCCTTTATTATTATGTCAAAAATGTTAAAATAAAGTTTCTAGTTCCTGTATCTTGGGTTGGAGTTTTTCGTATGCACTTTTACGATCCCGAACACTGAACTTCACCATATGTTTTGGCGCATCGGCCGTTATTTTCTCCAACCTTAAAAAAAAAAAAAAAAAAAAAAAAAAAAAATGCATAGAGAGAGAGAGAAATTCACCCTCCAGTGATTTTTTTAAAAATTATTTATGACTTTTCTGTTCTTAAAAAGTTATACCAGAAGAGCTGAGTTCCTGCATTTTTTTTCATGTTCTATTGGATTGGAAGTCACCTCCCTTCCGCAACTTCGGCTCATGAATCACCTACAGACGTTCGGCGCTCCGTACGATGGAATGAGAAATGTGCGCTCCCGCTCTCGCTGGTCTTCTGGTTCGGACCTGTCAGCCTGTCTCCGGTCGTCGATGTCCTTCGGACCCCTCATTTTATCGGGGTACTTTATGTGCTGGGCTATATATGGAATAAAATCTTAAAACATCGACTGCCTAGTCCTGACATATGACATTCCCTGATTCGTCATAGCTACGTTCTCCAGTTTGGAAAATCGTCTGTGTGATTTTGATCGCTGTGCTCACCTGCGAAAATTTCTCCTATTTGATCATAATGTCTGTTAAGACTATATTAGTGCATTTTTATATAAACACCGAGGTATGCGACTCAAGTATACTGGCTCAGTTTTACCAAGAATGTGTTTCACTCCAATTTTTTTTTTTTTTTTTTTTTTTTTTTTTTTTTTTTTTTTTTTTTTTTTTGCCTCTCACTCGAAATGAATCTCCTGCTCTTCATTATTTTTTTTATTTTGTGGTGCCAAAATTGTGTCGATTATTATCTGCCAGGACCAAAAAAAAAAAAAAAAAAAAAAAAAAAGCGAAGTGTGTGTTAAAAAGTGCTGTGTAGTGATTTATACTCACTTGTTCTGATGTAAGGTTCTTCAAAAAAAGCTACGTACAATGCAAAATAACTATTATTTTCAGTTTACATGCTGTGAACTAAATTCTTCCTTTTTCATGCTGTTTGTTTTTTTTTTTTTTTTTTAAAGAAGAAAAGAGATAACAAATGCTTATTCTTATTTGTTAGATTTGTTTGCATGGAAGAAGAGGTTTTTTTCTTTTTAGCTAGGTTGAAATCTTTTAATTTTCAAAATTTTAACTGCATTTATATGTGTAATTTCCTCTTTTCACGCTTTACTTTGAAAGGTAAGTTTTTTTTTAATTTGTTCCAGTACAGATTTATGTTAAGTGTGTTTAAATTTTTTCATGCATGACAAGGAATTTCTTGATTTAATATTTATCTTTAATGATATTTGTCTGACATTCCTTGTCGCTCTTTGCAAAAAAAAAAAAAAAAAAAAAAAAAAAAAAAAAAAAAAAAAAAAACTTTTTAAATTTTATCAATGCTTGTCTCTGGAACATTTTTTACTTGCAGTTATAAATCACATTTTTTAAAGAAAAGTATCTTTACTTTTAATTTCATTTCTATTTGGATTGCAATGATATGTATTTGTAATTATCTCAGTTAAGAATATTTAATATGTTTGTTAATTTTTTTCTGCTTAGAAAAGAGAGAGATAACTTGTTTGGTACAGGATTACTTTTGTAATGTAATGTAAAATTTACGAATATTCCATATACATTACTCATTTTAAAAAAAAAGTGCAGCATATTTATTTTAATGTTTCTTTTCATTTGTATAAGATAACCACTAAATGTCTTGCATTGGCACATTGCCGCACTTTCAGAGATAATATGTTGTTTTTATTGTCTCTTTGATCAGGAAGTGCTGCCTTGTGGGTTTTGTCGTCTGTTGGACGTAAATTACTTTGGTTCGTATGTGTCTGTTGACAGTATGATTTAAATTGCACAGTTGTGTTCAGTGCAACATATTTAGTATTGTCTCTTTTAAGAGTAGTTCTCTAGTAATTATTAAATTGTAATGTGAGTTAAGAAGTTATGATACACACTCTCTTAAAAATATAGATATAAAAAAAAGTCTAGATATATTTGTTTTATATTGTGTATAGCGTGCTTTTAAATATTTTTTTACACAGTTACATCTTGGATTCACTTTTTACAATTCTTGAGAGTTAATATTCTTATAGTCAGAAAATTTTATGTTTTGTGACTATTATAATTTTTTTTTTTTTTTTGCACTGATTAGAAGTAATGTGAAGTGTGTGGGATTTGCAGATTGGCGATAATTTAAAATGGTCATAGAGCAGCAGGTGAGCGTAACAATTTTTCATTTAGATGTGGGCACTTGATTAGAAATTTACATTCAGTAGGCTTAATCATAATAAAAAAAATAATACATTCTTTTCTCTTTCACATATATGTTTTGTTGGATTGTAAACTTTGGCAAAATTTTTAGTAATCTTAGATTAATTTATCCTGGCATACATTTAGTTTAGGCTTATTACTTAAGAGCTCGAGTCATCATGTCATTGTTACAAAAAAAATATATTTTTTCCCTTTTGGCTCTTGTTTGCTTTTGCAAAATACATAAGATGTACAACATAGGTTTGACGTATAGTTTTAAACAGTTATTTTTATGTTTCTTAATGACATGCATTACATTAATATATTGTTTTGATACTTTTGGGTAAGTTTGATTGCTAGTACCTCTGTCGTGTTTTATGTGGGATACTTCAGTCATTGCGCTATTTTCCATGGGATAGCAAAATGTCTGAGGTGTGTATTTCGATCTATGGTTAAGCAAGTTGGCCGCTCGCTTAATCAGGGATCGGATATGTTTTCTAACATGATTGATGGAGTTACACTAATATTAATGTTACAATTGGAGTATTGTTTACATTTTTTTTAAATTTTTTTTAATTTGCTAAAAATTCACCTGTAATTGTTTCCTAATGCTGATGATGGATACCACTTTTACACTAGTTGACACTTTATCACTAACTTGCTATGGGCAGATAGCATTGTTAGGTATTAATCACATACATTTTTCACCTCTTATGCACATGGTTGTTGTGATGTCATGTTTGGCCTGGTACTTCACACACACACACATTTATTCATTCAGTTTAACTGATTTTGTTCTATGTCAATTAACACTCACCATGGTTAAAGACATTCATAACTATCTGTGCATGTTTTGGTTTCTTTTTATCAGCATTTGTGTTTAGCTTAAGATTGCATTTTTTTACACTGCATTCACAACTTCGTATTTTTTTTTAGACAGGTTTATTTTAATGTAAGATATTTTTTTGTTGGTGTGTTTTAAAGTTTGCAAAAATAATGTCATAATTTAACTAGGATACATGGTTTACACATTCATCGTAAATTTTATGCAAGAGATAATTAATTGGGTGTACATTTTTCTACATACAGTTAATGTACTGTTTAATTTCATTGTTTAAGCACGGCTGGTGACTCGTTGCTATTTTATTTATAACACAAGGTAATTTTTTGTATAACTGACATGATATTTGATATCGGTAAGTTATTTTTTTATAACATTTATTCAAATGCATAATGTGAGCGGTTATGTGCAATTTTTTTTAGAAGGCTATTCACATATAGTCATTAAATTAAATCTTTGGCATTTTTTTCACATTTTAAATTTCTTTAGTAAGTTAAAAGTCTCACAGGTGTCTTGTGACGGATATATACACTCATATCACATAAGAGATATAGCTTGTTTGCTTGTATTTTTCTTTCATTCTTTTTACTTGAAACATGTTTTGCTTGTCATAACTTCTACATTTTAGTGTAGAGTTATGCAATCTGTTGAGCACGTGTGCATTTTTGCACATTTTCGTTTACTTTATACAGTAATAACTTTGGCAGAGACATCTGGTTACAATTTTCGAATTTTAATCATTTTTTATTTACAGTGTGGGTTCATTCAATTTATTTAGTTTAAAATGTTATCTCGTTCAATTATTGGACTTTTTTGAAAGACAGCAATTGATATTTATCACATACATTTAGCATTGGCTTATTCAATTTTTACTTATTCTAACACTTTTAAGACATTTAAGACAATTAAGACATTTAAGACACATTTAAGACAAAATACCGAAACTATTTATTTGACCAGTATTATTTTAATCAAGAAACTTAATGTAACAGGCTGTTGTTATCGTTTTAAAAATTAAAGTTTATATAATCTTTAATCAAAAGACGCCGCTTTAACGACACATAATGAAGTTCAGCGTATTAAAACCATTCAAAGTAGCCAATATTCCCAGTAGATTGGTACATATGACATTCAATTATTTTCAGCAGTATGAGCCGAGATAGTATTTAGAACTATGTAGAATTTTTACTCAAAAATTGCCATTGGAGCATTCAGAAACAGAGGATTAATAGTCAAAGTCATTGATTAGTGTCCAGGTCCTATATTGATTTTATATTTTACAATCAAAAGGTGATTGTTTATATATATTTTTAAAAACATAACAAATAAAATGAAGCAGAAAGATGTCTGTATACTATAAAAATTAACAGAGGGAGAGATCTCTAAAAATAAAGCTAAGAAATTTAAACATACCTTTAATATCATGAAATTTAATGTGTGCGTATATGAGACTGTGTTCTATTCTTTATATCCTTATTCATATTTTAGAGAATATCTCGTACTTTTATCCTCCTTATTACAAATTTTAAGACAATCGCTGTCACGTATGTCAAATATCTAGAAGCAAGGGAAATGTAATATATGTTATGATATGTAAAATAAAACATAACTCTAAGAAACACGTATTATTTTTATAACAAATAATATAATATTTATACTAAAATTATAATTATGTAATAATTGCAGTGAACTTTTTTCCAATCAAAGTGGAAATAAAGTTTAAATTGTTTAGATTGTTTAAATTATTTTACTCTTTACATCTTCAAATATTTGTCGAAAGACAGGCAGATTTTATTTCAGAGTTTGTTTTTTTTTAAACACGTTTTTAAAAATTAGAACAATGCTTATTGTCATTTCGTGGTACGTATCTAATTTTCAAAGAAACAAAAAAATTGGAAGTTTTTTTTTTTTTTTTTTTTTTTTTTTTTTTTTTTTTTTTTTTTTGTAGGATTTTTTATTTGATGTAAATGAGAATACCAAGTTTCAATTATAAAATGAACACAAACAAAGAAAACGAAGAACTTTACAGTGCTGTAATATTAGTATATAAGAATGGTTTATAGTGGTATTTAAATACTTAAATGATCACTGCTTGTTACATTTTAGTTGAAAAATATTGTGAAAGAGTTTCATAGAACATTGCCCAAGCACATTGCATTAAATATCAATAGCATTTTTTACATTTATCTTCAGTGCATTGTTTCTTATTATTGATCAATTACTATTAACTATTTCTTTTAAGATATAATACTATTTATTGACTCGCAAATGCATAATTCAGCTAATCGAAATCTAGGAAATGTGGATTTGATGGAGAATATATTTTTCTACCCTTTTTAACAGGGCAAAGATTTGTGGTTTAATAATTTTGATGCTGATTTTTGAGGTGCAATATTTCTTTTTTTTTATTCAGCTTATTTTACTTTAATATAAATAAATTGATTTTAAAATGTTCTGTATGAACACACCTTTCTAAATATCATTACACAAAATTTATTGAATAATATTCAAAAGCAGTTGTTTTGTGATAATGTACAAAAAGATTTAATATGTAATTTGTACATAAAAATTTATTTAAATTTATACACATAAAAAATAAATTTATTTACTTAACCTGGTCTAAATTTAGAAAAATATATACGAAATTTCATAAACTGTAGTATATTTACATAGACATATTTTGAAATCATAATATTTATATTTGTAAAGATAAAAATACTAAAGGTTAAGACAATATCATGTTTTTAGTCTAATTATTGATAATCACATACATTTCAAGCATAACATGGCATAAAGTATTATAATTACTGCAGTAGATACATGAATAAATGTTCATTACATTCAAAATTGATGAACAATGTATCTATAATAAGAAACAACTCATAATACTTCATATTAAGCGTTCTTATCACTGATGTTCATTATAAATATATATATATATATATATATATGCAATGACATATAAATTAGAATAATGAAGGAACTTTGTCTTTGCATCATGCTAGGCAACAAATTAATTAAGGTGGAATATTATTATAAGAAAAGCAGTTTAGCATCATATTCTACATCTTTTATTGTATTCGTCAAAACATTTATACAGGGTGATTCATAAAAGATGGGCAGAACTTTAAGGGGTTATAGTACACTTAAAGACAAATAATATTAAATAGGAGACTAAGGGTCCCAGACGTATTCCCAAGGAGATAGGGGGCATTAAAGTTTAGGGTCCGAAATTTCAAATGATTATAAAACATGGAAAAATTGGTCGATTCGTTTGCGGTTTTTGCAAAAAATTTTCTTTATGCCAGTATTTTCTTGAAATAAAATTTTAAAGTTCAATTTCAAAAAATGCCGATAGGGGGCGCTTTAGACTTTGGAGTAACAAACAACTATTTTTTAACGTTATTTTTTGTATTTCTTTAAATGATTTCGAAAGCTTAGACTTAAACTTAAATTTTGATCTAAAAATCTGAGTCCTAACGAGTAGTTAAGTAGCGTAAACTGAAATTTGAAATTTGAAACCCTTCTCCCCCCAGAACAAAAATCAGTTATTCCCGATCTTTGTGTCGTAGATTAGGCTCTAACTACTGCCGCGTTTTGCTAAAATTATTCTTTATGTCAGTATTTTCTTGAAAATAAATTTTAAAGAAAATTTTCAAAAAATTCCGATAGAGGGCGCTTTAGACTTTGGAGTAACGAACAACTATTTTATACCGTTATTTTTTGTGTCTCATTAAATGCTTTCTAAAGCTTAGACTTAAATTTTCAGCCCAAAATCTGAATCGTTAGACGTGGTTAAGTTTCTGGGGAGAGGGGTTTGAAATTTCTACTCCTGAGCACAGTTCAGTTTACCATGTCCACACATTGTGTGCTGTGATACGAGGTAAAAAGACACAAATTAGGATTATGTTACCAAAGCATATTTATTAACATGTAATTACAATAAATGTTCAAAATTGTGACCACCAGAGGTTATGCACGCAGAACAACGGCGAAGAATGGAACGGCGAACATTCGCGAAAACATCAGGCTTTTCGAGCACTTCCCCTACAGCGGCGGAAAGTCTGGCGACCAGTTCCTCGGGGGATTCAATGGGTGTCTCATACATAAGAGCCTTCAATCGTCCCCAAAAAAAGAAATCGAGGGGTGAAAGATCTGGCGAGCGAGCAGGCCAAGCAACAGGACCACCTCGACCAATCCATCTGTTCGGAAATGTGATGTCCAGATAGTTGCGGACGTCTCGTACGTAATGGGCTGGCGCTCCATCGTGCTGGAACCACATGACCCGCCGGATGCGTGGAGGAACAACGTTTAACAGGTCTGGCAGCACATGTTGCAGAAATGTGAGGTATGTTTTACCGTTGAGGCGTTCAGGAAAAAGGTACGGTCCGATTAGGTGGTCTCCGAGGATTCCTGCCCAAACATTGATGGAAAAGCGTCTCTGATGAGCATGTGGATACGTAGCATGTGGATTGACATCCGCCCATACATGTGCATTGTGTGTGTTAAATGTACCTTCACGTGTGAAGGTACATTCATCGGTGAAAAGCACAGTTCGTCCAAAATGTGGATTTAGCGCGTTCTGCTGCAGAAACCAGCGGGCGAATTCAATACGACTTGGATAATCCCCTGGAGACAGTTTCTGGACTCGTTGCACATGAAACGGGAGCAAATGTTCATCCTTCAGTACCCTCCAAGTCATGGACTGTGAGGTATCCACCTGCCTAGCCACTGTTCGTGTACTTGTACTTGGCTGCGCCGCTACTACATCCAGAATGGCTTCTGCAACAACTACTGATTCGTCCTTTTTTGCACGACCTGCATTCGACCGGGAAGCGAGAAATGATCCCGTCTCACACAACTGTCTGTGCAAGCGCTCGAAAGTTTTGCGGTTAGGCAACCGCCTGTTGGGAAATCGCTCTCCGTACATTCGTTGTGCCTCTGCACCATTTCCATCTGCCGCTCTGTAAATTAAATGCATCTCAGCCTTTTCCTTATTCGTGAAGGGCACCATCTTCCGATTCATTACTACAGCGACTTACACTTGACTCACCGTTCAGTGGTTTTTATGCCTGAATCGTGTCGAAATTTTGCATACGTGTTCTTCTTCTTCCCCATTTGACATTTGCATACTTTCTGTTTCCTTCTTCACCCGGTGACTAGCGTCAGGAATGGAGCTTTAACGTTTGCATGAGCGACGTTTTCAACTGTGCCAGTGCCTTTATGAGTGAATTCCGACTATGCAGTCCTTGACGAAAGTTGTATTTTTGCCTCGTATCACAGCACAGAATCGTTGGGCATGGTTAAGTAGTGCAAACTGAACTATGTTCAGAAGTTGAAATTTGAACCCCCTCCCCTCGCTACTGAACCACGCTCAGCGATTCAGATTTTGAGCTGAAAATTTAAGTTTAAGTCTAAGCTTTAGAAAGCATTTAATGAGACACAAAAAATAACGGTATAAAATAGTTGTTCGTTACTCCAAAGTCTAAAGCGCCCTCTATCGGAATTTTTTGAAAATTTTCTTTAAAATTTATTTTCAAGAAAATACTGACATAAAGAATAATTTTAGCAAAACGCGGCAGTAGTTAGAGCCTAATCTACGACACAAAGATCGGGAATAACTGATTTTTGTTCTGGGGGGAGAAGGGTTTCAAATTTCAGTTTATGCTACTTAACTACTCGTTAGGACTCAGATTTTTAGATCAAAATTTAAGTTTAAGTCTAAGCTTTCGAAATCATTTAAAGAAATACAAAAAATAACGTTAAAAAATAGTTGTTTGTTACCCCAAAGTCTAAAGCGCCCCCTATCGGCATTTTTTGAAATTGAACTTTAAAATTTTATTTCAAGAAAATACTGGCATAAAGAAAATTTTTTGCAAAAACCGCAAACGAATCGACCAATTTTTCCATGTTTTATAATCATTTGAAATTTCGGACCCTAAACTTTAATGCCCCCTATCTCCTTGGGAATACGTCTGGGACCCTTAGTCTCCTATTTAATATTATTTGTCTTTAAGTGTACTATAACCCCTTAAAGTTCTGCCCATCTTTTATGAATCACCCTGTATAATTAATGTATTATCTGAATTGTATGCTAATTAATTTAATGAATATCAGTAATAAAAATTAATCCATAATGATTCACAATTCATGTATTGTTAAGCTTAAAGGTTGAACATCTATAATAAAATACTAGCAGGAATGACCGAGCTTAGCTCGGTCAAAATTAGCTTTCTGTTTATCTCGATATATTTTTCCCACTGAATCATTCTTGCTGTTTTAGATGCAATTAGCTTGACCATGAAACATAGTGATCCAAAATCACCCACTAATCAAGTTTTTTCGAACATCCGACCTATCACAATGCTCTTCTCGAGCCTGAAAACGATGGAATACAAAATTTAGTGAAAATCGTTAGTCGTTTTGTAGGTCGAATAAGATTGATCCACGTTGATTCAAAAAACCACTAACCGAAATTCATCGACAGATGTGAGCTATTTCAATGGTCTTTTTGTACTGTGAAACGGTATAACAAAAAAAAAAAATTGCCAAAATTGTTTGAACCTTTTTGAGATGCCGTTAGCTTGACCCCGACCCATTATCACCAAAATGACCCACTAATAGAATTTTCTTGAGCATGCGACCCAGCTCAATGGTTTTATCATGTCCAAAAATCGGTGTAGTACAAAGTTTTGTCAAAATCTTTTAAGCGGTTTTTTAGATACAGTTAGCTTGATCCTGATCCATTGGGACGAAAAATGACCCATTGATTGAATTTTCTTGAACATGCGACCCTGCACAATGCTCTTATCAAGTTCGGAAACGGTATTATACAAAATTATGTCAAATTGTTTTGAAGCGCTTTTTAACAATTAGCTTGACCCTGATCCATTGTGATCCAAAATGACCCACTAATAGAATTTTCTTGAGCATGCTACACAGCCCAATGGTTATATCTTGTCCAGAAACGGTGTAGTACAAAGTTTCTGTCAAAATCTTTGAGCGGTTTTTAGATACAGTTAGCTTGATCCTGATCCATTAGGACCCAAAATGACCCATTGATTGGATTTTCTTGAACATGCGACCCTGCACAGTACTCTTATCATGCCCGGAAACGGTATTATACAAAATTATGTCAAATGTTTTGAAGCGCTTTTTACATACAATTACCTTACCCTGATCCATTGGGATCCAAAATGACCCACTAATCGAATTTTCTTGAACATGCGACCTAGCCCAATGGTCTTCTCGAGCCCGAAAACGATAGAATTCAAAATTTAGTCGAAATCGTTGAAGCCCTTTTTTAGATACAATTAGCTGGACACTGACCCATTGTGACCCAAAATGACCCACTAATCGAATTTTCTCGAACATGTGACTTAGCCCAATTCTCTTCTCATGCCCAGAAACGGTATACATGATATAAAATTTGGTAAAAATGTTTTGAGCATGTTTTTAGATTCAATTAGCTTCACCCTGGCCCATTGTGACCCAAAATGACCCACTAATGGAATTTTCTCGAACATGTGACTTAGCCCAATGGTCCTCTCATGACCACAAACGGCCGTATATTAAAAAAAAATGTGAAAATGTCTTGAGCCGTTTTTTAGATACAATTAGCTTTACCCTGACACATAATGACCCACTAATCGAATTTACTCGAACACGAGACCCATTTCAATGGTTTTTTAGTGCCCGAAAATGGTTAGATACAAAATTTAATCAAAATCGATTGAGCCGTTCTCTAGATATAATTAGTTTGACCCTGACACATTATGACCCAAAATGACCCACTAATCTAATTTTCTCGAACACGAGACCCATCCCAGCGATCTTTTCGTGCCCGAAAGTGGTTAGATACAAAATTTAGTCAAAATCGATTGAGCCCTTCTCTAGATATAATTAACTGGACCCTGACCCATTATGACCTAAAATGACCCACTAATAGAATATTCTCGAAGACGAGACCCATACCAATGGTCTTTTCGTGCCCGAAAACAGTAAGGTGCGAAATTTCGTCAAAATCGTTAAAGAAGTTATCTAGATAAACTTAGCTTGACCCACAGTGACCCAAAAATGACCCACTAATCGAATTTTCTCAAACATGTGACTTAGCCCAATAGTTTTCTCGTAATCCAAAACTGTAGAATCTAGAGTTTAGTGAAAATCGTTAGAGCCGTTTTTTAGATAAAATTGGCTTGACCCATAGTGACGCAAAAATGACCCACTAATCGACGTTTCTCGAACATGTGGCCTAGCCCAATAGTTTTTTTCGTGTCGAAAAACGGTTGTATGTGAAATTTGGTCAAAATCGATTGAGCCGTTTTTTAGATATAATTAGCTTGACCTTGACCCATTACGACCCAAAATGACACAATAATTGAATTTTCTCGAACACTTGATCTAGCCCAATGGCCTTATCATGCCCGAAAATGGTAAAATACAAAATTTCGTCAAAATCGATTGAGCCGTTCTCTAGATATAGTTAGTTTGACTCTGACCCATTATGACCCAAATTGACCCACTAATCAAATTTTCTCGAACACGAGACCCATACCAATGATCTTTTCGTGCCCGAAAATTGTTAGATACAAAATTTAGTCAAAATCGATTGAGCCGTTCTCTAGATATAATTAACTTGACCCTGACCCATTATGACCCAAAGTGACCCACTAATGGAATTTTCTCGAACACGAGACCCATCCCAATGGTCTTTTCGTGCCCGAAAACAGTAGGGTGCAAAATTTCATCAAAATCGTAAAGAAATTATCTAGATAAATTTAGCTTGACCCACGGTGATCCAAAAATGACCCACTAATCGAATTTTCTCGAACATATGACTTAGCCCAATAGTTTTCTCGTAATCCAAAACTGTAGAATATAGAGTATAGTGAAAATCGTTGGAGCCGTTTTTTAGATAAAATTGGCTTGACCATAGTGACCCAGAAATGACCCACTAATCGAAGTTTCTCGAACATGTGACCTAGTCCAAAAGTTTCTTCGTTTTGAAAAACGGTAGGATATGAAATTTGGTCAAAATCGATTGAGCCGTTCTTTAGATATATTTAGCTTGACCCAAAATGACCCACTAATCGAATTTTTTCGAACACGTGACCTAGCCCAATGGTCTTATCATGACCGAAAAAGGTAAAATACAAAATTTCGTCAAAATCGTTAGAGCCGTTTTTAAGATAAAATTTACATACACACACACACACATACGTACACACACAATTTTTGCTCGCATTATAGTATAAGATAAAATGATTTTCAGTAAAAAACTATTTCAAAGTTCATCCAGTTATGTAAACCACGCAAATTGGAAATTACAATAAAAACATTTTGAAAAAAAAACCAAGTGATAAAATTTTATTTTCTTTGCGTTCAGTTGGGATATTATTATTTCATATATTCGTTTCAGATATCCGGTTGGTTTCAAAGGCCTTAACAGTTTTTAATGTAAATATTAAAAAAGTAATATTATTGAAATGCTAATTTCTTTTAAATTTTAATAGCATTTCTCTAATAGAGACAACTAATTTTTTTTTCATTGCTGTAGATGAGATATAGAAAAAAAGGTAAATTATGTCATTTTCTCTGCAAGACTAATTTGCAGGAAATTTTGTCGTCCTTGCATTCTGTTGAACAATTGTTATGTTATATATTATTTTCAAATATCCGAATTTGTGATAAATTCGTTTCATTAAGATTTGTATGAAACGACAATATGACATCGATAAATAACAATCCCTATTAATTTCTTTTTCCCTTTTCTTAAGGATTTATATAAATTACGTCATTTCGACGAATTCGTTTAAAACATTTCCAGTTTATCAAAAAATTTAAATGGATGTATTGTTCTCCAAAACACGATCTTTTAAAATACGCACTAGCTGCTTTGTAAACCTTGCATTATTTTTGTATATTTAGAAAATATATATAACATTAATTTATATAATACTACATTTCAAGTAAGAAGTCATATTTATATCAATTTGTATTGTTCTTTCATAATTTGGTTTCTAATTTCGTAGCTGATGAAATGAAAATGTCACATCTATTACAAAGGTATAAAAGATGCTTTTTCTTTTAGAATTAAAATAAATGCTTTAAAAGAAATTTCCTTTTTGTGGATAAAAACATTATTTTTATAGTCTTTTTGAAATGTTCTAACAGCCTTCTTTCAAAAATAATTTATTGAGAATAATATACACGTTTTCCTAAAATAAAATAATTATGACTAATTCTCTGCATAAATGAGCAAAGCTTAAACTTCCTCCGCCCCACCAGTGGCTGAGAGGTTTTGCTCTCGAAGCTGGTAGACGGGAGGTGCTGGGTTCGATCCCAATCGCGCCCGTCGGCCTAATCGTTCGGAGTTTTCGTGGTTTTCTTCGAACCTTGGTTCTCCAAGCGTTAATACGGATTAGGTGCCCTTAGAAAGACCTCCACGGAAGGCACTCCCCCCCTTAGGGCCTATATCCCACGTGCAGATAATTGGCCGACATAAATACAACAACCAACCTTAAACTTCCTCCTTTTTTTAATGTAAAGCACAAAAAAATCTACTATGCCTAAATGGCAATATTTCGACATGCACTTTTCTTTTATGCAGATACAATTCCTTAAATAGCTTGAATATTTTAAAATATTTTTTTTATTTACTCAGTGTTTCTGGAAAAATTACTGTAATCAATATTTAAATTGAAAATAATTTCTATCTTCAACGTTAATGATAAAATCATGTTAAATAAAATCTATTGATCTCTGTCGATTCCCCTTCCCTCAGTTTCATCCACAAAAATGTACTAGCTTACTTGCGATTATTTAGTAAACTTATTAAAATGTACAAAAAAAAAAAAAAAACCTTAATTTCTCAGAAAGTAATTATATTTTTAAGAGCTAAAATCTAAAATTTTAAAAGCTTGCATAACATTCTCGTATCCACAGGAATAACTGATGATAAATTTCAAAGGAATACGTTCAATATTATAAGAGAAGTAAATGTGAAATACAAACAAACAGTCAAATGTTATTATAACACAAGCAACGCAATGTGTTGCTGCGAGCCTAGTTTGGAATAGAATGAGGATTGTGTTTTTGACAACAACGGAAGCAACTATATAATGATAATAACTAGATATCATGTGCAAAATGCATTTCCATACTAGAAGAACAAGGCATAATAATACACATTGTAAATAAATATGTTCGTAAAACACGCATTTTTAAAAATTATTAGATAATGTTCTATATCTTATATTATATCACGAGCAAGAATTGTGCCTGCATGTGTGTGCGCAAGTGTAAATTTTATCTTAAAAACGGCTCTAATGATTTTGACTAGATTTTGTATTTTTCCATTTTCAAGCAGGAGAAGACCATTGGAATTGATCATGTGTTCGAGAAAATTCGATTAGTGGGTCATTTTGGGTCATAATGGGTAAGGGTCAAGCTAATTTTATCTAAAAAACGGCTAAATCGATTTTTGACTATATTTTATATCCAGCCGTTTTGGGACACGGGAAAACTATTGGGCTAGGTCACAAGTTCGAGAAATTTCGATTAGTGGGTGCTTTTTTTTTTTTTTTTTTTTTTTTTTGTCACTATGGGTCAAGCTAATTATATCTAAAACAAGCCTCAAAACATTTTATATTATACCGTTTCTAGGCATGAGAAGACCATTCGGTTAAGTCGCAGGTTCGAGAAAATGCGATTAGTGGGTCATTTTAGGATCATTGTGTGTCAAGCTAATTGTATCTGAAAAACGGTTCAAACAATTTTGTGAAAAATTTTTATTGCATCGTTTCCTAGCACGATTGAGTCACTATGTCTCAGGATCTTGCCAATTCTATCTAAAAAGCAAGAGTGGTACACTGAGAATAAAATATGGAATGGAATACAAGGCTAATTTTGACCGAGCTTAGCTCAGTCATCCCTGCTATTTACATATTAATTAAGGAATCATATTTTCCAAGATAAAAACATTATCGATAATTTTCTTGATCATCCCAGGTCACTGATTTCAGAATTGCAACTCTATGCGGATAATTAAATTACAACAGGTTTTTTTTTCTATATAACACATTTAAGATTTTAATTGTAAAAATTCTATATTATTCAATATAAATTATAAATTACATTTTTACAATGCGCAAATAAAAATTATCATAATACATTCATAAATAGTGTGGCCGCTCACTGCTCAAAACAATTAGGGGAGCACATGGTTTCAACGAAATTACGTAAATATTTACACCTGATAAGTAACGTAAAATACAACATCTACATTTTAAAGTGTTGTAAAAAACAGATAAAGAAAAATTCACATTTAAAATAAAGTTTATGACGTCAAAAACTAGAAAAAAGAGATGCAGATATCGGGATTTTGCAGAAACGTCTGTTTCACTGCCACAGTTGTAAAATTCAATTGCTCAGCTTGTGTTTTGAGAAAAGGTGGCTTTGAAAATATCACAACAACACGATTTACCGCAATACGTGTCTTGGCGTTTTATCGGGACAGATGAATTTGGGCAATCACAGCGAAGTGCAGTGGACGCTGTTGCAGTCGCAAGAAGTGTCCATGAAAGGCTGTGGAATCGATTCCAAGACACATGGAATGGTAGTCACCGATAAGTGGAAGATCAAAAAAGTGCTAACACACAAACTGTTACCGATATATCCTGTTAACAGCTCGTCGAAACGGAACAGGCAGTGCCACTCAGCTGAAAACACAGTTGTTCTTGGCCCCAGAACGAAGGGTGTCCATCCAAACAGTCCGAAATAGGCTTCGTCAGGGTGGTCGCTATGCCTGTAATACAATGGTCTGTATTCCATTGACATAAAGCCACTGTGCGGCCCAAAGAAGGTGGAGAATTGAACATCGAGTTTGGAGGCAACGTTGTTGGAGTCAAATTCTGCTTACAGACGAGTCCCGATTCAGTCTGGATGTGACATCTGATGTGTTTTGGCATGGAGAGAAAGAATCACACAAAATAATCCAACATTTGTCCTTGAACGATCACATTACAGATGAGGTGGGTTGATGCTATTTGCTGGAATCAGCATAGGTGGAAGTATGGACCTGCATATCATTCGGAATGGTACTTTGACGGTCCGACGTCATACAGACGAGATACTGAGACATCATGGTCGTATTTTATGTTGCTGCAATTAGTGATTTTTTTTCCATGCATGATAATGTCAGACTTCATACAGTTCGTCTTGAGGAAACCATGCTTGAAGCTAAAACAATACGGCGTATGGAATGACCAGCATACTCTCCTGGCCTAAATCCGATCTAGCATGTTTGGAACATACTCCGAAGACCCATTGCTGCGAGACCGAGGCCTCCTTTTACTGTCCGGGACTTGGAGATTGAAAATGTTGAGCAGTGGAACAGTTTTCCCCAAAGACTTATCAATAACCTCATCGCATTTATGAAAAACAGGTGTGCAGCAGTCTTAGCTGTTCGAGGAGACCACACGCCATATTAAAAATTTTGCATAATTTATAAACAATACTTTTTTATCATTTGCATGAAACCAAATATTTGCCCTAAACCATCTTTTCACGTTCTTTTCATATTTCAAAGAATAAAATCTCTCTTACAATTTTTTGCTTCTTTTTTCTGTATTGCGCTTTGATACACGTGTGCTATCCATTTTATGCCCATACATGACTGTATTGTACTGTTCTCTTCACTTTTTTGCTTGCTGCCCTAATTTTTTTGAGCAGTGTATTGTTATACGTGCCGTGAAGATAGATCGCCAAGTATAGTAGTGAGTTGATAATCTTGTTTATCATTGGCAATCACATATAAAATAGCAAATATATAACAATGGTAAAAATGGTAAACCAATATAAATAGAATAATTTAAATAAATTAACTGTAATAAATAAATAACAGCGATAATAAACTATAACAATAAAGTTATTTAAACTATAGTACATAAATAAAGTATACAAAATACACATTATGGTTATAAAGAAAAGTTTTACTGTTATTATTCTTATTAGCACTATGGTTGCCGCAGTTGTATTTTCAGGATCTAGTAAATTGCTTAAATAAAATAAGCAGAATTTACTATAAAAAACAGCAAAAAAATGTGAAAGTCCGAATAAAAATAAAGTTTATAAACACATAAAAACTCCATTAAAATAGACATATCACTGAAAAGTTAGATTGTTTGTTTTTTATTTGTTAAGCTATATTTCTACAAACCCAAAAACTTTAAATATCTCTAAGCTTTTTATTTGCTGAAATAAAATTCACTTTCAATAAAATAAGTAACAAATGTTACTAGCACTGATTTAGTTTTCAAGGAATTTTTACACACATATTTCGAATAAGCTAATTCATTTCAGAAAAGGAATTTTTATTTTTTATGCTAATTGCCGAGACGTTGATGAGAGGCTGACTGTGGAGTTCCGAAAAGTTTTTGGTGTCTGTGGGTTTGTGGATTTGTAGATCTACAGATAAGTACCTACTAATAAGGAGGCTAATAACATGCTAATAACCTAACAACATCCCGTTAGTCTGTAATTATTTAGCTATGTTAGTGAGGTAACAGGAATTATGATGGCATAATAAGTTCTTATAAAGTCATATGTCGATATAATGATAACCGGGAGGAAAAGGAGCGGGGATTTCTTAAACGGGGAGAATAAATTTAACTTGTTTTTCATTAAAATAATGAAAGTTACAGGAAAATTTAATTAAAATTAAGATCGTGTATGCCTCTCCTTGCTGCTAGAACACTTGGAAAGGGGTGAGCTTTCGGTATATTAATGCTCGCTGATATCGGACCATATTCAACAATAGTACAGATACTTATCAGTATACTGTCGGCGCAGTATCGCTGCCGGCGTTGCCGATACCGGACCACATTATGTGAGTGCGCAAATAACTGTCGATTTGCAGTCGACACAGTATCATGACGGCAATGCGCTCGGCATTTCCGAAAGCTGTGTGCCTCATGAATCGGGCAGCATTCGCGCGACGTATGAAAAAAGTAACGAAACCGGTAGTGGTAGCAGGTGTTGTGTC
This sequence comes from Maratus speciosus, assembly GCA_963932465.1. Lineage (NCBI taxonomy): Eukaryota > Metazoa > Arthropoda > Arachnida > Araneae > Salticidae > Maratus > Maratus speciosus. Next base: position 378,379,929 of record OZ010795.1, read on the forward strand.
AATACGGCCAATAACGGCAAGCGGTTGTCGGCCGATTACTTACCGATCGCTTTGCGTTTGCTGGGAACTGTATACCTTCGGATAAATTTATTTTATTCTTTCTAAAAAATTACAGTATTTTTTATGTATTGGTTTTCAACAGGATTTCATCAGATTTGAAAATTTTATATTCATTGAAAGAAAATTGGCGAGTTGAGGGAATTACTTTTAATGTTAAATAAAGAATGCTAAAATTTTCCAATCAAGGTTTCAAATTACTCTCATTACTTTGAAAATTTGACAATACTTATATCAGAAATACTAATATTTGCAATATATAATTCCATGCAATATTTTTGATCTGTTCGAAATACATAAAGTATTTTAACTTTTCAATTTCAGAATTATACCATTAATTCAATTCGCTTTCTTTCACGTTTTCTTTAACAGTCACCTAGCAAAAGTAAATAATAATGTGTGAAAGAAAAATAAAATAAAATGTTTCACTCATCCTTACATTTCCGATAATAAATTATCTTGAAAAAAAAAATTAAAATTAATAATAATAGAAAACAAATTTTTGAGATCGGACCTTCGCCCAAGTAAGAAAGATTCCGAAACAATAAGGTTTAATGTGAATGTGACTAGTGTTAAAGTACAGCCTCAGAAGCAACTTATTTGGGCCAATCCATCCTTTCTAAAATACGACAGTTAGTAGTTTATCCTCTTACTGAAAATTTCGAAATAAATTTAAGCACCTACCAGTACGTAGACGCGTTTCAATGTAAGCAGACAATTTGTTGCATTAATCCTGAAATGTTAATTCGTTTTTGTCAATTTCTGTAGTGGAAAACTTAATCACAAACCTATTAAAGTAAACGAACGCTTCCATAATGCAAAATATTCTTGCCGTCACTATTGTTTCTCTTCATTTGGTGGAGAGAAAAGGTAAAAAAAAAAAACTGAATTGAGCAATTGCAGTTTTGGAACTATGCGTTCAAAAATTGCAGTATCATCAGGCTGGTCACCGCAAGAGAATATTTCAACTATAATTACTAACATTACATGATTTTTAACATTACATAATTTTTAATATTACATGAATTAAAAATTACCGCCTTTCATTTACAAAATGTATTTTTAAGCCGATTTTTGTATGATTTTTGCATCGAAAGAGATTAAGATTTCGTTCGATGAGATCATGTTTTTATAATAATCACAAAATCTGCTTTTTAGGTGCGTTCGTAATTATATAAATACGTAACACCTATAGTCGTCGTTCAGTCCGTCCGTCTGTCTGTCCGTCCGTTCTTCCGCATATAACAGAGCAAAAACTACCCAACCGAATGGTCTGAAATTTTAAATATATAATTGTTGCAAAATTTTGTCTAGTCATTTCAAATTTTATGAAAATAGGATGTATAGTTAGTTTAATGGCATGGACAATCAAATTTGTCCGTTACATTACGGCCAATAGGGGAAAAAATATTTCAAGTGCATTTTAATGATGTTACAGCCTTTCGATCAGAATGAAATAGATATGCACTTATGAAGTGTATTAAAATATACATCGATTACAATATGCGGTGAAAAAAAAATATTTATAAAAGTACTTATAGTACAAACGCACCTCATTTGACACGTTTCACGAGCAATTTCCAACTTATTCAGAACAAATATTGTAAACACGATAGCTTTTTCATGTTGATATAAATCTCGTAACGGTACATATGTTTTCATATTTTTTTAATTATATGCAATTTTATCCATCTTTTGCAACAAATTATGATTAAAAAATGTACAAAACGATGTTTCGAAGTTAACATGTATGTTTGTATTTTATTTCGATACGATAAAATCTCAGGTACAACGATCTCATTTATTGTAATAAAATACATAGTTTAAAACGCACTTGTGTATACATAAGAATCCAGGCGATAATTCGGGTTCAGGATGTATAATTTTATTGTAAAAATGAAACAATAAGCAGTTGAAGAGAGAAAATTGTTCTGGTCGAAATTAAATGGCATGAAGACCTTCTCTCTACCATATGCTATTATCATTCAAACACTTCTATAATGGCCATAAATTTATATAAACACCTCGAAAAATTTGATAGTGCATTATTAAAGGTACACATATATTAAGACAGATTTTAAATACAATTAAATACAATAAACCCAAGTGGAGTGAAAAATTAGCCGGGGCCAGGAATCGAACCTGGGTCGACAGCACAACGTGCTGTTGCTCTACCGTTAAGCAGCACGTTGTGCTGTCTACCCAGGTTCGATTCCTGGCCCCGGCTAATTTTTCACTCCAGTTGGGTTTATTGTATTTAATTGTATTTAAAGTCTGTCTTAATATATGTGTACCTTTAATAATTAAAAATGGAATTCAGGCGTTAATTTATGTGCTCTAATTGATAGTGCATGTTACATTTTTTAATGGGATTGTATCAAACATATCTAAATCACGTGGAAGTGTGTACAATTGTAATGTTTAAAAATACCTAGGGAACTACTTAGTTATCCCGTCGACCAAAATACTATCCCAAACTATAAGATCAAATGTCAATAATGAATGATCGTAAATGTCGCATTCATTTGACATTACACACGTTTCACGTGCTTGTTACGTGATCAATAGATTTTTAATTCCACGTTTTGATTGTATTTTTATTAATGTTTTACTAATTTATTTGTTCTTCCATTATTTAATATAAAAATTATGTTAATTTCTATAATTTGGCGAACCGTTTGGCGAATTATATAAAAGGGCAAAATTGGTCGATGGGATAACTAAGTAGTACCAAATCTAGAAATAAATTATAACCCGAAGCTAATTTTTAAATACGAAGTAAGATACAAGTAATCGGAAGTACTTAAAAGAAACTTGTTGAAATCTACTACATATATAAACGTAAAATAGAAATTTTGTTCCGGCTTCTTAAACTTTGAATTGTGATGAATGGGTTTTCTTGGGAATTACACGGTTGGTTAATTTATCAGAGTAGGTTTTTGTATATCGCATATTGTGTAGTTATAGAATTAAGGGGGAAAGTTCTATAATCCGGTGAATATGACAATGATTAATCAGCCTTTTTAAAAAGTTCTACTGAATAGATTCTGATAGACTTTCATTGATAACTTGTTAATTTTTCAAGAATAGATTTAGTACACTGTATATTGTTCTACATTGCATAGTTGTAGAATTATTCTGGAAAGTTCTATGATCGGGTGAACCTGATTATGAGATAGAGTCTTTTTAAAAATTAATACTGGGCGGATTTTTATGAGACTTGCATTGCTAATCAGATAGCTTTTCAGAATTGAGCATATTGCGTATAGCTGTACCGTTCTTTACAAAATCATTCTGTAAAATGATAAACTAAAAGAGTTGGACCTTAACATCTCAAATTTTGCTTGACACATTAGAAATTATAATAGCACAGAGGCGATCGTATCGTTTTCATCAATCCGAAAAGGACATTCCAAATAAAGATCCATATGAAGGTCCGTATGAATAAAAATGACTAGGGCAGCGAATCATGCTAGTATTTAAATATATTAATGCGTTAGTCGCATGATGGTACAGATGTAACGAGAGATTAGAGAACATGCAAATAAAAAAATAGCATAGCATTTAATAAAATTTATTATGCGTAAATAATAAATCAGAATCATTTAAAAAATGAATTTTATGCCTCTTGAACTACAAATGTTTCTGGATATAAAATTTTGTGTGTGTCTGGTTTTAAACAAATGAGTAAATTAAATACCAAACCATACTGTAAATTATCAACTAAGTGAGTGTGTTCTTAACAGCTCAACACAATAGAAAATATAACAGTAGAATGGCGTTTGTATAGTTTTCAGCAATCCGAAATGACATTCCATCCAAGTAAAAGTCCGTATGAAAGCCCAAAATACCCAATATATTTTGTTTGATCTGACATTTAGTAAAAGTGACTAGCACATTTTAACATGCGAAGCGTGCTAGCATTTAAATATAGGAGGGTGGTTCAATAATTATTGTTTCGAGTGTGCATAAAATATTTTTACTGCGATGGTGGATATGTAATTTTTAAGCCTAATGTCTTAGATGCCTATACGCTCAATTTCAGAACTGTAGCTGCTATACTAACATTTTTCTATGCGTTTTTGATGCGAGAGTTCGCACCTAGCTTAGAAATGGAGGGTTGGGGGTATAACAGTGAATGAGACTTGACTAATGCCGTTTGAACTCTGTATCATAGTGATGTAGCCACATCTCATTCACTGTCACAAATCTATCACAGAACTACTTCAGAACCAAACCAGCCTTCCCCACCAACCCCGCCCCGTTTCAAGCTAACGTGCTACCTCTCACACCTAAAACTAAAAAAAAATATGTTACTATAGCAGCTACGGTTCTGAAATTGAGCATACAAGAATCTAAGATAGTAAGTTTCAATATTCCACATCAATGATCGTAGTACAAATATCTTATACACATTTGGGATAATAATTATTGAACCACTCTCGTATTAATGTGTTACTACACATGATATTATAGATGTAAAGAGGGATTACCAAATTTGCAAACTGAGATAAAAAATACCATAGCATTTAATAAATTTTCCATGTGCAAATAACAAATCAGAATAATTTTTAAAAGGACTCTCATGCATCTTAATTATAAAGGAACCTGGATGTAAAATATCTTTAATATTCTATGTGTCTCGTTTTAAATAAATTTCTTATGGTAGAGACATTTATGATGATAATACATGTTAAAGAAAAGTTGTGTTATAATGAATTATTATACACCTAGATTTATAAAATAGGTGCTTTTTGTAATTTAGTTTCAAACTGTTTAGTGCTATTATAAAACTAGAAGATAAGGAATAATAGGAATATTTTGTTTATTTTATGTACCATTTGTCATATGTTCTATTAATATGTAATGAGCGCATGAAACGGCAACTGCCTCTAGAAACTGATTGTATTCCTATTCATAAATTGTTCTTCGTTTCTTTTATTAAATAATAGGTTTTATAGTTCAAATATGTATATATTTACTTCTTAAAAAAATACACATGAAAAATTTTTTGATGCTCTCAGACATACAATTTAATCTATATCACTTATTGCTAAGCTAAATCGCGTATCTAAAAGACTCCAACATGTATTTAATGATTGAAATATTTAAAGTACAAATACAATTATACGAAAATAAAAACATATATATAATCTGAACAATCTACTAGACGTTAATTATTGTACAAATATTTTACGCACGCTTCCATTTTGCGAAATATTTATAATTTCTGTGAATATAGATTTAATTACTCCCCTCTGTAAAATTTTGAAGTATAAACATATGACACTAACACACTCACATTAAGATAAAATTAAAAAAAACACCCATTGCAATTTAAAGGAATTCTAGAAATTGCGTGAATGCAGAAATAGCCGTTTTCTACTTAGCATAAATTGAATGCCAAGGGTGAAAAAAGAGAAGAAAAGTAGTATATACATCCCACCTCCTGACCTACATCATTAAAGTGCAATTTATTTTAAAATGTTATTTCCTTATTTTTTATTTTGATTAATGTCTCAAGGGTAAACGATGAGTAAAAGTAGATAAATGTGTACGCCATGCAACTAAGACATTAATCGTACTTGTTTCGCAAATAAAATTCTCATGTTTACTTAAAATATACATTTCCGTTAAAGAAAAAAAAAAAAATTGTCCGAAAAAGGTTATTTCTTTTAAAATCTGATACAAGAAGGGCATATCTTTCTTTTTTGTGGAATTGGAAATCTATTATTATTGCATGATGTAAAGTTTTTTTTTGTTGTTGTTGTTGCTGTCTGTTTGTTTTTGTTTTTAATGTTGATCATATAGCCAGTTTTAATATTTCTGAATAATGAAAATATTTTCAATATTTATCCCAATACAAACTTACAATTAACAATTAAACAATTAAGTTTAAATATACGAGGGCTGTATGGTAAGTACCTTGCCTTGACAAGAAAAACACATATTTATATCTATATCGCACTTTATATTTAAACATAAAATCCTTTCAGTTCTATACACTTAGCCCAACGGTTTTCTGTTTATTGTATACTCTCTAAAAAATAGGATTTCTCAAAACCTTCAAAATAGCGTTTGTTACACAAATAACCTCGTCTAAGGAGGCATTTTTTTTTCCACCGAGCCCTTTTTTCCTATTTGAAAATAGAAAATAATTGCTAGTTGCTAAATCTGGCGAATATGGTGGATTCGGAGGCAGTTCGGTTCCTAAATCATGGAATTTTGTCATGGAGACGACACAGGTGTGCACTCGCGCATTGTCTTGATGAAAGATCGTTTTTCTTTGCCAAATGTTGAACGTTTTTCTTTCATTACATGTTGGAAACGATCCAATAAGTTGGAATAACATTCTCCATTGATCGTTTTGCACTTTTTAAGGTAATCGACGACATACATGCAAACCAAAACACTGCAGCCATGAATTTTTTTCGCAGATAAAGTCGCTTTAGCTTTTTTAGCGCAGGTTGACCACGAAAGGCCCATTTTTGGACTGTTCTTTAACCTCTGTTGTTATGTGATGAATCCATGTTTTGAGAACAGTTATGAATCGACGCCAAAAATTATTTGGATTGCGCTTTAACTTGTCCGAACATTCTTTTGAAATTGACACAAGGGTGTTTTTAATGTCAATAAGAATACATCCCCTACAGAAAATTTAAAAATTCCAATAATTTACAGAGTTACAGCGTACCTTTTTTACTTTCATAAATCGTGAAATAGATGCCTTTTCTGACTCTCCCTCACTTAATAGTGAAATTCAGTATCTTAAAGCCATTGCGATTTACAGAGGCTACAATCCCTCTATTATTAATACTGCTGTACGTAAATTGCATCATCCTTTTTCCTCTAACTCAAATTAGTCGTCTTCTCTTCCCAAGATAAGCATTATGTTACGCTTCTTCCCTTAATCGAGCTTTTCTATTGCCAAAATTCTTAGACAGCATGATTTCAGAATAATTTGCACCCCTACGAAAAAAATTGCCTTCGTCAAACTCGAAGATCCTATTGAGTTATCGAACTCATGAGGTATTTATAATATTAATTGCCAGTGCGGTCTCTCTTATATTGGACAGACCAAACGGGGTCTTAAATTTCGTACTAAAGAACACCAACAATATATTTAAAAACAGGAAACCAATAAACCTTCAATTGCTAAACATTGTTGGAAGAAAAGCCACTCTTTGGATTTCAATTCCTCTAAAATCATATCTAAACCCATTTATATATATGAAATTAACATTCTTGAAGCATTTAATATCTATAAAATTTTGACAATATTGTTAGTTGTGAGTTCGCTATCCCCCCTACATGTGATTGTTGGAAATATTACATAAAATCCTCTTTTTCTTTATTATTACCAGCATGTTTCACACTTTTGGTTACATTACCTATACTATTCTCTATTGGCTGATATCCGAATTTTCCTGCTTTCTTATTGGTCAATGAACTTATCACTTGTATTCGCTTTTCTCCTATATAATTGAGCAAGTTTCCGTTATTCTTTGCACTGAGGACGGCAGGCTATATGGTACCGAAAGTAGGCTGATTTAAGTTTACATATGATGGCGTTTTTAACGTTGTTTCAAATTTATATTACAGCATTTAGTGACGCAGCAACTAAGCCAGTCACGCCAAAGCAAATGGGACAATAGACGGTAGACAATGCTTGACTACCAAACCATTTTTGGTAATATAATGACTTGAACCGTCACCAATGGAACCATGTGTAAATCATTTAAATCAACTCTATGCTTGTCATCTACACATTAAATATTTATTTTTCTCACGACACTACATTACGTACAAAGACCACTCATCAAATAAAAATTTACACATTAAGTCTTTTATAAACTTACAACAAAAAATAACTCTCCGTCAAAGAAGAATGCATCACTATTCTATCGGGTAATAGTCGGATTGAGCGCTCTCAGCAACGATCTTCTAACGCTTCTAAGGAAGCTAGAACTGCTCGTAAAGCAAGACGAGCTTCCGAGAATATATATTTTAAAGTCAAAGAAGACACACTCTCTAACCCAGGAATCGCTTATTTACATAATGTAAGTATAACGTACCATCCTATGGCTTAGACAGCTGCTTCTGCCTGAATCCTTTGCTCAAAATTTAAAAATGTTTTTTCTGAAAACTACTTTCTCAACATGGTTGACATGACATCTCGTTTTCTATTTAACCGATTTACTTCAATTTTTGTGCAAAAGCTTCAATTTATAACTTTGTATTACCACAAACTTTTTTGTATCAAAATATATATTTATTTTACTATATTAATTAAAAAATATATAAATTATGAAAATAAAGAGTCGAAAAATGCCTTTTTTTCAGGCAGCCGCCTTTTTTGCGAAAAGAAAGTCCGTTTTCTCTTAGGTGAGAGCTATGACGACATTCTTACTAATCAAGAATATTTTTTAAAAATTTTGTTTAAGATAACCAGAATGGTTTAAATCGTCTCAACCAGTGTATCCTTCTTTCTCCTAACTTTACCAGCTTATAACTTTTTTAATTTTATATTTTTATGTATTTTTTATTTTAAAAATATCAATAAATACGTTGAATAAAAAATTAATATTGAAAATATTTTTTCTTTTATCGATCTCGACGAAACTCCCAAAAATTAATGACTCTAAGTGAAAATACCGCCTTACCACCGCGAATAACAATTAAGGGATCACAGGACTTTTAAATTTTAATGTCATTTAATCTCTGAAAAAAAAAATGTATTAAAGAGTGACTTGTAAACAATTTAAAACAGAATGAATGACAATTTTAAAAGGAGGATGGGTAGTAAATACCATTACACTCCAAAAAATAAGAATCAATTTTAATCGTTTGGTAAAACAATTAAAACATTTTTGTCTCTATTTCAGAGTTTGGCAATTTCTAGTAAATATAGACCTAGGTCTGATCGTCACACAAAAGAGCGCATTAAAAATATTCGTGAAAAGATACGACGAAATCCACAACGTTTTTCAAATAAAATGGCTGCAGATGAGAACGCAAGTGGTAGAACTATGCAAGTTATTGTAAATGAAGATCTGGGTTTTCGCCATTATCGCAAAGGAAAAGTTCAAGGTTTGACTGCTGCACAAAAAATAAAATGATTACAAAGATGCAAGAAGTTGTTGAAGCGGCATGGTACGAAAAGTGTTGACACAATAATATTTTCTGATGAGAAGCTATTTTACACTGAACCCTATTATAATACTAAAATTGATGTCGTATAATCAGCAACCTTCGAGGATATACCTGAAATTCTTCGAACTGTAAAACGCTTTCAGAATAAGAATTCTGTTAGAGTTTGGGCTGCATTGCAAAACAAATTGCTTTTGAAATTCATCGATAAAGGGATAAAAAATTAATGTGGAATATGGAACATATGTTATATATTCCCGCGGCCGCCATCTTGGAATTTTTCTTGGCGTGAAAACCCCTTTACAGGGTTCTTACGGATACCGTTATTTTCAAGGCCCAATATCAGAATTTATTTATAGAAAATAAAATCTAATTTAAACGGACGAAATTTCGCGTTATTTCAGGACAGATTTTCCATAAGAAAATGCTGGTACCGAAGAATTTCTTAGTCATGAAATTCAAGCACCCGTACGAACCCTGCCTTTACTTTAAGTAAATGTCGCCAAGCAGATTTATGCGCATGTTAGACTTAACGATGTTGCCAGAACATGTCACTCGCCGGGGTTGCCTTATCGATAAACGTCAGCAAAACATCGCCGAGAAATCCAAGATGACAGCCTCGGAAATATATAACATCTAAGCCCGGAATATTACAAACAGGACATATTGGCTACACATTTATTGCCACACGATGAAAAGTTGTAACCTAAAAATAATTGGCTATTTCAGTAAGGTTTTTCTCCTTCTCACCGAGATAAATCAACACAGGTCCATGTAAATTCCCAAATTTATCATGCAAGAAGATTGGCCACCTTCTTCACCGGATATAAATCCTTTAGATTATTGCAACTGGAGAATTTTAGAAGCTGAAGTAAATAGCAAAGAACACAGAAGTTTGGACTCTCCCAAAGCATCCATGTTGTGTGAATGGGCCCGATTAACTCTTAAAATGATTCTTGCCGCAGTCGGACAATGGCACAAAAGATTAACTTTAGTAATCGATAAAGAAGGCTGTGGATGCGAGAATAATTTTTTCGCGGTAAGCTTTTGTCTGTGATGTTCATTATATTAGTGTGTTTATAATTTTCTATTTTCTATTTGTAAAATAAATTGACTGAATATTTGTCATTAAACACATTTTTCTCGAAATGTGATTTTGAAAAAAATGTGCGCAAGTTAGTTAGACACTTTATCAATATTTTTTCATGAAATCTTCAGCTTACGTAGTATATTGTAAGCTCTATAAAGTAAACTAAATTCTCATAATTTATGTTAAAAATGTGGTGCTATGTTACTAAACTTTTGAAATTTCATATAAGTAAGTTCTTTTTCTAAAACTGCTATGTGTAAACAATTTTTTTAGTTTTAGGGGAATCAAAGACTATCACAAATTATTGCATACCAAAAAGTATCTTTTATATGCAGAAATTATTTTGTAATCATGTGCGCAACCTGTGATCCTAGTTTTTTACTTGATAAGTTAAAAATAACCATTAACAGCAAACTTCCTCCATGACGAACTGGAAAAATATGAAATAAAAAATGGAACATGTATCTATTATAAATTTCTTCTTGGTGTTATATTGCTAAACTTTTAAAAATTTCATATAAACAAGTTTTGTTTTTAAAACATAACAAAAACATTACATAAACACTATTTTCAGTTTCAGTGTAAGCACAGGTCTCTCACATACTATTACATGCCGAACGTTATCCTTTAAATGGAGAAACTCTATTGTAATCATGCGCGCAACCTGTAATTTCAATTTTTTATTTTAGATTTTTATAAACCCCTATAACAACCAACTTTCCCCATTATGAACTGAAAAAATGATGAAATAAAAGGAGAAACGTGCATTTATTACATTTTTTGTGTGTCATATTGCTGAACTTTTAAATATATCATGTAAGCACGACACAGTTTCGTTTACAAAACATAAAAATATAATAAATTAACACCTATTCACTTTTTTTTATATTCAGTGTAAGGACGAAACTGTCTTGCATAATTAATTATATACTAAAGAGAAAATTTTACAAAGTAAATCCTGCTTGTTATCAAACAAGTATCATTTACAAAGATTAGAAACCCTTGTGCAAACAATACAAACATTATGAAAAGATATTTTCCATATAAAAAACGAGATTTGCTTTATTACATTAAAAAAAATTAAAATATATGTATTTATAAATGTGCGAAAATTATTTATGTACATATTTATGTATTTTAAAAATTGATTAGAATAATCATTCAATAGAGTTATATTTAAATTGTGTGCATCAAAAATGCGTGTCGAATGATGTAGTCGATCGCTACTTCCAAGACTTTAAAAATCCGTATGGTCTGAATCTAGCGAGCCAATCAGAACGGCTCGGGATACAAACCGAGTAGATATTGTGATAAGCGGGCGGCAGTGTTTTAAAAAAAATGATGGACAAGCGGTGGATATGAAAACTCTTGTTACTTAAATTAGAAAAAATGAGATTTTTATACTTAGTACAAAATGTAATGCAATTCATATGTTTTCTTGTTATCAAACAAGAATCTGTCATCTGTTCTATCATCTGTTCAGTCATCTGTTCAGTCATCTGTTCAGTCATCTGTTGAGTCATCTGTTGAGTCACCTGTCATTCTGTCATCTCTTCTGTCATCTGTCATCTGTTCACAGTCAAGAATTGCTGTATGCATCGACCTCTTTTTGTAGAAATCTCAAAAGTGTACGAAATTCATTAAAACCCTAATAACAAATTTATATAAATGAATTTTCATACAAACTGGTAATATTGCTTTGAATTATTTTTTATAACTTAATTAAATATTGAAATATAGATACTTTGCATTTTTTAATTCAAAAATATTTTTATAACTTAATTAAATATTAAAAAATAAAACTTCTATTTATTCAAGCATTCCTCTGCTTGGATTTGACCTAGGGTTCTACAGTATTGGAGACAGACGACATACCACATAACTACTGAACATGCACGCCAAAGTAGCTTAGAATAACAATTTGATTAATCGACAACCACTTCCACGACATTCAATTCAAAGTCAGTATTGTCTTGATATTTGAATTTCACTAGTCAATCAGAACGGATTGTGATCTGAACCGAGTAGGTATTGTGAAATTGCCTGCTGCGCACTAGCTGCCAAGCCACCGTTTTCTTTTAATATCAATTAACAACAATACCTCTGCTTTAATTTTAGTGTATTAATTTAGTGCAAAGGAGCGAAATAATTTAGTGCACATCCCATATCTTAAAAAAAATAACGAATTATTATTAGTTCTATCATTATTAGTTTTCAATATAAATTAGTGAAAACAAATCAGTTAATTATAAGTAAAAAACTAATAAGAAATTAATTTTATGAAAATAAGTTTAAAAGGAAAAAAAGCATTCTTCCGCTTGACAGAATGTTTTAAATTAAATATATTTTCAAAAATATTATTACTTCAGTTATATTTTTAAATCCTTTAAAATATTATAGTTTTATTATACCATTAGTAGAAAATGATAAGAAAAATATTATACATTTTTGTTTACGAATCAAATAATTGCCAAAATTCAAATTACGATTTTCAGAAATAATCAACTAATACGCACTAATTGAACTGTAAGTGTGTTCAACGAGAAGAATGTTTTTATGTAAAAAGTGGTAATAAAAGAGAATCATCTTTTGATCTTTAAATGCTGTGTAGACACAGAAAGAAATTTCGTTACTGAAGCAGGTTAGATTAAATTTTACATCATTCCATTTATTTTTATACGAAATTGGAAGAATCTTGTCTTACTTAGTTTTATTTAACGTGTTTAAATTAAAATATGAAGTAAAGATCCATGAGGTGAAGCTACGGTGTGTTTCGATTTCCTGTGGCTTTCATAAATTCCTCGGAACAATGTCTCGTCTGCTGTTGTATATTTATAAGAGGAGCTGAGCGTTTAACATCTATCGATCCTAAATTTTCGCTTACCAATTTAAGAGTACTCATGTCGCTAATTTTTACATCGACCTAATAATTACTTATATATGCAAAACATTTTCATTTTTCTCATCTATTAGTAAATCATTTATCAAACCGAACACATTACACCGCCATCATATTACATCTATATCTATATCTATCTATATATACATCTATAGAAGATGACCCAAAAACATTGAATTTGGGGTTTTATTCTTTAAATATCTATCATAGACATATATTATAAATTACAAAATAACTTAAAAAGGTACACAATTTTACGAAATCGATTAAAAATTTCTGGGGATTAAATTTGAAGAAATACAAAAATGAATTTTTTATACGACCGTAGAAAATATTTCCCAATGAACAAAATGTGCCCCATAAACTATTAAGTTCATGTAATTTTTTTTTCATTTTATAATCAAAAAATCGCAGAGATATGTTGAAACTAAATTTGGTAATGGGTTAACCATAAATTGAAATGTAAATGTTTACAGCTAGGGTTCAGATAGCGCGACGCAGAAATGCATAATAAGAAAATAAAATATGGCTGTTAACTTTAGATTTATTTTTAAATTTACAAAATTGTTCTTCCTGAAAAATATCTTAAAATCTCCCATGAGGAGTTACAGAATAAAACTTGGAAATGGCACAGTCAGTGAAAATTAAAACAGCTTAGAAATGCTCGCATATGAAATTATCTGTCACTGATCTTCATGTTACTTGATCGTCCTGTCACATTATCGCAACTGTTGTTAATTTTTTTTTTATTTCTACCCATTTGACATACTTTGAACCAATAAATAGCACAATTAGTATATTTTTATGCACCACTGTTTTCATTCGTAATTTTTCTACAAGCCCTGAAACGCGATCATCCAATATCATTTTTCCCTTTTGCGAACTCATATACAAGCACCGAAAATTGGTTTAATTCAGTATTTATGTATTTCCATACATATACGACTTTTTATGATAAAACAATGTGCATGACCTCATTAGTGTGCGGGGTTCATTTTACTGATTGTAAAACTTTTTGTAGGAGGGCCGTAGGAAAATTTGAATTTTTCATTTCTTCAAATTTAATCCCTAGAAAATTTCCATGTTTTTCATACATTTCTTTACGTTAATTTGTAAGCTATAAAATAAGCCTGTATGAATTTATCTCCTAACTACTTAAAGATTCACTTGACTTTTAACAGCAAAGAAATGCATTTAATAACTTTTCAATGTTATACAAAATTTATTATTCAATCCAACAAATAATATACTTAGTAGATCATAGCAATTCATTCACATCAATAATATAGGGTATCCCAAACATAACTGTAAATAACTTCAAAAATTTAGAATAACACAAAAAGTGTTTTTCTACAGTACGTTTCTTGTAATGGATGGTGTTGCGCAAAGCATAAACGATTAACAAAGATCTCAGTTATTCAAAGACTGCGGATCCCCTAAAGAAAACTCAATGTGTTGAGTGGTTTATCGAAGCAAAATACCATACATAAACTCAAAGAAATTATCGAACGGTTGATGTTGATCGAAATCGAACGGTTGATGTCGATCGAAATCAAACGGTTTATGTCGATCGAAATCGAAAACTTCATCTGCGCATGCTAAAACATTCGTAAATTTAATTTAAATACCGTCTTGATAATCTACATGCTACGAAAGGATCTTATGTTGAAGTTTATTAAGGCAGCAGAAAAAAAAAAAACTTTTTTGAGTTATTCTATATATTTCTGTAAATAGGTTTCCTGTAGGTCTATGCATTTTTTAAAGTAAAATTTTCAAGTTATATAGATATTTTTTGGACATCCTGTATAATACATTTGTAAATCTAAATACTAGGAGTCACCTAGACGTTTTCACAAATATTTTATTTGGCATTTAACGGATCTTCAACCTCTATGTTGTAATAAAAAACTGTGAAAGAGAGCATTTTTCTCGCTTTCTTTTATTTATTTTCACTCTCCACGAGAAGCTCGCTCCATAATCAACATGATTTTCTCCAGGCTCCTAGTTGTATGCTTTTTTAATATGATATCGTGTATCTATTAATTAAACCGTTGGATTTCTTATATTGTATATTTGAAAATACGATGGTCGATCCAGAAGTAAGGTTCCGAAAGAGCTCCAGCCCCACGGGAAGGTGCGAGGCGAAATACGGCAACAGCACGGTGCGCGGTTATTCCCGCACTTGTGATTCTCCCGGCCGCGCTCTGCTGCGCCGCTAATTCTTTGCTCAGCAGCCGTCTGAGATGGAAGTTCCCATTCTTGATCCCGCCAAGTGCGCGATTCCTCCCGTTATTCGCATTTTGCAGTCCAAAGGGACTCCACCCGTGGATATTCGTCGTCAGTTTCGAGGTATACGGCGAGAAGTGTATGTCAGTTCAATACGTCCGAAAGTAGTGCAGGGAGTTTAGTGCCGGTCGGAAACAAGTCCGCGATGAAGAATGGAATGGAAGACCGTCAGTTTCGGAGGCGGATATGGAGATAGCAGTTATCGGATCTCACACTTAGTGATTATCACTTGTTCCCCAAGTTAAAGGAACACTTGGGTGGCCACCGCTAAGACTCCTATTATAGGAGTTCTAGTCAACGCTTCCGGAGAGATGATGACGTCAAAGAAGTGGTGAAACGCTTCCTCAACGGGTTGGCGGCGAAGTTCTACGACATTGGAATACAGAAATTAGAGCACCGTCGACAAAAATGCATAGAAAAAGATGGCGATTGTGTAGAGAAATAGAGAAAACTTTCTTCTTTCCAACGATGTAAATTTCTATGAGAATAAAAAATGTTGTCTATTTGTAAATTTGATGAGAACCTTATTTTTAGATCGATCCACGTATTTAAGTATCTACGTAATTTAATATCCCACATTCATTCATCCTGACAGTTTTGTACCTAAACGAATGGATTTTCAAATTTGGCTCATATAGTTAAATGTACTTAGGTTTTCAACTTAACATTTAAATCGGTTCCAGATTATGCATTTGATTCTCTAAAAAGGTACTACACATAAAAAGATACATCACATAGCATAAAACATTTAATTCATCCACCAGGGTGTCATATAATTGGTGGATGAACATGTTTGGCAAGGTCCATCATGTTCTCCATATGTCTAAATAATTTGTACTTCCTCTATAAAAAAAAAAAAAAAAAAAAAAAAAAAAAAAAAAAAAAAAAAAATTACTCGCGTTTTTATCTATGTCCACGTTTATTGAAAATGGGAGAAGCATTACCACGTTTGGATATAACTTCCAACCTTTCACCTCTTATGTGACATTTTGTTTCATATCGTTTATTAATCAAAACTATCAGTTTAGCCTAATGACTCTTCATGTTGCATATCTTTACAATAACGCAAAAGTGTAGATGTCTACGAGGGCCATTTTAACGTCTTTTTATTGTTTGTTCTATATTTTAAACTCATATGATCTATTTTACACAATTCAATCATTTCATATTAAAATATTTTACGTTTTTTTTTTTTTTTTTTTTTTTTTTTTTTTTTTTTTTTTTTTAATTTAATCTGTTGTACGTTTAAAAATCGTTTCTGATTCTCACGCTATATGTGACGTCTGAAAAGAAAAGCTTCCTCAATAACATGGTCTTAGTTCATTTTCATAATTTTAGTTACGTTTTTTAAAATCGCCTTGAAATCCCTTTTTAATTGCATTTCATTGTTCAATATTAACTTGTTTCTTCGTTTATAACATTTTTCAACATTCACCATTTATTTTCTTTCTTGCATAGAAATCCTTCGAATTATTCTTTCAGCTCGCTTATTCACACTATTTGTGATACCTGGTTTCCTTAATTATTTTTTATTATTACTACTTGCATTTGATTCTTCCTCACGAGACCTTTCCGTTATATTCATTATTGTATTCTCAGTTATTTCATTGTCCATGCATTTTAATTTTTCACTAGTATTCCTCAACGTTTTAACATATCTACAACAATATACGATGATTTCGCCTTCCGCATATTATTTCTTGGATTTTTTTTTGTATTATTTGTATTATTTGTATTTATTCGTATTATTTTTTTTTGAAAATATTACTGTTGAATGTATTACATAACAAAAAACTATTATTAAATACTTTTAAATAGTAAACATTTCTTTAAAGTGTTATTTAATATAAAGTTATCCCATGCATAAAAGTGATATTTTATTGACATCCCCACATTTCAATCAGTAAAATATGCTATTAATAAGTGTGAATCATTGGAAGCGATAAAAACTTTTTAGACACTGATAGCGACATCATTTAGGGAATAGGTGCGTGTTCAAGGAATGATAACGTATGTTATCGTAAGGGTGTGGAGGGGGGTGTCCAAAATTGTCTGTAAGTTGATAGCGTTATATATGTTCATCCCCTTAATAATAGTGTTAATTCCTCATAGTCTGTTAAATCCTTCCCATTTATGGTACATATTATATTCCACTTACCTGCAAAGTTGATAAAATTCAAAACCTACAAATTTGCATAAAAATTTCAATGCTAATTTCAATTGTTTTGCGTATTTCTCCTATTAAATATCTATAAATCTGCTAAAACGCGTTACTCTAACAAATTTAAAAATACCTGGAATCATTGAAATTCGCACACAATCATACATAGTTAAATATTTAATTGTTGTAAATGATTAGCTTTCATCTCTAAGAAAAATATTCATTCATACTGTCATTTGAGAAAACCAGTCTCATAAATATTCAATACATACTTAATATGCCACATATTTCCCCAGCACATATTTAAATTCATGTCGTCTGAATGTCTGTTAAAAACTGCCGATTTCACAACGGTATCTCTGGAATGCCAAGCAAACATATTTATTTGCATCGTAGAGTTATGAATGTGACATTAAAGAATGTAAAATGCCGGAAATTAAGAAATTGAGATTTCAAAGAATGACTCTTTTAAAACTATCGAATGAAATTAACTTAAAAATAAGTTATGACTTTTTAAAGGCCAATCTTATCACGGAGGCATTTCTATATGATTGCATTAATTACTAATGGAATTATATGTAGTTTGTATAATATGTTTAATACGTAGTTTTGACATTTGGGGAAAAAAATGTGGAATTGGAAAATTATATATAATATATTTTTTAAAGTATATAAAGATGAACTAATTTTTAATTGTAAATTAAGTAACATTTTTACTTACTTTTTCTACTTAAAGAACAACATTTCTATTGTTTTGGTGAAAAACATATATGTATTATGTTCATTTAAAAAAATTACATGGGTGTAAAGTCCCCCAAAATTTTTATTGTTAATTGTGATCTACTTTCCAGTATACACCAGGTTGCAAAAGGTAAGGATCAAACTTTTAATTGACTAAGTAATAATATAATTTTAATTCCAGATATAAATCATGTAAACATAAATAAAATAATTTAAATTGAATCGTTCTATTGCAATATGACAAAAATTATTCTTAGTGTATACGAAATGGGAGCAAAATGATAAGAACGTTTTTTTAATAGAAAAATTACATGTTAATTGTGCATCTTAGTGTATAATAATTTCAATGAAACTTTGTGGCATACAGTGTAAAAGGTTTAAATTTGTCGAAGGAGTAAAAGACGCCATGCCTCACAAAAGAGCTTCCGAGTTATACTACTATATTATATATACAAGAACATTTTATCACTCTTTCGGCTGATATTGCGTTTCATGGTACCACGAGCAAACTATATGGGAATGATTTCAGGACTATCTGTCTGCCAATCAAGTTTGGGGAAATTATTATATTGACACAACTTTGTTGTGTCTGTGAATTCAGGCATTAGCGTGAATTCATGTATTGACTTCTTGAAAAATATAGATAAATACAGTAATTGTTTTGCTCTGGTTGACGCTCTAAAATGTAAACATATGTAAGCGTATTAGCTTACCTGCGGAGAAAAAAAGGTCATTAAGGATTCCGAACTTGTTAACACGTGGAAAGTAGGAAAAGGACTAAAGGAGATAAGTAAAAGGACTGGTGTCCACTTTCTTTCGTGTGTCATGCCAATATAAATGATTACCAGCCGGTCCATCGAAATTAAACTTCTTTTTCGTCACCGAAAATAATTTTAAATAAATTTGTTCATTTCTTCAGACGTTTGTCTGCAATCAGAATATATAATTTTTTATGGCCAAATGTTAAACGCGGACTTCCATGTTGTTTTACATATTTAAGTATTCCAAATATTTTAAGTTTTCTTTTTACAGTTTAAATGGATGCCTTATCTAGCTTCCAATCTTTTGCCATATTCTTATCCATTTTCTCCTGACCGTTCGGACAATAAAACTATCAGATAGTTTCGAAAGAAATCTCGGCCTTACCGTAGATTTTGCAGTACCATAAAGAGTTTAATTCAGTAAGAAATTTTAAATCACATTCTTTGAAAACTTAATTTTATCAGCATTTCTTTGAAGTAATGTTACACTATTGTTATAGGCTACAATTTCTCCGTCATATCCAGCAAGTATGAGTGTAAACCTATTCTGGAATATACTTCGATTTATTCGATTTGACAAGACAGACCATTTGACAGAACATATGAGTCTGTGGGAACGT
This sequence comes from Maratus speciosus, assembly GCA_963932465.1. Classification (NCBI taxonomy): domain Eukaryota; kingdom Metazoa; phylum Arthropoda; class Arachnida; order Araneae; family Salticidae; genus Maratus; species Maratus speciosus. The sequence goes on from OZ010795.1 coordinate 378,399,694, forward strand.
CATCAAGATGATAAACTTGTAACTATTTTTCATTTATGGACGATTCTAAATCATAACCTTCTGAAAAAATACCAACCGACATAAAAATGAACGTTTGACGAGCGGTTACTTCCGTATGAAGGAAGAACACGATTTACCCAATATATTACGCCCAAACCGTCTAAATATGGAATCAAAATATGGTGGGTATATGATGTATAGCATTACTATCCTCTCAACAGCCAACTATACTCCAGAAAAAACCGGTACATACAGTGAAATAAATCAAGATGAAAGAATTGTGAAAGACTTGACAGCTTTATTGAAGATTGAGAGACGAAACATCACCATGGACCACTTTTTTAATTATCTTTCTCTGGCCAAGTATTTATTATCCTGTAAGCTGATAATGTTTGAAAATTTGAAAACAAACAAATATTATATTCCCTAAGAAATGAGCCCATGTAAATCGCATCAATTTTATCCACAGAATTTAGATTTTATGATAATTTTATATAGTTGTTCGGATGTTCCAAAAAGGAACAAATCTATTATTGTAATGTCGACTATGTATCATGATAAAACCATTTACGAGACCGAAAGAGAAACACAAATGATTCAGATTTAAAATGACTGTCACAGTCCAGACACTACACCATTTGTAATTCTTCTGTTAACTTCACGCCGTCAAGTTGTATCTCATGTTCGAAGAATCCTATTGGTTTTGTTTCTTCTCGGCCAAATCCGGTCCATATACACACAATTTCTTGGTATAACTCAGGTACCTGCTTTTTATTGTAATATGTTTTATACATCAAGCTTACATCAGTTACGGTGTCGATTACTACTTCGTGAGCTTCTCATTTATTGGAATAACATTTATCTTGGATCTTGCGTTGTAGTCTTTTTCCACTTGATAAATTTATAAAATTTCTTCTATGTACGCCATTCTCGTTTGTTTATGTAATTGGAATAGTATGATAAGCTTCAGTGCTCATTTGTTTACTATTCGTATATTTGACGATGATATGGCCTCGAAATTTGTACCGATAACAGATAACTCTTAAATGAATAGCTCTTACGCTTCCTTTTATATTATACGGCTGTGCACAGATAACTCTTGAATCAATAGCTCTTCCGCTTCCTCTTATATTATAAGCAGGCTGTGCATTTTGTCGCTATCTTTTATTTGTTTTCTCCCTATTCACTCTACTTTTCACCTTATGTAGTTTGGCGGCTTTGCATCCTCTCAGTTCCGTATCATATTTATCTAGATTCTCCACCAATACATTCATTGCCTTAATCCTTGGAAATTCCCCAATAAAGCGTTCCCTAGTTTCTGGAGGTAATTTTCAATCTGTACATATATCATATTATAACTTTCGGGCTAGACGGTGGTCTCACACTTCACATCGTGAGATATCGCTTTGGGGAGGTTGAGTTTGCATTTGATTACGTTATATTTTTTTTATCATAGAAATTCTTTCGTTTTTGATAACATTCTCTTTACATTCAATTAGTCTTTTATCCTTTTCTTAGTCTTATCTAATTTTATGAAAATACAGAGTTATTATTAAAACCATTAAATAATTAAAAATCATTCCATTTCAAAATATGAAATATCAAAGCGATGGGTTTCCTTTTTTTCTGCCATATGCGCATAAAATGCTTTGTTAGGAAAAACTGGTTCGAGAACATACTTGTTATACTTACTAGTAAAAAATGGTGAAAACTGTAGGTCACCTGTTTGTTGATAAGGAATCCTGATACCCTCCTCACCGTACAGGGTAAATGCAAGAAGAAAATATTACTGTTGAATGCGTTACGTAACAAAAAGCTATTATTAAATACTTTTAAATAGTAAGCATTTCTTTAAAGTATTATTTAATATAAAGATATTTCATGCATAAAAGTGATATTTTATTGACCTCCCCTCATTTCAACCAGTAAAATATGCTAGTAATAAGTGTAAATCATTAGAAGCGATAAAAAACTTTTTAGACACTGATAGCGACATCATTTAGGGAATAGGTACGTGTTTGCGGAATGATAACGTATGATATCTTAAGTTGGGGGGGTGTCCAACATTGTCTGTATGTTGATAGCGTTATATATGTTCATCCCCTAATAGTGTTAATTTCTCATAGTGTGCTAAATTCACCCCATTTACCTATTAATAAAAGTATGTTATCATGTGAAAACCAATCCCCTAATAGTGTTAATTTCTCATAGTGTGCTAAATTCACCCCATTTACCTATTAATAAAAGTATGTTATCATGTGAAAACCAAAGTCGCGCCAATTTTTCGTAAGCTCCTTTTTAGATGTCAGGAAATTTTGTCTTCCAGTGGCATTTGGAAAGTTTTCAATAAAACAAATATTTTATATACTCGTAACAACTTATTTCTGGTTCCTTTTCCTTTGTTATTATACTATTTCTAATGGTAATAAGCTTAGTAGATATGATAATCATCCTTCTTTAGCTATTTTCGTTTGAGATATCTTTTTCTCGTATAATGTTAAAAATAGAGATATCACCAGTTGTACTGCCATAACGATTAAGTAACTTTAACAGATCAACATTTTACCTGTTCTGTCCTTGGAGCTGTTATTTCAGCATACTTCTGAGTGTCTATTTCGACTTGCATTGTTAATTTCATTGGTTCAAGTTCTCAAATTTCCTTTCAACTTCTGTCTCTATCATAAATTTCCTTTCCACTGCCTCTATCTGACGTCTTTTTTCTTCAGTTTCCTTCTCCGCTTCAAGTTGTAATTTTATTTCTTCCAACGCTGTTCATTCCTCCTGTTTCTCATTCTCTGTTTATATTACTCTCTAAACTTTATTACCCGATGATATAACTTGAAGACTATCCTTTATAAACTCTCCATCTTAACCTTCCCAATTTTTTATTTCTTCACTTATTAACGGACAGTTTATTTTATCTGGCATGCTTATTCCACATTTCTGACAAAGCTCAATCAATTCGCTACTTCGCTCTTTGTTGAAAATCGACACAATTAATGCGATATTCTCTGTTAGAATGATTTTATAAACTACAGCTTTTCCTTAAAATTTTATATTGTCTCAAAATATATTTATATTGAGGTACCGGTTAAAAAAGATTACGGAATATATGTTATTATCCAATTATACTGGAAATTAAAGTTCACAGTTCATGTAATTCAGTTCAGTTCACATTTTATTTGTAAATGTTCACGAGGACTTTTATTAATATCCCGGACGAGTCCCCATAATTTATAGGATTGTGTCTTCTAACTACATAAAGATTTACTTAGCTTATAACTACAAATCAATGAATCCATTATCTTTTCTATTTTCTACAATATTTATTATTCACTCGAACAAATAATATTCTTAGTAGGTCACGTCACTTCATCAACATCAATAATATAATACCTTCTATTTATCCATTCTCCTCGTGTTATGCTTTTTATTTACATACGATATCGTGTATCTATTAATTTAACCCTTGAGTTTGTTCCCTTGCATTGTTGGTGATATTTGTTATCCTACATGTCTATGATTAATAATAAAAGAATAAAAGCCAAGATCAACGCATTTGAACCAAATTAGTATTTCCTGTTAGCTAAAATTTCGTCTCAAGTGTGAAAAGAAGAAAGAAAACATAAAATATTTTGCCTCAGCTAAGATTCTACACTATTACCCACATCACTACAGCATTCGCTATATTCCGAAATCTTATTACACTAATATTAGTTATTTTCATTTACGCCTTGAGGCTAAAAAAACCATAAAGGAGAATAAATGCACACGCCACACTAAAGTACATTAATCACAATCCCGTAGAAAGTATATCTCACCTGTTTTCCATACATTTCATATAAAATGTATCTTTCGTTTCATTTAATGATTTACTTCGTATGATAAAATTTTCTTCAATTTCTGATATATACAAAAATTTTTATTGGGTATACCTTTTGGAATCGGAAGTAAAACTACGTTTTTAGTCCATTTATAACGTTGAAAGTTTTATTTCCATGTATTCTATAATTTCAAGATGTATGAAACGAATAAAGTTTCTAATTCACGGTAATGATTAAATTTTGATTTTATTTTTATTCACAGGGAAAACAAACAGTGTTTAGATAATGGAAAACATATTCTCTAAATAATGATTTCATCAAAGAAATTACATGTTTAATGCGATTACGAAGAATGAAATTCAAAACATGGTATATTTTGTTCCTAATTTTATTTATTCATCAAAAGGCATTATTTTTACTATATTTCTAGCTTTATTGCCAAATTTTGCCGTATAAATATAGTGTGTGTTATTTTATTTTGACACACAAGTTAACTACATTGAATTTTATTTAGAAAGGAAATTCTACTTTAAAAAAAAAATTACAAGATTTTCGAAATACAAACGTGGAATTTAAGCAAATACGAAAAAAAAGTAAGTTGGGTCTTAAGGCTGTTCTTAACTGCTCTGCTCAACAAGCGCAAAAAACCTTCTGACCCATTTACAAATTCATTTTTTAACGGAAAGATATAAAATTGGAAATCTTGGCCTTGTAATTTAAGTGTTTCAAATTATATAGATATAAATAATTTCTACTTTTAACTGTCTTATCCCAGCAGTCACCGTGAGACATAGTGAGTCTAGGTTATATTTGTATGTATGCAGAATGCAAATTGCATGTGTTAATGAACATATCTGAAGCTCTAAAGATAAAATTTAAAACATGTGAATATAGTAAAGATAAAATAGATTAAAAATATTCAATATTTTGAATAAAATATTTTCCTTTGAGAAAACGCAGATTATTTACAATTAATAACATAAAATGAACTTTAAGATTTCAGTCAAGCTGCAAAAGAAAATTTTCTTGATTGGGGAGATTATCTTTTAAGGCTGTTCTCAACTGCTCTACTCAACAAGTGCAAAACGCTTTGACACATTTACAAATTCATCTTTTAACGGAAAGATAAAATTGGAAGGCCTAACTGGAAGCGATTTGGAATGGAACTGTGTTTTCCATTTTTGATAAATAAATTACCTATTGAGTTATAAGCAATTTTGATCACGTGACAAAGATGTTTTTAACCTTCCTTGAGCAGTTCTTTTTCTTTCGCACGGAAATTTGGTTCAAAACGCCCACTTTGACACTATTTTCTGAAAGATCTACTGCGTTTGCAAAAAAAAAAAAAAAAAAACCATGAAAACACAGTTCCATTGCATAATTTCTGAACAACAGCATCTGCTAGTTTCATGCATTTCCGAACAAAAATAAATTAAAACTTATGTCATAAAGTTTCCCTTTCGCATTTTAGAACAGCCTTAAGAATAAAAAAGAAACACAAGATATGAAGTCAAATAAGACGACATTGAAAAATTGGATGCTAGCGAAGCACCTGTTTACTTTTAACTAAATTATGCAATAAGATATTTAAATCGTCTATTGCATAATCGAATCCACTATTTAGATCTGACAAAAAAATAGGTAAAAATTGAGATAAGGTTCGAGGGAGACATAACAGAAAAAAGTCTCATAAAAATACCTAACATATTATTAATTTTTAGTTTAGACATATAAAAGTAATACGTATTATAAAACAGATTAGGAAAAAATCTTGTGTGTTAAGTCTGATGGCTCTTTAAATGTTTTATTGAATGACAACTTTTATAAATCTACTTTCCAATTTATGATCAATGTTTTCAGTAGTCTAAAAAGCTGGTAAATAACTATTTCTGTTTTCTGTTTATTTTACAGTTGCCTTTTTTTTTTTTAACATGGCAGTTTCTGAGGAGCAGTGTCAAATGACAATACACAATACTTCTTGAAACGTGTAAAGACGCTACTGCTAAATTCAAATCATTCCAGGGATTCTTTATAAAAGGCTTTACTTTCAATAAAAGATAATAATTGTTCATGTAGTGTTCTAACAGAAAAATCAGATATCTCAGGTTGCAAATATTTCAAAGAAATTATTTTGAATAGCCACGGAAAAGTATATCCCAACAAAAAGTTTTCGGTAAAAAAAAAAAAAAAAAGAAAAGAAAAAAAAAGCGCCACGTTCTCCTTAATGTTTCGGCCAGAAAAAGTAGTGATATCTGAAGTTCGCACAAGTTAAAAGCCAAACATGCCAAATCTTTCATTGAAAATGGCTTCCTGCGACTTGGCCGTTAATGTCTTCTACAACATTTCAAAACTAATGATTGGAAATTACGCATTTATGAATTATTTAAATATTAAAAGTAATATTAGAATTCAAAGAGGCAAATTCACATAAAGACATTATAAGCAAAAGATTTCTGATAAGTACCATTCAGTTTCAACAAACATTAGTTTTGATTACAGATCATTTAGTCCACTTGTGGTTTAATTGCCATTTTGTACGGTCTAAAGCTAAAGTCATTAACGTAAAACCCAAGAAATAAAACAAAATTTGTTTACTTCAAATCTCACAATATGTTACATTTTATTTTATTGTATAATATTGAAATCTTGTGTATTGACGAAATAGATTTTTTTCGTTTGAACATTTATTATAGTTTGTTTGCATACATTAAGAGGTATTAGATTTATAAACTGTTAAAAGCTGATACTAATTATGTTTTAGCAATTAGAGATATTATCTCCTGAATACAAGTATTTTGTTATTTTTAACTTCTAAGCATTTAAATAGACTGAAGTTGTTTAAAAGCTTTTTTTTCAAATGTGTATTTTATTTCTGTACTCTGTGCCACAAAATGCCTAAAATAATCAAAAAATGTAGTTGGCATGTAGCTCATTTGTACATATTTTAAAATTTGAAAAACTCTTTCGAAGCCATTAACGGCCAAGTCGCAGGAAGCCATTTTCAATGAAAGATTTGGGATGTTTGGCTTTTAACTTGTGCGAACTTCAGATATCACTACATTTTCTGGCCGAAACATTAATGAGAACTTGGCGCTTTTTTTTTTTTTTTTTTTTTTTTTTTTTACCGAAAACTTTTTGTTGGGATATCACTACTTTTTGTATGTTTTTTTCAAGTTTGTTATTCTAAACTATATTAATATGAAAAAACTTAAATTTCGGTATTTTTATGTTAGCCGGGAGCAAATTTCCTCATTAGCTTTTTGTTTTTTCGCCAAAAGCAGTTTTCATTTTTCACATTAAATTAGAAACAATGCTTTGATTTTCAAATAAAATATTTTGGTTTACGTTATTATTTCTTATTTATTTATTTATTTCTATGTAAAATATTCTATTAAATAAAATGAGGGAAATGCATCTATTTTAAATGAGGTGACTGAAAAGTATATATCTTTAAATGAAATTAATTCAATATGAACAATGGAGTTGGGAACAGTATTTGGCGATTTTCCACTTGCGCCCAGCTAACATAAAAATACCTAAATTTATTTTATTGAGCTTTACAAATTTATACTTTATTTCTTTTTATATTAAAGTACTAGCCGCCTCTAGCAAGCAATATTTACCGTATTAATTCCATGTTAAACTTTGCATCATGCTACTGTTATTCATAATTTAATTTACTTGCCCATTCTTTCGCCAATTCGGAAGCTTTTGATAGAGAGATCAAGAACTCTTTACGATCATGGAAGCACATAATATATTTTGTGTTGTTATGTATTTCATCTTTCGTGGCAAATATCTCTTAACTCACTTATGCATGTTTCCTTAGCAGTTACGATTCGTTCTCTAATGCGGAAATTTTTAAACCTATTAAGTAATCTTTTCTAATTGGGCTCACTGCCCATAGGCATAGCGTCGGGGGGGCACGGGGGGGGGGGGCACGTGCCCCCCCCCCAACCTTCTGTACCCCGGGCGCCAGAACAGAAAGCCTAAGGGGCGCCAAATGAAGATTTTTTTTTGTCTTTACATACAAAAATGTATAATGTAAATGTATCGAATTCGCATAAAAATGTTTCACAACCGGAAAATTCAAAAAGAAAACTGAACCAAATGCGTTAAAAGTTACAAATATATAAAAAGATTCATCTATAACGGAAGATTGCTAATGAATTAGAAAAAAGAGCTGTTCTCCAATTCCAAATGTACCATGTTTACGCCTTCTATCATTTAAATCCCTTCCTGTGTCAAGTGAATCACTAACATTTTCCAAGATCAGTCTCCACTCCTATCTTCTGTGTGAAACTGACCCGCACCGATAATTGCCAAACGCCAACCGATTTCCCTGGGAGTGCAGAGGAACCATATGCCCCGGACGCCAGAACGAAAGGCGCAGGGGGACGTCAAATGAAGATTTTGTTTGACTCTGACTTTTCTGATGAAAAGATTCCATGAAGGCTATTCTATTTCTTTTTTATCTCTCTCCCTGAGCAGCATTGAACTTTCTTTTCTCCCGCTATGCTATGGGCGAGATCGAGCGACTGTCCGGTACACTAAAAAAAATGAGAGCAGGAGTCAGGGCTGAAACTAGGGAGGGGGGGAGTGGACATGTGCCCTGGGCGCCACGCGAAATTTGTGTAAAAAACATTTTCTAGCCGAAAAATCAAAAAGAAAAGCTGAGTAAATTGCATTAAAATTGTCAAATAGATAAAAAGATTCGCCTGCAATATACAAGACAGCAAATAGACAACCCAATTCTTTTTTCTTAAATTTCTTTTTTAAATGCATATCACCATATCTGAACTTAGAGATGGTGAGGTCAGGTGACAGGCTGGGACAATAAAAACCAAGTGGTCAAAAATTCACAAAATAAAAAGTAAAAAATTAATAATTTTGTTGTTGTTGTTTTAAGTCACACATAAATTTGAAAATTAGCATTAGGTTCAGGAAAGTATCTAGACATATCAAGCTATAAATAAGAAGAGTGGTATAAGTGATAATTCCCCAAAACTGGTGTAGATAGTGCAGGAAGATATTTCACAATACTGGAATTCATTTTTATGCCTACAGTAAATCGTGGTTTTTTAGTTCATAAAACGATGTGACTCATATCACTATGACATTAAAGTGCTTCTATTGTAATAATTTGTAATGCTACAATTAAAATCTGGAAAAATGAAATGTGTCTGTAATATGGAATCTTGTCTTAAATGAAAAAAACTACATGGTTCCAACAGAAAGAATACCAACAGTTATACCTGCTAAGACGGAAACTTGTATAAAGCGGAATTATTTCCGATTCCTTTCGATTTTTGTCCCAGGTTTAGTGAATAAATATTTGAAAAAGCTGGTTATATATTGCAATATTACGTATTTTATTGTTACGTATTTTACTGATACGCATTTAAAATTTTAAAATAAGTCCGCTGATAGAAACTTTCGTAAATTTCTCTTTGTAAATTTACTTTGCGGAGGAAAGGGGGAGGGGGGCGCCAAAATTCATGTTTGCCCCGGGTGAAAATATAGCTAGTTTCGGCCCTGAAAGGAGTGCGCAAAGTGAAATGCTTTAGTAAAACCATTTAAAAGGGGGAAAAAAGAGTATCGCATTTGCAGTGGTACGGTAAAATATCTCGCACAGGGCGCCATGGCTAATACAATCATCCCTGCCTTTATCCCTCAAAATGATTTTTTTCTCTTCTTTTTGCCATTTCTAGGCGTTTTGCCACCCAATGCGCAAATTGAAAAATGCCGCTCTGTTCATTTTGGTGCAATTATTTTTTGCATTACTTTTGGTGCACTATTTTTTGCATTACTTTTGGGGCGTTTTTTGCAACCAACTAGATCCAATCTTAGAGAGACGAGGCGAGCTTGGGCAACTGCCCGTGATAAACTAAAAAGGGCGCCATGACGCTCTTTTTGGTTTGGCACCCAGGGTGCCATGAATAGTAAAGCCGCAGCCGCCCCTGCTTTTACCTTACCAAATTACATTTCTCGTCCTTTTGCCATTTCTAGGTAGGTGACTACTGAAAAATGTCGCCATGCCTTTTACTAAAATTACTTTTTTTACATCCAGATCTGGTCTCAAAGGGCGCGAGGTCGGGCAACTGTCAACGGCTAAAGAGTAAGGGTTGAAATATATGCAAGATAGAATAGTAACTCCCTTTATTAATGTTTTTTTAAGAATATAACCCGGGCCGAAACTAGGGGGGTGCAGAAGGGGCTGTGCCCCAGGTGCCAGAACAAATGCGAAGGGGCGCCAAATGAACATTTTGGTTGTCGTTTCATACAAAAATGTATAAATATAGATTAAATTCAAAGAAACTCGCAAGCTAATGTTAAACCTATGGGAGCGTTCTTTTCAAATTTCTCGCTTGCATTTTAATATTTTAAAAGGATTTTTTTTTTCCTTAGGATAGTTTAGATTGATCTTTAGCATTGCTGTACTTTTAGGTTTCAAAGCAGGTACTGAATGTGAAAGTAACTTTATAAAAATAATCTGCAACCAAAATAGAAAAAGTAAACACTAACCCGGTTAGAATTAAACCTCAGCTTTTTTAAGTGGAAAAAAAATTATAACAATTAGTATGCAAGCAAGATAATTTAAAAAGAACGCTAAATAAGATTTGCACCAGAAAAAATTTATTAAATTTTACTTTTCTAACTTTGGTGGAAAAAAGTCATAAAATTGCTTTTCCTTATTTTGCAATAAAATTTTTGAAAGATTCCGGTGTGAATTCGACGTTACAGTAACGCAATTACTTGCCCCTGAAAGGGTTAACGCTCAAGCTAATGTTAATCCTATGGGAGCGTTGTTCACATATTTTTGCTCTAATTTTAATTATTAAATTATTTTTATTTTTTATGATTGTTATTTATTTATTTATTTTTGCATAGGGTACATGAGGTCGATAACTTTTATTGTGCGTGAGGAGATTGGGCGCGCGGGGGGGGGGGGGGGGGGGGGCAAAATCCATGTTTTCCGCTGGCGCAAAAAAGGCTAGTTCCGGCCCTGAACGTACGATTGATATAAGATATGCTCAGGGCCATCGCTTTAGACGTTTTGTTGGTGGGGTAGAGGACCTTAAATTGTCAAGTCAAATTTCAGTATTTGCCAACTCATTGAGAAGTAAAAATAAATAGTTCTCGACATTTGCCAACTAGTTTTATAATGTTACCAAGTTACCACAATTAGAAAATGTAATATAGTTCTTATTTGTAAAAAGCTTAATAATATTCCCAATTATATTTGTTACTTTTGTCAAATCTATCAGAAATAGAAAGTTTTATAGTTTTTTATTAAATTTTTAAACAAATTTGCCAACTAAGTTTGTAAATTTACCAAGTGTAACAGCATTCGAAAACGTTTGGAGAGGCCCCCCCCACCCTTCCCCTGGGACCTGGTTGTACTTATTGTGCAAATTATTAAAAACACTCATTAGTCACTATTTTAAAAGGATATGTGATTGCGTATTATACATGGGCATGGGATTTGCAGATAAATTAATGTGAAATTTGTTTTCACATATTTTAGGATTGTAATTTATTGAGACTTTTACAAAAATGATAAATGACAGTGATTTTCATTTTTTTTTTCTTTTTTTTTGTCTTTTTTTTTTCTTTTTTCAAAGGTGCAATCAAATTTAAACCTCTTTAGTGTGTAGCATTTCACTCACTCTCACTTCCCCTAAAACAAAAACTCTTTAGTTCTCAACCATCAATTCAGTGCTGGCCAATCATTGATATTTGGTCAGTAGTTGTAAGTTGATCGGTAGAAGAAAAAAATTTCCCAACTGCAAAGCTATATGCTATTTTTGGTAGTGTCCTGTCACCCACGTAGTTTAATTGCAGTGAGTAACATGGTCACACAAAGAAATTCTTTGACCTCTGAACTCGTGTTTCCCTCTTGTGGAAAGTGAGATAGTAGGAGCGTCTCTACCTAACACCCCCACCCCACACTCCTACACACACTTGGTTTGGTTTATTCTGGTCATTTGTGGGAATGTGCTTGTAGTTAAATGTTATTATTTTTTAAACTGATCAGGAATGAATGACCCACGCAAAAACAAGCGCAATAAAAAAGTAGGAAATTTTTATAGAAAACTCAATAAAAAGAGATGTCACGGAGCACACCATGCTGGTTTTAAATTCATGTAAGTCTGGCTTCAGAAGGACGAAAATGCAACAGAAGGTAAGAATATACAGAATTGTTTGTTTTAGTAAATTAATACGTTTTCAGAAAAAACAAAAATCCCCACTCAAATATGTGATTATTTTTGACACATTCATAAACTCATTTATTGTTTATTGTACTTATCATTATAAACTCATTTATTTTTGCCTAAAAATTACAGATGTGTAAGCGCAGGTGCTTAAGAATCGAGTAGCGTTCTCCCTTTTCCTAACATTTTTCCTAATTCGAAGCAGCTTGATTTAAAGCCGATTACTAAATGAATCCGTCTTGCAATTGTCAGCCTTCGAATTCGGAAATCAAAAGTCCAACTTTGATGTAATTTTATTAAAAAAAATCGGAGTTTTTTAGAAAAAAAAAACTTTACTGAATTTCATAAAAGCATCTCAATTGCAGGACTGCCACTGCCGAATGACACTGAAAATAGTAGCTTTAGTTGCCTCCAACGAAAAAAATAGTAGCATTTGTTCGAAATTAGTAGCCAAATAGTCGCATACCCATCACTTTAAAAAAAGGGAAGAAAAAATGTATCCATAACAACTGAAAGGATTTTATGAATGTTCACATCTTATTTCACAGTTTATGCTTCTGCTCAAATCACTGAATACAGAATAGAGTGATTTCTTCAAATGAGAAAGCAAGTTATCCAGAAAAAAAGGCCCTAAAGTTTCAGTTATGAAGTAAGTAAGCTTGGTTCTTTAACAAAAAAAAATAAAAAAAAATACGTACAGCGCCAGAAACATAGCAGTAAAAAACTTCTTGCAGATCATCCCCGATACTATTGTCCATCAGGCCTTTCATTTCGAGTTTCTTGGAGAGAAGGAATAAAAGTTTTATTTGAGGGGCGGGGTTAAAAATAACGTGTGGGATATCGCAAATCCCACACACAAAAAAAAAATCCCGCATAATAAAAAAATTCGTTTGGATGGAATCTTCCAAATTTTCTTCTTGCACAGGCATATGATTCATACGCGATTTTTTTTTTTTTCGTGAAAGCCACGATTTTTTTTTCTTCGGGAATTCCACAAAATCAATTCATCAAAGAGTCGCTAATTTTGCCAATCGGTAGCGAAAGACATCGCAGATATCAACAATTGGTTGTAGAAAAAAAGTTTTCCATTGGTCGCAAAAAAACTTGTAAATTTCGCCTAAGTATTATGGAAAGAAAATCGAAAATTTTGTCAAACTGTCGTGGACAAAAAAAAATGTACCCGCGAATTTAATCAAAAATTGAGCAAAAAATCAAGAACTTCCTTAGTCGGTCGACAAAAGAAAAGACGAATTTCGACAAAAGATCGTGCAAAAAAATCGCGAATTTTGTCAAAAAATCTTTGAAACAGATACTGAATATCAATTTCGTCAATAGGTCGTAGAAAAATCCACGAAATTTGGCAAAGGATAGTGTGTAAAGAAAATCGTGAATTCCATGAAACGATCGGCGAAAAAAAAATGCGAATTTTGGTAATTCATTGGGGAAAAAATCGTGAATCTCCTCAAAGGACCGTGAAAAAATATCTTGATTTTTGCGAAAGGTTGCGGAAACAAATGGCGATTTTCGTCATTCGGTCACGAAAAATCATCGAAAATTTCGTCAAAAGAATGCACAAAATATTACAAATTTCGTCTAACGATCAAGAAAAAAAGATTGCAAATTTCGTCAAATGCTCGTGGGCAAAAAGACGGCAACGGTGATTCTGAGTAAAAAAAAAAAAATTCTGAAATTCGCAGCAAATTTTCTGAAAGGTTACAGAAAAGAATCGGGAATTACGTCGAAAGATCTCTGAAACAAATAGTAACTACCATCAATCGGTCACGGAAAATATATATCTAAAATTTGGACAAGTGGTGGCGAAAAAAAATAAATTTCGTCAATCTTTCGTAGAAAAAAGTGCGAAATTTGGCAAAGGATCGCCGGAAAAATCGCGAAATCTCCTTTAACGATAGTATAAAAAGATCTCAGAAAGAAAGGGGTATTTTCGTCAATCGATTGCGGGAAAAATCGCGAATTTTAGAATTCGCCGCGGAAAAAATCGCGAATCTCCTCAAACAACCGTTGAAAAAGTGAGTTTGGGAAGATGACTTTACAAGCGCTTTGAAGAAAAAGATCGAATATTTTCAGTAAAAATAGTCGCTTAAATCCGAAAAAAAGTCGCCTGTTTTCTTGAAATAGTTGCTTTTTAATGGTTTTCCGCCTAAAATAGTCGGTATAGCCGCCGAATGCTTAAAATAGTAGCTTTCAGTAGCATTTTAGTAGCAAGTGCAGCCCTGCAATTGTATGTTAAGAAAAATCGGAATTTTATGAGAAATTGCGTCGGGACGGACCGGGCCTGATTTAATTGATTTTCCACGGGACGGGCTTGTTTTTTCTGATTTTTGTACGAGCCGGGCCTGGCCATAAACTGTGAAAATATAAACGACCGGGCTAGGGTGGAAGTTTTAATTTTTACGCCGAGCCACTGAAATTGCGGTCCGTGCAGACTTCTAGTGTGCCTCCCCAGGGCCTTGCAAAGAGGGTGCTAAAGGAGCGGTCGGTCGCCCCGGGAGCTAAAGTTACTCTGCGAACCACGTTTTTATTCATTTTTTGGCCGCCGATCATTTTCCGGAGAATTTATTCTTCTCTCTTGATCATTTTTTTTTCCTGTCGCAAAACATCATAAACTCTCTAACAAATAAGTGCAATTTTCCCTAATGTTATTTAGTTGTTCTGAATTTCTAAATTAAAATTAAACCTTTTAAAGTTCCAAAATAAGCGCGAAATATTTATTCAATAGAATTTATTTATGTTTCTGCACTTTATCAATTTTATTACACCCATCACAAAAAGAGTTTTTTTTTTTTTTTTTGGGGGGGGGGGGGGGGCGCAAAATTGAAAATTCGCCCGGGGTGCAATTTCACGGCCTTGGTGCCCCCCCAAAATTTCTGGTCACGCTACGCCTATGTCACTGCCAATTGTTGTATTTTAACTGATACGACTGGGTACAAGTGAAATGGTTCTTATGAAATCCTTTGACAATATCTGCCTTTGCATTAAACCATATTGATGCTAATATCTTTTTGTTTTACGTTAACCTTTTCTATAGTCTCGATTACGGAAGAATAGAAGGTCTACCGGCTCACTGCCATGATCCATTTGAAAATCTATCATTCTTCTCATCTGATCGTGTTGAAGAATTCGTCAATGTGCCATGGTTTTAAGATTTTAGCTAATTTTATTCGAAACCTGAAAACTAAAATGCGAGGAACCGGATTATAGAAGATTCATTCTAACGTACATATCGATTAACAGGTTACATATTATAGAATTATAATAATCATAAGGAGAACTGTCAGTTTCAATGCTTTAATAGTTTCCGTAAATTCTCTTTATATAATACAGAATTTTGGCGGTGTAAAGATTAACAACATAGTCACAGTAAGTATAATAACAGTACAATATAATAACAATAGCAGAGGTTTTGCGCAGTGACGAAACTATTAGCACTTTGGAAATATTAGTTCGTTATATCATTTAACTATTCAGGTGATATGCGGAAAAATAAAAATAAATGGGTCGCATTAATAATTAACTCATTGAAAAATAGTCACTAGCGTCAAATATTCGCCAAGCTTGGCGACATTTAGAAAAGTTTCGCCAAATTTGGTAATATATCATGTCAATTCTCAAATTTGGCGACAAAAAATGTTGTCTTTATTCTGACGTCATAATGATGCATATGTATTATGTATTATACGCATACCTATTATATGTATGATGCAAATGTATTACGTATTATATGCATATGTATAATATGTATGATGCATATGCATAAGTTCATTAACATCACTAAAACGCACTTAAAGGAATAGTGTTCCATAAATAGTAGGGATAATCGCCAGATTGACCAGAGTGCTATTGAGATTAGAATTCCGACATTTATAATAGACCGGCAGGCGTCTGTACACACCATCACCTCATCGAGTTTACAGCTGAAATTTTAGGATTAGTTAAAACTAGATTAAATGCAACTGGTCTGTTAAGTCATATCTTGGTATAAACCAACTGAAGACCTAATTTTAGTGGTTAACTGAAAGGTTTACTATTGTATTTTCCTGCATTCAAAAGTTTGGAAACATGGAGGAATGAGTGCAGGAAAACACAATGGAAAATCCACAAATTAACCCGTAAAATCGGGTCTGTAGGTGGTTTCCACAAAGATATGACTTGGCAGACCAGTTACATTTCAATACGCTAATCAATATTTAACTAATCCTAAAATTTCAGCCGTCAACTCGATGAGGTGATGATCTGTGCAGACGCCTCCCAGTCTTTAATAAAATTTGTTTTAAGGAAGTAAAAGATAGAAAGATGGACAGATAAACTGAAAGATTTGCCTTATTAAGATTTTTGTAAAAGCATATAAAAATTTATTCAGCTTGAAATCATGTAACACCTTTATAACTCAGGCTAATTTTCTGTAATCGGGTTTTGACGACCAACATATCTTATCTATAACTATAATCTTTCTTTTACAGATTTAAAATTAACAATAAATTAACAGTAAGTAGGCTAATAATACAATATAATAACATTAGCAGCGGACTTCGGACGCCGCATCTGTCGCACATCGTTAAAGACAGTTTATTAGTTACACATTTCATTTAATTAAAAGGAGATTTTTAAACTATTATATGGAATTAGGATATTTTTCCACTATAGGGACCTTGGTATTTTTTTTAAATCTTGGCGCAATTCGGACTTCAGAAACTGAGATATGTTGCCAAATGATATAAACAACCATGAAAACAAACCTGATGAACTTTTATGTTATTTATATATGTATTTATATACATATAAACATTTTATATATACATGTATAAAATATTATTTTTTATATACAAATTATTTATGTTGGTATATAAAAATAAATAACACTAGGACTTCCCTCAGAGGGATTAGTCTGAGCGATATTGCAAAGAACATAGATTTAATAATAACGTGTGAAAGCAAAGAAAATGAGATGTTATTTTTAATTGCCCATATAATGCGATAAATTGAAATGATGAAAATAAACGAATCGTAGAATTAAAAAATCTTATATATAAATTCGTATACACTGTTTAAAAAAGGGGAAAAGCAAACCATGCAAGACAGCCATGCATTGATATAAAATTGAAAGTACGATATATTAAAAGTAAAATTTAAAATGAAACACTAAATTATCTTATATCAGAATTTTAACTGTAAATGCTGTCAAGAGCATAATCAGACGCTTCGCACCAATTTGAGTAAATTTAAAGGACATATATATGAAGTTTGAAAAGAATGGACTATTAGTTATATGGTGTGTGCTTCCCCGGCATAGTTAATATTGTACAACGTCTGTTTTCCACGGATGAAATGAGGTTGCCGATAAGAATTAAGGAATTCTCTCTGCAAAATCTGATATAGTATAAAAGTACCGAACACATCAACAGTGGCATGCAATACGTCGATAGAGTGTGTTTTAGATATGCTCGATTGGATTTAAATAATGAGTGTATGCTGGCTACTACATAAGCTGTATTGTTTTTTTTTTTTTCAAACATATTCTGCACAAGTTGAGCTGTATTTAGCACGTATTAAATAAAAGAAATCGGCAATGATTGCAGCATAAAGTATGACACAAGATCTGAATATATCGTCTGCATAACATTTGAGCTGTCAAAGTGTCATTTGAAGAAATTTACAAATCCATACATATTTTTTCAGCAAATCATGCAAGTTAAAATACGCCAATATGAATCCGATAATGAAATTTTACTAGAATAAGTTAATATATAAAAATCTACTAATGACAATTGAGAATATGACCTTATGATAAAATGCCTAAAAAAATGAATTAGAAAAAAAATTCATATCAAATATAAAACGGCAGCATTATCAAATATTTAAAGTTTCTATACCTAATAATTCCAAATTAATGGTAATTGAGAACGCTTTCCGTTCATTTTATCTTTTTAAATTTTAAATTTTTTAGAAACCATTCATAAAAAAAAATTATATTTTAGAACCAACCCGAAGCAAAATTTCAAGTTTTTGGGCTCAGCAGTAACACAGGGATAGAAAAAAATTCGAATCTTTTTTGTTTCTGCAGTGTTTTATGTAGTGACATTTTTAGAAATTGTTCTATTGCGAGAATTTACGTCATGATAATTACAGCCATGTCAATTTTCATGTTTATATCCCTAACAATTCCATGTACTTCGTTACTTAGATCCTTTTTAGATCTTTTTCGTTTTGTTTAGTCTTTCAATTTTTTAGAATTCGTTCTACAACGAGCACGTACATCTTAAAAATTACTGCCATGCCAAAGTTCTAGTTTCTAATCCCAACAATATCCCAGAATTTTCAGTATTCCAAATAAGTCATAATTTAGAACCATTCTAGAATTTTTTACGTTT
This sequence comes from Maratus speciosus, assembly GCA_963932465.1. Classification (NCBI taxonomy): domain Eukaryota; kingdom Metazoa; phylum Arthropoda; class Arachnida; order Araneae; family Salticidae; genus Maratus; species Maratus speciosus. The sequence continues at coordinate 378,418,123 of OZ010795.1, forward strand.
ATTTGTCAAATTGAATTTTCGAACCTTTTCACAACGAGTATTTACATCTTAAAAGTAACCACCACACTGAAATTAAATTTCTAACCCCAATCAGTATCACAGAAATCGCAATTTTAGAACTTTTTTGCTCCTGCAGCGATGTAGGTTGTTGCACGGACATAAAATATAGTCTTTTTTTGGAGCAGATATGGCCACGAACATTTTTTTAAGTTGGCTATGTAGTTTGGGAGATAACGCCTCACAAACGCACAAACATTAATAATATTATACATTTTATAATATCATAACACTTTATATTATTAGCATAGATGTACAGATACAGAAGCCATTTATCGGTTACAAACTAAACTGCCCGACGTTGCCTAGAATTTGAAGAATGTTTGTTCTGAAAAATCAATTTTAAAATTTAACATAAAACGTAAAACAAATATAAAAAATGCAGTCGAAGTGTTGTACACGTAAATCAAATGGAAACACAATATAAAAATGTATAAATGTATATAATAGAGGCAAAATAATACACCTATAAATGAACTTATTTCAATATATCATTGGAACAATAATGTTAAAATACGCCAATATTTCCATAATCGGTTTTTTATCATGCTTCAATGCGTTTTTTCACACTCATATGACGTTATACTATATCCACCACGTCCTTTATATTTCCAATACGACGTAATATTTTCTTTTTTCACGTGGTAACCTTGAAATAGAAAAGTTATGAAGTTATATTCACTTTCATTTAAATTCGTCAAACTATTTTTTCATTTTCATTTTTTCACACGAATATCTTGCAATAGAAAAGTTATGACGTTAATATTCACCTTTTTTTAAATTCGGCAAACTATTTATTTCATTTTCATTTTTCACGTGGAAATCTTGCAGTAGAAAATTAATTGTTGTAGCAAGAATTTTATTGTGTATTTTAATTGTTGGCAACTGCTATAACGAAAAATGTTTAAATTTGATAAGAAATTGCTGTTAATTTTTTTTATTAATTAAAAATTAACTAAAAATTATTTCGATTCCGGATTACTTTAGTTGCCTCGGCCGTGTTTTAATACATATGTACATGTCTTTTCACAATTCAGGCTTCCAAACTGTGGATTTGTATAGAGTTTCAAACAGGCAGATAGACAAATTTTCATTTTTTATATATTAGATTATATACAAACATAAATAACTTATCTAATACGTGTTAGCAGATAAATTTTTAAATATATATATATATATAAACCAGTATAATACTTATTATGTTTTATTTTCATAGTCATTTATATGATTTGACAAAAAATCTCACTTTCTTAACACTGAATGTCGTGCTTTTTTACAAAAATGCCAAAGTCCATATAACAGCAAAGTACCATGAAAAGCAATAAATGCATGGTAATAAGGTATTTAGAATGCGACATTTACGTTCAACCATTATTGGCATTCAATCTTATAGTTTGGAGATAGATTTTTGGTCGACGGTATAACTATGTAGTGCCAAATACTGTACTGCAATTTAACTTAATCTTCTCTATTCTACTATTTTAAGATTTTTAAATCTAAACATCGCACATTTTCAATTTTTATACCGTCGTATTGGGGAGAAAAGGTACTTTTAAATGCAATTTGATTGAAACCTGCATCTCAATTTATTTTTGAAACATTATTTTTTTTTTTTTTAGTTTTTAGCGCCATTAGTTTAATTTTAGCAACTCAAGTACTCCATTTCTGTAGAAAGTAGGGCGTAAATAGTTGGAAATTAGTAATTATACATTTTTGTTGCCTTTTTCCCTTAACAACTTTAAAAATATATAATTAAAATATGTGCTATTTGGAAAAAAATATAAATAAATGATTTCTAATAAAATGTGAAGCTATTATAGACGACATCTCTTTTTTTTTTTTTTTTTTTTTTGGATTTGTGTATTACTCAGCGATATCCTCAGCGATAGTCCTATGCATACTTTACTATAGAAGTTCTTTAAGATTGGATCGTAAATGAAGAATTCTTCAGCGGATACGGATGACGTCATTCTGTACAAAATAAAAGCGTGTGTTTTAAGTTTTAAAACTGAAATATGTTTTGTGCTATCTATATTTATATATTTTGTTTGTCATCGGAGGTCTAAATTCTAAAAAAACAGACTTTCCGTTTTCTAGTTTTTTCAAATTTTGTGCAATTTTGGCCTCAAAAAGTGAGATTTGTTGCAAAAAGATATAAATAGCTATGAAAACAAACTTGATGAACGTTTATACTTATTTTTACAAGTAAATATGGCACAGATGTCATAAACGCACAGAGGTACCTAATTGGCGTCAAAGTGGCGTTACTTTGCCTGACATGGTAACCAGTGGCGGCTCGTAACTGTCATATTTTGGGGCATTAAATGCATGGCGGGCAGTATTATTCTTTTCTTACCATTATTTTTTGAAAGAAATCATTACCTTTTTTAATGGCCGAATATTCCGCCGACAAATATGACAAAGATTTCTTTTAAAGCAATAGTGGTAAGAGAAGAATAAATTTGGGAGCTATGGATTTAGTGCCCCCCAAAATGCCACTCACGAGCCACCACTGATGTAACCATATATAACGTTATTATATATTTTTTTCTATAATTATATCATTTATTGATTGTTATTTCCTTTTAAAAATAATAGAAAATGTCTTGTTTATAACTTTATTTTGTTTTCACATTAAAATAAAAAATAACGTGCAATTATAACACGTTATATGTAACTGGTATTCGAAAACGACGTTTTCGTCAAACTGGCATAAAAAATCACGCCAAACCCGGTGCGTTTATGGCACATGTGACATAAATATAAACCTTTTATTTATATATATAATATCATTGCTTTTTATATACAATTTACTTTTGTTTGTATATATAAACTGTTAAGTGGCTTGTTTACACAAAATAATTTTTATAAATCTTTAAAAAAATTGCTTGAGTATATGAAACAATGAATACGTTGCACGAAAATACGCATAAAAAGCTTATTTGACTCGCCAAACCCATTTTCTCTACATCGCAAAGGCCTTTATACAGGAAAAGTACCAATTTCATTTTTAAAGACTAAAAAGAATGTAATATAAATGGAAATTGTTTTTTTTTAATCATACTTTCATTAAAATTCACAAAAATTTAGAAAATATATATGTTTTTAAATGCACTAAATAGTAGAAAAGTCTTGAAAAAAAAAAAACCCTTAAATGCACGGAGTTTAAATTTAATTCGGTAAGTTCTATTATGGAAGATAAAAGTATTTAAATGGGAATTTTGACAAATTAGCCAGTTACCTCCAAGTTGGATTCATATATAAAAACTTTCGCGATATTTCGCCACGTTGGCCAAAGTTTGGCGATATCGTGGTAACCCTGTCATCAGTACTTTTCAACAAATACTCATTGTTGAAGCTAATGCTGATTTCTCTATAGAAAATCAAACGTAACCATTAATTCACCCCCTCCCCCCTAACGTTGTCCCCTTAGGGATCGAATTTTAAAAAATCAATGTCCAATTCATGTATTGCCCTCAAGAATGCACGTATGTTCTAAATTTCAAAACTCTATGTCAACAGGAAGTGGGTGATAAATGAATCACAACATTTGAGTGCCACAGACTAATATAATTGTGAGTTAAAAGAAAACATGTAAAAAACAAGTGAATAAGTGTGATCACAGATCGCACAGAGGGTTTCGTTTAACATTCTTTTCAAAACACTTTATCCTTTTGAAAAATCTGTTAGTTCCACATTTCGCAACCAGGGGCGCACTCTATTCTAAATAAGCCTCTATCCGAATGAAACTTCGTTTTATATACTATCCGTAGATATATTAGTCGAGGGGATTGGGCCGATAGCACCCGAGATAAGTAGGCACCCCTGGCGGTAAAAAGTGGAACTAAAATATATAAGGCTATGATTTATAATATGAAAGAATGGTCAAATGTGTGTCGGCAAAAGTTAGATAAGTGTTCCTCTGGTGAAAAGGGCGGAGGTTAGAAAAGTTGCTTAAAATACACACGTTAGAGCCCGGAGGAGTAAATAATATAAGACATTTTGAAAATTTTATGATTTGCCGTGTGGTTTGGGGTATTCAGCTATACGTATGCAAAAATACATGTCTCCAACTTAATTAGGGGCTCTCTTAGAAAGAATTGCTTCAAATACATATGTGGTAGCTCAAAGGGTTAAACGTAAGACTTTTTCAAGATTTTATGATTTCTCGCTTGGCCACAAGTCTTCTCCTATCAGTATGCAAAATTTCAAATCTTCAATTTAATAAGGGGCTCAGTTAGAAAGAATTGCTTAAAATACGCATGTGGTGGCCCAAAAGGTTAAATGAACGATTTTTTTTAAAAAAAATTATGATTTGTCGCATGATGTGCGGTGTTCAACTATAAATATGCAAAATTTCACGCCTCCAACCTAATTAGAGTTTCATTTAGAAAGAATTGTTTAAAATACACATGTGGGAGCCCAAAGTGTTAAATGAGCGACTTTTTCAAAATTTTATAATTTGTTATTTGATGTGAAGTGTTCAGCTATAAGTATGCAAAATTTCATGCCCCCAACCTAATTAGGGCTCACTTAGAAAGAAGTGTTTAAAATACACATGTGGGAGCCCAAAGGGTTAAATGAACGACTTTTTAAAAATTTCATAGTTTGTCATTTGATTTGAGGTGTTCAGCTATATGCAAAATTTCACGCCTCCAACCTAATTAGGACTCAATTGGAAAGAATTGTTTAAAATACACATGTGGAGCCCAAAGGGTTAGATGTACAACTTTTTAAAAATTTCACAGTTTGTCATTTGATGTGAGGTGTTCAGCTATAAGTATGCAAAACTTCACGCCTCCAACCTAATTAGGGCTCACTTAGAAAGAATTGTTTAAAATACACATCTGGGAGCCCAAAGGGTTAAATGAACGATTTTATCAAAATTTTATAGTTTGTCATTTGATGTGAGGTGTTCAGCTATAAATATGCGAAATTTCACGCCTCCAACCTAATTAGGGCTCACTTAGAAAGAATTGATTAAAATACACATGTGAGATCCAAAAGGGTTAAAGGAACGACTTTATTAAAATTTTATAGTTTGTCGTTTGATGTGATGTGTTCAGCTATAAGTATGAAAAATTTCACGCCTCCAACCTAATTAGGACTGAATTGGAAAGAATTGTTTAAAATACACATGTGGATCCCAAAGAATTAAATGTACGACTTTTCCAAAATTTTATGATTTGTTGTATGATATGTGGTGTTCAGCTATAAGTATGCAAAATTTCAAGTCTCCAACATGTATAGTTTCTGAGAACGGGCTCTGTGACAGACGGACAGATGGTCAGACGGTCAGACAGACAGAGGAGCGAGACGAATAGAGTTTTGCCAGATGTCCGAAACCCTAAAAAATAAAGAAAATAAGAAGAAATGATGCTATAAAGCAAAATATTTTATTAAACATCATATAATTGTTTCTTATTTTCACACGCGAGATATAAAATGTTCTTTTGGCGATTAAAAAATGCTATTGATTAAATATCGGAAAATCTCAAATCAAAGTTTTTATGCCTTTTTTCTTTTAAATGAAAAAACAAACAGATTTCTTTTCCTGCTTGATTAAATTTAAATATGCTTTATGGCACTTCATTATTACTGCGTGCGTTTTTTTTTATTATTATTTGCTCCATGTGTTCAAACCAGTTGTTTACGAAAACATCTACCGGTGAAAGTGACGCACACCAAATATCTGTGACGCATGCTGATAAAATGTGCTTTTTTATCAGTTTTTTTAAATATAATTTTTAAACGATTTAGAACTAATTTTTCATAGTAGGTGCATTCAGTAGGTGACTCTCATAGGTACCTTTTGGTGCAATCCGAAACGAAATCCGACAAATATTTTTTGAGTTATGCTTGACGAAAGGTTTTTATTAGGCTTTTTTTTAGTAGGACATGGCGTTAATATCCATCGTAGCTATTATGTGACCAGACAGTAATATTGCGCTGAGTATATTAGCCTTCGCTTCGCTCAGACAATTAAACCTTACATTATGTTCCTTACATTAAATAAATTGTATACATATGGAAAAAATTGCTTGTGTATATGACACAGTAAATAGGTTGCCCGAAAATACGTTATTATCAAATTTCTTTTCACGTCAAGGCTATTTTCTCTATTTCGCCAAGGCTATTATATCGGAAAATTACCGAATGGCGGTTATATTTTGTTAAATGTTTTATTGTTTTAATATCGTAAATATATCATAACCTATTCTGATAAAAATTTTTAGATATATTCATTTTTTCTATTTAACAAACATCTTTGGAAAAGCATATATGTAAAATGTTATTCTGCTTGAAATCACGTGACCCCCTTCCAAACTCTGCAGTCGAGTTTTGGCGACCAACATTGACACAATTGAATGTGTTAAGGAACTGTTTACGGCCAAATGAACACCCCCTGTTTGAAGGGTTTCGAGGCGGAAATTCTGTGTTTCCAGATTTTTCTGGTTAATTGTGCTACAAACCCTACTTACTTGTGAAATTTCATGATTCTACGACTTTTAGAAATACCTTAGTTATTTGATGATGCGAAGTGAGTCAGTGACAAAAAAGCGTTTTTTCGGAATTTAATATTTCATAAACTACTAAATATAGAAACATGAAATCGTGGAACCTTAGTTCAATTTGACCATACGAACATGTGTATAAAAAAAACTTCTATATCTCTCCCTAAAACGACGTTATGAGGGGGTGAAAAGTATGCCGAAATGGTTCAGGGAAAGGTAGCTTACGGCTTGTGCGAACTTGGCGGACGCACTGCCGTGCTCCCAGATTATATTTATGAAACTACACCATATATTTATTTATAGTACTAGTAATCAAAAGATTGTTTATTAACCCTTTAACCGTCTGGCCCGGATTTTTCCGTTCCTAGAAATCATGTTAAAATGGCTGTAGACCAAAATATTTTAAACAGAATTTTATTTTTAACCATATCGAGAAAGTAGGGATAGTAAAGATATTATAGCATCAAACTGAGATTTAAAAAATATATATCCTGGGATTTACAAGCATTCTTATAAAATTACTGCAAAACCCTCGGACGGTGAAAGGGATTTTCAAGGTATCAATGTTTCACTCTGTAGAGCATTTTATTCATGGAACATAAGACATGCTTTTACTAAAAATGTTTAAATTTTAAATGATTTCAATTTTCTACACAATTCATTGTAATTATTTAATTTAAATTATTTTTAAATGAAGTTATATTACTTATATATCCATCAATGTTTATTTTTATCAATAGATATGCATGTATATGTAATAGGAAAATATATTTAAAAAAACACGGTTTAAACCAAAAAAACCTGGTTTAAACCAAACAAACCGGATTTTTTTTTTTTTGGGGAGGGGGGGGTGAAAAAACCCCCGGTTTTTACCAACCCTCCTTTTAATTAAAATTATGTTAATTTCATAAGGTTTTATTTAACTTGCAATCACCGTCTTTCCAGTTTAAAATTTGTGCTCGAAATTTAACTTACTATCAAATGTCCGATCGAAGTTAAATTTTATATACTGACTTAAATCCGATGACAATCCAGTACTAATGTTTTCCCACTCTAACCATCTTATACATACTTATATTAAAATAACACAAAAACATTCGGATAGATTACCGTCAAGAAGTTTAAGAAAGAGTTTTAGATTAAATAACATAAACCTGCGATAGTTGTGTTTTTTAACTTTTATAATTACATTTTATGTACTTTTTAACGCTCAATCAAAAAATTACCTTCACTTTTAACCATCATGTCAAGATTTTTCGCAAATCGTAAATTTCAAGGTTAAAAAATAGCGAAAAATCTGATACTATAAAATAGGTGTAAGACATTTTTATTCAGTTTAATTTTATTTAATTCAATAATTTATTAGATCTTTTGGCTTATACAGGGTTTCTTACAGCTGAACAGCTCGGGTGTCCGCTGATGTTGGGAGAAGTGGGGGATCAAGTTTAACTTTTAGCTTTTAACTTTGAAATTTGCGATTTGAAAAAATTCCTGACATGATGGTTTAAAATGAAGGTCATTTTCGGATTCAGTTCTAAAAAATACACATGAATCAATTTTCAAAAGCTAAAAAACATTCCACAACCCAAAATTTGAAAGACAGTGTAATCTAACAGCACTTTAAAATATGTATCATTTTGTAAAGAATTGAGGCTGTTGTTTGTCATCCTTTTATTTAACAAAAAATCTGTTATTTTTATCCTCTTATAATGTTCAGTACAAATTGTACATTTTGCAGTAATATGGCAGAATGATTTCAAATTTATATTGCAATGCTAATTTTACTCTCAACCATTTCTTTAATATATCTGACGAAATTATATTTCTACTAAATTTGTGAATAACCCGTAATATGCAGCAAAAAATATACTCCAACTTTAAACATCTATTACTCGGTCAATTTTAATTGTAGAATAACAGGACTTTTTTTGACTTACTTGTCATTATAACAGGGAAATTTTACTAAATATAATTTATAGGACCGGGGGACTGTTATATCTCGATTCAAATAAGAATACAACAATTAGTTGAGATCTGTGTTAATAGATGGCAACACTACACAATCTGTTTGTAAGGCTTTCCACGTAGCCGAGATTATTCTGCGCAGTTGTAAAATATGTCTAGTTCTGAGAGCTGTGTTTAGCAGCTGCTGTAAATATTGTAAATAATAAACTATAAGTAATCTTATAGTGATGCATTCTTCCTTAGTTAAGAGTAATTAGTTATAATAATAAGAGTGTGGCGTTATAATAGTGGCGACGAAAATGGGATTTTAACCCAAAGTGAAATGTTGTGAAAAAAAAAAAAATCGAAAGAGAAAAAGAAAAAGTGGCACGGAAAATGGCAGATAAAGAAATAATTTCTCTGGGACGCTTGGAAGAAAATAATGCAAATGTTCTTTGGACTATTTATGTCGAGAAAATTGATTTTTATTTCTCAGCAAATAGCATCAAAAATGATGAAATGAAAAAGAACATATTATTAAATTCTGTGGGAACAACAACGTTTGCTATTTTACGTGATATAATTGTTCCAAATACGCTGAAAGAAATCAGTTACGAGGATCTTTTAAAGAAAGCTAAATATCATTTTTCAATACGCCCTAGTGAAATTGTGGAACGATTTAAGTTCCAGAAACGACTAAGGAAGCAAGGAGAGAATATAGCCGAGTTCGTACGAGATTTACGTCGTTTATTCAAACATTGTAATTTCGGAAATACGCTGAATGACCGCCTCCGTGATCAGTTAGTGTTTGGGATTCAAGATGAAAAGATACAGCAAAAATTTCTGGATTCCAGAGACTTAACGTTCCAAACAGCGGTAGAAATAGCTGAGTCTTTCGAGAGTGCTGAAGCTGGAGTAAAATCCCTACACATTAGAGATAATACCACTGTCAATCAAGTGCGTGTTTCTAAAGGAGAGAAATCGAATGTTGATAAGTATACTCATGCACCTAAGCCTAAAGAAGATAGATTCGCGCCTGAGAAACCGTGTTATAGATGTTCTAAAAGTCATAACTCCAAGTTATGCCCTTTTAAATCTGCAGAATGTCATTTTTGCCATCGATTAGGCCATCTTAAAGTTTGTTGCAGAAATCGAAAATTTGGAATGAAAAGTGAGAAACCTTTTAAGAACAGAAAAATTAAAACTGTTCAGGAAGAATACTGTTTAAATTTTATGAACGACAATTCCAATAATCTGTCGTGGGTAAAACCTGTTAAAATAAATGGTGTAAATATACAATTTGAAATTGATAGCGGTGCGGCTCATACGATCGTAAGTAAAAGTGTTGCTCATAAATTGTTCTCAGGTAAGCTGCCTTTAATTAAATCTAAAATAAAATTGCAAACTTATAATAAAGATTCTTTAACTGTTTTGGGGGAATTAAAAGTAAATGCTGTTGTTCATGAATATTCTATACCTGATTTAAAAATGTTAGTAATTAAAGAGGAGGGTCCGAGTCTAATCGGAAAAACTTGGTTAAAAGCATCAAAATTATTTTGGCCTAATGTAAATATGATTAAAAGCATTTCGAAAGATTATTTAATTAGAAATTTTCCTAATGTTTTTGCAGACGGGATCGGGACAATCAAGGATCCTGCCGTGTCAATAAAATTGAAAAAAGATGCAAAACCAGTTTTTCTTAAATCTCGACCTGTTCCTTTTGCTTTAAGGAAAGCTACTAATGTTGAATTGGAACGATTAATTAATGAGGGTATTTTAAAACCTGTTGATCATTCAGAATGGGCTAGTCCTATAGTAATTGTTCCTAAGCCTAATGGTTCTGTTAGAATAAGTGGTGATTATAGAGCAACAATTAATTATAATACTGAAAATGACAATTATCCTCTTCCTAGAATGGAAGAATTATTTTCTAAATTATCAGGTGGTAAATTTTCTATTGTTTTTGATTTAAAAGATGCATATTTACAACAACCTGTAGATATCGAAAGTAGTAAGATTTTGACTATAAATACACATAAAGGTTTGTTTAATGTGTTACGATTAGCATTTGGGGTAAAATGTGCTCCTGGTATGTTCCAAAGAAAAATTGAACATATTTTTAAAAAATTTGAATATGTTGGTGTATTTTTAGATAACGTTATTATTAGTGCTAGTAATGAATCAGAACATTCTGAAAGAGTTGAAAGTTTTCTGAAATGCTTTTCTGAGCATGGTATAAGATTAAATAAGGAGAAATTAAAATTTATGGTTTCGGAAGTTTCTTATTTAGGTCATAAAATATCTCAGGAAGGAATTAGACCTATTCCAGAAAAAGTTAATGCTATTTTGAATGCTCCTATTCCAAATAATGTATCACAATTGCGTTCATTTTTAGGCTTAATTTCTTATTATAGAAACTTTCTGCCTAATATTTCAGATGTTTTAGAAACTTTACATAGATTATTAGATAATAATGTAAACTGGACATGGTCAAAAAAGCATGAAAAAGCATTTCAAAAACTTAAACAATTATTATGTACATCTCCTGTTTTAGAATTATATGATGTTAACAAAGAGATAGTTTTAAACTGTGATGCTTCTGAATATGGCATAGGGTCAGTTTTAAGCCACATTGTTGAGGGTAAAGAGAAACCTATTGCTTATGCTTCGAGAACTTTAAACAAAACTGAAAGAAATTATGCCATGATTGATAAAAAAGCATTATCTTTAATGTTTGGTGTAACTAAATTTCACCAATATTTAGCTGGAAAAAAAATTTAAAATTATAACAGATCATAAACCTTTAATTAGATTATTTGATCCTGTTAAAAAGGTACCTGATACATTATCACCTAGAATGCTGAGATGGTCATTAATGTTATCTGGGTAGGATTATACAATTGAATATCGCGAGGGTAAAAATAATAAAAATGCGGATGCATTAAGTAGATTACCTCTCCCAGAAACTGTATATATAGTGAGTAACCCTGCGGAAATAATGTTTGTTTCAAATAATGATAATTGGCCTGTTACTTCTAAAACTATTGCAAAATGGACAACTGAAAATTCTGTAACTAAACAAATTTTAGAGTGGTTATTACATGGGTGACCGAAAAAGGTTAAACCAGAAGAATATCAACCCTATTTTCGTAGAAGGGAGGAAATTTCCTGTCTAGAAAATTGTCTATTGTGGAACATAGAGTGATCATACCAGAGGAAGGTCGTGAATATATATTAAAATTACTACATTCCGTTCATCAGGGTATATCGAGCATGAAAGCGAAAGCTAGGGGGGTAGTTTGGTGGCCAAATATGGATAAAGAAATTGAACAAATGGTAAATTCTTGTAATAGATGTCAGATGTTTGCGAGGGATTGTCCCAAAATGGAACCCTTGAAATGGAAATCTGAACTGCGCTGGGAAAGCATCCATATAGATCATGCCGGTCCTTTTGAAGGTAAAATGTTTTCAATAGTAGTCGATTCTTATACTAAATAGTTGGAGGTAGAAGTAGTACCCAAATCTGATAGTAAAACTACAATTAAGGTATTAAGGAGAATTTTTGCCACATTTGGATTACCTGTTGAATTGGTCAGTGATAATGGTCCCGCGTTTACAAGTGATGAATTTGAGGAATTTCTTAAAAATAATGGAATTAAGCATACGCCTGTTCCACCTTATCATCCATCTTCGAATGGACAAGCGGAAAGGTATGTGCAAACCGTGAAAAATTGCCTTAAATAGCTAGATAAAAGTGACATAACATTGTCAATTTCACGGTTTTTGTTTGAAAATCATTCCACTTCTCATTCGGTGACTAGTAAAACTCCTGCTGAATTAATGTTTGGAAGGCCAGTTCGAACAGTCCTTCACTTAGTATTACCATCAAACCTAAAATACAGCAACCCCTTCACAAATATAAGCTTCAAGATTTAGTTTTTGTTAAAAATTTTGGAAAAGGGGAGAAATGGGTAAAAGGAAAAATTATGAAATTATTGGGGAGTAGATGGGTTTTAGTAAATAGATGTGATGGAGTAATGTGTAAACGTCACGTTGATCAGTTGAGATAATAAAGAGATAAGTGATGAAATACCAGCGAGAGTTGTAGAGATAAATCGAAATGATAAACTAATGTCAGACAAAGTTGAAAATATGGGACATAGTGGTAAAAATTACAGTAATTATGATAGGTATGAAAGGGTTAACCAAAACCGTTTTTCTGGAATTAATGGAAAAATAAAAGAACAGCTTAATAATGATGATACTCTAGAACCAAGCCAATCTCGGCCTTCGCATGATATTGTGGCAGGTACAGTTATGAGTAATAAAAATGATGTTACGACAGATAAAACTGTAAAAGACAATTTGACTAAAAACAATGACGAGGACTGTCAGAAAAGTGCTCCAGTACGAAGAAGTCATTGCCTGTAGTTCGTTTGAACTATGAGGGGAAGGGTGTTATATCTCGATTCAAATAAGAATACAGCAATTAGTTGAGATCTGCGTTAATAGATGGCAGCACTACACAATCTGTTTGTAAGGCTTTGCACGTAGCCGAGATTATTCTGCGCAGTTGTAAAATATGTCTTGTTCTGAGAGCTGTGTTTAGCAGCTGCTGTAAATATTGTAAATAATAAACTATAAGTAATCTTATAGTGATGCATTCTTCCTTAGTTAAGAGTAAGTAGTTATAATAATAAGAGTGTAGCGTTATAATACGGACTTTATAAAAATTTAGATTCTGTAATTCTTCACTAATTTCTTTTTTTCGCTTCAAACTTTTTTAATCTTAACCCTGCACCTAATTTTGACCATTTTTGTAATTGGAAGTATGCATCTAGGACCAACGTTTGCGGAAATAAAGGTCGGTCAGGTTATACGTGGACACACTGTATAAATCTTCTTAATACTAACTAGAACTTTTTAGTAACAATATTTTGATAAGATGAAATCTACTAATGGATGATATTACTAAAAATATCCTCAAGGCTTGAAAAAAAATTGTTATTCTAGAAATAATTATCGTATTAACATGTTTATGATAAAACTAATTCTTACAAACAGATGAAATTAAAAACTTGTCAAAAGATGCCAGATAAAACTGTTATCTGGTCTATATTTATCTCTAAGCATGATTTAGCTTTTGTTTGTGAAATTAGTACTTAACTTTGAAATCTACATGGGCCTGCAGGCCAAGCCAGCAGAGATTTTCTTTAAAGCGTGTGATCATAAATAAACCACAGCTAATGATACCGCTGTTTCTCGGGTAGAGAACACTTTTCTATGCACTTGTCACAGGCCAGTAATTTCACTTATTTTAACAATTCCTGTTTGAATAATAATTTCAATCAATACTGAATCTCTAGCAACATTATTCGTGCACGTGTTTCTCAACGACAATACAGAAATCCGTTCGCTATTCTCATTCAGATACTAAATATTTCACACTCAAGTGTTGCACCTGGTGGTTTACAAACATCTAATCCGATTGTATTTTTAAATTGCTTACAAAAATAATTCTCAAATAAAAAATAAAGCGTATGATAATAATACGCTATAAAGTCATATTGTTTATAAATTAAAAGTAATTAGCACATAATAATTATTTTTTTTAGCTTAGTGTATTTAGTCAATTCCAGCTATAGACTGTTATAAATTATTTTGATTTCAAAACACAATATTGGCAGCTTTATGAAACACAGCTCTATGCAGAAAATGATATTTTTTTCCAGTTTGTGTATGTGTGTGCAAATGTGGATAGCTTAACAGATTAAATCATTTATTCCAACACGATGTCGTAATGTATCTAAAAAATGTTTGAAAAAAATATGTAAAGCACTGATATAGAGTTTTGCGGGGATATTATTGGATACAATAATGAATTTTGCAAAGTCAGTTTCGATGGTAAGCGAGCAAGTACACTGTTAAAAAAAAATTATGTGAAATTACAGAGAATCTACTGGTAATTCATTATTTTAAGTCTTATGTAAAATTACGGAGATTAGAAAAACAGAGATTCTGTTAAATAACAGAGTGGTTATTCGGTAAATTTACAGTAAATTAAAATCGTTAAAAATGCACAAGACTTTGTAAATCCATTTATTTTTAATGAAAATAATTTAACATAGTTTTTGTAATTAGTAAATTTTAGAACTTCAAAGTATCAGAGTTTTCCGAGTAAATTTGAACTGCCGTACAATTTAATTTAACTTTTTCCACAATTTGTTTGAGCCGGCCTGGGGTTTGAACTCGAGACTTCTGGGCAGGCGATAAACATCTTACTGAGTGCTCCATAGGAGCTATTGCTGTTGCGTAAAAAGGATGTTTTTTATAATAAAGCGGGGGAAAATCTACTAGGTATTTGTGCTTTTCACAGATTTTGCTTCAAATATATTCGTTAGAAAATTTCTTAAACGGTTTATTGTAACTCAATTTGGACCGATACATAATACCTATTATTTTTTTAAATCAAATTAAATTTTTTATTCCTTTATTTACAGAATTATTTATCAAGTAATTGCTTCTCCCCAATAATTATATTATTTAATATCTGAAGCTATACTGGAATTTTTAAGTAATAATAATGTTAAATTTATGTGTATTTTTTCCTTAAAACTGGTTAATATATCGGTAGCTATCACTTTTTATTGTAAAATGTTTACAAAAATAATCAGATTAATTAACCAATGTATTATGATCCTCTCTGTAAATATAAAGGCTTTTGCAGTTGAAAATGTTTCATATAACTTTTATTTTTAAAGAAAAATTATAACTATGGAAATGATTAAGAAAATTAACACTTTTTGAAAATATT
This sequence comes from Maratus speciosus, assembly GCA_963932465.1. Lineage (NCBI taxonomy): Eukaryota > Metazoa > Arthropoda > Arachnida > Araneae > Salticidae > Maratus > Maratus speciosus. The sequence continues at coordinate 378,433,453 of OZ010795.1, forward strand.
TAGCTTCGACTATTTCTCTACTATATCTAAGTTTGATTGAAAGACATGGGGGTATATATGGGGACCTATAGGGAATAAGAAACAAGATAAGGGAAATGTCTGTAAAACGATGACCGAGAAACTCAATCGAATGCATTTAATCGAGAACTAGTGTAAATTTACAGAGAGTATTGACCGAGAAACTCAATCGAATGCATTTAACCGAGAACTGGTGTAAATGTACAGAGAGTCTCGGGTTTTTTTCTGTGTTTTTACATACTTTTTTAACAGTGTAGCTCAGATTTAATCTTTCAATTGTAGCTTTGAGAATATTGAAAAGTATCCCAATGTAGACACGTGTAGGCAACTTTATTGTTATTGATACGCGAATAGATCCTATCCTCTTTCTAACATCAGTAAAAAAAAAAATTTGCTTCGCACAGATCGCAGGTGTTTTAAATAGTACTTATTTGGGGAAAGATTTGCATTGTTCTAAGCCAGCGTGTAAGAAGTAAATATCAATGCGTTTCGTAATATATGTTTGTAAAGAAGTACATTTTTTAACGAAGTTTATTCCAGGAAAAGACACCCTTTTTTATTGTACTCCCAAAACACTTTCTATATTTTAGCTTAATATAGAAAAATAGTTGTTTAATGTCTTATGTCAGTTATATTGTTAAAATCTAATATTGTATATTTTTATTAGATATCGAAGTACACACCAATATTATCCCTGATACAGAGCAATGGAATTTTATTCTTCATTTAGGTAGGAATGAGTTGCAAATTTTAGAGTTCAATCTCGTTTGTAGGATAAGGGAGTTTCAAATAGTAGTTTGTAGTTGTAGTGGAAGTGAGATTTTTCTTTTTTTTCCTGTTTGCAAGGAAAATTTCCATCGATATTTAGCTTTAGGAAAGTTAATTTTTGAAGGTATATAAACTTGCAAAAATTTTTTAATTTTTTTTTCGCAGCCGTAGCACGTATGAGGTAAATTCTACGGACATTTTCTCAGAGAGGTGAGATCAAAGTTGATGAATTTTCGAGTTGAATTTTATAACGAAATTTATTTTGGATTTCATTTCTATACAACCAAAGCATTAATTGGTAAATGATCATAAAAGTAGAAAATGAATTTGGAAACAACATTTTATAGCAGTTAGCCTGCCATGAAAAGTTTTATCAGATTTTTTGTTCTAAATTAATTACAAATATGTATTTTGCACACTTTCAGCCCAATATTTATACATTTGTTTTACAGATTACATAGGAGATACGGGGTATTGGCACTTCTATTCAACGGTTATCACACAGAATGTAACAAGAAAGATTTAAAAGATAAATCCCCCAAATTTAATTCATTAAGGAAATGTAGCTTATGCAGAAAAATATAAATATAATTCGTGAATATAAATGAATAAAGCAAATTGTGTAAGATATTATTGAAAATATGTCATTAAAAGAAACTAAAAACAAATCAAAAATTAAAAATATATGTGTCAAAATTTTTATAAATTTAACAAAAAAAAAAATGTTAGTTTTCCTTAATGTCAAAACAAAATTTAATCCTCAAGAGTAATATTCCGTTTTTAATAAAATTTTAATTCGTAGAAATGGGAATGCATGTCTTATCGTCTTTAACTTGTCATCAAAATTTCATTAAAAGCTTTTTTTCAACAAGCCTTAATACAAATGAATTATTATCAAGAGATGCAATATTAAAAAACCTTTGAGGCATGAAGTATTATTGCTTTTTTAATTACGTGCATAAATAAAGATATTCTTTAGAAAAAAGATATAATTTGTGATGATTTTAAAGTATGATAAAATACAAAAATATGTTTTAAAAGTCAATTAAACTGCTCTGAAATATTTTTTTTTTCCTTTTGGTACAATTTCACTTCTTTTAGCTTTGAATATTTTTTTACGAGATTAAATAGATACAATTAAATGTTTTGTGCAGAAACGAAAAAAAGTATCATTTATGTATGAGACTTCCTATGAATTCATTTATACAGCACATAAAGACTTTTTTCAAGAATTATTTTACATTATATCAAATAATGTAAAAAAAAAAAAAAAAATCACTGCACTTTTCAGTAGACAAAAAAAATCAAATGATAGTTGTAAACTCAATTATAAAATTTGCAGAATGAGCATGTTCAAAACAAATTTCTTAACCATGGTTTTCTATACAACATTGTATTTACATTTTTATAATCGTGGTATAAATATTTTTTTTTCTATATGAATTATAAAAAATTGCTATAACAACTCTTATAAGCTCTATATTTCATTCATTTTCTTGAATTTTACTATAAATATAAAATTTCATTTCTTTAACTAAATAAATCACGTCTGATAATTTTGATAATATTCAAAAATTTATTTTGAAACTAGATGATAATGCAGCTAGAATTATTACAGTAGTAATTAGTAGCAGTCCCTTTCTGTTATTAGATTAACATAAAATAACACAACTATATCGCTGATTTGTTGTTTTTAGTAAAACGGAATTAGAAAGAAAAGTGACTTTGTTTGAAATTACGGTTCATTAACTGTGCCTATATTAAATTGCTTGGTTATTTAGCTGAAAATCAAATAGTCCAATGTTAACAAAAAATAATTTTGGAGGCTTCTAGTTCCCCAAAATTGTATTTCTGACGAAACAAATATATCGTTCTCTTAACACTTTAAGCGCCACGTCAGTCACCGGTGACTACTGAACTTTCTGTTTTGAACGCGTCATTCACCGATAGCTGACAGTCTAAAATATGATATAAAACATATAATATATATATTGTTTTAAGTAATTAATGAAAATCTATTTAAAATTTACTTACCTTTTATTTACTACATGGATTATACTTTCTTAAAAATTACTTAAAACATTATAAATTTTTCAGCTTCAGTGTCAGTCACCGTGGCAATCAACTTTTCAAAAGAATTTTTTAATCGTACAATTAATTTTCAGTTGATATGTGAAAGATATTTTAATTGAAACTATATATGTGTTTTATGTTTAGACCTATAGAAAGTATTACACGAAAACAAATAATGAAATACACAGATTACTGTTTCTGTTTATTTATATAACGGATTTTACTCTTAAAATCCATTGGTTAGTATTTTGTAAATCATATTTCACTAGCTATTCATTGGAAATAAATTAAAACTATACTTAATACAATTATTATGTTGCTATTGAAGCTGCTTACCATAAAGATTTAAGGGGTCTCATGAGTCTTACTTTTTACCTGGAAGTGCAATTTAGCAACATGTCATATTTAATTTTTTTCTCAGTCTCTATAAAACATAAATGCATAAAATTTTCAATATAGACAACCTAATAACGCTTCTATTTAAAATATTTTTTTAAATATTCTATATTTAAATTTTATTTGACTTTTTTAAAGTTAAATTTTGATAAAAAATCTAAGATTGTTTTTTTCAATTTCATGCACTGCGCGCAACATTTTTCACAAACTAAAAAACCAACTTGCATCAAACTTGGTAAATATGTTTTTTTTTATGCTAAAGAAAAACTTATACTTCAAATTTAGTATTATAATTACATCGATTATTTAAAATTGGCAATTTGTCAATAAAAGAATGATTTTTTTTTAAATTTTAAAATTAAAATTAAAATTTCAAATAAAATAAATAAATAAATTGCTTACAAATGAAGTATACGTTTAAAACACATTAGTTTTACATCATTATCAATATTTTGGAGGGCTCTAGAACCAATAGTTTTCTTACAGCCTTGCGCGTAGTGCATGCGAGTCAAAAAACAATTATAATTTTTTTTTATCAAAATTAAACATAAAGGAGGTAAAATAAAATTTCCATATAAAATATAAAAAAAAATATTTTAAATCGAAGAGATATTAGGTTGTCTATATTAAAAATTTTATACATTTATGTTTTATAGAGACTGAGGAAAAAAAAAATATATATATATATCTATATGTGATATGTTGCTAAATTGCACCGCCAGATAAAAAGTAAGACTCCTGAGACCCCTTAATAAATAATCTATTATTAAAAGATATAAGATATTACTATAGAATACGAAATAAATTTATATAGTATATGAGGACACTTTTGAAGAAAGCAGATTTATGCAATATCTCAAAATGTACAAAATGTAGATAAATATTATTCTTTCTATAAACTTTTACTAATTTTTTTATTGAAAAGTGATTACAAAATGTAAAAACAAAACGAATCAACTCTTTCTTAGTCTCTGGAAATGTGTCATGTGACAGCCTTTTTAACTTACAAGGTCACATTCAAACATGGTGCTCACAGGTTTTGATGATTTTAATGTATGATATGGGGATCATAACCCTAATTATTCTGCTGAAAGTTTTAATTCAAATGGGCCCTAGTTTTCGAGATTTTGGAGGTCAAAGTTCAACATACGTTTCAAATACTGATTAATTTGCAATTCTAAACTTGGGCTGGGTAGCGTCGAGGTAAAGTGCGAGTACGCTATACAGTAGATGTCGTGTTCGAACCCAACTTGAACCTTTTTTATTTAATATTATATTTTTGGCATGTTACAAGTTTTATACTTAATTAAAAAATCCACAGCTTTGAAATTTTTGATATTTTTCTAGCAACTTATATTTAAATTTTCGATTTTTTTATGAAAATTTATATTTTTTCTGCAAAATTTTAAACTAATTTTTCTGTTAACGAAAATTAAACTAATATATATATATATAGCTATCTCATCTTTTTTAAAACTTACTATTATTGTTTTCATTTATATATATATATATATTATAAATAACGCATAATATTTTTTTCTTATATTATATGTATATATATATATATGAATTATTGACAAGGAAAATTTAACAAAATTATATATAGTATTAATATTTCATTTGTTCTAAATATAATGAATGCAATATATCAACTAATGACATAAAAAATGTTTATCATTACCGACATCGCCATTATTAATTTAGTAAATATGCAATTAACTGAATGATACATATCATAACAATATTCAAAACATAAAATTCAATTAAAAAGTAACAATAAAATGAACTTCTTTGCATGAATTTTTTTTAACAATATTAGAATATACTTACTAACATAATACTATATATTCTTTAAATATTTTAATTTCTTAATGCCATTAAATAGCTAAACGAGATCAATAAAAATAAAACTTTACTTATTCATTCTGATATTGTCGAGAAAACACAGCAGACGATTTTATTAAAAATAGTTTATATAATTAGTACAAATTATATCTGGCATTTCCAGTTCATTTTTTAAGAATGAAGTCAACAATGTTTATAATTGTTAGAACGAAGAAAATGTCTTAAATTTTGTCAGTCATTTTTTATTTTTGCAAATAAAAAATGATATTGAGTTCGAACTTTATAGATAAATATATTTATAGGACATTAAAAATTTATACAAATGGTAGAAACTTGCATATGGGTGTTACTACTTTAACATTTTATTACTCTATTGCAAATACACTGACGGAAAAAAAAATCCCAACACCAAGAAAGACTTGTGTTAGATAAACGAAATTTGGTAGGCGTGTTTATACATCTGAAAGATGACATCGATTCAAATCTCGCTCTTCGTGCATAAGTGTGGCGCTAGTGGCGCCACTCAGAACTTGCAGATCAGCTTTACTTTAAATGCGTGCTGTAAAGTTCGTGGGCGTTATTTAGCTACGAAACGTGACGTATTGAGTTGATGTTAGCCAAGAATGCCTTTAACACAACGAAGAAGCCACTGTCAACAGCTCCCCGAGTTGGAACGAGGTCGCATATTCGGGCTACGAGAAGGTGGATTTTCTTTCCGCGATATTGCAGAAACACTTGGCTGGAATGTATCCACTGTGCATGATTGTTGGAAACAGTGGTCAATGGATGGTGCTGCATCAAGAAGACCGGGTTCCAAGCGGCCACATGCACTCCTGAGAGGGAAGATCGCCGTATTCGGCGTACGACTGTGGCGCATCGAACTGCGTCTGCGGCAGAAATTCGAGCTGCAGTTGGTACCACAGTGACACAACGAACTGTTAGAAATCGGTTACTTCAAGGACAGCTCCGAACCAGGCGCCCTGTGTCGTGCATTCTACTGACTCCAAGCCATTGCCGTTAGCGACTCCATTCGTGTCAAGCCAGAGCTCATTGGTGGGCGGAGTGGAGATCTGTTGTGTTTCTATTTTCATCAGAAAACACAACAGATCTCCACTCCGTCCTCCAACGAGCTCTGGATTGACACCAATTACGTCGCAAACGGCCATGGTTTGGAGTCAGTAGAATGCACGACACAGGGCGCCTGGTTCGGAGCTGTCCTTGAAGTAACCGATTTCTAACAGTTCGTTGTGTCACTGTGGTACCAACTGCAGCTCGAATTTCTGCCGCAGACGCAGTTCGATGCGCCACAGTCGTACGCCGAATACGGCGATCTTCCCTCTCAGGAGTGCACGTGGCCGGCTGGAACCCAGTCTTCTTGAGGCAGCACCATACCTTGACCACTGTTTCCAACAATCATGCACAGTGGATACATTCCAGCCAAGTGTTTCTGCAATATCGCGGAAAGAAAATCCACCTTCTCGTAGCCCGAATATGCGACCTCGTTCCAACTCGGGGAGCTGTTGACAGTGGCTTCTTCGTCTTGTTAAAGGCATTCTTGGCTAACATCAACTCAATACGTCACGTTTCGTAGCTAAATAACGCCCACGAACTTTACAGCACGCATTTAAAGTAAACCTGATCTGCAGGTTCTGAGTGGCGCCACTAGCGCCACACTTATGCGCGAAGCGCGAAATTTCAATCGATGTCATCTTTCAGATGTATAAACATGCCTACCAAATTTCGTTTATCTAACACAAGTCTTTCTTGGTGCTGGGATTTTTTTTCCGCCAGTGTATATTATTGAAATTATCTAATCGTTAATACGTTTAAGGGATTCAACATGAAAAAAAAATTGTATTAATTATGGGGAAAAATATATAAATTTCCTTTAAAAAACACATAATGTAAAAAAATATATATACATATATTATTATTATAGACCTGCACTTAAAATATAAAAATGTAAATGCAATTAAATTTAATAAAAATAATTAAAAAAAATGTTCTAGACATAAATTAGTTTAATTTTCGTCAGTTGAAATATTAGTTTAAAAACTGAAGAAAAAATTTAATATCCATAACAATTTTGAAAATTTAAATGTAACTTGTTAGGAAAATATCAAAAATTTCAAAGCTGCGCGATTTTTTAATTCAGTGTAAAACTTGTAACATGTCAAAAATATAATATTAAATAAAAAAGTAAAATAGGTACAAGTTGGGTTCGAACCCGCCATCCACGGTATAGCGTACTCGCACTTTACCTCGACGTTACCCAGGCCATGTGTAAAAAAGTAAATATATAGTATTCGAAACGTATGTTGAACTTTAACCCCCAAATTCTCTAGAACTAGGGCGCATTTGAATAAAATCTTTTAGCAGAATAATTAGGTGTATAATCCCTATAATATACTTTAAAATCATCAAAATATGTGAGCACCATGTTTGGCGGTGCCCTTAGTACATTTTTATTTTCGATGAAATATAATTGGATCGGTAAGCCAAACATGATATTACCGCTGACTATTCAGGAAAGTTAGAAATACCCAATTCTTGATAAAATAGATGGAAATAAATATAAAAAGTGCTTAATATTTTTATTTTCCTAGCTCACATTACGACTCTGTACACTATGTTATAGCATGTTCCTATATCCGATTAAACTTTCGAACTTTTTTCTTAACACTAAAATGTAATAAAAAATTCTGGCTTTTATAATCACCAAAATCTTCGTTTAAAAATGGAATAAATTTCTTTTAAATAATCTATTCGAGAAAAAAAAAATCCATGTTTATATATATATATATATATATATATATATATATAATATTATTCTACACTATATACTGCACAAAATGCAAACATTCCCTTCTCGATAAGTGCGCTTTTAGAACACTAAAATTGTTTGTGAAGTAGGATATATAGTATTTGACTTAAACTAAAAGTAGCATTTCTTATCACAATTTGCAGCATTCCTCCAAAACCATAATATCCATTTTGGCAATATTTATTTTTAGGGTTCCGTACTTAAAAAGTAAAAACGGAACCATTATAAGATCACTCATATGTATGTCCGTCCGTCTGTATGTCTGTCACAAACATTTTACTCGTAAACTACGGAACGTGGAAAGTTCAAATTCGGGGAATTAATAAAGACCATTGACCCACATATTTTCAGATCAATAAACATTCATAAATATATTTAGTAAAAAACTACAGGGGCTAATTATGCTACTTGGAAAAATAATCTTTTCTTTGTATATCATGTGGGATATCCTGTGAAAGCTTTTGTAACGCTGAACTCAAAAATACATTTCTTTTAATTTTAGGTATTATATTTTTAAAGCTATTGCTGAAAATGTAGCGCAGAAATATGTCCCCCCCCCTTCTAAATCCGAATCTACTGAAACTAAAATTATGGAAAAATTATAGATAGTAGACGTTAATATAAACCTCGCCGGAAAATTATAGCGATTACCCTAGGTTACATAGTTTTTGAGTAATTAGCATTTTTCTGTTATACACAAATTTCGATTTACGGGCATTCAGAAAAATTGTTGAGCGTCGGTGAATATACCTATTGTTGCAGAAGAATAAAAGCATTGTTGATAATGATTTTCGAAACAAATCATAGGTAATTAGCCGAGATATTCACCCGTACGGTCAGTTTGGACATACACAAGGACAGGGGCGGCGTACTCTATGCCTAGTTAACAACTTTTAATGATATATATGTGCAATGTAATGTCCAATAACAGTATAAAAACAATAAACATCAAATTGTTAAAAACATACTAATTTAAGGGGTCTCGGGACTCTAAAAAGTGGAAAAAATGAAAAAAATACCATTTTCAACATTTAATGTCTTAAAATGTATATGATTTTAAAGCACAATTTTAATTGTGATGAAAGATATAAGTATGTTCTTTCGTTTCATGTATTTAAAAATTGCAAGATACAGAATTAGTATTTAAAGAGGCTAGAAACAGTTAGACATTTGTCGAACAAAAAACTGGCATAACAGTTTACGCGCAGGATTACAAAATAAATATTACAACTAGAATGAAAATGTTGGTGCTTACTTATACTTCAGATTGTAATAATTTCCCTGAACTTAAATAAATTTGTATTTAATGTATTTTTATATTTTTAATGCAATGTTGCATTTAGCTAATACAAAATTTTGAAAATTTCAACAGTAAAATCACCTAAAAAAATATTTTTTTTATGAGCAACAAAAAGGAAATTTTAGGTTCAGTTTATACAGACTGACATGAAATATATGTTTTGAAAATTTCATGAAAAAATATTCAGAAGTTTTGAGGTATCCTGCGTGTTATGCCCAAAAAACGCCATTTGGAAAATAATGACTTAAAAGTTTCGGAAACGCCGCTTTAGCTATTGAGCAGGTATAATTCTAAAAGCCGAAACTTCTGTTCTAATGGGAATTTCAAGGAAACAATTATATCAAAATATTTTGAAAAGATAGGAGTTTAACATCTAAAAAAAAAATTAAAATTTCTTAAATTTTGAAGCTTTAAGAGTCCTGCGATCACTTAATCCTTTCCGGCACGGAGTAATTCTATTTATAAACTTATGAAAAAATGAACTGACACCAGAATTTATAAACGAATTTATTAGAAAATGCGAACTTGCTTATGTTAACGTACATGATAAAAGGAAAATTTAAATTAAATATTCTTTGTGCCGTTTGTCTGTTTTGGAATTAAAATTTGGTGTCCGTTTTTTAAGGGCATCGCCCTCAAAAGATTTAATTAGAATGAATCCCATAAATACTGTGGGATCCGCGATAGTTTGCATTGATTGTATCTCTCAATACGCCTCGAGTGACTTTAAAAGTTAATTAAACACTTATCTGGAAAAACGAGGCACTGACCAAGGCGGCGTTGCAAATTTGAAACCTCAATTCGAAGCGCGCTTAGCACAATGCCAAATTTAAACTTTGAAGAAAGGTTTTGTTTTAGCTACACTGTAGAAATAAAGGTTATTACTACGCTGAATTTAGTTTCATGAAATGCCAAATGAATTTAACTATGCACTGCTTTTATTGTCAGTACCGAATAAAGTTCATCATAAACAGATTAGGATAATATTAAAAAAAAGTTATACGATAGCTATATTTGATATTATTTAGGTTCCATATCTCTTTGAACTTTCATGGTATATACCCATTTACACTTTTCTAATATATACAGTTATACCCAACCCTACGTTGTATAGTTTTTTTCACAAAGTCTTAGTATTCTTTTAGCAACTTTTTTTTTTTTTTATGTAATACAATTACAAATTCATATATTTATTCTACGGAACCCCATGTGCGCGAGTAATGCTCGCACTTGACCGTTTATTGTGTTAGTTAGTCTCAATTTAATTCAGGGAATTTGAAACAAATATTTTTTTATTCCTTTTTCACTCCAAAACAGTGAAAAATTTCTTTTTTTTTGAAAACCTCAGTAAAATATAATGATGTATTCTTTTAAAAAATTCAATTAATTTGATATATATAGATTAAATAATGTTTTACTCTGCATCATTGAATTCAAGGACTTTGAAACAAACATTTTTTTATTTCTTTTTCACCTCAAAACAGTGCAAAATTTCTTTTTTTCAAAACCTCAATAAAATATAATGATATACTCATTTCATTTGATAAATATAGATTAAATAAGGTTTTAGGCTCACTGGGCATCTTTTGAATTCAGGGAATGTGAAACAATTTTTTTCCCTCACCCAAAAATAGTGCAAAATTGCTTTTTTGGAAAATCTCAATAAAATATAATGATATATTATTTTTTTTAAATGCTTTATTCATTTGATAAATATAGATTAAATAAAGTTTTAGTCTCACTGGGTATCATTTGAAACAAGCATTTTTATTCCCCCCCCCCCCCCCCCAAAAAAAGTGCAAAATTGCTTTTTTTCAAAACCTCAGTAAAATATGATATATTCTTAAAAAAAAAAAAAAAAAAAAAAAAAGAAAAAGAAAAAAAGCTTTATTTATTTGATAAATATAGATTAAATAAAGTTATACGAACAATTTTATTGTAATCGGATTAATGGTTTAGCAGTAAAATTGTCTTTAGTTAACATGTGAAATACATCAATCAATTACACCATTAAATTTAGAAGCCACAGTTACAATTCACAGGTATATTATTTAAGGAATTGGTACAGAATTGCATTTTTGATCTAATATAGAATAAATTACTTACAACATATCATTCGTTAGTTTAAATATAAATAATTATATTAGAGAAAATAAACTTCCCATCTCATTCATTTATTTTAATAAGGCATAATGTTCAGAATAATACTATGTAGAAGCTTTTCAGTAAAATATCTATAAAAGTTGGAATGTCATCCCATGTTTAGAAAAAAAAAAAAAAAAAAAAAAAAAAAAAAAAAAAAAAAGACTGTGAAATACCGCAATAAGGAAAACGATCGAAATATTTCAAGATCATCCAAAACTGTTTAACTGAATGTTAAAAAAAAAAGAAAAAAGAAGGTAGTCAAAGGGATTAAAGCTTAATAACAGTTTCTTAAATAGCGAGGGTCCATTTAAATGAAAAAAAAAAAATTCTTTCACATGAACTGTAAACAATGTATTCTAACTCTACATCAGAGTGATGATTTGTTTTTCGTGGAATGTTAAAATGTAAATATTATAGAAATATTTTGATTAAAGAAAACGGAAGGCTTTAGAATAAAACTGAAGAATTTCAAAGATTTTAACTTTAGACGTAAATTTCACCCGCCTTACTGAAACAATAGATTTTCGAAAAAGAGAAAAGATAAGTTCCAATTGGCTATAGACGAAAATTGACTACTAAAAAGTAAAGTAAGCAAGAAAGTACAGTAAAATTTAATAAAATTAGATGAATCATATTTTGCAGGAAATAACTGAAATAACGAACACACATTTAATATAATAATTGTTAGTTAAATAAAAAATACTGAATATTTTGAAACAATATTTTTATCATAATTATAATTTTGACAAGAAAAAAAAATAGTACGTGGAACGTAGATTATGAAACATATTCTAACACATTTAGAATATTGTAACAAAACATTCCTGATTAATTAGTTACAATATGATGGCTAAGGATTTGTTTGTTTGTTTGTTTGTTTGTTTTTTTTTTTTGAAATCGCTTTACCAAAATTTCAAAACTTAAATTAATCAGTTACTTTTAATTGCCGGAGAAAAATCAGTTTTGTATGCAGTCTTGTATATGATCTATAGATTTGTATATAGATTATACAGCATGCTAAAATTTAGTAACGTTCGGTAGCGCAAAGCCAGTTGAAAATTGACCTTCTGCAGTTACCTGCAATAAACGGAAATGGACTCTAAATCTATTGTATACTTCTGTATATGATAGAATATATAAAACCAAGTATTAAACCAATAACGTTTGCATTAAAAACGCATACCCCTACTGAAAACGCACTTCCAGCAATTATTGTTCACAGGCGCTACTATACCCAAATATTTTCTGTATCCCTCTAAATGAATGATAAAAACAAGCCGCTCAGTATTCCATGTTAAGAAACGTTCTCTGCAACTTAGTGGTATACATAAATTTCAATATTTTCGAAATAGTGTAACATATTTATAATACACCGCAAAAATTTCCCCCATAGACCGTAATGTAGCGGAATCATTTTAACTCTCTCTGTAACCTAACTATAAAAGTTACACAGTTCATTTTCAATAGAGAGCAATCCATTGTATATCTCAAAAACATATATCAATTCCATCGCATTTCGAGAAAATTTACGCGAGATGCAGATTTGATAGACAGAGAGACGGTCAGGCAAAACGGATTCATAAACATTTTGCAACTATGTTGCAAAGTATTAAAAAAGTACAATAAGCCATTAATTATTTAATTTACTTTAATTTAATTACATTAATGAATATAGTATGGCATATATCTAATTTTAATGAAAAACGATTCAATTTATCATTATTAAAAATCATTGTGTTTAAAAATGTCTTTTCTAGCTCTTGTACAGAATATCACAACAAATTCCGAATTTCGTAGTATGCAAAACATCAAGCGCATAAAATAATTAGGACTTTAAATATTTATTTTGAACATTAATTATTCTTAAATTTATAAAATTTCTCAATCTTTTATTCCATATTTTTCATAGTTCTATATACATATATTTTTATATACGTGTGTATAAATTTTTCATATTGAATGCAAACTGTTTACAACTTGTTCGATTGGATTTTTTTCCTTGTTATCGCCTATAAATATACCTGGGAGAAATGTAAAAAGGAAATATATATATATATATATTAATATTAAACTTCAAATATTTATCCTTGAAACACTAGATTTCATTGCTATATAAACGTTTCGTTCATAATGTCACATCAGAAAAGTCATCTCATAAATATTCAGCACGTACTTAATATGCCACATACTTTCATAGGCATAATTAAACTCGCGTCGTCAAAATTTCTGTTAAATACCACCCTTCTGAAAGCATTGTCTCCGGAATGCAAACAAACATATTTATTTGCATCATAGAAATATGAACGTGACATAAAAGAATCTGAAATTTCCGGTGAAAGTGATTATTTAAATAATTATCTCTTTTAAAGCATATTCAATGAAATGAACTTGAAAATAAGTTATGGTTACTTCAGCAATAAATTCATCATCCGTGAATGATTAGAATGTCATTAATTGCTAATGGTATAAATTACCAAAGGTTGAAAACACTGTGTCTCATCGAATTAAATATATATATATACTATATGTATCATTTATAAAAGGTAATTAAAGAAAATTTAAGAGTGCCGCGGTCAGAGACCAAACATACGCAAAATAACAGATAGGTACAGAAACTTCAATCAATTAATAATTTCGTTCAAGATATTGTTTATACTTAAAAGTCATAATTAAATTCTTTGAAAATATATCCCGTTTATCAAATTTAAAAAAAAAATAATTTCATTTTTCAATTATTTCGACTTTTCAAACAATAATGACATAGATCAATCCGATTATTTGTTGAAAAGATGAAACAAATGAACTATATATGAAAAAGACGAAGTATTAAAAGTGATTTAATCTAATATACGAAATATAAAAGATTAATAAATGAAAAAATACCCTTTAAATAATATAAAATTTTACGTTCTAAGTAATACTTCAATTTGAATTTTGCTTAATGGCTCAAACATGATTCAAAAGGTAATGCCATGTTTCTCCGAAAATAACCATGTTTCTTCTAATGATTTTCCTTCGATAGACGGAATAGGTATGCTTTAAAAGATAATTCCATGTTTTTCAAAAAATAAGACTAGTTCTTGCATTATTTTTTCAAACTCACTATTAACAAACTTACAAGATATTAAGTAAATGGTAATTACTGTTTTCCAGTCTGATGAGTTTCCTGTTATGAAAGCATCAACAGAAAAATAAAATCTTAAACATAAGCCATGAAAAGATGAAAAAACATGTTTTGCTGAGGGGCTCTGAATTATGAATGCGTTTCTAAGTTCCACGTGTTTCAAATATTTTTAAAACATCCTATAAACGTATTATGTGCTCTATGTACATTGTACAATCATTAAAAAAAGACAAAAAGAGTACCAAGTCGCGTAGATTTTATTTAAATGGCAGACTATCTAGCTAAATTGTATAATTCTAGAATTTACGATGATTTTCTGCAATAAATATGGTAAATTATAGTATTGAATTTAAATTTATGATAAAACAATACACACCCCCTGTAGTGTACCCCTGTACATTTTCATCACCAAACTATCGTAGAAAAAAAATAACGATTTAATACGAATTGAAAGACCTTTCAATTATTACCTGACTGAAAAGAAGGGTTATGTGTTTCACGCGTATCTGTGTATGTGGATTTCTTTATACTCTCGAAAGATCACAACGGCTGGATGGATTTTAATGAATGAGGTCTCTATCGATTTGTCTTAATGGTTCGATAGTTATAGGTTAGGCTTTGTTTTTATAAATTCAAAATGGCGGCCATAAAATGCAAAATGGCGGTAGGGACGAAAAACAATTTACGCACGCTATTGAGTTGCATATCATTGGATAGGTCTTTCAAAATGGAGACCATGTTTCACTGACTGTTTTACAGTCAGAAGCTCCGTTAAAATATTATACAACCTGGAAGTTGTGTAGGTAGGATCTCTAGCTTTACTGCAACTTTAATCTTAATAAGACATCTATAGACCTCATCAAAACAGTGTTTATAGATAGAAACTAACAATTAAACACAACTTAAAAGTCATCAATACAAGTAAATAAAAAAATAGGTAAGTGATATAAACATGTAATATATAAAAAAATATTTTAAGTCAATTCCTACTTAGGTTAAGAGACTTTTTTTTTTTTCTCCCAGTCATCTTTCCTCTTGAGTAGCTTGAGGCTTTGATCAAAAAGAGGGCTCTCTTGGTCTTAAAATACCTCGATCAAGAAGAAGGCTCTCTCGATTATTGAAAATTAATTAATTTAATTTAATTAATGAATTAATATTTGAAAAAAAACTGGATTAACAACAAGTGTTATCCACTATAAGTTAAAAAGAAAAAAAAATGAGCTTCATTGGATGAATAATAAGTACTTTATTAACGATTGAAAATTTAAACAAGATATATATAGCGAGTGAGTGAACTAATAGTAGGAATTGAAAAAAATATAGTTTCACATTGATGAGAAATAATTAATTAGTTCGCTTTTTACGCAGTCGGGTTTTTTGATTTTTAAAATTTAATTGTTTATTTTTAAATAATCACACACGTCGATTTTCATATAAAAATTGCAGTTTCATTACGAAAACACAATTTAGTCTTTATATAGATACTTTCTGCAGTAAATTTCATATAATAGAAAATAATTCATTTCAGTTGTTTGGGAATGTACGGTATAGGACTGAGGGGCCGTATAAAAACTAAATTTTGTAACCTTTTAAGAAATCTTTTTATTGATTCAATGGACTTTCAAGATAATTTTTTCCTCATTTAAAACATTTTTTTATAAGAGCTATATGTGTATTATTGATGGTTTAGGAATTAGCCATTGGACATCGTTGACAGTGGACACTCTGTATAATATACTATATTTTTAACGCCCGTACACTTTATTAGAAAACTTGGAATATAAAAGTACACCAATTTCTATTTTCAAAAAGTACTTTAAAACTCAACGGCGTGCGTCATAATTAATTTTTAATGCTTAAGTTATGTTCTGTAAATATTAGTAATAAAAAAAAAATACTGAAACATTATTTTATATTTGTCTAAGTAAAATTGAATTCTCTTTTAATATTGTTAAAATTTAAAAGCTAAGCTATAACTTACAATTTTAGAAATAATTAAAATGTACGCCTTATTAAATAGTTAATTATTTTTCCGAAAACGAATAAAGAGAGAAAAAGTTATTCCAAATAAAAAGAGGAATCAAGACTAAATTTGCATTGCTTTTACTATGAAGTGCAAAACAGAAAAAAGTCATTTGTGATTAAAATAACTTTTTAAGCATCCTTATGAGTAAAATGTTTTTCAAAGCCAATTAAAATACTCTAAAAGATATTGCTTGTAATTTTATTTATGTCGTTTTAGTTTTTTTGTTTCTTCTTTATTTGTAAAAAAATTCTCCATTGTAACTTTCATTAGCTTAATAATGTTTATTTTATTCCATTATTAAAAGTTATTTTGTTAAAATATTTATTGCTTTCTAGGATAACGACTTTTATTTTTTAATCAAAGATAAGGCTTTCATTATATAATCATTTGTAATAAAATGGATTATTAAATGGATATGGGATCAATGCATTCCAAATCACCAAGCTGGTGTCGCTCGACATTTTTAATTTTCCTAAATTTTTAACCAAGTGTTCTTCATAGTTTTCTGAGTTTAAAAACATGGTTATTATTATTATTTTTTTTATCATACAGTTTTTTGGAGTTGGCCAATTTGAACAAGCTATATAGTCATTTTTGGGATAAAAACGTGTTTTACGGAAAATGCTGTAACTGCTTAATTTTTCTACCTGTCAAGATGAATCAAAAACAAGTGGGTAAGTGTGATCACAGATAGCACAGGGGGTTTCGTTTAATATTCCTTTCAAAACACTTTATCCTTTTGCGAAATCTGTTAGTTCCACATTTTGCAACCAGGAGGCGCACTCTATTCTACACAAACCTCTATCCGAACGAAACTCTGTTTTACAATATATCCGTAGTTATATCAGTCGAGGGGATCGGGTCTATAGCATCCGAGATTGGTTGGCACCCCCTGGCGGTAAAAAGTGGAACTGAAATATGTAAGGCTATGTGCATAATATGAAAGAGTGGTCAAAGTGGTGTCGGCAAAATTTAGAAAAGTACCCACATAGTGCAATGGGGGGAGGTTAGAAAAATTGCTTAAAATACACAAATTAGAGCTCGGTGGGTAAATAATATAAGACTTTATGAAAATTTTATGATTTTTCGTGTGATCGCAAGTGTTTTGCTATACGTATGCAAAATTTCAAGTCTTCAACTTAAATAGGGGCTCAGTTAGAAAAACAAAAAGCTTAAAATACACAAGTTACAGCTCAGAGGGTTAAATAAAAGACTTTTTCAAAATTTTAAGATTTGTCGTTTGATGTGCGGTGTTCAGCTATAAGTATGCACAATTTTAAGTCTTAAACTTAATTAGGAGCTCGGTTAAAACAAAAAGATTAAAATACACAAGTTAGAGACCAGATGGTTAAATATAAGACTTTTTCAAAATTTTATGATTTGTCGTTTGATGTGTTGTGTTCAGCTATAAGTATGCAAAATTTCAAGTCTTAAACTTAATTATGGGCTCAGTTAGAACAAAAAGATTAAAATACACAAGTTAGAGCCCAGAGGGTTAAATAAAAGTATTTTTCAAAATTTTTTGATTTGTTGTTTGATGTGAGGTGTTCGGCTATAAGTATGCAAAATTTCAAGTCTTAAACTTAATTAGGGGCTCAGTTAGGAAAAAAAAAAAAAAAGATTAAAATACACAAGTTAGAGCCCAGAGGTATATAGGATATAAGACTTTTTCAAAATTTTATGATTTGTCATTTGATGTGATGTGTTCAGCTATAAGTATGCAAAATGTCAAGTCTTAAACTTAATTAGGGGCTCAGTTAGAACAAAAAGATTAAAATAAACAAGGTGGAGCCCAGAGGGTTAAATATAAAACTTTTTTCAAAATTTTAGGATTTGTCGTTTGATGTGATGTGTTCAGCTATAAGTATGCAACATTTTAAGCCTTCAACTTAATTAGGGGCTCAGTTAGAATAAAAAGGTTAAAATACACAAGTTGGAGCTTATAGGGTTAAATATAAGACTTTTTCAAAATTTTACAATTTGTTGTTTGCTGTGAGGGGTTCAGCTATAAGTATGAAAAATTTCAAGTCCGCAATATACATAGTTTCTGAGAACCGGCTCTGTGACAGACAGACAGACAGAGGAGCGTGACGAATAGGGTTTCGTCAGATGATGTATATATGTTCTATACTTTATCTATATCTATACTTTTATGTATATATGACTGTTCATACCCTAACAAAATGTTCAGCATAAAATTCTCAACATTTTATGTAATTATAAAATTTTCATTAGACTTAAGGATCTAGGCCAAAAACATGCTTAAAAACAGTAGAAAAAAAAGGTTAAACACCACATTTCGCTGCCATTATTTTTTATGAAGGAGATCAGACTCACCTTAAATATTTTTCCTACAACAGACCTATTATAAAGCTACTTATTTTTACAAATTTGAATCCCGAAAACCTTTTCCTTTTTATTGTACAGCTCATCAAAAACTATGTTAGGTCTGATTTTGGCAATTTTCACTATTTAATATCGCAAAAGGAACTTATTATAAAAATCTAAAAACGTGGGATAATAAACATCTTTGTAATATCAAGTTAAATTGTAACCTATTAAATAAGTTAAATTGTATGTTTCAGACTTGATTGATTTTTGAGTAACACTTCACTAACAATTCACCCCTCCCCCTATTTCCCCGTTTTGTATTGTTCCGCATACATAGCATTACAGATACTTTTTGTTTAGGTATGTTCAAATTGACTATAAATACACATTTTACGCATTATTGCTTATTTAATAGGGCAGGAATCTCTCTGAATAAATTTTATAAAAAATCTCGTTTTCATACTCCACTGTCCTTTTCCATTTACGAGATATTTTATAAAATTTAGTTATTTAGTGTTTTTACTCGTGAAATAACCACTTTGCGAGTACTTAGGCTAATTTCAAAAAGATGTCATAATATAACTGTATCAGGTGCTCCTCAGCTATGGACAATAAAATACCCCCCCCCCCCTTTTCAAGAAAGTTTTGACAATGTATCACTGCCCTATTAAATAAACAGTAATGCGTAAAATGTGTATTTATAGTCAATTTGAACATACCTAAGCAAAAAGTATTTGTAATGCTATGTATCTTGAACAAAATAGAAAGGGAAATGAGGGGAGAGGGTGCATTTTTAGTAAAGTGTTATTGAAATGCCAGTTAAGTCTCAAACATAAAGATTACAACTTAACTTTTAATTACAACGATGTTTATCATCCTACGTTTTTAGATTTTTTTTAGTCAGTCCCTTTAGAGATATTATGTAGTGAAAATTGCCAAAACAGACTTAACGCATTTTTTGATGAGCTGTACCAAAAACAAATAAAAAAGGTTTTTAAGATTGAAATTAGTAAAAATAAGTAGTCATATAACAGGTCTGTGTAAGAAAAAATATTTAATGTGAGTCTGATCTCCTTCATAAAAAATAATAGCAGCGAAATGTGGTGTTTTACTTTTTTTAATCTGGTTTTTAAGCATGTTTTTTGGCTTATATTCTTAAGTCTAATGAAAATTTTATAATTACATAAAATGTCTAAAATTGTATGCTGAACATTTTGATGTTTTGTTCATCTTGATAGGTAGAAAAAAAGCATTTACAGCCTTTTCAGTAAAACACGTTTTTATCCCATAAATGGCTACGTATTTGGATAAAATTGGCCACCACCAAAAAACTATATGATAAAAAAAAAATTACCATTTTTTTAAAATCGAAAACTATGAAGGACACTTGGTTAAAAGATAAGGAAAATTAGAAATGTCGAGCGACACCACCTTGGTGATTTGGAATGGATGGAACCTATGGCTAAAATCCGAAATCGGCCAGTTTCCAATATGGCCGGCAAATATCGATATAAATTGACTGTTTTTTTTCTCCTTGATTTCGTAATACAATTTGTGAAATAGTTCGATTGCCATAAATCGAAACCAAATTTTCATGAGCAGAATTTGAGCGTCTGCATAGTTTCAAGCAGTATATTGATATCTATAGATTTAAATTTCAAATCAGATTTTTCGTTAACTACTATAGATTGTCTGATAGCTTTTCAATTTTGAATGATCCAAATATAGAAGGTTTTAAACTATTTCCATTTCCTTTAAATCGGGTAAATTCTATTGTTTCAAATAAAACGAAATCATTAAATGTATTATACTTTTATTGACATTTGATTTTTCTAATCACTATTATCATTTTTCCAGTTTGGATAAATGATATTTAACTCTTTGTGTACTGCATTATGAATACAAGAAAATTACATCTTCTAAAGCAATTTTCATGAACTGTTTAAACTACATTAGAAGATTTACATAATCATTTAATATATTTTAGAAGGAGTTTAGAAGGATTGATTAAATTTGAATTTATAGGGATTTTGTTCAATATTTATAACTCCACTCAAATCTTTTATTTTAAATATTTTTCTTAGTATTTTATAGAATTAGGAAATGTACAAATATAATGTTCTTTCTATAGAAATATTTCGGAATTGACCACCCCCCCCCCCCCCCCCAACGCGAAGAAAGCTGAAAAGATGCAAAGGCAAAATAAATAATCCTTTTTAAAATATTTTTGTTTTGTGTAAACAATAATGCTTTTGGAACAAGATAAAGCAATATATATCTATAACTCATTCTATACTGAATTACAATTAATTGATATATTAAATTAATTTTATAATAAGTTATTTTAATGATGCTTATAGGTAACGTCAGTAATTAAAGTGTTAAAACCATCATGATGTCAATGGCATATATTAAGCGTACCTTTAAAACATTAGAATACATCAAAATTACATCATTTTCCTCATTCTACGAAATTTTAAGTTAGGGTTACTTTGAAAATTATGTTATTTAAAAAAATAAACTTTCTTAAAATGTATATTTTTATATAACAAAATGAAACGACTTTTGTCGTGTGTCTATATCACGTAATTTACATTAGCTTTTCGTTCTTCCTATATAACTTTAGACATAAAAAATATTTAAATATTTCCCATAAACTAGAAAGGGTCTTTCTAGTCTAGAGCTCAAAAAAAGCAATATGTTTCTACTGAAGAATTGAAATTATATTTAAGGCTGCTCTTAACTGCTCTGTTCAACAAGCACTTAATGTTTTGACACATTTACAAATTCATTTTTTAACTGAAATATATAAAATTGGAAAGCCTGGACATGGATGCGATTTGGAATTGAACATTATTTTCCATTTTTTGATCAATCAATTACTTATTGAGTTATAAGCGATTTTGGTCACGTGACTAGCACGTTTTTCGCCTTGAGTAATTATTCTACTTTCGCGCGGAAATTCGGTTCAAAACGTCCACTTTGACACTATTTCCTCAAAGATCTATTGCGTTTTCTAAAAAATGGAAAAACATCTCAATTACGTAGTTTCTGAACCACAACACCACTTAGTTTCATGCATTTTCGAACAAAAATAAATTAAAACTTATGTCAGAAAGTTGCCCTTTTGGATTTGAGAACACCCTTAAGAGAAAACACGCATTGTCAAGCAACTGTTAAAATTTGGAACAGTTGTGCTTGTGACTAAATTATTTTCAACAGTGTTTCATTCCTGTTGTATTGAGTTTAAGGCTGTGGGGCGTTTAACATATAATTTCAAAATATAGCATCGAAGCAAAATAACGTCATATTGACGCTGTTATAGCAGTTTTTTTACATTGCTATTCCTTTTTTCCCGTTCTGAGTTTGCTATTTTTTATCATGGAAGGAAGAAATATCCTTCCCTCAGTGAATGTACCAAAATATTGAACAAGATGCGAGCATCATGAATGAACAAAACGAGAAAGCTTTACAATGAATGTTAGTAAATTTCGCGATTTATTATTCTCTTAGTACTGAGATCAGGATATAGAAATCCAATTACCTATGGGGAACCAAAATACGTTCATATAAGAAGTTTTTGTCGGTTACGTGAAGTTGATTATCAAACTCTGACAAGGAAGGTCTTCTTACTGGGCATACTCAGAATATGTTGAAAAACATGCTAGTGAAAGTACTCATGCATGCAATAAGTGATCAGTTAAATTTAACGGCGGAATTTCAGTAGAAAGTCTGTAAAAAAATAAAATACTTTCGAATATTTGGCTCGAAAATACGAAAGTGACATGCGATTTGGCGAGCAGGATTTTTCCTCGCCAAAAGCAAACGATTTTAATGCATCTAAAAATTGTTCATTAATTGTTTTTTAGAATGCACGGTTTTTAATGAATTTAAACAATCAATGGAAGTGGTTATTATATATATTTTTTATATTATATATATATATATATATATATATATATATATGTTGCTTGTTGCTGTAGTTATTTAATTTTATCAGTGTAAAAATATTTTCTATGCTTTGCAAGTTGCAAATATCTATTTTAAGTTATAGCCAGCTGACATTTGATTGCAATAATACATTTCCATATCGAAGACGACGTCCTTTCCACAGCAATAAAATCAAACCGACAATGTTCTATCTGCTTTACTTTTGAGCTGGAAGGTATTTATATCAATTTAAATTTTGTTTTAAATCGTAAAATATGATATTTTAATTTTATTATAAATACATATAAATATATATGACAAACTATAGTTAAAACAAATTAAAAATGACAAAACTATAGTTAAAACAAACTAAAAATGACAAAACTAAAGTTATAAACAAATTCAACATAAAAACTTTTTTTTCATCGCTAACCGGTGATAAATCGCCAAATAAACGAAAATTTCGTTATTTTTTTACGTACGCTGTATCAGGGTTCCGCCATTTTTTTTCTTTTTTTATATATAAACATATATATCCATATGAGAAGAACATTCTGTATTTTTTTTTTCAGATTTTTCGTAGTATGCCCGTATGGAGACCTTCCTTGTGAGTGCGAAAGATGGCAACCCATTTATCAAGGGCTCACATTATAGTAAATAACATATTAATGATGCACATTGGACCACGTTACAGTGAGAGCTCCGTTATATTGGCCCCACCAGTGGCCGAGAGGTTCTGCTCTCGAAGCTGGTAGACGGGAGGTGCTGGGTTCGATCCCAATCGCGCCCGTCGGCCTAATCGTTCGGAGTTTTCGTGGTTTTCTTCGAACCTTGGTTCGCCAAGCGTTAATACGGGTTAGGTTCCCTTAGAAAGACCTCCACGGAAGGCACTCCCCCCCACTTAGGGCCCATATCCCACGTGCAGATAATTGGCCGACATAAAATACAACCAACAGTTATATTGATTGTCGTATTAACGGTTTATGGGCTAGAAACACACAAAGTTTCTGATATTGAGAGTCGCAGTATAGGGATCGCCTTACTAATGATTGATAGACACTGAAGCACCAACCACTATATTTAGGACAGCATAATAGTGATATTTTGTATTAAAGAACTGTACGAAGTGCACAGGACACTAATATGATGAATACAATATATATATATATATATATATATATATATATATATATATATATATTATTCCGAAGATTACATGACGTTTAAAATCCAACGTATATCAAAGCCTAAATAAAATAATTGTAGCTTTCAACTGTCAGAAGGTGTCTTAATAATAACACAATTTTAGTGAAAACTGAAAATTAGTGAATAGCAGAAAATGGAAGACACACATACTCTAAATATCATGTGATTGTTCTTTTCTATATTATATATTCTATACATTACTTATTATCTTTAAAACAAATTCGTATACAAAACACTGGATATACTTATTTGAGCAATTTTTAAGGAAATAATAAGGTTTTGAAGTTGCTGGTGGCACCACTCTAATTAATAATAATTTTGATTTGTATTTAAGGTAGTCTTACGTACATAATATTAATTATCTAACAAGGAATACTTTTTATCTGAAGTAAAAGAAGATAAATTAGTTATTACAATAAAAACCGTCGTTAATTAATTTTTTTATATTGTGTCTTTGTTTTAAGTTACGGAGACATTTTTTGAAAACTAATTATTATTATAAGGAAGGTAATAAAATGTAATTTTCTAATTGTTTACTTTGCTTTAGAAACAAAGCAAAATATATATATATAAAACAATCATAAGGAACTTTCAATTAAAATACTATACAAATACGAAGAATATTGTATTCAAAATAACACTATCGTCAACCTGGTTGACTTCATCCCACTCCGCAGATAAAGACAAAACGCGTAATAAATAAAATTACAATAATTAGAAATTAGAGATAATGCATTCTGATTGATTTTACCAGGAGCGAAAACATAAATAATTTAATTTTGCATTTTTCAACACCAGTTTGGCATCATTTGAGGTTGGAGTTTTATTTTTTTGCGCATGATTTTAGTGGTGAAACTTTTGACTGGGAAGATTATTTATGCTTGATTCTATAGAGGGATACATATTTTATATCTTAATATGTCTTCTTTACGAATGACTGCGATTTATATATATTAATAATTTTGAAATTTTAGATTTTACAGTCGCTTTATTCACAGCAGGCATTTTGAATGCCAATTCGGGCTGCAATTGTGTTGGGACAAATTTTGTTTATTTACTTTTTATTTCCAAATTTGATTTATTTATTATATTTAATTTTTTCTGAAAACAAAAACATAAAAGCAAATATTTACGGCAAATATAAACATTGTACTAATACACATATATTATTATATTGTACAGGTAGTCTTCCGATAATGCCTGTTCTTATAAATATCCCGTATGTAGAGATAATTATAAAATTGCATTGATGAAACGCTTCAGAAAGTATTAAATTCTGATCTACGATATATATTTAGTCATAAAACAGCCACTGGAAAATATCCAATTACAATCACTGCTTTAAAGAATAAGCTATAAGGTTCTGAATATTACCGCCCCCTCCCCCTCCAAAATAAAAAGACCTATTTCTTCTAAAATAAATGTTTTTTCAGTGCCTGAAATATGAATACACAAAAAATTTTGTTAACTTGAAAGACATTATTCTTATCGTCTTAATTGCTAATTGCTTTACGTGCCTTCCATAATGCTCATTTTTTAATACAATTTCATTTTAATTTTTTTTTCATATGAAATTTGTGTATTTTTAATCTAGAATCGTAGTTTTTTTTTTTTTTTTTTTTTTTTTTTTTAAATATGTTTTATTATTCTACTGTATATATTCTGTATTATACTATAAATAGTGGGTTTGCATTGTCACAAGAAAAAATATTTTACGATTTTTTTAGCGAGAAAAAGACATCCCAAGAAGGTGATTTTGTCAGACTTTTTAAGTAATATATTGAAAAAAAAAACTTTTATGTAAAAACATTAAATATGAATTTCAAAATTTACAATAGCTATCCTGAAAATACGAAAAAAAAATTTGGAAATTTTTAGCGAAAAAATCAACATTTTTTTTCCATTTTAAAGCCAACAAGAGGCAAAAATCGAGACAAACGTTGACAGTACTGTATCACAAAATGAAAATGTGACCGACGCAGGAACTTTTCCTGGAGAACAGTATATTACTATCACAGTGAGACACCTTTCTTTTTAACAAATGCATGTCACACTGTAAATAAATAAATAAATATATATATATATATATATAATAAAATCTGGATTTACAACAAAAGGTACAGCACCCTGGATGTCAGTACAACTACCATAAGATTTACAAAGCACTGTCTTTTAGAGTGCTGTAAAATTTCTCAAGTCTTTGGAATGTCGTGTTGCTATTGACTACGTTTTTCACGTGACGGAAATACTTATATTTTTTGTTTCATTTGTTGCTTGAATTCGCTTTCACAGCATCGGTGCTTGAATTTCTTTTCTATTTACAGTGCAGTACCGCATTCTAGAAAGCCTTGTATCAGAATTTACCCAAACTTCCAATTCGGTAACTGGGTAAACTGCGGTCTTTGGACATAAAATATTTAGCAAATATATATATATATATATATATATATATATATATATATATATATAGGCATTACAAAAGTAAATTATAATCTCTTTAAATGTTCATATATATATATATATATATATTATATTACATTTTTCAGCTTTAATATAAATTTTTCCAACTTAAAATACTTTTTTCCTTATTTATTGTTTTTGAATCAATTATTCGCCAACGATAACATGAGGAAACATTTATGTTATTTCTGATTTTAAAAGTTACTTGTACGATTATTGTATCCAGCGAATAAGACCCTAATTTCAAAAATAAATGTCTCAAAAACAAAGATCAACAGAATTATGCGGTAAACGGTTTGTTTATTAGCTAAGCTGTAAAAATGTTATACAGAAGTTTCAAAATTTAGTTGCAAAAACACTTAATAGATGGCGCTGTAATCGCAATACTTGTAAACTGCTTCAAAGTCAGGAGCAATGGCGTATCATTCCTAGATGGCTCCCTGCGTAAAACGAATATTGGGAAAGTCCACTTTTTCATTGGGGTGATGTGCAGAAGTGGAGACATCTGGTCACAGAGTTATTGCATCAGCTTTAATTTTAGAAACTTTCAATTAATAGAATTTTCAATAAAAATTTGGAAATCATTATAAGAATTTTTTTTAATATTTTATTAAATTCAATCTGTAATGCCATATAATTATTTAAATCAAAATGCATATATTTAGAAAAATAATTTTGTACTTTTTATTTATTTTTTATATTTTTAAATCACGGCATAAGATTTTGGTATTATTGTTTATACCTGAATTATTATAATTAAAAAAGTAATTTTTCACTTTTAATTTATTTTTAAATCACGGCATAATGCTTTGGTTTGCAATAACTATGTGACCAGATGCCTCCACTTCTGCACATCACCACAACGAAAAAGCGGTCTTTCCCAATTTTCGTTCTTCCATAGGAAGCCATCTAAGATTGAGACGCTAGGGCTCTCAACTTCAAAACACAATTTCTAGGCATTGCGATTACATCGCCATTTGTTAGCGGTTTTTGCAACTAATTTTTGCAACTTCTGTACTACATTTTTACAGCTTAGCTAATAAACAAACCGTTTACCGCATAATTCTATTGATCTTTGTTTTTCAGATATTTAATTTTGAAATCAGGGTCTTATTCGCTGGACACCCTGTATATAAACACTAAGTTAAGGAAACTTCAAATTTACATGAATTATATAAACGTACATCCTAGAATTGTAAATAGTTATGAATCCCATGCTGACATTATAAAAAAGGGTTAAAGTATAAAGATACATGTATAAACACAGAAATGCTGAATTATAAAAGCAATTTAAGGAAAATAACAGCTAATAACAGTTTTAGAATTAAATGATAAATTGCAAGAACGTAAAAGAATTAAGATAGTCATGAAAATCAGTGATTTATTTGCAGATGAACAAACAAAATACTGAAATAGGCATAGTTCTAAAACACATCTGTTGTTTTATGTTAGTCAGTTAGTTAAACCATGGTTACATTCTTTTTTTATGAAATTAAACTTTTTTGAAAGAGTAATGTGTATAAATAATCACTTCGTGTATTCCAATAATAGAATAATGCAGCTATTTTTCCAAATTTATATCAATTACTTTTCATACAAGATTTTTTTTTTTTTTAAGTTTGGAGGCATGAGATGTTATTGCTTTTCCATATATATCAAAATAAAAATATATTCAGAAGAAAAACGATTAATTTTAGATTTTTTAAAGTGAAATTCCAAAAACCTAAAGGAAATAAAAAGCAAATAAGCAAAAATTTAAATCACTTTAGTTATTTTAAATCATTATTTTCCATTTTTGTTGATGAAATTAAATTTCGTTGAAGGAACAAAATCCACCCAAGAAATCCTATTAAAATAATTAATTCATTTATTTTCCATTTTTTATATGAAATTCTTTTAGGAGATGTATTATTTAAAAACCTTAGAGGCATGAGTTGTTATTGTTTATATATATCTATATCAAAATAAAAAAAAAAGGTAAAAATAATGTAATAGGTGACGATTCTGTAAAACAAATATCACAAGACACTAAAAGCGTGCTAGGAGAATTTGAAATAAGCTTTTACGTTCAGTTGAACTAAAAAACAATGGTTTAACAAACATATGATGTTTTAAGTCATACATTTCAAAAATTAGATTAATAAACCAGTTTTACATTCTATTTTTTTTTTTATAAAGTTGAATTCTGTATCAAAATTGAATAAAAGTAAAATTCCTTGAAAGAGAAAGTTGTACGTAAAACCACTTAATAAAATCCCATTAAGAGAAATAATTCATTTATTTTCCAATTTTCATATGAATGAATTTCCAGAGAAGGATTATTAAAAATCCTTAAAGGCATAAATTTTTATTGGTTTTTTTAATTACATATTCCCATACCGAATATTCTTCAGTGAAAGAAAGATTATTTTCGATGCTTTTGAAAATAAAATTAAATGCATAAAGTAGTTTTCAAAGTCAATGGCATATAGGGAAATTAATGCAGTAATTTTCCTTTTTAATGCAATTATAATTTAGCTTTGCAGATTGACAGGAAAAAATAAAATTAATAACTTCAGCGGAAAATAAATTTATCATAGATGTACAGGATAACTTATGAATTTATATTTTATCGTTTATAAGGCAGTGTTTGTAATACATTTTTCTGTAAAAGCATATGAATGAGTATTTTAAGAGTGTGTTTATGTTAAGAGTCTTCTTTGCCTGAAATTCATGTGAGTTTTTACCATTTATTTTCGCTAAGGAATAAAAAGCTGCCACTTACCGATTTTTTGCATTATATTTATTGACATTTCATTATATATTTATATTTTTGCGTGTAAAAAAAAGAGACTTGTTCGATGGGAATTTGTGCAGTTTCCCGCCGTTAAGTTCCAATCAGGCGGCGGTTTTTCTACTGTCATAAGCATGTGAATAAAATTTGTGGCCAAACAATGGAAATGGTATTAAGTTATCTGAAGCTTATACCAATATTACTTTATAAATTAAATTTTGGGCAAATGTTGGTCATTTGAATAAAAAAGGTCATTTTTTCACCTTTCTTAACCACTTTTGAACTCGATAAGTCAATAACATTTACAGTTTTCTGTGGTAAAAGCCCCGGAAATCTTTCTTCTTTTAAAAAAATGAAGAAATATGTTGAATAGTTCTCGATAAAAATTGTTATCTAGTTTAAAAAAAAAAAAAAAAAAAAAAAAAAAAAAAAAAAAAAAAAAAAAAAAAAAAGTTTACATTAGCGTTACGTTCAACGAATAAAAAATATTGAGTGGAATAAATTATTTTTGAATGATATTTAATTGCTAGATAATGTAGTAAAAGGTTATTTCAATTGCAAAATAGAACTTTTATTTGTTTTATAGATTATAATAAATATAAAATTTGAAGACGAAACGAATTGTAGAAAATGTCAACATTTAAAAGTGCGTAATGTACCAATTTATAATAACATGAAATTCCTTTTTAGAAATATAGGGCTTTTTTTCGCATGCAAAAATATTATCCACTGTTAGAAGCTTGGCAAACACGAGTGCCAGCAGACAAGTTCTCATCACCATTTCCAAATAATAATCTTAGATTTGTTTTATTCGCAAAATTTCTGTAATTGGGTCAAAGATTTAGTAATAGTGGTGCTAATTGTATGAGTAGAACACGTTTTCGCCAACTCCGTTTTATTAAAAATGCCTGTCATTATTATTTTGGAGTTATCAGTAATGTTATAGATGTACACAAAAAAAATAAATAAATAAAAGAATCTTTGTATGTACAATACACGCGCCATTTTTCAGTATACGATATGTGATTGAGATATAGCTAGCTCAGCTATTATATAAATATCATTTTTTATCATAAAATTGTCTGAAATTTTCTGCTTTTAGAGATGAACTCGGTATAAATCAAATTTTCAGTTACTTTGTATAATAAAAATCATTTACAGAACATAAATTTCGTGTAGTAATATGCACAGTTGATTATAATCTTACACAATTACTATTACTCACTGCAGAATTATTTAATTAATGCTAATGAAACACTTTAATTCAACAACAATACTTTGTGCTTCTTTAAACTGGAACAATAATACAATAAATTTCAATTGCGAATGATAAAGTATCATAATTAAATACCAATAAATGCATTTTCATTAATAAAAATCATTGCAAATCCCTCTACGTAGACACTAAAAAATCCCTTCAAAGAAAATTATTCATACAATATGTTCTTTTTTTTTAACATAGTCGAAATCGTTTAATACGAGCACAGCTAAAATGATAGCACGTTTAAAACAAACAAATTGAACTTTAGTTACATTTTGTCATTAAAACAACATTAAAATTTTTACGCCTTTTCAAGTTGCAAAATCAGGACTACGGCTAATACAAGCAAAACATATTTTCATTTTAATGTCATTTTCGGCGAAAAAGAGTAGAATTAGGAAATAAATCAGTTTCTTATTGGACACATTCTCCCTATGTGATAATATTTATCCATTACAAATGTCTGCCGATCACAAATGATATCTTTAAGATAACTCTTTAAGACACATTCAATAAAAGCCAATATAATGCCGTTAGGTTTTACAAGAATGAAGGTAAGAAGACAGGAACGTTTCAGAAGTCAGGAACGTTTCAAATACTGCTCTTTTTTAGGATTTACAATCGATCACTGGAAAGAAAGAAATGCACAAGAAAGCATTTATTTGTTTCAATCTTTAAATTTTAAATTACTAATTCTGGAGTTTGACTCCAGCTCTTAGATTCTGTGTAAAGAAATCACCCGTCTCAAGAAAGTGATACAAAGGTAAGACAGAATATTTTATGATAATTTTGCAATTACTTAATTCGAGACATCAACAGGAACAGTTAGTTCATTTATGTGTGCTTTTAAGATTTCTATTATCTTCATGAATATTACGAGTAACATTTGGTATGAGAACTTTTATATTTCCATTGCTTCTCGTATTACCCGAGTTCAAATGCACCATTTCTTAAGTGTATAAACCGATAATAAAATTAATAAACACATAACTAACATTTTAAATATACTGAACATTTCATTATGATATTATTCAATTTGAATTGGATATTAATTGGGGCGAAAAGTCTTAAGGTATCTGCCGACATTCGGATCATCTTTTCTTTTTTTATGTAAAATATTGAACAAATACACATGTTTTGGGTTCAATTGTAATACAGACTGTTGAAAAAACATAAAATGCTAGCAATATCTTCAAAAGTTTTGAAATAACTGGGGTTTAAAATTTGTATAAATCACAAATAAAACTTAAATTGTTTTTAAGTGCATATACATGCGTGTATATAATATACAATTATTTAAAATACATTCAAATACTTTAAAAATACATTAAAAATCAAATTAAAATTCCAAAATGTTTTTGTCTAAATTCACACGACCATTGTCAGTGTTTATTAAAAACCGACGATGGCCATGTGAATTTGAATGAAAACGTTTTGGGATTTTAATTTCATTTTTAATGTATTCTTAAAGTACATTTATGTATTTTCAATAATTCTATATTATATATATGCACATAAAAACAACTTTAGCACTTTTTTTTTGCCTTATCCGATTTTTAATTATTAACTCAAGATGAATTTAGCATTGGAATTTTAACATTCCTTTAACAATTGGTGTTTATTGCAATTTTATTCGCAAAATCCATGCTTACGCCAGACAGGGTACACGCAATTCCAATAAATATATTTGTATACAATTCAATTTGTATGTCAATTTCTATTTGTATTCAAACTGCTGTGACCATAAACGTTACTTGTCGGTTAATCTCTTGCAGCCGTCTAACGAAAAAATTCCTCAAAATTAATTTATTGATTTACAATTAAGTTCTAAAAACGTTAAAATGCTGTATTGTCAATGGAAATTAACCTGTGTATAAATTTTTTATAAGCATAAAATACTAAGAAATGGGTGAAAAATCACTAAAATAATTTACTTTTGCATACAAAAACCAAGTAAATCTAAATTGACGAGTGTAAAAAAATGAGTGTTAACGAGATATTTGAAATTAGAAATCATAAAAGAAAACTTTCGTAAAATGTAAATTTATTCTTTTTTTTTTTTTTTTTTTTTTTTTTTTTTTTAAAGCACAGTATAACTTCAAAAATCCGGCATCATTGGGACCGAGTCAATGCCGGATTTTTGAAGGAATATCAAAAGAAGTAATTGAGAATTTCAAAAGTAGTACTATATTCTTAATAGTGCCTTTAGACATAATTTAATTGATTATTGATTTATAATTATATAAGGAAAAGAGAAAATTAATATAAAAAAAAACTTTCTTTATATAATATTTTCTATGTTACAGAAAAAAATGCAATAAAAAGTGAAATTATTTCTGCTCTTTTAATTTTGGAAACATCGATGTCAACTTTGATTGCTTCTATTTTTTGGCCGTTCTTTAACAAGTTTTTATTGTATTTTATACAAATTAAGAATGTCTATTTCGGAAATACAATCTTGTTTCTCTAAAGCATATATTAATTCTCCAGTCAAAATTATCATTTTTCTAGTGACACATTTTCTTCATACTCGTCTTCAGAGCTGCTACTAGCATTAACGGTGGTTCTATTTAGCACAGTGTCAGCGATCTCGCTGTCTGTTAAATTGTTCAATGTTGATGCATTTTTGTCAATGCTTACCGAATGACCTATATCCTTTTTTTCGACACTTTCAGATTTTGCGTATTTAATCAGCTCATAAATTGCGGCCTTTTCACTGCAGATTTGAAAGCCTGAAAAATCTTCCACATCATTGATGTCGCCGTTGCAAAAAATACGTTCTGGCCAAATATTGTGCCATGCATTCGCCAAAGTTGTCCCAAAAGTTGTTCCCGTTGCTAAGCAACAGTGCAGTTCCCAGAAAATTTGCTCAGAAATTAATCGCCTTTGACACATGTAAAAAAGAGTCAAATATTCTATTTTTGCATATTTACATTCGATGTTGAAAGAATTGTTATTTTTCTTCTCCCATAAATTGAAAGAATAAAATAAAATGGAAGGGAAAAGTTGGTTTAGACGCCGGATTTTTGAAGTTGCCGTATTTCTTAATGCCGGATTTTTGAAGTCACACTGTATACCTACAATTTAGTGCAGCTATTATGTTTTATTACTGTCGAAATTTTTTCATTTATATCAATATGACACATTGCGTAGCTTGACATATATTTCGTTGCTGTTAAAAAGAGAGATTTATAATTTAAGCATTATTTTCTACGAATGCATATTTTATTTTTAATTTATTTTATACAATTTTAATTCTTAATCTCGCATTGGAAGTTTATATTTAAATTAAATGCTATTTAGATTAAAGCAATTTACGGAATACCTTCAAATGAAATTTCTAAAAAAAAAAAAAAAAAAAAAAAAAAGGGTAGCCGTAAATGAAGCCTCTATGTAACATATGAAGAAAGAGAATGCTATAAATTTTAAAGATGTGCTTTCCAGATATGTAATTAAAACCTTGAAAGAATAAAGATCACTTTGGTTAAATCTTCCTCCCTAAATAAGAAGAAAGCATATACACTGTCAGAAAAATCCGTCTTTATACAATAAACTAACAGGCTACGTCCGCTTCGCTGGTCCATTTTCCAAAGGAACCTTGATGAAACAAAATTATGAATTCGACCTTGTATTTTACATTAATATGGACCTGGAAAGTCTTTCCGCATTTGCTGAATATGATGCAGTCGAATTAAAATCATCATCAAAAATTTATTTCAGTAAGCAATTTTTATTGTAAAATGTTCTCATGTGTGGTATTAATAACGCATAATTGCATGATTTATTTTAAGGTGTCTCAGGACTCTTAAAGCTTTAAAATTTTCGAAATTTTAATTTTATTAGATGTTATACTCCTATCTTTTCTGAACATTTTGATATAATTGATTCCTTGAAATTCCTATTAGAACTGAAGTTATGGCTTTTACATTTATACAAGTTCAATTGCTGAAGCGTCGTTTCGGAATATTTGAAGCCATTTTTCTCCAAATGACGTTCTTGGGCATAACGCGCACGATATCTCAAACAGTTATGAATATTTTTTCATGAAATTTTCAAAACATATGTTTCATGTTAGTTTGTATAAACTGAACATAAAATTTCCTTTTTATTGTTCAAAACAATATTTTTTAGGTGATTATACTGTTGAAATTTTCTTAATTTTGCATTAGCTAAATACAACTTTGTATTAAAAATATAAAAAAGTTTTAAATACAAATTTATTTAGGTTCAGGGTAATTATTACAATATGAAGTATAAGACGGTACAAAAAATTTCATTCCAGTTGCAATACTTATTTTGAAATCGTGCGCGTAGGCTGTTATGCCGATTTTTTGCTCGAAAAAAGTCTAACAGTTTGGAGCCCCCCTGTAAATGCTAATTCCGCATCTTATAATTTTTTAAATACATGAAATGAAAGAACATACTTATATGTTTTATTCCAATTAAAATTGTGTCTTAAAATCAAATACATTTTAAGGATATTAAATATTGAAAATGGTCTTTTTTTTCATTTTTTCCAATTTTAAGAGTCCTGAGCACCCTTAAAAGAATAATCTTTAGTACTTAAAATTTGAAATAGTAGACATTTCTAAGAGGAAAATTGGCGATATGTGTTTTAAAAAAAAGAGCGTACAATATTCGCTGATCTGAGTTTCGAGGTTATAAAAGTCACAAGTTTGAGTAAAACAAACGAGCATGTTTCCGTAGTAAAGTATAAGAGAAATATTTTAAATGTCTGATATTAAATTATTTAGAATATGTGTGTATGATTGGGGCAAGACATTTTCACTAACATTTAAATCCACTCTTATAATATTAACTGCTATTTATATAATTTAAATTTCAATATAAAAAATTGCTCCAAAATGCTGTCTTGCATTTGAAAAATCACCTATATAATGTGAACATCGATGGGACTGGTGTCACGTTTTCGCCTTTTTGGATTAAAATCAAATTATTTGGCGACAAACGTAAAATCAAAATAAACAAACATGTAACTCATAAGTATTATCATTTCTATAATTAAATCTACTACTTTTTTCTGTAAGGGTTAGATAATAAAAAATGTAATAAAAAATAATAAAAAACAAAGTTTTTACTCACAAGGAAGGTCTCCTTAAAGCGCATACTCAAAATATTTTGAAAAAGGAAAAGCTAATAAAATTACTCATGTACGTAAAAAAGAACAATCAAATGCAGCGGCAGAATCCCAGTATTAAAATCTGTAAAAAATATATTTTTTCGAGTATTTGGCAAGAAAAGACTAACGTTCCACGCTATTTGGCGAACCAATACATTTCCTTGCCAAATGCAAAACAATGAAATGCATTTCTAAATTTCTTGTTAAATAAGTATTTAAATGTCTCATAGTCTATCAATTTAAACTTAAACGGTGGATTAGTTTATTATTATTTCTGTAAGCTTAAATAATATATACAAATTGCATGTTGCTATAATTATTTACTTTTATACTGTGTCACCGGCGGAATAAGTTTTAATTGTATTTTGATTAAGAATGCTCTCCTTAAACATTTCGATATTAAGTCCTTGTTTCCATGGCAACAATACATTTCTTTTATTGTCTCTGACACTAATAATCCGAAGTCAAATTGCCAATGCTCAGAATCGGACTTTAATTTTGAGTTTGAAACAATTTTAATCCATTTAAATTTTGTTCTAATCAGCATAATTACGATCGTTAAATTTCATTATATACACATATAAATGTATATAACAAAACTGCAGTTATAAAAATGTATTTATTTAAGTTAAACGTACTTAAACTAACATTGTATGGAGAGTTGAAAAAGTTTTACTTAAAGAAAATTTATCATAGCATTATTCAAAATTTTATTTTGTTGCCAACCAGCGTTAAATCACAAAAAATGAAATTTTCATTATTATTTTAAGAATACTAAATCGAGGTTCTGCCGATTTTTTTTACTATATATATATATATATATATATATATATATATCCTCATTAGAAGATTATTCTATATTTTTTCAAATATTTCTCAGCTTGCGCTTATGCAGAACTTCCTTGATGTCATCTTATCAATTTTTCAGTTGCATTTTTCTTAACCTGACGCAAAAGATAAATCGCCAAATCTTATTTCAATTGCAATATTTTAACTGAGTATTTTTTTAAGCATTACGAACATTTCCTTTCAAGTTTAAATTAAATATTTTCTTTTTTTAATATCATCACTCATTAAAACTGATTTCTTTTTTTTCTTTTTCTCCTTTTTTTTTAATTTTAAATAACATTAGTAACATTTTTTTCTTTTATTTTTCGAGCCGATTCAACTTCTTCATCAACTATAAAGTTCGATAAGAAATAAAATGGTAACCTTATCGTCCAAAATATCAGAACTTTCTTTCCTAATTCTATAACTAATCTACGCAGAACAATATGTTATATTTTAAAATCGTCCCTGAAACGATATCTACCTAACAGTGTAAATTCCGTCAAAATCCATGCAGTAGAACTTGAAATATAGATGTTCGGAACGAAATTTCCGTTTAGATTTTATATATACTAGGGAATCGTACCCGGGCTTCCCGGGTTACAGAATATAGGTGAAAACCATTTTTTAATTGAAAACTAATATATATATATATATTTTTACATGCAATACATTTTTAGATTGCCCACTAACAATAAAAAAGCATTTTTCATATGAAAAATATGAACTATACAATCAAATAACGTTTTGAAATTTATCAAAAGTGATATTTTCGTATTAGTCGCATGCTAAGAGTTATCAGACAAAGATTTTGCGACTTACGGAATCCTTTTTATATTCTGATAATTTCAGAGATTAAAGCGCGTAGTTCAATTACATGTCTGTTACATTTGTGTTTTATTTATTTTATTTTATTTATTTATTCGCAGAGGGAGTTTTAAGTTGTATATGGAATATTAGCCGTAAGAAAATGATGAATTCTTTATTGTTGTTTTAAGAACAAACGGGTTAGTCCTTCGTAATCTAGCTCCACGCGATAACTTTAAAAATATATTCGAGCTTAAAAATTATTTTTAAAACTATAGACAATCAGTACTTTACAACACAGTCCGATGCACTTTGCAAACAAATTTCATTTGAAAATATTTTTTTTTCCTATTCGGCTATGTAAAAATATAAATTGTTCGGTTACAGTTATGTTAAATTTGTGTTTTTCTTTGTAATATTATTCTTTTATTTAATTAAAAAGGAAATATTAATTACATTATGGAAAATTAGTCGGAAATAAATGCTGAATAATTTTGTTGTTTATGTGCAAAATATTTATTATTTTTATGCATTGAAGCTGGCACGTAATAAGATAAATTACAAAACAATCTGCTTGAAAATTATTTTAAAAACATAATAAATCAGCCAGTTAAGATACAGTTTTTAAACAAATTATGTTTAAAAGTACACGTTTTACCTATTCAACGTTCTAATAATTGAAAATATACGGTGGTCAGAAGATAAAAAAATTGCAGTAGCGAAAATTTCAAAACCGAAATTTGATCGTAAGCTGTTCCCATTCGTGACGTCATCAAATTTCAAAACCGAAATTTGATCGTAAAGAGTTTCCATTCATGATGTCAGCGTTACGCACAGATATGTTTGTCATTTATAATGTAGACACGTAATCCGTAAAAATTAAAAAAGATCAGTTATTATGGTGAAGTTATCAATTGAGGCTCTTATGCTTGGTACTCCGGAATGAAAAACTCCAAAATTTATTCCACTTTAACACTATCATAGCATTTTTTCCCCTTGCAATCTAAACTCGACATTATTTTCAGCTTCTCAAAATTTACACACGCACCTCTCATATCCGTATTCACCATTTTTTTTTTAAATTGGTATTTTAATTTGATCATTTTAACTCAAAACCTGAAGTCACAATTCTCAGCAACATTTTTCATGT
Source organism: Maratus speciosus (assembly GCA_963932465.1). NCBI lineage: Eukaryota > Metazoa > Arthropoda > Arachnida > Araneae > Salticidae > Maratus > Maratus speciosus. Next base: position 378,471,858 of record OZ010795.1, read on the forward strand.
GAACAATCGCACTCGTAACTCGAGATTCTAATCTCAGTACCGGAAAGTAAAAATTGTCACAATTTATGTTTTTAAACGCATTTTGTGTAAAAATGTTTAGTTTTATCTAAGAAAATGATCGGTTTCTTTTAAATATGACGTCATTTTCACATATTTAAGCATTTCGCCTATGTCTGAAACTTAGTATCAGTACACATGCAGAAAGAAAAAATCTGAAAACTTTATGAGCGTAAAATGCGTGTTTTCAAAAGCAGTATATAATTTTTTATTCAAAAATTTATATCCATAATGAGAATTTGTGCCTCTAAACCCTATATAGCAATTTTTATCAACACTTTTGAACTTTTATCAGTAAATGGAATGAATAAAGATAAATAAACATTATTTTTTCTATCTTCTCTGTAGTAATGAAAGTACTAATTACTATCATTTTGAAGAAATTTCATTAAATATAAAAATGGGGATATTAAAAAAACAGCCAGTACGGGCACACCTACAAATAAACACCTTACAGTTCAAGAAAATTATTAGTAAAAATGGTTCAGCAGAGAAAACTCCGGGCTGATGACTAAAAGCAGCCATGTGTTTTAAATATATAGATTATATAAAATTATAAAAAAATTAATTAAGCAAATTATGTTATTTTGATAAAATTATAGTAGAATGTCTTGAAGAATATCAATAAAAATTTTTATTCAAGAGAATTTTGGGCAAAAACTGAATTGGAAACCTGATATTATTCTAAACCTCGAATAAAGATCTAAGGGTAAGAAAGGCTCGATGTATAAGGCTCGAATAAAGGCTAAGATCTTTGTTTACATGTCTAATTCTGCGAAGCGAATTCATCTTGGTGAGAATCATCCGATCTGAGCAGGCACAATGTATGTTACTGTTCTTCTATAAAGACACTCTAATATTTTGTAAAACATTGTATTTTATCATTTTCCGGAGTAAAGCATTTTCACCCGTGAATAATTTCAAAGCAGCTGGTGTGAAAATTGCAAACTTCTACAAAATAAATTTCAGTTTTAAGAATTAAAATTCACGCCTTTTAAAAAAATAATAAAATGACGTCATTTGCATCCACTAAAGAATTCCACATTTACTACCCAGTCTTAAGCAACATCTATAGAAAAGTATGCATATGACGGCATTATCGCAGAATAATACACGCACCCAGCAAATAAGCAATCTCGTCATTCAAGATGCTTGACAAAATAAATGGGTATCTAATGAATTATATGCCTTTATTATTATTATTATTATTATTATTATTATTATTATTATTATTATTATTATAAAGCTCCATGTTTAACCAGAAATCATTAATTCATATTTTTTTTCAAAATTCAAAAAAATGTTATTACACACGGGTTAACAAAATTGCATTCTTTGCTTATAATAGCTCCATTTTTCATCAGAAATCATTCATTTATATTTTTCTCAAAATTCGGAAAATTCACACGGATTAATAATATTGCATTCTTTCGTATTTCTGATAGGAAATAAGTGAATGCGGAGAAAATAATTTGCACAAATATCCTTTAAAATACATTTTTGTAAGGCTAAAGTGTTGTATCGTTTTTAAAGTAATTTGCAATAAACTAAATATCATTTAATTGATTTAAAAAATGATATAAAACCAAAATTCACAGTGTTTTATATCAGACGATATTCTTGATGTAGTACGTATTTTAACTTTTTTTTGTTAAGTTTTTATGAGAAAATGGCAATGAAAAAATACAGTAACCTACTATTTTCTTTTTACTTTTAATAGAAATGCTGTACTTCTGTTGCCACGATTACGAAAAAAGTAATAAAAACTACAAAAAAAATTAATATCTTAAAATAAATTGAGATATAGCTTTCAAACAAATCGCATTTAAAAGAGCATATTTTTCCTTATACGACGGTGTAAAAAATTTAAATGTGCGATGTTTAGAAGTTTAAAAATTTGCAGTGGAGAAAATTGAAAGACTAAAATTTTATTTCAACTTTCAAAGTGTTGCCTTTCAAAGTGTTGTTCGCAAAATGACGTATGCGTTACGCACAGATATGTTTGTCCTTTATAATATAGATAATAGATTATTCGTCACTTTTTTCACAAAACATTTTGCCAACCAATAATTTCCGTACTCCTAGAAAGCATGCTTTTCCCGGTAATTCTTCCCGAAATTGCCAAAATATGGGAAAACTTCATTTTATTCTTTACACGCATGCGTATTGGGTGCATTAATACCGAAGTTCAAATTTAATTTATAAATGAAAAACCGAAAATTCCGTAAATTAAAATTTCTAATTTATTTAAAAACAAACAAACAAAAAATATGCTCTCGAATTAATTAAAGTAGATATTTTCTAATTCATTTACTCTTATGCACAATGTATATTTTAGAAAAGTTAAAAAGAAATATCCGCATGTAAAACATATTCTAAAGTAATACATTTAAAAAGAATATAGTATTTCAATTAAATTAAAAAATCTATTTTATTCCAAAAAGCAAACATTTCTTCTCGATTTTAATTATAAATATAATATTCATATTCCACTTCAAAAATCAAATTGTCTTTTCCAAATTATATCTAATATGTAATACTTTTTAACTTCTATTATTGTATAAGTGTTAAAACACCAACCATTATTTAATAACGACAAAATCACCTTGCAATTACATTTAAATTTGCGATATTTCTGAACAAGACATTTATTAAACCTTACCCGGTCCCCTTATTTGAAGAAACCAATTTCTTCATCTTAAACTCGCTCTCTACGAAACGCTCGTTGGCTGTGTGGTTAAGTTATTCGATTCAAAACGAGCGATCCCAGGTTTAAAGCCAATGTCATTTACGGAAACACCAGAAGAGTATTTATTTTAAAAACTCCTTTTTTCAGATTGCGGAAATTTTCTGTCCTACAACGAAAAAAGAACGGGAATTTCTTCAAATTGGTGTATAAAACTTTCTTATCATACAGAAAAAAGAACCAGATAATCCTGAATTCTCGGATATATTCCTGTAGCATTGCTGCCAGAAATATTTCCGTGAATTGAAGAAAATATATCCGAGTGTGTACTCCAATTAGAGGATATTACTGCGGAACTGTTTTAGAACAAAATATTATGAACTCTCTTTATAAAATACCTGTTGTCAAAATACATATTATTATGTCACAGATTATATTCCTCATACTTGAAAAGTTGATAAAATTCAAAGTCTACATATTTGCACATTAATTTCAATGCTAATTTCAATTGCTGAATCATTGAAATACGTACACAATCATACATAGTTAAATATTTAATTGTTGAAAATGATTAGTTTTCATCACTAAGAAAAATATTCATTCATTCTGTCATTTGAGAAAACCAGTGTCATAAATATCCAATACATACTTAATATTCCACATATTTCCCCAGCACATAATTAAATTCATGTCGTCTGAATGTCTGTTAAAAACTGCCGATTTCACAACGGTATCTCTGGAATGCCAAGCAAACATATTTATTCGCATCATAGAATTATGAATGTGACATTAAAGAATCTAAAATGTCTTAAATTAAGAAATTGGGATTTTAAAGAATGACTCTTTTAAAATGATTCTCTGAAATTAACTTGAAAATAAAGGGCAATATTTTCACGGAGGACTTTTTATATGACTGCATTAATTACTAGTAGGAATTATATGCAGTTTGTAGAATATGTTTAATAAGTAGTTTTGATTTTTCGAAATAACTGGAACTGGAAATTGTACATAATATATTTTTTAAATGTATAAAGATGAATTAAATTTTAATTGTAAATTAAATAAAATTTTTACTTACTTTTTCTACTTTAAGGATCACATTTCAGCTGTTTTGGTGAAAAACATATATGCATTATGTTTACTTTAAAAAATTACATACCCACACACAAAAATTACATGTCCATTACAAAGTCCCCCAAAATGTTTAATAGGGTGATCCTTATATGGTCAATTTTAAATTTTTATTTTCTTTCGTCTCATCCTCAAAATTTGTTCCAATTCAGTAAAAAACAAAGTAGTAAAAGTTTGAATAAAAAATAAATATATTTAGAGGTAGCTCAAGATTGCTGAAGTTTCGCGATTACACTTTAATGTATGAAAGTATCAGTAATTAATTTAGATTGTTAAGTCCAGATTTCTACAGTTAGGATAAGCTTTCCGGTGCTCCTCCACAACATTCATGAATAGCTGAAAATGAGGTTCATTTCGTTTAAGGTTTCCAGCGTATTCTTTGATCAAAGTAATGCCTCTCTCAACATGATCATTTACCACTTCAATAGATTTCACACTTTCTAACGTAATCCTATAATCAGAATTTGTATTCTAATGTTCAAGGTCTACTTGAAGAAATCCTTGTGGTAAATTCATTTCTTTGAAGAGCTTGAAAAATTCTTTGGTAACAAAATCTTAAAACTTCTTTTCACGAAAGTTTTTAAGGGAAACAGCTATTCTCTTCTCACGATTACTTGTACCTTTTTAATTATGTAGGACTTTAACCACCTTCTTTTTGTTGAAACAGGTACCTTCATGGGGAAAAAAAAGTACAAAAAACACAACCTACTAACTCCTCAACAAATCATCGTAGAAGAAAGTTACCGGAACCGAACGATTGGAAATAAAGTCTACTTTTAAATAATGTATATAAAATTTGCTTAGAGGACTTTCTATATTTTAAAACGAACCATAACTTTTTTTTCAATAGCAGTACACAATTCTGAAGGCATAAATGAACTCTACACCCTTCAATTAGCTTAAAAACAAATTTTTATGCAATCCGTACGATACGTTTCAGAGAAATTAATTATTTTAAAACGAACGTATTTTAGGGGATGTATCCAAATTGAAGTTCGGTACTCGATAGTTGACCAAGGGAGCCTCCTTCTTGATCAAGTCATCTTAAGCGCTACACAAGCAGTTTACCCCTTAAATCATCATTTTGCCGTTTTTTAAGCATAATTGGAAAACTACTTGGAATACAAATGTGAAATTTTGGATTTCCATAAATCAGAACTTAATAAATCTAAATCCATCAAAAAAATTGTAGGTTGCAATTCATAATTTTTTAGAATATTAATTTCATAATTCATAATTCATAATCAAAAAACTATAAAAATTGCAAATTCAACATATTTATGTTTTTATGTTTGGGTATATCAGAATTATTGCTACACAAAAAATCAGCACATTATGAGTATAATTTCAGGACATATAAATAAAAATACGAAAATGTAATTTAACATTAGAAGCACTAAATTCTGAATGTTTATAATTCAAAAACTTATCATTCAAATGATTTGAAATTTGGTGTCTGGGCACAGTTTGATCCGAAGGTTTGAAATATCTTGTTAAATGTGGCTATTGCTCTTGAAAAAAATGAAGTTTTGGTTCGTTTTAATATGTAGATTGCCCCTAAATAAATTTTATATGCATCATTTAAAAGTAGACTTTATTTCCAATCGTTCCGTACCAGTAACTTTCTTCTACGATACTTTGTTGAGGAGTTAGTAGGGGAGGGGATTACTTTTTTTTCCCACGGCTGTACATGGTTTGTAGTGTCAAAGCTCAATCTAATCATCTTATGTGCAATATTCCATCCATTCAAAGCTTTATCAATTGCATGGTTTGTTGCAGATGGAAGTTCAGCAACTGAGAGCATCTTAGAAACTCCTTTTCCAGAAATTATAATTGGTAGTATATCTCTTTTCTCTTTACCAGTTAATTCTGGTGAAAGTTTCCATTCCCAATGGGCAATAAAGGTAACATTCCTTTATAACATTTCTGTTAATTTTTGTGATTATTTAATTGTAATAATAGTAATTCTTTTTTGGCAAAAAATATTCCTGTTCAGGCTGTCTTCTTTTGTATCATATCCTAAACTTATTGTATTTTCGGCAACTACAAATATTACTTTTCTTTCAGACATTTATGTCCTCTACACAGCTGTTGCTGTTTCTGGAGTTATAATATCCATAAGCCATCCACCCTCTCTTAGCTTTGGATAGACGAATACCTGATGCTGACCCTCAAGCAGTTTTATATCATTATTGCGTTTTGCAGTTTCATTCCCAACTTCTCCAATTAAGCTATCTATAGAAGACTCAAGTACTGCAACTGCTGTTTCTTTCTCCTCTGAACATTTCATTTTTTTATAATCTTTTCTTCAGAAGATTTTTCATTTTATCAGCAATGAATTCAATCAGCAATAGACTTATGTCAACACTAATCATTGATCCTCGTCTGTCCATCTTCTCACTGTGCTAGCAAGAAATTTATCTTCAGTTATTTTGACTATGCTTAAGCAGTGGTATGAGGATATCAAAAAAGTTATCTTGTTTTGAAGAAAAGGAATAGCTCTTTGCCTTTCTGATTAGGCGTTTTGCGTCCTATGTTCTTCTTTAACAGTCTCGATTTTTCAAATAATATCTGCAATTATTTTCTGAGAGAGTTGGAAACCCAATAGGAATTCTGACCTTCACCCAAAATTTTGTTATTGCTGCTAATATGACCTGAGATGATTCTCGTAATATAGCTTTCAAACCATTATGGTGATAAATGAACAGTCTTGATGACATGCCTATTAAAGGTAATTTGTTGCCAGTCATTTAAATAATTACATTATCAACCAGATACACATTGTTTTTAAGTATTGTTCCTATAACTTTATTCACCTTTTAAGCAAAAAACTTCATTTTTAAAGATTGATTAATCAAATTTAAAATGTACTTATCTGCAAACAAACGAAGCATAAAGCAAATTCAACAAAAAATGGTAGCAGTTGCAATTAAATAACGATATAGAATAAGGAAATGAATTGCTGCTGGTTACAGTTAATACTGAAATAATAACATAGCTATAACTATGCTAACTCAATTTAATTTTATTGCTCACAGTAAAAAAAAAAAAAAAATTACAATTTAAAAGTAAAACTTAATTAACAAACTTATTAGTTTATCTAGTAAGGCAAAAAAAAAAAATTAAAAAGTAATAATAAATTTGAGTTGATTCTCTGTTTCTGTGCTAGCATCTATGAAAGGTGACAGACATTTATCATCTTTATATCAGTAAAACCATTTTTAGATAAGGGAAAGTAGCCGAATTTGAACCACTTTACTTATTTTCAGGTGTAACTCACTTAATTTTTGGAATATCTGCAAAACCTCACTACACGGGGTTATTCATCTACTAACTAAATAAATCTTTAGGTCAATATCCTTTTGAAAATCTTAAGTTTTAATTTAATTTGAAAAATTTGTCAAAAGTGGTCCAAATTCACCAACTGGTCGCCTAAGTTGGACCTCCCAGTCTCTTAACTTAGAACAAACAATATCAGGTTGTATCAATGAATAGGGAATGTAACTAATTTTATTAAAAACAAAGTTTACGATTGATGAAGCAATCAATCAAAATAAATTCTTTTTTGTCGTCGGGGTTTTATATTTTTAAAGGTTTGCTTTATATGGCGAAGATGTTAACACAACTGTTTTTTGGCTCGTTCTGTACTTTGATTTAACTGAATTTAACAAAGGACATAGCATTTCTAAAGCTAGGCTTTTTTTGGGGGGAGGGGTGGGGGGGGGGAGCACAGGGAGGTCGCGAGGGGGATTTGTAACTGCAGCTTTCTTGCTGGTCAAATTTATCACAACTTACGCTCACCTTTTCGTTTCCTGTACTTTTAATATCTTTTGCTATCACGGATGTTCTTCTTCCAGACACTTTGTCTGTGCCGTTTTCAATGTTCAAGTATATTTAAAAAATGTTTAAAAAACATGCTATGTTGAAAAAAAATATGTGCTACGATGAATCAAACGCAAACATTATATATTCCAACAGTGCTGAATTCAGGTGCCCCCCCCCCCCCCACGGGTTCTTGTAATAACAACTACCACCGGAAAGTTTGAGATTTTATGCGTTTTAATGGCAGGGAAATCTAATTCCACCCTCCAGAACTGTAAAAAGTCTGCCCCTCACGGAATCGCAAATATTCTCCAGCATGAAAATGTTCGAATTCAACTCTGTAAACCAAATATGCCGTAGGCATAAAAAAATCAAAGAAAATAAATATGAATACATACAAGATGAAAAGAATTGCCAACAAAAGTTATTGCATAAACATGTAAAAAAAAAAAGTATGTTTATACAGGCCTAAACTGTATATAGAAATTGATCCAGATTAAAAAAAAAAAAAAAAAACTTGCATGCCGATCCATTATAAAATATTTTTAAAAATGCTGTACAACGCATACCGCACTCGAAATTCATTACTTACTTTTCAAATTTATGATCGTATATTTGGTCCAATTTAAGCAACTTAAATTGGCCCAATTACGGCAACTGCGCCATTTTTAAAATCAGATAATCTTAAGACTAAGAGACAAAAACGAAATCAAACAAATCCTCATGAAAAATATGCGCAATAAACAGATGAATTTAGATATGTATATGGAAACATGACAACTCACCTTAGTTAGTATTCACTTACGTTTAGTAGGAAAAAAATAGATCAAAACAGCAAACTTTAGATTTTTTAAAATTGTCTGAAAACAGCACGTGGTAGGCGTGTGCTTCTTCTAAACCTAAATGACGTCATTCTGATGAGTAGGATTTCAGTGGTAGATTGTGTCTCTACCTGTAATTAACGGCAGAATGGCAACAGTCCAATTAAAGCGCCGTACAGTGGAGTATTTGGTGGATTTAGCCGGCCAAAAATATTTCTTATTGAAAAATTGGACTAATGTTTATTATTGATTAGTTTATCTTATTACTATCACTTTTTAGTAGTTTTCTTTGAAAAATACATTATATATACATATATATATAAATATACAGGATATATGGAAAACATTGTAATATGTAAAAATGACTTTAATGCAACAGAATATTAGTGAATATATTGCATTCTATCCGTCAATACAAATGTATTTTTTCATATACAGTGAAACCTCCCTGTGCGACCACCTCTATTAAGCAACCACCTGAACGACCCTTTTTTCATGGAACGAAATTTATTCCCATAGGGTCAATTCTAATTTTACCTCCATTCAGAGACCACCCCAATTGAACTCCCTCAATGAGCGACCAATTTCTTGGAAGAAAATGAAACAAATTTTGTTTTTTCCTGGTCACTTTTAAAAGGTTTTATTAGAAAAATAATTCCTGAGAGCGCATTGTTCATCAAACTTCTGAACTAAGTTTAGAATTTTTTTTAACATCTGTATCTATTAAAACTTTAAAACCCGCTGTGTTTTTTTATGTTCCTTGTAACCAATATCATTTTTTTTTTCAGAAAGAATGCTTATTCCTACTTGATTCATGCCATCTTTTCTGAAATTCAGGCTTGATATATTTTTTAAAATCATTTTTTATTTGTAGCTTTTGATTTTCTGAATAATTGTTTTTGTTAACAAGATAATCCTCGAGAAATTCTAGTTTTTTATTGAAATCAGGCAAATTCTAGTTATCCATAAGGTTGAAGAGTTCTTGTCTTGATATAATTTTAACTCCAGATGGACTTGAAATAATGTTGTACAGAAAATAATAAGAGTAATTAATTTTAAAGATATTTAGTTTTTAGAATTTTATTTAAAAATGCTCATATATAGAAACACATACGTTTGTGCAAAAAAAATCCATCCTGACATCCTGACAGTTTTTTTAAAGTTATTAACTGCATAGCTGATGCATTTAAACTGAAAAATATCAACTAGAATCATCGGAAAGCATAAAAAATTCCTTATACACTATACAAATTTAAAAAATATAAATTTGATGCTTGATTTTACATTTTAAAAACCATATATAAACATATGATATGAAATATAAACATATTTACTTGGCTTTTTTGAAATCTAAAAATGATTGATATAAGTAAGAGTTTAAAACAAAAAACTGACTAAGTAGTCGCATAATCGAAGTTGAAAGTACGGCAGATCAAACTATTTCTACAAGCAAATATTTACTGTCGAATCATAAAATTGAAGTTGAACAAAATATTGATCATAAATGTAAATTTTAATTATTTTATGTCGTAGACGATACTTTCTGACAATATTTGCAATTTATCTTTCCTAAAATTTATTTTGTAATTTCTTTTAATGAAAATGAAACATTTATCATTTAAGGAAACACAACGTGCTTAAAATAAAGTATTCCAAATTACCGATTATGCGTAGATATTGTTTACAACGTTATTAATTAAATATCCAGGTCTCATTTAAAGTATAAAAAATCATTTGGACTCATCGGGGAGTGTAATGAATTTCTTATAGAATATTGAAATTAAAAACACAAATTTCAAACATGTTCGATACATTTTTTGCCTCTTTACAAAATCTTCTAAATAAATAAATATAAACATATTCATGTGCAATATGTAAATATATTTACCTGGACTTTCACAACCCATAATTAAATACTAGATGTATTTAGGAAGCAGAATTTATAAGATGTAAACTAAAACTGCGCAACATTTTCTAAGAAGACATATATCATTTTTAAATATAGAACATAAAAAAGTAACATAGAACTTCAGAAACAGGCGCAGACAATATTAAAAAAAATTATGGGTCAGATATATAAATTGGAACTTTTTTATGTCCACAGCGATACATTCTGACAATAATTTCAATTTATCTATCGTAGAATACTTTTCAAATCGAAAGGGAAATGCAAAAATTGTCATTTACAGGAACATACAGTTGTGTGTTTGAATGGAATTCTTCTAAGATCGCAGTTTTTCACAGCTACAGTTTTCAGAATTATTAACTACATATCTTGAACTGTCATTTATGTTGAAAACGATCATCCGGATCGACACTGATGTATAACAAATGCTTTATAGAATATTGAAATTAACAACACAAATTTCAAAACTATACGGCACATTTTATGTCGTTTTATCATATCTGTTAAATTAACAAATATAAATATATTCATGTGAAACGTAAACATATATACATGGGCATTTAGAATCCAGAACTATGTGGTATAAGCAAAAGTTTATGGGGAAAAAATCACAGTGAAATAAACAGGCACAAAATGGAACTTTAAAGTACAAATAAAAAACTTACTGCTACAAACAAGTTTAACATTCCCTGGTACCAATTTTCTCGCACAACAGAAAAAAATTACAAATGTACGGTGAATCCCCATTTATATATCTTCTTAATTAGCTACATTTTTCTCTCCTCAACTGCGTTTCGAAAAATTGACTTTTGGCTGGCTAAATTGGAAAAATACTCCACTGTGCGCCGGTCCAAATATGGCTATTCTCCCCTAACTTAATAATTGCATTTAAAGATAATTTTACGGGTTTATAGTGTAGATAAGTGACTTTTTAATGCATTGAAATAATTTTATTAATATTGGGATTAGAGATATTTTTTTCAAGTAAAAGGAGAAAAAATGATAAAATGACCCCAAATTATGAAACTTATCCTTAGTTGAGCTACCTTTGAATATTATTTGTTTGCGATTAAATTTTATAAGAAGTGTTTTATATGTAGTTAAACAAATTTAGAGGATGAGAACAATAAATTTTAAAATTTCAAAAATAAGGAGCACTTTAATGTTTAATTGTGATCCATTTTCCATTATAAACCAGGTTGCAAAGGGTAAAGATCGAACATTTAATTAACTAAGTAATAATATAATTTTATTCCAGATATAAATCATGTAAATTGTTTTTTTTTCAACTGAATTGTCTAAGTGAACATAAATAAAACAGTGTAAATTGAATCGGCTTATTGCAATATGGCAGCAATTATTTTAACTGGATACAAAATGGGAGCAAAATGATAACAATGGTTTTTTTAATAGAAAATTTACATGTTATTTGTGCATCCTTAGTGTATCATATAAAAAACTGATGGAACCAGAGAGAAAAGTAAAGCGCGATCTAAGAAAGTTACAGTAAAAATTTGTCAACTAGTATCAGTTTAAAAAAGTAAGTAGTGCGTAGAAAAGTAATGGAATCAGATTATCTGTAAAGCTCATGAAATTACCCAATTTTTTGTTGATAGCTGGAAATGTGGACAGAGCTTTACTGGTGCCTTAAAATCAATCAGGGAAGTAAAGGCATTTTTAACTCATTCTGAATTCCAATCATTCATAATCAGTTTAAAAAATTTGGGTACATAAGAATAGGTTAGAGGTTGATTTGGAAATGAGCAAGAACATGAGAGGTATCGAGAACAGGAGAGATAGTTCAGTACGAAGTATGGACCATATTCCATTCCAGGGGTCACTGATAAGCCTGGAAGATCAAAGCCCGAAGTGAGCCCAAAACCCTAAGCATGTACGATTCAACCATATGCTTACTACTTGTCTGGCTTAAGTCCATAGACATAAGGCTCCTTTTTCACAGTAATTGCATGAAATAAAAATTATTACGCTAGATGTGTTATGTCAGAAATGTTAATAACAACAATTCCTCAACAACTTTACTATATTAGTGTTATACTTAAAATATTACTTCATGGTTTACATTCTTTTAGCTTTGTGGTGTTTAGCTTGACTTGATGCAATTATGTCCACAAATCTGGGCCTGACATAAATCTTTTAGCACATAACTACACATTCTGTTTACTATAATCAGTACTCATTTTGAGTTGATAATATAATTTTGAATAGAAGGCACCAGTACAGCTCAGTCCACATTTTCAGCTATCAACAAATTTTGGGTAATTTCATGAGCTTTACAGATAATCTGATTCCATTACTTTTCTGCTCACTACTTACTTTTTTAAACTGAAACTAGTTGACAAATTTTTACTGTAACTTTCTTAGATCGAGCTTTACTTTTCTCTCTGGTTACACCAGTTTTTTATATCGTTTCACATCTTTTTCAGATCCTTTCATGAATTTAATCAACCAACTTCAACTAATCAAACAACCGCCCCAATTAACAAACCAATGATCCCAACTAACCTGCCTCACCAATTGTCCCAATCACAAAACTAACAGAAACATTGGTTCACCAGTGTATTTCAAGAGCTCTGATGACCCCATACTTATTACTAAACCCCATATTGGGATATTGACCGATACTTTACTCAGGACTGGCACCCAGACTAGTCCTTAGACTAAGTTTTATACATAATGTGATCTCTTGAATTTTTCTGCTATGTACCTACGCTCATCTGGTTTAAGGGACTATGCAGTATTCTAAGCCAACCCCTCAAACACACAAAAAGCTAGGGTAAGAAACAGTCATACGAAATGAATTAAAACTGCGAAAAAACTATAAAAAAGGAAAATTTCTGTTAATGAGACATAATGGGAATTTAAAATTAAAAAACGTCTGAAAACGACTGAATGCAGAAAAATGATCAAAAGTGATTGAAATTATTATACAAACCACCTGTAAATAATATCAGAAATATTGCTAATATTGAATATTTATAATAATATTTCGGAGGTCAAACTAAAATATCGCGATAATGACTAACATATTTACATCTAACTGAAACCATTGATAGAAAAAAATCAGGAAAATTGGAAAATAGGTGTCCTTTGTAAAGTATGCATTAATTAAGGAGATAAATTACGTAAACGAGTCTTTTGACAATTGGCGTATTTGGTACGGATGAATTATATAATTGAGCCAACAGACAATTGGCGCATATTACCGGGCGTTGTTTAGGGCATAATTGACTGAACCGTAAGCGCACGCACCTACTTTTGTAACGTTAACACACGCGTGGGGTAAATCTCACCTCATTTTGTATCCCATTATATTTTTGGCTGAATGCGTTTTAAAAAAGAGTCTACCACTCAATATTGTAAAATGCATGAGTACTACTTCTTTTTAGGGAAACATCAAGCGTTTCATATTTATTTTCTGATTTTATAAAAGCTTCTGTAAAAATGGTGTGTTTTTTTCCTTAGAAAATATGCAACGATTTGTTTTACCTCTTAAAACATGAATTATTTTATAAAATTTATAGCGATTACATATAATACACTTTCATCAACATATGCAGGTAGCTTTTATTTCACTCTTTTAGTAAAATTATTTAAGTATGTGTTATCTCGTAACGAATGAACATATCGAAATGTGACTTTTGTACACACGCGGGAAAATTTAATCCCAAAAGCCATATTTCTACTTTTCTAGCCAACAAAGTAAAGACATTCCTTCATACAACCTTTCTCAACCTTGACCTTGAAAGGTACAAGGAAGATCAGAAGTGTTTCATGACGTAATATTGAAGTTTTTAGACCTGCATAACCCCTTCTGCCGCAGGTAAACGCAACGTCCCCCGCCAGCCAGAACGTCCGCATACGTACTACACCATAAAACGGAGAGCATATAGAAACATGAGCCTTGCTAAAATGACGTAATTTTGATTTTTTTTTCATCTGCATAACCCCTTCTCTCGCAGGTAAACGTAACGTTTGCCGCCAACCAGACCGTTCGCATACATATTACATACTACACAATAAAACGGAAGAGCACATAGAAAAATGAGACTTGCTAAAATCAAGTGACAAAAACGTTGCTAGCTCTTAGACTTAGATTATTACTTTCGGTCCAACAATATTAATTTTTTTTTTAAACTGCAGAAATTGAATTTCATTTGGCGTCATAATGTCGTAATTGTACTAAAGTGTTTCAGCTTTTAAAATTAAAATGCATGTTTTCTTTGGCGCATGCAATAGGAGTATACGATTTCCTTCACAATACGCAGGAAAATGCAATAAATACAACCAAATAAACTAGCATTTACCGAAAATGTCTTTGGTATGACTTAAAAATAAATCTTTCGTTTTTGAATGATAATAATAAGGATTAATTTTAGAATATCAGGAGTCTCTTTTCAGAATAAAACATCTTTACAAAGTTATGTCAGTTAAACAGAAATTGACGTCATACCTAGCAAACGACTTTTTTTTTCATTATTATATTTTCCTAAATTGTTTTCTTGAAATTAAAACTCCTGTATTAAAATAGATTTTTAAACATTAAAAAGATTTAAATGAAGATACTATTTCATTTTAACACGTGTTTAGGTAAAGTTTTTACATTTATTTATTTATTTATTGAATAACAAACATACGACTTGTGTGCTTGACATGAGAGCCCGCTTATAAGTCGGAGACAAGATAGCAAAAGGAAATATTACAACACAAGAGAAATACACCCTGGGAATTCCACACAAAATGTGTGTACAATGGAACCAGCGGGATTCGAACCCACAAACTCTTACGCTCAAGCGTTTAGCTGACTGGCGCTTTGAACATTCAGCCACAGACCCCAAAAAGTTTTTACATGTATATATGTAAAATTTTTATTTTCTGATTAGAATGACGTCGATTTGAAAAATACAAAAATATAGCGAGAAAATCTGATTTTTATTTAAAACAAAATACGCGTGTTATCACTTTTTTAAAATTATTTTGCCGCTTGATGTGGCAACAGGAAAGAAAGATTGAAAGAGATATTTCTATATTGTTAAATTATGGAACGGTATTTAAAGTTTCAATGGGTGCCATTCCCTTAATATTGGTTATTTTTTTTACCCGACCTTCGAAAGGAATATCGCTAAATTAAGACCTTTCCAAAAAGCCATTATTCATCACAGAATGTTTTCTGGTTTTAATTGTAACTGAGTTGTTGTCTTTTCATCATGTTTCAAAACGTAAAAGATGCGGCTGAGCTCTACTATACAGCGCTACCGTGCTGTATGATAATAATTTCAATGCAGTCTTGTGGCATTCAGTTTAAAAAGTTTGAACTTGTCGAAGCGGCAAAATACGCCATGCCTCAAAAAGGAGCTTTCGGGTTATACTACTATAATATATACATTAGAACATTTCTGCAAATAATGATATGGTTAGCCATAAAACAGATAATTGTCGCCTGTTTGATAATTGCGTGAGGCCTTGAGCCTTCCAGAAATTAAAGATTGATCGCAAAATGTACAGGCTACGAAACTGTTTTTGATCACATCGGAAAGTAAAAGCATAAAGAAAAAACTTTTGCCATATTTCAAGACGCAACATGTTCAGATCCCAGCCCAAAGAGCTTAAAGCGAGATGAAACAAAAATGAAAAAGTATTTGGTGTTTATCAGATGTGCTTGTTAGAGCCTGAAAAACGACGCAGATTAACTAAACAATGTAAACGATGTGGAAAGGCAGTATGTGATGTACATTCGTACATTTCTTATTGTAAAGCTTGTGCCAACGTGTAAAATTTCAGGTATAGGAAATATTTTTTACATTGAAAGGTATGTCTAACATCAGTTTCATGTTTTATTAATCTTTGTAAATCTAAAGAAAGTATCAATTTTTGCTTTTTTTCCCACAAAAAAATCGCATGGGTACCCTGGTCATTCATGAAAGTCATAGAAATGTTTAATGCCACAAAATAATAATAAAAAAATTCGAAATTTTAAAGTGATTATAATATTAGACAGTGAATAACACAAATAATGGTTTTCTAAATTCACTTTAGTATATTTTGATATTAATACCCTAAAAACGAGATGAAAAGAACAAAAAGATACCCGGGTAACCGGTCATTGACATACGGGTTAAAAGTATTTAAAAAATGGATAGATGTTAAACTTTATTTTTTTTGTGATTAATCTTTTTTCTTTTGTAGTAAGAAAGTTAAAAAAATTACATTAAAACAACATACTTTACTAAAATTATACACTTAGCTGTAGAAACTAATTTTTTAAATTCCATTTAAAACATATAGTATTGGTAAAATTTAACAAAGTGGATTTGGCATCCAAATAGATATTTCATATACTTGAATATTAAATCACCTGGAAATGAAAAATGTTATTAAAAAAGTATATGTCTATATAAATTGCAGATCAAGGTGATATGTCCTATGATTAAAAATATAAAGTTCCGAAATTTGAAAGAAATGATATTTTTTAAGACAGCCTAAAGACTAGACTGACAATAGTAATTTTTAAAGTATTAATACATTTATTTAAAACACCTAAAATAATGAATGATGATAAAATTAAGGGGACAAGGGACCTTAAAAACATTAAAAATATTTGTTTTTATTTTTTGAATATTTCATTTTATTCAAGGGTACATTATATGCATTATGGCATGCATTTATCACAAAAAAAAAAAAAATAATAAAAATATTTTTCAGAAAAAAATGGAGTTTTACGCGTCGCGTCGTCTTAGATATCTTCGAAATGCCCCGTTCGCGTTCCATATCAATGAAAATCCCCAATACTTTTTTAAAAGTTTGTTTTACATATATAAATAAAACTATGCATCGAATTTTATATATTTGAATATAAAGGTATAAAAGGAAAAAAAATCTTTTTTTTTTTTTTTTTTTTTTTTTTTGCGCAGGGGGAATTTCGAAGATTTCTAAGATGACGCGTAAAATTCCATTATTTTTCTCAAAAATAATTGTTTCTTTTCTTTTGTGATAAATGAATGCCATAATCCATATAATGTATTCTTGAGTAATATTTAAAGTAAAATTTACAAAAAAAAGAATGAAATTTTGAAATTTTTTCAAAAAACTTTCAGAATGTTTTTTTTTTTTTTTTTTTTTTTTTTTTTTTTTTTTTTTTACATTTATACTCAAATATTAAAAAAAATTGATGCACAGTTTTATTTATATATATGAACCAAACTTATATAAAAGATATTGGGGATTTTCATTGATATGAAACGCGCAGGGGGCATTTCGAAGATTTCTAAGACGAAAATTCAAATTTTTTCTCAAAAATAAGATTTTTTTAGTGTGATAAATGCATGCCATAATGCATCTAATGTACATTTGGGTGATATTTAAAGTGAAATTTACAAAAAATAAAAAATTGATTTTTATGGTCCCTAGTCCCTTTAATATCTAGTGATTTAGAAAAATCCTTGTTAAGATTTTTTTTACAAAGGAAAATAGATCATAGTGTGATTAAACTTTCTCCGTTAAAAAATAACACCATACTGATCAGAAAAGGGTGAATACAGAATCATTATCTGCATTAGAATTCAACGATTTGCTTTTGTAATTTCCAGAATTTTTTTTATGATAGTTTTTCTTTAAATCTGCTCACTTCCCTACGTCTTTACACCGATGTGGTAAATTTCCGTCCTTTAAGTGGTAATTACTGAAAGTGAATCTTGAAATGCCATTTAAATAAAAGTCTTCATAATACGTTTTCTATCTAAAACTTTAGATGACATTGATATATTTTCAGAGGAAGAAAAAGTTTAATATGTGAAACTTATTTTTTAAAATGTTCTTTTTTCTATTAACTTGCAGAGGTAATATGACACAGAAAGGAAAAATAGTACAAATGTATAATATTTATATACCACACTGTTGCACAAATTAATATTTCTCTACTAGAATGTACATAGATTTCTATTTTTTTTTTTTTTTTTTTTTTTTTACAGTTTTAGTTGTGTGGATCAGAAATTAATGGCAGCGATTTTCTTTTGAAGGAGAGGGAGAGGGATGAATAAATTAAAAAGAAAAATGAAAATAAATAAGCAGAAATAATTTTATTAGCCCAAGTCTGAAAAATATATAGTGTTAAACTGAAAATAAAACATAGTGTAGTGTTAAGTTGCTTATATGTAGCGTTTCAAAAATATGCAGTAAGCGAAGGGGAATAAAGCGCCGACTCTAAGATTTCAAGAATGAATATTTATGATACATTTTTAATAAGTAAAGTTCTAGAAATAAGTGTCAACAGTAGCTATGGCAACTTTAGTTTCAATTGATTTTTACTTTTTATTATTTATTTTAAAATGTACGCATTGCATTAAAAGAAAAATTAAAAAATGACCCTTTTGTCCGCCTACGTTTGGAGAGTTGCCAGCATAGGTAAATGAACAAATCACATTTATTCAGGATGCATATTTTTTAGCCAACACAAGCTAAATTATCACATACGAAAACAAGAATTATGTTTTGTAATATTTTAAGTATTAAATCGTTGCAAGATAAAACAATCAGTAATGTGTATCAATAGTACGAATGGATGATTACAGATGCCGTCAGTGGACATGCAGACTGCAAATGTTCAGATTAGGCATTTCACTGCAGAAGGTATTGCCCCGACCTGTCTTTCTATCATAGACCATGCTTTTGGATAGTATTTTGCCAGAAACAATGAATAAAATATCGTTTCCGGGCAAAGTAGCCATCTGGGCATTTTTTGCGATCTGTTTGTCCACTTTGCTCCCCAGAATGTCACCATTACAAAAATTGTGGTCTAGCATCTAATCCACTAACTTAGCATTTTGAAACACACACCATTTAAAAGGTTACCTCACAAACAGCTTAATAGTAAATAACTATAACACTACATATTATTTAGATATAATCAAGGAATTGTATCACTTGCTTAAAATCAAAAATGCAAAAAAACCAGTAAGATGAGTTAAAAACTAGAAAAATCTAGCCTTCCGCTTCAAAGTCACAGACACTATTACCAGCAACTGTACGACTGTTTCACATAGTTCCTGCGTATTGAGAACACTATATTCAAAGCTAGATATATTATATTCCTTTATCCGTTTTTATTATACGTACAGCGAAAACAAAACAAAACAAAAACCTTAAATTTTCATTTTCCCCTCTCTGGCAACTTTACTCTTACTTCAACTATAGGAAATTAATAACAAAATTAAATTTATTCTACTCTAATTAATGAGTATAGATCGAGTACAATGAGTACAGTTTCGAGAACAATTATTATTAAACTTTTGCTTATATCTTAGAATTCATGAATTGTTCATGAAATTGCGTAGACGTGGGAAAGATTTTTTTTTTTTTTTTTTTTTTTTTTTCTCTGTAGTGCGCATGGAATTTTTTAATATTAAAAAGTCACATAAATTTCCGGATCGAAACTTTACTTTTTTTAAACAAGAAAGATAACCTATACATATTTCAGACAAAGGGATAAAGCGTGGTAAAATTTGTACTTGCTTATACATGAGATAAATTAATTATTGAATATTCATTTTCATATGTAGAACAAAAGCTTCTTATTACTCCATTTTATGAGTAGAAAACACAACTGTAGATTCCAAACTAACATTATTATTTTTCCCTCTTCATCATGTGAGTAGTTGCAGATAGTAGTTAACCCAACAGAAGCAGGTCTTTTCAAGCTCCTTGATACAAATCACCCGATGAACAAATCTAATACAAGTTAATTATTCTCAAAATTATAGTTGTGTTCTCTAGATTTTATATGGAGTAGAAAACAAATTTCGCTCAGCGTAAGAAAATAAATATTATCCTCTTTAATAAAAAGCTAAGCGCTGCTGATGGCCGAATTTTTCGCTAATCTTTGCCACAGATTAATCTCGGAAAGGAAACATGTGAAGTTACTGAAAAAAAATTAATAGCTCGAAAAGTATTTGTCAGAAAATTGTTAGATAAACTATATTAGAAAGGTAAAAAATTGTAATTTTCTTGACATAAATTTCAAATCTAATAATTATGCCGTTTTTCAAATATTGATTTTCAAATTTTATCATATTTAGCTCAATTTTCACGAGTAAAAAGAAAATGATAACGGCAAGGTATGCTGACGTGTATACTGGCTATATCACAAGTCACAAATTATAGCCTTATTATTCTGTTAAAATATAAAAGTAAATTATGATGTCAAGAGTGAATGTTTTTTATTTAATTCCCGACAAATACTAGATGCGCCATTGTTTTTAGTTGTGGATAATATAGATTAATTCACGTATGACCTCGTATTTAAAACGAATATATGGTTAATGCATGGCTTTTACAAGATAAAGTGATATTATGAAGGGCATTTTTATGAATATACATTTAAAAAATTTTCAAGAATCCAGATTCTATTTATTCAGTCTTAAGAAACATTTTTTTTTTTTAAATACTAGTATAAACGCAAAATTTCTCAAGGCTTTCAATATATTGAAAAAGAGAGCATATTTGCGCGAGATTCATAGTGCATATGGTGTTTAATTTGAAAATTATTTTTTTCTAATGAAACATGTTTAAAACCCCGGGCAACGTCAGGTACTTTAGCTAGTATATTAATATTAACAAAAATATTACATGCAAAACTCCTGTTAACCTTTATGCTTTGTTGAGAAATTTGAATTTTTTTACTTTTTGGAAAAACAAAGTATCATTACCGAATTTTCCTGCTATTTTAATATGAAAAAATATATATTCTTATGAGCAAAATATTTTTTAAAATAACTTCATGAATTATGTTACAGAATTCGCAAAAATCTATAATAAAAAAGAAACATTTTTATATGATGTTAATAAGCACCTTTAGCTAAACGAAACAGACCGTTTAATCATCACGGAGTCTCTGAATTGAATTATAATAAATGCAAAACATTTGCTTTGTTCTTCGAAATACTGAAATCCCTTCACTAGATTTCGTTAATGATATTAAGGGAAAAAGATTCCTTACTCCCTCGGATGTCGTGTCTTCATTAGGATATTATTCAGCATGAAATCTAAGAAAATTTCTCCAATGCATAGTAATATTGTATCAGGAGTATGGGAATCTTTTTAAAAAGACCCATTATTAATTAAATACGCCAAGAATAAATCTAGACCTTTCTATAGAACACAAGAAGCCTTCAAGTATTATGTATTATATGTTTCAAGCAGTTTAAAGATTATTTGTTAATATTTCCATCATAAAGCATTTTCTTAGATTTTTAATAAATTATAAATTGAGATTTTTGTTTTAATTCGTTAATGTCTAGTGGAAACACATGCTTCCAGCTTAGCTGCAAAAATTTTTACAGTACCGGTATTCTTTAATATCAATAGCAGCTCTTTATTGACTGGTTATTTGCGGTGGTAAAGATGAAGTTTACTATTTGAAAAGAGTGGTATAAAATGCAATTTGGTCCTTTGAAAAATATTTGATGTTAAATATTAATTACCTCTTAATGGAATATTTAAAAAAAAAATGCTACGGCTATTTAGTTTTATTTCCGCCCGTGGACAAATTATATTAAAAAAATATATAAATAAACCTTTCCTCAGACAGATTTATGCTAAACAGTAGAATATGAGCTGCAAATTAAACATATTTAGAACCAGATATTCAACATAATTACATTTAAATGTTCGCGTGTTGAAATTATTTGACATTATTTATTAAGAAATATGTATTTGTGATGAAACATAATTCCATTAGACACGTGTATTTCAACATAAAAGGTGATTCTAAAAGAATATAAACAAGAACGAAATATCATGCGCCCAGCATAGGTTATGTAACACCTTCCAAGGCATTCAGAATACCGTAACAAAACTTGACAATTTATTAAGTTAAAACATGATGTCTATATCAAAAATTTTTTAAGCGCATAACGTATTTGAAAAAATATTTCCTGCTATTAACATTTCCATTTATCAGCTTCCGTCAATAAACCGAAATGTATTTCAGAATTTTTGTGCAACCCTGTATATGATCTATAAAATTTATGCACTACGAGTACTATTTAAAAAATAATTCAATTTAAAAACGCAAAACGGATTTGAAAACTCAATTTCTGCTACTGCAATCAATACCCATTTTTTTTGTGTGTGTGAAGCCTTTATAGAATCGATAGGTTTGTATGTATACTACATAGTATGCTAGAAGTGTGCTCAGTTAAAAAATAGCTCAGTTGAAAGCATCCATTCAGCAATTTCTGTGAACAAACGGAAATGTGCTTGAGAAATTTTCTGCAATCCTGTTTATGATCTATAGAATTTATACAAACCAAGAATTATTTAAAACATTAGTTAATTTTAAAAAGGTGTACTTGAACTGAAAACGCATTTCTAGCAATTATTGTTAATAGGCATCAATAGTTCCATTATTTTTCTATTTCTACTATAGTCGATTTACTTTTTGTGTTAATGTAAAGAGCGAAAAATTACATACACTTCAGATTCTACAGTAAATGACTTGTAGTACACCTTAAACATCTACATATCGATTTTAATAAGTTTAAAATAGTGTGATATCGAAGAAATGTCATAAAAATATGTATGCTAAGCACTTATGATGAAACAAAGCTAAAAAATGCTATAAAAGTGATATAATACATTTATTTAGATTAACGAAATATATGGTAATCACTTATATTGAAACAAAGCTAAAAAATCTTGTAAAAGGGATACAATACCTTTATTTAGATTAACTAAAAATATGTATGCTAATCACTTATAATGAAAGAAAGCTAAAAAAGGCTGTAAAAGTGATATAATACTTTTATTTAACTAACTAGCTAGTGATTAACTAGCTTTGGCCTGTTTATGCAGCAAAGAACCTTTACTGATCGATTTTCAAAATAGCAGGATAATTCATCCGTGAAGATGTTATCTACCATCCATTATCCGGTAATCAATAGAGATATTTTTTTGTAACCAGAATATTTACAATGATTCAGTGTCCCTTGGATTACTTAAAATTTGGAAAGGGATGCTATGCTGTTTTAGTAACAATAGTAAAAATTAATCGACGATCACAAATATTCAATTTCATTTTATTTTATGTTTGCACCGATTTTCATTATACATGAAGTCTCGTGAAATTATTTACCAAGTTATTGATTTTAAAATTTGTTTGCAGAAATATTTCTATAATAAATGATTTTGACAATGTCGCCATTTTGTGCGATTAAACGAGCGTTAATATAAATAAAGGTATTATATTACTTTTAGAGCTTTTTTAAATCTTTTTAGTGTAATATCGTTAAAATACTCCGCAAACGATTTTTTCCTATAGGAAGTAATGTAACAGAATTCTTTTGAGTATGCCTGTAGGATCCTCTTGATATATCCCTTGATATATCACCTCATTTTGAATACTGAACATGCTGCGCCAAACCTCAATAACGCGTATCCATTACATGTCAATCGGAGTAAAATTACGCTTGCTAGAGTTCGGACAGACGGCAGACAAACCAAATTCATAAACACTTTTCAAGTATGCTAGAAAGTGTATTTTGTGCTCGATTACTAGAAATCCATATTTTAAACGCGCGTGACAGAGGAAAAAAGATGCATCAGTGGTATTTAGTCTGTCGAGGAAACAATTGTGTAATGTTAATAAAATATCACTAATATCAATTATAATTAGAAGTCCATAGGCTAGTATGTAAATATCTTAGAAAACCTCTCTTTCATATTTTTGTCTCAATCGTTCAATATATAAATAGAGACTGGTCGAAGTGCGAAAATCACAGATAGTTGTCATTTCAAGATGATATTTGTTTAAATGCAATTTCATTAAGGAACTGTGAAATGTTTGTAAATAAAATTTAAATATAATAAATGGAATAGATTCCCAAACAAATTCACTTTATTTCTAACTAAATTATGTAAAGTAATATTACCGATTACTTAATTATCCCTTATTCATAGTTTAGTAAATGCATTGCATAAAAAACTTGTATTTATTTACTGTACTCTATTATACCGTACTGTATATAATTACATACGTAATTATACTATATGCAGCGTTGCACTAAGAAAAGCAAAGGACCGTCAGATATGAAAGAAAAGACAAAATGTTTTGATTTAATTAATGTATTTATTTCGAAGAAAATATTTAGTACAGCAAATTTATACACTAAAATTACATACAAATTATTATAATTTAGTCACAATATATATATATATATATACATTTGATTAAAATGAAAGAAAAAAAAATAAAGACGCGATTTTTAGTGTTAAGTCCACATTAGATGTAGTTGAGTTATTTAAAGATAGCCAAACATATATATAAATCTTTATATTCTCATCATAGAATTCGTTCATTCGAAATCTGTAGCGTATTCAGCAGAGATATTTACAAAAGAAAATGATTAGAGATATTTACAAAAGAAAATGATTCAAAAATACAATGCTCTCTTTTTAAATTATTAAAATAAAATTAAGGATCCAAACATCTTACAAGATACAAACGAATAATAATAATAATAATAATAATAATAATAATAATAATAAAAACTAATGTCAATTCCCAAGATGACAGATAAAACTCTGTTTCCATTAAATTAAAGTAATACAGAATCTTTTTTTCAGTATGAAAAATAAATTCAATATTGCCTCCCACTTCTAAGAAATACTGCATATTCCAAGAGATTTTTGTTAGATGAGCTCTCAACATTCGAAAACCTCATTGGTATAACAGTCCGCCAAGTTGAGATTTTGCAATTTCGAATTCGGATACAGTGCACATGATAGGCGTCGGTTAGAAAATTGCCATTAGTACTAACTAAATTCTGACTGGGATAAAGTAATCAGCACTATATATTAGGACGCACAAAATAATACTATTCATATCTGAATAATAATAATAATACACTGGCTTCGAAAAGTTAAGGAGCAGGGGCAGGATGCTTTCGAAAGTACACGATTTGTCAAATATCTAACAAAATTATTGGCGAATTGTTCTTGAACTTCTGAGATGCAAAGAACATGTTTGATTGCATATTTCCAGCTTAAAATTTAGTCGAGAGGCCTATTAGGTGGCTAATAATAGTTTTAATAATAGAATATTATTTGCGATCATTTGGGAAGCAGAAAATGGTAAAAATGGTTTATCATTGTGTTCAATGCCTATTTTGGTCCTGTTCAACGTTTGTGTGCATTTGTGTAAGCATAGAACTCATATTCGTGAAGATGCTATTGCGTCTGTAAAAAATTCAAAAGTTTTTTGTTTATAGCATATCGAGTTTTAAACTAAATTTAACACAACTTTTCGAAAACCTGACAAAGAACAGTAGCAACAGTATACTGCAATTAAAACACGAATAAATTAAATAATTGATGATATATGGGCATTTATATGAAATATTTTTTAACTGCGCATGCGTGGGTTATTCAAAATTTTTATTTTATAATTTGGTAGTCAGCTATTTAGGGCAACTTATATAAAAAGTCCAGTCAAATATCGCGAAAATTCAAAAGGATAGGATATAGTGAACTGCTTTTTAAAAATATCTTTAATATAAGGGATTATCCACAACTTTTCAACTTCTCTATCAGCTCACTACATCTTTCTGAGTTTTCACAATATTTGACCGGACTTTTTATAGAAGTTGCCCAAAATAATTGACTACCAATTTATGAAATAAAAATTTCAAAATCTTCCAAGCATGACCAGTTATAAATTATTTCATAGAAATGCCCATATCTCATCAGATATTCAATATATCTATGTTTTAATTTCTGTATACTGTTGCTACATTTCTTTGTCAGGTTTTCGGAAAGTTGAGTTAAATTTGGTTGAAAACTCCGTATGCTGTAAACAAAACACTTTTGAATTTTTCTCCGACATAATAGCATCTTTATGAATATGAGTGCTATGGTTACACAAATGCACACAAACATTGAACAGTACCCAAATAGTCATTTAATACAGTTACAAACCATTTTCAGCATTTTCTTTTACATAGGTGATCGCAAATATAATTTTATTATAAAATTTATTATTAGCCCCCTAGTTGTCCTCCCGATAAAATCTTCAACGATAAATAAGAAATCAAACATGTTCTTTACATCCCAGAAGTTCTAGAACAATTCTCCAATAATTTTGGTAGATATACGACAGTGTACAATCGAAAGCATCCAGTCCATGTTCCTTAGCTTTTGAAGGACAGTGTATAATGAAAGATAAAACTTTATTTACATTCTGATAAATTCATACAGAATACTTTCTTTTTCAATCTAAAAAATAAATTAGATTTTTCGTTCCACTAGCAAACAATACTGCACATTTGAACATATTTTCGTTAAAAAACTTAAAACTCTTAAAATCTTATTAGAGCCTTTTGAGCTTAATTAATCGTCATTAGTACTTAATAAATCGCCGTTTGTACTTAATAAAGCACCATTAGTACTTATTTAATAGAATTATGACGCTCTTAGAGTGATCAACGGCATTTCTTATGATGCACATAACGAAATTTCCAATTTTGAAATGCCACTTTCTCATTATCTATAACATCATAAAAGACTCATATATTTCTTCAAGACTATATTTTTGAAATTTGAAAAATATTACTAATTTAAATAGCTGATTTATTTTAAACTCTCAAGTTATATATTTATATTGTCACTCGAGTCACATTTGAAAATTTATGATTATATATTCACCAGTAATGAAAATTATTTATGCGCATAGCATTGTGTTGATTCATATGTTTGAAATATGAAATGTGCTAGTAATTTACGAAAACAAAGTAAACAAGATGTACAATAAATTAAAATAAAATAATAAAATACTGAATGCGGAATAACAACAACAGAAGCTTCAATTTCTGTTTTTTAGTCTATTTTGAATGTTACTTTTAAAGTTTAAAAACATTTAAAAAGTACATAAGAATAAATATATTATCAATACACAGTTATTTTGTTGACTTTTATTATGCTAAGCAAGTTTCCTAACGACCTTAAACATTTAAATGTAACTTTCTATTTTATTCGTCGAAATAAAAATTCGTTAACTATAAAATAAAGTAACAAATGTTACTACGCCAGATTTTGTTCTCAATAGCTATCTCCGTACATTTTTCAAATAGGCTAATACACGTCGGAAATAGAGTTTTTATATTTACTGATTTTTATTTATAGTAATTTAGTTTATTCATTTTTGACACAAAAATATATTAAGAAGAGAATATTTACATTTCTAGTGTCTCTTGTATGCATATATATATATATTTTTCTTTTATTCTTATTACATGAGTGAGAAACATAAATACTGTTAATATTTCTGAAATTGTACTACAAATATTACTGCATATCGAGAAATCGTCGAAGTAAAGAATACACGATTAGGACATTACCAGTAATAATCTTTTAAAATGATTAAAAATACATATAGTATACGGACAGAATAAGAAAATGAATCCATTTGAAATAAACTTTTTTATATTTATAAAAAAATGTTTCACTGATAATCATATTTTTTAATAATAATAAATATTTATGAATTATAGTACATTGTCATCGAAAAACAATGGCTAGATTTTGAAAAATCATAACATCGAAACCTTTTATGTTAAATGAGTGATTCTTTCACTACACGATAACAAGTGAACGAAAGTTTGGTTTTAGTTCATCAGAATTCGTTTGCGTGTCTGTGTTATGCGCGGACTAGTTGCGCAGCCGTCAAGATCAGCAGACGCGCCAGACTGCAGCTGCTCAGTACGATGTTGACCGTGCAACAAAAAGCACAGTGCGTGATTTGGTATGTGGAGTCAAAGTCATTAGTAAGTGTACAGCGGTTTTTTCGGAGCTTTATCATCGTACTGAGCTGCGGCTGTCTGATGCGTCAGCTGACCTTGACGAATGCGTAACTAATCTGCGCATAACACAGACACGCACACGCATTCTGGTGAACTAAAACCAAACTTTCTTTCACCAGTTATCCTGTAGTGAAAGAATTACTCATTTAGCATAAAATGTTTCGATGTTATGATTTTTTAAAATCTAGGCATTATTTTTCAATGACCCTGTATAATGCACGTTCTAATATGCTAATTATTATTTATATTCAAAATATTTTATTTTAACCCTTTAACCGTCTGGCCCGGATTTTTCCGTTCATAGAAATCGTGTTAAAATGGCTGTAGACCAAAATATTTTAAACGGAATTTTATTTTTAACCTTATATAAAAAGTAGTGATATTAAAGATATTATAGCATCAAACTGAGATTTTAAAAATATATATCCTGGGATTTACAAGCATTCTTATAAAATTACTGCAAAACCGTCGGACGGTGAAAGGGTTTTAATGCACGAAAATGTTTATTATTGTATAGTTTTTACATGAATACGTAAATACGACTTAAACAGATTGCTTAATCATGACATCTTATGAACTTGTTTACGAGGGTGGTTCAATAATTATTGTCGCGAGTGTGTATAAAATATTTGTACTGTGATGGTTGTTCTGTAATATTGAAGCCTAATGTCTTAGATGCATATATGCTCAATTTCAGAACCATAGCTGCTATATTAACATATGTTTTATTTTCGTTTTAGGCGTGAGAGGTGGCACCTAGCTTGAAAGGGGGAGGGGAAGGTCTGGTTTGGAGCTTATGGAGCTAGACCTGAAGCAGCTTTGCGTTAGATTTGTGACAGTGTATGATACGTAGCTTCATCATTTTGATCCCGAGTTCAAACGACAGTAGCCATGTCTCATTCATTGCCCCCCCCCCCCCCCCATTACAACCTAAGCGCGACCTCTTACACCAAACACGAAAAAAGTATGTTTATATAGCAGCTACAATTCTGAAATTGGACATATATGCATATAAGACACAAGGCTTCAATATTCCCCATCAACCATCGCAGTACAAATGTTTTATACACACTCTGGACAATAATTATGGAGCCACCATCGTATAAATGAGTTAATCTACTTCAGAAATGCCGCTTCTACTATCACATCGAATGAACACTGTTTACTGTATTTTACATTCGTTCCAGTAATATATAAAACTATTTTCCTTGCCAATTTAATTTAGAAATTAATGATGACTTTAACTAAATAATTTAGAAATAGATTTTTTTTTTTTAAATTGGCTGTTGGAATTCTTGACGGGTCAAATAAATCTCGTGTGAACCAGAAAATTTAGTTTAAAAAACTTTGTCTAAACAATATCATGTTGTTTTAAGTTATATTTTATTAATTAAACTATTTGCGTCTAAACATATTTGTTGAACACCCAAGTTATACATTGGAAATTAATGGCATTATAATATTCCGAAAGTAAAGTTCAGCTTTAATAATAATTTTGTTGCTTTTGTATTTTTTACAAATTATGCGTGTCTTTGGAAATATTTTTTTTTTTTTATTTCCAATATATTTAATTCTGAACTGAAAAAAAAAAACCCCAAAATTCACATGCTTTTAAGACATTTTTTATATACCAGCAAAAAGAGAAAAACGAAAGAAAAACTGACAAAATTCAATAATTTTCGACATCCTTGTTAAGTATGATATAGATATTTTAAAATAAAAGAGAAACTTCCAGTAACAGCAATACAACGCAGCACGATGTATTTTTTTTTTCAATATGAATCTAAAATATTCATCTGTATAATATACATTGTGTTACGAGGAGATAGATCTGAAACATACAGTAGAAAAAAAAAAAAAGTAAAAACATATAAAAACAAGACATTCTACATGTCTGAACTGTTTTTGTAGTATTACATAAGATATACAGATTATATAATAAATGCAAGTGAATCACACTATATATTTCATAAAATATCCCTTTTCCGATTTATTCTGTGTTATTATATTGTCTGCGGATTTAGTTCCTTGATTATTTGGCAATATTGGAATGGTTTAGACTAAACAGTAAGTTTCCGCGTAGCATCTGCTTGCCAAAAAGACCCTCACTGTACTAACTAGCATTAAAATTTAAACACCTGTACATTCACATTAAAATTTTCTATGTATCTTACATACTGGGTCTTTGAATAGGGATATTTTTTTTTTTTTTTTTTTTTTTTTTTTTTTTTTTTTTTTTTTGTGAAGCATTGTGTAAACATCAGTAAATCAAATGCAAGAAAGTGCAATCATATATTTGTTCAAATTCTAAGCTTAAGTTTTTTTTTTAATTATATCATAAACAGGTGCACGATATTACGTGATACAAGAAAAGTAAATAATCAAAAACTACTTGGTTGAAAAACTTCAATATACCTAACCATATGTTACGTTTCGTTACAGGACACAAGAGATGGAATTATTTTTTAAAAAAATGACAATAATAACTCAAGTATTTATAGTCCAAATTAAATCATAAGAATAACAATGAAAACACAATCTTAGATATGTATCAGACATAGAAAAAATTACTTACAGTAAACATCCTCTAATCGGGCATCTTATGGTCCGGCACGCTGGATAATCCGGCACGACTTTCGATAAAAAGTTAGTATTTCTTTTTGAATCACTCTTTTGTTTATAATAATCTGGTGGTGGAACTGGAGTGATAAAAATCCATTTCTGTGAATAATTTGCGAATCTGTTGAAATGCAAAATAATTTTTTATCATCAGAATTAAGCATTTTTTCAATTTCAGAAAAGATTGTTCAACTGGAAATGGAAATTGATATAAGTTATCAAATAATAAATAATGAATGTGGGTAATGATATCAAATGTTTGTTTTATTTTTGCGAATGATAAACAAAATAATTTTGATGAATTTTCGTAGTGCATACAGATTTATATGGTACAAAACATACAAAACATCTGAATGCGCGATTGATAGACATCGTGCCGGTCATAGTGTATCGGCATGTGTGTTGGGTAACCACCTGTTACACCACATCATACGAAAGGCCTTCATAAAAAAAGAAGAGAGAAGGCTACTACAAAACAACCTGATAGTCGAGAGTTGTTTAAGATGGCTTCTACAAGTAGGATTACTGTGTAGACCTATAGTGCATATTTTCATTTTATAGTTATGTACATATATTAATGCCCAACTTTCCATTATTGAATATTTTTTTTTATTCTATTCAATCTGTTTAATGAATAAAAAACATGTTTTGCTGTAATTTTTTGTTTAATTCTAACTTCTACACGTTTTTTTCCGACCTTCATCCTTTAATCCGGAAAATTTCGCAATCCGGCATGCTTTAAGACTTTAACGTGCCGGATTAGAGGATGTTTACTGTATATTACATAAGTGTTTCTATATCAACCTTACATAATCCATTTAATATAACTAATAATTACAATAGTATTGCACTTACCAGTCAATAAAAATATATTTTTAAAAATGTGATAATAATTTAAATGGGTTCTAGAAATTGGGTGAGCATGAATATAATCATTTTTTCTGTTAGCAAAAATTACATTTTCAAGTTTGAAATTCTAAAAAAAGAACACCCATTCAAATAAATATCCCACATCCTGACCAACATCCTTAAATGCAGTTTATTTTGAAATGCTACTGTGTGATATTTTATTTTGATTTATGTCTCAAATGTAAATGTTTAACAATAGTGAATAAATGCACACGTCAAGCTCCAAAATATCAATCGTACTTTTTTCTTAAATGAAAATAACCCGTTTACTAAAAGGAAAGGCTGAAGTTGGAAAAGTTCTTTTGTTTATTTAATTTATTTTTATTTCTTGTAATAAATGTTCTTTCGAAGTTTGATAAAACGAAGTAAATTTTCTGGAGCCGTTTTTAAATAATAAAATTTTATTTTTATTACATGTACTTTCATTTATATGTGAGGAAAATTTGTTTAAATTTCTAACTACCGATCTTAATTTTAGCCACCATATTTCACATATAATGGAATTATGAAAAGATTCTCTTCCAATATATTTATTTATAGAAAAATGGATTTAAATTAGTTAAAATATGTTTGCTAAATTGTTTTTCTAAGCGTGTAAGCAATCAGTAAACTGTCTTCAAAAATCTTAAGAATAAAATCTAGTGCATCCTCTGCATTTTTTAAGGATGTAGAACTCATTATTCTCAGTGATATATAGTACTGTGCTATTATTTTTATTTCTTCATTTTTTAATACTTATAAGGCTTATTTTGTGTAACATTATGTTTTAAATTACCAGAAATTATTTTAGAAACATCAACCTGAAACTCTTGAAATGTCTTTTTCATTGCTATTGTTTGTCAAAATTGTTAATATGTTTTTTTTAAATTATATCTATATTATTATGTCAGTTGTTGCATAAATTCTGATTTATATTACACATTCAGAATGCGATATTAAAAAATCTATTCGGTAGCAAATTACGTCTCTCACAGTATACTGGATTGATGGGTACTCACTAAAATTTATCATTTAAAGCGCTCTTTGCCAAATCTTTAAGCAATAACGAGAAACTTAAGTAACGAGAAAATTATAAATGGGGCATTCTCACAATCTTTTGACTTTTGGGGAAAAAATATGCCGAAATTAAACTTGCTAAAATAACATGTTAATCTGATACACGAATGCCTTAATGATTCAAAATAAAGAAAACATGGTCAGCAGCGAAATTTTTTTTATTTAACTGAGGTTTAATTTAAACTTGCGAGTTTAATTTTCCTTACCATTTTACACCTATAACTTTTTATTTTCTTCTAAATTTTTACTTATAATGAATTTGCATAGTACACACAGGACATTCAAATAAGAAATAATAACAATTCAGTACTTTTAATACAGAGTTTTTGTATAACATTGTTTTAAAGGGGTGTTAAAGAAGGGATGGTAAGTTAAAAAAAAGGGGGGAGTGGTATTGGAGAAAAGGGACGAAAAGGATGGAGCGGTAAGGAAAATTACCATCTATTTTTAGGAAAATCATGTTAAGCCTAAGTGATAGCCACAATGTCCATTGATTTTTAGAAACAGTTGTTAACATTGGATTAAATTATTATTATTATTTTTTATTTACCTCGAAAAGTGCAGGAATAAACCTTGTGGACGATGAAACTACCAATAAAGCTACGATGCTTGAAATTGATATTTAAATGCTAATTTAAATTCTACAGTAAATTTCCTGCCAAAGAATTTTAGACATAATTTCTCTAGCATACTCCTGCATGAGAAAAAACTGAAAAAAATCTGTGACTGCATCTGAAATGATTTTCTGTATAATTTTAGAAGACGGATGGTAAGGAATCTAAAACACAGGGACAGATTTAAAAAATATAATAACAGCCCTAAAACTGTGTGCAGGTTAAATTTTAGCTACATTTTTATATAAAACAATAGTTCCAGTTTCAGAAAAAAAATTACAATGAATTATTTTTATTGAAACAATTTTATCAAGACACCTCCAAACTTAAAAATCAGCATCAGGGACACGGGACGGTAGATTAGTTTTCCTGGTATTTGGACCCCCAACGTCGTCCAAAACTTATTTATCTTGTTAATATTGTTATGCAATCATGCAATGGGATGTTCCACAGTATATGAAATAAAAAAAAACACAAAAACGTGTATTAAATAAAAATTTATTATTCAAGAACATGAAAGTCAAAAGATTGTGAGAGTGCCCTAATATTTGCTTAATTTGTTACAATGCTTAGAATTTCGTTTTTCAGTTTTTTCTGTAAAATTGTCCTTTCTAAAAGCAAATGGAAAAATTGAATCTTTGAAATGATTACCGACACTTATTAAATAATTCATGAAAGCAGCATTAAAAAATAGATTTTATTATTATTCTTTTCACTACATTTTCGTAAAGTACTAACCGTTTATATTTCTCCGAGACTAGAAAGACCCTTGACACACATATTACACATTTAAGAGTTGCATTTTTTTCTAAGTAATCTTAGAGGTACATTCAAAAATGAATTAATAGCCTTTTTAACACTTTGCAACGTAGTTGAAAATGTTTATGATTTCTGATTGTCTGTTTGCCGTCTGCCATTACTCTAATTCGCTTATTCCTTAGATTTCCAGAGGGACACTATGTCCCAGTTCAAATTCAAAAATTATCACTGGACACAGCAGACCCTGAAATGCTTGGAAAACCATGTATGCTTGTCCCACTGGTCTCTCACATACATTTGGAATCGTAGTTGACCGTTTACTCGGTAGATGCGAAATTTGATTTAAAATTTTGCACAAAATATTCTTAGGCTTGGGATTAAATATGATCCAATTACCATAAATTTCATAGATGTACTTGGGTATCACTATGGCCTGTTAGGCATTGAACGACGGAAAAGCTTTTTTATTTGCGGTAAGTATTTTTAAGATGAATTTATATATATCTATTGCTTGATGCAATTAAATTTTATAAATCATATACAGGACTGCACAAAATTTCTCAAGTACATTTCAGTTTCATCATAAAAATCGCTGAATGGAAATTTTCAATTGTGCTATTTATTCAAATGCACTAATTTTTAGCATATTATTTAGTATACATACAAATATAGATCATATACGAAGCTGCTAAAAAAACGGACTATTATTGATGGTAATGACAGAAATAGGTTTTAAAATGCATAATGAGTTTTCCAAAATGTATATTTAGACATCATCTTTCCCATTAATATACCGTTAAGTTTTGTTACAGTATTCTGTATGTGTTGGAACGTGTTTCATTATATATTCTGGACACATGATTTTTCATCCTTGTTTATCCATCATTTCAGCCCTATAATTAACTAACTTTAAAAATATATTTTAACTGGCAACTAAAGATAAATATACTTTCAAGCTTTGAAAACTATTTATATTTTTTGATTTAATTTTACAATTACAATTTTCATGTTAAAATATTTGCTATGATATTGGTAATCAATAAATAGACATAATCAGAAAATTGTTAATTTATACCTATCAAAAAATTAAAAATGTTCTAAATTAACATAAGTAAAAAAAGAAAAAAATTCATACTATTATATGACAATATATATTTGAATAATGGTGAATATATATTTTTTAAATGACATTAAATACATTGCTCTTCAGAATTATTAAAAAAGGAATCATCAAAAGAAAGAAAATAATTAAGAAAAATTCTTCTTCTTGTATTTTGTATTGCAACTAAAACTTTTATTTCATAAACAAATATTATTCCTCCTATCACAATTTCAAAACCGTATATATCAATTTCACATATATCAATTATCTATAATTACTTAAAAAATATATTATTCATTTATGTAAAACTAATTTTTATTTATGTGGAACTGAAAATCATACCTAAAATTGACTGGTCTTAGGCACAATAAAATAAGGAGGATTAGTTTTTCTGCAAGAACAAATAAATATGAAGATGGCATTATTTAAATTGAGATAATAAGACAGAATCTTTATTGCTTTCTAAATTAAACGTAAATTAGAAAAATTATTCTGTTATCAAAAAATAAATCTTAACCATGTTTAATTATAACAAGCTCTTTTAAAAGTAATATAAAATACGATACTTTTAATGTATGTTTAATGTTTCATTCTTTTTTATGTTGCAGCAAATTCCTCAGTTGTAATTTTAATTATCTTATTAAGTTTATGTTTTTCCATAATTTTTTATGTCATACCAGGTAATAGCACAAAAATGCCTAAGAGAGTAATTTTTGTTTGATCGTAGAATTTTTTATTCTAATAAAACTAAAAAGAAATAAATGAAAATGTGCGAAATTTGTAAAACAATTTTCCAAAAAGTTTAATTGGAACTGTAATGATTCGGAAACCACCGTAGTGGTCAGACATATTAAACGCCCCGCTCTACCGATTCCTACTGCTCTACGTCTTAAGCTTATGAATTTAGCTTTTAAATTTTCCGTTGGAATCTTCCGTAATCGGGATATTGCCACCGTTTCGGGCACCTGTTGGAAAAGAAGGAACTTCTGATGGGCGCGCGTGCAGCACTAGCTACCCACGCCCTATCACCATAAAGAGCTATAATGAACTCGATGCCGCCTCGGTTGTCCGACGTACTACATTACTGATGCTACATAGCAGAAAAGGCATCCGCGTGCCCAGATGAGGTCCTTTCCCTTTTCAGCACTGATCAAAATTGTAGCAGTAGGCTCAATCACAGAAGTTTTCACTGGAAAAAATTAAAGCTAAATTCAATAAGTTCAAGGCATCCACCAGCAGGTTTCGAGCGAACAGGCCATTTAATACGCTGCATGACATTGTCCGTTTTAATATCATTATAGCTTATAAAAATATTTAAACATATGTGAAAATTCCAAATAATATTAATCTACAGTATAGCGCAGATTATACGAACTCCAATTAATCGAACTGTCCAATTAATCGAAAAAACTTTTTCTTCTCTCAAATTTCTTTTTTTTTTCAGGACTGCCCTTGAAATCAAAAACGATTTCTGGATCGATGGGAGCAAAATCGATTTCGAGAAACTTTCCTCTCCTATCTATCTCAATTTTTTCTTCATGTCTGTTCGAAAAAGCGTGGCTATTTTCATGCAATTTAGAATTGTGCAAAATGTCGAGGAAAATGAAAATGAATGTTATGATAATAACCCAAGCCAATCACATAATGGAACCTTTGAAGAATGTTTAAAACCGCTATGAAAAGATTGGAACGACAGGAGAATGCTGATCCTATCCAACATTGAGAAGATTACGTGATATGGTAGCATTGAAAAGAATATCTTCTTTAAGGCAAAAAAAAAAAAAAAAAAAAAAACAATCGAAAGATTTTTGCTTAAATTTCAAGTTTTGCAGTTCGTAAAATGATAAAAGATATCAAAATATATTAAAGATAAAAATGACAAGGAAAAAAATCATATACATGCTAGCCCCAACAGCTTCCAAACCTAAGCCTGGATAAAATGCGAAGGAAAACTATGTATACAAAAGAATGATTTAAATCTACCTATCTGCCACTATGTCTTTAAAAACTTACAATTGTTCCATAAAAAAAAAAAAAAAAAAAATCTTGTCACACGTAAAAAATGCATTTTAACCATTTTGGCACAGTCAGAAATATCACAAAAATTGTCTGTCCATTTATACGAACTTTTGCTTTTCCGAACTAATGGTGGTCACGAGAGGTTCGGATAATCGGCGTTCTACTTAATAGGCAAAATTTCCTTTATTGTTATGAAACTCTTCTCATTCATTGACATCTTACCGTGATGTAGAATAAAAAATACAGCATATGCTGCTTAACTACTTAAAATTTTACCATATATGACTTAATGAGAATCCTAAATTTATAGATTCTCGAATAAGTTGAAAACTATGTTCAAGAATTCCCACTATTTCTTAATTTCATGCTTAACTTTTTTTTTTGAACCACCTTATGAATGACCTACATATGTCTGTTTTATTCTTAGTATAATTATCCATATAAAATTTTCTATGGCATCAGTATAATGCAAAATAAATATTGTCGGAAATAAATAACTTTAAAAGATCCATATAAAAAAAAAAAAAAAAAAAAAGAAAACTTCTTTTGTTTTCAAAAAAGATTAAACTCATTAAAGACGATTTTTCGTATTTAAGATTTTTAAGTAAATCAAAGCAATCACTTGAAGTAAATTGCAACTATTTTTGAAATGACTGCATACACGTTTTTTTTTTTTTTTTTTTTCATCTACCTGATAAACATTGTACTTATATAATTAATGGACTTGTTATAGAGGGTGATTAAAAAAGTTTACAAAATGACATTCAACAAGGATAAAAAATAACATAGCAAAATAGAGTGGCAAATCACTTATTAAGTCACAAATACAGGGTGTTTCACAAATACTGGGTGTCTAATTGAAAGCGTGTTGACGGTTATAATTTCGAGAAAAATAAAATCATTGTAATTAAAGTGTAACGATATGTACCACGTTTTGTATGAAATGTGATAACACCACGTAAACATCTGAGAAAACATGTTGATCAAGCAATCAATGATATCGTATGAATTGATAATCACAGTCCAAAATTTGGGGTGCCAAGTCCATACTGTTGGCGCGTATTATGCGAACTTCTACAACTTTTGCTTGGTGTTATCATATTTACAACAAAGGAGAGAACGTCTGTTAAATGTTTTTTTTAAACTATACATCTGTTTTCTGAAAGTTATTACCGTAAACCCAAATTGAGTTTGAATGAAACACCCTGTTTTTGTGACTAAATAAGTGGTTTGCGACCCTATGTTCCTATGCAATTTTTTAGCTCGCAGGCTATCAAAGCCTGAGAGCTAATGTGCCCGCCCGTTCTGTATGTATGTATGTATGTATGTATATATGTATGTATGTACGTACGTATGTACGTAACGCGATAACTCTTGATAGAAACATCCGATTTGCTTCAAAATTTTTTCCTAGGTTCACTGTGATAAGGCGCTTCCCTGATTAGTTTTGGGAGTTCATTGGTTAGGATAAAGGGGAAAAAACGGGGTTAGTCCACCCCCCCCCTTAATTCAGATAAATGGCTTTTTCATGCAGAATGATTCGATTTGCTCCGAATTTGGTATACCGGTTTATTATGTTAAGGAACTTCCCAGATTAGTTTTGGGAGTTCATTGGTTAAGGATAAAGGGGGAAAAACGGGGCTAGTCCACCCGCTTTAATTCAGATAAATGTGTTTTTCATGCAGAATGATTCGATTTGCTCCGAATTTGGTATAACGGTTTATTATGTTAAGGAACTTCCCTGATTAGTTTTGGGGGTTCATTGGTTAAGGGTAAAGGGGGGAAAACGGGGTTAGTCCACCCCCCTTAATTCAGATAAATGGGTTTTTCATGCAGAATCATTCAATTTTCTTTGAATTTGGTATACCGGTTTATTATGTTAAGGAACTTCCCTGATTAGTTTTGGGGGTTCATTGGTTAAGGATAAAGGGGGAAAAGGGGGGGTTAGTCCACCCACTTAATTCAGATAAATGGGTTTTTCATGCAGAATCATTCGATTTGCTCCCAATTTGGTATACCGGTTTATTATGTTAAGGAACTTCCCTGATTAGTTTTGGAGGTTCATTGGTTAAGGATAAATGGGGAAAAGCGGGGTTAGTCCACCCCCTTAATTCAGATAAATGGGTTTTTCATGCAGAATCATTCGATTTGCTCCGAATTTGGTATACCGGTTTATTATGTTAAGGAACTTCCCTGATTAGTTTTGGGAGTTCATTGGTTAAGGATAAAGCGGAAAAACGGGGTTAGTCCACCCCCCTTGATTCAGATAAATGTGTTTTTCATGCAGAATGATTCGATTTGCTCCGAATTTGGTATACCGGTTTATTATGTTAAGGAACTTCCCTGATTAGTTTTGGGGTTCATTGGTTAAGGGTAAAGGGGGAAAAGGGAGGTTAGCCCGTCCCTCTTAATTTAGATAAATGGGTTTTTCATGCAGAATGATTCGATTTGCTCCGAAGTTGGTATACCGGTTTATTATGTTAAGGAGCTTCCATGATTCGTTTTGGCGATTCATTGGTTAAGGATAAAGGGGGGGGTTAGTCCACCCCCTTAATTTAGATAAATGTTTTTTTTTCCAAGATTATTCGATTTGCTCCAAATTTGGTATACCGGTGTATTATGATAAGGAGATTAGATTTGGAGGTTCACTGGTTAAGTATAAGGGGGGAAACGGGGGCTAATTCCCCTTCACTTATTTTTTTGAGTGGTATTATTCTTTAAAATAAGAGTATAATATACAATTAGTGTGAATAATCTGTGAGCTCAATGCCATCAGTTTAGCTGGGCACTTTTCTTTTTTATTATGCTTGTTGTATGCCTGATGTCACATGTCATTTTGTAAACTTTTTTGAATCATCCTTAGGTACCTATCCAAAGAATGTATCTAAATTCAGTAAGCTATAAAATATTTGTTATATCATTTTAAGAAATTTAAACATTTCACCTAAAAATAACCGTTCTGCGTTAAAAATATTTTAAATACATGGAAGAAGAATCTTGATAATAAATCGATAAACTCTGTTAAACTAAAAAAGGAAAATTTATAGTTAAAAGTTTTATGTGGTAACACTGAAACTGATATTGAATTTTTCTTATGGTGAACTATTTTCTCTTCATCATTCTATTATCACGAGCGGACATATACTATTTATTAAATTGGAAAATTATACGTTACGAATTATTTAATTTAAAAAAAAAAGAATTTGGGAAGCATTAAATTAGAAAAAAGTTAAATACAAAATAAATTCACCGAGAAGTAGATTTGAAGTATGATTTGTGGTATATTGAGAAAGTTATTTTAATTCACATTTGCCCATCTTATAAATAATAGAGTTATATCGAAATTGTTTAAAAAAATAGCTAAACAATTTTAGATAATTTCTAATTCGAATTGAGAAGTAGACCGAAAATTTATACGTTGTTTATATGTTAATAATGTATGAATAAATGGATTTTTATTTCAATTTATAAATTTATAAA
Organism: Maratus speciosus; assembly: GCA_963932465.1. Taxonomy (NCBI): domain Eukaryota; kingdom Metazoa; phylum Arthropoda; class Arachnida; order Araneae; family Salticidae; genus Maratus; species Maratus speciosus. The sequence goes on from OZ010795.1 coordinate 378,512,703, forward strand.
TTGGTTGTTTTATTTATAGGTCAATTATGGGCTATGAACATTCGAAGGAGATGCATTTTGATTAATATTATATTCATTAGATATTTAAAATAATAATAATAATAATAATAAGTAAACAACTAGAAAACAGTAATTCTGCTTTTTTAGAATTTAGTGTCGCCCCCGATGAAAAAAAAAATGTACATATGTATAGATAGTTCAGTTTTAAGACTCCAAACACGCGTTTTTAATTTATGTGGACGTCATCCGCATCCGCTAAAGATATACTCATTTACGATCCAGTTTTAAACAACATCTACAGTAAAATATGCATAGGACGTGACTATAGCTGAATAATACAGAAATCTAAAAAAAAAGAGAGATTTCGTCATTCAAGAAACAGGAAAAATATCGGCTATCTCATGAATCATGTCCCTTCATTTGTTTGTAGTATTAATATAGATATTTAAAATGAAATTTAGTATATACCTCATAGCTTGCATTATCACAGTGACGTAGTTGTGACGTCACTGGAAGTCACTGTGGTCACGTCACATCTGTGACCAAAATGTTACCACTCATTCATGTCACATTGTGACTGAGATGTGAACTTCTTAGAAAACTTTAAAGAATTACAAAAATTATTCAAAACATGTTATTTATGTAAAATTATTTTTTTCTGGCAATTAAAAAAATTGTGACGTCACTGTTATGTCACTGGATGTAACGTACGTCACGTCACATATGTGACGAAAAAACCCACTATATTGTAATTCACAGTGTGACAAAAATATGAACTTAAAAAATCTTTGAAAATGAAGAGAAATATTTTAAACAGTATTTTAAACGGGCCCGAGTTACAGCGGCAAAAGTTATGAAAATATATTAGTAGATAGCAAGGGAGGGGAGGGCATAAATAGGAAAATGCACTGTACAAGTATCAATAAACTAGATTTTCATGCTATATTTTGTCAATTTGATATCTAAGAAAGTGATACTTCTACTAGACAAAACCTCGATACTCCTTCTTCATTTATTAAGAAGATGTTTTGTATTTATTACGTGTAAAACAAACTTTACTTAAAAAGGGGGTGGGTGTTTCATTTAAATAGAAAAGTTTCATTACAGACACTCTCATAAAATTATTGCGCATTTAAGTTCCAAATCTGTTGTATAAAATCAAGGAATAATAATACGGTAAAAATAGGTGCTTGCTAAAAATCGTCTGCTCTCGATTAGACCGCAGAATAAACAAGGATAAGAAATTATTAGACGCGGGAAGTTGGTTCACTGTATCACCAAGTCTAGAACGCCATTTTTAAGATAAGAGAAAGACGCCCGCTAGTTTAGGATAAAACACGAATATTATTACAGTATTTAAAGATCATAAAGGTATCTCTTAGTTAAATTAAATATTTTATTCTTCCTTTGTATATTAAAATCATGAGTTAAATAGTTTTATGTTATATACAATGATTCTGATCTGGAACTGTTTTCAGAAGTGATTTTTTCCGATTCGATACTGTAAAATATTTTAATCTGCCGTCGCTCGGGAAAAAAGAAAAAAAAGTTGACGCAGAGACTGATTCATGCCTACATTCATAGTGGAATGAATGTAAACATTAATTTGCAGATACTTGAGATTAAAAATGGGTTGTAACAGTGATATATATATATATATATATATATATATATATGTCCTTGATGGCCACGGGGATATTACTTGTGTTTGGAAGTTTTTGGGATTAGGTAGACACTCTATGCAGGCATAGGATGTGTATTGATTTTGGGAGTTTTCAGATTGATGTTGAAAAATAAAAATAAATATTTTTAATTTTATATCAAGTTTATATCAAAATAAAGTATATTTATTTTATTCCATTTTTGCCAATTGTTTACAAAAATAGTAAGAATTGATAATATTATTATAATTGTATAAACCTAGAAAATTGATAATTGTGATGAGATTTTGTAGTGATTGTGTAGCAATAGAAAATTAAGTACATAAACAAATTATCTTTTATTCCTATTTATTTTCTTTATTTTACCATTCTAAGTTTATCAAATGCACGTCTATTCATCAAGAGTATCAGAGAGATAAATTATTGTAAGGAAATACTGGTTGAGAGTCCACTTTCTAAATATTTAGAGTTACATTTATTTGGACTTTGGAATTATTATTATTATTACTATTTTTAATGTTTCGACTGGCAAAAATACTTTCTTATATAAGTAAAAAAAAAAAAAAAGAAAAAAAAGAAAGAAAAATATTAATTGCTATGCATTATTTTTATCCTCAACCATTATTTTCAATGTCAATAAGTAAACAATCTGTGATATTTCTTAGAATATAATATTGTTATTAAGTATTATTATTGTTATTATTCATGTATATTGTTGAGAAATTTTATTATTATGATTATGAATTGAAAGTATTATATTATTTATTGAAAGATTCATTATTTATTAAAGAAAAGGAGAACATAACTTATAAATGAAAAGTTATGATATTTACTAGAACAATTGAGAAGATTTAAAAAATGGTAAGTCCCAATTAGAATGGGAAAAGGAGCTCAAAAAAGTAGTTGATAAACAAACGTTAAAAGGTAGTTGAATAACTACTAGAAATTTGTTTATTAAAATAAAACTACTATTGTGATGACAAATAGTATTTAAATATAATGTAAAGAGTTTAACTAAAAGAGTAGTCAAACAAATTTAATAAAAATATTTATTGCAGCTGGACTGTTTACTTAAGGACTGTACCACTATTTTTGCTAAATATTAAAGGACTGTTATGACCTACGAACTGATTAATCTAATAGAACTTAAATTTCTAGTTGAAGTAAATAAAGTGTTGAATCTTAATTGATTGGAAATATGTTTGTGATAAGAGAAATGAAAATACATTAAATTTCCATAAGATATAATTTTTTTTTGTTATTTATTACTATAATTTTATGATTTATTGTTATTTATTTATTATTGTGTTTATACTTATTCTTTATTTATTATTGTGTTTATATTTGCCTATGCACTTACAAATGGTAAGTGATGTTGTAACCATTATTTGTATTCTTTTACAGGGGAAATGCTCTCAGCTAAATTTAAATGCTCTTAGTATTTTTTTTTCTCTTGCATTGCTAAAATTTTTTTTCCATCTCTTCGCTGACGTCTCTAAAATTATCAATATTCAAAAATCAACTTCCAAATTTATTACAAGTCTGTTGTCTGAAATTGTAGTTAATTAACCACAAATTTCATACAAAGTCTTTGGGGAGGGGGGATAATAATACAAAATAAAAATTTTTGCGCCAAGTTTAAAGTATTTTATGTAAATTTTCCTTTTTCAGTAATATTCCGTATATTATACCGGCTTATTAAATTAAAAACCCTAGTCTATTAATCTCTAAGATCTTAATTCATATTTATTCTAAATTGCGTAAATCTAAAAATGGCTCAATTATTTATATTTCTTTAATAAAACTTTTATTATTTTAATTCCTATTAAATTCCGCTATTAAATCCCGGTATATCATATTCCCCTTAAATCTTTATTTAACTGCTAAAATATTATTCCGTCTTAAAGAAAAAAACCTACTTATTTCAATTTATTCTTTTATTTAAAATATCCAGGTGTAATTAAAATATTTCAAAGATTAAAACTTTCGCAGACATAAATTCATTTCTTTTATCGTCTGAAGAGTGAAAAAAGGGTTATTTTTGCATAATCTCGACTACAGATTTTAACATTTTTTTATGCTTTAGATATCTGGGGCTAGGATATAAGAATGTTCTAGAACAATCTTTTGAGAGGAGTATAAATACGGATGGTGGGAACCAGAGAGCGGCTGTGAGCTTAGAAGCTTTTTAGTTTTTATCATGTAGAGGTGAACGTAGTGGATTGCAGTCGTGGCAGACTGGATATTCAGTGTGACTGCTCGATGGAGGTAGTAAAAGGGTGGATGAATACTGTTTATTATGTGTGTAGACTGAGGAAGAAACGGTATTGTAATGTGTGATAGATGTTAGATGTTAACGGATTAAAGAATAGAACGCAGTCAAGAGATGGAGTGTTTTAAAACTAATTGTGAGATGAGAATAGACTATATTCTTTTTACCATGGAAGGAGTGAGCATCATCCCTAGATTCAATCGTGAGTGTGGAAATAATGTGAATAATGTTTCAAGCGACTGCCTTGTGTTAATTCTTCATTTTTCTTTATTATTTTAAAACCAATCGGCTGCCGCCTGTGCTGTTTAGGAATGGAAACCCTCAATTTGTTTTCCGACAATACCAACTACTTGCCGTCAAAACATCACATATATATATATATGTATATATATATATATATATATATTTGGCTTGTTACTGTTTTAAGATTAAAAACAGTTACAGTATTTATCGTCATTATTATTTTGGAGTTAAATATGATATTCGATTATTATGATATTACGAAACTATTTCAGATTAGAAATTAACATTATACTGGGAAAAAGTCTTCTTACATATTATAGTAGTGAAACTTTTGAAAGATTTTTTTTTTGTTTAAATTGCTATTAATATTTTAAATTATTATTTAAAATCCTAAATCTTCATACCAATGTTTTCAGATTTATCATTTGTCAAAATTATAAAATAATAAGAATTCCTTATAACATATAGAATGATTTTTGATAAATTGTTAAATCTAATAAAGAATTTAATTCATCTATTGTAGTTTGTTGTTGCTAATAGTACAATTATAAATGCTAAGTATTTAGTGTTTTTTAAATTGGTATATTTATTTTTTTTTTAATTGTTTGTAAGAATTTTTTTGCTGTTTGTGATTTTAATGAAACATTTGATTGTAGACATTCAGAATCAGTTATTAAATTTTCTTCGATTGTAAACTCATTTTCGACGTTCTCGATATACGTAATTATTGGCACTAAAAAATAAAGTATGATATATACGTATTGAAATAAAGTGTTTTTCATGCCTGATAACAAGTTCATAGATTAAACTGCTTTAGTATATTTTTCAAAAAGTTTATATTTACTTACATAATATAGGACTGAATATTTTTTTAAGATATTAATAACTACTTTTTACTTTAACGTGTTTTTCAAACAATAGAAACAGTTCATATGCAGCCATTTATTTTACTTTTACATTTCCTTTTTAACACTTTTCAACAAAGTTGAACAGTGTTTATGATTTCGGTTTGTCTGGTCGTCTGTCCGCGCTCTAACTCTCGTAAATATACTCGGATTGCTTTGAAATTTTTGGATGTTATTGACGTTTACCATAGCATTTGTAATTAAGTTTGTAGAATGTTTAGTTCATTCAAAGGGACAGTCAAAAGTATTCCGTTACATTACGGCCGATTAGAAAAAATCGTTTCAGATGATTTTTAATGATTTTACACGCTTTCAAACAGATTCAAATTAATATGTATTTATGAAGAGTATTAAAATATGCATACTGACGAATATGTGATGCAAAGAATAATTGTTCATTTACAGGGCTAAAAAAGGAATTCCAATACATAATGATATAGGGATATAGGGAATTGTTTGCGGTATACTTTAATTATGTTAATCTATTTCATATATAATGAAATTTATATACGTCGCTGTGGTTTACATACTATAAATTATTTCATGATAATACGAAGTGCATATAGCATTTACATGGACACACAAAATATTTCAGATACTGTATTGTATCGGAAGTACTGTTGTTTAGCGATGATTACTGGAAATGCATTTTTAATTATGATGTGCACTTTTATGATTCACCATATATATGCACAGTTTATGGTGCATATAAATGCTATGATTCATGTACAGGTCTACTCGAAAGTATTCGTAAGGATTACTGGGTATGGGCGCGAATTGCTTAAAGGTGGTTTTTAAATGAGTTATGCATTTTTACGTTGAACTCGTAATTTACTAAGAGATGTTTGTAGAATATAGATAAAATGATACACAGGGTCACACAAAGAATTGGATACATGGCCATCTATAAATTATAATTTCAGGAAATGTGATTTCAGTAGTTTTAAGACTGTTTTAGTTTCAATTAAATTTTAACTAAATAGGTGCGTGTAATAAAGTTTCTAGGTAAACTGCGGGGTTGTACAAAATTATCCAAGTATGTTTCCATATATTAGTATAAATTTCTGAAAGAGAATTTCAACCTGTTATGCGTTTTCTTTCTAAACTAAATTTTCCCGCTATATAGTATATATATGAACCCACAGATCAAATACAGGGCTGTTCAAAAGAATTGGAAAACATATTTGGCTATGGACGGTAACTCCTGAAATCAGTTTTTTTAAATGTTTTATGCGTTTTCTAAAATGTTTACTTTGTTATCTTATTTACGTTATTTTCCTAAATTACGATGTCTTGTTAAAGCATTCAGGATTCGTTGGAAAGTATTATTTTATCTATGCTAACGCATGATTTTTCGTACTTGTTTTTCCTATTTCCCAGATCAGTATTTTCCTATAAAACATACCAAATCTGTTTAGCTCATATTCACAAAGTACAATATAAACCAGAATAAAATATTTAAACAAATATGGCTTATCATTTCGTTCTATAAATAAGAGTTGTATTAATATCCGTTTGGCTCTATGTCTGTTTTTAATAAAGGAATGGCACCTCACAGCACATTAAAAAACTTACCCATTTTTAATATCAAGCATAGAACTTAATTAAAATTGCCTTTTAAGCAATTAATTTGAAATTTGATTTTCATTTGAAATATTGTATGCAAGGGGAATGTTCTCTCTGAAAAAAATTCCAAGTATTAATATATTTTCAATCGATACGGGATTTAATTAAGTTTCGTGTTTACTCCATGTCGGTGGCTCATGATAAATATTCCATCTTGTGCTGCGTTTGTAGACTTGCCAACATATAATGGTAAGAATTTTTCCAGGATAGGAATCGTTCCATGTGGTTTAGTCGGTAGAATGTCAGTGCGCTATAGTGATAGCCTGGGTTCGACTCCCGACATGGAATATTTTTCACTATGTTGGCCTTTGCGCCTTTTAAGCAATTAATTTGAAAATTGATTTTCATTTGAAATCATCACCGTGTTTATAATAAGTTCGTAACAAATGAGACATATTTCACAAATTGGTCACAATGTGATTTCAAAGCGCTGTCACTTTCGTCACAGGGTCGTCACAATGTTTATGCCGAAATAGTGAACAAATGGCTCACTTTTCACAAATTTGAAACACTGTGACTTCACAGAGTGGTCATGTTGTAATGTCACAAACGACTTCTGAAACGGCCATAACGACTACGAATTCTAGTCACTATGACGTCTCATCGACGGTCACAAAATCACGGTGTGACTTCACAACAACGTCGCTGTGTCATCGTTATGATTTCGTTACACTTCTGTTTTTATAACGTTATATTTACAATGTTTCTATAACGTTAATACTTCTATTTCTTAATTGGAATACCTTAAGTATTATTCTGAGTTTTTCCATCAAGTTTGTTTTACTATTCTAAAAATATAATATTTTTCAAGAGAACGGCCTCCTTTTTTTACTGTTTCTTTTACGTGTAAAATTAATATGGATCATACTTGAGCCATGCAACTCGAAGCACAATCGGTTTCTAAAAACAATGACTGCAATATCCGTTTGCGACTAGTGATTTATATAACATTACAAATACACATTCATTGCTTTTGCAGAAACACATGACATTATAAATGACGGAAACCAACCTTTTCAGAAATTGATCATTTAGGCTAACAAATATGGATGTAAAATCACTAGCCCACTTAAAACATGAATTTAATTATGAATAATCTAAATTCAAGCAATAACAAATTTAAGGGTTTTAAACAAGAAAAAGATGTACAAATCATCAAAAATTTTATTTCAATGGGTTTAAGTTACATAATTATGTAAAATTCTTAATTTCTAGGCCATACTACATTGAAGGCATTTTACAAGCACACATGAAAATAACATTTATTTTATGACGATATAAGCTTTAGAGCTTTCATTATTGGGATTATTTTAAACCAAAAAGCATTCAGCTATATAGAAGTAAAGTAAAAATATAAACAAATAAACTAGTTTAGCTTTTATGTGGAAACAAAAGTCTACATATGCGTAGATCAGGTCTGAAGAGGATATAGTCATCATATGTATGAGTCGAAATGTATGGTGTCCATAAAACAATGCTACAGTTATAAGTTTTAACAGTATCAACTGTAAGCATTATAGATGATTGGTTCATTTTCAGAAATAAAGAGTAATACAAACAGTTTTAGATAAGTTCATGCTCGAGTACTGTTTTGTTATTAACTCGCTTGCAGCGCCACATATGCAAAATGGCGACTCCTGACCGCGAATCGTTATTATTGGGGTGAAAATTTAATATCTGTACACTACGAGAAAAATATCTTCCTGACGACTTTTAAAAGATCGTGTCTGTGTTCAGAGGCTTTTTAAAGATTTTCGAGAGTTGAGGCACAGAATTGAACCGGTTATTGCTTCCACTACTGCGGACTCTACTACCGAATTGTGAGAATGTGGGAAGAATTGGACTTTAGGTTGGATGTGTGTCGTATAAATAAAGTGCACATAGTGAACATTTGTAAGAAACACGTTGTTAGTTTACTTTCAATTAGATGTTTTATTTGTTGTAAATAGTTTAAAATAAACTGTTATAATATGCCATTGAAACTGGGACGTTCCTTTAAGTACACCTTGTATTGCAGTAAGATTTCATATTCTGAATAAGAGACCTGTTTGACAGTTTTTTTTTTTTTTTTTTTTTTTTTTTTTTTTTTTTTTTTTTATGGAAATCCTCTTTATCTCCCTCACACAAATATATATATATATATATGTGTGTATGTGTGATATGATTAAATTAAAAAAAAACGGAATGCGCACGTAGGCTCTTATTGAAATCTCATTAAAAGAGAAGATTTTTTTTCATAAAGCTTAATACAGTTGAATTATTCTCGAGAGAAGTGATATTAAAACACTTAAAGGCATGAATACCACTGCTTTTTTTTAATTAAGGTCGAGAATAAATTAAATTCTTCAGTAAAAAAAGATATTATTTTGAATTCTTTTGAAAATATGTTTAAAGGCCTAACGAAGTTTTAAAAGCCAATAAAAATACTCGGAATAACATATCTTTCCGCTTTATTACAATTTCGTTTTATTATGTAATGAATAATATTTTGAAGAAAAAATATTATTTATAAAAAACTTCAAGCGATATTAAGTTAAAGTGTTAGTCTTGTCAGAGATTTTCTATGAATGTATTTTTGAAGCATTAATGGATTTATTAATAAGCTTTTTATTCTTTGTACAAAATTTTTGAATGTGTGATAGATAAGTTTGAACTCTTACTTAAGTGAACGTCATTTTATAACTCAGAGAGTGACGTAAAACAGACTAATTGTTCTTAATACTTTTAAAACTCATTAAAAAGTTAATGGTGTGGAAGAGAGGGTATAAAAGTTCTTATTCTAGCAGATAGCGGGATATCGGGAAGCGTTTTACTGAACTTTCTTTTTACATGTCCTGTTATATAATGGATTTAAATTTAGGTAGCATCATTTATTTCACTTATGGTGTACGTGATAAAATCAACTCAGAGTATCTAGTATTATGTTTGACTCTAGTATTTAGTCTATGAATTGAACGCATGAGATATAAAAGCCAATTCGAAGATCACGAACAAAATCACTTTAAATTTTGAAAATTACAAAAGAGTCAATATCTTAATTTCCCATCATTCATGAAATGTGAACATGGAATATGTCAATAAATCAATGATACAAAACTATCTCTACCCTTCTTCGGACGATATAAGCTCTTAAGAGCCCACAAATGCGTAGGAATCATACTGGACAGATTTCACCGTGTGATGCCGAAATGAATATGCAACCTTTCGAGACCGAGCACTGCCCAGCGCACGTCTCTCGGCATGAGCCCAAGGATCTGGAGTCCATTGATAGCGACAGAAACCCCGACTACCTCAAGGATCAAAACATCCTTCCGCTTGATTCCCTATTCGGATCACCCCATCGACCTACAGGAAGCGAAAGCCATGAAGGATTCGAACCCATTCGAATTATCAGTCGCAGGAGTCGAATTATCAAGGATTCCCCTCCAGAAGTATGGAATCTTTCCAAGACGATATGCTATCATTAGCAGAGGCATCTGGTCAGAAACCGATAGTGAGCGAAGGTGGGTCTAGCGCCACTGGGAGGGTCGTGGAACGTCACTCCCTAACGGCATAGGCACCGCCGCACTAGAGGTGAAGGGCCCTGCCCCTGTCGAGCATCGCACGGTCTTTTGTGATGCCTCACGCGAGCCATAAGGTAGCCGGGCCATTCTGAGGGTGGCACATCAACCTCCTAAGTAGAGTTCCGACGGCCAGTACATAATAACACAAACATGCAAACATAACAGCAACAAAACAAGAAATAAAACAACAAAAACAAAACAAATATATACAACCACCCATATCACGCTAGTCCTCTGAGTGGGGACCTGGCCGATGTGCGAAAAACTTAACAACTATGTAAAATATTATATACAACGGTCCACCTCACGCTTGTCCCTTGACTGGGGACCTAGCTGACGTGAGAAAACAATTATTTACATAACAACAAACTTAAAACTTTATACAGCACCCACTAATCAAATACATTACCCATTTCATACCTTACAGATACCCATTTCATACCTACAGGTAAGACACATCAGACGTAGTCTCCACCCTACGAACTATGCACTATTCCCGCCAGCACCGCAGGTGTCACGGGACAGCACGATTGCGTTCGAGCGCGGACGATGACTCCGAGAGATTTTTACGGACGCAGATCAGAGTGCTGGGGCCCTGGGAGATATTCCTCATGGAGAAGGTCTTAAAGGAAATTTCGAAATAATTTAATTATTTCGTAAATGTATGGTACAAAACAGGTAAAACTAATGACTAAGTCTTCTTATGTTTCAAAACAATGGCTCGCATAATAGAAATAAATGTCTATATTCACTCAGACAAAATCCAAAACTTTTATGAAACGTATCACTTGATCTCATGTAAGCCTGATCAGCAAAAATTTTTTTTTTCTCTCACTTGCAGTCTTCACTCACTTGACCCACAAAAAACCTGCGGTCGTTATTATTTATGTTTTTTGGTTTATGTTTTCACTTGTTTGGGTTGGTTGATTGATTCAATTAAACAGCTAGTTCAAAGATCTTTTTTTTTTTTTTTTTTTTTTTTTTTTTTACTCTTCTATGATCGCACATCTTAAAAGTGAATTAAGTTTGAGCAAGTTTATTTATTGCATGTTTGAATATATCCCTTCTCTTTATGAGAGATTGAGATATGCATTACTGAAATATTATATTAATTTAATAGCTAAGACTCCAAAAAATTCAAAGAATTGATTCAAAGTAAAATTGACGCAATACCAGATTATGAAAAATCGGGAGTTTATATAATCCCATTCACCACAGAACATCAATAAAGTTTATTATATATTTGTATGACATCACGAAAATTTAAAAGAAAGTCTAAAAGAGCACTTATCTGATATCAGGTTTAACAAACCAAGTACAGCTTTATCCAGTTTGCATCAAAAAGAAAATATTAAGATAAATTTCAAAACAGCTAAAATGATCATTTCAACATCTAACTATTACTCTTCAATAATCCGTGAATCCATTTAGATTTTAGTTAGGAGTGATACTGTTTGTAACGATGTCCTTTCTTATAATAGTATTCCCGCGATTTGGTAAAATAACTTAAGTATTTTAAGAGCTCCTGAAAATATGAACTCATCATTTCACCCCTCTGTAGAGCAATGGATTGAACTTCGCTTGTGCATTTTAGATATAATTAGAATATTCTACAGGTTATATGTTTTAAGTATTAATGATAGTGTGTTTGGAGAAGCTAGTTATAAATCATTTTAAAATTGCCTTTATGGAAATAAATCAAAGTTTATTTGATTTCAGCTTTCTGTTATAATTTGAATAAATTTTGATAAATTAAAATTTTTTATATCACTATCTTACATATGTATCCTGTAATCTTACAAAACATTTATACTTCTCTTCCAATCCAAAAAGTAGTCGGCTAACCATTGTCTAAACATTGTAGCAGGAGGAGATGTATTCAAGTTTTGAACAATTTAAATGCTGGAATGCACCAAAGGGGCGTACATATATTTAGTGATACGCCCATAGACTATCGCAAAATCACGTATAGACAAATGTCTGAGAAACTGTAACAATAAAACAATTTAAAGACTAACAGGTTGAAAATTACGAGTCAAATGTGGAAAATGAGGTACATTCGTACTATAACTAGTTTTAAATATATTTTTTTGATTCGCATATTGTACTGAATGTATATTTAAGTGCACATCATAAGAGCAGACCATTCGGAAAGCTGTAACATCATTAAAATGCACTTGCGATATTTTTTTTCCCATTGGCCGTAATGTAACGGAAAATTTTGACTGACCCTGTCATTAAACTATACATCCGATTTCCATAAAATTTGAAATGACTCGACAAAATTTTGGAAGAATTATTTATTTAAAATTTCAGACAATTCGGTCGGGTAGTTTTTGCTCTGTTATATGCGGAAGGACGGACAGACAGACAGACGGACCGAGCGACGAATATAGTTGCTACGCAGTTATTTAATTACGGACGCATCTAAAAAGCATAAAATAGATGATAAATAATAAGAAACAATGTAACTGTTAACAAAATAATTCTCTTTTATCAATTAATAATATAATATTGATTATCCAGCAATTATATGTTGAGAAATGAATTTAGAAATTCTAAAATATAGTTTAAATGATGTTTTATTTGTTTTCTTTTCTGTTGCCATATCTTACAAAATAAGCAGAACAAAAATTTTAAAGCAGAAAAAAAAAATATATATCTTTTCATAAATTCAAATTGCGGCCAAGAGTAAAAAGTGACTACTTAACATAATCAATTTCGGTGCCCGGGCCAAATTAAAGTATGTTGCGGGGTAAAAGGTGAATTGCAGTCAAAAATGTATGCCAGATTTTAAAGAAGAACGTTGGACTCTTATAAAAGAGTGTTTTTTGAAAACTTATTTGACTTTTATACATATTAGTTTCGATACAATCTGAAACGTTGATAGTTTTTGAAGCATAACAACTAACAAACTATTTGTTGGAAAAATAAATTTAAGCGAATAGAAAAGTGAGAAAGTTATTAAAAAGTGATTTCTGCGAATGATGTATGCTAATGTCTGTAAAGGGTACATTTTATTTTTAACATGAATTTTATAATATATTAAACTTGAAAAATGTAGTTAAAAAATACTTTTTAATTTGTTTTAACGCACCACATTATATAAACTTAACATAATATAATGCCTAATTTTTAGAATTTTCGAAACATAAAAGTATACTCTTTTCTCTTTTGACAAAAAAGAAAACACACTAAATTGTATCATTTAACATCTGTTCTTTTAATTGCATTATATCCTTTATTTTTTCTAATATATCATTAATTGGTACTTTTCTAAGTAAAAATATATACTTTTTAAATAATGTTAAAATTTAAATGCAAAGCCACATATTATATTTTTAAGAAATAATAAAAAATTAATGCCTTATTAAAAAAAATAATTATTCTATAGACAATGCATAACGAGTAAAATATTACTCCATTTAAAGAAGGTTGTCTAAATCTTTATTGTTTCTTATTAACATTGAAAAAGGAAAAAAAAAAATCTTTTGTGAATAAACATCTTTTTAAAATATAGTGATAATTAAAAATATTTTAAAGCAAATAAATATAATTTGTATAATTAGAAATGTAATTTTACCTTTTTATGTATCATATATATTGTAGCAAGTTTTTCAAATGAAACTTTCATCAGCTTAATTTGTTTATTTTTTTACAGATAGAAATGTAAATTTGTAAATATACTCGTTGTTTTCAAAGATAAAGAACTGTTTATCTTTTAGAAAGTTTTTACCAAATAACATTTTATTATAGAAATTGACCATTTTGCACACAGTATTATGCATTATTAAGCGTTAAATTATTATGCATTTTATAACAAGAAACCTTCATATAGTAATTGTTAAATGGAAAATATTTTTAGATTTTTGTTATTATTTTAATACAATTATTCTGCTTGTTAAATTCAGTATATACGAGCCGGTTTTTAACTCTGTGAAAGTGTAATCTCACTGAAACTCTCAACTGTGTGAAAAGGGTGGGATTGGTACTCAAAATCTTTTGCTTTAATTAATGCTCTTTCAACAGAGATATCTGAACCTGCCTTTATGTTTGGGATGTAGTCCAGACAGCTTAATTGAAGCAGAAGATTCGATTATGAACATATATGTATACACTGTAAAAAAAAAAAAAAAAAAAAAAAAAAAAAAAAAAAAAAAAATGCCAGTTTTTCGGTAAGAATCGGAAAAATAGTTGCCCTTATCTTACCGGAATAATTTCCAACCCAGCTCGGAATAAAATCCTTAAAATTGAAATAAAATCCGTAAAATACCATTTTACTGGCTATTTCCTTATTTTTACGGATTTTATTCCGAGCTGGGTCGGAAATTATTCCGGCACGATAAGGGTAACTATTTTTCCGATTCCTACCGGAAAACTGGCATTATATTTTTTACAGTGTACACATACATATATATATATATATACATATATGTATATATATATATGTGTGTGTGTGCGTGCGCGTGTAACAGGGTGTTTCGTTTTCTCGCTACTCAACTACTAAATTCAAAGCTGTTACTTTTAGAATTTATTCTTAAAATTCAAAACAGATTATATAATACTGAACCACGCGTTTTAAATAATGGAATATTTAAAAAAATTCATAAAATGTAATAAATAATTTCCTTATTAATAGAAGATTGCGATTTTTTAAATGTCTTTCTTAGACGCATAACGATTATTTTCAAACTAATAATTATTAAAAATAGATGTCGTATAAGATAATTCAATTTCGTTAATTTTTTCATGTATGCACTACGAAAAAACTAATGATATAATTTAAAGACTATATTTTCTTGTGAACTTTTTGAAATTGCAAGTAAAATATCATAATCCATTTAAAAATTAACAGAGATATTCGTTATTTTGAATCATCTTGCATATAGATAACATTATGTTTTGCATTGAATAACATTATTAACCATTTGGAAAAATGGTTATTGCCCTCGTCAGGGTAGGAAATCAAAAGCATATCTGAAGCTTTTTATTGGTTTAATTCGCATTTTATTCGTGTTATGATTGGTCTATACAGTAATATGTATTTCCCTTTACTTTCAACACATATGGATTACTTCTGTTGCCACTATGACAAAAAAGTAATAAAAACTACAAAAAAAAAAATAATAACTCAGAAACAAATTAAGATACAGCTTTCAAACAAATTGCATTTAAAAGTGCATTTTTTTCTCTATACGACGGTGTACAAAGTAATAGTTTGGGATGTTTAGAAGTTTAAGAATGAAATTTCATTTAAAATTGGTCGTCATATTTCTTGGACGATGGAAAAGCCCTTTCCCGAACCGCCAATGAAATGCATGGATAATACGTAAGTTTCAGGTAGAAAATACGTAAGTTTTAAGAAATCTGACGGGTTGCGGGCGATTTTTGTCGCTTGCAATTTTGACGTGTAATAACACTATTAATGTTTAAATCATGGCGTACGTAATGTAGGATCAACTCCGTGCGATTTTTTTTTTGTCTTAAATTTTAGTCTTCGAAAAAATCATTTTCCAAATGGTCGTTGTAATTTGTTAAATTGCTTTTTTAATGTAATTTTTCTTTAATTAGAGTGCTCTTCAACACCCGTTCCGACCACAAAGGCTCTAAAAGCACGCCAAATGGATTTGCTTTAAAAAGAATACCCGAATATAGAAGAGTAAGTGATATTTTGACGATCAGAGGCGATCTTCTATAATCGAATTGAATTATTTTAACATTTGACTGGGGGACTTTTTTGTATCCCAAAGCCTCATCCGCTGTTTTCCAGATAGCTAATGGCTGTTTTCTTGATTGATTAAGAACGATCAATTACACATTTGAAAATCCACTTGTATCAAATGATTAAGTAAAAACTCTCGCTCCATCTCAGACTTTAGTAACGACAGTATGGATATTATTCTTTATTTTGGTTTAAGTATACAAAAAATGGTATACTTACTAATATCATTCAGAGACATGCCAATGTAGTCATTGAAAAGCACTGTGCTTAGAAATTGCATGCATACATTTTATCATCATAGCGAGTTTTAGATAAGTTCAGGAACATGTAAAATTTACACATTAGTTTATTTATTACAAAGAAAAATCTAAAATATATTACACATGCATTTATCTGTATTTATGCTACACCAATTAAGTATCCAAACAAGCGCGCTTGCCACTACTTCAATGCACGTGATTCTGATTTGACATCAAATGTATATTGTCCAGAAGGCATTCTCATATAATTTTGACTTTTAAGTCTTTGAATAATAATTTTTATTTTATTACATAATTAGGTATTTTTATTTCTTATGTTGGAAAACATCCCATTTCATGACTTTATAGCAATAGTAAAGAGATAAATAAGCTTTGGACGATGTTGGGTGTCCAAATATACCACGAAATCCCTTACCGTCCCGTGTCCATGATGCTGATTTTTAAGTTTGGAGCTGTCTGTATAAATTTTTTTTCAATATAAATAATTCGATGTATTTTTTTTTTCGAAATTGGGACTATTGTTGTATGTAAACGTGTAGCAAAAAATTAACCTGAACACATTTTTACTGTTAATATTATTTTTTAAACTCTATCCGTGATTTTAGATACCTTACGGTCACGCTTGCTAAAAGTATACAGAGAATTGCATCAGATGCAGCGACAGAATTTTTGTTGTCATTTTCTGTCTCATGCAGAAGTATGCTAGGAAAAAAATGGCTGAAAGTCTTTGTTAGAAAAATTACTGTAGAATTTAAATCAGCATTTAAATATCAATTTCGAGTATAGTGGATTTATTGGTAATCTTATCTTCCACAAGGTTTATTCCTACACTTTTCCAGAAAAATATATATTTTTCATTTAATCCAATGTAAATAACTGTTGCTAAAAATAAATGAACATTGTGTCTATCACTTAGATTTAACATGATTTGCCTAAAAATAGGTTGTAAAATTCACTTTTTCCCTTACAATCCTTTTTTTTTTCTTACTGTCCCTCCCTGAACATCCCTTTAAGACACTGTTATACGAAATTTTTGTATTAAGAATACTACATAGTTATTATTTTTTATATGAAAGTTAAGTGGGTACTTTGCAAATTCATTATAAGTAAAAATCTAGAATAAAATAAATAGTTAGAGAGTTAAAATGGTAAGGAAAATTAAACTCGCAACTTTAACGTAAACCTCATTTGAATAAAAACAATCGTCGCTGCTGACTATTTTTTCTTTATTTTGAATCATTAAGGCATCCGTCTATAAGTTTGAAATGTTGTTTCACCAGATTTTTATTCCTGAAAGTTAAAATTTTGTGATAATGCCTCTCATGTGAAATTCTTGTTAAATATATCATTTTAAAATATGAAATAATTTTCCCAATTTTCGCGGTAACAATATACTTAGTATAAATGTATGTATATTTTAAATATTCACCTGTAAATATATATTTAAATTAAAAATACATGGTTTAGAAACAGTATAAGAAAATAGGTTTAAACACAGTGTTTGAAATATATTGTTTTAAATATGATATTTTAATCAACGATTCATATACGTTTCATTAACGATTGGGACAGAATTTTTATCATTTGTATTTTTGCACGTAAATTCTAAAAGTGTTCTTTTTTTACCCGACTGCCAATAAGGGTTATGTGTTTCAAGCGAATATGGGTATGTTGATTTATTTATACCCTCGAAACATCCCAAAGGCTGGATGTATTTTAATGAATGAGGTCTCTATCGATTTGTCTTAACCGTCCGATGGTTATTGGCTAAGTTTTGTTTTTATAAATTCAAAATGGCGGCTGTAAAATAAAAAATGGCGGTAGAGACGAAAAACATTTTTTATGCACCATATTGAGTGGCATATCATTGGATAGGTCTTTCAAAATGAAGATGATGTTTCATTGACTATTTTACAGTCAGAAGCTCCGTTTAAATATTACACAACCTGGAAGTTGTGTAGGTAGAATCTCTAGCTTTACTGCAACTCTAACCTTCATAGATATATATAGGCCTCATCAAAACAGTGTTTATAGATAGGAACTAACAATTAAACATTAACAATTAATTAACTTAAAAGTCATCAATACAAGTAAATAGAAAAAATAGGTAAGTAATATAAAAAAGTTCCACATTGATGAGAAATAATTAATTAGTTCCTTTTTTATGCAGTAGGTATTTTTGATTTTTTAAATTTAACTTTTACTTGTTAATTCAATTGAATTTTGCAATTGAAATGTTTGTAAAATTCTTCTTTGGGATTATTAAAATTTGGCGAAAATATGTAAAGACTGGCTGTTTCAAAATATGAATTAAACCTCCGTTGAAATAATGAAACTCTCTGAATTTAAAAGAATCGAAGCAAAGCATTAAAAATTAGATAAAATAAAAAAAAATGATTGCACACTGTACACCAAAAAATAGTGATGTATATGCCTGTGAAAGATGGTTAAAACGTTATTAAACATTTTTAACCCGATTAAACTTTTTTCCTGAACTGTTTTGTCCAAATTTACTACTTAATAACTCCTAAACTTATTCTACCATTTAAATACGATTTTTTTTAGCAAATTTATCATATATTTCTCTATAAAGCTATTAAATTTAATTTTTTTTCCATGGAATAAGTTTTTTTTATTTTGAAGCAAGAAAGTCAAATGATCAAACTGAATTCGATTACTACGGGAGAATGGAGACGGCATTTGCAGCAGCATGAGTTGTTACTTTTTTTTTATATAATAGACGGAACAATTATCTTCCGAAAAGTCTTTTTTAATCGGAATACTTCTGTCTGCAGTTTAACTTAAACGTAGAAAAAAATCTATGTGTGGATTTTCCTGACGTATACATAAAAAATGTTACAAAAACAATTAAAATATGTAGTATAGATAAATTGCCATTAACTACTAGTAGTTTTTATACAAAATATTTACCGGAGATTCATGAATATTTTTATCATTAATTTTAACAGATAATTGTTAATTTCATTCCCTTTGGGCATTTAGACAGGTGTAAGAGCTAAAGTAATTAAAGTTAGTGTCTATTTAAGTGAATAAATTACTTTGTTATAATAAATAAATGTAAATAAAAATACATTTCATACAATTAAACAAATAAAAATAAAGTCCCTAAAAATTGCAGAATGTCATTCCTAATTTATGAAAATATGAATAGTTTGATTACACAGTAATGCAGAAGTAATTTACGTTCAAGAAAATCGATTAGCAAAGAAAATAAACAATTATAGGAAAATTGCTAAAATGAATATGATAATATATTTAAAAAAAGTATAACGGCAAAAAATACCGAAATATAAAATAGCCAATGTAATTAGAAATATCATGTTCTTTTCACTTTAGAACGAAATGCAAAAATATACAATAATATAACTAATATTTTCTATTTGTTTTGATTTATTTCATCATTTAAAAGAATAATTAAACATTTAGTTCTTACCATAAAATTAGATTTCCCTAAAAGAGAAAAGGGTACATAGAACCTGCTTATTGAAATACCATTAAAAGACAGAATACATTTTTTTTTTTTTTTTTAATATGAAATATTTTCGAGAGAAGGATTATTAAAAACCTTATAGGCATGATGTTATTGCTTTTTCAATTACATATCAGAATTAAAAAAAATATATTCTTAATTAAACGAGATAGACGATTTTGAAAGTGAATTTAAATGCATAAAAATTTTTTCAAAGGCAATTAAATTTCTGGAATGTTTTGTAGTATTTTTACTTTTTAGTACAATTTAATTTACCTGTGATGCGAATAGTTTTGTAATAAATAAATAAAAATAAATAAGTAAATAAAAAGCTTTATTTAAGATAAAAATATCAAAAATGTAAGAGCTTATTTATGAATTCATAATTTATCGTTGCAAAGAAATTTGTTTATAATATATATATATATATTTTTGTATCAAACTTTAAAATGCGGCTAATTATAAAATGCGGCAATTTAAAAATGCGGCTGAAAACATTTCTTGTTATATGGTGATTTCTTATTAATACTATAACAAGATTTTTTTGTTACAAGGTTCTCCTATTTCTCTTTGTTCCATAGAGCATAATAAATAAAACGTTGTGATGTTAAAAAATATTTAATAAACATTACATATAAACATCCAAAATGACAGACTAAAACAATTTAACAGTCTTACGATGCTCTGTACACAATAGAAAAGTGAAATGTTACTTATTCTATAATATAATCATGGCCGAAATGCACATAAACCTCTGCCAAGTTGCACATATAGTCTAAAAGTGTTCTTCAATTATATATCCTACATAAACCAAAATATTTTGAAGATTTCAAAAAACATTTAAAAAAACGAGTTTCTTTTGCTGCCACTGATCTTCATTGACGTTTTCGAGCAGTTTTTATAGGGTATTAATCAGATTTTTTAAACTAGAAAATCGGTTCTTTGGATGCAGTCAGTTCCTAATTAGATATTTTTAGCTCTGAATTTATAGATGTCTAAATAACGAAACAATATTAATTTTAATGTTAATCTTAAAGTTTTTAATTTATCATGTTTCTCTGTCAAACATGTTTTTGAACATGGTAATCTATACTTGAGAATCGATAGCATCTGTAAAATATGATTTCCGCGTTGAGAAAATTTATTCATATACAATAATTCATATACTCGGAAACGTTTCTTAGCACCAGTAACAGCAAAAACAAATGCTGTTTTTATAAATGCTTCTTTAAATTTCATTTTTTTTTTAATGAAATTTCTGAAAACAAAGAATGTTTTTAGGAATAGTAAGCTTAGTAGCTCGGAAGACGTTATTGTATATTTTCATTCCTGATTATATTATGTTTTTCTAGATTAATCATTTGCGGTCATATTTGGTTTATACATAGGTAGTATGCTGTTCGGAAATATTTTTTCAAGGAACGCACCTAATATGCAATATTATGAAGGAAAAGCAAATTTCATTAACTACTTTCAATTTCACGATACACTTCTATAGGTAACTTAACTTTATTTTTGCCATTATAGAGTAGGGTAGACCGGGGCACATTTACGCGGATTTTTTTCAATGAATTTTCTATTTTTTATGTTTCAACTTAGGAAATTTCAAACATTGTGTTTTTATAAAGCAGTTAATAAAGTCAAAATCTGTGTATTCAATTCTGGCCCTATTTGTGTTTTAACCGTAAGAAGAAAAAAATAATTAGGTCCAAGTTTACGCTTCAAGTGGGACACGTTTACGCATATTATAGGTGATATCAAGGAGTAAGTGAAATAAACTATTTCTATATTTAATTACCCTTATATATAATATAGAATGAACATTTCTACAATAGTGATGTTTATTTTGAAATATTCATAACGTAAAACATTTGAGAATAAACTGAAATTACAGATTTTCCAAGTACAATGACAAAATTATTAAAATGTATTGCTATGTTTTAAATTTCAACTAATGAACGCATTTTTGTATCAGAGGTGAGTATTAATACGGCCAATACGGGTGTAGTACTAAGAAAATAATACAAATACATTTAATGTTTAACATAGTGAAATTATTGTAAAAAGGGATTTATTAAAAATAATTTGTGTCCAGTGTCAAGATTTCTTAACTCCTCATTTAACTTGTACATATAAAAATATTATATTTTACACCCATATAAATAAAACAGGAAGCATGAAAAAAAAATTATATTCAAGCACTGCATTTGTTTCGCCTTCAACATTTAGTGCAAGAAGTTCTGAATTACTACGAATAAAATTTCATGGCTATAAAAAGACTACTGAAAATCATAAAGAAATCTTCCTTAAATTTTATTATCTATAGATGTCAAAATTATTTGGATTGTATCTTTTGTTTATCGAAAGCTAACACTACAGTAAACGCCATAAAACTTTTTTGCTGTTGTTTAATTAAATTTTTAACACAACCAAGATTTAAATTAATAAATGTTTAAAATATTGTATAATATAAAACAAAGAAAATTTAATAAGGCTGTCTCGTGAATTTTCGATCCCCTAAACTGCAATTTAGGAAGGTACAAGGAAGATCAGATACACGTTTTTAGCAATTAGTATATAAAATTTAACACTTTAATTATGATTAATAATTGCTACAATTATTACTTAATTATTTTTTCTTCGTGTTTTTAATCGTGCATAACATTAAATAAACACGCTTGTATATTTTAAAAATTCACGATTATATTACAGTATACGGTAAAACGCTGGTAATAAGAAAAATCTAGTTTTTAAGATCATGGAATAGCCTAGAAATGTAATTATTTTTTTGATGCACATATCTAATTTTTAAACAATAGGTGATTTTTGTGAACAAAATGTTGTGTATTATGCTGCTGATAATAATCCAGATTAGCTAAAAGTAAAAAAAACTATATATATATTGATTCATATTCATTATAATTTACAGCGGAAAATATTTTGAATTCGGGAAAGAAATGTCATTTTCTAATTTACAAAATCACAGAACTTAAATTTAAAGCAATAATTACTATTAAGAAATTTTAATAGTGCATAAAAAAAGTTCAATAATTAATATATTTTTTAAAAAATGAAGAAAACTTTTAGAGAATGGATTTAATACCCATTGCGTAGTTTTAAATACAGACATAGAATTTTAAATATTTAAGTAATTTCATAATGTCAAAGTGAAAACAAAAGTTCTATGAATATAACTCATGGAAAGAATAATTAACTTCATTAAAAGTTATTTTTATAAAAGTAGACAAAAGGTCAAACTAAAAGGAACAAATTCATTACGATTATTTGAAGAAATTGAGTATGGGTTTTATAACTGAAATTTAATCTAATGCTTTTGAATTTCATGTGACCGTTAATTAGATCGGGATGCTTTGATATTCTAAAAAATATTACTGATGCTCCAATGGAATCTAACTTTCATATTTTTAGCTATATGAGGACGTATTTTTACTAAATTCCGAAGGATATTCATATATGAAACACTACACATATAACAGTATTCATAGAATTTCATTTATGATATACTTTACATTTAATTCATAATTTACCATTATTAGAAAAGACTTTATTATTTAGGAGGAATTTAAATAACATTAAATTAATTACTCAGTCTAATTAAATTATTTTGAGAGTAGCAAATGAAATAGTTTTAAAAAGATTTTCATTAAAACCATGATGAATAATACTCCATATCTTCTCTAGAAAACTTTATAAATGAAGCACTTAAAAAGATAAACATATTTTAAGGTATATATAATGCCGCATTGCTCGAGTCAAAAGAAATAAACAAATTAATAGAATGCATTTCAAAATAGTTCCTTGATGATAATTTTAAATGGATTTTAAAGAATTTTTTACCTTAATTAACTTTTAATTGAAACTTAATAAACTTTGATGTAAGCAGTTTTTTTTTATTGTATTTATTTATAATTAAACATATTTATTACTTAAGAATAATTAAAATGAAAAATACTGAAATAGTGTTCGTTTAAAGACCATCTGCATATCCATTCTTTAAGCAATGGATCATGCTAAATGTGAACTAAAATTGCCTTCATGTTACAACATTAAAAATAATAATTTTCTTAGCAATTAGCCGGTTTATAATATACGCATTTTGTTTCCTTTAACTTTCAAATTCCGAAAATTTTAATTTCTGTATACATATTTCTAAGTTTATGTATGCGTTCTGTAATTATACTTTTAGAAACATATGGAAGTTCATCATGGAACAATATCTTTTTTATTTGGCTTTCATTGGATTAAAGGAGAGCATAAACTTTTATTTGTTAAAAGCTGGTTTATGTCATAAAATTATATTTCTAGTTCAAAAATTTTAGTAAATTGATTTTATTAATTATTTTTTTGTTTAAGTTAAAAATATCTTTTGTAATAAATAATTTTACTAAATTGCATAACATGTAATGAAATGTTGCTTAAATGTTTTAAAAAGGAAATTTTAAATTTTACTAAACAATGAGATATGATTCATTATTTAACTTCAACGTACGAGGAAAAGTAATGTATGAAATTGGTCTCTGAATGTAATAAAAGGAATTATCATTTTATGTTGTTAATAGGAATCTCTTTAGTTTCAAATAATCATAATAGTTCAATTATAAATTATCATTTATATTATGTAATATATTTTTAGCTATCACAGTAAGTATAGTGGACAAATATGATTCTATACATTCGCAGCTTTCAGCTCGAATTTATAGAAAGTTTTCCCAAATTGTAAAATATTTCCCATGTTGCAAATAGTATGTATTTTGCAGGTTTCGTTGCTAATATGACAAACATTCTGCATAGGGTAGCATAGGCGTATCTTTTACTTTTATGAAAACTTCTAAAAGATTTTTTTTGGTGAAAAAGACAATAATGCTATGCTTACTGAATTGTTTCAAAATAATGTTTAATTCTTCTAATTTGCAAACTGTTTTTATAGCCCAGAACTGAAAATTCAACAAAACGTGATGACGTTTTATTGAACACTGTACATTTAATTTTTAAAGTGCTTAAAATTGATATTTAAAAAAATAATAAATGTTAATATTTCTACCTATGTGTCAAACGTACGAGTTTAGACAAATTTCGCCAAAAAAAGGGGGGGGGGGGGCTCGTAAGAATTTTTTCGAAATGTGACAAATTCAATAAGAAAAAAATGTTTAAAATATACTATTATATTTTTCTAGATACTATGTTTGTATTTATGATAACTAGCACTTATTATACTGGATTAAATAATATATTTTATTATTTTAGCATATGATATTGCACTAAACGTTTTATTGTATTTTGCATATACTTAAAAGAATGGAAAAAAGTAATTTGTTATATTTAAATTTTTTTCTTCAAAGAATACATTTATCATATGAAATTACTATTTTCCCACTGTAGAAATCGAATATGAAAGTGGAAAGTAGCTTCTGACCAATTAAAAAAGAAAATTGAAAATAGCACTTTTGAATTAAACGCACCCACAAATTGGATCTATGTGGTACCAGCCGGGCACCATAAATGTTAAACACAGTAACCCGAGAAGAAGTTTCCTGATGCATAATGATAATCTTGAAGGACAAAGAAACATTGGTAAAATTTACCGCATTGGACTACGAAAATACGGTTGCTGGGAAAGAGAATTAACCTTTATAAAGCAGATAAAACTTTTTTGAACCATGTTTAATCATGTTTAATTAATAACGAAGGCCCTTCTTTAAAGTATCTAATTGAAGTGTTTTATAATACATATATTCCCATAGCGATACGTGTTAAAATAAATTATTTCTAAAATTTGCATAATAAATTTTCATAATAATTACATTATTCCTAAGTATAACTCTGTATAAATATCAGGGTATCGACTGAAATTCACTGTTTTATATAAAAGAAAATCACATTGGATCAATGTTAGATACGTATATGCATATTTATAAATTAATATTTTATTTATTTGAAAATTTCATCTTCAATTCCTATTTAAATTCATTAATAACGTCACATGCAAAAAGGTATCTCATAACTATAAAAAATTTAGTTAATAAGCCATATATTTTAATAGCAAGTAATTAAGTTTATGTCAATTGGGTGTCTATTAAATATAACAACGGTATCTCTGGAATGCAAAGAAAATATTTTTATTCGCAGCATGGACGCTTTAGAATCTAAAACGTCTCAATTTGAGAAAAATGACTTGAATGATTGTCTCTTTTAACAGTATTCGCAGATGTTAACCTGAAAAAAAAAGTTATGATTACTTAAAATAACTATTGTGTTATGCATTCATATTTATATGAGTCTTATTATTTATTAGTAGGATAATTTGAAAATGGTAGAAGAAGTTTGATATGATCTGAAATTAGTTATAGAAATGTAGAAAATTTAAAAATGCAGAAAATATAAGTCAGCGTATGCAAACGCATGCACATACTCAGAGGTGGTGTCCGAAAACCTTTGACTTCGTCATTTATTCCTTTAATATTGATTATAGACATATTTTATAAATTACAAAGTTACGTAAAAAAGGGTACATAATTTTATGGAATCGATTAAAATTTTCCAGGAATTAAGTTTCAAGAAATACAAAATAAACTTTTACGGCCTCCATACAAAACCTTCCCGATGAGCAAAAGCAAAATGTGCTCCGTACAGTAATACAAATAAGTACAAAATATCGAAATTTTATCGATAAAAGTCGCAGAGATATGTAAACACATAAATGCTGGCTTACATCACCTTTTGATGACTGGATATGAGTTCACAAATAAAAAAAATCATGTCGAATGGTCACGTTTCAGTGGTCGTACACAAATAAAAAATATTGATTTCATAAATAAATAATAACTGTGCTATTTATTGGAACAGAAGTATCTAAACTATGTAGAAATAATTACTCAAAGTGTACAATGCTATTGACCAATGGCAGAGAACAAAACACTTTCTCATGTAATGACGCGTCTGTAGCGATCATATGATGCACCGTTCAGAGAAGATATTTGCGTATGCAAACATTCCAAAATGTTTAAATATTTATTCACTGTGCCATTTCAAAGTTTTAGGAGTTACAAATTTTCGGATGTTAAAAAAATCATATATTCTCAATTTTATTTTATATAATGAATGAATTATTTTATTCTAAATTTTAAACATAATAAAGCAACATTTAAACAATATTTTATAAAATTTTCATTCAAAAATTTTGAAAATTGAGCAAAAAATAAATAAAAAACACAAAAATCACTTAAAGCTCAAATATTTCGTCTTAGACATTAGAAGTCCAAGGCTTCATGTGATGTGCAGCCGTCGATGTCATATTTGGACCCTCATGATGTCCAACGTTGCTCACGTTGTAGAGATCGTTTCTTTTTACTGCAGTAATCTCGTAGGGACCAAGAAACTTAGGCTTTAGTTTGGTACCTGTTCCGAACTGTGTTTTTTGAATGGCCACCAAATCACCGAGTTTATAGGTGTTGGCCTTTTTTCGTCATTTGTTATACGTTTTCACGTTTTCCTGTTGTATTTTTAGTATGTTTTGCTTAGCTATTTCTCTATTCGAATTTCTTTCCGATATGAGCAAATTTAATTCCTCATCCTCTAGCAGCGTTTTGATTTGCAGGTCAGTTTTCTGCCGCAATTTCGTTCCTGTCAGTAGTTCAAAAGGTGTAAATCTTGTACTCCTCGATAAGGTACTATTCATGATACGTTGCACGGGCGCAACAAATTTGTACCATTTAGTAGGGTCTTCTACGCTAAGTTTTGCTAAAATTGGGATAAGAATTCTGTGCATTCGCTCTATTTGACCGTTTCCTCTAGGTATCCCTGTTGTTATGGGAATATGCTCTATGTTCTCTTCCTTACACTATTTCTCAAAATCAGCAGAGGTAAATGCTGGTCCTTTATCGGTAATGATTCGCGATGGATATCCGAAAATATTTGTTGTCTGGTCAATTTATCGATGACTTCTTTAGCGGCTGTACTTTTAACGGGGTATAGCTAAACAAATTTAGTAAATGCGTCCACAACAGTAAAAATATGATTGTAATTTTTATTTGTAGAAGGCATGGGACCAATGTAATCTATATGATAGGTCTCGAGGGGCATATTTTGTTTGGGGATCGGGTTTAACAGACCTTCTCCTTTTCCTTGCTTTTTATTGCAAAGTATACACTCTATGCCGTTGACAATGACACTTTTAATTTGCTTTCTTAATTGGGGTATAAAATAATTTTCTTTTAAAATAATTTCAGTTTTAGCCACTGCGTAATGACCTTTGTTATGAACATCGCGTATTATTTCCTTTTGCATATTGGTATGAATTATCAGAAGTTCTCTATCATTTTCATATTTGTATACGATGTCGTTTCTTATAAAATATTCTGAACTTTCATTTTTTTCAATTAATTTTTTTATCGCTTGCATGTGTTCGTCTTCTTGTTGTGCATTCTTTATTTTTAAAGTTAATTCATCATGCGATCGGGTAACTATTAGAACTGTATTTCTGCTCAATGCGTCTATATGTTTCATTTGGGACCCTGATCGGTGGGCAATTTCATAATCAAATTCCTGTAAAAATAGGGCCCATCTGGCTACTTTTGGCGTAATGTCTTTTTTGTCCGTTGTCTTTTGAAACGCGGAACAATCTGTCACACTTTTAAATTTCGCGCCTAATAAGTAATTTTGGAATTTTTTAACCGATTCTATTACCGCGAGTGTTTCCAATTCGTAACTCGAGTATTTTGCTTGAGTAGGTGTACTTTTACGGCTCATATAATGAATAGGATATAAGATTTGTTTTCATCTTCTTGTAGTAGGACACTACCAAAAGCTGTGGCGCTTGCATCGGTGTGCAATTCTAGTCTAGCGCCTCTTCGGAATGTATGCAATACTGGGGGGTTAACTAGTTTTTCTTTAAGAGTCTCAAAAGCTTGTTTTTCGAGGATTCCAAATTTAAATGTATTTCCCGCTTTTAATAAATCACTTAAAGGTCTCGCTATAGTTGCATAAAGTGGAATGTATTTTCTGAAATAAGAAGTTAAACCTAGAAAACTGTGTAATTGTTTAAGGGTGCGGGGTTCAGGAAAATTCTTTACTGCCAAAGTTTTGGCTTCCGAGGGCCTAGTAGTTCCGTTTTCGATAATATAACCTAAAAATTCAATTTTCCGTTTAAGGAATTGGCATTTTGCAAAATTAAATTCAAGTCCGTAATCCGATGCAGCATCTAGGACGCGTTTCAGTTTTAAAAGCGCTTCTTCTTCAGTCTTCGCAAGTACTATGACATCGTCTAAGTAAATTAATATTACTTTTTCTTTAATTCAAGCTGTTTAAAAACAGCTTGAATACATCTCTGAAAATTCTGGGGGCCAATCGATAATCCGAATTGAAGCTTTAAGTATTCGTACTGGGAGTTATGCGTGACAAATGCTGCATATTTCCTACTCTCCTCTGCTACGTTTATATGAAAAAAACCCATTTTTTAAATCCAATGTAGTGAAAACCTTCGCTTCCTCAATATTATCTAAAACGTCCTCTATTCTTGACAAAGGCAAATTATCTCTAATTATTTTTTTTTATTATTTAGGGGTCTATAGTCAACACACAATCTCCAGGAATTATCTTTCTTTTTCGCTAACACGATAGGCTATGCATAATTAGAATTACTCTCCATTATAATTCCCATTTAGAGAACCAGACCTATCCCGGACGATTTTGGTCGGACCTTCTTCACCCAGCTAACCTTGATGATTAGAGCATCTGGTCTGAAACCTGGTTCAGCTCAACAGAATAAATCTCAGGCAATGGAACTCCAGAAATCGCTGGATACGAAATTACACTAGATTAATATTAACACAATTTTTCTAATTGGTAAACAAATCATATTAGACGTGATTCGAAATTACACTAGATTAATATTAACACAATTATTCTAATTGGTAAACAAATCATATTAGATGTATTTACATCTAATATGATTTGTTTACCAATTAGAATAATTGTGTAAATATTAATCTAGTGTAATTTCGTATCCAGCGATTTCCGGAGTTCCATTACCTGAGATTTATTCTGTTGAGCTGAACCAGGTTTCAACCAGATGCTGTAATAATCAAGGTTAGCTGGGTGAAGAAGGGTCGATCAGAATCGTCCGGGATAGCTCAAATGGCAGAGCACTGGCGGCTTCAGCCAGGGGGTCCCGGGTTCGAATCCTGGTCCGGACATTTTTCGCCCAGATGGAAATTTACATCTAATATGATTTGTTTACCAATTAGAATAATTGTGTTAATATTAATCTACAGTATTAATATTCATATAATATTCCTGTTCGCAGTTTTGTATCGGATTTTCATACTGCTCACACTAAACGAAATGTTCTAATACTACCTATTACCTTACTGGAGATACCGTGTCACTTAAGGGGACACTTCATTCACTTGAAAACACCCGCTCCCCAATTTAAAACCAATGGGCATGTTGTTTTCAAATTTCTCGTTTAAATTTGAATATTTTTAAACGAGTTTTTTCACATAGGATAGCGGAGCTCAATCTTCAATATTTTTACATTTTCGATTTCGTTTGCAGATTTTTTTAAATAAAGGTACTTTCACTTTCGGAACCGGTTTCGAAACTGGAAGTACCTTTAAAAAAAAACTGCAACCAAAACGAAAATGTAAAAATATTGAATGTTGAGTTCCACTATCCTATGTAAAAAAATCGTTTAAAAATATTCAAATTTAATCGAGAAATTTGAAAACAACCTTCCCATTGGTTTAAAATTACAGAGCGGGTGTTTTCAAGTGAGTGAAAAGTCCCCTTAACCAGATGTCGCATTCTCTGACATTCAACAAGAACTGGTAAAAGTTATCTAAACAGAATTGATGACATTGCCTCACGAAATGTAATGTAGTGCGATGTAATATGGTGCACAATTTTTTTAATAAAATTAAGAGAAAATAATTAACTGGTCAAATTGATCCTAGCGATTCGTTATTGTAATTCGGTAAAAAATATAGAAAAAATTCATTAGAAAACCCCTTTCAACCGAATAACATATCACCCATCCTAACAAAGACAAAAACTGTCTAGAAATTATTTCTGAACGTTTATTTTTTGTAAGTAGTTAAACAACTTTTCGTATCAAATGGGTTCGATCAGAACAGCAGAGATAAGAAATATTACGAGATGTTTCAAAAGTATGTGCTACTTTTAAAGGCCATAATATTTCAAATGAAATATGTGTATAAAAATATATTTTTATCATCGGTCTGAATTTACTGTAACTTTTTTTTTTTTTAACTTTAAAGCCATGATTCAAACTAATCATAAAGCCAAAATAATTACTGCTTCGAAATTTTCATTTTAATGAAAGAAAAATGTTTACTTTACTTCAGTTATTAAAAACGCATTATAATGGGTTTTTTAAAGAAGATTTAAGCGTTTTTTTTTGTTTAAATGAATTATTCTCAAAAGAACCGATATTAAAAAAGCCTTAGGGAGATTGTGTTATTGCCTTTTTTAATAAATTCACAAAGAAAAACATTATACGATAAAGAGATAATACGAAATGTTTTGAAAAATATGTTGAAACGCATAAAGAAATTTAAAAAGTCAAATAAACGGCCATTTAAAGAACTATTTTTTTTATTTTTTCAGAAATTTTATTTTTTCTATATTTGTCCTTACGTTGCAGAATTTTTTTAACTGCCATAAAAATGTTTGTTTTAAAATATAATACTGATAGAGAATACATTTATAAGTTTCATAAAATGTTTTTGTGCAGTAATTTATGATATATAATTATATAATTTATGATGATAGAAAACAAATATATATATATATATAGTGAAAATTAAATAAATAAAACACAAGACGTAGCTTTCAAGCTCACAACTGAAACATGGCTATTGGAGCTTAAAATGAATAATAAAAAAATAAATAAAATTAGAAAAAAAAAAAAAACAATTCTCAATAATGATTAAACTTAGAGATTTTCCAAAAATACTAGTATATTAATGAAAGTAGTAAATGTCGAAAGACGAAGACAATGCGGTTTTAAAAAGTTTCATAACTTAATGTTTTTATAAAGCACAACGTACAGTGTGATTAAAAGTTTGCAAAAAAATTCTGAGTACATTAGCCCATTAACCGCCAAAACTATAAGGGGTTAAATTTTTTTTATACAAATGATATTGGTTATTCATTTGAGCATATATAACATTAATTTATAGTGGAAATAACAAAATTTGTGTTAGCCTACGAAAAATTGAGTGTTGCGTTCACGCAACGTCAGCGGAATAAGAGTACTACTAATGTTTATTGAGCTCAGTTGGGCATCAGCAGGATTTTCTTGCATATATGGGCACTGTAAGATTTTTTTTTACCTTTGTTACAATTTAGACAGCAAGCAATCACTCTAATGTAATTAATTTATTATTAAAATTATTTGTTTTTATTATTTTAAATTACTGATCATATACAGAAAACATTTTCAAGTATCAAAATATTCGCTACACTTATGATGTAAATCAGCATCCCAAATGTACTGAACCGATAAATATTCTGGCTATGGCATTGTTTCCAATGCAGTCTTCCGCTGTCATCGGACTTGACAATTAACCCTTTCAGGGGCAGTAGTATGTACATGAAACCAATTAATTTTATTTCCCAAATGCCACAATGGCACCAGAATTGTGGTAAAGTAATTGTCCTTTTTTATGTAATTGTTCGTAAATACCGGTGTCATTCATTCATTTTTACATTTTAGAAATTTAATTGCATTGCCCCGGAAAGGGTTAAATTTCCGCTTTCTGTCTGTAATGGCTTTTGCATGGAGAACTTATTACGCCTTCTTTTGGCTGATTTGTTTATGGTTAACTCTTTACTTTCAAAGGGTGTTTGCAAAAGGTACAATGCAACTTCAAGTCTGAAGTCTAAGTGACAGTATTTATTTTCGAACATAATCTTTATACCTTCTCGCATTGGTCAAGGTTTTATTTTTTCTTCATATTTTGGCTGAGTCATAATCAATTTTTCTACCTTTATCCTCTCCAAATCTCCAGTTTTTTTTTTAATTTATATGTGTGATTTGCACTACTTTTAGAGGATACAAACTTCTTTTTCACGCACATTTCAATTTCGCCAGCAGTATCGAAAGGTAAAATATCATTATCACTTTTTGATCTAATTATTATTTCCTTCTTCATCAATAATTTCTGCTATTTCTAATGAAATAACGATAATATTTGTTTCGTTCCCGTCATAATTATAGGAATCTTTATTAAAAATTCTTTGAAGACCTTCGAAGAACGTAAGATATGTATATGAAACATTTCTGTGAGCACGGTATAAGAACAAAATCCACAGAGTCGAATGATACGAGTGAGTACTGGAACTACCTCTTTTCCGCTAACGTTGCGTAAACGCAACATCTATTATCTCTTCCTCCCCCATTAAAACGAAAGCAACTGATTCGTTGAATGTTCTTATGTACTTTGACCTTGTCTAAAAATAGATTTACTCTAAAGCTTACGTTTGTCTAACTATATTTCTTCAGCGAAAAAGAAAACGTGAAAGTTTTCGTTTAAAAATGCTTTAAGTTTCAAACTTGTTATTAAATAGAAAAAAATATATTGAAAGAAAATATTTTTCTATTGAATTAGTAACCATAATATACCCTACTCAAAAATTACTATTAATATAAAATGCAATTGATAACTAATTTTTTATACGCATTTATTTTGACTGTTGCGTGAACGCAACACCAGCGGTTAATGGGTGCAAACTAAGTAATCCACATTTTCAGGAAAAATACAATGTAATCGATTACGACGTAACTCGGTTTACCGAACATAAATTCGAAAAATGAAGATGTTTGTTTGGAAATTTTCAACTGATTCATTTGTTTTTCTGAAAAATAATAACACCGACATGTGTACCAGTAATTTTCACTATATGCGTACATTGGGAAGGTACTCGGCCTCCAAAATTTTAAAATGGGGGAATGGGCAATTGCTGTCGCTGGCCCAATTACTTTCAGAGTCCTTAAAAATGTAATTGTACGCTTATATAGCTATTTTCAATACATAATGAAGTTGTTAAAATCCAGAAAATTCTCATTTTTGCCTGAGGGCTCACTTTTAACTTAAGGGCAGAAATATGAAAAAAAAAACATTTAAACATGATTGCTTGCAACCATTTTTAGCTGAAGTGCTAAAGTGGAAGATATGTGATTGCGTTTTGGTATCCCCTGGTTTCTGTCTTACGTATGTGCGAGAATTTTATAGTCTTGTTTTCCGAATTATATGTGAAAACATCTTCTGATGTATACCTATAGAGTTTGTGAGGTCTATGCAGAGATCAATCAAAATGCACTTGTTGCAAGTACTACTTATTCGCTCATAGAAAATTAGAATCGTGATTATGTCACTGATCAGTGATTAAAATGTGGTGTGAAGCAACCTGGTTTAGAGAGATAGCAAGCTTGCTGTGATATTGAATAAAGTCAGTTGAGCTGGACGGTAAAAGGGGCAGCAAGAAAAGTCCGATCCTGGGGTACTTTGAATTTGCCCGATTCTATTCTTTGAATCAGTGGAGTTTGAGATAGAAAAAACACGCACATGTAAACCAACCGGTCCAAGTCTTTAATATCTTCCGCATAGAAGCTTGGCAATTAACGTAGTAACAATTTCGTCAGAACTTTTCGTTCCGAGTTGAAAATGATCCTGATGATGCGTCAGAAGTCTAAATTGCAAAAAAATTATAAACGACTGCATTTTAATGTATCATACGGTCAAACATGTCATTTCGTGTCGTAGTGTTAAACACATGTCCGCAAATAAATAAAATCATTCCCTTTTCCTTCACTTACTGTTGATCCAAGACCGGGTGCTAGTACGATAAAAATAACCGATATATGCACACGTTTATCGTAGATAATAACGATATTGACTCGTAAATACTCTTATTGAGCAGATTTTGGTAAAAAATAAGCTTTATCCCTATCTATTAGGAAAACATTATTACTGAAGGTTGATATCTCTCACTCCCAAATAAAATAAATAGACCACAATAAGAATTAAGAAGATCTTGAAAAAGCAGTTTATACCTAATAAAAAATACGTTTTGTGTGTAATATGAGATTCGAAATTATGTAAATACCGAATGAATGCTTTTTATCAATTCCGAATATTGATTTCTACATTTGTCTTCAACACTGCATCAAATTATCGGAATTATATGTATAAATGTCTTAGAGGAATAAAAACATTTTTATATGTGCTTTTGCTTCTTAAATAAAAATGAACTTAAGATTTGTTTCAAAAATTAGCTTCAATTCTTGTATTGTTTGCTTTAAGTTTTAATTCAATGGTTTTTACTCTCTGCAATTTTAAACAGCACTAGATGATAGGGAATATTATTCCAATAACAATAAGAAATCACAGCATCCCAATAATTTGGTACCTTTAGACTTGTTTATAACTGTAGTGTATCCCCACCATTTTTTTCTTGTTTGTGTTTTTTATTTCGTATTTCTTGGTTTTCTGCCCAAAAGTCTGATTTACAGGATAACTATAATTGGTTCTTCTTAGCTATCCCGTCGACCAAATTACTGTCGCCAAATTGTAAGATTAAATGCCAATAATGGCTGAAATTAATTAATTAATTGTAAGATTAAATGCCAATAATGACCAATAAAACCATTAATTCGACGTTTTATTCGTAATTTTATTAATGTTTTACTAATTTATTTGTTCTTTCGTTATTTAAATAAAAAATTGTATAATTTGGCGAAATTGGTCGACGGGATAACTAAGTCGTACCCTATAATTAAGATATATATAACAGACTCGGATTCACCTATTGTATTTCCTATACACTCAAAGCCAGTTATAACTTCTCCAAACTTTTGAATCTGTGCGTCCTAAATCTTTAGGGGTAGGATTTAATGTAACTGTATACAGAGTATTAATTTTTTGTGTTATTTTAGCAATTTAAGATTAACTTGTTTATGTCTTAGAATGCGGATCAGACACATTCTACGAAAATGGGACATTGAATAAAATTGTTAATGATATTTGGTTATGAACGCCATTCAGTAACAAGGTAGTCTTTATAAAATATATATAAAAATCACATCAAAACGGAGCTATCTACAATTTGGAAAGCGATGCTAAACAGAATAATGAAACAATAATATAAAATAATTCATATACATTGTAAAAGCAACGTTAAAAACGCCAGAATAAACAAAATTTCGCAGACTAGTTTCGGTAGCGTTAAGCGTACCGTCCTCAGTGCAAAGAAGAACGGAAACTTGCTCATTTATACAGAGGAGAAGCGGATTCAACTAAGAAAGTTCATTATCCAATGGGGAAACAGGAAAACCTGGGTACCAGCCAATGGGAGACTAGTGTAGGGAATGCCACCAGAATGTGTAAAAAAAAAAAAAATGGTAGTGATTAAGCAAAAGAGGATTTTATGAAATATTTCCAGCAATCTGATAAAGGGGGAGTAGCAAATTCACTATTAACAATATTGTCATAATTTTTGTAGATATGAAATGCTTCAAGAAAGTAACAACACAATACTACATAATCTACAAAATTATGCATATCTACAAAAAATATGGCTATATTGTTAATAGTGAATTTGCTATTCCCCCTTTATCAGATTCCTGGAAATATTTCATAAAATCCTCTTTTGCTTAATCACTACCATTTATTTTATTTTATTTTATTTTATTTATTTATTTTTTTTTTGCACATTTCTGGTGGCATTTCTTACACTAGTTTCCCATTGGCTGGTAACCAGGTTTTCCTGTTTCCCCATTGGGTAACGAACTTCTCAGTTGAATCCGCTTCTCCTCTATATAAATGAGCAAGTTTCCGTTATTCTTTGCACTGAGGACGATACGCTTAACGCTACCGAAACTAGTCTGCGAAATGTTTGTTTATTCTGGCGTTTTTAACGTTGCTTTTACAATGTATACCATTCTGCGCCATGTAGCATCTTAATAATTAAAATAATTCATGGTCACAAATATCCATTTATCAATCTTGCAGTTAATTTCATAATGCTTGTGTGCGCGTTATTTTTGTTCAATAGTTTTTCAATTTAATTTTTTTTTTTAAATTGCATGATTTTAATTCTTTAGCATGTTACCGTCGGATGCAATAAAACATGTCGAAAGTGAAAAAATAAAAGTACTTTTTGCTTGTTAAATTTATTTTTTTCACTTATAGCAAAAATTAAGTATTTTGAAGGTAGCCTTCGCCAAAACAATATCGTATACACTGCTAAAATTCTGCAGCTTTACGTAGTCACTCCATTCGTTTTGTAGAATATCTCTATCCTAACCAATGAGAATGCTACATACCGTACTCAAAAGTATATGAACACGCGATTTTTTGAAATAGCAGCTAAAAAAATGAAGACATAATCACGAAAATAATAATAAGCATTTGTAATCATAATATATGTTTATTACAACATCGACATACAGTATAGGATTTACAGAATTTTTCTAAAAATATAAAACTCAAAATAAGCTGTCCCAAAAATATATGGACAATGAAACGAACTGCTTTTATTTCCACAGTATCAAAGAAATTTACATTTTCTGCGTTCTGTACATGTGAAGTAACCACTTCGAAATATAAAATCACTGTTTGTTCTTCATTTGCCGAATAGTGTTAATGCCTCCAACGTTCAATTCTCTGTTACAGATATAGCTAAAATTTGGCGATTAATGGCTCAAAATATTAAAATTTCTGATATTGCTAAACAAATGAAGAGTAGAAAATCCGGAATTTATGAAACCTTACCAAAAAGTGTGAATGTGATTGCAAAACAACGTTCATGTCGACCAATAAAAAATCTCTATGACAAGACAGAGATATTTTGCGAGCAGTTTCAACCCAAAAGAAGTCTGTTCGTGATATTTCGAAGACTTTAGCGTTTCCTATTGCGAGATCTACTGTTCATCATTGCATAAACTGAAGAAATGAATGCATTTTTGAACAAAAAAACACGTGCCTTGAGAAGATGAATTGTTAAATGTTTCTTTAGTAACTAAAACAAAATACATTTGCATGGCCCTCAAGGCTGGGCACAGAATTGGCATGATCTGCGACTCCAAACATTAATTTGAAGCATACTTGATAAGGGTTTCAAGATAATTCAAAGGAACGGATCCAAAATTCGAATTTAAATGCAAAATTTCCGAAAAGTCCGTATATTTTTGGACAACCTATTTTGATTTTGATTTCTTTACAAAAATTCTGTAAAATCTACACTGTATTTCTTTGTTGTCATAAACGTGTATTATGATTACATATGCTTATCATTTTTTCCGTGATTATAGCTTCATTTTTTGAACTGTTACTTCGAAAAATCGCATGTCCATATACTTTTGTGACGCACTATACACTGTTAAAAATTTTTCAGCATTCTGGCAAGTCATTTGACCGTTTTTTTCCGAAAACGGTTACACAACCGTAATTTTAACACTATTCTGACATATTATTGGCCATTTTACGGTCAGAATATAGTTAAATTATGGTTATGAAACCGTTTTTTCAAAAAACGGTCGAATGACCTGCCAGAATGCTGCAAAATTTTTAACAGTGTAGTATAGTCAAGTAATCGTTTTCTATAAAAGCGGTGGAGTGACTATGCTGCAAACGCTACAGATTTTTAACAGTGTAGTAATAAATCTCATTGGATTTCAAATTAAATGGAACACGAACAAAAATTCAAATATATAAATTAACACTAGTTCCTCGCAATTAATTATCATTTGTTAAATACATTTTTAAATGCAATTTTTACTAAAGGGTTAATTTAATGAATGAATCTTATTAAAAATTTAGAGAAAACATTGCAGAAACTTAAATATAAAAAAAATGCTTTAAATAAAGCATTAGTAAATAAATGTTCCATCTTATTAGTAAAAATCTATTTGCAGATCATAAAATACATTGTTTTGAAAAGTCTTTGAAAATTATTGAGCTATATTCAATACGGCATACTTAATGGCAGATTGTAAAACTAAATACAAAGTTTAAGAAAAACCCTAAATTTTGAAGAACATTCTTTAGAAGGAAATATATATATATATATATATATATATATATATATTCATTCATTGGCTTTTAACTATTTAAATTTTTGCTCGTATTTCTTATAATTAAAAGTTTTAGAAGCGAGTAATGGGGATAAAATTAATAGATTGAAAGGTAAAATTTCTATATTGTGTTGCTTCAAATGAAAATTCCGTTCTTAATTTAAATAACGAACTGTTCTGAAATTCAATTGCTAATTACTGTTGAAGGATAATTTCATTATTCATTAATTTTTTTTATGATTTATTATTAAGTATATTTTTAACTTTTCTTACTGTAAGTCATTGCGAATTAAAAGTTGTATGATTTACATATTTAAAAAAAAGTAAAACTAAAAGATCCGAGTATAGTTATTACAAAATTGGCTGACAAAATGCTGATTATTTTCTGAATAATATAATATACCTTCTACTTTTATTATGCCCCATTGCAATATTACATCATATGCATTTACATTGTACTGTATGACTAAATATCACGTGACTCTTTCGATTTTAGAAGTTTAGTCAAATATGTAGAGAAACACTTAAAAAACCTCGTCTGAAAATATAGAAATTTAAAATGCATGTTAAACATCGTCGTAATTTTTTAACAAAAGTTTGATAAATTGGATTACTATTGCAATTTGCATTGTTAAACAACAACCAATTGAATAAAAAGTTATTACTTACGGTTACTCTGCAAAACAAAACATAGATATATGGCCTGTAGCTATATATAACATGACAATGTGAACTTTTGATAAAGTTTGTGTTCATTTGCCTCCTACTATATCACACACTACATCATTTCACGTACTATATCCATGGAAACATGGATGTCTATTTTAAAATGTTAAGAATTTTCCGTCTTCTTATTGTTTCTAACCAAATTTAATTCCACTGAGTGAAAACATAACAAACTGAAATAAAAACAACATAATGCAATATAGATATATCGATTATTTGACAAAATATGAGCCTTTGTATGGTCGAAATTAATTTGAAACATTGAATGCTCGAAGTACAGGATTCAGACGGTTTCGATCCGATTTCGAAAATATTGTTAAAAAAATGAGCTTTTGTACTAAAGATTCCACTCCTTGTTGTTGTTGTTATTAGTGATCCACCACATTCTCAGAACATCAAGCCTATAGCTACATGGCTTTGGAACCCTGAATAGCCTACTACAGGGAATCTTTGTGACAACAAAGACATTCATGTGTTCAAAAGTTCATGGTTACCGTGATTTCTAGCCCAGCAGATCGCAGTATATTCCAACATATAGTTCACAAAATAACCTTATGTTTACAGTAAACGCTATTCATACGGTCGTTTTCTTCTTCCGAGGAACACCGGCGGGGTTGCCGCAAAAGTTTATTGGTAACCTTTACATGTGCACACTGGAAACAATAGGTACGTTTGCTGTCGTTTTTAATTCCAGCACTTGAACCTCGGTGTCAACAGAGTGAATGAGAATAAAGAGTTTGACTTGTTTGGTAACTTTGATACTGTCGGTAGCCTCCGGAGTGTCAACTTGTTAACTAGGTCAGATTTTCATATTTTGGATGAATTTACAGTAAAGCTCTGGACTGACCTCGAATAGATAGTTTAATTGTATATCTGTATTTGATATCTGTATTGCGGAGGGAAGAAGAGTTCACTAATTCCATCGGAGGGTAAGCAGAATAAAAAAAGATCCAGATGAAGAGGTGTCACTCAGATGAGGAGGTGTCACTTTCTTATGAAACCGAGCTGTCAGCCATGGTAAGGGAGGACGACAAAGTAACCGCCCAACAAACAACTTTATACTTATCTCAGAACTCTTAAAATAAGAAAAAATGAAAAAAAGACAATTTTCAACCTTTAATATCTTAAAATGTACATAATTATAAAACACAATGTTTGCTGAAACTAAAGATGTAAGTACGTTCTCTCATTTTATGGGTTTAAAAAATTTCAAGATACAGAATTAGCATTTATAGGGGGATCCAAACTGTCAGATATCTGATGGGCAGAAAATTGGTATAACAGCTTACGCGCACGATTACAAAATAAATACTGCAACTAGAATGAAAAATTTGGTAATTATTTATACTTAAGATTGCAGTAATTACCCTGAAACTAAATAAATTCGTATTTAAAGAATTTTTATATTTTAAATACAATGTTGTATTTAGCTAATACAATAGTTTGAAAATTTCAACAACATAATCACTCACAAAATATATTTTTTGAACAATAAAAAGGAAATTTTATGTTCAGTTTATACAGTTTAACGTGAAATCTACTTTATGAAAATTTTATGAAAAAATATTCAGAAGTTTTTAACTCACAGGTTAATAAAGCCTCAGAGCTAATGTACCCACAGGTTCTGTACATATGTAAGTACATACATACGTAAAGCGATAATTCTTGATAGAAGTATCCTATTTACTTCAAAAAAATTTCCTAGGTTCATTCTGATAAGTTGTTTCCCTGATTAGTTTGGTGTTTCAAAGATTAATTATAAAAGGGGGAACGGGGGGCTGCCCTATTACATTTGATAATTGGATTTTTCATCCAGAATTCTCAGATTTGCTCCAAATTTCGTTTACCAGTTAATTCTAATAAGGTGTTTACCTGATTCGTTTTGGGGGTAAATTGGTTAAGTGTGAAGAGGGGAACGTTGGGCTAACCCCTTTAATTTAGATAAATGGATATTTCATGCAGAGTCATCACCTTTGTTTCAAATTTGGTATATCGGTTTATTCTTATAAGGCGCTTCCTTTATTAGGTTTGGAGGTTCATTGATTATGTATAAATGGAGGGAATTGGGGAGCAACCCCCGCCCCTCTAAATTTAACTGAATGGGATTTTCATGCAGAATTACCGGATTTGCTTGAAATTTAGTATACATGTTTATTCTGACAAGGTGCTTCCTTGATTACATTTGAAGGTTATTTGGATAA
Organism: Maratus speciosus; assembly: GCA_963932465.1. Taxonomy (NCBI): domain Eukaryota; kingdom Metazoa; phylum Arthropoda; class Arachnida; order Araneae; family Salticidae; genus Maratus; species Maratus speciosus. Next base: position 378,554,486 of record OZ010795.1, read on the forward strand.
ATATAAAGAGAGAAACTGAGGGAAGCTAGTTCCTTAATTTATTTTTCAAGGGGCATTAGTTTTTGAAATAAGAGTATAATATACAGTTAATGTGAATAGCCTGTGAACTCAATTCAACCAGTTTAACTGACCATTTTCCTTTTTTATTGAGATATAATGCGCGTTATGGTCAAAAAAAGTTATTTGGAGAAAAATGACTTCAAAATTTCGGAAAAGCCTCTTCAGCTGTTGAGCGGGTATAATTCTAGAAGTAATAACTTATATTCTAATTATAATTTCAAGGAAACGATTATATTAATATGATCAGAAAAGATAGGAGTTTCACATCTAAAAGATTCGAAATTTTGAAGCTTTTAGAATAGCTTTTAAATTTATTATATATGACATCTTCCTAGGAAGTATATTTAATTTCATATATTAAATTTAAATTATACATTATGAAATTGTCAAAAGGTTTATGAATTACAAATAACAATAACAGATCTTTGCACATAATTTGAAAATCTTACCCAGCCTAACTTTCAGAACCATAATTTAGTGAACATTCTTTATAATCTTATTTTTTTCTGTTGAACATCTTTAATGTTATTAGATATAGTAAACTTTCATTAAATCTACAGAATGAATGGTTCCTTCTAAAGGCACGCCTATATAAAAGCTAGCTACGGTTACTTAATGCATCTAAATGTTTGTTGTTTTATCACCGAAAACGAGTATTTACCGAATCTAACATTTTGAACACAAACTGACCGAAACGAAAGCGAAAAAAAGTTCTGTTCTTCATGCGTTTTACCACATTACTATTACAGTTGCATTTTTCCTAGTTAATACATAACGCTGAATTCGAGAAAGTTTTTAATCTAATGCATTCAAGAATGCATTCATTAATGAAAGTTTAGTTAGTTTTTAATCCCATAATCCCTAGGGACTATGGGATTAATAAATCCCAGCATGCTGGAAGTCGCAAATTAATAAAGCTTGCTTTATGAAACATTCCGGGTATCATAAACATAAATCTACACAGCACCGTGGTAGAACATGATTTTATTTCAGTGGGCATAACAAAAAGAAAGTTTTTTTCTTGTTTTTATAAATAAATAGGATTAAAATAACCCACTGAAATATTTTCTTGAATTCACGAAAAAAAATTGCAAACGGATTCGTGATTATGATACAATTTTTCTTTTTATGAATGCAAGTTAAAACTAAAAACAAATGAAGTTATACTGATAATGAACATTGGATTACCAAAAAATTCTTCTATCATAGAAAATTGTAAATTGATACAGTGTTACATTAAGGAAACTTCTTCAGACACAGCATTTCTCAAGCTTTTGTAAAATGGGGACTGCTGTTGTTTTCTGAGTAACTTTACTATCACTTTAGTAATATAGCTTTTGTCTATACTGACATCTCCTTGTACAGTGTATGACTCAAAATTTATTTGAATTTTCATTTTACTGCTTTTTTAGGTAAAGGGACTACTAATACCGGCATCGTGGTGAGCGACCGATCATAGTGTGAGAAACAATGAAATACAGACGAAAGTATGAAAAAAATGCGGTGTATAGTTGTAGATATGAACTGAGAAAATCTCTTTCATAACGTGTGAACGATATTCTGTTTACAGAAGCGAAATCTAAAGAAAAGGTTCCATTATGCTCAGGAGGTAAATGTAAATATACAGTGGAATGCACAATTAACTTGCACTGTGATAAAGAAAAATTTATAGAAAAATAATAGCTAGATAATATTATGATGAAATAAGAGTGAATGCATAAAAAAAATCGTCGCAAAAATTCTCTAGATATAAGAGAACTTGTAATTTTTCAACTTCATTTTTAATTTTTTTTCTTTGTTGGTTTCTTTAATGTAACTGATTATTTTGAGAAGGATATTACCAGTTACATAATTTATTACATAATGATTGTATTAATAAAATACTTAATATTTAATACACATTTTATATGAAACTTTCTTAAATTCAGCGTTATGTATTAACTCCTTTGTTCTTTTTTGATAAATGTGCTCTAAAATTTCATTTATTTTAAGATTTTTTTTAGTTTTTTATTACAAAGTTTTTAATATTTAATTGTTAATTTAATAATTTGTGAAATGATGCCATATGATTTTTAAAATGTTCACTTTGAATAATAATAAAAAAAAATAATAATAATAAATAAGAGGCCTTTTTATATCGAAAAATTAGTCAGGTACATGTCAAAATGATAAAATATATCCTTTTTGAAATTTAACGAGAGATTTAATTTTAATAAAAAAATAATATAATTTATAATTTTAACGGGCTAGATTAGACATGTAAGAAGATTTTACTTTGCTTAGTCTGTTAAATTTATTCGTCGAGTTCGACAACAGCAAAAACTCTCAATTCGATCAATGTGTGTGAAATGTAGAAAATTTAATATTTATATGTTATCCAAGCTTCACTTTTTATCGCTAAATATACAGTTCTCTCATAAAATCATTTACCATAATTTATCTCCTGAATATTGAGCACGCACTTTATATGCTAGATATTTTCACACAGCATAATTAAACACTTGTCGCCTGAATGTCTGTTAAATACGTCTATTTTGAAAGAGGTATGTTTGGAATTCCAAACTAACCATATTTTATTGCATCGTAGAAATATGAATGTGACACTTAAGAATCTAAGTTTTATGAAAGTGTTAAGAATGATATTTATAGTTATTATTTGTAAAACTGATCAATGGAATTAACTTGAAAATGATTTATTATATCTAAATGACTGTATAATAAAAAGAGGAAAATAAAATTGTAATTTAAAATTCAGAACTTTAGATGTCTTATAGTATAAAGTGAAGTGTTTCTTGTGTCTTTTTTCCTTAAACCTTTATCTACTAGCGGTATATATAAATACCATTAAAATAACTTTTTATAAAATTCTTATCATATGTCGATTAGTAGTCATACAGTTTAGAATGAGATAGATGCATTACTTTATCTTGTTTTAAAAGCATTATTGGTTACACAGACACAAAAAAAATATTTTAAAAGGATGATATATTTTGCCTTTGCGTCCTATCAGTTTTCTTGGCGTTGAAGGGAGGGGGTTCAATTCGAAAATATTTCTATACTTCTATTGTAACAATATTGCATTTGTACATTTCCTAATTCTACAAAATAGTAAGGAAAAATATTTAAAATAAAGTATTTGAGTAGGGTTATAAAAAATCCACAAAATACCATTAAATTCAAATTTAATTAATCCTTCTAAATCCTTTAATCCTTCTAAATTCTTTATAAAATTTATTAAATGATAATGTAAATGTTCGGGTGTAGTTTAAAAAATTCACGAAAATTGCTTTAGAAGACAAAATTTTCATGAATTCATAATTCAGTACATAAAGGTTTAAGTAAATACATATACTAAAACTGTTACTAATATAACACATACAAGTGCACGTTTATTTACAGGTATGTATGTGCATACGTGCTTACAAACACACATGCACATAGAGCTGCATAAATAATTAATAAGAAAGTCATGTTACTTGTATGTCTGTCTGTGACTCCTGATTTCTAAAGAAACTTTTATGTGTAGGTGTACAATATTTCACCGTAAAAAAAAAAAAAAAAAAAAAAAAAAAAAAATAGGTCTTTTGTAATTCACCTGGAAGGCAGTTTTGGGGTACCCGGATCGAATATTTTAAAATAATATGTGATATTTTTAGTTTCGAAAAATTTATTATTACATTATTAAAATGATCCCTGTGTCAATCATTTAGCCCACTATACGCTGTAAAAAAAATTAGACCAGTTTTCCTGTAGAAATCGGAAAAATTGTTGCCCTTATCGTACCGGAAAATTTTCCGAACCAGCTCGGAATAATATCCGCAAAAAAAGAAAATAGTCAATAAAACGGTATTTTACGGATTTTATTTCGATTTTACGGATTTTATTCCGAGCTGGGTCGGAAAATTTTCCGGTACGATAAGGGCAACTCTTTTTCCAATTCCTACAGGAAAACTGGTCGTATTTTTTTTACAGTGTAGTAATTTTTTCCTACACAGTAAAAAAAAAAAGAGAGAGAGATTTCTTAATTTATGAAAATGGGCCATAATCACGAACGAAAATATACAATTATCTCATCCGAGTCACTCAAGATTCCGAAAAGCGATTATTTATCTTTAGAGACCTAACAAAATAATTTATCTTTGAAATTTACTGAATAGTTTATAAAAATAACATTCTATTAGTTGCTTGTAGTTTTCGAAAACGCTTCCGAGTTGCTTTTAAAGTGCCTTAATCAGTTCTCTCTACACTGTAAAAAAAAATACTGCCAGTTTTCCTGTAAGAATCGGAAAAATAGTTGTCCTTATCATACTGGAATAATTTCCGACCCAGCTCTGAATAAAATCCTTAAAAATAAGGAAATAGTCAGTAAAACGGTATTTTATGGAATTTATTCCGAGCTGGGTTGGAAATTATGCCTGTACGATAAGGGCAACTATTTTTCGGATTCCTACCGGAAAACTGGCAGTATTTTTTATACAGTGTACCCAGAAAACCAGTTTTTCGGATGCTTTGAGGTCTCAAGTAAATATTTTCATGTTTAGCAAACATGTTTTTCTGAAAAAACTGTAGAATTAACAGGATAACACATTTGATAAATTAGATACTTCTGAAGTTAAAGATCAGTTAGAACTAAAGAAAAACACTGTTGTAGAATCAACTATTGTAAATGAAAATCAGTTAAACATTGATTTGATTAATCGATATTCTTCTTTTATGAAGTTAATAAGAATTGCTGCATGGTGTTTAAGATTTCTGAAAAACTGTAAATGTAAATCAGGAATTAGAAAATATGATTATTTAGATTCTTCTGAATTACAGTACAGAATGCGACCAAGAAGCTGATAAAGATTGTTCAAAATTCCGCATTCCAAACTGAAATTCAATGTTTAGAGGAAAAACGTCCACTCCCGAATAACAGTACAATTTTGAACTTAAATGTATTTCTAGATGCAGATGGACTGTTAAGAGTAGGTGGAAGACTGAAATTTTCTAATTTATCAGAATCGCAGAAACATCAAATACTTTTACCGAAGTCTCACTATTTTACTGAACTTTTAATTGATTATTACCATAAAAAATTCCTACATTCAGGTACTCAGACAACTCTATCTTTATTAAGACAATTTTATTGGATACCATCTGGTCAAAGTCAAGTAAAGAAAATTATAAATAGGTGTGTGACTTGTCTTCGAACAAAACACCAAACTCTTCAACAATTGATGGGTGACTTGCCCCGTGATAGAATTGTATCATGTAGACCATTTGAGAAAACAGGCGTTGATCTAGCAGGTCCTATTATAACAAAACCTAATTTAAAACGTTCAAAGATAACCCTAAAATCATATATTGCTATATTCATTTGTTTTTCGACCAAAACCGTTCATCTAGAAGTTGTTTCGGACTTGACCACAGAAGCATTTTTAGCCTGTTTGAGAAGATTCATTGCTCGAAGATCTAAACCCTGTGTCATATGGAGTGATAATATCACAAATTTTAAGGGTACTTGTGCTCTTTTGAAATCGTTCTATCAAATATGTTCTTAGGAAGAAATTCAGCGATTTAGTGCTGAAGAACGAATTCAATGGAATTTCATACCACCTGCATCCCCACATTTCGTCGGAGTATGGGAATCAAATATAAAAACCATGAAGAGAATCCTCTTGAAGATAACTAAATCCTCTATCTTAAATTTTGAAGAGATGTCAACACTTGTGACACAATTTGAGGCAGTTATGAATTCATGTCCGTGTAATTGATCTCAAAACCTCTACAGGTATGTTACGTCGAAATATCCCCAAAGTAGTACTTTTGCCATTTTATGATTATATTGGACAACCGTCCAACGCCGGTCGGGGTGTTCCGGCTAATTCTCAAGACAGCTAATTAGCCAGCGCATGCTCTCTTTGAACTGTCTACTTTTGAACTGAAACGAATTAATCTTTTTGTTGATGTTAGAATTCTTTAGATGTGATGTGTCGAATGTAACTTCTCGGTTGCCCTTTTGTCTCCAAAAGCATAAACAGATAAAGTTTCTTTTCTAATAACCGGCAATTGTATTTTTTGTGAAATGCCACTAATTATACATGTTCTCATGCTACCATTATCTAATAAGACACGAACTGGTTCATTATTATCATTTTTAGGATCTTTTATTAAAACAGAACAAATCTGCAAAAATATGTTGCAATGCGCGTTTTCATTCTGTACATTACTAGTGGAATTGTTACCAAAATGGGAAATAGATACCACACTTTTATCAACGTTTATTTTGGAATCATTTCCAAATTGAAAACAAATAGCCCTATTATGTTTCTTACCGCAAATATCGCACATTTTGGTATTTTCACAGTCTTTAATTCTGTCTTTGCACTGTAAACATAAAAAAGCATCTTCCCTGCTTTTTAGTATTTCTTTCTTATGATAAATGGTTAAAGACTTACACATTTCACTATTATGATCAACAGTATTACAAAATAAACACAAATTCTTATTTACTGAAGCCATTAATTCAGTAGATGGAACACGATTTTTTTTAATATCCTTTAGTATTAAATTAATATCGCGGCTTACATTTCAATTGTTTATCTGTAAATTTTGGTCTATATTCAAATTTATTATCATTAGAAAATGATTTCTTACCATCTAAGTCATGGATAGTTGACACCCGTTCTCTATTTCCAACTTCATTTTTAAGAAAACTCATAAGTTTATCTATATTCCACATTTCTCCTTCTTTTAGATTTCTATTAAATTCTAAGATCAGATCTGGGGGTATTAACTTCAGTAAAATTGGGCAAAGTAACCCACTGTATGTGTCAGGTTTTACACCTAACGACTCTAAGTTTCGAATTTGCACTAGACATTTATTGTATAAATTTCTTAATACACCAGTGTCAGAAGAACGTTTCAAACCTTTCATATTTAATAATTTTTTTAAGTGAGCATGTACGAGCATGTCATGTCTACCATACCTTTGCTTCAAAAGCGATAAGGCCGCTGCATAATTATTTTCAGTTAATCCAAAATAATTAATCGTGTTTGCAGCCGCTTCTGCAACCAAACTTTTCAAATACGTAAATTTTTCGATTTCTGTTAGAGTTGGGTTTTTATCTATCGCTAACTCAAACTGATTCCAAAATTCTAAAAATTTGTCTTGTTCCCCCCAAAATTGGTTTATTTGTAGCTTTGGTAATTTTACTCTTTTTAATTCAGCAGCAGAATGACATGTTCGCATTGAATCAATGTTATTACTATGTGTAATAGCTGCATTAGAATATAAACTTTTAATTTTAAAGTTTAATATATTTCTGTAACTTATTATTTTCTGGTCATATTCTTCAATATTCAATATTTCATTTTCGACATTTTTGGCATTTATTAGGCTTAAAATGTTATTATCATGATCCTTAAGAGTCTTACATTTAACGTTTAACTTATCGACTAATTCTTGTAAATTTTCTAAAGAATATTCATTACTAGCTAAATACTGTTCAATTTCTTCAAATAACTTATTTAATAAATTTCGATGCGTATCACGCATCTTTCGCTCTTTATTTTGGTTCATTTTCAAAAAAGAAAATATAATAACAAAAATCAATACTCACCAGCTCCAAATCGAAACAAAACAAAAATATTACGCAGTAATCTTTTCACATCTATACTTGTCGGAGCGATGCACCACAAATATTCGATTTATTTTCTACTTAATCTAAACATTCATTTCAAAATAAATCTAGCATCAAGGTGGCTCAGTGTAACTTATTTGTACGAATAATCAACATCCTTTAATGCCCAAAACAAACATTTAATTACAAAACGGAACATAAAAATATATGAAGTTACATTCGACACATCACATCTAAAGAATTCTAACATCAACAAAAAGATTAATTCGTTTCAGTTCAAAAGTAGACAGTTCAAAGAGAGCATGCACTGGCTAATTAGCTGTTTTGAGAATTAGCCAGAACACTACTCTTAAAAATTATTAAAATCCTGTACTGTAACGGAAATACACATGTGAACGCATTTTCATAATTCTAGCTTATAAGGAAGTATTATAAAAGTAAATCTTGACACACAAAAACCAGGCTTTATTAAATAAAATAATGTAAAAACAGGAGCTGTTAAGAAAGTATAAGGTACTTGTATCCAATATGGACAGTGCTCTCAATATGGAACCCCTAATATCTTTAAAAGCAACAATTTGGTTCGAGAGATGGCGCTACATGTCCGTGAAGAAATGCAATTGAAAAGATAATTAAGCCTGGAAAGTGCAAAAAAGCTCTCTGTTCACCATTTGGAAGGAAATTTGTTGTTTCGTGGTGTGCTGATCGTAATTACCGGTAAGTTTAAATTCTTATTAGATATGATAAAATTACTTTAAATATTGAAAAGTGGAGTATTTTAGAAAACTGATAAAACAAATTTTCGATTGCTATTGCATACATTGCTTCAAAATGTTTTCTTTGCTTATTTATTACAAGATTTAGTAAAACTATGCTCGATTCCCAATAGGGATTCCTTATGTTCACATTGTAAATACAGCAAGTGAACCTTCAGATTCACTTGCTGTATCCTCCAATCCTCCAAGAAACTTCCTCAAAGAAAAAAATCCTCCAAAAAGCATTTGCAGAAAAATCAAAAGGAGCCTCCCCTCAGTAGGGTATCTGTTGCGAAATGCAGGTACCAGCGGTATGACTTCCTCAACAAAGAAGAGCTGATACTTCTTCTTATGCAGTATTGATGCTGTTGCAGACATGCGGATCTGCATCACATGCGGCAGATATGTCCATGAGGACTGTGTGGGACATACAGCCCATGATGAAGAAGTTTTTATTTTTCCATCCTGTGAGGACTGAGTAATAAGCACACGTAAATTCTGCAGGCAGATGCAATACAGCTAAGCAAAACCAACTATATTATTTCATAATATTTTCTAGCAACTGAGGTGCTTTACATCTGTGTTCGAAAAGCCACAACCGAAAATGACTCCCCCTTCTAAAGTGCATGTTATGAAGATACTTACTGTGCCTCCCCCTCTCCCGCAATACATTGAGATATTTTTTTTTTATCTCCTCTACTCTAAAATCTCTTGGAAGAGTGGTTCTTCCAAACCTGTGTAGTAGGTCAATAAGGAGCCACCTGTCCCTAATATTAACATGCATGACCAGAATAGGGACAGGTGGTTCCTTATATGGGCACTTGTAAACATTTATTGTTTTTATCATTAAATTTAAACTAGAATAATTACAAGGTCGCTAATTTTAATAATGATAGTTAACAGTCCTAGGATATTGGTCCAGGTATATTTTTGGAGTCCTATGACGTGTACACGGGGATGAAAACAATCAATTTTCTTTAGGGCGTTCATATTGGGTAACAGGTACTTTAGACAGACCCTCATTAATTGAAAGGTACATTATAATGAAACTGTTATTTGACAAATTGTGAATATTGATAGCATTTGCAATTTTGTTTCATCGATAGATATTATAAAAATAATTTAATTTCTAGGTTTTTTTTTAAGAACTGGACATCCGTAATTAACATAATATTTAAATTTTTAAATTACGAGCAGTTTTCGAAAAGTGAAGATACAATGTCGCATACTCACTCCAAAAATTTTTAATTGATAAAATTTCCATTTCAAATTACTTACTGGTATATGCCTTATTTTCCGACATTGTTGCCGCCAATGTCTAAGTATTTGCTACGTCTGGATGCAAGGTTTTGTATCCCACTGTTTCTTGTTGAAACCATATTTCAACTTCGATTTTGATGTCATCATCGTCGTGGAAATTTTGTCCTGCAAGATGTTTCTTTAGGTAAAGGAATAAATGGTAAATGCTGTGTGCAAGGTCCGTTCCCATCACAGATCACAAATGACATACTTGTTCTGATTCTTTCTTGAACATTGGCCGTACCTCCATAGACCCCATTTCGTTACATTTTGCCGATTCATAATGTTCCCATAGACGGGAACAACTTCATTGTGAATAGCCACTGGGCGACCTTTTTTATGAAGAAAGCATATGAGGAAAAGTACTTCACATTTGGCGGCATCCTGATTTGAAGCAGAACTTATAAACGCGCGCTACGCGAAACAGACTTCGGTACCAATTACGAATGACAGCGAGGGAAAGGTCAAATGTTCAAGGTTATAATGTGTGTTGCCAACGCTCTCATTAAAACTTTTTCTTTCCTGCTATCTGAGCTGAATCTTTATTTTTAGAAAACACTTTGTACTTATCATTATTATATTATTTATCACTAACATTAGAATAGATAACATTATGATTTTAATTAAAATTTGACAAACAAATTTTGACTATTACTATACGCACATTGTGCTGGTTTTCAAAATAACAATTTTCATTTGTAACAAAGGAAAAAGAAAACAACTTCATGTGCTTTATATTTTTCATAAAAAAGTAACTTTTCATTTTTATGTTCCGCATTTTCATTTCCGTTTCATTTAACACCATACACTAACATATATTTAAAAAGAACATTTCTAATTAAATAACCACCACATATTTTCTGTTTAATTTGATAATCCTTTATTTACTTCTTTCATTTTTCTTCTTTTTTGAAAATATATTTTGTTTATTTTCGTAATTGAAACTATCTAATCTTTTAAACTATCAACATTATTTTATAAATTCATTTGGACGTCTTTGTTTTTTAATGTTTCATTTCTTCTCCATGAAACGTTTTTTATAAACATCCATAATAGATTAATTCTTTGAAAAATAAACAAGGTTATACATTGTTTTAAATATAATTAAATAAATATCTCCCATTCTTCATATAAATAAGTTTCAAGGAATTTCTTTAATTTTCAATTGCAAATGCTTTAAAATTTTAAATCTTTTTCTAATATTTTGTTGATAACATATAAAGGAAAAGAAAATTTTATAAATTATAAGAAAGGTGAAAAATGGTTCATATATAATGAACCGAATCAATTGAAAGTGAATCGATTTTGATTTCCGTTACGTTTTTAATACTAAACAGAAGGCAAGCAAATATTCATGCACAAGTGGCCAGTGTTTTTCATCCAACTATATTAATGTTTTACACCTTTCATAAAATAGCTATAATTTTGGGGGTAATCGCTGTTAACGGTGCCATTGTAAATGCCGCATAAATGTGACAGCAACTTTGTATAAGGTGGAAATATAAAATGGAAAAATGCAATAAAATAAAATTTTGTGTATGTCGCTACTTCGGGGTAAAAGCAGGATTTCGGAATCCGATGTCTCTTTCTTCAGTTGCTGACCGAAGCGGTACTGATAGACGGTATCTGTAAGAATAGCTCCGGACAAATTAAAATCTAAATTCAGTAAATTTAAGATAGATGGACAGGGGCGTTTAATGCGTTGGACGATAATGCAGGCTTCGACATCATTATAGCCACCTATCCATTTAAATAAACGGTCAAGTGTGAGCATTACTCGCGCACAGAGGGTTCCGTAGAATAAATATATGAAATATATGTAAATCTTGATTTTTATTATGTAACAGTATCTTCAAGCAAACCTAAAATAAGTCCAATTTTGCCAAATTGCATAATGTTTTAACCCTGTTGGGGCACATGAGGATGATGATGTAGGGATTTGAAACTTTTTACATATGATAAGGGGACATAATAGCATTGTATCCATAATGGGTCAGTAACAAATTATTTTTTTAATAGCTATTAAAATTCAGGAAATTTAGCTTAATTTAGCTAAAATTCGGGGATTTCGCGACCCTTTTGGTGCATGAAGATGATGTTCAAGGGATTTGAAATTTTTTACAAAAGGTAAGGGGACATAATAGCATTGTATCCCCAATGGGTCAATAACAAATTAATTTTTTTAATAGCTATTAAAATTCAGGAAAATTAGCGTAATTTATCTAAAATTCGAGGATTTCGCGACCCTTGGGGCGCATGAAGATATCAATTCAGGGGGCGGAATTTTTTTTACACATTAAGCAATACAATGCGCAACTTTCGCATACCGGGCCGATTTTGAATTCGAAAATTTTATATTCTACGCTCCACCCTAGTATATATGTCTACAATGTATATATGACTAGAAGATAATGTTGGTGGTGCATCAAAAGTGAGCATTTCGCCATCAGAAAATTATTCCACAGTTGTAACACTATTGTCTGAGAGAAAACATATCTGAAAGAAATATCCAAAATTTTAGTTGTAGAAACTCGCACGGATTAATAAAATTGCTAAAATATATTTTAGATTACTTTTTCAAATTTGTAACATTTTCCATTTTGTTCTATAAAAATGCAATAATTTTTGTAAAAATAAAAATAACAAATTTTTTGCTATATTATTCATCAATGTCATACATAAATCTTATAATATCTTCCCTACATTGTATCAAAATTCACCCGTCTAACACACACGCACCCCTAGTAAATATATACGTTTTTATGTTCCATATGTATTCAAAGTATAAAAATCTAAGTAAAAATAGTTTTCAACGTAATGCTGACGGTACTCAAAAGTACCGCTTTGAAAAGTGCTTTGTAATGTAAACAAACTGAAAATTAATTTTTTTTCAGCATATCTAATTGTCAAGTGATCTATTTAAAACATGAAAAAAATATGATAGTCTTACATTTAAAATTTAAAATGTTTCCAATTAAAAGTTATGAATACCATGTCAGACAAGAAAATGGAAGAAAAATTGACACTCACACGCACTAAAATAACTTCGAGAACTATTTTCAACTTACTGAAAGTGCTATTGCTGTCTAGTGATGATCAAAGAAAGTATATATACTCTTGTTTCCTAAAAGATTGCATTCGATGGGTGTGTTTTAATTGGTATAGAAACTGTGGTACTTCAAAGTACTGCCGATGCATAAAGAGTCAATAAAGTCGTCCTCTTTACCAACATGGATAAGTCTCCTTAAATCATTTATTATTTAAATAAAATACTTGGTTTGAAAATGAATGGATTGTTGTCATTATACCAAAGAATTTCATACGCAAACACAAACACAAGCACAAATATTTTTATGTTTCAGAGTTTAGTTATTGTCTGAGCGAAGCGAAGGCTAATACTCAGCGAAATATTACTGTCCGGACACATTACTACTACGATGGATATTAACGCCATGTCCTACTAAAAAAAAAAGCCTAATAAAACCTTTCGTCAAGCATAACTCAAAAAATATTTGTCGGATTGCGTTTCTGATTGCACCAGAAGGTACCTATGAGGGTCGCCTACTCAATGCACCTACTATGAAAAATAAGTTCCAAACCGTTTAACAATTATATAGAAAAAACTGATAAAAAAGCACAATTTATCTGCATACGTCACAGAAATTTGGTGTGCGTCACTTTCACCGGTTGATGTTTTCGTAGACAACTGGTTTGAACACATGGAGCAAAAAAAAATACGCACGCATTAATATTGAATAGATCAGTTTCCACCACGTGATCACAAACCTTGCAACAACCCGTGGCAACCAGTTTTGGTGGGCAAACAAATAATAATACAGTAATCCGTACCACGGTGACCGTTTTTAGCCTGTTGTATAAAATCTGGCCTGTTGTATGACATACAATTGTGGATGATTAAAACAAAAGACATGAGTGTTTATTGCTCAGGGAGATGATCTTTCTCTGGATGTCTGTCTGTCTATCATACAGTATGCAATTTTCTTGTAAAGGATGATATTATTATGCAGTAAAACCTCCATAACGGACACACCCGATTAGTGGACACCTCTATTTAGAGGGCATTTTTTCGATTACCAACCCTTAAATAACTGTACATTTTTTGCTCTGAGTAGCGGACACCTCCAAATAGAGGACAAATTCTGCCCTCCCGAGGTGTTCGCTATTCAGAAGTTTTACTGATAAAACCTCCATAGCGGACACACCTGATTAGCGGATACCTCTATTTAGCGGATATTTTTTCGATTACCAACTCTTAAATAACTGTACATGTTTTACTCTCAGTAGCGGTCACCTCTAAACAGAAGACAAATTCTGCATTCTCGGGGTGTCCGCTATTCAGAGGTTTTACTGTATATAATATTGATAGTTATTTTACAAAGGCCACACAAAAGAATAATAATATATGAAACGAATATAAACTAAATTCGGGATTGGTAGATCGCTGATGGTAATGTAATTTTAGGTTGTTATTACAGTCATCCGCAGCATGTTTTTAGAGTTTCGTTCATTTAACGAAACCCTACCTGTCTCACTCCTTTGTCTGTCTGTCTGTCCGTCTGTCACAGAGCCCGTTCTCAGAAACTATATATATCGGAGACTTGAAAATTTGCATACTTATAGCTGAATACCACACATCAAACGGCAAATAATAAAATTTTGAAAAAGTCTAATATTTAACCCTCTGGGCTCTAACTTGTGTATTTTAAGCAATTTTTCTAACTCAGCCCCTAATTTAATTAAGTTGGAGACATGAAATTTTGCACACTTATAATTGAACATCTCACATCAAGCGACAAATAATAAAATTTTGAAAAAAGGTTTAATATTTAACCCTCTGGGCTCTAACTTGTGTATTTAAAGCAATTTTTCTAACTCAGCCCCTAATTAAGTTGGAGACATGACATTTTGCATACACATAGCTGAACACCTCATATATAACGACAAATAATAAAATTTTGAAAAAGTCTAATATTTAACCTTCTGGGCTCTAACTTATGTATTTTAAACAATTTTTCTAACTCAGCCTCTAATTAAGTTGGAGACATGAAATTTTGCATACTTATAGCTGAAATCCTCACATCAAACGACAAATAATAAAATTTTGAAAAGGTCTAATATTTAACACTATGGGCTCTAACTTGTGTATTTTAAGCAATTTTTCTAACTCACCCACTAATTAATTGGAGACATGAAAATTTGCATACTTATAGCTGAACACTTGCGATAACACGATAAATCATAAAATTTTGAAAAAGTCATATTTAACCCTCTGGGCTCTAACTTGTGTATTTAAAGCAATTTTTCTAACTCAACCCCTAATTATGTTGGAGACATGAAAATTTGCATACTTATAGCTGAACACCTCACAATAAACGACAAATAATAAAATTTTGAAAAAATTTAATATTTAACCTCTAACATTTTGTCTCGCGCAATTTTTAAATTTAAACTGTTTTGCAATACTATTTTTTGTTCATTTTGCATAATAAGTGTAATGTGACGCAATTTCTTCTATTTCAGACTTCTAACGCATGTTAATGAATTTATTTTACAATATCCTTTCTCTTTCAAAATTCACATGTAAATATAGTTTTAATGGCGTAATTTCCAATAAGTGCCTGCTTTTTATATCTAATTATTTAATTCTAATTTGAAGGGTTTTTTTCTGTTTATAATAGTAACGTGTAAATATTTTTTTTTTTATTTGAAGCAAACATTATTGTTTGCGCTGTTTATACAGTTGGCAACAGTTTAAATTAATACCATTTTCTAAAATATATAAAAAATATCAGTCAAGATCCTGAATATTTGAATTTAAAATAGAAATAAAACCTCAAAAAATGAGTCAAATTAAAAAAAAAATAATGAAATCTGCACACCGGGATTTTCTATTGAATAAAATGATGTAAAAATGATTAAATTCACATGTATAGCTTTTGCTCCTATAAAAAATTTTTTAATGGAACGATTTTGTCCAACTTTAGCATTAAATATCTCTTAAAATAATTCTTCGATTTGAAAACTGTATGCATTAGCGTGTTGATCAAACATTTCGCTCACTGATTTTCATATTTTTGTATGCAATAGTTTTCTTATTATTAACGAAGAAAGACTTCACAAAAACTTCAAAACCGGCGGCGGCGGCGGCGGCGGCGGCGGCGGTGACAGCGTTAGTTACTTTTTTTAGAATAGAGAGATATATAAAAATGAAAACTTGTCTATCTGTCTGTTTGTAATTCTATAAAAATCCACAATTTGGAAGCCAAAATTGTGAAAAGATACGTACATGTGTATTATAACATGGCCGAGGCAACTAAAGTAATCCGGAATCGAAATAATTTATAGTTAATTTTTAATTAATAAAAAACCACCGATTTAACAGCAATTTCTTATCAAATTTAAACATTTTTTGTTGTAGCAGTTGCCAACAATTAAAAAACACAATAAAATTATTACTACTACAATTAATTTTCTACTGCAAGATTTCCACATGAAAAATGAAAATGAAATAAATAGTTTGACCAATTTAAATGAAAGTGAATATAACTTCATAACTTTTCTATTTCAAGGTTTCCACGTGAAAGAGGAAAATATTACGTCATAGTGGAAATATAAAGGACGTGGTGGATATAGTATAATGTCACATGAGTGTGAAAAATGTATTGAAGCATGATAAAAACCCAATTAGGGAAATATTGGCCTATTTTAACATTATTGATCCAATTATAAATTGAAATAAGTTCATTTATGGCTGTATTCTTTTGCGTCTGTTATATGCATTTATAGATTTTTATATAGCGTTTTCATATGATACATTCATACAACATTTCGACTGCTTTTTTTAATGTTTGTTTTGTGTTGTATGCTAAATTTTGAAATTGATTTTTCAGTACAAACATCCTTCAAATTCTGGGCAACGCCGGCACTTTAGTTTGTAACAGATAAATGGCTTTTGTATCTGTACATCTAATGCTAATATTATAAAGCGTTAGAATATTATAAAGTATATAATATTATTAATGCTTGTACGTTTGTGAGGTGTTATCTCTGAAACTACATAGCCAACTTAAAAAAAAATGTTGCTGGCCATCTCTGCTCCGAAAAAAAAGACTATTTTATGTCAGTGCAAGAACCTACATCGCTGCAGAAGCAAAAAAGTTCTAAAATTGCGATTTCTGCGATATTGATTGGGTTAGAAACTTTAAATTTGGTGCGGTAGTTACTTTTAAGATGTAAATACTCGTAATGAACGCTCTCTAAAAGGTTCAATTTGACGGATAAACGTAAAAATTTCCAGAAAGGTTCTAAACTATGATTTATTTGGAATACTGAAATTTTTGGGATACTGTTGGGGTTAGAAACTAGAACTTTGGCATGGTAGTAATTAATAAGATGTAAATGCTCGTTGTAGAACAAATTCTAAAAAATAGAAAGACTAAACAAAGCGGAAAAAGATCTAAAGATGATCTGAGTAACGAAGTACATGGAATTGTTAGGAATATAAACATGAAAATTGACATGGCTGTATTTATCATGACGTAAATTCTCGCAATAGAACAATTTCTAAAAATGTCGCTATATAAAACAGTGCAAAAACATAAAACTTTCAAAATTTTTCTATTTCTGTGTTACTGCTGAACCCAAAATCTTGAAATTTTGCTTCGGGTTAGTATTAAAATATACAATTGTCTCTATGAATGGTTTCTAAAAAATTTAAAATTTAAAAAGATGAAATTAACGGAAAGCGATCTCAATTACCATTAATTTGGAATTATTAGGTACAGCAACTTTAAATATTTCATAACGCTACATTTTCTCCGCAAAACATGCGATTTAAATGCAACAAAACTGATAGATACCCACTTACCATTAAATAAATTGTGTAAATATTGAATAAAGGCCTATATGAAACAGTGAGTAGGTTTCCCGAAAGTACTTGTTAAAGTGTTCCTTCTCTAGGCTTTTCTCTCTCTCGCCAAGGCCACTATCAGAGGAAAGTGCCGTTTTAAATATGATATGAATTTTTTATCCGATTTATTTTTCTAGACATTTTATCATAAGGTCATATACTCAATTATCATTAGTAGCTTTTTTATATATTAACTTATTCAGGTGAAATTTTATAATCGGGTTCATATAGGCGTATGTTAGCTTGCATGATTTCCTGAATAAATATGTATGGATTTGTACATTACTTCAAATGACACTTTGACAGCTCAAAAGTTATGCAGACGATATATTCAGATCTTGTGTCATACTTTATGTTGTAATCATTACCGATTTCTTTTATTTAATACATGCTAAATACAGCTCAACTTGTGCAGAATATGTTTGAAAACAAAACAATACAGCGTATGTAGTGGCCAGCATACACTCATCATTTAAATCCGATCGAGCATATCTAAAACACACTCTAACGAAGCATTGCATGCCACTGTTGATGTATTCGGTACTTTGATACTATATTAGATTTTGAGGAGAGAATTCCTTAAATGTTATCGACAACCTCATTGCATCCTTTGAAAACAGATATTGTACAATATTAACTATTCCGGGGGAGCACACACCATATAAAGTATAGTCCATTCTTTTTAAACATCATATATTTGTCATTTAAAGTTACTCAAATTGGTGCGGAGCGTCTGATTATGCTCTTGACATCATTTAATACAGTTAAAATTCCGATATAAGTAATTTAGTGTTTCATTTTCTATTTTACTTTTAATATATTGCGTACTTTCAATTTTATATCCATGCATGGCTGTCTTGAATGGTTTGATTTCCCATTTTTTTAAACAGTATATACGAATTTATATATAAGATTTTGTAATTCTACGATTCGTTTATTTTCATCATTTCAGTTTATCGCAGTATATGTACAATTAAAGATAACATCTCATTTTCTTTGCTTCCACATGTTATTATTAAATCTATGTTCTCAGTAATATCGCTCAGACTAATCCCTCTGAGGTAAGTCCTAGTTTAAATATTTTTTATTCAATATAAACCATATTTAATCAATACAGTATGTTTCATTTCGTTCGGTGAAGTTTCTTCATTACTTCGTGAGCTGCATATAGCTGCACTTGTACAACATCTGAAATATTTTTCTAGCAAATAATATGATACTGTTGATTTTTCAGATCTCCCAAGGGTGTAAAGATTTTTCCATTTAAAATATTTTGATATTATCTAAATTATTAGTAATTCGAAGGTTTAAAGCCGGCAAACTACGTTGTATAGATCGAAATATCACATTTACATTCTAAAACATTTAGTCGATAGTCTCAAGACACATATGGTCTAGAATTGTTTATATAGAACGCGGTACAATTTTGGTTAGCTAACACATCCAATTTCTGGTAAAATGTAAGATAAAATTGCCAAAAGCAACAGTTGGAAAACAAACCAAAAAAAAAAAAAAAAAAAAAAAAAAAAAAAAAAAAAAAAGCAAAAATCCGCTAATTATAGTCTATCAATTCTGTGGCTGCTTTCAAACCTGATCTTGAAACAAATTAGAAAGTAGCGAATAGTCTGTTAAGTGATATTTCCACAGCAAGCTGACAATAAGAAATCTTAAATATTCTCAGGTATGAAATTCAGTGTCAAAATGGTAACGAACTAAACCAATTAAGATTATTCTGGACTAATTATATACCAATGGATATATCAAGTTATTACAAATGATTAAATATTTTTAGGTATTTATTATGAAATGGAGTAAAATGTTAATTCTCGGTTGGCATCAGACAATCTACTATAAGGTAATCTTTGTTAAGTTTTTTTCGAATTTTTCAATGCCATATTACTTCTTTAAATAGGAAATAGTATAAAAAATGTGTTTGATTATGATTAAGACATGCACGGAGAATATGTCAAGGTCTGTTATTCAGAAACAGAGATATAAAATCGAGGTACTTTCGTTGTTGTTGCATTACGAATGTGTTCAACTTTGCAATGCCTCATACTACACAAATGCATAAAATGTATTGGGTTCGTTAAAAATCGCACTTTCCTGAAAATCTAAGATCTATACCTTTTTTCTGGGGACCATGTCCGATTAACCCGTAAGTGGAGACATGAATTTTCTAACGTGGTCAGAGACATAGAGTCAAAATGACTCCAATGTTATTTTCCTTTTTTGTCTTTTTTAAACAGCATTGGAATTTATTTTAGAAACGCAATATAGTCTGGGAATCATGTAATTACCAAAATATTAAAAATAATTATATTAAAACTATTAAATGTGATACTACTAATTGTTGGAAAGATAATATAAGAAAAACCTAAACAACCTTTTAATGAGTACTTACTTCATTTAGATATCATGGGATGATACTAAAGTTAATAACTGTTACAAATAAACAAACAAAAATGAAGAATCCAATATTTTAAAATATTACCTTAATAATATTTCTTTGTTCTTTTTGCTTTTTACATCATTCAAATGCAGCTTGGGCATACGGCTACGGAACAATGCCCACATACTGGATGTTTACAAGAATGGCATAGAGTAGATGGTTTCCTTTTCAACTTTTTTGGGCAAATAGCACAGTATTTTTAGTAGGTAATTTCCAACTGCTATCTGCACGTACTTTTTCCTCCACTTTACCAAATATATTCGCAATTGAAAATATCACTTCTTGTCGGATACGGATATTTTTTAACCTCCTTTTTAACTATTCACTGGCAAGCTGCTTTGTGAGGTTCTTTTTAAAATCTAGCCTTGACTCTTTTCTATAGTCTCGTGTGGCCTGGTAAATAATAAATGCTTTAACTGCACTTATATCCATAAGGTGAAAAAATATAGGTATTGGCCGCCTTCTGGTTCCCCGACCAGTACAATATACGACATTTTTCATCCAAGGCATCAACACCAAATTCGGTATTATTATAAAAGCAATAATTTCCGGCTTATTGATGTCTGTAGCTTGGGATATTGATGAGTGCATAGACGACACTAGAAATACAGCTTTGTCTTTTTTAGGGACATATGATACCTAGGTTATATCCTTCGAAAAGCCATAAATTGAATTCCTGACTATTGTGCTTCTGTTTGGAAGGAATTCTTTAAGCATTTCTGGTTTTTTTTTATGTTCCAACATAGATTAAGATTTACTCCTTCAAAACTTCTACAAGCTCAACTGATGAAAACCAATTGTCTGCTGTTATATTCCTGTTTGTGCCTGCAATACCATCAGACAAGCGCACAACTGCCTGTGTTGGTTTTTGCAACATTTTATCTTCTTCTGAAAGTGCCATACAATCAGAAATTTTACCACAATATATATAGCCATTGAATAAGTAATTTTTTCTGGCATCAGTTAAAGCCATTATTTTCAGTTCATATATACATGGCTTATTAGGCATGTACATCTTGAATTTACTCCTTTCTCTAAAACTAACAAGCATCTTATCGATACATGCTAAAGTGTCAATACTGTAAGCTGACTGAGAGTTTGTGATTAATTTTTCGAAAATCTCTGATATTAATGACACTGGATTTTCCCTTAATTGTTTTTCTCTCGTATTTGTGTCATCAAACCTCAAGCATTGGAGTAGAACTGAAAAGCGTTTCACGTTCATGATACACTGGAAAATGTCTCGACCCTTGCCATCTGTTGCAAACAGTGAACTGAGACCATCATGGTTTGATTTAAAAGCAGCTGTGTAAAACAGTAGACCCATAAATCTGCGTAATTCCACTATATCCAAATCGCGCAAATCTGACATATCTTGATCTTAGTTTTGCCTAATTGCAGCAAGTTTAAGATTAGTAGATTTCACAATCATAAGCAGCATGTCGATCGAGAAAATGTTGGCACAGGCTTCATTTTCAGTCAACGATATCCGTTGAAAATTAGGACGAATTCCGGGCAGCTTCAAAACAATATTGTGCTGAGGCGTCCGGAAATGCGAACTCACTAACGGTTTCTTTGACCACTTGAATTTATTTTTTCCTTTCCTATAGAAATAATTTTCCATATCAACCATGTCGTCTTCCTCTTCTGAATTTACATCCGAATTTTCTTCCCTTTCTTGTTCGCTTTCTTCTTCATGATCGCTTATAATCGTTTCTGCATCGCTAATATGAGAGTCTTTTTCTGACAATTCGCCTTCTTTAAACCATTACATTACAGTTTTTTTCAAAATCTGGATCACATGACCGAATTTGTTTCCTCCAAGGTCCTGGTTGAGTATTATCCCTTTCTTTTTATACAACAATATATTATTCTAGGCAAAGAAAGCGGATTGCAATGCTAAATATGTAGAAATTAACTAGTGCGTTATATTTTTTTCAGTCACAGTTTCAGAGACGTGGAGTCAATCTGACTCCACAAATAGCAACGAAAACTTTGAAAAAAAAATAACTCGGATATAGGCGTGTGTTCAAACTTGGGCTTCTGCCAACATACTGATAAAAGATCTACTTGAAGGTACTGAGTAGATGATCACATTCAAGGACAAAGAACAACGTGAGAAACAGAGCCAATGAACAACGCGGAGTCTGCTTGACTCCCGTCTCCAGTTACTGGTTAAGCTATCGTGCGCCTCAAAACTGCTCTAATACATGTCTGGCATGAAACATTGGCTTTTCAGAAGGTTTTACTCTCCCGTCAAAAAGTATTACATCAAGACTTAAAAAAAAAACTACATTAAAATATTAATCATTTTTGATCATTTGCAATTTTCTGCAGTCCAGTATTTAATACAATACTGTACCGTACATCCGACAGTTCTGGTTTCTAATCTGCATTTAAAAAGTATTATTTCAAAATTCAATTTATGGGTTAAGCTAAATTTTAATAGAAATGTGATTTTACACTTAAATACCATCTAAAATATTTCTTTTGATTTAAAGTCACTGTTAAATTTTATCTACAATTTTTATTATCTTTAGCTTCTAAATTTTTTAACGTGCATTTAAATCTACACAGTAATGATAATAATAAGAATTACAAATGTGAAAATATCGATTTCTGATCCTTTTTATGCGCATCATTTCTGATAATGTTTAGGTATTGACTTCTTAGGTAATATATGAAATCTCATGAACTGAAATTAACTTGACATTGATGGATGAGAATTTGATATGCAGTTTTCCTGGAAATACAGAAATGTTTACATCGTCGATAAAAATATTTTAAGGTAAACTTACTGAAACAACTAAAACGTTCTTATCCCCTTGAAGTAATTATTAAATATTATATAAATAAACGAAAACGGTAAATGGAGCGTAATTAAAGCACACAATTTAATAAATGCGTTCATATTTCATTTCCAATTGTAATTCTGTATAACAGTATAAAATACAAAATAATTCGTTGCTAAAGTTAAGAAATTTTGGAATTTCTATACTCGATTTTAGAACAGCTTTTAAGACAGTTACAGGAATTTCGTAACTTTTAAACAAATAGATTTTATTTATTTATTTATTTATTGATATAATTAAAAAGTCTACGTCTGAATTCATTCATATTTATAAAAACTTTTCAAAATAACAGACATTACATTACATTACAATATAAAAACACTAAAAACAATATAAAAGGACGTTTCAGATTCATTCTGAATCCCTCATCAGCTAATTCCTAACGTAAAAGTCGTACTAGATTTTAAAGTTCAACAAGTAGAAAAACATTATATCAAGTTGCCAAAAAATTATAGTTAAAACAAAACTGAATATTCTATTGATAGAGATGCAGCCTCGTTAATTGCTAAATCAGCAGTTCTCGTGTACCAAGCTTCCAAAAACATACGATTTGCATAAATGCTGCAGCCTGATATAATTATATAAGCATTCTCAAAACTCGGAAAATGATCAGTTTTCACGGCGTGGTTAACAATTTTAGAATTTAAAACTTAATTAAAATTACTTGAAACAAGACTTAAGGAGCATACACATGCTTTTAGAAATAAAACTTTAAATTCTTAATATATTTACTTGATTTGAAATGTTTTTGTAATTGGAACTATATGTCTACGACCAACGGTTGAGAAATTAAAGATCGGCGATCGATAACATATTGCACCCTGTATATATAAGCAAAATTTCGTATTCTTTGCACAGAGAATGGTACGCTAATGCTAATGAAACTAGTATTTTACAATTTAAAAACGTTCTTGAGCTATAAATGATGTTTTACATCTGCTTATACAGTAATCAATATTTTATTACACAAACATATAAAAGAATTTTCCAGCCGTTAATGGTGTATGCAAATGCAAAAAATCTTCCCAATGCTCTTTCTTTATTGATATGCTTTAAAGAAAAATCAACAGTTCATATATTACAATTTTGTTGTAAAAGACAAATCAGCAACGTCCTTTTAATATATGTAACTCAAATGGCAGATATAGGCATGTAGTTTTTACATAAAACTTCGACAAAGCATTTTTAATTATATATTTATGTGTTTATATACATATTTATTTAGTTCGGGTTGAGCACCAATTTTTGATTTATCTCATAATTTGTATGTGAAAACCTCATTGAAAAAGATGTTTAAATCAATTATAAAAAATCAATATTTTATTACAGAAACATATAAAAGAGTTTTCCATCTGCTTATACAGTAATCAAAATTTTATTACAGAAACATATAAAAGAATTTTCCAGCCGTTAATGGTGTATGTAAATGCAAGAAATCTTCTCAATGCTCTTTTTTTATTGATATGCTTTAAAGAAAAATCAACAGTTCATATATTACAATTTTGTTGTAAAAGACAAATCAGCAACGTCCTTTAAATATATGTAACTCAAATGGAAGATATAGGCATGTAGTTTTTACATAAAACTTCGACAAAGCATTTTTAATTATATATCTATGTTTATATACATATTTATTTAGTTTGGGTTGAGGCACCAATTTTTGATTTATCTCATAATTTGTATGTGAAAACCTCATTGAAAAAGATGTTTATATCAATTATAAAAAAAAAAAAAAAAAAAAAAAAAAATGTCTTAACATAGTTTCAATTAGAAATTCTTTAGAACTGTGATTATACAGACTTTAAGAAAAAATGGAAGATTTGTTTAAAAAAAAAGAGCAAATGTTTTAAAGTAACAGAGATAAATAACAGTAAATAAATGTAAAAATACGAAGTGCGGATTCAGCATACTTCTAAATGTTAAAAAGTAAAAAACGTTTCATAATCGGGATTGTATCACAGTTACAGGGCTTTCCTGTTTTAAAGTAAAAATGTGCTGAATTTATAATGTTTTGAATATATTGTCTGTAGCTTATCAGTTCCAAATTCTGCCAGATTTTATAAACATTTGAATTTCGGAAAAAGTAAGCAAAATCGTAGTTTTTGGCTGCTACTAATTGAAAGGTTTTTTCAGAGAGATTTTTTTTTTTTATAAATCTATTTTAACTTTTGAAATATATAGATTTCTTTGTACAAAACATGGTACTTGAAAACGAAATCAGTGCGACAACCCATGCTTGCCTAAATACGTTGACCGACCCCATGCTTAGGTGGCCTGAAAAGAATAATCGCTTGAACAAAATTATCTGCAATAACTGGGCGATTTATAGTTTCATTCTGAGCATTTCTTTCTAAATACACGAACCCCCCCCCCCCCATTTAAAATGAAGATATTTAAAAAAACAAGATCAATTGTCGTCTTCCTATTGAGCTTGATCCAAACTCTGAGATAGTCAATACAAACACTTAATTTTTACATCATGTTTTAATTTTTGGTAAATTATACGAAGGAAACCGAACCGGAAGCCATTCTGGTAATTGTTTAAATATTATGAAGGTTTAAACTTTTGCACTTTTAATGTTAAATTCCTTTGTAATTGTTGCAAAATATATTGCAATACTGGCATATAACTCGAAACATACTTCGTGGAATAAGCTATAGTTTTGGATTCGCGTATACATATATATAGCTTCTAAAAATCGATTTTTATAAAAACAAGTTCATAACTTACGATGCATGTTTTTCTCAAAAATTTATTTCGAAAGCATAATTTGAATAAAATTAAGTTCGAAAATAAAAATGGAACTCTAGCCTAAGAATTTTTTAAAACAGAAATCGACTTATAAAAGATTCAAATATGCCTATCCAAAATTACAGCTCATTCCTCCAAGAAATTATGTTTAAATGATATACTTAAAAAAAGTTATACTTAATAGTGAGGAATTATCTAAGAATTCGGCGCACGCTATCCGTCATTACATTTGTTATTATAATCAAAAATAAATTCGTAAACATTCAACAAATTGAATACAAAATTATAGAAATTTTTATAAAATTCTTATTAGAAGAATAATGAATAAGTGAAAAGTGATTTTTGTATTTGAATTTGTATTTGCTACGTGTGAATTAAGAAATGAAAGTGTCCTAATATACGTTTTCTGATATTCAAAATTAGTAAAGAGAATATTAATGAAAATATCATATTCTGATTACGGTTAGATTTAAACTAAAATTGCACGTGAAACGAATAAATGATAGGGTAAACGCACCAGTAGTGGGCCACGTACCTGTAGTGGGCCACTAACTTTCAAAGTTTAAAAACAAGCTCACAATCCATTTCAGAAAAACGACTGAAAGAAATCTGATTAGTTAAAGTCCTTAAATGTTAACTTTCCATAAACAGTTTGGAATAATTGTCATTTTCCTCTAGATATATTTGTTTATCTTCTGGAATGTCTTCAAACACAGATTTTTTGGCAAATTCTTAATGATTTCATTAAGAGATAAGGTTTTATATAAAGCGTTGTTTCTTTAATATTATGTTTTATTTTGAATTAAAGTGCCGTTGATATACTCGATTACATTGTAAATAATTTTTTAGATTAGCTGAAAACTTAAAAATTGAAAATTATATTGATTTTAAGGGGTGGCCCACTTCTGGATCACAATTTCTTAAATTGTACCAATAGTGGGCATAGTGGCCCACTACTGGAGCACTTGTCAAAAAAAAATTTTATGTTTAAATTATTTTAATTAAGCATTTTTTGAGGTTCTAAGACTTTGTATATACACTGCTCAAAACAATTAAAGAATATTTGAAGTTTTATATAAAATAAAGATATAAACGAAATTTTTTTTTTGCCGAAAATAGAAGAAGAGAATCACAAATGCAAATTTTTCTGGTTTTCAAACTGTGGAGTATGCAAATTTTGAGTTCGACGTCAAAAACGTCGCTTCAGCGGCAGCGAATGAAATTTGACTTTCAACTGGATAAAAGAGAATGAAGACAAGGATGATCGGCATTCAGTGATTGCTTTGTTTCGATGAGTACGATGTCTCAGCGAAGTCATTTGACAGATTCAGAAGCTTTGAGAATTGTTGGTAGGTTAGAAGGGGGCCAAACTCAAGCCAAAGTAGCGCAAGCCATTGGAGTGTCACAAAGTGTCATTTCCAGGATCTGGAACCGTTTTTTGGAGAGTGGATGTGCAGGCCGAAGACCAGGGCAAGGTCGTAGACGGGCAACAACGCCCAATGAAGATCGGTATTTAGCGTTAACAGCTCGGAGACACCGAACCATGAACGCTACTCTTCTCCAACAACACCTTCCCTCGGCACAGGCACCACGATTTCAACCCAGACTGTCCGAAACCCGCTCCATGCTGTAGGTCTGTATGCTCGCCGACCGATGGTATGTGTTAGATTAACATCAAGGCATCGTCGCGACCGCAGGGAGTGGGCGACCGAGCATGTCAACTGGAGGAGAAATGAATGGAGCAATATTCTGTTTTCTGACGAGTCCCGTTTTTCTGTGCATCCGGATAATAGGCGTATTTTCATCTGGAGGGACCGTGGCAGTAGGAATAATCCTGCGTTTGTGCACGAAAGTGTCAGATTTGGCGGTGGAGGAGTGTTGGTGTATGGTGGCATCTCCATTGACGGGCGCACTGACCTCTACATCATTCGAGATGGAGCTCTGACTGGTCGCCGATATAGGGATGAGATCCTCAGACCTATTGTAGTCCCTTACGCTGCAGCAATCGGAGATAACTTCATTTTAATGGACGATAACTGCAGGCCACATCGTGCAAACCTGGTGGAGGATTTCCTTTTCGAGGAAGGAATCGTTCGAATGGAATGGCCAGCGTGTTCTCCAGACATGAATCTAATCGAGCACGTTTGGGACGCTCTAGGAAGACGAGTTTCTGGCCGCCAACAAACTCTCCAAGAACTGGAAAGAGCTCTTCTGGAAGAGTGGGGCAGAATACCCCAACTCGTCATTAATAGCCTCATTGAGTCCATGCCTCAAAGTTGTTCAACGTTGCTGGCCGCCCGTGGAAACCCTACCCCCTACTGAAAATGATTTTCTTTGAAGAAAACACCTTTTCTTATTCTTTTTTCTCATATGCACAAATTGTGTTTTTTTTTTTTTTAGTACACAAATACGCAATAAAATGCATTGTTTTCTGCCAAACATGTGTAATTTATTCTCATATAACCTACTATGTCTGTCGACCATGTATCAATCAGCTAAACAGTTTACCAGATACAAAATCCACCTAAAACTGCAATATCCTTTAATTGTTTTGAGCAGTGTAATTTATTTAGTATTTTGTTCATCAGAACCAGTAGTGGGCCAGGGGCCCACTACTGGTGCACAAGTTGCCCACTTCTGGAGCAGCGAAAATACAACTTCACTAAGCTATCAGACATGTGATTATTAAAAGAAATTAATATCTAAAATAATTTATACTTCAAAGGTACAATACTAAAAAATGGTTCAAATTTTTGAGCCATATTTAAATAAACATTGCATAGAAAAACCTGTAGTGTTATTTATTGATGGACATACTTCTCACATGTCTTTGAATCTAAGAATCTTCTGTTCGGCTCATGGAGTTAAAATGGTAGCTTTGCCTCCAAATTCCACATACCTAATGCAACCAATGAACATTTCTGTTTTACATACTCTTAAAAGTGCTTGGCAACAGGAAGTAGTGCACTTCAGAATAACTCATGAAGGCAAACAGATGCAGAAACATGTGTTTCCACCAGTCCTAAAATAACCACTAGATCGTTTAACTCCTGCAACCATTGTGAATGGATTCAAAGCAAGTGAGCTAGTTCCTTGGGATCTAAAGAAAGTAAATGTTGAATCCACACTAACATCAAAGAAAGTGATAATATCACCAATAAATGAGAGAGAAATGGCTTGTTTCTTGGAAGTTCTTGAAGATAAAATTGGAGAAGAAAAATAAAATCTTTCTCAGAAAATAAAGGCAAATTGAAAGGTTCTGTGGAGCAAACAGATCTTTACTACTAATGGTTGGAGATGAAGGAGACTTTGAACATGGAACCAATTTCTCAGGTAAACTATCGCAAAACAATTTGGGTATAAAACACTTGAGATTTTATTTTTTACTATTATTTATTCCATTTTTACATTTTACCTGTTATAGGGTACACCAGTCATATCTGTTGAGGCGGCATACACTGAATAGCCCAGACACTGTTGATACTGAAACTATTGATCAGGAGCAAAGAGCAATTGTTGAAGATGCTGAGGTGAACCTTTTCATTCAAGAAGTATCAACTGAGACTGGGAGCCATTCAGTGCTTTCAAATGGTGGGCCATCTAGAAATGTACCATCTCCCTTCAAAAGAGTTCTATTTTGGCCAGAAGGGGGAGATAACACAAAGAAAAAGAGAAAGAGAGAGGAAATTTCTGCAGTTGTGGCTTCTCCCTAAATGCTTAAATATTATAAGAATAGAGAAGGCCTTAAAAATGCTAAAGATGCAGAAAAATAAAAAAAACTGAAAGAGAAAAAAGAAAAATTCAAAAGGAAGAGTTAAAAAATAGCCGATGGGAAAAAAGGAGAGTCAGGAAATTATCGCCCCTGTCTGATACCTCTCTTTCATTGTAAGTTTCAACCTAAAGTACTCTTTGTAATAAATTGACTATAATCCCTTCTCACATTTTGAGATCTTTTTCGTTTTTGGATAAATCATTTTGTTTTGCAGTCATTTCAGCTTTTAATTATCCTGTTTATTATATTTGTCTTATTATTTATCACCACTGCGAAATAACAAATTGGGCTGATTTTTTTAAGTTACAAAATGCAACAGACTGTTATTTAGAGAAAACAAAAACTATGCATTTTGATTTTTAAAAAAGTTGCTAAATTGTCTACTATTATTGTGGATAAAAACTGATAATCTTTTTTTTTCTACCATTTGTATCATTCTGGTACAAAACACTGAAAATGAATTTTACTGTCAGAAATCGCTGAAAATTCATAAAATTCATTGTAGCACAATTCAGAAAGTCTTGATCACAGAATATGGGAATATTTACTGTTTAACAAGTGAAAGCATATAAGCAGATTTTCTAAATATAACTTATAGATCACAAAAATTGTGATGGAAATGGATTTTCACATCATGAAAAACATATGAAATAGTTCAGCAATTAAAATTATACCTCTAAAACTAAGCTTCTTGGGAATTAGCTATATTTAAACGATACGAAAGGACACCCTGTATATAATCTAAAAAAATTACTTTGCAGCCTGTAGGACATTAGCTTTTATGTAAAGTGAGATAAAATTAAAATTGATTTACAGAACTGAAGTTGAGGCCCCTGATCTGCAGATTTACTAGTGAGATTATTTTAAGTAATCATCTAAACTATCTATGAATGATTTCATTATTGTGAACATCCTATTCTAGAACTGTAAAAAAAAGTATAACTTCAGTATTTTCACACTAAACTCAAAACTGGAGTGGCCCACTTCTGGGGGTCCACTACTGGTGCATCAAAAATTTACTATGCCCACTACTGGAGCATCGAGGAAGGTGACTTTTTTTATTTTTCATTTTTTCCAAATAATATATTTTGAAACTTTGAATGTTTATTCCGATACATGAAGGTTAGGACTACGTTAAAAATATTTATATCATTTAGAATTCATAAATACTTTAATAATAATAAGATAAATGTCCTTAAGTGGCCCACTACCGGTGCGTTTACCCTAAATGCAAAATTTACTATTGTATAATATATTATTTTTTTTCCGCTCATTTTATTTTACTTCACACATGCATATATAAAAAATATTTTACATAAGTTCTTAATTTATATTAAATAACTTTGAATGATGATATGAGGAATAATAATTAC
This sequence comes from Maratus speciosus, assembly GCA_963932465.1. Lineage (NCBI taxonomy): Eukaryota > Metazoa > Arthropoda > Arachnida > Araneae > Salticidae > Maratus > Maratus speciosus. The sequence goes on from OZ010795.1 coordinate 378,585,356, forward strand.
AGCTATTAGTGATGATGTGAATGATATTACCTGCAGTTCACTAAATTAAAAGGTTAAGGTTATAGAATAAGATTTTAAAGGAATTAATTTTCAGTAATAAAATATTAATAACATGAAAATATATCTTACATACTGAAAGATAAAATTTTAAAAACAATCGAACATTTCCATAGATAGATTGTCCCTTTAGTATGCCTATATAAATAGGAATATATACATACATGCATACACACACACACTACCAGAAGTAAGGGAATTATTAAAGTCCTTGTATTAAATGTGACTCTTAATGCACGCAAACACACTAAATGTCTTACACATAATTTATCATGTATACGAATAATTAAATTACTTACTACTACTAAAATCTTTAATAATTTCAATTCCAAAATAAAATGAATATCATAAAATAATCAGCCTAATTTTTGTGGTTATCATATTTAGACCGGTCTTTTCCTTAGACAAAATTTCTTCGGAATTCAAAGCCAATACCGGAAATTTTACTCAAGGTTTATAAAAATATTTTACACCAGAATTTTTAACTTAAACTGGTTAACTCATTTATTTAACTTTTTTCTTCCTTTTGTAGTTTAATTTAAATTTATTTTATAAAGAAATTTCTAATTATTAAATTTTAATTGCTTAAAAGGCGTAGAGCTAACAGAGTGAAAAGGTGTCCAAAACTGTTATTGAACCAGGATCATTGACTTTACGTGCCAACACTTTGCACTCAGCTACACGGACGATGCGAAACCTGGCACTTCTTACACTTATCTGTTGCCAAAGCTTCAACCGCAGCACTCGATAGCATTGTTCGGAACCCACCCAACATTTGTCAAATACGAAACGAAAGATAAATCCAGCATCTATCATCCATGAATACAGCATCGATGATTTTCCACTCTGTTGGCTCTACACATTTTAAGAAATTAAAATTTTAAAATTACTAAATTCTGAATTTTTTTCGAAATTTTCCAAATTTATGTATATAGATTTTTTAACTTTCATGGATGCTGGATTTGCTTTTCGTTTCGTGTTTGCCCAAGTGCTGGTGGCTCACAAATATTATCCCATTGTGTGCTGCGGTTGCAGCCTTTTCTATAGATAAGACTGAGAAGTGCTCGGCGGGGCATTGTCCAGGTAATTTAGTAGCAAAGCATTGGCGCGTATAGTCAATGACCCTAGTACGATTCCAGTCTTGGACAATTTTAAACTCTTTTGCCTCTACACCATTTAAGTAATTAAAATTTAAAAATTACTAAATTCAAGGGGTGTGAAAATTTCCAAAATTTTATATACAGAAATTTAGAGTTTGAACCGAAATAGTACATTCATCTAGAAGGTTTCAAAATTACCCCCTACGAGCTTTCTAGTGTTAAAGAAATTGTAATTCCAAAGTATATGAATGACCTATACAAATGATACTGATCACGTTTTCAAAGAAAAATTCCAAAATTATTCCTATAGTTACTGCAATTTCCGAGCTATTAATTTCACGCTCATTTTCATTCAGAATGATGAATAATATGACCATAGTTTGCATTTAAAAGGAAATGACTAAAGGTTTTCATGTATGAGGGATTATCAATAAGTTTTTGTCCTCAAATAATTGAGTGAAATTTATGAAATTGCTATATTTCATGAGTACATTTCTATATAGTCAGTGTGCACAGTAACATATTTGTGCAACCGGTATTTTAAAGAGAGGTCTTTTCTATTCGTTTTTCTAATTTTGCGGGCATCCATTATACCCCCGGGGTGAAATTCGGGTGGAAGGTCTTGGGAGTGCCGAACATGAATAAATAAGTGATCACAGGCATTTATAAAAAAGCCACATGTGGTGTTCGGCAAAAGTCAGAAAAGTGTCCGCGTTTGGGCCTACTTCCGCGCTTCCTGGAATACATCCTCCGCCCTCTCTTTGCAATACCGTTTAGTGAAATGCGTTATTGTGCACGGAGACTATATAGAAAACAACTACTATAAAGTGCACATTTGATAAATTTCACTCAATTATTTCTATTTGAGTACAAAAAGATGTTCACGCTCGTATGATAATTCATTTCTATGGCTCAGCTGTAAATCTTACAAAGAGACAGTATTTGTAAAGTCCTTGGCTTTAAGTTATCAGTTCCATTCAATCGATAATTCAGGATATTCATTTTCTTTTTCTTGTGTGAGGCTCTCTGTGAGGGTAGAAATTCAGTTTCATAAAAGCAATAAATTATTACATTTTGACAGATATTTTTATTGGAGAAATAATGTCTCTAGGAGAGAACAGTTTTCAATAAGAAAATGATTTATTTTCTAATGATACTCTGCATTTCCCAAAACATTATGTTGAAATAAACAGATGTGTTGCTCGTATTATCCATGGTCCTGCATCTGTAGAACGTAAAAAGTATGAAAATCTGAATATACATTAAATGATGAGTCATTCTTAAGGTGCAAATTCCTCGTTTTATCAAACTCCAGTTTCTAGCTTAGATTTGGATAAGATAAGATTTGGTAGAATTAGGTAAGATTTGGATAATTATTTGACAGAGACAGAAATTCTGAATGATTCTTCTGAAACCATTGCATATTATAAAATGCAAGTTGACAATTTACTTGACAACTAGAGGTAAGGATGGGACGCAAACAGGTAGTGATAAAGAGTATTTAATCTTTCATTGATAAATCACTGTTTCGAGGATATGATGAGGGGTAATTTCTTTCTAGCTTCTTGAAACTTATTATACATAGTGTAGATGTGTTTTTAAAAGAGAGCCTTTCATCTATTATAGTATTACAGCGTGAGGACCATGACATAACACCAACGTTAAAGTTAATTATATACTTTTTCAGTGTCCTCCTTCATCATGTCACAATAAAGAGTTGCCAGATATTTGTCAGACTTTGCTGCTAGTTAATTGTTAAGGTTGCCTATTTGCGATTTTGTTCACAAAGTAAACGCTTCATCTGCGAATTTACGAAAATTTGTTTCCCTTGCGGCAAGTCAAATTGCTCAGAGATATTCCTTGGAAGATTGCATTATATTTACCATGGAAAATTATCTCCATTGATAAGCAGAAGTTAAATTCATAAAATAGATTGCAGGATACTTAAAACCACATAATTGCCAAACAGCCGATTTTTTTAATACCAATATTTTTATGCAGAAATGCATGTTTTATATAATCTCACAATTTCTACAATTATATAAAGTGAACATTTTGAAAGAATTTACTGGTATTAAAAAAAAAAAAAAATTGGGAGGTCGGCAACTATGAAACGACTTAATCGTCGCGCCCGATAAGTTCATGGGCAGTCATTTGTGAACATATTTTGTTTCACTCGTAATACTCACGGTATGAAATCGTCATAACTTAAGAAAACATATTATGGTTTCTTATTTGATTTTGTCCCTTCCTGGATAATTTTAAAAGCTTAAATACACAACAGATGACAGAACATAATTGACAAAGTTGATTTTAAGATCGGAATGTTCAATTTTATGAATTTGTAGGAGTTAGAAGATTTGTGGAAGGATTTTTGAATGTCAGAAAAACTGCATAGTTTTTTTTTTTTTTTTTTTTTTTTTTTGTACTTTTACCAATTGTAATACGCTGGAGAAGCCTGTGCAATAGGTGGGAGGGGAGGGGACGAAAGATTTTCGCTGAAACCAAGCTAAACAAGGGAAATGTTATTATTTTCCTACGTGTGAGAATAAATAACTAACAATAAAAACTTCATTGTGAGATAATGAATTAAGAGGTGTAATTTGTAGATAATTTGTGGATTGCTTTTAAGAAAAATATAAATTTATTAAGTATGAAAGAATACACCATAAATGTTTTCCGGTTACATCTTGAAATTTCATTTTTCTCGGTCTATTTGATAACATCAGGCAATCCTTTTGAACGATTGAAAAGTATAATTTCTCTAATATCTCAAGAATAATGAAATGGAAAGTTTTTAAACACCCACACCCATATTTCAAATGATTGCTTTTCTTTTTTTTTTTTTTGAATGTCCTATTTCATATTTTCAATCAAATATTTTTATTAATTTTTGGTGTTCCGTACTTAAAAGTGAAAAAAAGAACCATTATAAGATCGCTCCTGTGTCTGTCTGCTTGTCTGTCAAAGCCCTTTTACTCGTAAATTATGGAACGTGGACAGTTCAAATTGGGGGAATCAATAAATACTATTGACTCACATATTTACAGATTATTAAACATTCACAAATATTTAGGAAAAATAAAGTGGGACTAATTAAGTTACTGGAAAAATAAATATTTTCTTTGTATATCGTAGGGTATTCTGAGAAAGCTTTCGTAACGCTGAACGCAAAAATTCTATTATTTTAATTTTAGATATTATAATTTCAGAGGTATCGTCGAAAAAGTATTGGAAAAATATGCCCCCCCCCCCTTTATTTCCGAATCTAGAGAAATTATAATTATAAAAAATGAGAAGTAGTACACGTAAGTTTAAACATTGCACGAAAGCTTTAGCGATTACCGTAGGTCACATAGATTTTGAGAGAAGTGCATTTTTCCGTTACACACAAATTTCGATTTGCAGGCATTCAGCAAAGGCGTTGAGGAGCACGGAAGGTCTTTGTCTAGAGCAGTTTATAAAAGTATTACTGCTTAAAGGAAGCCAATCTGGAACATCACTAGTGCAAACTTCTCTTTTACTCTTTCTTGAGTACTCTGTATGGTACCGTCTAAAGTGTTTGTTTCTGTCCCCGACAGCTTCTTCTGAACGTTGGCCAATTTGTACGAATGATTTCTTAATTACAGTGCCACCATGAATTAAAACATTGTGCATTGTTGTAATCACGGGATACCAATTGTAAAGGCTCACATACAGTCTTGCTGTTTCATCAGCTGATGTTTCGAGCTTGTTTTTGTCAATGCGATGCCCACTTGTTATGACTTCCAATATTACTTACAACCTTTTAATCATTTCTGTGTCTACTCCACGCTTCTTTATTTCCTACCCTGAGCCCCCGAAACTAATTGGAGAAACTTTTTTCAGTAAATAATGAATTTACAATTTGAAGCAAATCTGATATTTCTAACAAGAGGTATTAAATTTCGTACGTATGTACGTACTTACATACATACATACGTACGTACATACATGCATACAGAATCTGTAGGCTCAAAAGCTCTCAGGCAATATCCTGTAAGTTAAAAATCTGAAATACGAGAGTTAAAAGCATATTTGTAATAGCTGTCTAACTGGTGCATCGCTCTAAGTCTATTTCAGAGGCATGAGTCACATCCGACGAGGAGAAGGTTTTATTGCAAGAAGACCTGCTTTATTGTGACTTTTCAACTTTATTTATATTTTTTATTATGTTTAAATGTATATTTTTGCGGCTTCGTGAATTTTTTAACTCAATAGCTTTATTTTTAATTTAATAAAAGAAAAGCATTTAAAAATGTGTTTTTTAAGCTTTTAATTCTCTAATTTATATATATTGATTTAAATATAAAGCTTTTTAAAGGTGTGCCGGGATTTGGCGGATCGTTTTTGAAGTATAGTGGTATTGCTTGTAGTTTTGAAGAACATAAAAAAAAGAAAAAAACCTTCCGCATATAGTGCCATTTTCAGATATAAATTGTTTTGGTATTCTCTTAATAATACTAAAAATCCAGCACAAAAAAGACGCATAAATAAATTAAAGACGGTGAATTTCCTATTTTTAGAAGACCTGAGTTCTTATTATGTCCTTTATAGAACATTATTTGCGGTACTGTAAGTATTTTATTTTTATACATTGCGTGTATTTTACGTTGGTTAGATGCTGACAGTAGCATACAGTGAGTTTTAGGACGCATAGTTCATCTTACGGGAACTAAAGGTCCGTCATATTGGTAAGTAGCATGGTACCAATTTCGTTCCCTTTGCAGTTCTTATTTTCGTCCCGGGGACGAAATTTGAAATGCTTTTTCATGACATTTAATTTTTTTCGTCATGTTTGGTTGGCTAATGTTTCATTATGTTATACTTCTACTGATAATTAGTACATTTCTTTGTACCTTACTTTAATGTAAATTAAATTACTTACTCATTTAGAAATAAATTTTTATTTAGTTATAAGTTAAGCCTCTGCGTATTGGATTTTTTCGTGGGATGAAATTGAGACCATTTCTTTTCCTTTGCATCTTTTAAATACTTTTGAAAGAATAATTTTTCGCATTTCTAAAATTTTTTGTACTATATTTGCTTATGTTTCTATATGCGTGGATAGTTAGTCTATCTAAAATCAAAATTTTATAGATTTTTACTGATAATTACAACTTCCAACGGCCTAAAAGTGACTGAGGGACGATAATAGGGAACCATACCCTATTTGAATAAGTGGGCAAAACTTTACTGAGTGATAGGACGCAGCTATACGAGCAAATTTCGTCATAGCATGTGTAGTCGGGACGCAAGCGGCGAGAGGCCTAGTAAACAAATCGCAACTATTGAAACCGAAGATCAATTTGAAGAAACTGCTGATTCTTTTGAAACCGCAGAACAGCTTGAAGAAACTGTTAATACATTTGAAGTAAATCTGAGCAGTGGTCATACAGAAAAACATTTTCTAAATAAAAGTATTGAACAGGACATGCAAATTCCCAAGTCTTCATATCGAGTCCTGAGTGAAAAACATGAGTTTATTTCTACAAAGTGGCTGCGAAAGAGAATATTCTACTAAAAGCAAAATGTTATGACCCTCTCCCACCCCCCCAAAAAAGAAATCCTCCTGCTCAAATTAATTGGTGATACCGTACGAATCCAATTCCCTGATGTAGTCGTACAGTTGGCCGAAATGTGTTGGCAATTTTTGTTGGAATAGAAGACTCGGACTTTCATTAAAAAAAAAAAAAAAAAAAAAAAAAAAAAAATATATATATATATATATTACCTCAAGCAGCTTTATGCCCGTAATCAATTCGTAATTTGAAAAGAAAACTTACTTTCCATAGATGAGATTTCTTTTCAAGAAATGTCGCTGAGACAAGGAGCTGCAGCTAATGCGAGAAGCTGAGGGCAAGACTATACACGCTGTCATTGGAAAGGGAAGTGTTCCACAAATAAATGGAGCTGTAAAAACAAGGGGCTTTTGTTCAATTCAAAATGTCAAAAAAGTTTAATTCGTTTGAATAAATAACATTTCAATCTGTAAGGTATCGTTACTCCGTTATAGAGGCACCTTATTTGAATGAGAACGTGACGCCAATGTTTTAACATTTGTAGCGTGAAGAGCGACATGTGTACTTTATTTTTCCGAAGTATGATTGTGGTCCCTGGGGTCTACAGTTAGCTGCGTCCGCGAGTGTTTATGCAAATTTTTAGGGCATTTGGCTCAGTCTGCAAGAGTATAAAAGGCGAAGTCCGGATGAGTGAAGTCAGTTCCTTGGAGACGGTTGAGACTGGAGGGACAAATCCACGTAGCGAGTTTTGAAGTCAGAGGGAGAGTGCCGTTGGGTAAGAACTATTTTTAAGTCAAGCTTAGTGAGTTTGCCCTTTTCATGTGAATAAAATATGTTGGCTGCCACGGGCGGCATTTCAGGCCATCTGGTGTGCATGACCGTTTAGGAAAAATCTGAATCTGCTTTATCAGACCACTCACCCTATTTTAGTTTCAATAAAAGGTTTTTATCCTACAAGGCTTGTGTAATGACTATGACGACACGTGGCGGTACTGCCGGGTCCGTCACAAATGGCGCCCAACAACTTTTCGAACCTAAGGTTGAGTTAAAACCATGTGAAATTGTGCCAGAGTTTACTTTACCGGGGAAGGTGATGTAGAAGAATTTTTGACTAAATTACAAGAATATATTTCATTTAATAATATTGCGGAAAAGAACAAATATATAGTGCTGAAATGCTCGTTAAAGGGCGATACACTTTTGTGGTTAGAGCATATTGGTAAATTTCTAGTGACTGATGATGCGAAACGATTTGAACAAACAGTGGCTGAGTTAAAAAAAGCTTTTCCCGGTCTTAAAGATGAAAGTGTACTAAGAAGAGAATTTTATTGTAATAAGCAAAATATCTATTAGCAGGCTTCAAAATTTTTCTTACGCAAACTTGAATTATAAAATTTGATTAGAGGGATCATTTGAAGAAGTATTAGATATAATTTTACCTTTATTTAATGTGCATGTACAGGACTATATCGAAGTAAAGGCACCTAAGAATTCTTCTGAACTTTATCAAATTCTTCTGAAGTATGAGGCTCGGCGCAGCTCGGGCCAAAGGGAGTCTCCTAGCCCTCGACAGAGACCTATTGAGAACTACCGGTATAGAAATAAAGGGGGTTAGAAATTTGAGAGGGGAACAGCTTGTAGTCAATTATAGATATAGTAGAAATGTTAATAATGGTGTTAGTAGAAATGTGTCGAATGTTAATGGTAATAGAAATTTCAGTAATTCTGGTACTTTTAGAGGACAGGAAAGGAATGATGGTGGTAGTAAGCAGAATGGTGGTTTAAGTCAAAGAGGGGGAAATGTCCGCGATTGGAATGTACCTTCTTCACGTTTAAGGCAATTATCTGTGGAAAATTCTGGGGGCAGGTCAATAGAAAGGGAAAGTTTGGAAAAATCTGGTCAGATAAACTGGTAGGTGGCTGTATTTCAGGGGGTATGCAGTCACAGGTGAAAAAAGAAAAGCCTTCTGTTTGTTTAAATAGTGTAACAATTAATCCTGTGGAATTGCCTGAATTGTTAATAATTTTAGATAGAATTGTGGTTAGAAGTCTCTTCGATACAGGAGCGGAGAGATCTTTCATTTCTTACGACATGTATCGGAAGTATTTTTCTTATAAAAGGTTGAAAAAGTCTAGTTTAGTGGTTCACGTGGCGCAAGGAGCAACATGTGTTAATAAAGGTGTAATAGATTTACACGTGGAAATTCGTGCAGTAAAAACATGTTGGGAATTTTTTGTTGTAAATGGTTTAACAGTGCATTGTATTGTGGGCATAGATTACATGAGGTATAGAGGTATAAGTTTAGATTTCTTTCAAAAGTCTTTAATTGTGAATAATGATAGCGAAGCTAGGGAAGAGAAAGCAGTTTGTGTGTCAGTAGATTTGGGGGAATCTGGTTTAACTGAAGTGCAGAAAGAGGAGTTTAATAAGTTTTTGATGAATTCTGGAGAAGTATTTTCTGATAAACCGGTGTTAACGCATGTAGCATGGCATGAGATCAATATAGGTTCAGCGGCACCAGTGGCCAGTAAACCTTATCGGTAGGATAAAGTAAAGCAAGAAATAATTGATTACCATATACAGAAAATGTTCGCCGATCATGCCCATTGAGTCCCCTTTTGCATCTCCAGTAGTACTATCTCGTAAGAATAATGGTAAAAATATAGATGATCCTGAAGCATGGAGGTTTGCCATTGATTACAGAAAATTGAACGCCATAACCCAATATCCTCAATATCCCATACCAGTAATTGATGATATCCTGGCTAACATAAATAGCACCAATTACATGTCTACCTTAGACCTCACATCTGGTTATTTTCAGATTGCCATGAAACCTGAAGATATTGCAAAAACTGCGTTTATAACTAGGAATGGTTGTTTTGCCTTTAAGAGAATAAGTTTCGGGCTGTCAGGGGCTCCTGCGACATTCCAGAAGGCCACGAATACCATCCTTAAACCTTTAATTGGTAAGGGTGTCTTGGTCTACCTGGACGATATAATTTTAATGTCAGCTACCTTTGACGAACATATAAGATTGCTAAGAGAAGTATTTACATTATTAAGGAATGCGGGTTTAACCGTGAACCTCGAAAAGTGTGCATTTTTAAGAAAAGAAATCAAATACTTGGGTGTGAAAATTACACGTGAAGGTATCAAAATTAATAATGAGAAAATTGAAGCAATTACAGCTATGGCTCCCCCCAAGAATGGCAAACAAGTAGCAACATTTTTAGGAATGGTAGCTAGGTTTGCCAAATTCATTCCTCAGTTTTCTGAATTATGCGAACCATTATATAATCTGAAGCGGAAGAGAGTAAAGTTTGTGTGGTCAGCGGCGGCTCAAAGATCTTTCGAATTGTTGAAAGAGGCACTGGTATCGCCACCTGTTTTAGCTCATCCTGATTATTCTTCTCAGTTTGAAATTTATTGTGATGAGAGTGCAGTGGGGATTGGAGCGATGTTAGCACAAAAAGGTCGACCGATCGCATTCTAGAATTTTAACCCTTTCACCGTCCGAAGGTTTTGCAGCATTTTTATAAGAATGCTTGTAAATCCCAGGATATATATCTTTAAAATCTCAGTTTGATGCTATAATATCTTTAATATCACTACTTTCTATATAAGGTTCAAAATAGAATTCTGTTTAAAATATTTTGGTCTACATCCATTTTAACATGATTTCTAGGAACGGAAAAATCCGGGCCAGACGGTTAAAGGGTTAAACGCGGCTGAACGGAATTATTCTATTACAGAGAGGGAGTGTCATGCTGTAATCTGGTCTTTGAATAAGTTTCGTTGTTTCTTTACACATCTTCCTGTTAAAGTTATTACGGATCACTCGGCGTTAACTAAGTTGACTAATGGAAAAGGTTTGTCTTCTCGCATGGTTAGATGGTGTTTAAAGTTGGCGGAGTATAATGTGGTTATAGAGCATAGGACAGGCAAGGAGAATGCGGTAGCCGATGCTTTGTCTCGCAACCCGCATGGTAGCTCAGAGGTCATTGAGAAGGTTAAGTGTTGTGCATTATCTTCTTTGGTGTTGAGATCACGGGAACAATTAATACGGGAACAGAAACAAGATGAGGAGTTCGGGGAGTTGTATCGTTATTTAGAGAATCCAGATGATGTTCCTAGTTCAAGTGTGCCTATTTTAGAGAAATGGTCCCAATCTTTCAAACTTATTGATGGTCTTATTTTCTATTCTAAAATTGTAAATTCACGAGGTGAATTGAGAGTTTTTATTCCGGCTACTCTTCGGAAGGCCATCTTAAAGGAATTCCATGACAATCCATTAGCAGGACACCTAGGAATCAGGAAAACGTATGCACGAATTTGTGAATCCTGCTATTTCCCTAAAATGCGGGAAACAGTCCGCGCTTATGTCTCCAGCTGTAGCACTTGCCAGCGTTATAATTATGAAAATGTAAGTCCGGCCGGCAAATTAATTCCAATTAAAGTAAATTTTCCTAATGAATGTGTAGGTGTAGATTTAATTGTCCCTTATCCTTTATCTAATCCTAAAAGATATAGATTTGTATTAGTAATTGTAGATTATTTTAGTAAGTGGGTGGAGTTAGTCCCCCTCAGAAAGGCTTCTGCTCCAGCAGTCGCCGATGTTTTTTTTGATAATTATATATCTAAATATGGTGCACCAATTAGGGTAGTTAGTGATCCTGGCCCTTGTTTTATATCAGATATATTTAAGGCTCTGTGTGAGAAGCTGGAAATTTATCATTATTTTACGGTTCCTTATCGGCCTTAGTCTAATATGGCGGAAAGAGTCAATAGAACTCTCATTCAAATGATCTCTTCGTATGTTGGTTCACATCATTCAAACTGGGACCAGTTTCTTCAGCACTTTGCGTATGCTCTTCGTACGGCAATCCACGAGTCGACAGGTAGAACGCCTACTGAGTTATTTTTGGGTAGAAAGATAATTACTCCATTTCAGAGATTAATTATGGTATCAGATGCTGAGAATAATTACATGGGTCAGGATGTTGGGAAGTTGGTTAAGGAAGCACAGGTTCAAATGGGTAAGGCACAGGAGAAGCAAGCTCAGTATTATAACATGCATAGAAGGGAGTTAGAGGTTAAAGTTGGTGATTTTGTTTTAGTTGAAAAGCATTGGTTAAGTTCAAGTCGACAAAAGAGAGTGGCTAAGTTTGGTCCAAAGTTTGTGGGTCCTTTTGAAATTTTGGAAGTACGTAATAATAATTTAGTGTTAAATGTGGATGGTGTAAGAAGGACGGTTAATTTGGATCAGGTCAGAGTTTATAAGTTTAGAGAAAGTGCGAGGGATGGGTCTCATTTGTCGAGTGGTATTTCGAGCTACTCCCGGTCCAAAGAGTTTGCAAAGTCTAGTTCCTCTTCATCTAATAATCTTCCTTATAGGGGCGATTCCCAACAAAGATCTCGAAATGTAACACGAAAAACTGTTACTTTGGTTGAGATTGTACAGTTTTTCTATCAGTATCAGCGGAAACCTAAGAGGGCAGTTTCAACCACGTCAGAGTCAGTTGGTCATAAAAGACAGAATATAGTCAATAGACCAGTTCCTCCGATTTTTCAACCCCAGCAAGAAAACATGAATTCTCTAATAGTTCGACATCGTCAATGCATAGATCAACAAAACAAATATTCTGGGACTCAGGTGTACATAATAAAAGAACTTTTAATCCGAACACTAATTTTCCAGCATTTAAAAAACAAGGCGCAGGTCTGGACAAAAACGCGACCTAGCTTCAACAGTAACTTCTGGTGCCCCTAGAAAAAGGAGAGAACCATTTCAAGGACAGTTCCGACAATCTACAGTCTTTGATCAAAAGGTGCCTACACATGGAGGGACTTCAATCAATCAACCGGGACCGAGTCATCAAAAGGAGCCTAGACATGGAGTGTCCCCAAGGAATCAACCTAGACCGAGTCGTCGAGTGGAATATACAGCCGTCACACGACACCCGTTCAGGACCCGACTTCAGGCAAAGCAGTCGACGGTAGCCTAGCCTTACAGTTCTGACGACGAGAGATCCTTTGTCCAAGGATTCTGGAACCAGAGGAAAGAGCCTTCCGGTAGTATGCAGCCGGCAAGCAGCGAGTCATCTCTTTAAACGAGTGATGATGTTTTTTATTATTTCTGTGACAGTGAATTTATAATGTAGCAATGTGAAGGAATGAAAAGCAGGTGGACTGTTTTTTAATTTTATTTTGGCCATGTTTGGAATTTTTTCGGTCTCACGAGTTGTGCATCTTTAAAATTTGTTGTCAAAATTGTTAAAATATTGTATTTTTTCATTTTATGCTTTTAAATATTCTAGGACTATTGTTAATTGTTATATGTATATAAATATTGTTATATATCTAAATATATTGTATTATGTATGTTTAATATATTTTAAGTCTCCGATATCGTTGATAGTTTGGGTCATTTTGCACACGCGCCGCGGATTTAGGCAACACGTGTTTTGCGGTCAAGATGTCCTTTACACGCGTTTCTGTCTCTTTTACTAACATTGTAATTCAATAACTTTCTTCTTATCGTGTCGGTTCATTGCGTTGCGTTTTTACGTTAGTTGGGAGTAGTTTCCGCAAGTTGCGAAGTTTTGTTTCACCTGAATTGGAAATTGTATTGGTTAAATATTGAATGTTAATATGATTTTATTTCAGGAAAATGCATCTTGATATGTTTTGGTAGTACTTTTCCTTTTTAGCTCATACAGATGAAGATTGATGTATGATGACGTCATTTTTGTGTTGTGAATTTTATCGATCTACTGAAATTGCACAGCGATGTGATGCTGTTCGTATGTGCCCCATTATTTGTACGATGAAGCTGATTCACTGAATTTCTGGGAGTTAGACTTTTGGCCTTTGGAGTCTTGTTTTTTTTTTTTTTTTTTTTTTTTTTTTGTGAGGAAAATTTTGCGCATGGGGTTCTTTGGACTTTGTGCGAATTCATGCGTTAGGAAAATTCTGCGATGGTGATTTTGGCAAAACCTAGTTAGCAAGTTATTTTTGCATTTCAAGGAAAATTTCGTAACTTTTGAGTATTGGTGGAAGTTTTCGGCACTCGGGTTAAGTTTTAAAAGTTTAGTTTAGGAGCCGTTGAGAGTTTCCAGTGTAGGAGTTGTTGCAAGTTTAGAAGAAGGTTTGTTTGATTATGAGTGTGAAGCATTTTGCAGACTGATTTCTTTCGTGATGGATTAAAAGTGAATTTATTTTAAAAGTTTACTTTTCGGCACAAAATTTGAATTTATCCATCACTTGTGTTCTTGTATTTCGGCTCAAAATTTATTTCAAGAAAAAGGCCAGGGCATGCATTTTGCCCAACCCTTTTTCTCTTTAAACTCGAGGGGGGGGGGGTTGTAAGGTATCGTTACTCCGTTATGGAGGCACCTTATTTGAATGAGAACGTGACGCCAATGTTTTAACATTTGTAGCGTGAAGAGCGACATCTGTACTTTATTTTTCCGAAGTATGATTGTGGTCCCTGGGGACTACAGTTAGCTGCGTCCGCGAGTACTTATGCAAATTTTTAGGGCATTTGGCTCAATCTGCAAGAGTATAAAAGGCGAAGTCCGGATGAGTGAAGTCAGTTCCTTGGAGACGGTTTAGACTGGAGGGACAAATCCACATAGCGAGTTTTGAAGTCAGAGTGAGAGTGCCGTTGGGTAAGAACTATTTTTAAGTCAAGCTTAGTGAGTTTGCCCTGTTCATGTGAATAAAATGTTGGCTGCCACGGGCGGCATTTCAGGCTAGCTGGTGTGCATGACCGTTTAGGAAAAATCTGAATCTGCTTCATCAGACCACTCCCCCTATTTTAGTTTCAATAAAAGGTTTTTATCCTATAAGGCTTGTGTAATGACTATGACGACACGTGGCGGTACTGCCGGGTCCGTCACAAATCATTCATTTTTTATTGGTATTATTTTCTTTTCTTATTTAGAATGTACTTTTTTAAGTTCAACAGATTATTTACATGTGCTGTTACATAATCTTTCTCCTTTTTTGACATGTATCATAATATTTTTTATTAATAAAGTATGATTTATAGAAAAAAAATCAACTATGGTATAAAAGTCCAGTTCTTTATTGGCGAACCTTAAAAATTAAATCTTACTGCTTAACATTTATCCAAGTACAAGTTTTGAGCTATTACTATTTTAGACGGCAAGTAATATCAAGTATCCCTTCTTATTCACGCTAGAATCTATATCTACACGTCCAAAAAAAAAAAAAAAAAAAAAAAAAAAAACCGTGCTGCCCTTTAAATCTCCCACGTCATTTAAACTTTCCTGGTTTAGTCCTGCAGTGAACACTCCTCTATAGAGTGGTGAACCCGTTTTCTCATTTAGATTGATCACTCTTCTAAGCAAGAGAGACAAAAATATTACATCAATATTGTGTTTTTATGAAGCCGGATATACGGGGAAGAAAATGTAAATCTCTGACATATTCAACATTTATAATTCGTGTATGATGAATGTCGACGAATGCCGGTGTAAGTAAGAAATAAGGATTGTTTTTATCAAATATTTCGGACATACATCAAGCGACTATGTGAATGTTGACATTCACCAGTGAAAATCGATATTCTTCATGTTTCGGTCTTTCAGAGTACCATATATACTAGAAAACGTATAAATGGATATACCATGAGAGTACAGAGAGATATGGAGTCTAAATAGTGTCAGATATTGCTATTCTGTATAATTCTTAATTTAATCTTATCTTAATATGTTTATGATGAATTAGTTCGGTGCTGACAATAAAAATTGTGCAAATTTAAACTTCATTCGGCCATATTTCATAAACCCAAATTCAGCGCAGTAATAATCTTTCCTTCTTACAGTGTACCTGAAAAAAACCCCTTGTTCAAAGTTTAAAGTTTGCATTGTGCTAAACGAGCTTCGAAAGGATGTCCGCAAATATGCACCTCCGACTTGGTTCATGAATCGTTTTACCAGATAGGTTAGTTACATTTTAAAGACACGGGTGACGTACTGAGAGAGCCATTCATTGCAAAATAGTCGCGAATCCCATAGTAATTATGAGAGTAATTTTAATTAAAATATTCTGTTTTTAACAGTTTGACGTTTATTTCTTTTGTACTACTACCTGACATTGCATTGCACAAATATATCATTAATAGTTGCTATCTAGGCTTTAAAAGCCGATGGTACATAGAGTATGCCGTCTGTCTATTTATTTATGTCAAACAATCCGTGTCTTGAAGAGTCTAATATCTCGGCTAATTACAGACTTTTTTCAAAAATCATTATAAATAATTCTTTTAAACATTTGCGATGATAGGTCTTACCTCCAGCGCACCTGAACTCCTTTGCAGAACGCAAATCGAAATTTGTTCGTAACGTAAAAATGCGATTTCCTCAAACTATGTGACCTAGTGTAATTGCTATAGTTTTCCTATAAAGTTTAAATTAACTTTTGGAACCCTAATTTTTTCTTAATTTTAATTTCAATAGATTCGGAAACGGAAATGCAAAGAGGGAACATATTTTTGCGTTACATTTTGGACGATATCGCTGAAAAGATAATACGTAAAATTAAAAGAAATGTATTTTTGAGTTCGACATTACGAAAGGTTTCACAGAATACCATGCACGATATACACACAAAATATATTTTTTTTCAAGTAACTTAATTAGCCACCCTACGTTTTACCTAAATATATTTGTGAATGGTTAAGCTATACTAGTATTATAAAGAAGTAAAGTTTGTTTGCTTGTTTGTCGGGGGGTAATCTCTCGAACTACCCAAGCGATTTCAAAAGAAACGGCATAAAATGAGGGTGTTAGCCATTGTTGCAACATAGGCTATATCTTATGTCGATGCCACTAACCCAAAGTGGATGCAAGAGCAAAAAACGTTTCTTCAAAATGCGATTTTTGTTTTACTGAAGGGCTAGAAAAATGAAATTCGGCATGATAGTTACTTATATCATAAGAACATTTCCTAACAAATTTCAAATTGAAAAGTGGTGGAAATGCGTGCAAAGATTGTTGCGCGCTTTCTAAAATTGTACTAAATAATGATTTCCACCTTATCTCCGGAAGTACCGACTGATTTCAGCAATAATCGTGTCAAAATGATAATGAACACTTGCTCCGACATAGGCTATATTTTCTGTGGGCGACAGTAACTCAAAAGGGGTGCAGGAGCAAAGACTTTCTAAAAATGCGACTTTTATGTTACTGGACGGCCTAGAAACATGAAATTTGACATAGTACTTACTTTAAAGGTCTCCAAGTGCGTTTTTTTTTAAAATGGAATTTAAGAGGGGTGGAAACGCTCGAAAAGCGTTCTAAAAAACGTTCTAAATAGCGATTTGTAAGCAGTCTCGGAAGTATCGAACCGATTTCAAAAATAATGATTTGAAATTAGTGCTGACAGCCTTTTCTCTAACATAGGCTCTATTTTAGGTCAGTGCCACTTACATAGCAACTTGAAATTAGGCATGGTAGTTAAGGGTTCTCAGGGCTCTAAAATTTTCGAAATTTTAATTTTTTAGATGTTAAACCTGTATGTTTTCTGAACATTTTGATATAATTGTTACCTTGAAATTCCCATTAGAACAGAAGTTAAGGCATTTAGAATTATACTCGCTCAATAGCTGAAGCGATGTTTTCAAAACTTTGAAGTAATTTTTCTCCAAATGACGTTTTTGGGCATAACGCGCAATTTATCTCAAACTTCTGAATATTTTTTCATGAAATTTTCGAAACATATCTGTATAAACTGGACCTAAAATTTCCTTTTTATTGTAAAAAGAAAATATTTTTTAGGGGTTTATATTGTTGAAATTTTCCATTAGCTAAATACAACTTTGTATTGAAAATATAAAAATGCTTTAAATACAAATTTATTTAGGTTCAGTGTAATTATTATAATCTGATGTATATATAGGCACCAAAATTTTCATTCTAGTTGCAAATTTTATTTTGTAATCGTGCGCATAAGCTGTTATGCCGATTTTCTGCTCGTCAAATGTCTGACAGTTTGAAGTCCCCTGTAAATGTTAATTCTGAATCTTGCAATTTTTCAAATATTTGAAATGAAAGAACATACTTGTATCTTTCCTTCCCATTTAAAATTGTGTCTTAATATCAAATACATTTTACGATATCAAATGTTGAAAATGGTTCTTTTTTTTCATTTTTTCCAATTTTAAGAGTTCTGAGACCCCTTAATTATAATATATAAAAGATCTCTAAGAACGTTTAAATAAATCGAAATTTAAAAGTGATAAAAATGCACGAAAAGCGTTTAAAAAACGTTCTAAATGGCAATTTCCAGGAAATCTCAGGAAGTATCGAACCGGTTTCAAAAGAAATGGTTGGAAATTGATGGCGACAGCTCTTGTTTCAACATAGGCTCTGTTTCATGACGGTATCATTAACACCTTGGGGGTTGCAGGAGCAAAAAATGTTCTAAATTGTGCATTTTGTGATACTGTAGGGGCTAGCAACTTGAAATTTGGCATGGTAATTATAAGATTTATATGTTCTCTATGAACAGTCTAAAAAATTCGAGTTTTAAAATGTGTGAAAATGCGCAAAAAGCGACCTAAAAATGTTATAAATTGAAATTTCTACACAATCTGAGGAAATATCCAACCGATTTCAAAAGTAATGGTAGCAAATTTTTGGTGACACTCCCAACACCAATATTTTATGTTCTCATCCGTGCCACCTGGGTGTTGCAGAATCAGTTCTAAATTGCGATTTTGTGATACTGAGGTGTAAAGCAAATTTTTTCTGACGTTTACTGTGAAATAGCACATCAATCAGTAGACAGCGTTTGTGTCATGTGATAAGAAATAGTTCAGTGTTTTCAAATCGAAGCAGAAGCTGGGAGAAAAGTGAATGTAAAGTTGAAATTTCGAAGGTGAAAGATGCCATACTACAACTCATTTATTCGCCACTGCATTCGTTACGAATTTCACTAGGGAAAAAGTGCTGAAAAAGCATATCAATCTGTTCTGTTCTTAGAGAGGAGATCGTACCGAAAAGCACATGCGAATTTTGGTTGCGATGGTTTAAAGATGGCGATTTTGATGTTAGCGATGGAGAACATAGCGGCGCTCCACTGAAGGCTAGTCATGAGGATTTGCAAGCATTGCTTGATGAAGATGCATCTCAGACTCCAAAATAACTTGCCGAACAATTAGGAGTATCACAAAAAACAATTTGTAATCGTTTACACGCAATCGTAAAGATTCAAAAGGCAGGAGGATTGGTGCCACATCCATTGAGCCAGAGGAACAAGGATAAGCGTGTCTTGAAGTGCATGAATCTGCTAAACAGTCAACAAAAAAAAAAAAAAGAAGAAAAAAAAATCTTGGGAAAATCGGCACGGGAGATGAAAATTGGATATGTTATGACAATCTGAAACGCAAAAAATATTGGTTGAATCCCGGCGGAATAACCAGATTAAAGCCGAAATGAGACATTCACTGCAAAAGATTTCTTCTCTGCTTCTGGTGGGATATAAAGGGTGTGCTGTATTACGAACTGTTGGAACCTGGTGTACGTGTAACTGCTGAACGCTACAAGTAACAATTGCTTCAATTGAACCAGAAAATCAGTCGAAAACGTCCATTTATTGGCAAAGGTTTGCGCCCCGTGAAATTGCTCCATGAAAACGACGGGCCTCAAGTTGCAAAACCAGTCAAGGACACGTTAGTAACTCTAGGCTGGGACGTTTTGGAATACCCGGTGTATAGTCCCGACATAGCCTCTTGAGACAATCATTTGTTTCGGTCGATGCAAAATGCCTTATTTTCTGTAGACTTCCGGACAGTGGGCGAAGTGCGAACCTGGTCTGACGACTTCATCACGTCAAAAGACGAACCGTACTACACTGTTAGCATCCGACAACTGCCCGACGAATGGCGGAAAGTATTAGATAATGATGGAGATTATTTTGATGAATAAAGGTATTATACTCAGCTCTTAATTGCATATTAATTTATCTGAAAAACGCTTTAAAACTTCTTACTACATCCAATACTTAAAAGATGCAAATGCTTTCTAAGAACCTTGGAAAGAAAATTCCAAATTCAAAAGGATGAAGTGAGCGAAAAGAGTTCTAAAAACGTCCTCACTTACGATTTTTATGCAATCATAAGAAATGCCAAACCGATTTAAAAAGTAATGGGTGCAA
Source organism: Maratus speciosus (assembly GCA_963932465.1). Classification (NCBI taxonomy): domain Eukaryota; kingdom Metazoa; phylum Arthropoda; class Arachnida; order Araneae; family Salticidae; genus Maratus; species Maratus speciosus. The sequence goes on from OZ010795.1 coordinate 378,605,242, forward strand.
ATTTGTGGTGACAGAACCTGCTCAAACATAAGCTTTATTTTATGTCATTGCCAATATAACTAGAAGGTTGCAGAAGCAAAAAACTTTCTAAATTGTGATTTATGCGATAGTGAAGTTTGAAATATGGCATGGCAGTTACGTATGAAATATAAATACCCTCTAAGAACAATCGGAAACACATTCGAAATTAAAAGGGGGTGAAGGGAAGGAAAGGAGCGAAAAGCGTTCTAAAAATGTCCTAAATTACGATTTTTATGCAATCTAAAAAAATAATGAACCGATTCTAAAAGTAAGTGTTGTGAATCGATGTTGACAGTTTCTGATCCTACACAGGTTATATTTTATGCCGGTGCCAATACAACCTCCGGTTGGCAGGAACAGCAAACGTTCTAAAAAGCCTTTAAAAACTTTCTGAATTACGTTTTCTTTGGCATATTAGAAAATACCAATCCTATTTTACAATTTTAGCAAAGTAATCATGACACTCCCTGTTTCAATATAGGTATTTCATGTTGGTACCACTACCACTAGAGAGGTGGTAGACCGTTTGGTAAGAAGCCTGGAATTTTACATGATGTGTCATTTTAAGATGTAAATGCGTACTAAGAGGATGGTTTCTAAAAAAATCAAAACTTCAAAAGTATACTGAAATTAGCGTATCACATGAGTATAAAATATTCAAAATGATTTCTAAATTATCATCTAAATTATCTCTCTAAATTATCTAGATTAAAAAAATCCATAACTTCGTCAATTCACAAGATATAAAATCCGTATGAATTTATTATATTTCTTCATTATATTATCTGCAACTTTCATATTGAAAAGTTTTTTATAGGACCAATACTTACAGTAAAAACAAATAAGAATTACATAGCGGTTGAAGAAAATATCATCGTATTAAGGGTGTATTCAAATCGAAACTGCTTATTTTCTGACTCATTTTTAAATTCTTTTTTGCTCTCAAATGCATCCAATTGGTAGATTCTCTTATTCAGAAACTATATAATGTACAGTAATGCTCTATTTTTTTTTTTTTTTTTTTTTTAGATGCAGAATATTTTTCAAAAACTGATGTCAAAGTGGGCATTTTGAACTGAATTTCACGAAACGATTGTGTTGGAAATAAAAAATATTGTACTACTTAACAAATAATTGTTTATAAATCAAGTTTTAATTAATTGAATGGAAAGTAAAAACACAGGTTGCTTTTAAATCTCTCCAAAAATCACGTGAGCAAATTTTAGATTTTTCCTTTTAAAAATGATTTCCTTCAGAAAATGTGCTAGAAAATTTCGAATATGGTACTTAATTTCGAAGTAAGTAATTGATTTAAGGTAAGTAATTTCGAGATTTCATGGTAAAGTATTTTTTGAATACCGCCTTAAGATGATTCTGATAAAAACAGCTCTTATATTAAAATGAAATAAAAGCTCGTCAAATGCGGCAAGATAAAATTGGTAAAGTGGATTTATCTCTAATCATTATTTAGTTTTTGTTGTTGAAATTAGCACTTAATTCGAAATCTACTTGCGCCTGTAGGCCAAGCCGACAGGGATTTTTTTTTATAAGCACGGAGCTCTAAATATAAATTCTAAGCAATCCAAATATGTTTGAAAATGTATACCACATAATTTTAAATAATCACAATTGTATTTAGTAATCCGTAGATTGCATCATAGAGATATCTTTGTATAATTATGTAAGTACTGTATTGAAAGTAAAACTATATTATTTGACTCAAATATTTTATACAGTTTTCTTAAACACCCGAAGTTGAATACCTACACATAGATTTTTTATACAAGTAGTATAGTTATATTAAGTAAAAGACAAAAATAAGCATTTAAGCATAGTAAGTTCATTACAATTACAAATTCTGGAAATTAGAATATATTTTACGAAGGCATTTTTGGCTGTAAAATAAAATGAAATGAAGGTTTTAAAATTTACAACTTAGCTGACATATTTCCCAGTGAAAAATAATATTTTCTTGCCAAAATTTGAATAAATCTGAATAAAGCTTTAAACAAATTTTCATACGTAAAAGTGGAAAACAAAATATCTCGTGGAAGATATTCCCCTTTATTTAAATGAAAAATAAAAAGGATGAAAATATAAATGATTGCAGAGACAAATTACCTTTTATCTTATGTAAATTTGTAGTTTTTAAGTCAATAACCTCTATTTTACCGATTTAAAAAGATATGTTTTTACTTTTTGTATGTTTGACAATGGTTTTACACTTTTTTTATTTTTTGCTGCATGTTTTTCGCAAAATAACTTCGATGCAAAAATGTCAGAAAATGCATTGGTAGAGAGTTGAAAATCATTAAAAAAATAATTTAAAGTTAAAAAATATATCGCATGCCAAAAGATTTTTTGAATTAAATATAAATTATTAAACACTACCTAGCACTGTAAATTTGTCTCATTGTTCTGTATTAACAAATTAAATTATCAGAAAATTGTACATTGCGTTTCTTTACACGATTTAGCAATAATGCTTTAAATTAAGTCACCCTCACACTTTCGGAGGTGTTTTTTTTTTTTTCGTTTTAACTAATTTTTTATGATGACATTTATGTTAAAACTTTGAAAAATATTTATATATTATATCAATTACACACAAATATTTGTTTTATGAAAAATGGTCAAAATTATATGAGCAATACGTGACGTTTCCGAAAAACATGATAACTGAAAAACGAACAAATGTATTGTCATTTTCTAAAATGCATAATAAAGAGAATTGACAATGAAGACATACACTTTTCGCATTACAATAGCATCTGTATTTGTATATCGAAAGCTGTGGCAGTTGAAGTACTGCTGCAGTGAAACTTGAATGATTCTTTGCAATTTTGTCAGTGATAACACTGTAAATGTAAAACTAATTAATATATAATCATGAGTGCCGTCTATTCCCCCAAAAAACATTTGAAAAAGAAGTACACAAAATTTCAAGGCATATTATGCATAATTTTTTGCTATAGGATATTTTTCGTACAGTAAGAATTTGAAAACTTCATTTTTAGAAAAAGCTAAAAATAACTTTCAAACACAATTCTAAAGTTGTATTAGCTGCAACTTTAAACGACTGTAACTCTTGTTCTTATTAAGACACAGACACAATTGAAGCATATTTAGAGAGTTTAATATTTGATTTTAATATTAATGCAAAAATAATAATCGATATTTGATCGAAAATGACATTTCAAATGTGTGCGGATTCCTTAACCTTTTATACCCTGAATTTTGAATTAAACAATTGGTCACATGAATATTTATTTACTTTAATGTCTAAGATATCCAGAACACCATATATAATAATAATTTGATTGTTAGAATTTCTTTTAAATTAAAACTGATTTAATAAATCGGAAGTCAGAGCTAGTTTTGCAAAATATTTACAAGAATAATTAGATTAATTAACAAAAAATACTATTATGGAAATCTCACAATTCTTATAAGAACTGTGCAAATAAATGTATTGTGATAGTATTTGTAACAGAGAAGTGTTTTGTAGCTGAAAATTATTTGGAAAACATTTTTTAATAGGATAAATGCTACACCTAGATAAATGGTTGAGAAAATAACAGCATTAAAAAATATTTCGCTGCGACAGTTTCACAGTGCTTTCTAAATGCGATTGAGCAAATTACTTTGTACGAAAAGTGCGATGTATTTTTATTAGAAGACGAGTTATATAAAATGTACATTGAATTTTCGTTAATGGTAATTAAATGTGCCATAAATATATAAAGGATTAAATAATTTTGTACCATTGGTTCACACCAAGGTTAAGGGGCCTGTGGACTTTAATTTGAGCAGAAATGGGCCCCAAAATCAAAAACTATTTTTGTACTTATTTTCATTCTTCAGTTTTTTTTAAGCCATATATGAAAGATCGCATGCAGATGCGTTTATTTTTTGAAAACTTAAAAGCGTTTGAATTTTGTACACAATCAATTTTTCGGCCTTTGAATATACTTTAAATCTGTTTTTCACAAAACTGATTTTTAAATGTTTTTAGATTTTTGAAATACTCAATACGTCATATTTTTTTAATCCAAATTCATGAAATTGATAAGGAATAATCCTGATATTGCTTACAAAGGAGCTGTGTATGCGTTTTAAAATTAGACTTAAGATAATTATATTTGATTTTTAATTTATTAAAAGCAAAATTATTGGAGAAAATCAATATCGAATTCAGAAAATAATCTCTAAAAAATTAACTATTCAAAGGATTAAAAAATCAAAGCAGAGATTTATTTGGAATAGAGTTTTAAGTGACTGAAAAGCAAAATTGAGGAAATATCTAAACAATTTGACGCATGGAGTATTTTAAATTTTGGTTTTAATTTTGCTTATCTTAAAATTAAAATAAGATAGGAAATGATTTTAAGGTGTTATATATATTTATGGTGAAATGTATATTTCCACAAAATTTCGCATCTGTATGATGAAAATTAAACTAAAAAAAATAACTTCCACCGTCTTCTTAAAGTTATTTATGAATGCTTGGTAATACAATGTACAAAGGAAATGTTTCATGTTTTGAATGCTTGTTCTTTTATCATCAGCCACTTTAATTATTTATTAAATTATGAGTTTATGCTGCTCGAGTGTTAAACGATAGCATGAAGATAGTGTTTTAAATTTCCAACATTGTTAAAAATGCTTTTAATTTCACATTATCCGGCCATCTATATATTTTTCCTGCTACATGCGCAAATATATTCAGATTTCTGTGTAATGTTTCTTTTTTATAGCAATTTACTACATAATATTCTCTATAAGAAATAAATTATTAAAATTAATAGTATGTTTACAGTGACACACTTAAGAATTCCGTTAACGATTTTATAGCAATTTTAAATTTTAAATTTTTTAATAAAAATTTATTTAAAACCAAAACTTAAAGAAAATGAAATGATTGAAAATAATTTCTTTTCTACAAATGATTTTTCATAGAGTTTTATCTAGAGCTTCAATATTTTTCATACTACACTGGCCTTCAAAAGTTAAGGTACAGGGACTGGATGCTTTCGATTGCACACGGTTTGTCAAATATCTACCAACATTATTGACGAATTGTTCTTGAACATCTTGGATGTAAAGAACATGTTTGATTTCATATTTCTCGATGAAGATTTAGTCGGGCCGACAATTAGGGGGCTCATAATAAATTTAATAATAAAATAATATTTTCGATCAGCTATACAACAGAAAATCCTGGAAATGGTTTGTAACTGCGTTAAATGACTATTTGGGTCATGTTCAACGTTTGTGTGCATTCGTGTAAGCATAGCACTCATATTCGTAAAGATGTTAACGTTTTTATAAAATATTCAAATGTTTTTTGTTTATAGCATACAAAGTTTTCAACCAAATTTAACACAAATTTCCGAAAACCTGACAAAGAACAGTAGCAACAGTACACTTCAATTAAAACATGAATATATTGAATATTTGATGAGATATGGGCACTTGTATGAAATAAATTTTAACTGCGCATGCGTGGAAGATTTCAAAATTTTTATTTCACAATTTGGTAGTCAGCTATTTAGGGCAACTTATCTAAAATGTCCAGTCAAATATCGAGAAATTTCACAAAGATAGGGGCGATATAGTGAGTAGCGTTCTTAAAATAGCTTTATTATAAGGGTTTTTCCACAACTTTTCAATCAACTCACTATATCTTTCTGAGTTTTCCCAATATTTGACTGGACGTTTTACAGAAGTTATCCAAAATAACTGGCTATCAAATTATGAAATAAAAAATTTGAAATCTTACACGCATGCGCAGTTAAACAATATTTCATACAAGTGCTCATATCTCATCAAATATTTTAATTGCAGTATACTGTTACTACTGTTCTTTGTCAGGTTTTTGGAATGTTGTGTTAAATTTGGTTGAAAACTCTGTATGCTATAAACAAAAAAACTTTTCAATTTTTCACAAAACGGTAACATCTTCGCGAATATGAGCGCTATGCTTACACAAATGCATACAAACGTTGAACAGGACACAAATAGTAATTTACCATAGTGACAAACCATTTCCAGCCTTTTCTGTTACATAGGTGATCGCAAATATTATTTTATTATTAAATTTACTATTAGCCCCTTAATTGTACCCCCGATAAATCTTCACCGAGAAAATGAAATCAAACGCGTTCTTTACATCCCAGAAGTTCAAGAACAATTCGCCAAGAATGTTGGTAGATATTTGACAAACCGTGTACAATCGGAAGCATCCTGTCCCTGTACCTTAAATTTTGGAGACCAGTGTCTTTAAGATACATATTAGTTATAGGTGCATTTGCGTAAGAGAGACAATAACCTTGCCAAAAGAAAGAAAACATTTACACATATTTTCTGGTACACTATCCTTTATTTCATAACTCATGGATTTTTTTTATTTGTACAATACATGCTATATGAAGATTATTCTTTTATATATGAGCAGAAGTAATTTCTATATAAAAATAATAATAATACGTATGTAAATAAAACGTTTATATAATATATAAGTGAATACATATAATAAACACAGAAGTTCAACATATTTTGTTTTTCATAGTTTTTTATAGAGTTTGGCATCAAATCTCATTTTGCCCGAAATACACCAAGCTTTTTTTTTCAAAAAGAGCTAAGACTCCTACAATAAACAAGTGAGTGCTCTCTTTCATATAAATATATAAAATGATTTTATAACATATTCAAACTAATTAAATATCTATAAATATAATTAGCATAATTAAAAACCTTTAATATTTCAGATCGTATTTCAATATTACGTTTAATCACTTTCAATTTATTTTCCCAATATATTATTTAATTTAATAATAAACAACATAAAAAAATAATACTTACGTTTCATTTGCTATCATACAAACACATCTGAATGTCATATTTTACAAAAAAGTATTAAGTGTTAAAAAATGAATAAATAAATTGGAATAGTTTTATAAATCATTTCTAAATAGGTAATAAAATAAAATACTACGATAGAAAAAAAATTCAAAATGATACAAATGAAATTTATGCATCTTTATGGCCCGCAAACAAAATGAAATACAATTGATAGGAAAATATTCCCAGAAAGGAAATTTTATCGTTCCGGAAAGGAAGACATTGATGGCTATAAGAAAACAATTTCATTACCATAACAAATACTTTACAATTCACGATAAATTTTATAAAAGCTTTTAGCGTTTGAAGAACAAAATATGGCATTTCATTTTTATATTCACCTTAATCTTGATAAAATTTCATACGTAATTATATATTTTACTGATAGTCTAATTAAAGTTTCCTAATATTTATATTTAATTAAACACGTTTATTATTAAACGATAATTTTACTACAATAAAATATTTATTTATTTATTAGATTTTTGTTTAAATATTTCTTTAACAGTCTTGAACTTTCTCGGTATAAAAAAACAGGAAATTCATATAAAAATAAATGCTAACTTAATTTTTTTTTTATTATCGATAATCATATAATTTTGATGGAAAACTGCAACAATCAAAAATTTTAAATAATTATGAGACAAATACACGAGAATATAAAATATTCTAATACTAAACATCATATTAGAATTTGTCATGTTTCTGTAGTACATATAATAGCTTTTATAATTTTATATTTTTATGGACGTTGTCTCATAAACTATGAGGTCAAGTATGAAAGAAATACTTAGCTGGAAAAACCTACCAAAATTATGAATCTTATATATCATGTTTAGTTGCTAATATTCACGTTAATACAAGGGGAATGTCCTTTCTCTATAATATTTGGCGCAGCATGTCCCTAAAGGGATTTTGCGCCATAAAACCCCATACAAACAACCAACCTTTTTCTATGATAACGGATTCATTTTGCGCTCTAAAAGTTTCCTAAGTGTCTAGAATTTTGCAAGAAATTAATGTGTTATACCCGTCACTAGTTCTGTCATTAGGCTAAGTATATTTTAATTGAAATTATGAATTATTATTCTTATTTTTATTTCAGACAAAGTATACTGTTTCTAAATACGAAAATACCTAATGTCTTGAGTTTCAAAACTCGGCTTATAGAAAAAATATTGCGTTTTTTCCTATTTATCTCTCCTGTTAGTAAAACTGAACTGAAAAAATATACATTTTGCAACAAAGTAGTTTTACGGTATATTTCTGTAGTTGTAAATTCTTAGTATACCTTCCAAACTCACTTTATATACTGGAGACGTTAGAAGAAACCTTGGTCTACAATTTCTTTTTTTTATGGATAAGATCAGCCTATAAATTCACGTTCTCATATCTTTTCATTTAAACATTTTTGAAGATATAGTGAGTTTTTTGTGGAAAGTTCAAACATAAAGCTCTTTATCTTCAAATATAATAGTTTATTTTCAATATAAAAATTTAGGTTAAGGATTTAATTCTAATAAGGATCTGAACATACTTCAAAAAGAACTAAATTGATTACTTAGATTATAAAACTGCTTCATAAGAAATATGAAATAAAATCCTTACTCCATCAGTCCACGTTTCTTCTTGTAAGCAAAAGAATATTCGGTTTTTTTTTTTTTTTTTTTTTTTTAAACATGTTTTTAGTTTATTAACGTTTTTTTTTGTTGTTGTTGTTTTTTTTTTAATTTACTTACAGATAATACTGAAATATCTTTCTGTTTATAATTGGAATATATATTTGATGTAATATTGCAGTATCCGAGTAGAAGATTAGACACAATATTCGAGTATCTATAAAAGACACTTCCCGAAATTTTAAAACATGTTAATCATGGAATAAACATTCTTCGGAACAGCTTAAGACCAATGCCAGACGAGTGTCTTTTTTGCTGCTTTTTTGCTTAGGTGTTATCCATTCACAATGCAAATAGCATTGTGAATGGATAATGCCTAAGCAAAAATGACGCCCGTCTGACATTGGTCTTAAGTATATTAAAGATCATTATTAATAGGAACGAATATTTAAAGGTTTTACAGAAGCCCGTTTCATATAAAAACAATGACGAGCAATATTTTTACCTATCTCAGAATAAAGGACCCTGCTTGTCATTCAAAGAAATTCAGGTATTCTAGTGATATAATCAAGAGGCACAAAACAAAAATATTATGTCACAATTACGCCATGAAAAAATAATGTATGTTTATCAAATGCAAAAAAGCTGGTATACATGCTAAAGTCTGAAACGTTATTAAAAACGCACAGCCAGGCCGAAATACAGCCACAAAATATGAAAAGATTATAACTTCGACAGATAAATGTAACAAAAATACTTCGAAGTTTTCATCTAATGGCGCTTGGTCGTGCGCTTTGCAATATATCTCCTATGGAAACAGTATAACATTATAAAAGGGCTAATGTATCATTACTATATGTATTTCATGCTATTCTCTTTTGCAGAGACAGAAATAATAATGCTTTCTAAAAATATTTTAGATACAAAAAACATGGTGCAACTAAAACTTTGAGAATTAATAGATCACAAAAACCTTTTATACATTTATACATCTGCATCTCCTTTTCACCGCCAGAGAAATGTGATATAGATTCGAGTTCTCGTAAATTTTTAAATATTTATTGAAATAACACAAACGTCTGTAATACACATAAAACCTATTTCATGCTTTAAAAAAATTAAAAATTAACTCATATTAAAAAATAATACTTAAAAAAACTCGGTAATATTGCAAGATGTTCAGAAGTATTCTAGCGGTCAGCAAAATATTAAAAAAAATATTCTGGAATTTAGATTTTTTTTTTTTTTTTTTTTACATTTGGCTATATCAATATATTATCTACTAAAATAATTAATATTATTGAGATAATTAAATATATATTTTTTAATAGTTATTTATTATTTTCAGTTGTTTCTCGTTTATTCAAATTTCATTGATTATTTTTCAAATGTTTTTCATGTTGAAGAATTTATATATCATAAATACAATCTATTACATATATCATTACATACATAGGTCATTTTAACGCAAGTTTTTAGTTCATATATCATTTTAATTAGGCTGTATTACAGATCGTGATGTACTAGGTCAAAAAATATATGAATATTTTATATCATTCACATTATTCATATCATATTATTTTATATCATTTATGTCATATCCTTCATTAAAATGTTAACTCAAAACTACACCACATTTCATCGGTGGTAGAAGGAATTATAAAGGTAAGAGCCCTCTTAATTGAACATATAATCACAGTTTCATGGAAAGTTTATTTTTTTAAATTGTTATTGAATAAATATGTCTAGGAGTTAATTATTTGGAAACTAAGTATGGTACTTTAGGAATGTAAAAAAAAAAAAAAAAAAAAAAAAAATGAATGCTATATTAAAGATAAAAAAATGAAAACATCCTTCGAACTAATTTGCTAAATTTTAAATCACTAAGTCGTATTTATATTTTATAGATAAACCCATTGTGTGTATAAAATTAACGATCAAACTATAATTTCAAAAAGTGACATTGTCTTAACTAAGCATGTGAGATAATTTTATATAATTACAATATATTTTTTATTATATACATATTAGATAATAATCTTAAAATTATAATAAATAAAATCATTTTCCAAACTGATTATCATTTTGAAAAACCTGTATTTCTTGTCACAGGTTTCCAGAAAATAAAACAATTCTTATCAAAGATATGGAACTGGCATAATCCTTTCAAAAAATTACATAAGTCAAACTTAGTAAAAATACATGTTTGACACAAACATTTATTTTAATCTATAGTAATCGAAAATTGGAACTTCTTAAAGTGATATACTGATTTGTATGAAGTGTAAATATGATGGGCCTTTTGTCACCAGGTTGCTGAAAGTAAGTAATAGAATTAATCGAGTGAAATATATAAATGTTCATTATTAATCATTCAAAACTATATGTAGATTATAGACAAATACTTTATGTTCGTATATTCATAAAGGAACGAGTATGAGATATATTTTAAATTTCTTATACTACTACAGTAGTTTTTAATTAAATTTTATTAAACATTTTATCTCGTCAGATTTAAACCTCTACATTGTACAAGCAAACTTTTGAAAAGATAAAAATAACATTTAAAAATGAAAACTTGAAATATGGGATTTTAATTGCGGGCATTGATTTGTGGAATATTTTTCATTTCACAGAGTACATTATTCAATGCTGTTCAGATTTAAATATTGACTTCATATTTTAAAAAAAGTTAAAAATGAAATCTCAAAATCTATTTTAATATCTCTCCAATATTCTCAGATATTTGTAACTGTAAATTTTCTCATATTCAAACTTGGATTTAATTTTTTGGTTTACAAAAAACCTGATTTTTTTTTTTTTTTTTTTTTTTTTTTTTTTTTTTTTTTTTATGCGACTGGTGTAATTTTACCTGAACGCACATCAATCAAATTTGATAAAGAATACCTGCGTCATAAATGCATGTCTGATGAGGACTTTATATAACAATGTAGCATTATTTTATAACGTCGCTTAAAATGTGTATTTGTTTCATAAAGTAGATATATAAAATAAAACTTTCATTAATGAAAACTCCATTCAGCATGTGTGATATTTTTCCACTATGATATTTAAATAGAAATGTAATCTTCTTAAAAAAGTAAAATTTTTACAAAATGCATTTTCAGCTCTCTAATATTTTTAGGATGATGTATTAACAGGTTGCTTTTGATTTTAAATAAACATTAACTTTTAATGATTTACACAGATCTATCAGTCTCCAGTTTTCTCTGAAATAAGTGACTGATGTAATAATATCGGAACACACATCCCTCAAATTTCTTAAACATTAATCATTATTAATCAACGGAACATCAATAAATAGTTTTAATCGCAAGAAAATCATATTTATTTATTTTACATGTAACTAACATGATACATATTTATATCTTAACCGAATCACAAGGATAAACATACTTTAAATGCATTTCTCTAGCTCTCTAGTATTCTCAAGGAGTTAAATGGCACGATTTTAAACAAGCATTCCAATTTAAAGATTTAATAAAAATGACCTCTAAACAGTGTGATGGTAATGTCTCGCAACCCTTGAATTTTTTTTTTTTTTTTTTTTTTTTTTTTTTTTTTTTTTTTTTTTTTACTAAATACAAACATGATTCAAATCACAAACATAAACTAAATTGAAAGGGTACAATACTGAGACACAAAACGGAGCAAAAAGTAACACTGTTACAGAAGATAGTGAAAATGTGACACTGTATACACACACGCTTCTATTTATACTGCATTTATTTTCGACACTATGAGTATTTAAACCCAACCTTAGTGTTTTAAATATGTAAATATTTTTAAAAGTGTATTTTCCCGTCTTTGTGATATTCTCATGTACTTCTATTGAGATATTTTCAAAAATTCAAAACATGCATTCATTTTTATTGCTTTACTGAAAACCGATCAATATATCTTTCTCCTTTCTTCCCTACGATACGGGACTGAGGTAATCTTATCTTAACCCACATCAGTCAAACTTGCCAAAGTGTACATGTGTGACAAAGGCATGTGTCTCGTGATCGATAGTATTATAAAACTGCAATTTCTTAAAGTCATGTACTGCATTCTTATGTATTTAAATAAATGATGGACCATTCTTTTACAACGCCTCCTAAAATGTCTAGTATGATTATTGTGTAGATATTTAAAATTGTGGGGGTTTTTTATAGGAATAATTTAGCCATTAATACATCATTTTCATTCCATACTTTTTGTTATGTATTAGGTAAAACTATACAATGACATTGTATTTGAAGATTATGGTTATTTACTAAATTTAAAAGTAGTCTAAGCTACATTATTTAATTCTAACAAATGTAGATTAAATGAAAAATTGAATATATAAAAAAGAGCTTTACAAATTTCAGGTTAAAAATCCTTGTTTTTAATTTTATCCATCAGCAAAAAATGCAATGGCCCATACGCCACCACTTGTGTGCTACAATTAGGAAATGTTGAGAAGTAAGTGTCATTTCATTTGGTTTTGCTAGGCAATTACATAAACTATCTTGTGAAACATTCTAAGATATATTTATGTAAATTTTAAAGCATTAGTAAAAACAATTATTAATGATTAAAAAAATTGCAGTCTTAAAATATCAGACCCTTAATAATATAACAGGGCTCGCACCGTTCCTAAAATTTTCGCACTTTGCTACCAGTATTTTAAATAAGAATTATTCGTGGTAAATTCCTTTAACATCTATAATATATTCGTACAACAAAGATTATCATTTTAATTTAGTGGTAGCAAAGAGCGAAAACTTTAGGAACGCTGCGAGCCCTGAATATAACTATGCTTAAAAAGCTTCGTTTCTCTCCAAATATGAATTGAATTATATAATTTGAACATTGATGATGGATTTTCATATTTTAATTGATTTAGTGTCATTTTTAGAGATTTTTTTTATAATTCAAGGATAAGACAAAAATGTTTACATTACTTAATATTATTTATTTATTTAATTTAAAGTTTATAATTATTTTATGGAAGTTCAGACAAATGAAATTAAAAAACATCATATTTGTATCCCTTTTATATTTTATACAAACTAATGTATGCATAATTCATTCAGAATTTTGATTTCCTACATACTCCACTGTACTCACTTTTATAATCATTCGCCACAATAATTCAACTTTAATATACGAGTAACAAATTTTGAAATTTTCACTGAAACATGATTTTTTATTTTTTGTTTTTTTTTTACATCTAAAAAAATGAAACAATAAATTTGCATATAAGTTTTAGTTATTTTCAGCGGACGCTAATAAAAAAATCTAAGAGAAATAATTCAACTGTTTTGGCATAGTTTTAAACGCAGGTAGCAAATATACCCTCAAACATTTTTGGGGATATATATTTGGAGGATATATAATTTTTTTTAAACTAAAAGCAGTAAGTTACTTTCTATATATATAATAATATATCTGTCTAAATTGCAATGAAGAGTAATTTTATGATTTTCATAATGTAATGCACCAGTAACAGATATCTCTAACTAAAATAAACTTCATCGCTCTTTTATGTTTCGAGCTGTACATTTTATTACAAACATTTCATATTCCAAATTTAGCATTAAAAATGAAAAAAAAAAAAAATGTTATTGATACGTCACATTCACGGATTAAAATAAATCATTCTAGAAAATTCTAAATAGGTTCTTTTGAAACTCACTTTTGGCATATTTTTCAAGATTCATTTTAAATCTAAATCAATATTTTCAAAACGTTCAATGATATTAATAAAAATAAAATACCTGAATTTTCAGATTTTTAAACTTCCGTTTTTCCATAGAGTTAAAAATGATGGCATACTCTTAGTACTTTATGATTATATTCAGATGACATTGTAAAGTTGCCTGTGTCTTTTTTTCTTCATATTTTATGTGGAATGACCCATTATTTTGTTAACAGTTCCAAATTTCTTTCTAAAACAATTTTTGAACATAACATTTGATTTTTTTCTGCCTTGTTTTAAATATATATTTACGAATGCAACATATAGGGGAGAGTAGCCATATTTGGACCGCCGCTTTAATTGGACCTTTGCCATTCTGCCGTTAATTACAGCAAGAGACTCCATCTACCGCTAAAAACCTACTCATCAGAATGACGTCACTCATAATTAGAAGAAGCAACCGCCTACCACGTGCTGTTTTCAGACAATTTAAAAAAACCTAAAATTACCTGTTTTGATCTAATTTTTTCCTACTAAACGTAAGATTAAGCTTTGTACACTATTTTTTATATTTTATAATGGAATACTATCTCCATGCATTTTTTTTTTGTACATCTGCATTATTTTTTTATACAGTTTAGGCCTATATAAACATAAAAATATTTTTACATGCCTATGCAATAAATTTTATTTGCAATGTCTTTTATCTTGTATGTAATTGTATTTATTTTCTTTAAATTCTTTATTCCTACGGCATATTTGATTTACAGAGTTGAATTCAAACATTTTCCTCCTGCAGGATATTTGTGATGGAAGACTTTTTACAGTTCTGGAGGGTGGAATTATACTTTTTTGCCTTTAAAACTAATAAAATCACAAACATTGTTGAAAATGTTGAAAAAGACATAGACAAACTGCCTGGAAGAAAAACACCCGTGACAGTACAAGCTGTTAAAGATATAGGAAACAAAAAGCATACAGTAAGGTGTGAATAAATTAACCTGCAACAAGGCTGCAGCTACAAATCCTCCCCAAAAGCAAAAAAAAATTATTAGAAATGTTATTTCCCTTGCTAAACTCAGTTAAATCAAAGTACAGAGGGAGACAAAAAACAGTTGTGTTAACATTACCGCCATAAAAACTAAACCTTGAAATGAAAAAAAAAAGACAAAAAGGAAGCTTTCACAGCACAAAAGCAATTAGAACATCGAGTTTTGAAAAATAGGTGCTATGCAATTAGCAAGAAAATGATGGAAGAGAAGAACTACAAACATGATGTAAAGAAAACATCTGTTGCAAAAAAAAAAAAAAAAAAAAAAAGTCTGATAATTCAGAATCTAAATAGAAAAATCTAGACAGTGATGATTGGTTTTGCCTAATTTGTAAGAAAAATAAAATAGCAAAAATGACTCAGTGTTCAGATTGCCATATACGGTTCCATGTTGTGTGCGCTGGAAAACAATTGATGTATAAGCTTTGCATCAGTCCTTACATGATATTCAAGTAACTGACAATTAGTTCCATAATTTTTATTCTTAATTACCGATAACCTATACATTTTGATTTAAAACAATTACTCTTATTTTCAGATATTTGATTTCATTATATTCCATTGCTGTTATTTTGTTTCATTGTTTCATTAATCGCAAACTTTGCTTTTATTAAAATTAGTTATATTGTCTGTTCATTAAAACAACCTGATATTATCTGGTCCAATTTAGGAGACTGGAGGTCCAGTTGCTGAATTTGGACCACTTTTGATAAATTTTTCAAATTAAAATAAAATTTCAGATTTTCAAAAAGAAATTGATCTAAATATTTATTTAGTTAATAGATGAATAGATTGAACCTGTGTAATTATCTTTTGCAGATATTACAAAAATTAAGTGAGTTAAACCTGAAAATAAGTGAAGTGGTCCAAATTAGGCTACTCTCCCCTATAAATATTTTTTGTTTCGTTTATGTTACGTTTTGTAATATACAGGGTGGTCATAAAAAAACTTTGCCCATATATGGAACTCTAGCGGCCGTTCCGTTTAACCGATCGAGATGAGATTTCAGATATAGTTATTCAGGGGTATGAGCTCGGGATTCTGCGAACGGCATCAAATTGGCGCTTACGGTTACGGTTATAGGTACAGAAACTCTAAATTTTCGAATGGCAACGCCCATTTTTTTTCGTCGCAAAATGCTCAGCGCATGCGAAAACCCTAAATAGCGCTGGAACGGTACGTGTATCGCAATAAACGGACGCGTTATGCACGCACAAAAAACAGCTCAGCGAACGGCCAAAAACAACACGATCGGGACGCACGGAGGAAATTTGCATATGACAGAGGCAAGAATCCGTTTTCTACGCTGATTATCTGTCGAACGGCGTTCTGTGGTTGTTGAACTTTGAATAACTATATCTGAAATCCCATCTCGATCGGTTAAACGGGCCGGCCGCTAGAGTTCCATATATCGGCAAAGTTTTTTTATGACCACCCTGTATATATATATACACATATATATATATATACATTTAATTATTTAGTTATATCTATTATCTGTTACGAAATACGTTTTTTTGCTAAAAATAATGTTTGTATAATTCCGCACTTCATTATTCCCTTCATATGATCAAATGATTCCTAAGATAATAAGCGTTCGAACGTGTTAAAATTAGTTTTGACGGTATCTTATAGAAACATTCTACAACAATGCAAAAAGTGAATAGGATATAAATATTTCGAAATAGAATCTTTGAATAGAATCTTTGAAGCATATAACACTCGCATTATCTAAAGATCTTTTATTTGCTATATGAAATTTAATATACTGTCATTTGGAATTTGCATCCACATCTTATCTAAGTTAAATAATCCTATGTGTTTTTCGTAAGTGACTATTGAAAAGAATTCTGCTTACGTTGAATTATTATGAATCTGTATGGAAATACGAAAAGCACGCGAAAAATTTTAACTGAATCTATGCATAAGACAAATGAAAAAATATTTAATATATGCATATATAATAAGATTTGATGAAATAGTATAATAAAAATAATAATAAAATAAAGATATTTATTGATATTTTGCTAAAATTATTTTTTTTTTTCATAAAATGTCATGATTCTGCCAGAGATTGAATTTCCTAGCATATTTAAATCGATTTTGAATTTCTTTTGTATTTGATTTTCACTGTTCGAAAGCATTATATTGTTAAGAGTTCTAAATTTCTTTCTAAACCATTTTTTAACTTAGCAGTTGATTTTTCTCCTCTATAGTTTTAAATATATATTTACGAATTCATCATTTATAAAAGAAAATTTAGCTTATGTTGCGTTTATAAAGAATTATATATAGAAAAGCACAAAGTGTATAACGCTTCAGGGAGTGAACTCATCCGTTTCCCGATAATCCAAACGCGACCATGTTAGGCTTAAGCATTGCGATGCCGTATTTGCCGACTGCCTTATTTAATCTGCCTATCTATTCGTTGTGTAACAAATTCTTCTTCACTTTTTCTAAACCATTCAAAAATTATACAATTATAACGCTTTAAGATCTAATTTAATAATAACCAGATATCAACAACAGGGTTCCGATGTATACAAGCGATTATCGATGCCATTCATAAGCACAAATTACAAATGCAAAAACAAATAAATGATTCTTTCAGCTACTCATTAAATGCTCTTAAAATATTTTGCAAAATCATATTAATATTTTGAAATACCATTTTCACTTTTGATTACATTTATTTACAGTTTGAATTTAGTAAAATATCGCGAAAAATTACCTGTGTTTTCCAAGGCTATCTATTTTCTGACCAATGAGAATGCTTCATAGTATTCACTGAATATAGCTGTATTCTGTTATTCATTCCTGTGAATTATTTTGTACCGGATTACCGTTTCCTTTCTAAAAATTATTTTGTTTCAAAATGGCGGCCATTTAAAAATTTTTAAAAAATTTAAAATTTGAAATGTGGTACCAAAAAATTGAAAATGGAAAAATATTTTTTTCTTATGTATTTGACCTTTATACAAAGACTCTGGAGCAGTTTTTGTTTCGTCTATATCTAAAAAAATGGCTGAGTTATAGCATTTTGAATTTCTAGCGTGGCTGACATTTTGAAACATCCTGAAATTTGTCACGCGATAAAAGGCGTATTTATGAACCGATTTGGATGTAACTCCGTTTATACATAGTACATACCAATGCCTCGACCGAGTTCGTTGGCCAGCTTCATCCGCCATCTTGTTTAAAAATGGCGGCCATTTAAATTTTTAAGAAAAATGTAAATTTGAAATGTGGTACCAAAAAATTTAAAATTTAAAAAAATATTTTTTTTATGTGTTTGACCTTGATAAAAAGATTCGGGAGCAGTTTTTGTTTTGTCTATATATTAAAAAATGGCTGAGTTATAGCATTTTGAATTTCTAGCGTGTCTGACATTTTGAAACGTCCTGATTTTTGTCACGTGATAACAGACGTATTTATGAACCGATTTGGATGTAGCTTGGTGTGTGCATAGTACATACAAATATCTCGACCGAGTTCGTTGGCCAGCTTCATCCGACATCTTCTTTCAAAATGGCAGCCATTTAAATAAATTTTAAAAATTTAAAATTTAAAATGAGATACCAAAAAATTGGAAAATGAAAAAGATTTTTTTTGTATGTGTTTGACCTTAATACAAAGATTCCGGAACAGGTTTTGTTTCGTCTATATCTAAAAAAATGGCTGAGTTATAGCATTTTGAATTTCTATTGTGGCTGACATTTTAAAACGACCTGATTTTTGTCACACGATAACAGGCGTATTTATGAACCGATTTGGATGTAACTTGGTCTGTACATAGTATATACCAATGTCTCGACCGAGTTCGTTGGCCAGCTTCATTCGCCATCTTGTTTCAAAAGGGTTGCCATTTAAAAAAAATGTAATTTAAAATTTAAAATAAGGTAATAAAAAATTGGAAAATGATAAAGATTTTTTTTGTGTGTATTTGGCCTTGATACAAAGATTCTGGAGCAGTTTTTGTTTCTGAAAATTTGTTCTTTTGTTTATATCTTAAAAAATGGTTGAATTATAGCGCTTTGAATTTCTAGCATGGCTAACACTTTGAAACGATCTTGTATTTGTCACGCGATAACACAAGTATTCGCCTATTTCGATGGAAGAAGGCAAGTGGATAGTATACATCAATATCTCGACGAAGTTCACTGGCCAGCTTCATCAGCCATCTTGCTTCAAAATGGTGGCCAATTAAATAAAATTATATTTAAAGTAAGGTGCAAAAAAATTAGAAATTGAAAAAGGTTTCTTTCTTAAATACTTGACATTGATATAAGGATTCAGGAGCATTTTTTGTTTGTCTTTATCTTAAAAAATGGCTCAGATATAGCAGTTTCAATTTCTAATGTGGGTGACATTTTGAAAAATCTGATTTTTTGCCTGCGACTGCACCCGTATATATCAACCGATTCCGATGTGAGTGAGCATGTGCACAGCAATTACTAAGGTCTCGACCAAGTTCACTGGTTAGCCTCATCCACCATGTTGTCTTAAAATGGCAGGCACTTTAAGGAATCGCCGAATTTGGCAGCCAAATATAAGTTACTTTAAATAAAAGCAGCTTGGATAAAGCTGACTAATGTCGCGAAATTCTCATTCATAATGATTTAGTAGTCATTCATAATGATAAAAATTAGTATTGAATCTCCTATATTCAGTTTCCACTAAATTGAGCTTCGTGTGTGTGAATAATATAAGTTGGCTTTTTTAAAATAAGGTATATGAAAGCTACGCCTTCCTCCCGGCACTGGCCGGAAGGACTTTTTTAATTATTCATTCAAACAGTCATTTATAAACTTCTGGATTTGGAATTTGTGTTGTACATGTGGCATCACGAGTGAATGTTGATTTGATTTTCAATCTTAAAACGTGCTTTCTTTTTCACTATTCGCAAAAATTGACTTACATTCAATTATCTAATATTCTGTTAAAATAACTTTAGTTAAAATTAGATTGGCAGCTCTATCTATCCCTATATGAAAGTAAACAAACAATTGATTCATTTGTTTTGAACTTTTAAAATATTAAAAAAAAAAAGTTTATATGCTCTTTTGCGCCATCTGTCGGTAGTTAAAATTAAAAAAAAAAGAATTTTTCTTTTTAAAATGTTCTTTGAATTCTGAAGACATTGGAAAAAAAGGGAATATTTCTTATAAAATGAAATTAGAATATCAGGAATATGTAAAGCCGTGTATTACACACATATATATATATATTAGGGTGGTCCTTAAAAAATTAACTTTTAAAATTTCTATGGAGCACCCTCTTATTTTGTTCTATGTATAAAATAAAGACCTCCACAAAAATTTCAAAATTTTAAAACATTTTTTAGGGGTCGCTACCAAGGTTTGAATTTTTTTTTTTTATTATTATTAAAAATTGACATATTTTGTAATCTAATAATATATTATTAATACAAATCCATAGTCATTGCCAAATGGAATCATGGTATGATATTAGGCTTTAAAGACTGTCTTTTGTTTCAAGTTTCAATATATTTACACAACCTATTGTCCGAACACAGTCAGGAGTATTTTATGTCTACACTCTATTTCATCTGAACTTGGCCCCATTGTGAAAGGTAGAGAATCTAACATTCCGCCTTGAAAAATAGTTCTCCGTTAATGTTTAATCTTAAATAGCTAAAATGCATAAAAATATATAAGATAATGTTTATAAATTATAGAATTTGACTTTTTGATATTCGTAAAATGTCGTACTTAATAGACATATTCGTAATCTGAAGACGAGCAAGCATAGGCCAAAACTTAAAAAAATAGTTTTCGGCAAGAGTTCTTTTGACTGTTCACTGGGATTGCAAAATTTTAGAAGACATTTCAGGATCTGAAACTGTAGACAGATTACCCATTATTGTTTCATGGAAAGGTATTGACCAGTTGCTTGTTGTTCCAAAACTTCAATCAGGATAGTTCAAGAGGCAATAGCTTCTGCTGGTAACATAATATTGGAGTCGTGGGGAGTACCGAGCAAGTAAAATGTATGATTTTTGATATAGCCTTTGTTAATACCGGATTATCAAGAAAAGCTTGCGTTCTTCTAGAGCAGAATATGAACAAAGAAATGATTTGGATTGCCATCATCATATCCTTGAAATACTGTTTTTGTTCTTTATCTTTTGAATGAAGTTTATTGTATTCCTCCATGTGTGCTATATAACTTTCGGCTACATCATTAACAAGTTTGACTGAAGTCGCTAGTGCCTTACATGTCTTGTAGGATTCATTTTTATTCCTATTAGCTGCATCTGTTTCAAAAAAGTCTAAAGGTAAATCCATAATTTTTAAATAAAAACCCAGAGTGCTGTTTGTATGAAAATCTTGCAAGCTATTTTGGAGAATGACATCAGGATCAGCCCGTATATGTTTCAAAGGTTCATCATTTTTCGAAGCATGCACCATTTTTCTTTTATTTTCAAAAAAGACATTGTCATCGAAAAATACAAAAGCAACTAGTTCTGTGAAGTACAGAAATGTCCTAAGAATTTCTTCAAAGCACACAAAGAAATTATTTCATTCACATTTTCCTCTTTTTTCAAGTTCTTCGGGAGCAATAAATCATTGGGCCTGATACCAGTGTGAATGTAGATTTTCACAACAAACGAGAAAACTTGACGAATTCCAGATTTTTTCTACTTAGAGAGTTTAAACTGATCTCTAAATAAATAAATCTTGAGCAAGTTCCTTCAACCATTCAAGGCACCTTCACCATTCATGGAGCCCAATTCAATCCCCACCTGGAGCTCTAACGTAAACACCTCTTTCAGGTACTGCTTCTAAGAAAACGATGGCAAGGTCTATCGGTTCCTTGTAATCGTCCATTGGTTGAAAATCTCTAAGATTATTTTGAGCAAATTCTGTGATTTCGGACGCATTATGTGTTATTTTTTTCATTGATTAAATTGTCAGTTATGAGAGTCTGAAATATGCCATAATCGATAGACATCCACGAAATTTTAAATTGTTGGAATAATGGTATGTCCGGTCCGCTTGAAACCCGAGAGACTTAATAACAACTTCCTCAAGCATAATTTAAAGGATGTGATGATTGCAAGCCAAACCATTTCTTTGTTCACATTCTAATCCAGAACAGCTCAAGCTGCTCCTGATAAACAGGTATCAACAAAGGTTATATCAAAAGACATACATTTTACTTGCTTGTAATATCCCCAACTCCAATGTTTCGTTAATAGCAGGAGCTATTGCCTCACTTGTTCCTGATTGAAATTGTGGAACAGCTTTTTAAATGGTCAGTACCTTTACGTGAAACAATAATGCTTAATCTGTCTACAGTTTCAGATCCTGAAATGTCTTCTAAAATTTTGGAATCCCAGTGAACAGTCAAAGGAAAGCTTTCCGAAAACTTTTTCTTAAGTTTTGGTACTCTGATACGAATGATAGGATGCTCTTCGATACGATGCACTTTGATACAAATATAGCCATTTAGTATGATATTTGACGAATATAAAAAAATCAAAATCTATAATTTATAAACATTATCTTATAAATTCCTATGCATTTTAGATATTTAAGATTAAAAAATAACGGAGAACTATTTTTCAAGGTGGAATGTTAGATTATATACCTTTCACAGTGGGTCCAAGTTCAGTTGAAATAGATTGTAGACATGAAATACTCCTGACTGTGTTCGGATAATAGGTTGTGTAAATATATTGAAACGTGAAACAAAAGACAGTCTTTACAGCCTAATATCATACCATGATTCCATTTGTCAATGACTATGGATTTGTATTAATAATATATTATTAGATTACAAAATATGTCAATTTTTAATTAAAAAAAAATTCAAACCTTGGTAGCGACCCCTAAAAAATGTTTTAAAATTTTGAAATTTTTGTGGAGGTCTTTATTTTATACATAGAACAAAATAGGAGGGTGCCCCATAGAAAATTTTAAATTTAATTTTTTAAGGACCACCCTAATATATATATATGTATATATATCAATGCATTATTATAATAAATAAAATTTTGTATTTTGTAGGGAAAATAAATTTGTAATTTAATAACAGAAATTGAGAAAAAAATTGTTAATGTAATTAATAGTTGCAATTTACTTATGTGATAAAAGATGATTTTTAATTATCCAAATTTACTACAGGATTCTTTTATGCATGTTTAAAAAAAAATCGAGATTTTCTCTGTTCAACTTTTTTAAAATTTAAGTTATATAATTATTATTTTGGCAATTAATAAAAACAAATAAACTTTCTGTTGGAATTGTCTTTTATTTTACCCCATACCATCAGGTAAAATAGTTAAATGACAAGATATTTTAAAATAGCATTATTAACACAAATCTGCATGTTTTTGTGAAATATTTCTTCAAATTTTGTGAGTGAAGTTCATTTGCATACTTTATGTCAGTATTTTACCAATTCAATTAATAATTTTCTTGCAAATTAAGTTTCAATGAAAATTGTGCTGGTTTTACTTTACCCCATCCGACCCTATTAGTCAGACAAGGCAAAATTTATTACTTCACAATTCTTTTTATAATGCAATGCTATATAATTTTTTTGAAAATGCAAACACGTCATTCTGACGGGCTATATTCTAGTTTATTTATAAATCGATATTTATGTCTTTGATAAACAATATGTTTCTTTAATTGCGCACCTCATTAATTCCTTCATTTATGATCCGACGATTCCTTTGATAAAATACACCTGAACGTGATACAATTTGTTTTCAAGGTTGGTTATAGAAACACTCTTCAGCAATACATAAAAGTGTGCAAGACATAAATATTTCTAATTTAATCTTTGAAACATCTAAGAGTCACATTCCTTAAATATTTTACATTTGATACATGAAATTTAATAAACTGACATTTGGAATTTGCGTCCACATCTTATCTGAGTTAAAATAATCCTATGTATTTTTCATAAGTGACAATTCGAAAGAATTCTGCTTATGCAGCGTTATTGTGAATCGATATTAAAATATGAAAAGCACGTGAAAAATTTTAACTCAATCTAAGCAGAAGAAAAAACAAAGAAATATTTAAAATATAAGAATTTGATGAAATAGTACGATAATTAAAATAAAGAAAAAAATAAAGAAGTTGTTGGTATTTTATAAATTTTGAGCTTTATTATTATTATTTAATATTATTATTTGTCCAGCCGTTTCTCATAAAGTTTTGAGGCATGTACAGGCACACACACACACATGCATGTATATGGAAAGAAAATATTTGCTTGTCTTTAAGATAATACTTTTTCGATTCTCATTCTAAATCTATCGCATTCATTTAGGAAAACAAAAATGCATTTTGATTAATCTAAATAATTCTAAGTACATTTAACTGCAGAGTATTCTTGTAAATTTCAGATCATACTACTTCACACTCCACGATTTTCTTTCCTATAAGAGTCATGACGAACCTATGGCAGGCGTGCCGAACTTGGCACGTAAAAAAACTTCTCTGGTACGCAAAAATCTTAGATTATATTTAGTTTATGGGCAATAATCAATTTTATGATTTTTTACAAAAAAGTACAGTTTTGTGTGAGGGGTATATAATTTACTTTAAAATAATCCGTTACTTTTGAATGAATTAAAATATTATAAATCTCAACGAAATCGCCCTGTAGTGTCATTTTCTCGCGAAACCATTCAACTTATAGTGTTTTCCAACAACTAGTTCAACATATAGTGTTTTTTGCTTCTCTTTCAAATTTCAAAGGATTTATTTTTGAAAATTGACTTTTAAGACATAGTTTGCATAGCAACATCTAATTATCATTCCTCTACTTCAGATTAGATTTTATTTTATTTTGTTTTAGGGTTTTAAGTTAGGTTTTATTACATTTAGGTTTTAATTTTGATAATTGAATTATAATTGTTAGCGTAAATAATTATGTATCTACTGAACCTGCATCTACCTGAAGAGATAAAAATGATCTTATTAATGCAATAAAATAAAAACTCATTTGTAGATTATTTATACGGAATTCGATGAATCTTGGCTCAGTAAATACAGCATAATGAATGTTACAAATCGAATTTATTATAAGTATAAAATATTTATGTAAAATTTATATAAAAATTAATTATTGATTTTATATAAGTTAAAACGTTTGTAGCACGTTAGATAGTTGGTATATAACAATTGTGAAAGTTTTTGGCACGCATACTCAAAAATACTCGCCATCCATGTCCTATAACCAACGTTAATAATTTTATTTAAGTTTTTCTGGTATAATAATTTGTCTTTCATCTTTAAAAAAAAAAAAGACGTTATTTTCAGTTACAAAAATAAATGATTCAGAGTAAAATTTTACTTAAAAAAGAATCTTTATAATATATTAAATGTGTATTTAAGTAGGGTCTTAACAGCGATATAAAAAGTGTTATAAACTGAAACTTTGGAATTTGCATTTAAACGTTATAGGGGTTAAAATATTACTATGTATTTTTCAGAAGGGACAATTCAAACGAATTCAGCCTACGCAGCATTATTTCTTCTATTCGATATTAAAGTACGAAAGGCATGTGTAAAACTTTAACTGAGTCAAAGCAAAGGGCAAACAAAGAAATATTTTTGGAGATGTTTATTAAGATTTGATGACAAAAAGTATGACGATAAAATAGTATGATAAAAATAATTTTAAGATGGAAATTTCAGATAAAAATATTATACTTTCTACGATGTTATTTCCTTAAAACAATGTCGATAATTTTATTTGACATTTTCCGCTTTGATAATTTGTTCTTCATCTGTAAAAAAATAAAAATAAAATCTTTTGTAGCACAAATAAGTGATTTCAAAGAGAAATGTGAATTCAAGTGGAATAATTATAATATATTGAAAGCGCATTTCAGTAAGATCGTAGAAGAGAAAAACATTGTTTAATAAACTGACATTTTGGAATTTGCATTTACATCTTATTGCAGTTAAACATTTCTATGCATTTTACATAAATGACAATTGAAAATATTTCTGTTTGCGCAGCAATATTATTATTAGATATTAAAATACGAAAAGCATGATTTTTTTTTGAGCAAAAGACAAACAATGAAATTTTTTTAATATAATTTTAAAATTTGATGAAATAGCATGAGGATAAAAATAATTTTTAATTGATTTTTTTGACATTTTAAAAGTTTTAAACTTTTATCAAGCATATCATTATCCAGCCGTTTATAAAAGAGTTCCACTTCAAACACACAAACACAAAATAAGACATAAGTCTATATATATATATATATATATATATATCGCCTGCAAATATTTACTTACCTTTGAAACAACAATCTTTTAAGTTTTATTACATTTTAATCATATTCCATTTTATAGGAAAACAAAAATGTCTATTTGAATGCGCTAAATAATTCTAAATATTTTTACTGCAGATAATTCTTGTGAATTTCAGGTAAAGCCACAGCACACTTTATGTTGTTTTTTCCTGTAAACAATGCTGCCAAGTTTATTCGAGTTTTTCCTCTTTAATAATTTGTCTATAATCTTTAAAAAGAAATAGAAATTATTTTCAGTTATAGAAAGAAATGATTCAGAGTGAAATGCTAATTCAAATAAAATCTTTATAATACAGGGTGAAAAGAAATGATCGACCCGAATTAAGAAAATCCTATTTTCTTAAACTACTGCACGTGCACATATTACAATAAGTGATACATGAATTTAAAGATAAATACACCAAGTTTCTTTCAGTTACAAATGTTCAATGTTGGATCCTCTTCTTACACGACATACGTCCAATCTGTAATACAGTTCGTTCGAAACGCCCCATCCACAGGTGTGGAAGATCCTTGTTCAAGTTACTGCGTACCTGCAAAGATATTCGAGTTGGTGCTCCATCCTGCTGAAACACAAAATCTGCACTGTCCTCAAGCGGGTTATGGCGTTCACCAGACCTAATACCGTCTGATATTTTTTTGTGTGGTTACGTCAAAGACATTTGTTTATATACCACCAATGCCGAAAACACTGCCAGAATTTAAAGAACGCATTTGTGCAGCTTTCAGAACCATTGACAGAGTAATGCTACAAAATGTTTAGAACGGACTGGATTACAGATTGGACCTATGCCGTGTAACAATAGGGTCATCGAACATTTGTAACTAAAAAAAAGTCTTGGTATATTTCACTTTAAATTCATGTATCACGTATTGTAATATGTGCAGTAGTTTTGAAAATATGATATTTTTAAATCCATCATTTGTAATCGCCCTGTATGTAAAGGAATATTTTAGTAGGATTTTAAAAGTGATATAAAAATTTTGATAAACTGACATCTTGGAATTTGTATTTACATCTTATTGGAGTTAAAATAATCCTATGTACTTTTCAGAAGTCACAATGGAAAAGAATTCAGCTTACGCAGCTTTAATGCTTTTTGATATTAAAATATGAAAAGAATGTCAATATTTTTAACTGAATCAAAGAAAAATACAATCAAAGAAACATTTTTGAAAATATAATTTAAGGTTTGATGAAATAGCATGATGATTTTTTTTTTTTTTTTTTTTTTTACATGTTTTGAGCCAATAGAATTTCGAGCATATCACTGTCGAGTCGTTTATCATAATGTTCCACTCTAAGCGCACACACAAACACAAACACAAACGCCATATATATATATATATATATATATGATGTTGATTCGATACTTTTATATGTATGATGGTGTAGTTATATTTATATATTTATCAATTCATATTAAATTTATTTTTATTCATTAATATTTAATAAATTCAACGATTAACCTGAATTTTAATTTTAGCCTATTCAGGACAATATGATATTAATTTCTAATAGTATTCTATCTTAAATGAGAATAAAATGCATAATGAGTGTATTTCTTATAACTAATACTATGACAGTTTGGATCTTAATTAGGTAATTTCTTTTAACCTCTATCCTTTTTAATCTTGATTCATTTTGTACTTAATTGGTGTTCAATGGTTTATTTCTCGGTTTTCTGAGTGTGGTAGTCCCAAATGAATATTCTTTAGCTAATTTTTGGCTAATATGAAGATGAAACTACGCGTTTTATTTGTGGATCTTAAGGAATTTTGGGCCCGATGATTCTGTCTACGTTCTACAAATTTACATCATTCCGTTTATGTTATTCAATTTCTGGCGATTTTTACTATGTTTTTAGAAACTATGTTAAGTGTGTTGGGGGGAACTGTATTTGTTAACATCATTTTATTCATTATTTCACAGTTCTTGTAGTTGGTCGGCAATGTTTATTTAATGGTTATATATACATTATATATATATATATATATATACAGGGTTGTTATAATTAAAGTTCGCCTATTTTAAGGCTCTAGAGCCGGTTATATGGCTCCAAACGAAGCAAAATTTAGGTGGCGCTGAGCCAATATTTAAGGCGATGTTTGCAGATTCATTATATCAATTTCAGTCAATTCAGACGAAGCACACAAATTTAAAACTTTCAAACTTCGAGGAACTGCGAATTGTTATAATTGAAGTTCACCTAATCCGACAGCTCTAGAGCCTGACCTATGACTCTAAACAATACAGAAAAATGAATATAATTTCATGTCATGTAATCGGCATCAACAAAAATAAAACATGTCGCTCGACAACGAGGAAATAACGAACAATAACATTACGCATGCTCAATGAATCCTCCACCATTTTCAATAACGCATTCCATTCTCAGAATTGTGCTTTCTACAGCATTGCGTAAACTGTTCTACGAGATTGAGCGAATATGAAGTCTAATGCTGTTTTTCAGACATCTGTCTTTAGATACAGAACCTTTCAAAAATCCCCACAACCAAAAATCGCATGGTGTTAGATCAGGCGATCGTGGTGGCCAGACTGTTTGAAAATAGCGACTTATGATGCGGTGTTCTGTAAAATAGCTTGTTAAGAAAGTCCAAACTGCTTTAGTAATGTGCGGTGGTGCACCGTCTTGCATAAACACGACATGAAGGCAGCCTCGCTGTTGAAGCTCGGGAATCAGAAAGTTTGACAATATATTGAGATACCTTCTACCATTTACGGAACATGTAATGGGTCATGTGGATGTTAGTTCCTCAAAAAAATATGGCCCTATAATAAACGTAGCTGTGAAACCTCACCACACCGTCACTTTAGCTGCATGCAATGGAACTTCCTGGACAACATTAGGATTGTCTTTCGCTCAAATTCGACAGTTGTGTGTGTTCACATTTCTGTTTAAATAAAAATGCCTTTTATCAGTCCATAGAATATTCCAGGGCCATGAATTGTCCACATTCATTCGTGCAAGAAACTGTAGTGAATATGATAGCCGACTTTCGGTATCATCCTGTATTAGTTGCTGCACCCTCTGAATCTTGTGTGGATAGTAGCGCAAAATTTGCCGCATTCCTTTTCTCACAGTGGAAATCGGCATATCAACTTCATTCGCAACACCTGGCACAGTTGCATTACCAAATGATAACTGGCTTGCTAAATCCACGGCAGCAGTAGCAATATCTTCAATGCTAAAAATGTCTACCTTTTTTCGTCCTCCTCTAGGAAGAATGTCGAGTTTTCCTGTTTCCTCGAACTTTTTAATCCTTTTGTGCACTTCACAATCCAACATTGGTCCACGTCTAACATCTTTTAGTTTCCGGAATTCTCGAAGAGCTGCAGCTGCGTTGCTGTTATTATCCGACTGAAAAGAAGGGTTATGTGTTTCACGCGTATCTGTGTATGTGGATTTCTTTATACCCTCGAAACATCCCAACGGATTTTAATGAATAAGGTCTCTATCAATTTGTCTTAACGGCCCGATGGTTATAAGCTAGGTTTTGTTTCTTTAAATTCAAAATGGCGGACGTAAAACACAAAATGGCGGTAGAGACAAAAAAAAATTACTCACCCTATCAAGTGGTATCATTGGATAGGTCTTTCAAAATGAAGACTATGTTTCATTGACTGTTTTACAGCCAGAAGCTCCGTTAAAATATTATACAACCTGGAAGTTGACCATGTAGGATCTTTAGCTTTACAGCAACTCTAACCATCATAGACATCTATAGACCTCATCAAAACAGTGCTTCTAGATAGGAACTAACAATTAAACACAAATTAAAACTCATCAATACAAGTAAATGGAAAAAACAATAGGTAAGTAATATAAGCAAGTAATATGAAAAAAATATTTTAAGTCAATGCCTACTTAGGTCAATAAGAGAATTTTTTTTTCTCCCATTCTTCTTCCATCTTGAGTGGCGCTTAAAATGCTCAAGAAGAGGGCTCTCTCAGTCTTAAAATACCTTGATCAAGAAGAGGGTGTGACAGCGTTTCTGTCCCATAGGTATCATTTTTATTCAAAATTAATTTAAAACATAACTTTCTTACTTTTAGATCATATTAGCCCCCCCCCCCCCTCTTTCCTATAATAAAACAGGTGATTAAATTCATTTCTCAAAAACATCCAGATTTTATTAATGTGGTTTCTTTCTTTTTCTAAAAACATCTTTATTTCACGCCGCTCAAAGATTCATTCCTTTTTTTCTTTTTTTCCCTTATCTGTCTGTTCCACTGCAGCTGCTAGTAACAATATCTCTTCATTTAATTTCATGCAGAGAAAAGCTTCCTTATCACTGCTAAGATGGAACCGTTGAAAATATTTTAACAACGAATGTGAAAGGAATGTATTTTATGCGAGTCCCTGCATCTTTCCCTTTCCTCGGTCTGCAGTATGTAATTTTAAGTAACACTTGTTTAAGCGAATGCCAGTCTGTAATATAAACACCTCCCAGATGTTTCTGCAGTCTCTCACATCGAAATGAGATGCGGTTTTTAAATTCACGTTGCATGGATGTTAAATCTTTTTGTCAGTTGGCTTTACCAGATGCCTTTCTTGGCATTTCTCGATTGTATGTTGCGGGCATTTTAACGTAATCATTTCGCTTAGATAATGATTCCCAGGATTTGTGGACTGGCAACCATTTTCCATGACGCGTTTCATTGTTCTCATCGGGGTTGCTGGATTTTTGGGATAATCATTTGGCTCGCGAATAAAACCTTTGTCCACAGTTCGTTCAGGGTGCCAATGTTTGAATTTGGCGAAGTGTAGCGACGAGTGTGATATGATTCTTGTGAAATCACGCTCTCAAATTTTGATCTCCAAAGAAAAAGGATGTAAGACCTTCACGGTCTGTGGGTCACGCCCAGGCGTACCTTGTAAAATATTTACTCTCTCTCTCACTCTTAATTAATTATGAGAAAGATCTCTTTTGTAACTTTAAATTTAAAATGTTGAATAAATTTTCATAGTTCCTGTAATATGGTTGGAGTTTTTGCATTTAAGCGAACCATCCCACTGAACACTATTACATAAATTTGGCCATCGGCCGGAGTTTTCTCCAACCTAAAAAAAATATATATATATATCGTTGAGAGAGAGAAATCCCCCCCCCCACTGTTAAAATGGATGTATGCTCCGCTTTCGACGAATTCCAGTTAGATATTAAAAGGACAGTTGTCTTCTTAAAGTTTCCGGCCATTCCTGTCTATGTGTCTTGTGATGTTGGAATCAAGAGTATGTCATCACCTCTCCACCTAATTGACAAGCCATGGTTGCCTGTTTGACGTGCCTGTGATGCGCGACGCTGTTTGTTTTGCTTTTTTTATTCAAGACTGCTTACTACTTAGTGCTGTGCTCAATCTCTCCTGGAGTCTTCTACATGTGTGTTATCAGTGATTTGAGTTTTTACAAGTGATCTGTGTTTTCTTCAAAAGTGTGTCAGCAAAAAAATATATAAAGAAGAGTAATTCGGAACCAGTGTACCCGACAAAAAAAAGGGTACCTAATCATGTCCGTATTCATCAAAATTCTTTTTGAGTTTGTTTGTGAAATTGCAAAAAAAGAAAAAGTTAAATCTAGTGATTCCTACAAAAAAGTGCACCTGACAATGTCAAAAATTCATCGTGCTTCATTCCGAATATTGCCTTTATGATAGAATTTTCTTTTCTTGGCAAAATGAGTTTTTACGCAATGAAATCTAAAAAAAAAGTGTTTGTCACTTACAATAACAGAGACGCAGCATTTAAAAAGTATGTGCTTTTCTGTGACGTAGATGAAAATCTCAAAGTGAACTTAGTGTGACACTACTTGTGTTAATTAATACAGTTAAAAAGTGCATTTTTAGGTTGTGTTAAAAAAAAAAAAAAATAAGAATACAATACAAATTTCAACATGAACATTTTTTTTCTCCTTTTTAAAATCTTAATTTTAATTAATACAATATTTTCCTTTTTATATTTTTTCCAGTTTCATCTCTTTTCAGGCTATGATAAATGTTTCTAGATTCATACGTGGTTAAAATTTTATTACTCCATACTATTCCATATTGGTTTTAATAAGGCTGCTTATAAAAGGTAATAGCCGGAAGAAAGAAGATGTCGACTTTATAAAAAAAAAATTATTGTTTTTTTTTTAATCGTTATACTTGCAGCTATAATTCTAAGCTGCTCTTTGCATGTTAATGTTTAAAAGGTAAGTGCTATTTAAGTTCAGTTATTTTATGAATGTTTAATATACTTTATTTTCATGCATGACAAGGATTTTCTGGGTTTAACATTTATCGTGAAAGATATTGCGCTTGCATTCTTTGTCGCTATTGCACAAACAATAGCCTTTTTAAATTTATCTAATTTATCTGTGCACATTTTGTTGTTTTTAATTATAGTTTTGAATGATATATTTTTAACGAAAGGTGTGTTTATTTTTAATTTAATTTCTATTTTGATTGAAAAGAGATGTATTTGTATTTATCTCTGTTATGCATATTTAATATGTTAGGTAATATTTCATCTGCGTTTAAAAAAATAAGTTGTTGCTTACAGATCGGCAGTTGATGTGTAAAGTAAAATTTATGAGTAATTGGGATGCATTTCTAGGGGGATAAAAAAAAAAAAAAAAAAAAGGGTAGCAATTTTTTAAGTTTGTTGCATTTGATTCATATTAGAAACTTCCTCAGTATCTTGCATTGACACATTGACGCACTTCAGAGATAATATATTCCTTTTATTTTATCTCTAGGCCTTGAAGTTGCATCTCTGTTGTTTTATCATTTGATGCACATGAATACGCTGGCTCGTATGCTGTCTGTCAACAGTATGATTTAAATAATATGTTGTGCCATATTGCAACTTATTCAGTATAGTGTAAAAAAGTCTTTAGATATATTTATCTTAGATTGTAAATGACTTGCCTTTGAATACCTTTTACATTATTAGACCTGGGACACACTTTTGAAATTTCTTTTTAAAGTTAATATATATTATTATTTTTTTTTCTATGCAGAAAGTTTTATGTTTTATGACTCTATTAATTTTTTTTTTTTTTTTTTTTTTTTTTTTTTTTTGCACTGATTAAGAGTAATGTGAAATATGTTGGAGTTGCATATTCGTGGCAATTTAAAATAAGTATAGAGGAGGTGAGCATAACATTTTTTTTTCTCAGTTAGATGTGGGCACTTGATTAGAAATTTACATACAGTTGGCGTAATCATAAGTTAAAAAAAATATTAGATTATTTATCTTTCACATAAATATTTTCTTGGATGGTGAACTTTGGCAAAATATTTTGTAAGCTTAGATTAGTTTATCCTGGCATACATTTTCTTTAGGCATATTACATAGCTCGAGTCATCATATCATGGTTACAAAAATATATATAAATATTTTTTTCCCTTTTGGCTCTCGTTTGCTTTTGCAAAATACATAAGATGTACAACATAGGTTTGACGTATAGTTTTAAACTGTTATTTTTTTATGTTTCTCAATGACATGCATTCACATTAATACATTGTTTTTTTTGGGGTTTTTTTGTGTGTAAGTTTGTTTGCTTGTACTTCTGTCATGGTTTATGTGGGATACTTCAGTCATTGCGCTATTTTCCATGGGATAGCAAAATGTCTGATGTGTGTACTTCGATCTATGGTTAAGCAAGCTGGCCGCTAGCTTAATCAGGGATCGGATATGTTTCCTAACATGATTGATGGAGTTACACTAATATTAATTTTACAATTGGAGTATTGTTTACATTTTAAAAATTATTTTTAGATTGCTAAAATTTCACCTGTAATTGTTTCCTAATGCTGATGATGGATAACACCTTTACACTAATTTACACTTTATTTCTAACTTGCTATGGGCAGATAGCATTGTTAGGTATTAATCACACATGTTTTTTTTTTCCCCTCTCATGCACATGGTTTGGGATGTCATGTTTGGCCTGGTACTTCACACACACACACACATATTGACTCGTTCAGTTTTGCTGAATTTTGTTATATTTCAATTAATACTCACCATGGTTAAGGACATTCATTACCGTTTGTGCATGTATAGAGTTCTTTTAGCATCATTTGTGTTTAGCTTAAAAATTGCATTTTTTTTTCACTGCATTCACAACTTCGTAGTTGTTTTTAGATAAACTTTCTTTTAATGTCAGGTGTTTTCTTTTAGTTCGTGTGTTTAAATTTTTGCAGAAATTATAACATAATGTAACTATTGTACATTGTTTACACAGTCATCTTAAAGTTTTTTTGCAAGGGATAATTAACCGGGTGTACAGTTTTACACATGCAGCTAATGTACTGTTTGACTTCATTGTTTACGCGCGGCTGGTGACTCGTTGCTATTTTAAGTTATAACATAAGGTATCCTTTTTATTATAACTGACATGATATTTGATATCGTTAAATGTTTTTCTTATAAAAGGTAGTCACATGCATAATGTCAGCTGTTAGGTACACTTTATTTTTGGTAAAGGGCTATTCACATATAGTCATTAAACTAAATCTTTGGCATTTTTTTTTTCTTCTTCAGATTTAAATTTTTTTTTAATTTGTGAGTTCAAGTCTCACAGTTGTCTTGTGACGGATACATACATTCATACCACATAAGGTACATTGTTTGTTATTTTTGGCTAGCAATATATTTTTTTTCCCTTTCATTCTTTTCTTGGAACATGTTTGGCTTACATAACTTCTACAATTTTTAGCGTAGAGTTATACATTTTATGCACGCTTCTGTTAACTTAAGACAGTAATGAATTTGGCAGATGCAGTTTTAGTTTCTTTTTAACCCTTAGTCAACCACTTATTCAACAGTTTTCTTTCACATGTAGTTCATATGTTGGATATTTGTTTGTGTTTCACAACAGTTGTTTTTTTTTAATACATTTTTGTATATTCTTATACATACATTACACTAGTTCATGTGTTGATTTACAAATTTTGTTCATTTGCTTTTACACATTGTACTTTGCTAGCGATTTATTCGGCAGTATTTCTTTTTTTTTTTTTTTCGTACAAGTAGTTAATTGAGTTGTACACACTGGCTGGTTTAGAGTTTAACGAGAGTTTTCACACACATTACAAGTAGTTCATTTGTTTTATTAACGCTTATTCATTACATTTTGATGATAACTCATTAATTATGTAATTGAATCTCACTCGTATGCAAGTGTCTTGGGTTATTACACATATACTGTCTGTTTATTTTGTGGGCAATTACATTACAATTTTAGTTCATTGAGACATTAATACATAGAGTTCATGTGATATTATACAATTTGTTCATGTGTTTACTTACACGTTGTGTATGCTTGCGTACACTTTTGTTCATGTGTTGCATTACAAGTAGTTCATGAGTTTGGGAGTTTTTCCCCCCTACCTCACACACATACAGCTTCTCCTTTTACTTTTCTATCTTTTAAATTTTACACCATGTTTCAATATTAAAATACTTCTTTTTTTAACAGTTTTTTTTTGTGTTTGCATAATGTCAGAACATATCAATGGCATCATCACTTTGTATCTATACAAAGATTTTAATGTTTCTAGGAGTTATCCGTCACATGACATATTAAACTACACATACATTTCGAAGTTGTTAATTTTAACAGGTAACATTTTTTTACACTTTCATTGGATACTTCTTACTTGGAGGTGGCAGATCGAGTAAGATATCTTGTTACACTATACAAAATTGTATGCAATGTATTATTAATTTTTATAAGCTTGCCAGGGGTTAAATTTTGATGAATACACGGAAAGTCAGGATGGCAGTGTAAAAATTCATAAAATGCTAAATTATAACATACTGTGTTTTTTTTTTTTTTTTTGGAAACCGGGGACTTAGTTAAATTGCAGGAATCTAAAAAAAAAACTACCCCTTATTATTTAGGGCAGAAGCTATAAGCTGATGCCACTAGAATTCACAAAATTTCAATATGTAGGGCTACACTTGTTTGAGCGCGTGCAGCTTGCACAATTTTTGTCTCTGGTAGTCCTGTGCGTTATGCACAAATTTTTGTAAATTTCTTATGCCAGTAATGAAGCAACCTAAGATAATACAAATAAGCTTCAATTTTATGAAAGAATTCATCTTTCCTTAAAGTAACAATTTTTTTTTTTTTACTGGTGTGTTTTTGTCCTTTGTTTTTCTTTGCTTGCATTTATTTAATATTATGATCTCATGTAAGATCAAATTTTTGAGAAGTCGTATATACAGTAAATGCTTCTCTATATGAATACATACATGACTAAAATGCTGGTACCAGCGCCACAATACAATGCCACAAAAAAAATTAAATATAGGATCCTGTGTTATCAACTAATGTGGCCATTTTATTTTGTGGAATATTTAATTAAAAAAAAGGTTATTTTGAATATTATGAGTGCTCAGTCATGGACATAACACAATTCTTCTGAATTGTTTTGAAAGCAAGCAAATATATTTTTTTTTCTACTTGCTTATAGTTGTATAAAATATTTTACAGGAGCTAACGGGAAATAGTTTCACAGACAAGTTAAAATAAGTTTCTTGGTAGATATCAACTTAAATAGTTAATTTTACTTATTTTGTCATGATACATATTCTGTAAGTGCGAAGGTGGACAAAGGATTTTAAGTAGATATAAAGCTGCAACGTACACGTTTCAGCTTTCTTCTGCTGTGGGGTTGAGTTATGTGACAGCGTTTCTGTCCCATACGTATCATTTTTATTCAAAATTAATTTAAAACATAACTTTCTTACTTTTAGATCATATTAGCCCCACCCCCCCCTCTTTCCTATAATGAATAATGTGATTAAATTCCTTTCTCAAAAACATCCAGATTTTATTAATGTGGTTTCTTTCTTTTTCTAAAAACATCTTTATTTCACGCCGTTCAAAGATTCATTCCTTTTTTCTTTTTTTTTCCCTTATCTGTCTGTTCCACTGCAGCTGCTAGTAACAATATCTCTTCATTTAATTTCATGCAGAGAAAAGCTTCCTTATCACTGCTAAGATGGAACCGTTGAAAATCTTTTAACAACGAATGTGAAAGGAATGTATTTTATGCGAGTCCCTGCATCTTTCCCTTTCCTCGGTCTGCAGTATGTAATTTTAAGTAACACTTGTTTAAGCGAATGCCAGTCTGTAATATAAACACCTCCCAGATGTTTCTGCAGTCTCTCACATCGAAATGAGATGCGGTTTTTAAATTCACGTTGCATGGAGGTTAAATCTTTTTGTCAGTTGGTTTTACCAGATGCCTTTCTTGGCATTTCTCGATTGTATGTTGCGGGCATTTTAACGTAATCATTTCGCTTAGATAATGATTCCCAGGATTTGTGGACTGGCAACCATTTTCCATGACGCGTTTCATTGTTCTCATCGGGGTTGCTGGATTTTTGGGATAATCATTTGGCTCGCGAATAAAACCTTTGTCCACAGTTCGTTCAGGGTGCCAATGTTTGAATTTGGCGAAGTGTAGCGACGAGTGTGATATGATTCTTGTGAAATCACGCTCTCAACTTTTGATCTCCAAAGAAAAAGGATGTAAGACCTTCACGGTCTGTCGGTCACGCCCAGGCGTACCTTGTAAAATATTTACTCTCTCTCTCACTCTTAATTAATTATGAGAAAGATCTCTTTTGTAACTTTAAATTTAAAATGTTGAATAAATTTTCATAGTTCCTGTAATATGGTTGGAGTTTTTGCATTTAAGCGAACCATCCCACTGAACACTATTACAGAGGGCTCTCTCGATTATTAAAAATTAATTAATTTAATTTAATTAATGAATTAATATTTGATAAAACTGGATTAACACAAAGTGTCATCCACTACAAGTTAAAAAAAATATTTGAGCTTGATTGGATGAATAATAAGTATTTTATTAACGATTGCAAATTTGAACAAGATATATATAGCGAGAGTGTGAGCTAATAGTAGGAATGAAAAAAAAATAGTTTCATATTGATGAGAAATAATTAATTAGTTCGCTTTTTACGCAGTCGGGTTTTTTGATATTTTAAATTCAATTGTTTATTTTGATAAAATAACTTTATAAGAAGTGCCTTTTCTTTCAAAGTTACCATTCTCAAAAAGCGTAGATTCAAATGTTTTTCAGAAACAATCAACTGTTCCAGTGTCAAAGAAATCACAGACATACTTTATCAGCAAGTTTTAAATCGTCAGGTGCTATGAAGGGTATTTTCAGTTTTCGAAGTTGCGACTTCACTTTGACGTCGTTCGTCGAAAATTTGAATAAAATGTGATCTTTTTCAAGCGTTGGGTGAAATTTTGTGTGTTTCATCTGGGTTGACCGAAATTGATATAACGAATGTGAAAAAGTTTGCTTTTACCAACTGTGAAATAAAGTTTCCTGTATTTTGTTTATTACAAAATAAAGGAATCTGCAAATATCGGTTAAAATATTGGCGAAGCGCCATCTATTGACAAAATTTTAACTATTTTTTTTTTTTCGCAAAGCGCATCTGTTGAAGAACTGCGTACTAGTGAAATTTTGTTTCGTTTGGAGCCATAGAACCGGTTCTAGAGCCTTCTGAATAGGCGAACTTTTATTATAACAACCCTGTATATATATATATATATATACCATGCATCACAGCATGGTAATGCATCACAGCAGTCGTAATTTCGAACACCTACTTTAATAACGTTGTCTCTTTAAAGTTATTTTTTCTTACTTTTATTTCTGTGCTATGCATTATAAACATGTTTTCTCTTCTTATTCGAATCCTGTCTTTCTTGAGTTTTTTGTCGTCACTACCGCATCAGGAAAGCGTTTCCGACCATGCATTGTGATCTTCCATCGTTTAGTTGTACTGTATCTGTCCTGAAAGTTTGTAACAGTTGCACTGTTACACCCTGTATAATATATACAGCATGGAAATATTTACATACTTTTAGAACAACAATCTTTCAATTTTTTTTTTTATTTGAGTCCTATTCCATGATATCGGAACACAGAAATGCATTTCTGAATACATAGAGTGAAAAAGTGTCCAAGCAGGAACTCACACCAGGGTCATCGGTATTGAGCACCGAGGTTCTACCAACTGAACCACTTGGAACAATACCCAGTCTAGCACTTCTCACTACCATATGTTGACAAGGCTACA
This sequence comes from Maratus speciosus, assembly GCA_963932465.1. Lineage (NCBI taxonomy): Eukaryota > Metazoa > Arthropoda > Arachnida > Araneae > Salticidae > Maratus > Maratus speciosus. The sequence continues at coordinate 378,644,984 of OZ010795.1, forward strand.
ACCGGAGCACAAGATCGAATGTTTTCCCGAGAGCCACCGACTCTAAGGCAAACACGAAACTAAAGAGAATCCGGCATCGATGAATTTGAATAAATCTATTTAATCCTTGGATATTTTTTTTTGTTGTTTTGTTTTGTAGAAAATTTGTCACGCCTTGCATTGAACAAATATTACAAATTATAATTGCTTAAAAGACGTACAGCCAACAACAGCCAGGATGGGTATCGTTCCAAGTGGTTCAGTTGGTATAACGTTGGTGCGCTATACAGTTGATACGGGTTTGAGTTCACTTTTCACTATGGACACTTTTTCACTATGTTAGCTGTACGCTTTTTAAGCAATTAAAATCTGAAATACTGTTCAATATAAGGCGTGATAAATTTCCAACTGAAAAAAAAAAAATCCAAGTTAATTAAATCAAATGTTCCTACTAACAATTTGTCTTTCATTATAAAGTAAACGGTCAAGTGCGAGCATTACTCGCGCACAGAGGGTTCCGTAAAATAAATATATGAATTTGTAATTGTATTATAAAAAAAAAAGTTCCTAAAAGAAAACTAAGACATTGTAAAAAACTATACAATGTAGGGTTGGGTATAACTGTATATATTAGAAAAGTGTAAATGGGTATACCAGGAAAGTTCAAAGAGATATGGAACCTAAATAATATCAAATATACCTATTCATATAACTCTTTTTTTAATATTATCCGAATCTGTTTATGATGAACTTAATTCGGTACTGACAATAAAAGCATTGCATAGTTAAACTTCATTTGGCATTTCATGAAACTAAATTTAGCGTAGTAATAACCTTTATTTCTACAGTGTATCTAAAACAAAACCTTTGTTCAAAGTTTAAATTTGGCATTGTGCTAAGCGCGCTTCGAATTGAGGTCTCAAAGTTGCAACGCCTCCTTGGTCAGTGCCCCGTTTTTCCAGATATGTGTTTAATTAACTTTTAAAGTCACTCGAGGCGTATTGAGAGATACAATCAATGCAAACTATCGCGAATCCCACAGTATTTATGCGATTCATTCTAATTATATCTTTCGAGGGCGATGCCATTACAAAACGGACACCTAATTTTAATTCCAAAACTGACAAACGTCACCAGGAATATTTAATTAAAATTTTCCTTTTATCGTGAAAATAAGCACATGAAAGTAAGCAAGTATGTGAAAATAAGCAAGTTCGCATTTTCTAATAAATTCGTTTATAAATTCTGGGGTTAGTTCATTATTTCATAAGTTTATAAATAAAAGTACTCCGAGCCGGAAAAGATTAAGTGGTCGCAGGACTTTTAAAACTTAAAAATATAAGAAATTTTAATTTTTTTAGATGTTAAACTTCTATCTTTTCTGAATATTTTGATGTAATTGTTTCCTTGAAATTCCCATTAGAATAGAAGTTTTGGCTTTTAGAATTATACCCGCTCAATAGCTGAAGCGGCGTTTCCGAAACTTTAAAGTCATTATTTTCCAAATGGCGTTTTTGTGGCATAACGCACAGGATACCTCAAAACTTCTGAATATTTTTTCATGAAATTTTCAAAGCATATATTTCATGTTAGTCTGTAAAAACTGAACCTAAAGTTTCCTTTTTATTGTTCAAAAAAAAATTTTTTTAGGTGATTTTACTGTTGAAATTTTCAAAATTTTGTATTAGCTAAATTCAACATTGCATTAAAAATATAAAAATGCTTTAAATACAAATTTATTTAAGTTCAGGCAAATTATTACAATCTGAAGTATACGTAAGCACCAAAATTTTCATTCTAGTTGCAATATTTATTTTGTAATCCTGCACGTAAGCTGTTATGCCAATTTTTTGTTCGACAAATGTCTAACAGTTTCGAGTCTCCTATAAATACTAATTCTGTATCTTGCAATTTTTTATCCCAATTAAAATAGTGTTTTAAAATGATATACATTTTAAGACATTAAATGTTGAAAATGGTCTTTTTTTCCTTTTTTCCACTTTTTAGAGTCCGGAGACCCCTCAAATTAGTATGTTTTTAACAATTTGACGTTTATTGCTTTTATACTGTTACTGGACATTACATTACACATATATATCATTCAAAGCTTTTAACTAGACATAGAGTACGCCGCCCCTGTCCTTGTGTATGTCCAAACTGACCGTACCTTTAAGGGTTAATATCTCGGTTAATTACCGATGATTTTTTTTTGAAAATCATTATCAACACTGCTTTTATTCTTCTGAAACGATAGATATATTCAGCGATGCTCAACAATTTTTCGGAATGCCCGTAAATAGAAATTTGTGTATAACAGAAAAATGCTAATTACTCAAAAACTATCTGACCTAGGGTAATCGCTATAATTTTCCGGCAAGGATTACATTAACGTCTACTACCTCTAATTTTTTCATAATTTTAGTTTCAGTAGATTCGGAATTAGATGGGGGGGGGACATATTTTTGCGTTACATTTTCAACAATATCTTTGAAAATATAATACCTAAAATTAAAAGGAATGTATTTTTGAGTTCAGCGTTACAAAAGCTTTCACAGGATACCCCACATGATATGCAAAGGAAAGATATTTTTTTTCATGTAGCATAATTAGCCCCTATATTTTTTTTACTAAATATATGTATGAATGTTTATTAATCTGAAAGTATATGAGTCAATGGTCTTTATTACTTCCCCGAATTTGAACTTTCCACGTTCCATAGTTTACGAGTAAAATGGCTGTGGCAGACAGACAGACAGACATAGGAATTATCTTATAACGGTTCCGTTTTTACTTTTTAATTACTGAATCCTAAAAATGAAAATTATTTTGAGTAAAAAAAAAAAATCAGAGAAATGTTAATCCAGGCGAAATCTCTATAATGTATTAAAGGCGTATTTTAGTACGATCTTGAAAGGAATTTATATAGTTTAATAAACTGAGATTTTAACATTTCCTTTTACAGATTATCGGAGTTAAAACATTTCTATGCATTTTTATAAGTGGAAATTCAAAAGAGTTCTGTTTACACAGCATAATTGCTATTCGATATTAAAATATGTAAAGCATGCGAAAATTTTTAAATGATTACAAAGGGTGTTTACACATATTGGGAACAATTTTGACAATAAAAATAAAATATATATATATTAAAACAATTATTTTTTATATAATCTATCTTGTAGCCTTTGCTGTGGACTATCATACTGCAGCGGGAATTCTAAGATAGTAGGGCTTTTTGTAAAACAGGCAGTACAATTTTGTTGAATTCCTCCACCACACATTTCCAGTGTCCACTCAACATTGTTGATCGGCGTTTCGCAAGAGTTTATTTTAATAGCTCAAAGGCACAGTAATTCATTGGTGAAACATGTGGGGAGTTGGTTGGAATATGAATAAATGGTAGATTCCTAATTCCGTATTCTCTTGTCAATTTGTTTTTTGAGAAATGTGACTGTACTTTTGGATATATGGCTGCTGACTTTATCCTCGTGGAACTGGACATTTTAGCGTCTGTGGGATAAAGTTTCGGAATTTTTTCTTTAGAAAAGGAATTAGAACATTGTTTTATAGATAGGTAAAGTTAATTTTGACATATTTCTCAACTTTTTTGATCTTTAATCTACTGTTGTAAGAGATTAGATGAATCACCATAAATCGTTTAGAAAAAATATCTTTCCAGTGTTTCAACCAAAGTTGTAATCCTTTTTGACATCTTTTCCGGTAATAAATCGATATTTTTTTATTACAGTCATTTAGATAAATCTATGCTTCATCAGCTGTGACAATTTTTCCCAATTATCACATGCTAATAGATTTTCATACAGATTTCCATACAGTTATCTCGTTCTTACACGTTGTCAGATTTTTTATCGTGTCGTTTCTCGTTGTTTTTTTAATTTAACATGAAATCGTCCCCAACATGTGCAAACATCATTTCTATAACTAAAGGTTGAGTACAAATTTTTTAATTCAGATAGTTTGAGATTTAAAAAGAAAAAAATTAAGATAGTTTTTATGGTGAAAAATAGATATTTTATCAAGGCTATCATTGCCCAGCGGTTCGTCATAAAGTTCCACTCAAAACACACTCACATAAACAACATACACACACACACACACACATATATATATATATATCACTTAAAAATATTTACCTTTAAAGCAATGCTCTTTCTAGTTTTATTATATTTGAATGATATGCCTTTCTATAGGAAAAAAAATGCACTTTTGATTAAATTAAATAATTCGAAATATTTTTAACTGTGAAGAAATATTGTACATTTTAGATAAAAGTACTACACAATTTATGGTGTTAATTCATGTACACAATGTTAATAATTTTACTCAAGTTTTTCCGCTATAATAATTTCTCTTTCATCTTTAAGATAATGGAAATTATTTTCAGTAACACAAAGAAATGATTCAGAAAGAAATTGATGTTCAAATAAAATCTTTATAATATATTCAAAGCGTATTTCAGTAAGATCTTAAAGGTGATATAACAAGTTTAATAAACTGTTATTTTTGGACTTTCCATTTACTATTAAGAGTTAAAATAATCCAAACTTTTTCTTTCATAGGTGACAATTAAAAAATAATTTGTTTAAAAAGCATTATTATCAATATATATTAAAATAGGAAAAGCTTGTAAAACATTTTAACTGAATCTAAGGAAAATACAAAGAAGTAATATTTTTACAAAAAACTTTTAAGATTGATTGCAGTAGTATCTATATTATAAAGAACAAACATATCTGTGCGTAACGCATACGTCATTTTGCGAATGGCAACACTTTGAAATTTTAAATAAAATTTTGGTTTTGTAATTTTCTCTACTACAAATTTTTTAAACTTCTAAACATCGCACATTTTAAATTTTTACACCGTCGCATAAGGAAAAAAAATGCTCTTTTAAATGCAATTTGTTTGAAAACTGTATCTCAATTTATTTTTGAGATATTAATTTTTTTGTTGTTTTTAATACCATTTTTCTTATCGTGGCAACAAAAGTACCCCATTTCTATTGACTTTAAACTAAAAATAGTCGAAAATATGAGATACTGTATCTTTTTGTTGCCAGTTTCTCTTAAAACCTGAAAAAAAAGTTGAAATTAAAATATGGGCTATGTCAAGCATATTGTCTGTTATTCCGTGGTAATGACGTCATATGCATACTTTCCTATAGACGAAGTTTAAGGCTGTATTGTAAAAGTAGATTGTTTTAGCGGATGCAAATGACGTCATTTTATAAAAAATAGTTTATTTAATTCTTAAATCTGAATTATGTTTTGTAGAAGTGCGACATTTTCACAGCCCAGCTGCTTTGAAATTGCTCACAGATGAAAATTCTTCACTTATCAGAATAATGTAATCGAAATCACAGACTGATAAAACGCAATGTTTTACAAAAAATTAGAGTGGTTTTATAAAAGAGAGGTGACATCCAAATAATAGCGATTTATATTACAAAAATTGGTGATTCTCGTCTGGATGGATTTGCTTTGCCGAGTTAGACATGCAAACAAATAATTCGTGGTTTAAAATAATATCATGTTTTGTCCAAAATTCTCTCGAATAATAAAATGCTATTCTTTAAGACATTCTACTATAATTTATCAAAATAACATAATTTGCTTATTTTAATTTTTCCTAATTTTATATATCTATATATTTAAAACACAAGTGTGTTTTTAGTCATCTTCCCTGATCATTCTGCTGAACCAATTTTACTAATATATATTTTTTTGTAACTGAAAGCTCTTCATTTGTAGATGTGATTGCACTATCTGTTTTTTTTTAATATCCCCACTTTCATATTTTAATTTTAAAAGCGTTTTATGAAATTTCTTCAAAATGGTGAGAATTAGATAGCTTTCATTATTGCAGAAGAGAGAAACAATGAGGTATTTTTATCTTTATTCATGCTATTTTCTGATAAAAATGCAAAATTGTTGATAAAAATTGTTGTATAGGGTTTAGTGGCGCAAAATCCCATTAGGAGCAGAATATTATATTAGAGATATAATAACGGAAAATGACATACTGCTTTTGAAAACACGCATTTTTCCACATAAATTTTCTATATTATTTTTCCTTCTGCATGTGTACTGATACTAAGTTTCAGACACTAGGCGAAATGCTTATTTAAGTGAAAATGAAGTCATATTTAAAAGAAAACGATCATTTTCTTAGCTTAAACTAAACATTTTAACACAAATGCGTCTAAAAAAACATAAATTACGGAAATTTTTACTCTCTGGAATTGAGATTAGAATCTCATGTAAAGAGTGCGTCTGTTAACATAAAAGATGTTGCTGACAATCGTGACTTCAAGTTTTGAGTTAAAATAATTTTTAAATGCTCAAACAAAATGCAATTTTTAAAAAAAAAATGATGAATATGGATATGATAAGTGCGTATGCAAATTTTGAGAATGTGAAAATTGCTATTTTTCATTCCGGAATACCAAGCATAAGAGCCTCAATTGATAACCACATCCTAATAACTTATCTTTATTGTATTTTACTGATTAAGTATCTATATTATAAAGAACAAGCGTATCTGTGCTTTACGCTGACGTCATTTTGCGAATGGCAACACTCCACGATAAAATTTTGGTCTTGAAATTTTCGCAACTGCAATTTTTTAATCTTCTGACCATCGTACAGTTTTAATTTTCGTTGCATAAGGAAAAAATTTACTTTCAAATGCAATTTGTTTAAAAATTGTATCTTAATTGACTGATGTATTATATTTTCTAAAATAATTTTTAAGCATGATTTTTTGAAAGTTTATCATATCACGTGCCGGTTTCAATACATAATAATAATAAACATTTTGCACATAAAGCAACAAACATTTTTCAGCTTTGTTTCTGACTATTTTTGCATATCCATAGCTGCCAACCTGTACGGATTTTTTCTACCACTAAAATTTAACAGAAATTTCCGCCTTATTTAATTATCAAAATTCACGGCAATTCGGCGTTTGAACTAGGCAAAATTTTCTATTTAATTTTAGTGGTAGCAAAAATCCGTACAAGTTGGCAGCTATGCATATCGAAATTAATACTTCCTTTATAAACAAATAAAATAATAATATTAAAAAAAAACACCATTCTAATATATTTGTAAAAGACAAATTATCGAAATTAATACTTCTTTTATAAACAAATAAAAGAATAATATTGAAAAAACACAAATCTAACATATTTGTAATCGTACAATTAATATTTTTAGATCACTAAATACGATTTTTTTATTCCAAATAGAATTTCTTTGCAAAGTTCATCTCAGTTTTCTGATTGTCTATGGTTTTAAAAACAATTTTAAAGCACTTAGTATTTTTTAATTTAACTATTACACGCGGAGCTCGATTACGAAAGATTAATCCGTTTGCCCTTAAAACAAAACAAAGAGTTCACCATTTTCTTACGGCTAATATCCATTAAAAAAAAATCTTCCTTATGAATAAATAAATAAAATAATATAAGTAAAACACAAATTTAACAGACATGTAAGCTCTGAAATTTTCAGAATGTAAAAGGATGTCGTAATTAGCAAAATCTTGGTCTCTTAGCATACGGCTAATAAGAAAATATCGCTTCTGATAAATTTCAAAGATTTATTTGATTGTATAATTCGTATTTTCCATATGAAAAATGCTTTTTTAATGCAAGTGGGCAATCTAAAAAATTTATTGCATATAAAAAAATTATTAGTTTTCAATTAAATTTTTTTATCCTATATTCTTTAGCCCGGGTACGATCCCCTAGTTAGGATAAAAACAGTTTTAATGTGAATTATTAATATTTTTAAAATTTTGAGCTTTTATCAAGCCTAGCGTAGTCCAGCCTTTCTTCGTAGCATTTTGAGACATACACACATGCTTACACAGTCACACACACACTATATATCGCATGAAAATACTTACTTACTTTTAGAATAGTATTTTTTTTTTAATCTTATCCCTCTATATAGGAATGCAAAAATGCCTTTTTGAAAAAACTAAATAATTCTAAACATTTTGAACTTCAGAGTATTCTTGTAAATTGTACATAAAAATACAGAATAAATTTACATTGTTATCTCTTGTAAAATATGTTGATAAACTTATTCGAGTTTTTCCGCTTTAATAATTTCTCTTCCATCTTTAAGCAAATTAGAAAATATTTTCAGTAACACAAATAAATGATTCAGAGAGAAATGTTACTTCAAATAGAATCTTTTTAATATATTAAATGCGTATTTCAGAAGGATCTTAAGAGCGATATGTAAAGTTTAATAAACTGATATTTTTGAATTTGTATTTTGATATTATCGGAGTAAAAAGAATCTCATGCCGTTTTCATAAGTAACAATTCAAAAGAAATCTACATACGCAGCGTTATTGTGAATGAATATAAAATATGTAAAGCATTTGAAAAAAATAACTAAATATACGTAAAAGACAAACAAAGAGATATTTTAAATAAGATATTTTGAGATTGGTGATATCAAAATAAAAAGAGTTCTTAAAGTGTATTATAGATATTTTACAAGTTAAGAGGTTTATCAAACCCATTTTGTGCACCTGTTTATCATAAAATTTTAAGACAAAATATTGCAATTATATATATCTATATATATATATATATATATGTTATATATATTAACAAAATAAATTATTTATTTCCATTTAGAACATAATGCAATATTTTTTTTTCCTTACATTTGAATTCTATACTATTCTATCGAAAACTGCACGTAAATGTACAATTCTACGAAGTTAATTCCTTTAAATAATGTGAATAATTAGGTTCCAGTTTTCCACATTAAAAATTTCTTTTTCATCTTTAAAAAGAATTACGAATTGTCTACATCAATTCAAAGAGAGAAATTATTTAGCATAAATTTTTTATAATATATTAAAGATGTATTTCAGAACATCTTAAAAGTGACTTAAAAATATCATAAACTTGTATTTTGAGATTTGCATTCGCATATTTTTTTATTAAGAACAATAAATTGTACTTATTTATAGAGACAATTCAAAATAATTCAGTTTACACATTGTTACACTGAATGGATTTTCATGAAACAAAATGACGAATTTGCAAAGAAATGTTTTAACAAAGTGGTTTTAATTACTTATTAAATGTTTATAAATACAGTCTATAAACGTAGTTATTAACACATTTTAATTTAAAAAAGTATATACATTATTTTATGTTCATCATTGCGCAACAATTCACAGTCTCGAAACGAATTTTAAAATTGTGTAAATAAAATGTATTAAAAGTACGCAATTAAACATTTTTTTGCTGAAAGCAAAACATATGTTTTTATTAAGGAAGAATGAAACGAGCAATTAAAAACTAAAATGCGGAAAGCGCTTATAATAAAATAAGCTCAACTTAAAGATTTGAAAGTTATTTAATTTAATTATTTCATATGCAGTCTTATAACTGGAAAATTTTAGTTGCGCTATATTGTGTAGATTTGAATTTAAAATGAAAATGATATGATTTCTTAAGGGATCTCATACCTTTAAAAATCTCCGTCGCCAGTTCAAAATTGATGTAATTTTAAAATTCTCATAAATTTCAAATTTATTATTGGAATTACACAAATATCTGTAGTAGATTTAAGCCATATTTAAGACTCTATAAAATGTAAAAATAAGCACTTATAAAGTAATACGAAATAGAGTTTAGTTAATATTGCAATTGTTTTCATGTGGTATTTCACAATCCGCACGATAACTTAATTTAAAATAAATATATAAACATAAAAATTATGTTAAAAAGAGCTCTAACCTACATTTTATAGAATGAATTAATATTATTGTGATAAGTAAATAATTCCTTATTTTTTAATCATTATTTTTTTCATTATTCAAATTCAATTGAATTTTTAAAATCGTTTCTGTGAAAGAATTCATATACCATTAATTCATTCCATAAATTAGAGTTCGAAGTTCATTTTAACACTTATTGTGTTAACACTCTAAGAGATATTTTTCCATAAAGATTTTTTTTTTCCTTGCCCACCAATTAAAGAGAAAACATGTGTTTATGTAAAAAATTTAATTCTGTGAATAAATTTGATTCTGTATATAAAATTTGATTTTTTTTCTTTTTTTTTTATTTACCTGTGCCACACCCTTGTTTATATACTATCTACAAACATGAATCAAATAAATTATTTCAGCTATTTTTCTATTTTCCGAAAGAAAATACATTTTTTATTTCATCGGGGCAGACTTAAGAATCAGTTCTTGTCTAGCTTGGGCAGTGTTCTAAAGCAACCACTTCATCTTTAGTTTAGAATATTTATTTATATTACTGAAACGTTGCTTGTTATTATTATAAAAAAAATTAGTTTTTGAGATATTAGTAAAACATATAAGCATGAGACATAACAGAATATGGCTACAAAAAAAGCAAAAGGTACAGCGCAGGGAGTTAAAAACATCGTTATGATTTTCATGGGAAATATATTTATTTGCTCTATAATATTATTACACGCTTTCAAATGATGCATCCAGAGATGTTATTCTTCATGCATCCGAGTGTGATATATTTTATGCTATTATGTTACAATTTACTATTCGATATCGCTAATGTACATAGAAAATGCACAAGTATGCTTCTTTTCTACGAAATAATCTCAATAATATTTATCTTAATGTGTAAATTTACAGTGTACATCACAAAAGTTGAAAACCTATACACATCATCAAATATGGTAAATGATATACTTAAAGACAATTGAAAAGCTAAGTGGGAGAACATGTTAAGTAACAAAAATTACATTTGAAGAAATTTGATGTGAAAGTTTTTGTTGTCAATTTTAATGATTTATTTTCTGTTTGACACCATGTGTTTAAAATATTAACAGATGTGGTACTAAACTCTATCAAAAAAACTTATTCATATTTAATTTTTAAATATTAAAAAATATTAATATTATTTGCATTATTAAATATCAAAATATTAAATAATCATGAATAATGTCTTAAATGTTCAAAGCTAAATAGAACTTTGGTATTTTAGCTTTACCATGTGACAGAATACCTGATAACACTTTCGTCCAAAAGATAAAATAATTTTTAAGAAAATGTAGCATAACATGTTCTTCCACTCAGCTCTTCAATTGTGTTTTCACACAGAATATTTCAGATTATTTAAGAGCGTTGTACCAAAAAAAAAAAAAAAAAAAAAAAAAAGAAAAGAATTAAATACATTTTGTAATGCATAAAATTATGTTAAAGGCAACTTTTAAGTCTAATATGAAGATTAATAAAATACTTTTTAGAAATCTATGCACAAATTGTGTGGTATAAATTTATCACAAATATGATAACAATGTTACATATATCTTTAATAATCCTCTTAGGAAAAGCGTTATGCAACCACGTCTTCCTCTCATCTGTCATCTCTGATGATATTCATCTTAAAATACCCAAGGTATCTAAGAATATTATAAAAATATGACACGCTAAGAATAGATTATTTTTTAATGCATATCATTGTCTTTAATATAAAATATTCACTAATAATGTTATATTTGCAAAATGTTGTAAATGAACAACGAAAATTTATGGGTACCTGCCTTAGAATTAGATTTATACGATAAGATAAAAACAAGTTCATAGAAATTTGTTTTCACATACACTTTTTTGTATTTAGTCTAAAGTTTTAAATATTATTCTAACGATTTGTGAAATCGACAATAGTTGAATTTAAATTTATTTTTAGAGCCTCAGGAAGTAATTTGTGCAGAGAAATTAAAATAAGAAAAATTAATGAAAAATAATATCTAGAAATGGTTTCAGAAACAAATATAGAGATTCTACGCCTTAACAGCTAGAATGACGTAAGTTATATTATGTTATCTCTAATATAATTAGAGCAAGGTTTCATGTCTGACATGTGTACTCTTTTTTATCCGACACACATTTGTTTGGTAATGTATTTCATGCCAAACGTGTTGTATATCAATCAAATGTTCGGTGGCAGTGATATCCTTTTCTAATTCTGATAGATAAAGAGGGCCAAATACCTTGTCATTTACATTCCTTGGCAAGAAAAAAGCAATGGGTCTTAAAGATTGAAACTGGTGCGAATAAATAAGAAGTAAATGATCGTTTTAAACAGTGGCGTGGCGTCCGGTCATCGCTGGATGCGGCGATGACCAAGCAATATTTTAAAACTCTTAATAAGATTTTAAAACTCTACGATCTAGTTTTAGCAGAACATTTGGAGTTCATGTATAAGTGAAGGTAAGATTTAAAGTTTCTTTTTTGAACATTCAAACATTGAATTTTAGAGTTAATAATTTTTCACCACAAACTTAATAATTGCGATGACCACCGAAACTTTTCACGCCACGCCACTGGTTTTAAAACACCATCAAAAAGTTTTAAATGAGCTAGGCCTTTCGAAAGATCTCAGTCCTTCTTCGTCAGGCGCCAAGATGACGTCCTTCTACTATGAAAGCAACAGCAAGACTGAAATGAGAGATAAGGGAAAGGAAACAAGCCGAAAAAACAGCCAATAGCGACAACAGCCAAGAATAGCTATTGGTTGTTTCTTCAGCTTGTTTCCTTTCCCTTATCTTTCATTTCAGTCTTGCTGCTGCTTTCATAGTAGAAGCACGTCTTCTTGGCGCCTGACGAAGAAAGACTCAGATCTGTCGAAAGACCTGAAGATTAATAAAATACTTTAAGAAGCATAACATTAAAAAGGTTAAAGGTTAGGGGGTTTTATTGTTTTTAATACTTTAAGAAGCATAATATTAAAAAGGTTTTGATGGTATTTTAAGAAGATCTTTTTGTCCAATAGGTTTTAGGTCTTAACTTAACATGTATTAGTTTATTTGCATGTTGTTGACTCGAAACTGTTTGCAGTATGGTTTCCTCCTCCTGATTTTTTTAGATGTGTTTAAAATATCCTTACACAAGAATTACAAATTTCGCTTTGCATAAATTAATAATTCCTAACATGCTACAATTTTAAATGATCAGTCAGATGATACAGCTGTTACCACTTGCATCCCTTTCTCTCGAGGAGGGTCACAAACGTTTTGAGTACATATAACTGATGATTTACAGTTGTCATCTATGACATCTACTGTTACCATTTTGCAGATTGGCGCAGCGTGTCTCTTAAAGAATTTTGCGCCATAAAACCTCATACTACCAACCAATCGACCATTTTACAGAATCTTTAAACTTTATACTTTTAGTTGAGATTCCTTATATTTTATATAATATTTCATATTGGTGGGATTTTATTTCTAATTTTTTAGCTTAAAATTAGAATAAATTATTCTTTTATTAATTTTTGAGCAAACAAAACACATCTTAATGCTTCAGATGCTTATAATTGAGATTAGAATTAATTGATTCAAAGGTAAATTAAGCTGAAAACTCTTAAAAATAAAAACTTGTTAATGCATATCATGGGAGACGATAGTATTCCGAGTAACGCAGCCTTAAGCCTAAAATCGTATCGTAGAAATCGTAGATGACAGAACTCATATATATGGCTAACCCGATATCAAAGAAAACGCGAAAAGCCGCCATTTAATAACTCAGCAGATATAGGTCCTATTGTTCTGATTTTTTTAGAACAGTCTAATATCTCCAGTCTAATCCTATTCTGAAATTTTTACATTTCTACGTGCAGTATATTTTGAGATCTAAATACCCATTTTTAAAACAAAAGCGATGGAACAGTAATTCCATCAGTACATTCACACATACTCACATACATCACACATCACACATACAGTACATTACACATATACAACAGTAAAAAAACAGGTGGAACGAAAAACAGATCTTAATATCAATTTCTAGAAAACGGCTCGGGCGATTTTCTTTAAATTGATATATAATATGAATCTGATTAAGATGAAGTGAATAACAATTTCTTTTTTTCTAGGAAAACTTGTTTTAAATTCGGTCATTTCCGTTTCCCGTTAATGCGTAAAACGAAACCAGTCAACCCTTAATCTCTGGTACTTTTCTCGTCTGTGATTAGTGAGTACGAGGCTAACGAAAAAAACCTCGTTAGCCTCGTAGTGAGTAGGTTTGACGTCCTCACATCGCGCCAATGGGAATTTAAAGACATTCCTGTCCAGAGACTCGCGGCTGTTATGCAAAATGCTGTTATGAAAAAATATTTCCAAGTATGCAGCTTATAAAAAAAGAAGGTATTTATTCTATTTTATTTATTTATCATAAGTTGTAGAGATATCCATCTCAAAGCTTTATTATTTTAATGTTTGCACTGCTCTAACGAATGATATTTGCGTTGCTTATTTAAAATGCTGCTAGTCAGAAGATTAGATTTTATACTCGCATAATGCAATTGTTGATAAATTTGGTGTTTGTATATTTAAATTTTTATAATAGCTACGTTCAGGACTTGGGAATTTTCAGAAAACTTTACCAGCCGAAGATATATTTTTATGCTAGAAGTTAATTTTTTAAATATTGTTTTTAAAATTTTTAATGGCTGTATTCAGTGTTTTTTTTATTTTATTTTTTTTTTTTTTATTGTACGCAATCATTCTGTCTTTACATCTTTTCAAAGCGACTGGAAATTATATGTAGATCTGTTTTATTCCCAAGCTTATTACTGTATTAAAAGTACACAAAATGACTACATTTTTTAGATTTTAGTAAAAGAAATTGATTAACGTTCAGTAAATTAAAAATTTATATTTGTCATATATTTTTTTTTTACATTTTTTAATTTCAAAAGCCTAAAAGTAACTTCATTATTTTTGTTATATCAACATTATTCCAGAATGTATGTTAATGTGCATTTTTTTCGACTCTGGCCATGCAAAATATTTTTGTCAAAACTATGCCAAACATTATGAATCGTTATTTATCTGTCATTTTTAAAAATGATTTATTTATAATCACACGAAAAATCTTGATTTTTTATTTTTCGAATTTTTTTTTTATTAAGTTGTATTTCATATTTTTTTGTTGATGCTGAGATAAAAATTATTACTTTATAACAGAGCTCAAAAAATTTGAAAATTTTTACATGTCCGTTCCAGCATGTGGTAGAAAAAAATTGATGCTCGAATAAACAAATTTACATGCCCGATAGTATAATTGCACCTCGAATGCCACCAAAAGTACATGCCCAATCGGGCATGTCCGGCCATATATTTTTCAAGCCCTGCTTTATAATGAGGAATTTGCCATTAAACTGTTTACATCAATTTGAAGGGGCAGAGTCTCATCAATTTTAAACTACTTTATGCACCCTGCAGGTAATTTTTTTTTTACTATTTTATGCCTGCAACAGCCCATTTTAATTGTTTTACTATTATAATTGCTGGGGCTTTAAAGAATTTGAAAAGTTGCACATAGAACAATAAAAACAACTGAACTTTTCAAAATATGAAGAAAAACACATTAGAATGTAGCTTTTATAAGAATTTAACATACAAACTCCAATTATTAACTTATTTTGCACTTGCATTACCCAAATGATGATTTTCTGACTGACAGCATTTTAAATAAGTACATCCTCTAGAATATCGCGATTTTGCAACCATTAAAATAATGAGGATAACTTATAATAAAAAAATAAAATAAAATAAATATACTGGGTTTTCACGTGGATCTTTTTTAACTACTTGCAAGCTTAGCCTTCTTTAACCCTTTCAGAGGTAGAAGAATTTTGTTCCTAAAATGATGAAATAATTGACTGACACCAGAATATTCAAACAAATTTCTTAAAAAATAAAAACTCGATATTTTTTACTTTCCTTACAAAAACAAAATTTTATTAAAATTTTCTTGATGCCATTTGTCAGTTTTGGAATTAAAATTAGGTCGGCTGGACTCCTAATTGGATTGTTATTTGTCCGTGTAATATAAATCGGTGTTGAAATCAGATATTTTCTTCTAGAAGTGATATTTTCACCTCTCCAGGAGAAAGGATTTCACTTCTAAACCATTAAAAATTATTGTCTTAAATTTTATAGAGGGATTTCAATGTACAGGGCAGGGGGTGGGGGGAGAGATATTCCCACTAAGCCAGCTTCTGAATTCATCACTGGTATACATTATCAAGGTCAGCCGAAATCGTCATATATTTTTAAGAATCTCTTAAAATAATCCCATTGTACTTTGGAAAGTGTTAAACGAAAGCACTACTTTATTTTTAAAAAATGATATATTTACTATAATGAATCACAATTTTATGCATGCAGTTCAAATTAAATTTTATTTTATCATTTAATTTCATTTTTTTTTTTTTACACATATTTGTTTTGATTCAATAAAATAATTCATGAAAATATGTAATTTTCAAATGATCATTTTCAAAACGTTACTTTTTTTACAAAGTTTTTATGGGAGTGGACCCACCACCACTTTTACCAAACTGGCTTATTTTTACTTGGTAGGAACTACATGATTATTTACCACCTTATCTCATAGAGTTTATAAGACAACAAATTGCCTTCATTTTTTAAAAAGTTACACGCTTACCTCAATGCTTAGAAACATTTATAATTTCTTGCATGGTGTTTATGTAGTTTTATTTTGTGGTATACTTTCATTTAAACATATATTTGTATTGGTTTATGGAAAGATTTCATAAAAGCATGATTTTTGAATGATCGTTTTAGCGATAATATTATTTTTTATCAAATGGTTTATTTAAGGCCAACTGTTATGAATGGCGGCAATCGTGTGGATAAGTATAAAGTACACCCCCTTCCCCGTTCTACATGGGGGAGGATTTTATTTATTTTTTTTTTTTCAGAATAGGTTTATTTCCATTTAGAAAATTTGGAATTTGATTTTTTAAATGATTTATTTAAATTTTTGTTCTAGCTACATTCCGCTGTTTTAATACTAAAATGTATGTAAATGTGCATTTGTTTTCGACTTTGGCTATGCAAATTACTATTATTATTATTTAATATTGTATTGCTGCAAAAACACGTTGTCACCTGGAGAGCTTTGTTTCCTGTATTTCGGTCAATCTGGTCTAATATTTAACATCCAGCTGTTTTTATTTACGACGTAACAACGACCCGAATATGGGTAGCAGAATTACTATTGGATTTAGCGCATTTAATGATCATCTAATAAATAATTGATGAATCTAACGGCTTGCGTTGTTATTTCCTGGAAAACTACCAAGATATGTAGGCCTGATCTTACACTCTGACCATGATTTCACGACTGCAAAACTTCCACTTTTCAGTTGGAGTTACATAACGATTGTATAATTCCTTCTTAATACCGATATGTTTCTATGATACTAGTGAAAGCATATCATATATGTACTTAGAGTTTCAATAAACGATATTCAAAACATTTTAAAAGTTTAATGTGTAATTTATTTTTAATACTAGTTGGTTCGCACGGCGTTGCAGGGGGCTCGTTATAATAATCTTAAACAAAACTCAAGTATGATTTTATATGTTTTGAAAATGTTTTAAATGAACCTAGTTTCGGGGCCCCCAATGGTTTGTGGAGTGTCTAGTGCGTTCTCAACAAACCCCTTTCCGAACGAACCTGGGTCCCGTCTACATAAAGCAATGCTCCCCGGAAGCTCTCCGTACGTGCTGGAGACAATCAAAACCAAATTGTCTGAGTCAAACCTCGTAGAAATCAAGTCCATGGAACCCGAAAAACGGAGGCACCATTAATCTTCAAAAATGTTGGTAGAAAAAAGTCTAAGATAAAATTTCGTAATACAGAAAGTAGCCGAATTGGCATTTAAGTTGAATGAACCAAATCCCATTTGGAATTAGGCCCTTAGAACTCGAGGAAAGAATGCACCCTCATGTGCTCACTCCTGTAAATTTCGCAAATTACTTTTAACATTAACACGATATTCAATAAACTGATGAAATCCCTTATCTAAAGTTACCTTTAAAGTAACGAGATTTTTAATTTACGACTGTAGTGAGTAAACGTAGATGGAGGACGCTAAAACTATGTTACAGAGAATTGTATTAAAATCGGATCGTTTTTCAAGAAACTGCAGCAAAGGCTCCAAGAAAGACATTAATATTCAAAATTGGTTGTAGCTGAAATCTGAGATATATTTTTGTAGTTCATGTAGTAGCAGGAGGACTTAAGAAATTGATCGAAAAAAAAACGAGCTAATCGGACCATTTTTAAAGGAGCTATAATAAAGGACCCAAGAGGGCATTAATAGTTAAGATTAGGGTACTCATATAAAAACATGTTAAATGCTCTTAGTTCTTAGCACTTTAGTTCTTAAATTAGTCAATATTAAGCTTAGGTATGAATTAATCATAAGAATGAAATTTTAAGGATATGAGCAAAAAATGGAGGGAAAAGCTTAGATCAAGTCCCTAGGGTTCAGTAAAAATATAACAGTGAGGGTCCGGGGGGAGGAATCTAAAACTCAACGTTAAAATTTCGCATTGAGAATGCGAGAAAATTAGGAGATGAAAAATTCTTGCCACACATATGTTTAAGGGGACCCGGATCGGGCCCTATATGGTCCTAGGGTGCCCCAGGGTTTGAACTGTAATCTAGAAATGGGAGAAAAAGTAAATGGGAAAATGAAGCAAACAAAAATGAAAATAGGTTAATGTGCCAAAACTTCAAGGAGCCCGGTACCGGGCTCCAACGCGCCAGGGACTTAACTGGTATTTATTTGGGTATAAAATTTTTTTAGACAGTTTTTAAAAATAACTTGTGGACGCTAGAAGTATGTTAAAGAAAAATGCATGAAATTCGAACCATTTTAAAAAAAGCTTCACAAAGGGCATCAATAAGTCGATAAATATTCAAAAATTGGTAGTAGCTGATTTATCATAATTTTTTTGTCGTTCATGTAGTAACCGGAGGACCTAAGAAGTTGATAGAAAAAAAATCCTAGTGAGTGAGACCATTTTTAATGGAGGTATAATAGGGAGCACAAAAGGTGCCGACTGACAATTAAAAACAGGGCCCTAACATGAAAACATGTTAAAATTTTTAGTACTTAGTGCTTTAGATCTTCAATTAGTCAAAATTAAGCATAGGGGATGAATTATTCATTAGAATAATATTTTAAAGAAATGCACAAAATATTGTGTAAATGATTAAAAAATGGCCCTAGGTCCCCAACAAAAGTATGATGATGTTTGTTCTGGAAGAGGAGTCCAAGACTCAACATTAAAATTATGCACTGAGAAACTGAGAAAATTAGGGGGTGAAAAATGCTTGGGGCACAAAAATTTCAAGGGGTCCTCAGCCGGGCCCTACTGCTCCCTAGGATG
Source organism: Maratus speciosus (assembly GCA_963932465.1). Lineage (NCBI taxonomy): Eukaryota > Metazoa > Arthropoda > Arachnida > Araneae > Salticidae > Maratus > Maratus speciosus. Next base: position 378,664,234 of record OZ010795.1, read on the forward strand.
TCCTACACTGTAAAAAAAAATCTGTAGATCTACAGATGTAAAGTTACATGCTTACTAAACTGTTATCTGTAACTGTACAAAAAAAGCTGCAAATCTACAAAACTAGTTTTTGTAAAGCTACAGAAATCTGTAACTCTACAAATTAATCTGCTAAAATTTCAGTAATCTTACTACAATTTTATCTGTAACCATAGTTGTAGTTACATGAAAAGTTCTAGGCATCCCAGTTTCCTAAAAAATTCTTAGTAACCTTACAGATTTTTTGATTTTCGGCGTAAAAGTGTGTCTGTTACAGAATTTTTTGTTGTTGTCGTTACATAAAAAGTTCTAGGAATCCCAGTTTCCTAGAAACACTTTAGCAACTTTACAGATTTTTTTTTTTACAGTGTAGTGTCTTATATGGAATATAAAAACGTGACATTAACTAAATGGAAAATGGATCCAAAAATGAAGATCAGATTAAAAGAGAGCAATTTAATAAATTTACTTGCAGAAAAATTTCAAGGGGCCCTGCAACGTGCCCCAATGGTCAGGAACATAACCTGAAAGTAGTGATACGAGAATAACTAAACGGATAAAGGTCCCTCAAAATGAAGAAGATTGGATAAAAACTCGGCATGTTATTAAAAATTTAGTGCACAGAAATTTTAATGAGGCCCAGTATTCCTAGCCCTTAAAAAATAAAAAATCTGAGCATCAGGTGCATTAGGGTCTGTCTTATTGTACTATCGTCACCTACATTTTCAGACTTCTACGTGCAGTAGATTTCGCTAGCCATGGCGCACACACACACACAAAGAGCGATTTGTTTTTTATTGCATAGATTTACGTAACATTATCCATATTAAAATTATTTACTCTTCATTTGCATTAGTATTTAAAATATGCTAGATGGACTTGATGTTTTAAGTTATTCTTTTAATTTCATTCTATATTTTTTCTTTAAATGTCATAAATTAGGCTATATTTTTTTCCGATAATCTGTTTATAAACAGGAAACTTCAGTCAATATTGTGTATATATCATCTGTAATTTTTGAGTTAACATAAAATCTAATGTAATAACATATTCCTATTGTTAAGTTAAATTATGTTCTAAATAATAATACGATTTCATTTTTTTCAATGCTAAAATAGTAATAATAATAATAACTTTATCAAATTATTACTGCGGTATTAAAAAGCAGAAAAAACAACGTTTAAAAACGCACAGATAATACATGAAAAGCAGCAAACAGCTGCTTCGAATCTACTAGCGAGATTCTTCTTCAGTGCAAGACAAAGAAAAATGAACAGCGTGCTAGAAAAAGCAATGCAGAGCAAGGTCTAGCAAGCTGTTCCTTTTTCTCTATCTTGCAGGGAAGAAGAATCTCGCATTACTTGTGCATTTTTAAACGTTGTTTTTTCTGCTTCTTAATATTGTTGCACAATAGCTTTATTTGCTATTTTTATATATTACTGCGGTATTATTTTTTTTTTCAGTTCATGAAATGGTAATTTTTAAAAGAGTTAAAAATATTTTCTATAATAATGGAAGTGACAAAGATTTTTAATATATATTAAAAATGTTTATTATTTATAGTAATCGTACTTAATTATTACTATTTCTTAAGTTCGTTTTAAAAAAATGTTATGCCTGTGAAATGATACTCGATAACTTAAGACTATTACATATTACTAAATATTTTTAGTAACTAGGACTTCCCTCAGAGGGATTAGTCTGAGCGATATTACTGAGAACATAGATTTAATAATAACACGTGGAAATCAAAGAAAATGAGATGTTATCTTTAATTGTCCATATATTGCAAAAAATTGAAATGATAAAAATAAACGAATTGTAGAATTACAAAATCCTATATATAAATTCGTATACACTGTTTAAAAAAATGGGAAATCAAACCATTCAAGACAGCCATGGATGGATATAAAATTGAAAGTACGCAATATATTAAAAGTAAAATGGAAAATGAAACACTAATTTACTTATATCGGAATTTTCACTGTATAAAATGATGTCAAGAGCATAATCAGACGCTCCGCACCAATTTGAGTAACTTTAAATGAAAAATATATGATGTTTAAAAAGAATGGACTATGCTTTATATGGTGTGTGCTCCTCCGGAATAGTTAATATTGTACAATATCTGTTTTCCACGGATGCAATGAGGTTGTCGATAACATTTAAGGAATTCTCTTCTCAAAATCTAATATAGTATCAAAGTACCGAATACATCAAAAGTGGCATGCAATGCTTCGTTAGAGTGTGTTTTAGATATACTCGATCGGATTTAAATGATGAGTGTATGCCGGCCACTACATACGCTGTATTGTTTTGTTTTCAAACATATTCTGCACAAGTTGAGCTGTATTTAGCATGTATTAAATAAAAGAAATCGGCAATGATTACAACATAAAGCATGACACAAGATCTGAATATATCGTCTGCATAACTTTTGAGCTGTCAAAGTGTCATTTGAAGTAACTTACAAATCCATACATATTTATTCAGCAAATCATGCAAGCTAACATACGCCAATATGAACCCGATTACAAAATTTCACCAGAATAAGTTAATATATAAAAAATCTACTAATGATAATTGAGAATATGACCTTATGATAAAATGTCTAGAAAAATGAATCGGATAAAAAATTCATATCACATTTAAAATGGCACTTCCCTCTGGGCCTTGGCGAGAGAGAGAAAAGCCTAGAGAAGGAACACTTTAACAAGTACTTTCGGGCAACCTACTCACTGTTTCATACAGGTCTTTATTCAATATTTACACAATTTATTTAATGCTAGGTGGGTATCTATCAGTTTTGTTGTATTTAAATCGCATGTTTTGCGGAGGAAATGCAGAATTAGGAAATATTTAAAGTTGCTGTACCTAATAATTCCAAATTAATGGTAATTGAGATCGCTTTCCGTTAGTTTCATCTTTTTATTTTTTTAATTTTTTAGAAACCATTCATAGAGACAATTGCTTATTTTAAAACTAACCCGAAGCAAAATTTCAAGATTTTGGGCTCAGCAGTAACAGAGAAATAGAAATTTTTTTGAAATTTTTTTGTTTCTGCACTGTTTTTTATAGCGATATTTTTAGAAATTGTTCTATTGCGAGAATTTACGTCATGATAAATACAGCCATGTCAATTTTCATGTTTATATTCTTAACAGTTCCATGTTCTTCTTTTCTTAGATCATCTTTAGATCTTTTTCCGCTTTGTTTAGTCTTTCTATTTTTTAGAATTCGTTCTACAACGAGCATTTACATCTTATTAATTACTACCATGCCAAAGTTCTAGTTTCTAACCCCAACAGTATCCCAAAAATTTCAGTATTCCAAATAAATCATAGTTTAGAACTTTTCTAGAAATTTTTACGTTTATCTGTCAAATTGAACCTTTTAGAGAGCGTTCATTACGAGTATTTACATCTTAAAAGTAACTACCGCACCAAATTTAAAGTTTCTAACTCAACCAATATCGCAGTAATCAAAATTTTAGAACTTTTTTGCTCCTGCAGCGATGTAGGTTCTTGCACTGACTTAAAATGGTCCTTTTTTCGGAGCAGAGATGGCCACCAACATTTTTTTATGTTGGCTATGTAGTTTCAGAGATAACACCTCACAAACGTACCAGCATTAATAATATTATATACTTTATAATATTATAACGCTTTATAATATTAGCATTAGATGTACAGATACAAAAGCCATTTATCTGTTACAAGATAAAGTGCCGGCGTTGCCCAGAATTTGAAGGATGTTTGTTCTGAAAAATCAATTTCAAAATTTAACATACAACACAAAACAAACATTAAAAAAAGCAGTCGAAATGTTGTTGAATGAATCATATGAAAACGCTACATAAAAATGTATAAATGTATATAACAGACGCAAAAGAATACAGCTATAAATGAACTTATTTCAATTTATAATTGGAGCAATAATGTTAAAATACGCCAATATTTCCCTAATCGGGTTTTTATTATGCTTCAATACATTTTTCACACTCATATGACGTTATACTATATCCACCATGCCCTTTATATTTCCAATATGACGTAATATTTTCCTCTTTCACGTGGAAACCTTGAAATAGAAAAGTTATGAAGTTATATTCACTTTCATTTAAATTCGTCAAACCATTTATTTCATTTTCATATTTCACGTGAATATCTTGCAATAGAAAAGTTATGACGTAATATTCACCTTTTTTTTTAAATTCGGCAAACTATTTATTTCATTTCCATTTTTCACGTGGAAATCTTGCAGTAGAAAATTAATTGTTGTAGTAATAATTTTATTGTGTTTTTTAATTGTTGGCAACTGCTATAACGAAAAATGTTTAAATTTGATAAGAAATTGCTGTTAAATTGGTGGTTTTTTATTAATTAAAAATTAACTATAAGTTATTTCGATTCCGGATTACTTTAGTTGTCTCGGCCATGCTTTAATACACATGTACGTATCTCTTTACAATTTTGGCTTCCAAATTGTGGATTTTTTATAGAATTACAAACAGACAGATAGACAAGTTTTCATTTTTATATATCTCTCTATTCTATGAAAAGTAACTAACGCTGTCACCGCCGCCGCCGCCGCCGGTTTTGAATTTTTTGTGACCGGAGGTCTTTCTTCGTTAATATTAAGAAAACTATTGCATACAAATAATGAAAATCGGTGGTATTATAGCGAAATGTTTGATCAACACACTAATGCATACAGTTTTCAAATCGAAGAATTATTTTAACAGATATTTAATGCTAAATTTGGACAAAATCGTTCCATTAAAAAAAACTTATAAGAGCAAAAGCTATACATGGGAATTTAATCATTTTTAGATCATTTTATTCAATAGAAGATCCCGGTCTGCAGATTTCATTAATTTTTTTTTTTTTTTAATTTGACTCATTTTTTGAGGTTTTATTTCTATTTTAAATTCAAATATTCAGCATTTTGACAGATATTTTTCGCATATTTTAGAAAATGGTATTAATTTAAACTGTTGCCAACTGTATAAACAGCGCAAACAATAATGTTTGCTTCAAATAAAAAAATTATTTACACGTTACTATTATAAACAGAAAAAAACCTTCAAATTACAATTAAATAATTAGGTATAAAAAGCAGGCACTTATTGGAAATTACGCCTTAAAAATATATTTACATGTGAATTTTAAAAGAGAAAGGATATTGTAAAATAAATTCATTAACATGCGTTAGAAATCTGAAATAGAACAAATTACGTCACATTACACTTATAATACAAAATGAACAATCAATAGTATTGCAAAACAGTTTAAATTTAAAAATTGCGCGAGACAAAATATTAGAGGTTAAATATTAGATTTTTTCAAAATATTATTATTTGTCGTTTGATGTGAGGTGTTCAGCTATAAGTATGCAAATTTTAATGTTTCAACATAATTAGGGCTGAGTTAGAAAAATTGCTTTAAATACACAAGTTAGAGCTCAGAGGGTTAAATATTAGACTTTTTCAAAATTTTATTATTTGCTGTTTGATGTGAGGTGTTCAGCTATAATATGCAAAATTTCATGTCTCCAACTTAATTAGGGGCTGAGTTAGAAAAATTGATTAAAATACACAAGTTAGAGCCCAGAGAGTTAAATATTAGACCTTTTTCAAAATTTTATTATTTGTCGTTTGATGTGAGGTGTTCAGCTATAAGTATGGAAAATTTCATGTCTCCAACTTAATTAGGGGCTGAGTTAGAAAAATTGCTTAAAATATAGAAGTTAGAGACTGGAGGGTTAAATATGACTTTTTCAAAATTTTATGATTTATCGTGTTATCGCAAGTTTTCAGCTATAAGTATGCAAACTTTCAATTCTCCAACTTAGTTAGGGCATGAGTTAGAAAAATTGTTTAAAATACACAAGTTAGAGCCCAGAGGGTTAAATATCAGACATTTTTCAAAATTTTATTATTTGTCGTTTGATATGAGGATTTCAGCTATAAGTATGCAAACTTTCAATTCTCCAACTTAATTAGGGGCTGAGTTCGAAAAATTGTTTAAAATACATAAGTTAGAGCCCAGAGGGTTAAATATTAGACTTTTTAAAAATTTTATTATTTGTCGTTTGATGTGAGGTGTTCATCTATAAGTATGCAAAATGTCATGTCTCCAACTTAATTAGGGGCCGAGTTAGAAAAATTGCTTAAAATACAGAAGTAAAAGACCGGATGGTTAAATATGACTTTTTCAAAATTTTATGATTTATCGTGATGGCAAGTGTTCAGCTATAAGTATGCAAACTTTCATGTCTCCAACTTAATTAGGGGCTGAGTTAGAAAAATTGCTTTAAATACACAAGTTAGAGCCCAAAGGGTTAAATATTAAGCCTTTTTCAAAATTTTATTATTTGTCGTTTGATGTAAGATGTTCAGCTATAATTATGCAAAATTTCATGTCTCCAACTTAATTAAATTAGGGGCTGATTTAGAAAAATTACTTAAAATACACAAGTTAGAGCCCAGAGGGTTAAATATTAGACTTTTTCAAAATTTTATTATTTGTCGTTTGATGTGTGGTGTTCAGCTATAAGTATGCAAATTTTCAAGTCTCCGATATATATAGTTTCTGAGAACGGGCTCTGTGACAGACGGACAAACCAACAGACAAAGGAGTGAGACAGGTAGGGTTTCGTTAGATGGACGAAACTCTAAAAACAAGCTGCGGATGACTGTAACAACATCGTAAAATTACAATTACCATCAGCGATCTACCAATCCCGAATTTAGTTTATATTTATTTCATATATTCTTATTCTTTTGTGTGGCCCTGTAAAATAATTATCAATGTTATATACAGTAAAACCTCTGAATATCGGACACCCCGAGAATGCAGAATTTGTCCTCTATTTAGAGGTGACCGCTTCTGAGGGTAAAACATGTACAGTTATTAAAGAGTTGGTAATCGAAAAAATGTCCGCTAAATAGAGGTATCCGCTAATCGGGTGTGTCCGCTATGGAGGTTTTACCAGTAAAACTTCTGAATAGCGAACACCTCGGGAGGGCAGAATTTGTCCTCTATTTGGAGGTGTTCGCTACTGAGAGTAAAAAATGTACAGTTATTTAAGGGTTGGTAATCGAAAAAATGCCCGTTAAATAGAGGTGTCCACTAATCGGGTGTGTCCGTTATGGAGGTTTTACTGCATAATAATATCATCCTTTACAAGAAAATTGCATGCTGTATGATAGACAGACAGACATCCAGAGAAAGGTAACCTCCGGATCAATAAACACTCATGTCTTTTGTTTTAATCATCCACAATTGTATGTCATACAACATGCCAGATTTTATACAACAGGCTAAAAACGGTCACCGTGGTACGGAATACTGTATTATTATTTGTTTGCCCACCAAAACTGGTTGCCACGGGTTGTTGCAAGGTTTGTGATCACGTGGTTGAAACTGATCTATTCAATATTACTGCGTGCATATTTTTTTTTATTTGCTCCATGTGTTCAAACCAGTTGTCTACGAAAACATCAACCGGTGAAAGTGACGCACACCAAATTTCTGTGATGTATGCAGATTAATTGTGCTTTTTTAAGAGTTTTTTCTATATAATTTTTAAACGGTTTGCAACTTATTTTTCATAGTAGGTGCATTCAGTAGGCGACCCTCATAGGTACCTTCTGGTGCAATCTAAAACGAAATCCGACAAATATTTTTTGAGTTATGCTTGACGAAAGGTTTTTATTAGGCTTTTTCTTTTAGTAGGACATGGCGTTAATATCCATCGTAGTAGTAAAGTGTCTGGTCAGTAATATTTCGCTGAGTATTAGCCTTCGCTTCGCTCAGACAATAATTGATTTAGAATAAAAATTATATCTTTTGGAAAATAGTATATGTAATGAGGTTTCTTTACTTAGCACCTTAAATGATTAAAACACATACGCAAACGGTAATAAGCCGCCATCTTAACACGTTTATGCCTGACATTCTTTTTTTTTTAATTTGCCGGTAAAATCACTATAAATTGTTGCAAAGAGAACTGGAAACATATGGAAAAACTTACGCTAAAAATTGACTGCATTTATTTGGTAAAATGTAAACATCCTTATTATGGGAATATGTATAATATGTATAATAGTGCAAAATGCATAATTATATGTTTTCTCTACATTTGGATAAATTGGGATTTTAAATTTTATATTTTATACTACAATAATTATTTTTATTTACTACTAAAAAATATATTTATTTTCTTTTGCAGAGACTAATATCATTATATTAAAAAGCAGAATACCAACGTTTAAAAATACACAAATAATACATGAAAAGTAGCAATCAGCTGTTTCGAATCTACCAGCGATATTCCTCTTCAGTGCAAGATAGCGCAAAGCACAGCGTGCTAGAAAAAGCAAGGCTGAGCAAAATGACAGAGTCGGCTTATATACCCGATGCAGTTAGCGTATGCGCCGAAAACAGCTAATAAGAGAGAAGCAGATGAAACGATTGAGTGGACAAGTAGCGACATCTACCGGAAATCGTGAGAAAAAGAAACTGGAAAATGGGGAAATTAAATTAATGCTTTCCAAATACTTCGAAAATCAGAAGTGCTTGATAAGTCATTCAATAAGAGTGACAATTTTTAATGAAGTAGTAATCTTCTCAAAAATCAAGATCAAGGTTAGAAGAACATTTTTGGATAATTATGGCTGAGGAAAAATGAAAACGTATGTTGAGAAGCCCAGCAATGTTGAGCAATAGAAGAATATTTAAGCTCCTGATTTTTAACATAACCTTCATGCTCTTTTAAACGAAGTCTAAGAGCATGTTTAATCTGGCCAACATAACAAAGGCCACACTGGCAAGCGATTTGGTAAATACCCCAGTTATCAAGGTGATGAATGGGGGGGGGGTTATATTTGAAAAAGGGTTTTTATTAACAGTAGAAAAAAAAAACATTAAAATCAAACCTTCTTAAGATTTTAGCAACTTGCTGACTGACTTATTGAAAAAATAACAATACAACTGAATAGTTAGAGTTGAAATTGGAATGCTTTTCAGAATGGACGGTTTTTGTCAATTTCATATAAATAGAATCTATAATGTTAGAGGAATAACCACGATCAACAACAATAGCTTTGAGGTAATTAAGTTAAGCAGTAAGTAACTGAGGAGTGGAAGAAATATTGGTTACCCGAAAAACAAAAGTATTGAAAGCAGGGAATTTCTGGTTAGGGTTATGATAAGGATACCTCTGAGGTGGGAGAATGACAGCAAAATATTTACGAAAAACGGTAGTGTGAAAGCCATTTTCACAACGACCCAGGAAAGAAAGACTGTTATTGGTCTCAATTTCTGAGTTAAATTGAATGCAGGGATCAATGGAATTCATAATAGAGAGAATATGATTAATATCCGAATTCATTTCAGCCAAGATTTAAAAATCATCAACATAACGAATTTAGAATTGAAATTTTAAAATTTCAAATAGTTTGACCTCAAAATAGTGCATATAAATATCGCATAAAATTGAACTAAGAGGATTACCTATAACCAAACCGTAAATTATACGTTAGAAATTTCCATTAAAACAAACGTATTTTGCGACAAGCAAAATACGTTTTGAGTAGGATAAGCTCCTCGATTTCAAAATAAAAGAAATGAAATTCACAAAGCCTTTTCTTGAGGCAATCTAAAGCCCTCTCAATTGGAACGTTAGTAAATAATGATTTAATATCAAAAGAAACCATCAGGTGGCCCTGCGGCTTAAAATTATGAAGATTTTTATCAAAATGAAAAGAATTCTTTAGAGCAGTTATTTTGAAAATCAAACAAGTGCGATAGTTGTATTTTTTATTTTGCTTGATTTTCTTTTACGTGGAAGTAGATCACATTTAATGAATAATGTGCAATTTTGAAGCCCTGAAAAATTTGTCCCTTCACTGTACAAAATGTCAAAGTTCAAGGTTGTGACCACCATTTTTCATGAAAAGTGAAATGCGAGTATGTTTGCAGTGCTAAAGTTAGGGAAAGCAACGACATACCAAAATTCTTTTGTAGTGATATGTTAGTATAACACTACCTGCTTAGTAAACTGTATTCGTTTCCATGGGGCATTGTTATTTTACATTATTATGTTGCCTCAAAATGCAATGAAAATGACGTTTTTGTCCGTTTTTCGCACGAATTTTCTTATTTAAGCAATAGTACCCCAAACTTTTCTTATACAGTATCAAAGTGTATTACTAGGACAAGTTAAAGAATATAAAACTTTAGCTGAATATTGCTGCTGTTAGCAGGAATAGTCTGTTAAGTATTCAAAAATTTCAAAATAGGCAGCATTTCAGTTAGTCTTTTCCAAAACAGCGTCACGGTTCAATAAAATAAAAAAAAATGTCAAAAGTCACAAAACAGACTGTCATTTATCATACTTTTTCCCTATCAGAAAACGAAACATCCCGTTCCTCTTTCCGCTAACTATGTTTTTTCCCTATGAGAAAAGGAAACATCCCTTTTCCTTTCCCCTTCCTTGCTCTAAATCGAAAAAAGGGAAATTTAAACGGGATATTTTGACTGTGAATTTTTTTTTTCTAAAAATATGACGAGGCCCAACTTTTTTATCTTTTCCAGGTGTTTGTACATATTTCCAACTACTACGTGATATATTTTGTTTTATTGAACCGTGACGCTGTTTTTAGAAAAGACTAATTGAAATGTTGCCGATTTTGAAAATTTTGAATATTTAACAGACTATTTCTGCTAACAACAGCAATATCCCGGTAAAGTATTATATGATTTAGATTGTCCTACTACTACACTTCGATATTCTATAAGAAAAAGTTTGTAGTACTATCGCTTAAATAATAAAATACGAGCGGAAAACGGACAAAAACGTCATTTTAATTGCATTTTGAGGTAACATAACAATGTAAAATAACAACGCCCCATGGAAACGAATACAGTTTTCTAAGCAGGTAGTGTTATAGTAATATTTCATCACAAAAGAATTTTGGGATGTCGTTGCTTTCCCAAGATTTAGCACTGCAAACATACTCGCATTTCACTTTTCATGAAAAATGACGGTCACAACCTTGAACTCGGACATATTCTACAGGGAAGGGAACATTTTTTCAGGGCTTCAAAATTGCACATAATTCATTAAATGTGATCAACATAAAAAAATATTAAGCAAAATAAAAAATACAACAATCGCACTTATTTGATTTTCAAAATAATGGATCTCAACAGTGAAACAATTACTGATCAAAAGTGGGGAAAAACAGAAACTAAATAATTGACAAGTTTATAAGAAGCTGTATCGATACTAGAGACAATAGGTCTAAAAGGAATGTTAGGATTATGGACCTTAGGTAAACAAATAAGCACAAATAATGGAAGAAGATTTGATGGCAGACTTAATAGAGTTAATTTCTCTAGAGGTAGGGCCTCTGCGGATATCGACATAAGGACCATCTTTAATTTATTTATCAGACTTTTTCAAATACGTAGATTTGTCGAGAAGAACAATCACACCACCTTTGTCAGCCTTGGTAATGATTATGTTTGGATCAAAAAGCAAATTTTTCAGACATTGGTCAACAGGATTTTTAAAATTGGGCTTAAATTCTCACTTTTTAGTCAGTGATTTACCTAGCACTCCTGCTTTTCCAAGTATTTGGAAAGCATTAATTTAATTTCCCCCTTTTTCAGTTTCTTTTTCTCTCGTTCTCCGATGGATGTCGCTATTTGTCCACTAAATCGTTTCATCTGGTTCTCTCTCATTGGTTGTTTTTGGCATATTCGCTACCCGCATCGGGTATATAAGCCGGCGCGTCTCTGTCTTGCTTTTGCGAGTCACTGTCTTGTCTTGCTCTGTCTGCTCAGTCTTACTTTTTCTAGCACGCTTTGCCTTGCCCTATATTGCACCGAAGAAGAATCTCGCTGGTAGATTCGAAACAGCTGATTGCTGCTTTTCATGTATTATTTGTGCATTTTTAAAAGCTATTTTCTGATTTTTATTATTATTGCCGAAAGGCAATATGAATAACATTTTTAGGCTTAAAACAATGTATTTCATAATCATTTTGAAAAGTACTTTACATACACAACTTTCCCTAGGCTAATAAAAGTATTCTTCAGTGCTAGTTGGCTATTTTCGATTCTAAGGAAAAAAAGTACAATATATATATATATATATATATATATATATATATATATATATATATATTCATATTTTGCCATCTTGAACAATGAAAAGGTTACCAATATAGAAAAAATTCTTCATTTAACCCGAGAGTAGTCGCGACAATTTTTAGAACGTTAGTAGTCGCGTTCGGTCCATTTGCCGCCGTTACCAGCAGGTCGAAAACGAAGGGGAAACTTGCCGGTGTTATCAGTTGATCGAAAATGGCTAACGTAGGGTGAAAATATTTGACTGAACTTTAAAAGATTACAGCAATTATTCATTTTACAACTTTTTACAGCAATTATTTATTTCGCTTAAGTATATATTCAGTTGGCATCTAGATAAATGTTTTTATAACTCTTTCTTCGTTTTGTATAAATACTTAAAAGTAAATAGTAAATGATTTGATTAAGTTTCTGATGTTACTAGGAATCAATAATCAGTAGGAAGACATTTACGAATATGAATCTAAATTCGTGATAGGGGTATTTGTATTATTTTTTTTTTGAAGGACAGAATGAGAGTGAGGTAGATTTTTATGATACTCCGGTACTCTCTATCCATTTAATAAAATAAAATTAATAAATTTAGCATCAATATATTACACTGACATTAAATTGAACAATTAAACTGAAAGTAAAAATTGAACCTAAAGCATGCAACAGAAAATCAAATAGAATACCACTAATTCACCAGCATATTGCGGACGATTAATACATTTTAAACATATGAAAAACCATCAAATTTGATGCAATAAACAATTAAAGACAATATATATATATATATAAACTTTCTGTACAATAACACAATTGATAAATAATCAAAATGACCAATAATTATGAAATCACAAACACCACATAAACCAAATATTATTAAAAATGTATAATTATATATATATATATGTAGAAATTTAATGCACATTGATTTTGGCGAATAAATGTACCTTTACTGTGGTCGGTGTTTAGAAGTAATTAGTCCAGGCAGATTCTTAAGGAAATCTTAAACTTTAATATTCTTGATTATGTGGGTGAAATATTTACAGAGGGGGTATTTACATTTACTTTAAACATGAAAAAATATAGCTGGCCGGCGACATTCCGCCTTACTCAGCTCCGCTGACCGGGGATTCGGTCGAACAGCGACGTTTCACTCGTCCGTTCTCCAGAGCAATCAACAGTCATCTCTCCTTTCTCACAATAGTTTTTGTATGTTCAGCAGTTTTTTCGTAGACTCAGAAGTTGGGGTGGATCGTCCAGAGACTCATTTAAAGAATTTGCTGGTCTTTGCAGTGCAGAGTTCAAACTCTGTCACCACAATTCGGCCTACCTGACAGGGCTGGGGCCTCCCAGTTACCCATCTCCTCTATATACCTGACTGGTACTGGACTACTTTTTCCAGAACGTATAATATACACACAAAAAATTCACAAACAATATATAAAACAAAATAATAGCAAAATCAGTCACTAAATACTGATGATCAAAAGTTTTCTGTCCTTGACCAGTATTTTTAGAGTTAGAGAAATAATATTTTTTTCTGCTTGTCACTTGGAAGCAGTTCTTTTCACAGTTTATTCATAATAGTAATAAAAAAAAAGATATCAATAACACACAGTTTTAAAAAAAATAAATAAAAAACCCAAAAAGAAACTTAAAGCACAAGTATTTCGTTTTAGACAGTAGAAATCCAAAGCTTCATGTGATCTGCAGCCTTTGAGGTCGTATTTGGACGCTCATGGAGCCCAACTTTGCTCACATTGTAGCGAGGCGTTTCTTTTTACTGCAGTAATCTCAAGGGGACCAAGAAATTTGGGCTTTAGTTTGGTACCTGTCCCAAACTGTGTTTTTTGAATGGCCACCAAATCACCGAGTTTATATGTGTTGGCCTTTTTTCGCTTTTTGTTATATGTTTTCATGTTTTCCTGTTGTATTTTTAGTATGTTTTGCTTAGCTATTTCTCTATTCGAATTTCTTTCCGATATGAACGAATTTAATTCATCATCATCTAACAGTGTTTTGATTTGCAGATCAGTTTTCTGCCACAGATTTGTTCTTGTCAGTAGTTCGAAAGGTGTAAACTTTGTACTCCTCGACACGGTACAATTCATGATGCGTTGCACGGGCGCGACAAATTTGTACCATTTAGTGGGTGTCGTCTACGCTATGTTTTGCTAAAATAGGGATACGAATTCTGTGCATTCGCTCTATTTGACCATCTCCTCTAGGTATCTGTGTTGTTATGGGAATATGCTCTATGTTCTCTTCCTTACAATATTTCTCAAAATCAGCAGAGGTAAATGCTGGTCCTTTGTCGGTAATGATTCGCGATGGATTTCCGAAAATATGATGTTGTCGGGTCAACTTATCGATGACTTCTTTAGTGGCTGTAGTTTTAACGGTGTATAGCCAAACGAATTTAGTAAATGCGTCCACAACAGCAAAAAGATGATTGTAATTTTTATTTGTAGCAGGCATGGGACCAATGTGATCTATGTGATAGGTCTCGAGGGGTATATTTTGTTTTGGGATCGGGTTTAACAGACCTTCTCCTTTTCCTTGCTTTTTATTGCAAAGTATACACTCTATGCAGTTGGCAATGACACTTTCAATTTGATTTCTTAATTGAGATATAAAATAATTTTCTTTTAAAATAATTTCAGTTTTAGCCACTGCGTAATGACCTTTGTTATGAACATCGCGTTTTATTTCCTTTTGCATATTGGTATGAATCATCTAAAGTTCTCTATCATTTTCATATTTGTATACGATGTCGTTTCTTATAAAATATTCTGAACTTTCATTTTTTTATTAACTTTTTTATCGTTTGTATGTGTTTGTCTTCTTGTTGTGCATTCTTTATTTTTAAAGTTAATTCATCATGTGATCGGGTAACTATTAGTACTGTATTTCTACTCAATGCGTTTACATGATTCATTTGGGACCCTGATCGGTGGGCAATTTCATAATCAAATTCCTGTAAGAATATTGCCCATCTGGCTACTTTTGGCGTAATGTCTTTTTTGTCCATTGTCTTTTGGATCGCGGAATAATCTGTCACAATTTTAAATTTCGTGCCTAATAAGTAGTTTCTAAATTTTTTAACCGATTCTATTACCGCGAGTTTTTCCAATTCATAACTCGAATATTTTGCTTGAGTAGTTGTAGTTTTACAGCTCATGTAATGAATAGGATGTAAGGTTTTGTTTTTATCTTCTTGTAGCAGGACACTGCCAAAACCTATGGTGCTTGCATCGGTCTGCAATTCTAGTCTAGCGCTTCGTCGGAATGTATGCAATACTGGGGGGTTAACTAGTTTTTCTTTAAGAGTCTCAAAAGCTTGTTTTTCGAGGATTACAAATCTAAATGTATTTCCCGCTTTTAATAAATCACTTAAACGTCTCGCTATAGTTGCATAATGTGGGATGTATTTTCTGAAATAAGAAGTTAGACCTAGAAAACTGTGTAATTGTTTAAGGGTGCGGGGTTCAGGAAAATTCTTTACTGCCAAAGTTTTGGCTTCCGAGGGCCTAGTAGTTCCGTTTTCAATAATATAGCCTAAAAATTAAATTTTCCGTTTAAGGAATTGGCATTTTGCAAAATCAAATTCAAGTCCGTAATCCGATGCAACTTCTAGGACGCGTCTCAGTTTTAAAAGCACTTCTTCCTCAGTCTCCGCAAGTACTATGACATCGTCTAAGTATATTAATATTACTTTTTCTTTAATTAACTGTTTAAAAACAGCTCGAATATATCGCTGAAAATTCTAGGGGGCAATCGATAGTCCGAATGGAAGCTTTAAATATTCGTACTGGGAGTTATGCGTGACAAATGCTGTATATTTCCTACTCTCCTCTGCTACGTCTATATGAAAAAAAAAACATTTTTTAAATCCAATGTAGTGAAAACCTTCGCTTCCTCAATGTTATCTAAAACGTCTTCTATTCTTGGCAAAGGAAAATTATCTCTAATTATTTTTTTATTTAAGGGTCTATAGTCTACACACAATCTCCAGGAATTATCTTTAATTTCGCTAGTACTATAGGCGATGCATAATTAGAGTTACTCTCCGTTATAATTCCCATTTCCAACGATTCTTGTTTTTGTTTATGCACAAATTCCTGTTCTGGATAAGCTAATCTACGCGGTCGTTGCGCAATCGGAATATCATCAGTTAATATTATGTTTACTTTTAACTCTGTGTCCTTAACCTTGTTTGGCTTATAATTAGTGATCAATTACGTTAACTCTTTCTTAATAGTATTGTTTGTTATATGATTAAGCTCAACTTCCTGAAAATTAATTGAATTAGCTGCCTCAGCTAAATAAATATCTGTGGTTTTCGCTAAGTCTAACTGTGGGATGGAACACTGTTCAGTTTCTAATAAACAACTTTTATCTGAGCTTAATTGCTTGTTTATTTTTTTACTAAAGATGCAAGCTCTTTCATTTTGATTAGTTTGCTCCTTTCCCACCAATTCAGCTGTCGAAATCATTTTTCCTATCGTGGGATTGTTTTGCTTTTCTGACCGCAGCATCGCATGAAATTTGGGTGTGACATAGATGACGCATCTGGTTTTTGCCATGACTGTTTCTTGTGAGAAAGCAGTGACGTAATTCACCCTAACTTCCTTCAATTTTCATTTCCCTGTAATTTGCAATCTTTTTTCTGACATATTGAAATTTACCTGTTTCAAAAAGATATTTCCTAAAATTATAGAATGGCTCAAATTTTTAACGACGTATAAATCTGCATTCACTGTGTAGCCATCTATTTCAATTTTTACGGTCGTAAATCCTGTGGGTGTAATTTGGCTACCACCAATACCTGATAAAACCAAGTCATTTTCACGGAATTTACGGCATCCCAGGGAAGTATAAGTATCGTTACTACACATATTGACATCACTTCCTGTATCTATTAAAGCATCCATATTTTTTCCTAGAATCCCCACGCTTTTTATTATTTTATCAACCGGATTTGAGTTATTGCTTACGGCAGCGTTTGCATTTTTAGGGGAATTATTTGTACACTGGTCAGACCTGTGGCCAGGAATTTACACTTCCAGCAGAGCAAACTTTCTTTTTGTCGGGGACAATCCCTAAAACGGTGGGAAAAGTCATTGCAATTGAAACAACGGATTTTTGTATTTAAATTCTTTTTTTTTGGGGGGGGGCGATAGGTTTGCAATTTTTCTCATATGGTACGCGACTAATGTCATTTCGATGGAACGCTCTATTATTTTCCCGCTCGCGATATTTTGTGATTAAATCCATTTTTCAAATGAAAATGCACGATTTGTAGTTTTTCTACTTATTTCAGGGTGGGAGCAGTGCCCTTGAATAAAAACTCTGGATACGAACTTTGCTTATATAAAGCAAATAATAAATAAGTTATTGAAATTATATATTTAATTTAAATACATTTGCAATTGTAGATTTAAATCCTAAGATGGATAATTTATTTTAATTAATAGAATCACTGAAATGTTCATCTTAATACGGATGTATTTTACAGCAACTATTTAATTAAAATAAATATCCAATTGTACATTTCATAATAAGGTATTAATGTTATAATTTATTGCTTTATAATAACATTCATTAAAATAATAAAAACAATAAGAAAATTTTCTCCGACATTATAAATTTGCAGCAATAATTTAATTTAAATGAATTTTCACTCATATTCTGGAAAACATTATTTTGAAAAATAGTTTGAACAACTGATGAAGGACAACAAATTTAAATTTGTTAGATACCGTCCCCAAGCTTTTATTGGATTTCAAGAATAATAAAAAAAAAAACATTTTCTGCGGCATTGTTAAAAAAAATGTGTTTTTACTTACAGTATGAAAATTTAACAATAGATAAATTTTAGAAAAATACTTAAAATATTTTTTTAAATCATAGTATAAACATTCACTGAATTATTCAAAAGAGATTTTTATTTGCGTAATTTCTAACCTACATTATACAATTCTCATTATTTTTCTTATTGTAGAAATAAATTATATGTATGTTCTTCGCAGATATACATACTACATTTCTGAGAAAATTGTTTCATCTTTCGAATTTGTTTTATTGTACAAAAACGATAATTTTCAGATTTTGGAGATACGGCAATTTTTTTACTAATTCCCACAAATTCTCTTCTCTCTTTTTTAATGGTTTGGCAGTGTTATCGTCTGTTTTCTTTCTTGCATGTTCCGGTAATAAATGGAAAGCAAGTTCTTTCAAATAATGATGATGAATTTCCCTTTTTTTCCATATTTAAACGATTATCAATTTGAGAATTTATTCGCGCAATATTTGACAATGAAAAAAAAAATGTAAGTGACCATCCATCAGTTTTTTGTGCAAATTGACTTCAAAACTAATATAATAAAACAATTTTAAGTCACATTCTAAAAGTAAAAAAAGTACTCCATGAACGGGTAAAATAGTAGAAAGACAGAAAGACGAGATAACAACAGGCAGAGAGTCCGTACTTCGAAGACACTTTTCCCCACAGATTTCGCGGAAATGGGAAAGGATGAACACGAGGGGAAAAATTCAACTAACGCAAGTGGTCGCAATGCGGTCATTTAGACCGATTGAAAATTAAGACTGCGATAAAATGCCAAGATATAGCAAGAATGACTTTCAATTTTACTATACAAGAGTGTGAACTCTCAAGGTCAGCTACACGGAATTTCGCTATCGTAACTTTAACGGGAAATGAGTTACAGGAAGATAACGAATTTCGGGCGGGGAAAAGACCAACGCGCGACTATTAACGGGTTAAAAAATAAATATCCATCACATGCTATCATTCCTTGGCAACAGGTAAAGATATCTATACATAATTATTCCATGCAGTTTTTATGTTACAGAGAAAAAACATACATACGCATTTATTAAAATACGAAGCGTCCTAAATATGGGTTGCTAAACATAAATGGGATAAATGGATGTTATGAATTTTCTTTTTATTTGCATTAAAATTCCTCATTGACTGCATTTACCCATTCTTCTGTATTATCTTTTGAAATATGCTGCGAGATTTTGTTGTTTTTAAACTTACTGTTTTAATCAGTAGAAATATTTTGTTTAAACAATCTCTCATAAACGATAATCCGCTTATTGAAAAACAAAATTCATCAGTCAATGTTCTCCACCACTTTTATCATTATTTGGAATAAAATCAAATTTAATACAACGCCATCTTCCTAATATATCGATCATATTACAGTGAAAACTATGTTATATTAAACAAGGGATGATCTTGTCTTTTCTAAATTAATTTGTGAGATGACGTTAAATATTTTATACTACAAAATGGAAATATTTTTTAACTTCAGTTTATAAAGTTTTAAGATGAATCTGTTTTTAAAGGTATATGTAAATTCAGCTTGTAAGATTGCATGTGAATAATAACAGCATATTGGAATGAATTGAAAGAGAAAAGAAAATGCGGTATGTTAATTCGTGAGTCTTTTTTTTTTTTTTTTTTTTTTTTTTTTTTTTTTTTTTTTTGTAAATAGCTGATTAAATTATTATTTACATACAAAGTTAAAATAATGATGTGATTAAGATATTTCAATTAATGTTAAATAAATATCGATTATAATATTCTTATTCAATTGTTATTAATTATTAACACTAGAACGGCGGTAGGGGTCATTTTGACACCTGAGTACTTTCGTCCGTTGATTACTTTCGTTTGCTTGGGCGAAATCGTTTGAAATTTTTTGACTTTTCCTAAATAGATAACATATATTTCTAAAAAAAATTTCAGCTTTCTAGATTTGTTAGTTTTTGACATATGGGCTTGTACTCCTAGAACGGCGGACGGGGGTCATTTTGACCCCTTTAGTAAAATGCCCTTTGTACTCGAAGCTGCTATTGTTGCTATACTATATGTTCGAGGAGCAATAAAAAAAAAGGATTTAGATTTATATTCATTGTCCTCCAAGGCATGAGAAATACTATTTTGCAAATAAACTATCTCAAGAGATTGATTCAAAGAAAGAAAAAGATTTTTTAGGTTTGATGAAAAGACAGCAAGATCTAGCAGACTACAGACTGATAAATTTGCTCTTGCATCTAAAATGTGGAATAAATTTATTGAAAATTGCAAAACATGCTACCGACCAGGGCAAAATATTACAGTTGATGAACAATTGTTCCCATCTCAGGATAGATATGAATTTACGCAATATATGCCAAATAAATCGGATAAATTTGAAATAAAATTTTGGTGATCTGTTGACGTTGATACTAAACACCTCTTGAATGAATTTATTTATCTAGAAAAGGATGAAACAGTCAGTCATTAATTACGTTTATCGGAAAATGTTGTCATGAAATTAACAGATCCCCATCTAAACGAAGGGGGGAATATTACGACAGATAGCTATTTTACTAACATAAATTTACCAGAAATGTTAAAATCTAAAAATACAACTTTGGTTGCACAATGAAAAAGAACAGAAGAGAAATTCCTATATCATTGAAAAATATGAGCAGTACTCTTTATTCATCGAAGATAGTGGAATGTGATAATATGACACTTACCATCTATCAAGCCAAAAGAAAAAAACAAAAAGTGTTTTTCTACTGAGCTCATTACATTCTACTGTAAAAACTGAAGACGGTCTCAAGAAGTTGCCCGATTCTTAATATTACAATTCAACGAAGTATGGTGTGGATATCCATGATCAGATGTGCCGAAAATACTCCCTGAAATCGGCTTCTAGACGATGGCCTGTACATATCTTTTTCAATATTTTGGATCATGCAGCTTTAAACGCCTGGATAATTTATAAAAGTGTAACAGGCAAGCCTATCAGTCGAAGAGATTTTCTATTAAATTTAGGAGATGTGTTCAGAATGGATCTTATGGTTTCAAATCTTCCAAAGATCTTTCCTGAGTCTTCAGAAAAAAAAAAAACCAAAATAAAATAGATATCAAGAGAAAAAATGTCAGGTACAGACATGCAATGGAAACAAATCTCAAGAATTTTATGCACCATGTTTCAAAGCTGTGTGCGGAAAATGTACTGGATTTTTTTTTTTTTTTTTTTTTTTTTTTTTTTTTTACAACTGAATTAATTCCTAATACGTGTGTACAATTTGGAGTACTATAAGCATTAAATAAAACTGAAACAGAATGCTTAACATATTAACCATTCAGCTACACTTATAATGAAATAACGGAAACAACAGAACATATTTCTCATTTATGGATTTAGAGAGTGAATCATTCGGTGAGTAAGTAGATGAAAATATAAATATATATTATTTTATAAATTGTGTTTTATTTTAGTTAACATTAGTTTTAATTTGTGAAAACATTAATTTTAAATCGATTTTTATATCAAATTAATGAGTTTTTTGAGTAGTCGTAGTATGGTCCAATTAATCGTCCTGTAGGCGTTACATATACAGTACTTTAAAAATTCAATAAATTATCGAGTAATATTAAATATAAATTATGAAATACACGTAAATTACATATTTTTGCCAATGTATGGAATTTAAAATTGTTTTAGCGTTGTTATTTCAGTAGTTTCATCGAGGGGTCAAATTGACCCCTTCCCGCCGTTCCAGTAGGTAAGATTTTCCCGCCGTTCTAGTGTTAAGTTTTTCTATGAAACCTATAACATTAAAATGCCAAAAATATATTTTTATAAACTACATATTATGTTTGAAATCACAAATAAGTTTTTAAGTAAAATTTTACGTATATGCATATAAATTACATGCATATATAATTTATCTATACATTATAGTAAATGATCTAGATTTATAATAAATTGATATATTTTAGAAAACAGTGAATATAACGAGGAGTTATTCAATAAAAAACATTTTCATTGAGCGATATTGTGTCAACCCGTTTATGCGTCACTTTATGTTTTTTTTCTTCTAATTTACTGATAAAATTACTTTAAATATTGCAAAGTGAACTAGAAATGTACTAAGATTTATAATAAATTGATATATTTTAGAAAACAGTGAATATAATGAGGAGTTATTCAATAAATAGCATTTTCATGGAACTTTATTGTGCCAACCCGTTAATGCATATTTTATGTCTTTTTTTCCGAATTTTCTGATAAAATTACTTTTAAATGTTTCAAAGTGAACTGGAAAATTAGTAACAAAAATTACGCTAAAAATTTGTGCATGTATTAGGTAAAATGTGAACTTAAATATGGGATTTGTACAACATGCATAATAGTACTATAAGCGTTTTCCCTAAATTTGGATAAAATTGCAAATTCTATACTATAATTTGTACTTTTATTTATTACACAAACCAACAGCTGTTTTGGTGCCTAGGTTTTTGGAGCTGATATTATATGAATTTGATGTCCTGAATTCAAATATGGCATCCAATTTTGCCTGGGAGCTCAAATATTTAAGATATAGAACTTTTTGTGAAACATATGTTACACTATTTTAAGTTAAATCCATAATTAAACAAAAATAAAATAAATAAACACAGAATTTTTTTAATAATATACAAATGTTAATTTTCATTATTATAATATACATATATTCAAATAATATTTTTAAGAATTATATTATACAAATATATTTACTCACAAAGATAGAGGAAAAAGTCATCGATGAGACCAATTCTCACTGAACATTTCGGAAGCTTCTTTTCCGTGACATTCTTGAGTTTATTTTTGAACAATCCCTTTTTAAACTCTAACAGTGATCTGCCATAATGTGCGTATCCCATCTTCCTTGGTAGTGGTCCTACATAGTCTTAATATCCTGGTGAAATCTTTCACCCTGTTCCTCACTGTTGTCTCCTACATTTTCAGGAAAATACTCTAAGTGGCTGTGTAAATAGTTCACCTTAATGCTCATATTACACCCAAGAGATTTAAAACTATTAAGCATTTCGTTTACCAGTTCTACATAGTTTTCTGCTTTATGTTTGACCAGAAAGTTTTCAACAACTGCAACAAAAGAAGTCCAGGCTTTTCCCTCAGTCTCATTCATCGAATTTACGAAGGCAGGATCCTTAATCAGTTGTTTTATTTGTGGCCCGTCAAACATTCCTGATTTAATTTTTTCATAACTCAATTGGGGCATTTTCTCTTCTATATATGCAAAGCATGACCCATTCTTATCAAGAGCCTTTACAAACTGCTTCATAAGGCCGAGCCTGATACGCAGTGGAGGAAGTATGATTTTGTCTCACCCAACTAAGGGGTTATTAATGATATTCCTTTCCCCAACATCCATGTTCTCTCTCTTAGGCCACTCGTTTCTAACCCAGTGATGTGTTTTATCCCTGCTATCCCAAAGACACAAGAAGCAAGGATATTTGGTGTAACCGCTTTGCTGTGCAAGGAGAAAGTTTACCATTTTTAAATCAACACAAATCACCCCTTGATGTTCATGATACTTTATCTTGTCAAAGACCAAATCTATTGTGTTATATTCTTCTTTCATTTTCGTTGAGTGAGCAGTTGGTATTGAACCATATTTATTCCCAATGTGTAGAAGGACACATTTTAAACTCCGCTTTAAGCTGTCTACAAATAAGCGCCAATGATCTGGAAAATATTCAGAAAGACCCATTTTTCAAGAGTCCTCTAATTCTGTGACAAAATACAAGATTGTCTTCTTGGGAGAAGAAGGGTAGTAGACCCTTTTCTCTTGTGCGGTAAAAGGTAATTTTGGTTCCTTGTTCCAGTAAATTTGTGTCCTTCAATCTTGAAGCCAGTAATTCAGAAGCTTCATTTGACAGGTTGAGATCTCTGGTGAGATCATTTAACTCATCCTGGTTGAAACGTTGAGGCATTGATGACATCTCCTCATAATCACTGTCACCTTCATAAGTATCGGAAGGATGATCAGAGGGACAGTATTCATCCTCTCAGAGCTCTGGTAGCTGGTAAAATGTTGGGATCGGCACTTACTTCCTCTGAGTGAGGAACTGGGCGTCTTGCAGAGACTAAATCAGGATAAGTCCACTTACTATGTTTCTTTCAATTAATTCCTTAATGTTTACTAGGCAGAAATAACAATCATCGAAGTGGTTTTGGGGTTCTCTCCAAACCATCGGTAAACCAAATTTGAGACAATTTTCTTTTCCAGTTAGTCCACTGTCGTAAGTGTTCTGTACAAGTTTTACAGACCTGATGCGGTGCCCAGGTTTTATCCTGATCACCAAGTTTAACACCAAAGTGTCCAAGATAAGCTCTCTTTACAAAGTCAGTAACATTTTTTTCTGTTCTCTTTTAACACGTATTCTGCGCATATGTAGCAAAACACATCAGGATGATTTACACAACTTCTTCTACTTGAACTCATTTAAATTATATTCAACAATACAAATACAACAATCTACAATACAGTATGTTTTAAATTAACTTTATAAGAATTCTATACTAAACACAAATATCGCAAAAGGTCAACAACGTCTACCCTCCACGGAGAAAACACACAAACTAACCTTATCTCTTTGCGGCTTTTCCATTTGGCTATTTGGATGAGCGGCACGAAATCATAAGCATGCGCAGAAACTCAGTTTTACTTGCACATCTGTTTTTTTCAAGGTCTTCTGAAATTTCAGTGCCTCCCAAATCTCTTTGAGCGTTACGACAGGCCCATGTGTCAAAGGCCAGTTTAAGCGTTGAAGGTCACTTCAGTTCTAAAAAATCTTTAGTTCTCTTCGCCTAGCTAAAAAAGTGGAGCTGATAGAGAAAAACTGATTTCATATTTGGATTCAGTGTCCCAAAAATATCTAAAATCAGCTGAAAAATTATAGGCACCAAAAAAAAATTTTTTTTTGTAGGCCTGTGTTATTAAAATATATTTATTTCTTTACATAAACTAATAACAATAAACGTATTATTATTATTAAATTAAGAAAAGTCGTATTTCACATTTAAAGACAATTTATTCCAAAATCATCCTGGAAAAGATTTTACATAAATAACTTAACCTAAATGTTTGATAAAAATATCGCTCTCTCGCAAGAAAAGTGATATATCTCGGCAAAAAGTAAATTTCACAGGAGAGGCAAAAGACAATTTGCATAATTTTAGTATAACATAAAATTATAGTACTTATATTTAGATGCAGACGTGAAAACGTGCACAAAAGCTTTAAACCATCATAAATGATGACGTACATGAGATTTGGCTGGTTGAGTAATTTTGCCGGGTTTAGTAACATCACACAATCTACCACCTTCTGTGATCACGAATTTACGTATTGCGTAATAAAGCGATTTTCCGTATAACTGCACTTATGAAACTTTTTGTGCTACACAGATCTATTAGTGAATCAAACACAAAATGAATTTTTTTTGTGTGTCATTTTTATTGCGGGTGAGCGATATGTACTCATTTGTGTCTAACGGCCAAAATTCGAGACGTCACAAACATACGTACACAATAGTCTAGAACACAATTTTTTTCAATTTTTAAAAGCACGTTTTTCAAAGAAGTATATAAGATAAGATTATTTATTTGTTTCTATGATAGATAAATGAGAAATGTATATTTTCACATTTCGCCATCTTGAACAATGAAAAGTTTATGAACATCGAAAAAAAAGTCTTCGTTTAAGCAATAAATATCAATATTATGCAT
This sequence comes from Maratus speciosus, assembly GCA_963932465.1. Lineage (NCBI taxonomy): Eukaryota > Metazoa > Arthropoda > Arachnida > Araneae > Salticidae > Maratus > Maratus speciosus. Next base: position 378,690,014 of record OZ010795.1, read on the forward strand.
TCATCTCTGGGTAACAGTTAAAGACATTTATAGATAATTATTCCATGCAAATTTCAGGTTACAGAGAAAAAAAATCATACACAGTTATTAAAATTCGAAGCGTCCGAAATCCGCTAGTGTTAAATGTTTCAAATGATGTTATGATTTCTTCTTTTTATTTGTATTAAATTGCTTTTTAACTACATTAACCACCCTTCTGCATTATCACTTGAAATATGCTGCGATATTTTGTGGTTTAAACTTACTGTTTTAAGCAAAAGCACTATTTTATTTAAACAACATTTCAAAAAGGATAATCCGCTTATTAAAAAGAATCATCAGTCAATATTTTTCACCACATTTATCATTATTTTGAATAGAATAAAGTTTAATACAATGTCTATCTTCCTAATATATCGATCATGTTTCAGTAAAAATTATGTTATATTAAACAATAGATGATTTTGTCTTTACTGAAGTAAATTGCGGGAGACCTTAAATATTTAATACTACAAAATAGAAGTATTTGTTTAACTTCAGTCAATAAAGTTTTTGAGGTGAAGATATTTTGAAAGATATGTATAATAATGATTTCATCTTGTAAGTGTGCATACTAATAATCATAGAATAATAGAATAAACAGAAAAAAGGGTGTGGTGTGTAAATGCGTGAGTCTTTTTTGTATAAGTAGCTGATTAAATTTTATACAATTTGATATTTTTTTAATAGTGAAGTGAATAAGATATTTTAATTAATTAAAAGTCAATATCATTAATTATATTCTTATTTATTGTTACTAATTGTTAAGTTGTCTTGATAATCTTGTAACATTAAAGTCCCTGAAATTCTTTTTTTTTTTATATTTACTTTATAAATTTTAAATATTTATTTATTTTATATCACACATTAATTTTAAAATCACAAATCAATTTTTAAATAATACTTAAATTATAATAAATAATATTTTTATATAAATTATATACATATTTTTTAAAATATGTATTGTAGAAAATAATATAGATTTACTTTAAATTGATACATTTTAGAATACAATGAATTTAATGAAGAGTTATTCAATAAATATTATTTTCAGTGAAATATATTATGCCAACATTCAAAAGTGGATTGATATATCTTTCTTAGAATACTTATACCATTAACCACACTTTCAGCACCCTCTCTTTAATTTCTGAAAAACGCTCTGTCTCTTTTTTTTACTATATGTATAGTCTTTAAATCACAAACAATATACAATTTAAACAATCTGCCATGAGACTAGCTATATATTTTCTGGATAATCCGCTTATAAAAAGAATATGTCAGCCAATATATTCAGTAACATTAATACTTTTTTGTATTAGAATGTAGTTTAATATAATTTCACTATCCTGAAATATCCGTTATGATTAAGTTAAATTATGTTTGTGTAACGAAAGGATGATCATGACATTTCTAAAATATTTTTTTATGTACTAGGGGAGGGGTCTCAACCCACCTGCTCGCTACGCTCACAAACCCCCGCGTAATCGCGTCCGCGATTCCGTTCGGGGTCGCAAAGCAATCCTCATTTTCTAGCCAGCCCCAGACGTAATTGTTTCGCGTTTCCATTCTGGATAACTTCGCGATCCCCTATTTTCTATATATCCAATTTATAGATTCCAGACGCAGATGCACCCCCCCCCCCCCCGTTTATTCATTAGATAATAAAAATTATCTTATTTCTGTAAAAAGCACTTTTGCCGTCGACCCCTAAAAAATACCCAAAAAACAGAAGTCTATCAAAATGCAACGGATTCTTCCCTTTCATCGATCATCATATCTAATTTCTCTATTTTCATGGTTTTCGCCAAGCACAAATCCCGCTAAGAAAAGAAAGAATGTTTTGATCAATCATATGCGCTTTTCGGTATCCACACAGATTTACATTGGTCCATTTCTCAAATCTTTTGCCCCAATTCGAAATCGTCACTTTTTTATATACACTGGCGGACAAATGTTAAGGATCAAGATGAAATGTACACGTAAATGAGATTCTACGTCAGATTGTGAGTCAAGAAGCAAACAATAGTATTAATAGAATGTTACGCACGATTTAATATAAAAATTTTGTTGAAAGGATATATAGAGGGTAATTCCAGACGTTCTTTTTCTGAAACATGAATATTGTCTGAAAACATGACTGTACAGAGAAAGCAAAATACTCACAATTAAAAATCGTGAGTGCAATATCAATAAGGAACGCGTCCACCGTGTAATACGAGACAACTTTTAACACGGTTTGGCATACTCAGAACAACATGATTCAGCAGTAGTTGAGGCAAGTTGCCCCATTCCTCCTACACGGCATGTATGAGGTTTTTCTTGTTTGTGGGAGGAAATTGTCGAGCAGCAACACGTCTACTCAAGGCATCGTATACATTTTCAATGGGATTAAGGTCAGGGTAACGTTCTGGCCAGTCTATGTGATTGATATCTTTGGCCTCAAGACAATCTTGTACAGACTTTTTGCGATGAAAAGGTGCGTTATTGTTCATGAAACGAAATTTTTCACCGACAGCACCTCGAAAAAATCGAACATATGGTAGCAGGACGTCTTCATTGTATCGTCTACCGGCCATGGACCCTTGGTCAAGCACATAGAGATCCGCGCGGCCATTGAACATGATACTTTTCAACACCATGAAAATTGATGTCGCATATAGATCTCTTTCTAGAATAATTTCGCGAGAGTAAGCACTAGCAACCTCACGCCATATCAGTTTACGTCTACAATCAGATGATAGACTGAATCTAATCTCATCTGAGAAGAGCAGGGTTGACCAGTCGTCACCAGTCAGTTGCGATGCATACGGCACCACTGTAAACGGACGCTGTATTGGCGTCTCGAGAGTGAGACACACAATAGGTCTTCGGGAGCATAGTCCATCCTTTTTCAAACGTCTTGCAACAGAAGTCTGCGATATTTTAGTTCCTGTGGAAGCACAAAGTCTAGTTGCTTCTCTCAGTGCTGCTTCGGTTCCTTTTTGCCGAAATTATAATATAGCGATCTTCTTGGGACGTCGTACTGCTAGGACGATCTCCTCCCGTGCACCTAGTACATGTTCCACTCTTTTGGAATGCCGACCATATCCTAGAAACAATTCTGTGAGCGACGTTAAATTCAAGGGCAACATCTCTCATTTTGCATCCTTCTTCCAACTTTCCGATTATTCTACCACGAGTAATATCATCTAAATATTGCCTCGAAGACATGTTCAAAATTTCAATGTTCAATCTTCATTCCATCTCCTTCAATTTTTACATTTAGGGACAACTCACAGCAGCCGCCGATTGCCTAAAATCTCTTATATCTGCTGTCATGTGATCAACAAAAGCGGAATTACAAAATTTACATAAGTTTCACAAAACAGAGCACAACCCGCATTCATGCAAATTTACACGTGCTGCTGCGCATCTATTTCTAACTGTAACCGTTTAAAATAACAGTGGTCCTTAAGTTTTGTCCACCAGTGTATATAGAAGGACTTTAAGAATTTAAAATTATATAATGTTTATTTCTCCAATTAATTATAAAAAAAAATTGAGATGAGGATATAAAAAAAAATACTGTTTGAAAATCCAGTATGTATGTATGCATGTAAATTGTACGTATGTAATTAATTACAACAATTATAATAATTCAGAAAGCAAGACATAAAGTATATAAACCCCATAATTATATAAATTTTAATGCTAAAGAGGGTTTATTAATTAATGGAGCAAACTTTCAGGTGTTAAGATGGAGGTAAAGTTAATAGTCCTTTTATAGGACAAAATTGAGAGCTCAATACTTCTTTAGGAAATACTGTCTGGATACTACATGAAATGAGATTTTCGATCACAAATATGAACTAGTCTGATGTGCTAATCCCAAAACTTTATACTTATCTCATACGTTAATACTCGAAATAAAACCTAGTACAGGTCCAAAATTTAGCATAGTTTGGACATTTGGGTGATTCAGAGTGATTTTGTTCAAACCTTCTTTGGTTACTCGAATGTTATATCATCTCCTCCCGCATACATGGTTTCCCGTCTTCCCATTCTGCGAGGCTGTCAAAACATAGCAGCTGGTATAGAACTGCTCACAAGCTTCTTCTATCGCTATCTCGTCCCAAAAATCGCATAAAAATCTCTGTCACAGAGCCCAGTACCTGGGAAATATCCTGGGACCTCACTTTCATATTCAAAAACATATATATGAAGTTTGGACCAATATACAGGGTGCAATATGTTATCTATCGCCGACCTTTAATTTCTCAACCGTTGGTCTTAGACATATAGTTCCAATTACAAAAACGTTTCAAATGAGGTAAATATTTATACTGTGGCATTTTTTAAATTCAAAAATATATTTGATAAAAATTACGAAAACTAACTTTTTATACGGTTCCCCAGTCCCTATGGTTATATTTAGTAAAAGTTTACACATATCACAACAGATATAACACAAAAAGTTTGACATCTGTACTACAAAAATTGAGACAGTTATTAAATTTCAAAGTTTGAGATTTTTGCACATGATTTTGTCTTTCATTGAGAGATCAGTTAAAAGATGAATTAAAGTAATTCGAGATCAAAATCAGGGTGCAATGTCCTTTTGACGGCGAAGCCACTTTTAGCCGGTATCGTCGGTACTTTTGAATATTGTTCGACCCATAAAAGTTAGCTCACATTTTTAGATGAAATAACCCTATTTGGTGATTCCCCGATTTGGTGATACCGGCTGAAGGTGGATTCGCCGTAAAAAGGACATAGCTCTCTGATTTTGATCTCGAATTACTTTAATTCATCTTTTAACTGATCCCTTAATGAAAGACAAAATCATGTGCAAAAATCTCAAACTTTGAAATTTAATAACTGGGTCAATTTTTGTAGTACAGATGTCAAACTTTTTGTGTTATATTTGTTACGATATGAGTAAACTTTTACTAAATATAACTATAGGGACTGGGGGACCGTATAAAAAGTTAGTTTCCGTAATTTTTACAAAATTGAATTTTGACTTTAAATAATGCCACAACGTGAATATTTAGATCATTTTAAAGGTTTTTATAATTGGAACTATATGTGTACGACCAACGGTTGAGAAATTAAAGGTCGGCGATAGATAACATATTGCACTCTGTATATAATTTCGTACACTTTCAGATGATTCAATGATAGAAATGGCAGAAAAATTGCTATTAAAGTGCAACTTTCTAGCGGATTATCCGCAAATGTAACTGGACGTGCTAAGTTAATTGAATAATAAATTAATGGTATTTGCTTAAGTACTAATTGTAAATAATATCGGTAAACCATAATATTGTTTTTAATTCTAATTCGTTTTTCTCATTTTAATTTAAACGAAGGACATACAGTTTAATTTTTTGAAGATGAAAAAAAGAAATCAATTTAATAGCATTTGATAAAATTACTCATCAAATTATATTTTCTTTTGTTATTAACAAATAATTGAAACAAACTAATGATTCACAAAATTATTTACGCAGATCTTTTTTATTGTAGTTATCTTAACAATGATAAACATTAAAATTTATATTTATTTTATTTTATTTTATATTTAAAAAAAAATGTTCATTTCTTTCTAAAAAATCAATAAAATATGAGTTATGTTTATTAGTATCCTTTTTCATTTCTAGTATTTAAAGATAGATATATATAAGTAATAAATTGAATTTAAAAAAAGATCAGTACCAAACGAGCAATTATGCAAAATTTAATGTGTAAATATTTCACCAAAATATTGATAATTTCAAAATTCATTCATTTCAAATGTATTTTATTTCAAAGATTGCTCCTGTACAAATGCCAAGTTTCACTGTATTAATAATTTATTTCCTTCATTCATCATTGCTTTTATATACTACTTCTTTATTATTGATAAAGTAAGGGAGAATTTATATTATAATTTCTTTAAGGGATTCAAATGTCGTGCGATTTTTCATTTTTTTTATTGTGTAATTTAGTAGTTATTATGTAAAAGAGAAATTTTGGAACCCCGGAAGAAGAGCGGGTCACTGCAAATTAAATCAACGTAAGGTTAATTTTAGTTTCGTCAGTTTTCAATCAGTCAGACTAGTCAATTTCAAAATCAATCGTAATATATTTTTCTAGTTAACAAAGTGGTATTTCTTTCATAATATTGGCGTGTAACTTCTGAGTAATTAAATGTTTTGTTTAAGAAGATTCCGAAAATAAAACACAATTTAAAGAATAAAGTGCTATGGAACATTTTCTCAATAATTAACATTTACTCCATGCAAAGGTACATATATGCATTGTGTCATGTACGAAAATTGCCATTACGTAATTTTCCAGTAATGTTATTGTAACAAAAGACTCGCTGGATACAAATTTTAAAATAAGTGAACTCATCAATCACCGAAAGTGCTTAATTGGATAAATTTTAAAAACAAGAAGAAAATACATTATTGATTATGCTGCTGTTTCCATAAGAACTGTTTTACATAGTCTATTGTTTCAAAATTGTTAGAGATTTTAAACTAGCAATATTTGATTAATTGCTTTTAATTAATAACTGTCAATTTTAGATTATTTCTAAATATCAAGATTATTTTTCACAAACAAATTTAAGAAAAGTTGGAAAATATAAATATAGCTACATTAGGGAGCTTTTATCATGTTGTTATATCATTCAAAAAGAAAATGTGAAAGGGGGACGTAATGAAGAATTTAAATTCAAGTTGATTTCAGGAAATTATAATTTGTTGCAAAATGTGTCAATTGTTTTAATTAAACCCGTAAAAAATGAAATATTTAGTGTTTATTTTAAACACGCAAAGGATTAATATCCTTTCCATAAAAATGGATCTTTAAAAAAAACGTAAATGGCAACAAATCCCCTTAATGTCCGCCTACGATAACTTCGCTAATGGCTACCCCGAACTGAGATGGCATTATCTGTTAATTGAGGGGTGAGTCCACTTTATATTATACAAAAATTTTCTTTTATATTTTTACATTTTTTTTTTAATTTTTAGATCTAATATTTTATTTAAGAACTAAATGTCTCTCAAAATGAAAAATGCGTCTATTGAAAACCGAGCATAGTATACGACCTATTTAATGATACTCATATTAATCAGTTTCTGAATTTTAGGATAAATTATTATGGTCCGTAATCATCTTTATTTATTTCTATGTTATATGAATCCCGTTTTAATGATATATGTCCTGAATTCATTTTTGTTTTTGTATTTCAAATATTTCCAACGCATTTTCTGTCCATGTTTTATTATTAATTACTGTAAACAAAAATTCTGCATTTTACAACAAAAGGTGCTGGTAACCAGTTTCTGTAAATTTCATAAGATTCTACATTTGAGAGCCCTGTAAAATGTCTCATGTGTGGGTTAAATCTCGTTGCTATTGTCTTCGTGGTGTCCACGAAGCCAATGACAGACGTCAATTACAGACATAGTCAATTCGCAGGTAGTCGCGCATAGTCAATAGCAGAGATAGTCAATTCGTGACAGAAATAATTCGATTTTTACATCACCTTTCGATTGAATTCAATTTCAGAGCATTGGCGCTTGAAAAATTACAACAAAAAGTGCAAGAAAAATAACATTTATTTGCAGTACATTTTACTAATTGAACAAACAAAAACTGTAGTATGTACTCGTGCATTGGGTGATGACGGTCTGTGTAAATTTATATCCCGAAACGCGTGCAGTGTCTTCTTTTGTTTTTATGATGATTCATACAAAGTTATATTATTTATTTATGTACAACGGTTATCTGTAATGGTAGAATATATATATTTCAAAGTACTATACACTTTTTGTCTAACACTTAAATTAAAATAAAAATTATTTTTAAAAAAATCACGTTTAATCAGACATTGATAGGCTAAAAACACATGAATGTATAAAACAATTAAAACAACATAGCAAACGTTTCAGGCTACGATCAAACCCCTAATCAATGTAATGTCATACGATAACAAAATCATTTGCAAACGAGTTCAAAGTATTTCCAGTTAAATTCATAAAATTATTAATACCTGCGCCAGGAGCGAAAGGTAAAATAGAAAATTCTTGTATCAATGCCAAGCATTTAAAAGAAGAAAAAAAAAACTTTTACAATTTCTATATTTTTGTAGATCTTTTTTTAATTTCAAAATGTAAAAGTTTTTAAAATGGCTACCTTTTGAAACAAGATGGCGGATGAATCTGAGTAACGAATTTGGTCGCGACGATGGTATTCGCGGTACAAATGCTTAATCACATCTAAATCAGTTAATGATTAACGCTAAATATCAGTCATTCTTTAAGATAAAGACGAAGCAAAAATTGCTCCGGAATACTACCCACGCCCAAACACTTGAAAAAATAATCTTTTTCACTTTCTAGTTATTTTTTAACTTTTACTGAATTTTAATATAAATATATATATATATATATATATATTTGTCCGCCATTTTGAGACAAGATGGTGGATGAGGCTGGCTAACGAACTTCGTTGAGACCTTGGTACTGTTCTGGTTACATGCTCAGTTACATCGAAATTGGTTAATAAATAAACAAGAGAATGCATGACAAAAATCAGACTGTTTCAAATTGTCAGCCACCAGTAAAATTTAAACTTTTATATCTCCGTCCTTTATGAATTGGGTTTCTCTGTCCGTCCGTCTGTCTGTCTGCTCTAACTCACGTAAATCTACTCGTATTACCATGTAATTTATATGCGTTATTGAGGTTTACTATGCCATGTTCGGTATTGAAAATGAAGTGTGTATCATACCTGTTTAATTTACAGCGGTACTCAAACGTATTCCGTTACATTATGCTCTATCATTTGTGGCGTATTTTAACAGTGTTACAATATTTTAAACATAATAAATTTATGTACCTTATTGTGGTGCATAAGAAGATGATTACTATAGAATATGCTATGTTTAGCATTTACAGTGCGCGTGCAGGTTAGCACAAATGTATTCCTTTATATTATGATCTATGAAGAAAAATCGTTAAGGCGTATTTTAATGATGTTAGTTTGAATTTCTGATATGCGCTAATACATGCTTGCTATAGAATATGGGGTTTAAAGCATTTATTATTTATGTACAGGTTAACACAAAAGTGTTCAGCTTCATAATAATCTACGAGGAAAAATGTTCTCAGAGTATTTCAATTATATTGCACTATTTCAACCATCTGTAACTTGATATACATTACTGATGCTTGCAGTAAAATATGATGTGCATTGCATTTATTGTTCTTTTGCATGGCCACATAAAATATTTAGGATACAATACCGTATCCGATGTGTTATTTGTTATGGATGATTCTTGAAAGTGCGTTCTGAGTTATGTTATTAATTTATAAATCTAATTAAATTTCCGCATACTGTGAGGGATACTTAACCTTCCGTCTACCAGACGGGTCCATTGGACCCGACATGTACATTCAAAATATTTATTCAAACCAGAAATTTCTTCAAAACAAACTAAATGTATAAATCAGACAATAATAAGTTAAATAAACAAATTAAATAGTTTTAAGTAAAAATTCTGGTGTAGAATGTTTTTATAAAACTTGAGTAAAATTTCCGGTAGTTCTAGGGTTAAATACCATAGACCATAAATAAATAGACACAAATGAAGCACAACTACATTCATTATACAAAGATATGTTTGTAGTTTATAAATAAAATCATATTCAAGGCTTCGTAAATATCTTTATATATGTCCGCCAACGAATAGTAATTCCTCGAAGCATGAGTTTAGTAGTGTTGAACATGTTTTTGCCTGAATTGAATTTCACCATAATATGAGAAGTGTATAAAAACCAGTAGAGACAGGGCTGTTTAAAAGGATTCATGCACTTCCGTCTGTTGGTGTTGCTGAAGGCGAATTTCAACTATGTTATTCGTTTTTTTTACTAAACTAAATTTTAGTACGTTATTAGCTGAACCACCCGCCGTTACCCGGATCAGTTATAATAACCTTAAACAAATCTCAAATTTGTGTGATTTTATTTCTTCAGAAAATCATTCAAATGAACTTAGTTTCGCGAGCCGCACTGCCTTCAGCAGCATAGAATGTTTAAAATGAACTTATTTTCCGGGATCCAAATTCCTTCGGCAGTGTCCCAACAAACCTCTTTCCCAACATGTGACATGCGTTATCGCGGCCTAAGGCAGTGTACATCGGGAGTGCTCCACACGTACCTTAGGCATTCAAAAACTTGTTGAATGAGCGAAACTCCATAGTAATCAGGCCATCAGAACCCAAGAAAAGAATGCGACATCAAGCGGTGCAAGGGGCCCTCCCCTGTAATATTAACGAATTACCTGTACCATTAACGCCATATTTTTACGCATTAAATCCCGCCCCTCATTAAAGTTAAACCACTCGGATTTAACATTAATGCGATTTTTAATTTACCGCTCTAGTCAGTAACAGTAAGTTGATGCCGAAATAGAAGATTAATATTCGAAAATATTCGCAGCTCGTGTATAATTTTTTTAGTAGTTTCCAAAGTAGCCGGAAGGCCATAGAACTTTTTAAGGGGTCTCAGGACTTTTAAAGCTTCAAACTTTCGAAATATTTATTTATTATTTTTAGATTTTAAACTCCTATCTCTTCTCACCATTTTGATATAATTATTTCCTCAAAATTCCCATTAGAACAGAAGTATGGCTTTTAGAGTTATACCCGTGCAATAGCTGAAGCTGTACTTCCGAAACTTTGAAGTCATTTTTCTCCAAATGACATTCTTGGGCATAACGCGCACGATATCTCAAAAACTTCTAACTATTTTTTCATGAGACTTTCAAACCATGTTTCATGTTAGTCAGTACAAACTGAACCTAAAATTTCATTTTTATTGTTCGAAAAAAAATATTATTTTAGGTGATTACTCAGTTGAAAATTTCAAAATTTTGTATTCATTAAATACAACTTTGTACTAAAAATATAAAAACATTTTAAGTACTTTTTTTAGGTTCAGGATAATTATTACAGTCTGAAGTATAATTGGGCACAAAAATTTCATTCTAGTTGCAAAATTTATTTTGTAATCATTCGCTCACGCTGTCGTACCAATTTCCTGCTCGACAAGTTAAAAGTACTAATTCTGCATCTTGAAATTTTTTAAATATATTAAATGAAGAACATACTTACATCTTTCCTCCCAATGAAAATTGTGTTTTTAAATCATACAAATTTTAAGATATTATATGCTGAAAATGGTATTTTTTTTTCTTTTTTTTTTCCTATTTTAAGATTCCTGACACCCCTTAAAGAAAACTGCAAGAGAATCGAATCATTTTTAAAGAACCTGCATCAAGTGACAAAAGTAGGCGATTCATATTCAAAGAAGCCACCGACCGGCCGTAAGGGGGCAGGGTCGTTACTGGAATGTAGAAATGGGAGAATGTTAGAGATTGCTGAAGGTGTATTTGAACTGAGATGTTCATTCTCTTACTAAACCGTATTTTAGTACGTTATGTAGAATCTGTACAAGTCTAAATATTATATGCACAGGTGCACAAAACAACTGGAGTACTTTACCGCCTACTGGCAGAAATTGTTAAATTCTGCTTTTTCAAGTGTGTTATACTTTTCTAAAATGTTTACATACATATCTTCTTTACCGTATTAAACGGCGAAGTTCTGTTAAAGTATTCTTGAAGTGTTGGAAAGTGTTTCATAATCTGTGCTTAACGCATGATTTTTCATTCTTGTTTAAGATGAAGACGAAATAAAAAATCCTCCTAAATCCTTGTATCAATGTCAAGAATTTAAAAAATATATTTTTTTCAATTTAAAATTTTTTGTACCGCTTTTTGAGTTAAAAAAAAAGACCTGCCTTTTTAAACAATACGGCGGATGACGCCGGGTAACGGAGTCGGTCGAGATCTCGCTGTAATCTATGCCTGTGCTTATTCACATAATAACAGGTTCATAAGTACGAAAGTTACAGCAAGACAAAAAACAGATATATATATTAGGTGGGACGATTTTTTTTTTCTTTTTGATTCGCTATACCGAGGAAAACTTGTGTCTAGGGTAGCTTAGTAAAATGCAATAACAAAATAAATAAACTTTTACGTTTAGCGGTTGCGCATCGGACCTAAAATTAGAAAAAAAAACACGATTTTGATCATTTCTATAATATATGGAAATAAAGCAAATAACAATTATATAACAAGCAGATATAGACATATTTTAGTAGAAAAGAGTATAGGAATGAAAAAAATAAATGAAAAAATAAATAAATTTCACGACACATTGACACGATTATGTTTAAAAAAAGACATTTTTTTTTTTTTTTTTAAAGACAAATTTTCACTGAAATAAAAACTACTTTTCTGATTCTACTATTACATGAACTGATTACCTTTATCTGATTGTACTTGAGTTTAATTTCTCTTTATAATAAAATATAGTCCTTTACTTGTCTTTACTGTGTTTTGGAAGTTTGAAATAAGATTTGGTTGAAAAACTAGCCATTGAAGATCTCGCGAAAAGTGTCCTTCTTATAAATCCATTTCTGGACCCAAAGACTTTTTGTGATGCCTCGGTTACCGACTTAACGCACCGATCCACTGTTTGGGTGTGACATGGGAATTGGTCAAATTTCCACTGAGTAGCTGTTTCACCTGATTCGACCTTGCATCAAATCTCTTCGTTGGTGACTCTTCTCAGAAAAGGTGGTGGTGAAAGTATAGTAGAGTTCCAGTGACTCACTTCGATGTAGTCTGTAGCTAGAAAAATGATTTTGGATGTTTGAATACACCTGATTTACTTTCATTTAGAAGCTAAGTTTCTAGCCTTTATAATTCTTCTGAAAGATAACTCTATTGTATGATCTCTTTTATCTACTATCATACTCAAAAGTAAGTTTTTTGGATTGGCAAAAAATGCGTTTCTCTCAATTATTCGGTCAATGATCTTCAGCAAGTTTTAAGAGAGGAATTTTGATGATTTAATAACTTTCAATACATGTTCCGGCCCATCTGTGAAGTATTTACTTTTTTTAATACTTAATCATACAGGTACATAAGGCTTTAGGAGAAAAGAAGCTATAATCTCGTGTTCGTCTGTTTGATTTTCAATACTTAAATACAACTGCAGATTTATGTTCTCCGTCATTACCCACCTTGAGTGGAAAGTGTGCCAGGCTCAGAACAGTTAAATCTTCAGGACAGATGTCTGCTTTTATAGTACAACTAATGTTCAGTAGGTACTGCTGATCTTTGCTTAAAATTTGCCAGTCAGTTCTGGAAATTCACACTCAATACTGTCAAAATTTACCACTGGGAGTTTCTCACATTTCCTGAGCTGCGTGCCAATCGGACTAATGACTTTGGCCCAGTCATTTCACCATCTAAAGTGACATCTAAAGAAACAAATGCCGGAATGGCAACTGATTGAAATGTAAGAGGCATGCACCACCACCTCTCCACACTGCAGTGATCTTTTCACTTCTTCTTCAATGTGAATAACACCGGTTTTCAGCCCCCGTATTAGTAACAGTGCCATCACACCCAATCACATGTTTTTGTTTCCTTTACGTCCACACTTTCAATTTTACCAATACCATGCATTATTTGGAAGTGCAATAATTTTAGTTCAATGATGGGTATATTTTTTTGCTTTTTCACAGTTACAAATAATAGCGACAGGACACTCACAAACCTCACGGACCATTTTACAATTGCAGTGTAATGTTATTTTCACTTACACGCGGAGACCTCAAGCAGTAACAAAGATTTTTTTTTTTAAATCTTCAACTCTATTTTTAAACTTTTACTTCCCCTTATCACGCTTAAAGGACTCCGTAAGATTACGATAACTTTCATAATATGTATTTATTAACTGAACAATTCTGTAAGGCGTTACTGCCAGTATTGAAGCTTTCTCAAACACAGATTTAACTTTTGGCGTCACAATAATCGAAACGTGGGAAAAATTAACTGACCTGTTGTTTGATTTCAAGGCTAAGTTGTAATTTTCATGGAAGCAACACTTGAGAACGTCTTCATAAGTTGGAAGTTTATTCATAGGTAACTCTTTTGGGTGGCCCTATAACGGGCAGTTAAAGTCACTGCGAGTAATTTCCTTGGAAACAGCCATAACACAGCGATTAATATAATCAATAAATCGAATCACTTATTAAGCGGCCATTAATTAAATCCGTCTTTAAGAAACGCGATTGAAACGCACTAGAAGACCACACTGCTAATCATTGCAGGCAAAATTCTGGTGAACAACTCACAGAAACCATTGTGTCATAAAGCACACGCATGCGTACCGTACAGTGCATTGTTAAGCGTCAGTAAAAGTAGTATTGAAGGGCTCCAATTCGCAGCAGGGCTCGTCGCGCTAGACTGCTGCCAGAGTAGAAGTACTCATAATACAGCTTGAATGCGTCAATTTAAGGATATTTTAATTCATTTGCGCTACCCTAATTGAAGTAATTTTGTTTATTTTTTTATTGTAATGTGTTTTTTTTTTTTTACCTTTCTTTTAAAGCCTTTTAATCATAGCAGTTTTTTTATCTTTTTCGTTTATAGCTTTAAAAAATAGAAAGAAAACTACTGCTTTTTCAATAAATTTCAAATATTCAGATGCGATGCGCTGCCGCCAAACGTAAAAAAATACTTAATTTGTTTTTGCATTTTACTAAGCTACCCTAAAGCCAAGTTTTCCGCGGTATAGCGAACCAAAAAACAAAAAAAAAAGTTTTTTCGGCCCACCCTAATATATATATATATATATATATATATATATATATACAGATGGAGTACAAAATAATACGAACACCTGTGAAGCAGTTTGACGTATTTCACACCTGCAGTACTGTCGCACCACCTGCAACAGAAGTCTGCCACCTAGTGAGCGTGAAGAAGAAGGTATCAGTCTCTTAACAGCAGTCACCTGCGTTGCATGCGTCTATCGAACTGCCTGTGATAAATTGTAATGTCAGACCTGTCACAGTTCCAAAATGGAATGATTGTTGGAGCGCGTTTAAGTGAAGCATCGGTTGCGGAAACGGCAAACCTTTTGGGGTTTGCAAAGAGTACGGTATCAGATGTTATGACAGCATACACGGAAGAGGGTAAGACGAAGTCTTCAAAGCAAAACAGTTGCCGAAAGTCAAACCTGGTGATAGGGATAAACGGGTCTTGAAGCGCACAGTAGCCCGAAATCACAAGCAATCGTTATCCAAGATAACATCCGAAATGAACAGTCATCTCCAGGACCCAATTTCAACCAAAACTCTCAAAAGGGAGCTTCATGCTGCGAACATTTATAGCAGAGTCGCAATTCGTAAACCCTTTGTGACAGCAACTAATGCTTTCAAGCGACGCCAATGGTGCAGAGATCACAAAGGCTGATCCCCACAGCAGTGGAAACAGGTAATATGGTCAGATGAATCGTCATTCACACTATTTCAGAAGACCGGACGTGTTTATGTCTGGAGAACGCCTAGAGAAGCGTTTAATTCTGAATGCCTCTTGTCGACTGTGAAGCATGGAGGTGACTCCATTATGGTATGGAGTGCGATATCTTGGCGCGGTCTTGGACCACTTATTAGTCTGCATGGGAGAATCAACTCCAATCACTTCTCTGAGCATTCTAGGATATCATGTCCATCCTTTTGTCCAGACTGTGTTCCATGGAGAGCGACCGCTTTTTCAAGACGACAATGCCCCTATCCACACTACTAAGTGTGTTCAAGCATGGTTCAAAGAGCATGACGAAGAAGTTGAACATCTTTCCTGGCCTCCTCAGTCTCCGGACTTGCATATTATTGAGCATTTGTGGGAATATTTGGTCTCTTAACTTCGTTCGAGAATATTTTTTTCTACGCTAAAAGTAACTAAACGTCTGTATTTTAGACAATCTTTTTAGAAAAACTCAATAGATCAGATTTACATCCTTTACAAAAATTTCAAAACGTTCGGACGAGTAAAAATATTTTTTACAAAATAAAATGTGTTAAAACTTCGACAAATTCGAATATTTCTTTAACCGTTTTCTCTCTTAAATATGCATTTTTATGAAATTAAAGAAAGTGATTGGTTTTAGTTATATTTACGATCCATTCAAATTCAGAGAATTTCAATAGCTGTTCAATATTGTTATGCTAATTAAGCAACCGACACAAAAAAAGAAAAAAAAATACTCTTCGAATGGAAACAGAACCGTAATTTACTCAAATCAATTTGATATCTTTTAGCATAATCGTGTAACGCTTTGGTTATCTGTGCAGAAGGTTTCGGGGAATAAACTCGGCAGGACTAAGTTGAAATTTAAATATAGTTATAAATAAATATACATTTTTGCATTTTTAAGGATTTCATTCTTCTTTTAGGGTATTAAACTGAATAAACTTCCGCATTTGTAAATAAATGCATCAATAAGTAAATAAATATATACAGTAAGTATTGTTAATTTTAAAACAATTCAATTATTAAAAAAAAAAACTACATTTAATGAATCGAATTGGAAAAAAAATACTACATCTTATAAATCTTATTATTCAACGTATTTAATTAAAATAAATTTTGTATTTTTTTAACGATTTTAAGGGTTTCTAATTATTCTTTAATAAAAAAAAAAAAAAAAAAAAAAAAAACTACATTTTACATAGTCCAATCGATTTAATTTTTTCTTTTTTTTTTTTTTTTTTTTTTCAATTTTAATGGCATTTTTTAATCTACACCAGCCGTACTGAACCTGCGGCCCGATGGTATTTTATGTGAGGTGCGGCCCAAAACACATATTAATTAATCAGTAATTTATAAAATTAATCAAGTCATGCCAAAAAATACTACTTACATTGTTACATTATAACGTTTTATGCGCATTATACAGCTAATACTGAGTGTTTGTATTGAACGTTTATCGAGAAAAATATTGAAGAATCGAAATATTTTTCCCCTACTATTTCCAAACAACAAACATTGCGGCCTGTTTTTACAGCATTTGCGATAAAGATCTGCCACGATGTTTATTGTTCGTAAATACTGCTATTAAAATTTGGTTGTTTTTTAAGAACTTTTTTATGCGACAAACATTTAATCCACTGAGAGTATTAACTTTTTTGTATTGCTCTATACGGCCCGCCTAACGTCTCAAACATACGTTTGCGGCCCGCGAGGAAAAAAGGTTGAGTATGGCTGATCTATATAAAAAAAAAACAATTATTTCACTAATAGAAACACTCGCTAGATGGCGCCAAAAATATGTAAATGATACAAATGTAAATATGTAAATGATACAAATATGGCCATACAAAGAGTCTGCGCTTACGGTAATAATTACAATACAGTGCCCCCACCAGAAGTAAGATACAATATAACCTGCTTAGACGGAAACGCAAATGACCAGTGACAATTTCCGTTATGCAGGCTCTTTAAATTGACAAAGCATAATTGCATTTTTTTAGGGGGGGGGGGTGGTGGTGCTGAAATCCGTTTTTTTCTGTTTATTGCACAATTATATTATAAACAGGCTTTATACTCTATTAGAAAATAAATTTTCTAGATAGTAGCCGTATTTACTTGCAATTTTATTATTTCTTTTTCAGTGTTACATTTTATGATGTATTTGTAATTACTTTTTCATCTAAAGGCTTTAAAGCGTTAATTTTGAATAAATTAATTTTGAATAAAAGAGTTTAAAGTGTGGGGCATATAAAAATTCAAAGCCTTAAACTGTTACTTTACACAACATTTCAACTGAACATATTGGCCCTGGTAATTTGCACCGTCTCTACCCTGTCCTACTCTGTACGGACCTTCGATACAAATTTCAGGTTTATTTAAGAATATTATTACGTGCCCGGGCAACGCCGGGCTGGGCAGCTAGTATATATATATATATATATATATACATATATATAACATTTATATACATAAATAAATATTTGAACCGAGGGTGGTTTTGTGGTCTGGTGTTCATGATCGCTGAAAGTAAGCGAAAATTTTCGGTAATTGATTTCCTTCAGATGGCTGCAATAGGTACACTTTTACATTTTGTAATAAAAGCTTCCCACAACATGATGAAGCTACCATTAAAGCAATGCTTTGTACTCAATTGAATCTCTAAAGACACATTAATCGGTGATTTTTTTAAAATTGTGCATCATGTCGGTTCTCATCTTTACAGGATTCTCCGATTAAAGAGCGCAGATGGATTCTACCTGTATATACAGCAATACTTTAACGCAAGCCCCTTCTTGTTTTATAAAATTAACTGCGTAAACTTTTAATTCTGAACATGTTTGAACTGATTATCGTATGAAATTGCACTGATGAATACTCGAAAGGAGCCTGAACCGTTTCCTATATTATTTTAATTATTTTAAATAATTGTGTTTTTTAGGCTTTTAATAACAGATTATACTTGATTTTTTAAGAATTTTAATATAAAAATAGGCAT
Source organism: Maratus speciosus (assembly GCA_963932465.1). Lineage (NCBI taxonomy): Eukaryota > Metazoa > Arthropoda > Arachnida > Araneae > Salticidae > Maratus > Maratus speciosus. The sequence continues at coordinate 378,708,462 of OZ010795.1, forward strand.
ATATGTAATGTTATTGTAACAAATAAAACAATCACTTGTGTTAAACAACAACAACAACAAAAAAAAATAAATAAACAGTTACTATTGAAATATTTTTAAAAGTATATTTTAAATGCATAAAAACCCTAATTAAATACAACTTCAATTAATTTTTCCGAAATTTAATAACCAACAATTATTTAATTTTTATTTATTTCACGTGTTTTGCAATTTGAGGATAAATTTGATTTAAGGAAGATTAAAAATAAAAAAACCTTTGAAATCGTTAAATCGAAATTCGACTATTATTCGTTTTCCTTTATGTTTATTCTTTAAACCATGTTTTTCAAAGAGTCGTGTTATTTTAATCTATCATTCAATTATATAAAATAAGTCGGATTTAAAAAATATCGTTTATCGGCAGTTTTTAGCCTATTTGATCTTAAAATATGAAAGAGAATGCGTGTGTCAAGCAAAGAATAAGAAACATTTTACAATACAATCCGAATAATGAAAAAAAATGCTCTTAATACAGACATGTAAACAATTTGGAAAACGCATAAAACATTCAAAAATTCAATTTCGGCAATTACTATCTATAAATGGAAAATAATTCAAATTATTTTGTGAATTCCTGTAAACAACAGATCTATAGATCTGTATGAATGCTACGCATTATGCTAATATTTAGTTCTTTTGCGAAAGGATAAAGAAGTTCAAATTTCATTTTTCGCAATTTACGTCTTCAAACAGAAACGTAACCGAATTATTTTCTACACTCCTGCATAATGTTCTGTATACATAAAAATGAATATGAAAAAAAAAATTAAAAACACATAGATCGACAATTTAGTGTAAACATATAAATAAACCATAAATGCTATGCGCAGCATTTTCGACAGTTAGCATCTTATAATGCACCACTGTGATGATTTTAAAATTCAATATTTTAAAAATAGTATAACATCTATAATAGACAATACAAACTATTTTTTCTAAAAATCCATAATGTAACGGTATTGTTTTGAGGATTCTTGTCAAGTAACAAAGAATGGTACGTACTTAATTTTAAATACCGAACGTGCCATAGTAGATCGCAATAAGAAACTAGATCATTTGCATGGATTTCCTGATATATTTAAGCAAAAAGATGAGGAGCTGTATTCAAATAGCCGTTGATTAGTGCCAATATAGCGTAAATAATAATGCATGTACTACTATATTTCGATACAACCCCTCATATTTTTGCTTCCTTTTTGTAACAACGAAATTCTTGCTTATTCTATCGACGTTAATTTTTAGAATTTTCAAGATAAGTTTTTGAGACTTTCTCAAAAGTTGCTCTATACACTTAGCTAGTAGATTATACATATTATATTTTGATTGCATTCGCGCATGCGCAATGAAACCTTGTTTAGTAAACATGCTCATTTTTCATACAATTTTTTATTTTTTAATTTTGATTGCAGGGCTTAATGTACAATGTTGTTTGTCATATTTTTTTATATTAAGAACTCTGTAAATTATAAAGAAAAAACTTGTCAAAATTTGGGACTGTTTTTAATCAAACATTAATTTCTCTACTAGTATACATGCTATCTTCATAAATATTAAAAATGTTTATTATAATAAGCCTCTTAATCATGTTTTAGAGTCAGCACGCTTTTGCTACATTAGTTTTTACAGGGTTATCAAAAATATATTCGTTATTTTTAATTCACTGACGATCCCCTATGGCGTTTAGCAAAAGAAATTTCGCGGCCTATATGACCTATAATAGTCTCTTTACACACCTCGAGTTTTAGGATAATACCTCATGCATATTTCTAGATACTTAAAAAACGTCTAAAATCGCAAGTGACCCTTCATCATTGGCCATATAGTGTATCCATTTATAGAAAATATTAGATATGATATAGATTTCTTCTACACTCTGCTTAATGTATAAATGTATTACATAAAGACCTTTCATCCGATATAGGAATCCATAAAACTGACATTTTGAGATACGTATTCACGTGTTACACTGGTGTCCAAAATTAAGGACCAATCACAAAATGCTAATTTTCAAGTACGCGAATACTCAAAAGGAAATAATATAATTCGAATAATTGCTATCTCTACAGCACAGCTAGTCCATATAACATCTCATTCATGTCACAAATGATCACAAGTGTCACAGTCACTACGGTGAAGTAAAAAATAGAAGATTCCATACATCTCATTATGAGTCACAAATGATCACTATATGTGACTCCACTGAGACGTCACTGTGACTTCTGCTTTGTGACGATTCACCATGTAACTTTACATTGTAGTTACATTGCGACTCTCATGTGACTGCCACCCATAGACATAAATTTCAAAGTCATCGTGAAAACTGCATTGTGGTAAATTACCAAATAACGTCACATTAAAGTAACATGACTTTCAGGTGACAGAGAAATTACTGTGAAGTCATCGTTGTACTCTTTTATGAAAAGTTATCATGAGACTACAATGTGAATTTATTTAGTGACTTATCATAATGCAACGTTTATAATGACATTGAAATTGAGTCTATAAATAACAGTCACATGAGAGTCACAATGTAACTGCATTGTAAAGTCACCTGGTGACTCGTCAGAAAGCAGCAGTCACATTGACGTCTCAGTGGAGTCACATATAAAGATCATTCGAGACTCATAATGAGACGTGTGGAATTTCCTATTTTTTGCTTCACCGTAGTGACTGTGACACTTGTGACCATGTGTGACATGAATGAGATGCTATATGGAATAAATGTGCTGTAGGAATAGTAAATATTTGAATTTTATTATTTCCTTTTGAGTATTAGCTTACTTAAAAATTAGCGTTTTGCGACTATTCCTTAATTATGAACACCAGTGTACTTACAATAAGTATATTCATATTATTAAATTGATTGTAAAAAAAAATTCTTGATTTTTTAATTAATTTTGAGAAGAATTTATATTTAAATATATAGCCTTTATTACGCTAATTATATTTCATTTCTTTTGAATGTTCTTGATTTATTATAAAATTATTTTAAGCTTATATACTTTTTGTGATTGCATGATGTACTACACTGCTCAAAACAATTAAAGGATATTGCAGTTTTATGTGGATTTTGTATCTGATAAGCTGTTTCGCTGATTGATACATGGTCGACAGACATAGTAGGTTATATGAGAATAAATTACACATGTTTGGCAGAAAAAATGCATTTTATTGCGCATTTCTGTACTAAAGGAAAAAAACACAATTTGTGCATATGAGAAAAAAAGAATAAGAAAAGGTGTTTTCTTCAAAGAAAATCATTTTCAGTAGGGGGTATGGTTTCCACGGGCGGCCAGCAACGTTGAACACCTTTGAGGCATGGACTCAATGAGGCTATTAATGACGAGTTGGGGTATTCTGCCCCACTCTTCCAGAAGAGCTCTTTCCAGTTCTTGGAGAGTTTGTGGGGGTTGTTGGGTGCCAGAAACTCGTCTTCCTAGAGCGTCCCAAACGTGCTCGATTGGATTCATGTCTGGAGAACACGCTGGCTATTCCATTCGAACGATTCCTTCCTCGAAAAGGAAATCCTCCACCAGGTTTGCACGATGTGGCCTGCAGTTATCGTCCATTAAAATGAAGTTATCTCCGATTGCTGCAGCGTAAGGGACTACAATAGGTCTGAGGATCTCATCCCTATATCGGCGACCAGTCAGAGCTCCATCTCGAATGATGTAGAGGTCAGTGCGCCCGTCAATGGAGATGCCACCATACACCAACACTCCTCCACCGCCAAATCTGACACTTTCGTGCACGAACGCAGGATTATTCCTACTGCCACGGTCCCTCCAGATGAAAATACGCCTATTATCCGGATGCACAGAAAAACGGGGCTCGTCAGAAAACATAATATTGCTCCATTCATTTCTCCTCCAGTTGACATGCTCGGTTGCCCACTCCCTGCGGTCGCGACGATGCCTTGATGTTAATCTAACACATACCATCGGTCGGCGAGCATACAGACCTACAGCATGGAGCCGGTTTCGGACAGTCTGAGTTGAAATTGTGGTGCCTGTAGCCGAGTGAAGGTGTTGTTGGAGAAGAGTAGCGTTCATGGTTCGATGTCTACGAGCTGTTAACGCTAAATACCGATCTTCATTGGGCACTGTTGCCCGTCTACGACCTTTCCCTGGTCCTCGGCCTGCACATCCACTCTCCAAAAAACGGTTCCAGATCCTGGAAATGACACTTTGTGACACTCCAATGGCTTGCGCTACTTCGGCTTGAGTTTGGCCCCTTCTAACCTACCAACAATTCTCAAAGCTTCTGAATCTGTCAAATGACTTCGCTGAGACATCGTACTCATCGAAACAAAGCAATCACTGAATGCCGATCATCCTTGTCTTCATTCTCTTTTATCCAGTTGAAAGTCAAATTTCATTCGCTGCCGCTGAAGCGACGTTTTTGACGTCGAACTCAAAATTTGCATACTCCACAGTTTGAAAAACAGAAAATTTGCATTTGTGATTCTCTTCTTCTATTTTCGGCAAAAAAAATTTCGTTTATATCTTTATTTTATATAAAACTTCAAATATCCTTTAATTGTTTTGAGCAGTGTATATCATTTCTGATGAAATCGTACTTCTATTCAAAACTTAAAGCTTTGAAAGCATCGTCAAATATAGAAAAAAATAATTAGATGCAAACATAAATTTACTGTAGTCCTTTTCATACACCAGCGTCGTAATTCAAAAAGATCTCACATCTGATAAATATATCTAATAAACTGACATTTTGAGATTTCCATTAACTTCTTATCTGAGTTAAAGAACACGTTATATTTATCATATTTATTATAAAATTCTTTTAAACTTATGTTATATTTTTTGTGATTACATTATGTACCGCAACAGATCTGATGAGTGTATTTCCATTCAAAAATTAAAGCATTGAAAGCATCGTCAGAAATAGAAAAATGCAATTAGATGCAAACATTAATTTGACTATAATGCTTTTCATATACACGTGCAGATATTCAAAAAGATTTTTCATATGATAAGAAAATATAATAAACTGATATTTTGAAATTTTGACATTTGAGACATTCACTTTTTATCTGAGCTATAGAAACCGTTATATTTGTTAAAAGTTATACTCAACAGCCTCGCATTTAAACAACATTCCTTCGAATGAATAGTTAAGTATAGAATCTTATAAAAATGTTTCCAATTTTAGAACTTCTTTTGAAACAATCGTATATTATAATTCGATCCTGATAGATATAATTTCAATCTTCTTATTTTTAATTAAAATTATATGCAAATCTATTGTTAAAATAAATTAACTGCTGTTCATATGTAAGTTATTTTTCAAATAAACTTATGTCGAATTGTTATAAAGTTCAAATACAGTAAAAAATGAATATATATATATTTTATTTGTAGGCATTATAAAATTTTCGGTATATTGGTATATGTTTCATTTTTAAAGATTGAATAAACGGTCAAGTGCGAGTATTAATCGCGCACAGAGGGTTCGGTACAATAAATATATGAATTAGTAAGTGTATTATTAAGAAAATACCGTTGCTAAAAGAGTACTAAGATTTGAAAAAACTATACAACGTAGGGTTGGGTATAGCTGTATAGTATACAAGGTGCGAAGGAAAGTCCCTCAAACCTGAAAATACTTGCGGACGGCTATGCTACAGCTATGCAAGTGAGGAGAGCTACAGCTATGCAAGTGAGGTAACGGTACAGTAAAGGGACTACGAAACAAATGCTACAAACAAAAATACTACAATTGCAAACGACGGCAGCGCCCCTATTGGCGAAATATGGAAGATAGCTATTGCAAATCGAAAACGAAAAGAAGTAGAGCAAATTTTCCAATTAGAAAGTTTTAGAGCATCAATTGATTAGTAAGAAACGACATTTGGTTCACACGGATATGATAAATAGTCACCTGCATATCCAAAAATGTCCCAAATCGATGAGCGACGATACTACTTTGCGTATTCACATTCCCGAAATGTAGCAGTGCAAAATTGCAGATTGTGACGTTTTACTGTGCTGTAATGTCTGTAAAAATTTAATTTCCAATGCATTTGAAATTTTAGATTAACCCTTCCAGGGGCAGAAGAATTCTGTTCGTAAACTGATGAAATAATTGACTAACACCAGAATATTCAAACGAATTTCTTAGAAAACAAAAACTCGCTAATTCGCACTTCCATTACAAAAGCAAAATTCTATTAAAATATTCTTCGTGCCATTTGTCAGTTTTGGAATTAAAATTAGATGACTAGATCGTCTAGCCACCGCCCTTGAACGGTTAAATCTATGTCGTCGTATTGAAGAGGCTTGCAATAGATTTTCCATGCTGAGAAATGCTCATGCAGAATTACTCTCACGAATACAAACGTATATCGTGAGCAATGGCGAACTTTTCGAACATACTGAATATTAACTTCGTATCACTGTGAGACAGTTTTTTTTTTTTTTTTTGAGCGATGTTATCAAAATGCATTGAGATAAGTACGTATTTATAGCATAAATTGTGCGTATTTCTTCATACTTCTGGCTATTCCATTCAAACGTTTACACAAAATGGAGGACATCGATTTCGGACATTTTTGGGAATACAGGCGAAAATTTATCTCAACCATGTAAACCACATGTAGTTTTTTACTAATTAATTAATGCTCTAAAACTTTCTAACTGGAAATTTTGCTCAATATTTTTCTAAATATATCTTTTCATTTTCGATTTGCAGTGGCTATCTTCTAAATTTCGCCACTAGGGGCACTACTGTCGTTTTCATAATATCGGGCGTAGTCGCTTTACTGTACCGTTACCTCACTTGCATAACTGTAGCTTTCTCCATTCGCAAGTATTTTCAGGTTAAAGGGACTTTCCTTAGCACCCTGTATACTAGAAAATTATAAATGGATATACCATGAAAGTTCAAAGATATATGGAACCTAAATAATATCAATTATAGCTATTCTGTATATGTGTTTTCCATATAGGTTTTTAGTTAACCTTTAAAGACACGGTAGGCGTTTTGAGAGAGCCACTCAATGAAACTAGTCGCGAATCCCATAGTATTTATGTGATTAATTCTCATTAAATTAGTCTGTTTTTTAACAATTTGACGTTTATTGCTTTTAATTTCTACTGGGCATTGCAATACACAAATAGATTCTTAAATTTTTTTATATAGGCTTTAAAAGCCGATGGAGCATAGAGTACGCCACCCCTGTTATTATGTATGTTAAAACCGTCCGTGTCTTTAATTGTTGATATCTCGGCTAATTACCGAAGATTTTTTCCGAAATTCATGATCAACAATGCTTTTATACTTCTGCTACGATAGGTACCTCCAGTGCTGCTCAACACTTTTTTTGAAGCCCGTAAGTTGAAATTTTTGTGTAACGGAAAAATGCGATTTTCTCAAAAACTATGTGGCCTAGGGTAATCGCTATAATTTTCATACAAGGTTTAAATTATGTCTACTACCTCTAATTTTTTCATAATTTTAGTTTCAATAGATTCGCAATTAGATGGGTGGGGGGACATATTTTTGCACTACATTTTCCACCATAACCACGAAAATATAATACCTAAAATTAAACGAAATATAATTTTGATTTCAGCGTTACGAAAGCTTTCACACGATACCCCACACGATGTACAAAGAAAAGATTTTTTTAAAGTAACTTAATTAGCCCCTGTACATTTTCCCTGAATATATGTATGAATATTTATTAATCTGTAAATATGTGGGTGAATAATCTTTATTACTTCCCCCAATTTTAACTTTCCACGTTGCATAGTTTACGAGTAAAAGGGCTGTGACAGACAGAAAAACACAGGATTGATCTTATAATGGTTCCGTTTTTACTTTTTAAGTACGGAACCCTAAAAAAAGATAGAAATGTCATTTTGACTAGAATCTTTTTTAAATATAACGGTAGTGATTTTTCAAGATTTTTAATCTAATAAAAAAATAAATAAACTTACGTTTTGGATTTTCTGATCAAGTCATATCTAAAGAAATAATTTTTTATATATCTAATTTGGTTCTATAATTATTATCCTAAATCATTTTGTATTTCGAGATATAGATTTTGTAGCTCTATCTACATTCCAATTTTTTTAATACTTCAGATTGATTTATAAATAAAATAACATATAATATTTCATTATTACTTTATTTACTATAAAATTTCAGCGGAAAATTTTTCTCTAAAATATTTCAAGAATCAGAAAGTATCTTCAGTTTTATAGAATAAATGTAATGAAATACAAACATAATTTTGACTCGAAAACTTTTAATATTTAAGTGCAATATTTCATAAAGATATTGCTTTTGATAAATAAATCTAATAAACACACATTTTGAGATTTGCATTCATGTCAAATCTGAGTTCAGGAATTCATTAAATTTAATAAAAGTGATAAATGAAAAGCACAGTGTTTTATGAGTGTTATTTTGAAAAATAAATATAAATACAGTAACATACGACATATATTTATTTGATAGCGTTTGTTTTGTAATTACCATATTTCAAATTTCATCGCGATAGAAAAAATTTCAGTTTAATTAATTAGTACCGTTCGATAATTAAGATAAATATACGACTTTAACTATACCAAATGTATTTGAAATCCTATATTTAGTTTGAATTCATATAAAATAATTAATTAAATGTTAAAATGTATTCGGCATGTTTTTACGGGGTATATATTTCTTCCACGGTTAAAGTAATTAAAAAAATATATTTTTATAGAAACAAAAAATAAAATAGATGCAATCTATTTATTATATTTGTGTCGTATTTCATGAAACTCGCTTATCCTCGTTATAGATATATTTTCATTCGTATAAATTAATTAAAAAATATGCAACTGTATAGCTAAAATAAACTAACTGTTGTTACTAAGTAAGATATATTCCAAATAAACGTACATTGAATTGTTATAAAATGAAAATATAGTATTTTTTAAAGCATTATAAATTTTCTGCCACATTTGTATGTGTTCGATTTTTATAGAATGTCATTTGGACTGGAATGCTTTATAAATATAAACCGAAGTATTTTATAAAGATTTTTAATCTAATAAAAGAATGAAATAAACTCACCTTTTGATTTTTCTCATCAAGTCTTATCTGAAGAAAGAACTTTTATATTTCTAAGTTGTTTTTAATAGAGATTTCATACTTATAACTTATTATTCTAAAAAAATTACTATTTTGAGATAAAAATTTTGTAGATCTATCTACATTCAATTTCTTTTAATGCTACAGATTGTTTTATACATAGCTTTACTTATAATACTTCATTATTACTTTATTTAGTGAAACATTTTCAGCTGAAAATGTTTCTCAAAGATATTTCAAGAATCGGAAAGTATTTTCAGTTTTACAAAATAAATATAATTAAACAGAACGCAATTTTGACTGGAAAACTTATAATATGTAAGTGCAGTGTTTGATAAAGATCTTTCTTCTGATAAATAAATCTAATAATCATGCATTTTGAGATTTGCATTTATGTCTTATCTGAATTCAGGAATTCGTTGAATTTATTAAAAGTGACAAATGAAAAGGACTGTATTTTAACAGCGTTATTTTGATAGGATATCTTAATGCAGTAACATAGGACAAATATATAACTGATAGCATTTGTTTTGTATTAGTCATATTTTAAAATTCATCGCGATAGAAGTATTTTCTGTTTAATGAATTAGTACCGTTGCACAATTAAAATAAACATACCAATATATGTATGTTAAATATATTTTAAATCCTATATTTCTTTTGATTTACTGTAAAATATAAATGTTACAATGTTTTGGAATCGGTTATATGTTGCAAATTTTCTACAACGGTGTTTTTGCCTCTACAGTTAAGGAAATCAAAAATATATTTTTTTATAGAAAAAAGAAAACAGATGGAATTATTATTGTCGTATTTCAAAAAGCTCGTTTATCTGAGGAAAAAATCTAAATAAGCTATTATTTTGATATATGTATAACCGTAATATTCTAAATAAGAATTTATATATTTTTAAATTCATTCTATTAGAAATTTATGAATTATTAATTAGTATCCTAAATCATTTAGAATTTTAAAAATATAATCTTTATCATTTTAACTACATTCCGCTTCATTCGAACGTTCCGGATTGTTTATAAAAGAAAATAAAAGTTATTTATTATTTTATTTCTTTCACGTGTAAAGAAAAATGTTCAGTTATATATATTTAAAAAAAAATCTAAATTGAAACATTATTTTGACTGGAAGACTTTAAATGTGTGGTATTTCATAAAGATCTTTCGTAATAAATAAATCAATAAACAGACTTTCAGAGATCCATGTCATATCTGAGTTAAAGAATCCGTTAGATACATTACACTGTAAAGAAAATAATGCCAGTTTTCCGGTAGGAATCGGAAAAATTGTTGCCCTTATCGTACCGGAATAATTTCCAACCCAGATCGGAATAAAATCCGTAAAAATAAGGAAATCGTCAGTAAAACGGTATTTTACGGATTTTATTCCGATTTTACGGATTTTATTCCGAGCTGGGTTGAAAATTATTCCGGTACGAAAAGGGCAACTATTTTTCCGATTCCTACCGAAAAACTGGCATTATTATTATTATTATTATTATTATTATTATTTTTTTACAGTGTAGATGTGGCAATCCAAAAGCTCTGTATTTAAAATGTGATCCACCAAGTGAATAATTAAATATGCAATGTTATATGAACATGCTTTTAATAGAATTAATTAAAAAAATCAGTTCATAGGATTTTAAACGATTTCAAGTGCATTGTACTAAATTTGATCCCGTGTGATATACATTTATAACAAGTCTAAAGCAAAAAACTGTATGCTTTTAACTTACACGTGCGTGTTATTTTATTTTATAAAATTTTACAAGCATGCCTTGTATATATATATTACACTAAAAGCATGCATGTTAAAAAGGAACCAAGTACTCTTTAGAATGATCTATTAGCCAAAAAAATATTACTTCGTTTTTCTAATTGAACTCAGAATCCAATTATTTCATAAGGAGTATGTATTGAAATGAGAAAATGTATTGGAAGAAATAAATATTTGTTTTAAATATCTCTGTCTTCAGAACTTCTTGTCCACTGCTTTGCTGTTAAACATGAGATAATACATATCTTGTTTGAACCTGAAAGATGCACTTTACACAATGGGACCTAGAGTATATCAAACGACTATCAAATACCCTCAAAATTTATCATATTACACTGCTTTTCTATTGCAGAGCAGAATGTCCAGTGGAATCCAATTTGGTAATTGGAACATTGACGAATAGACGACATTCACAATATGATTTAAAATGAATAAGAGTACCATCAAAGGAATTCTAAAAATATGAACATGTGATGTACACTGTAAAATAAATCCTACCAAGTTTCCTGTAGGAGACCGAAAAATAGTTACCCTTCTCGATACGGAAAATTGTCCTACCCAACTCGAAATAAAATCCGAAAAATACCATTTTAATTACTATTTCCCTTTTTTATAAATTCTATTCCGAGCTGTGTCGGAAAATTTTCCGTACCGAGAAGGGCAACTATTTTTCCGTCTCCTACAGATAACTTGGTCGGATTTTTTTTTTTTTTTATAGTGTACATTGTACATTACTAAATATGAACAATCAGTCTCCAGTAATCCTCGTTTACTGTTTTGCTAATTAACATGATTGAGTCTTGTAAGAATCTGTAAAGTATACTTCACTCTGTGGGACCTAGAGTAGCCAAATAGAGCAGAGTAGTCTTATAAGAACAAATATACACAAAATTTATCATGTTACACTGCTTGTCTTTTCCAAAGCATAATGTATGGCGGAATACAATTCGGTTTTCCGAACATTACCGAACAATATTCCGAATGTGATTAAAAATAATTGCACTGCCATTAAATTATTTCAAAAATTCCTTCATGTGTCAAAATTTGTCATTTGTTTTTTGAACCGATTAGGAAAATTAAGTAAGTTAGCACCTCTTTTTTTGAGGAGAAACCAAAACGATCCAAATTTCAGCCTGAAAAGTTTATTTCGGTATAATTACTCTATATTTTATGAAAAATGAGATTCTGATTTAAATTTGAAAAAAAAAAAATGCCAAGAGTTTAATTGTTTGTGGGTTTTGAAATACTTTTAAGAAAACTTATTTTTTCTTACAGTGTTTTTCATCTCCTTACAATAGTTTTTTCTTCAGTTGTTATACATTTTTCTAGCAATAACAACTCGATTTTACCGGTTCTCTCACTGTAAAAAAATCCGAGCAGTTTTCCTGTAGGAATCGGAAAAATAGTTGCCATTATCGTACCGAAAAATTTTCCAACCCATCTCGGAATAAAATCCTACAGGAAAACTGGTCGTACTTTTTTTTTTTTTTTTTTTTTTTTTTTTTTTTTTTTTTTTTTTTTTTTTTTACAGTGCTCTCTTCCCCTCTTATTCTCCGGATCAGTATTCCAGTAAACATAAGTTTAATTTCTCCTTCATTTACTTACAAAGTAATTACTTATGGAAACTAAGTCGATATGATAGTGGCTAAACAAGGTACAGGGTAGTTATAATTAAGCTTCCCCTATAAACAGGATCCTACAGCGCAAACGAGTGAACGGAATGCAAAGAAATTTGGTATATAGACTATACACGAGATGTGCTCACGGAGTTTTGAAAAAAAAATGTGTCTAAAATGTCTAATGAGCGCCTTTTCCGGTAAAAAACATTAAATTTAACACAATAAAAATCCAAAACAGAAACAGAATCCAAAAACAATATCAACATTTATTGACAATTCTGAATTCTGTTTTGGCCGTTTATTGTGTTAAATTTAAAGTTTTTTAAAAAAGCGCCCTCTGGTGGACATTTTGGAACTTTTTTTTTCGAAATTACGTGAGCAGGCTATATACGAAATTTCTTTGCATCCCGTTCACCCTTTTTCGCTGTAGGATGCTGTTTATAGGGGAAGTTTAATTATAACCACCCTCTATGCTGCTGTGTTCGATAAGTACAACTGTTGCAATGCCTGGGATGGTGGAAACGCATTAACATACTTAACTTCATTTTCTCATGAAAGTAAACTGTAACTTGCTTACATCCAGTTTTATTAGTAAAATGTGGACCTGTTTTATAATGCAATATGTCTGGATGCGAATAATGCAAATTTTATCTGATTATCACATTAAAGAAATTACATTTTAGGACTAATCATAAAGGTAACATTTCGTGCAATACATCGTCGCATAATAATCTAAGACGCTATAACCCTGTGTAGTTGATCTCTTGTAGGATTTGAGATGGTGTCAATGAGTTTCAAAGTTCTGAAGTAGGAGGCGCTGTTGTAGTTTGAATTTGGATGGGAGTAGTACATTTTGTAAGCGATTATACCACTTGTATAGCGATAGTTTTGACTGTTTGCCATTTCTTATTGATTACCGGGCTTTTCATCGCACCCTGAGGTTATAAACAATGTAACTTGTAAAGAATAGATAAATAGTATTAAGACAAATTTCATAACGCAATTAAGTTAAAGACAGCTGGATGTTACATTTTTTCTTCCAGTTACATGCAAAGTTTGAGTTTATAATACCCAATATGTTTCCAAAGCATTGACCAAAAATGAATGGAAATGTTGAAATACAGTCTTGGCAACAAAATAAACTAGTTCGATATGCCAACCCCGAAACGTTTGGTATCCTATGTTAATATATTAAAATGTTGTTACACATTTTAATACGTCAGCGTTATTACCTCAATATTACATAAACTTTGATTTTCATCTTAAGTTTCTGCTTCATTTTACTAATCGGAGTAAAAAGTAGGTAATCTCAATCATAATATTCAATAAAATCAATATTTTTCGTTTTTCTCTTGTACATCACCTGCTTGGGAATCTCCTGATTATCTGGATGCGAAATGCCCGTCGCTGCATACTGTGAAAAATCGAGACAAATCGCTATTACAGCGCACCCTTCCGGATTATTGTTACCGAATTCACATGGGACCTGTTGGCCACATACAAAAACATACGCATGAAATTTCGTTCAGTTCTGTGCATAACTTCATACACTTTTGGATGGTATAATAATTAAAATGACACACAAATCGCTATAACATAGCATCTATCCGGCGAAATATTTCCAAATTCGAAGAGAACTCCTGAAAATATCTAAAAATATACACAACAAATTCGGTTCAGTTCTATGCTTAACTTCATACACTTTTCGATGATACAATGAGAACACACGGATATAAGGACGCACGGACGGTCAGACAGCCATTTTGTATGCAGATGTTTTTCGGGATCTCTGGCCCCTAAAACGTACAAATTCTTCGAAAACCGGAAGTCGACAAAAATTTTGATTACAATACTTTCTTTTTTTATAAAGAAGAACGTAAAAATTATTTAGAAATTTCGGATTTTACAAGCGAGGTAATCAGATTGCTTGTGATATTCATTTTCTTCTTCTTTCAACTCTACAAAAAGCCCTTTTTATGTAAGGTCATGCCTAAATGTGATGACTTCTAAATCCGTCAATGTCCTTGTACTTAAGGGTGTTCTCAAATCCAAAAGGGCAACTTTCTGACATAAGTTTTAATTTATTTTTGTTCGGAAATGCATGAAACTAACAGGTGTTGTTGTTCAGAAACTATGTAATCGAGCCATTTTTTCCGTTTTTTTTTTTTTTTTTTTTTTTTTTTTTTCTTTTCTTTTTTTCTTTTCAAACGCAATAGATCTTTTAGAAAATCGTGTCAATGTTGACGTTTTGAACTGATGTTCCCGAAGAATGCAGAAAAACCAGTCCGTGAAGGGCGAAAATCGTGTTTGTCACGTGATCAAAAACGTTTATAACTCAATAGGTAATTTATTGATAAAAAAATGAAAGAAAACAGTTCAAGTCCAAATCGTTTCCATGGCTGGGCATTATTTCCGCTAAAAATGAATTTGTAAATGTGTCAAAACGTTTTGCGCTTGTTGAGCAGAACAGTTGAGAACAGCCTTAATATCTTAATGCAAGAATTGTAAATTATTGCTATATATTGAGGCATCCGTACTTCAGGAACAAAACCCGAAATATTTCATTGCATTTACAACATTTCTTTTTTTTAAATTCCCATTAAAATAGACTTTGTTGATTCTAAAGCGCACCCATATTCCCTATATGAGGCAAAAATTCCCGAAAGTGGCTCAGGGTTTTTCTTTTTATAACATTGAAAAGCAAATAACTCTATAGACGTGAAGGACTACGAATTATGTTTCATTTACTTGTATTGTAAGTTTAAGAAAAGGCGTCAGTGCGCTATACTAATGGCCCGGGTTCGTTGCACCTTTTAAGCAATTAATTTGAAAATTTGGTTTTAATTTGAAATATTGTATGCAAGGCGAATGTTTCTCTCTGAAAAATTTCCAAATATTAATATAGATTCAATCGATGCTGGATTTAATTAAGAATCCGTGTTTGCCCCATGTCGGAGGCTCACGGAACGTATTCTATCTTGGCTGCGTTTGTAGCCTTGCCAACCTGTAATAGTGAGAAGTTCCAGGCTGGGTATCGTTCCATGTGGTTTAGTCGGAAGAACGTCAGTGCGCTATACTGATGGCCCGGGATCGAGTCCCGGCATGGAATCTTTTTCACTTGGTTAGCCTTTGCGCCTTTTAAGCAATTAATTTGAAAATTTGATTTTCATTTGAAATATTGTATGTTCAAGTCTATTTTTTATGCATGTTTGTAACTCTCAAAATATAGGGCGCTGGGCGCAAATGGGTAAAGATTTCTGTTAGCCATTTAGTGGACAGTTATTGATGTAATGTCCTGTTCAAGATGATTTTGAAATAAATTGTTTGTTAGTCTCAAATACGGTTATTCTTAATTTATTATTAATTATACTTATAATGTTATTAGTCTCTGTAAATAAATAAAGATATATTTTTAACAGTTCATATAAAATATTAATTATAGTATATAATATGCAATTTAGAGCTTATTTAATATAAATTTAGGCAAAAAATACAATTTTGCATTTTCCACATATCGATAATCTCATAATTATTATGTTTACATTTTATCAAATAAATACAAAAATACTTTAGCTTAATTATTTTAGTATTTTTCTGTTTATTTTGAAACAATTTAAAGTGATTTTACAAACAAACTTGAGAAAACAGAAGTTCAGGCATAAATGGGTTAAAGGTAAATGTATGCAGTTAATGATGCCGAATATTAAGCATGACTGTATTAGGTGTGCAAATTTGCATTCATCAATATCTAAATGTAATTAATTTTGAACAGGGAAATATTAATTAAATTTATATGTGTTTACTAATGCTGGGTTTATTTGTCTCTCATATTTTGCCGCAGGATTATGTGCTCATGAAGACTATTCCATCTTGTGCTGCACTGTAAAAAAAAACGACATTTTTACAGTACAAAGTACTGTTCATCTCGCGCACAAACTCGATCATAGTTGAATGTACTGTATCTTTCTTTGGTTTCCTGACTATTTAAACATGAAAAATACAGTAGTTGCGTAAAATTAACAGCACAATGTACTGGCAATTTTGACGCCAGTAGTTTGTGCTGTGGTCCAAATGCGTCCAAAATTGCCAGTACATTGTACTGTTAATTTTACGCAACTACTGTATTTTTCTTGTTTAAATAGTCAGGAAACCAAAGAACGATACAGTACATTCAACTGTGATCGAGTTGTGCTGGCAAATTTACAGTGGTTTTTTTTTACAGTGTGCAGTTGCAGCCTTACCAGCATGCGTGAGTGAGAAATGCTAAGCTGGGTATTGTCCTTGTGGCTTAAATGGTAGAGCAAATGAAACAATATTCCAAGGGTTCCGGGTTTGATTCCCGGCTTGGACACCTTTCACTCTCTTGTTTCTACGCTTAGTTAGCAATGTGATATTTAACGTATTAAATATTCATAAATATCAATAACATTTTGAAATACAGGAGGTAAAAAATGGCTCGATTGGCAATTTGTAAATTCTGTGTATCGCGTCATTTATTTACTCGGCATTTAAGATAATTTTATACATATTTCGGGGGGTTTGAAAACAGCTACAAGGAAATTTATTACAGAGTAGAGGTTTTGGAGGGGTATAAAAATCGAATTGTCAATACCCGAAAATAGTTTATGAAAACTGTGAATAATTTAAATAAAATATAGAAGTATTTGAAAAATACTTGTTATGAGTTATGTTATTATACCAAATTATAGCTTGTTATGTTATTATACCAAACAATTTTTATTTGTTATTTATGATCTTCGCACAGAGAAAATAGTCACTATTCCTTAATTGGATGCACAAGCAATGTTAGAGTCACACAAGATTGAAGAAATGGATATTACAGTTTAAACTATATGAGTGTTCAACGAAAAAAATTAAATATACCAACTGTCTAAAGTACACCATATAGCTTTATACCGAATTACAGAAGTTTCTCCAGGAAATAACCGTAAAAGAATTTTTTTCCCCATTTGTCCCAAATGAAACAGTTATTTAAATTCTCAAAAACTATCAAAACAAACGAAATCAAACTACAAATATTATTTTTTTATTTTATTTCACAGTACGAAATACGATTTCAGTCAAATCGAGAATTTATAACATGTTATAATTATTGTAAAGATATTTGTTTTAAGATAAATTTCATTATTCATCCTACATTTGTTCATGTAATTTTAACTAAAGCCGTGTTGTACAATTTCGTTAAATGAAAACTAACTTTTAATTAAGTAAATATATTCCAAATTACTTAAAATAGATGAAATTCTAAAAAAATGACGATGTAAAAATGTACTATTTCCATTATTAATGTTGGTACAGCAATTTTTATGTCATAATGCATTTTATTTCTTGTTTAACAAATGAAAATCCTTTCAGGTGAAAAATATATTAGATAAAAATATCATTTGACTAGAAACATTTTAATACATAAGTGTCGGATGTAATAAAGAATTTTCTTTTTATGAAGAAATATCTAATAATCTGACAAAACTGACATTTGGAGATTTGCATTCACGTCTTTTTTGAGTTGAAAAATCTATTATACTCATTTAAGTTAATAACTGTAAAGTTTGTCCAATTTAAGCATCATATCATAATAAGAAAATGAGAAATCACAGGCAAATTTTCAATTTTCTTTCGCTTTCAGGAGCATTATTCCAATTCAGATAACAGTATATTTAAACATTTTAATAAATACAGAAAATTATTTTTTTTTAATAATCGACAATTTTAATTCCAATTTTAAAAACTTCCAAAATAATTACATTTACTGAAAACAGTTCTATTAGATTTTACACAAAATTTATCGGTTTTCCAGGAGGAAAAAATGAAATTTAATACCCATAAATAAAGAATATAATTATTTTAATTATATGACAGTAATTATAATTTATGATATATTTAAATTGTGTCGTATTAATTTCAATAAAAAATTATAATGTGGCTTTTTGTAATTGATTTTTAGATTCTAAACTATTAAGATGAATTAGGAAAGTTGAAAGATCATTATAAAAAAAAAAAAAAAAAAAAAAAAAAAAAAAAAAAAAAGTAGTATATATATTATTTTCTCAGAATTTCTATATTTATGTAATAGATATGTTCAAAAAGCCATTTCTCTGAAAAGATTTATTTTCCGTGGTACTTAATGAACGTTTGATGCCTAAAGAGAATGACATATAAAAGCTTCCGGATAATTAAATAATCTTAACTACCTATTAAATACAGCCCTCATAATTAAGGTAACGAAACGAAGCAAGTATCATTTAATAGCATGTATACAGCAGAATACATTATTCCAATGTATGTGAAAGCATTTTTATTTTTTATTTAAACTAGAAAGGGCCACATAATGCAGATCTAATCATTTTGTAGTGCAAATACACGTTATTTTGAGCACAAGCAGAACGAAAAGGCGTATACACTAGTGGGAGATTAGATATTATTAGATAGACTTTATGGGATTTATAAAGCAGGCATTTTAATAAATGGTTATATGTAGCTCGAAAGGTAGAAAATTTAGTGTTCTTCTGAATAAAATTTCATCCGAACGCTTTAGTGAGAGTACTTCAAAATTTTAATTCAAAACCTCCCATATTTTTAATACTCATGTAAAATAACTATAAATTCTAATTTTATCTAGTCAATTAATATTCAGAATTTTGTTTTTACTCATAATAACTAGAAGACAAATTTTATACGTACAATATATATATATATATATATATATATATATTACAACATTAAAAGACTTGGATATTTTAAAGGCGCAAGTTTTTTAAGAACTCGGCTAATTTTACCTGTATATGTAGTTTCTGATTTTCAAAATATATCGCAAACGAATAGTACCATCTATGAGATGGCTTGGTATTTTATCTATAAAACTAAATAGGAGATTCCGGGGTATTCGCAGTGTATACATAGCATCAAATTTATTTTATGCGTAGAATTCTATGAAACGCCCTGCGATATTCAAAAGCTACATCAATTATTTTAGCAGATATAACCTTGTAGTAGATTGATATAAAATAAAGCTTGTATGCTTCGTTTTACTTATTTCCTCAATAAATACATTGAATTGTCAGGAGACTAGATCTCACCCTAACAATTCTGCTGTTATAATCATATAAAAACATGAATATTACTCAGCAGGAAAAAATGTCTACTATTAAATTAAATGTATAAATTTTGTGTTGGTGATGTTATACCTATAAAAAAATTCCACCAAAATTTACTGTTAAAATATTTTTTTGAAATGGTAGTTTAAACTTTTAACTCCAAATTTGAGTTCATTGAATCAAATTAGGGTGAAAAATGTATGTACTTTCTGATTATTTCGTAAAGTTTTATACGGTTTAAAATAAAATGTTTAAACATTTCTCATTAAATTTAGGAAACGAAAACCGAGATCATATACGGTAGGGACATCCAGGGTCATTAAGTGAGTTACAGGAAAAATTATACAAAAAATGTAAATGTAAAATAAATTAAATTCTCATAATAGCGACTTTTGAATAAATCTTTTGTTATTGATTTTATTAGTCTTATTTTTATGTTAAATTGTTTTTATGTAAAAAAATAAATTTCAGTGGATGCAAATGTAAAAGATGATTAACCGTTTAGACCTCCAGTAAAATTTATTTATATCTTGAAATTTAATGAGAAATTTGAGTTTTAAAAGCAGATAGCTATGTTTTTGACGATGCTAATTCTTTATGATCTAAAATTGGTGTAGGTCATAATTAAACGACTTTTTAATACGAATTAAATAATAACATTTATTTTTAAAGTTATTAATTGTTTTGTATTGAATAAATCATTAAATTTGTTTTGTTCTGTATATTGAATCTCATAAAAAAAGAAATGCTTTAATCTGATGACTTCTAAGGAAGATAAAAATTAAAGTTGGTCACATTAATTAACATTAGTATCCTCAACGTCTGATTTTTTTTTTCTTATTTTATGAAGATTTAAGATAAATGCATATATATAATTTTAGAAACTTATTTGATACAAAGAAGTTAACTAAAGTATCAAAAGAGAATCTTACCATGCAATATGGTACAATTTTACACATGTATACGATCTCCGAAGCATAATTTAGTATAACATTTTTGTAAGACAATTGGTACCTACATCTTTTTATTCAAATGTTTGACACTTAATAAAGGTTATTGCTTTTTCTTAAAGGATTGTGATTAATACGTAGTGCTAAATGGTTGTGTCCATTAACACAAAAAAAAAAAATGTTTCCTGCGCTACTCCATTATATATTTAAGTCTGGATTTCAACCACAGCTGAGTTTAGCTTTCTGGTATACTTTAACCTAACAGTTGACTGTTGGTTCACCAGAGGGTTAGAATATGTTTAATATTGTTGATTGATCATTGCACGAGCGTGCTCATTCCTACTGGTCCAATTGTTCATCCTTCCAGCAAAAGTGCCACGAGTAGAGATAGCTGACTCCATTACAATTCAAAATTCCAACTGGTTTATTGACTCTCTAGGAAAATCTTTAGAATTATAGATAATTATAGAATAACTGATTGATTTTTTAAATATAAATATTTAAATAATTCATAACAGATTGATGATATTTTAACAGATATCACTTGTACTGACATATCAATAAGTTTTATTTTGTACTTCTTTAGAAAAAATACAACCGACTACAAATTTTTTCTTACATATGTGTTTCTGGTAAATATTTATTGTTATTTACGTATGCGCTCTGGATGATTTAGAATATTCCAGCTGTGTAACCGAAATTTCTACCGACAGAAAATCGGAAAGATTATCCGATATTACCCGATCATGGCCAGGACTGAAGATTGGATTCGAAAAATATCGGGTTACTTGACCCGTTGTATCTGCACACATTTGGAAACATATCCCTGATAATATCGCTTATTGTTACGCAAAGTAGTCAATTATATATTAATTTTTTTTAAGATGCCCCTGTAAAAAAAGTACATGATTTGATAATATTTAAAACTAGTGCTGTGCACCCTTGACACTCTGTTCGAAATTAGTGAAGTTTCGTCAAAGTTTACAGAAGTTAAAACCTATAAAGGTGTAATGGAACCATCACCAGAACAAGACCTTTATAAATGGAAAAAATGCCTTTTAAGTTATTAAAACTTATATATAGATATAACTAATTCTTAATTACATTATATTCAGTTTTTTTCACTTAATAATACTTATTCTAATTACTAATCATAAATTTGTAAAAGCTCAGATAATTTGTGATCTCTCCACAATTTGTTTGTCAATTAGAATGGAGCTATATAAATTTATTTTTATTTGTGTTTTTTTCTTTATGTCAAATAGTTACCTCTTCCTCCAGCATATTTTTTTAGTATTTAAAATTAGTCCCTTTTAGAACAGCAACTGCTAATGATTTTTAAAGAGGTTTACATGTATTTGAAACAATTTTTACTTTCCTAAATTTGGTAGAAAATCTCATACAAAGCAAATACCGTGTTAATTTGCTTATTATGTATGGCTTTTTAACAGAAAATATAAAAATTATCAACTAGTGCAATTATCAGGAAATTGATTACATATGTTTAAAATAATTAAATACGATTTAATAAAAGTTTGAAATCTAGTACCTAAACTAGCATCTAAAGAAAGTTCCTATAATATTAGTTCTGATCTACTTACCGCAAAGAAAACAAACGGTAGTGATTCTACTCGAATTTACCAATACTTTACGTTACAACAAAATAGTAATATAACAACAAATACAAACTTGTATTTGAATTTTGCAAATGTGAAATATGAACAAAAAATGAATCTGACATACTTGTTTAAATTTAATTATGTAAACGTCAAATGGCGCTTAAGCAATAAGGTAAGTCGGGGTAACTGGACCCACGAGGCAGCTGGGCCATAGGCTATT
The DNA here is from genome assembly GCA_963932465.1 of Maratus speciosus. Taxonomy (NCBI): domain Eukaryota; kingdom Metazoa; phylum Arthropoda; class Arachnida; order Araneae; family Salticidae; genus Maratus; species Maratus speciosus. The sequence goes on from OZ010795.1 coordinate 378,730,920, forward strand.
TTATAAAAAAACTGTTGATGTTTTTTTTAAGTTTTAGCTTTTGTCAATATTGCACCCTACTTCTTAAAACAACGTGTGTGACCCCAATCATAACTGTTGCTTTGGTTTTAAATTTAGGGGTTTTTTTTCTTTTTTTTTTTTTTTTTTTTTTTTTTTACAACGTCTATTTGGTTGAACTTCCCCCACTTTTTATTAAAATACGGTAAATACTTTTATCAAACAGTCTTTTTATTTAAAGATTAGACACATAAATACATTAATATTATTAGATATCTATACATATTTACTTCATTTTTCAAATGTATGGCCGGTGTTCCAGTTAACCCATATTTTTTCAAGAATGGGGTAACTGGGATATGTATCAGGGGTAACTGTACCAAATGAGATTCAGTTACCCCAAAAGTTATAAATATCTATTTGAGTTTCTCTTATTATTAGAAATTAATTTTCGCATTGTTTTATTTGCTTGCAATAAAGAAAATTACATAATACCTTAGTAAAATTACATAATAAAATTTTTAAAAAGCATGCTGGAGGTATAAAACCAAATTTTTTAAGTGTGATAGCTATAGCTCAAAATTTACGATACAAAAGAAGCGGCAAAGTGAGATTATTAGGAATTTATCGAAATGAATAAAAAATAGTTCTGTTCGATATAAAAATATTGTTACATTCTCCAAAGATTTATTGGACATATAGAACTTCCATTGTGGTAAATAAAAAAACAGAATGATGTACTTCTTACATAGCCGTTTGTTCATAGATTTATCTTCTTATTTTTTTCCTTAAAATACCCGTGCAACTTTTATACTTATTACCTATACTAAAGTACACGAGTACTTACTTAATTTTTATGTTTTCTGTATATATATATATATATATCTAATTTTTTTCACTTTTAGTGTTTTTCTAGACACATTGACAGTAAAGGTTTCCCTTACAACGCCCTTTAGATTATATATAATGTACATGATCTGCCTTGTTTAAATTTTTGTTTTAGTTGTTTACACTTTTTTCAAACAGGGCCCTCCTGGTCCACTTGCCCTATTTTTTATGGAAAAACTGGACCCATGAGGAACGAAAGATGATATATATATATAGATAGATATATATTAGATATATTTTATTGGAAAAAGGGTGAAGTTTCGTTTCAGCATGTTGGAAGTGTTGAAACATAATTCATAATCTATGCTTGACGCATTATTTTTCTTTATTTTTGGTGTTATTTGTTCTTCAGAAAACTGAAATAATACATTTTAATAATAAAAAGAAGAAACTAACAAATAAATATAAACTATTTAAATGTCTATCACAATAAATTACATCTTCATACTCATTAAAAATAATGTGGCTCAAAAGACTAATGAGAGTAATGAATCAATCTTAATCAATTTGTATGTTCTTACTCAATCTGTCCTTCAATCTATGAACTGTATCATATTAAAATTTTAAACGATAGAATAAGAAGGTTATTTCGGTGCAAATTTTCTAAAATATCAATATTTTCTATACATTCATTTATTATGAATGATTTAAATTCAGAAAAAATGTGTTTTTATAAAGCTAAGTCTAATAACACTATTTTAAGCAATAAAGGCATTATATATTTATTCCTTATGAAAGCCTTTTTATTGGAAAATTGGTGAAGTTTCTTTTCAGTATTATCGAAGTGTTGGAAAATTTTTCATAATCTATGTTTGACGCATTATTTTTCTTTCTTTTTATGTTACTTTTTTACAGAAAAACTGAAATGAGGCTTTCGATTAATGAAATCAAAATTTAGAAATAAACAGAAAATCTTCAAATGTCTGTTACGAAAAACTACAGCTTCATACTCATTACAAATAATGTAGTACATTATCCAAAAGCGTAATGGCAGTAATGAAGCATTTGTACTATTTTGTACATATGCTAATAGTAGACACAGATAATGGAAAATGCATTTTTTTTATAACTCCATAATGAAGCAAGAGTTTACCTGTTCTTGACGTGATAACAGCACATTTGCCGTGATGAAAGTAGAATTAAACTCACAATTGAGATTATTTTATAAAAAAATATAATCTCTGAACTGATCAAATTTTTAAACGATAAAATAAGAAGATAAGTTTTGTGTAAATTTTCTAAAAGATAAGTATTTACCATACATTTACTTATTATTATTAAAGTAATGATTTTAAGATAATTCTATTAACTAAAAATTAAGTATTAAACGCATTGTTAATATTTATAGGTCTGACAAAATGCAACATACATAATTATATGTTAGGAAATTCAAATTTTCCGCGTACATAATTACTGGACAGTATGTATGTTTAATATGCGCTTCCTCATATTATCTGAATGTATATAAAAATATTTTATTTATAAAATGTTTTAATATGTTATGTAAATTTGCAGTCATTTTTCTAAATTGATATATAACAAGAGAATATGCAAATACGGGTACAAAAAATAACTGTTGAAGCAAAATATATATTTAAACGCTGTTTCTAAATTTATATAATCCATAAATGTATCTAAATTTATATAATCCTGTCCATAAAAATAATCTTCAATCAACATTTATTGTAAATACACATTCAGATATCAATTCCTTTGAATTTTTATGTACGATTTTTTAAAATTTCAAATAACTTGAAACATTATGAAGTAATATCTCCTTTATTCGATTTATACCGTCCATAAATTCCAAGTTCATTATTTATATATTTCAAATTAATGAAATATATTTCACATGGTATTGGTATAAATATTGTCTTTTGATCATAATTCTTACGTAAAAATCAATTTTGTATTATTCATAAAATACAAATTGAAACATTTTGATTACGCTATACCTAAATCAGAAAGACAATTTACATTCATATTTTATAAACGCAAAATATATATAATCATTTTTACTGAAAATTAAATTAAATTTAATATATAATGCACAAAAATATAAAAAATGAATATAGTCACATAAAACAGATACTGTGTCCTTATTAGAACATTTTTTGCAAAACTAAATGTTAATTTATTCATTAATGCTTTTCATCACTCGTACTATTAAGAAAACATGAATATAGATGGGTACTGCATTAATATTTAGCTTTAAAAATGTTACACAGCTAAATTGAATGTTATCTGTAAACATTTAGCCATTTCACTAAAAATAGAAAAGATTTACTCTTATTAGAGTTATCTATAGTTTACACATCTCTTTGATCATGATAATGTTCATAGAAGTGAAGATTTTCGAAAGAAAAGATATGGCGTGATTCCACCAACATTCTTATTTAATTACAAGCTAATCGGATCCTTTTTACGTCAGTTATTGAGGAACAGACTAACGGAAACCAAAAGCTTTTCATTTCTCCAGAGTAAGCCTTCACTGATGTTTCGGCAATAACAATTAACTTACATTTTATTGTAATTTAAAAGTGTTTATGTAATATGTTTAGATTTTACTTAAATTTTGCAAAGAGAATTTGAAATTTTCCTTATTAAAGTTTTAACTCGGAGGATGGTCGATAGAATAATATTATATTCACGCATTTCTCAATCAATTTTAGAAAATACTTTCCTTATGCAAATATTCTTCTTCAAACCAGTGGCTAATTAAGATTTTTAGAAGTAGACTCTGACTAACTTCTTTATATTTCCCTAGAGATATTGCGAAATTGTGATATAGGATTTTCGAAAAATCAAAGTTTTAAATTATTTAACAACTATTAAAACTTCTATTGCTAAGCAAAAGACAAATTTGTTCTTAGATCTTCGAAAGTTCTTCATATCGGAATGCATAACATACATTTTTAAATGAACGTGTGTTAAGTGGAAATGCTAAATGGCACTGGCTACTTTTAAGCATAATTCACTTTAGATGAGACTCATTCGTTTATTTATAACCTTTGAAAGAGATACATTTTTTAAAGACTAATGTTTTAAAAATTAAAATCCTTGCAAAGTTAATGTTTCAATGATTTAACAATTGCTGAAAATCCTTAAGAAAAACGAACTAAGTTCGTTTAAAAAAAAAGACAAAATTTCTCACCTTAGTGTAATATTCTTATAATAAAACCATGCTTTTTACATTTTACAATGGTATCAATTTATTTTGTTCTAATCTCATAAGTATATGTGAAATCGAGAAATCTTTGTGTTTCATAGAAAATTTTTAAATATGAACTATTAACCTCTTAATTCTCGCTCCCATGATATTCACGGTCTGTGGTTTTTATTCAGATTGTTGGATTACCACCAGTTTTATAAAAGAGAGTAATTGGCTTTATTATGGAATGATTTTACCTGCCTTTGAATAAGGTGAATATTTCTTTTTCCAAAAGTTTGTGCCAATAAATAATTTGAATTTTTAAACCTAATTTAATGCGACCGTTAAGAGGTTAATGTATGATATTTTGGTTTATTTGTATATATACAGTTGGTCCAGATTTGTACGGTTTTTGTATAAAGCGGATACTCCAATTCTCTGAAGAAAATTTATAATTTGTTTAGTACTTGACTATTTGTACAATTAAATGGTATCAACCATAAACATGATCTATTAGGGTTTTTTTTTTAATATAAGTAAGGGCGGAAGATTAAAAAGTAGAAAAAATCGCCTAATATTTGATTCATAAAAGACTATAAATACCTATAGAGTAACTCAGGGAGAGTCGCCGTATCCAGGATAGATGCCGCACCCCCTGTATTTCTTCTAATTATCGATCGATGGTCCTCAAACGCATAGTATAGGCGCGCAAAGAGATTATTTTAACAAGTGAATACCATTTCGATGTTTACTTGTAGATATACAATCCTTATTTTGACGTAAGTGCATGATTTCACTATCCAAATTTTTAAACACGTTATGCTTAAGTACTTTTCATACGCTAATTACTAAATGCATGCATGAATTCGAAGTCAAAACCAAGTGTAGCGTTTGTATAGTAACTGTGGGCATGGTTACGCCATTTTTTTTTTTAGCGTTGGCAGGTGACTGTGATGTTCGACATCCGTACGATAAAAAATGGGATACATGCCGCAGTTTATTTTGTACGGGATGATTAAGTATTAACTTTTCCTTTTCCTTTTTTTTTTTTTTTTTTTTTTTTTTTTTTTTTTTTTTTTTTTGAACAGGCTAACCAAATTAGGCATGTTATAAAGTTTACTAAAACCAAAGGAGAAAAAGGGAAAAATAAAAAGTAAGAAGGGCAATAAAGATGCAAGTCAAGACGATAACAACAAAAAATTGCATTACGCGAAACGCAGACGTTCTTTGCAAGGAATGTTCAGAAAACTGCTCCAAAAAAGAGAAAGTGTAATTGACTTCATTGTATCATGTATCAAATGTAGTTACATAAAGACTTTACTTTTCAACACTTTTTGTGTAGATTGTGATAGACAAAACAGGTCTATTAACAAATTTGGGACCATGGGTGCATATAAGCACCTTCAAAAAGAGCATACAGAGTTTGTTTCTACACCAGTAAAAGAGAAAAGCAATATTTGCTTTCTTTAATTAAAGCATTTTATTATTATTTAAGTAAAGGTAACTTCTTTTTAAAAAAGTGGTGTCAACTGAATAAAATTTGTGTAAAAGCCGCTGCTACCGAAAGAGTTAAAAATAAATTATAAGAACACAATTTTACTTTTTTTTTTGTTTTCTCTCTCTAACACATTCATGCTATGTTGTTTCTGAAATAACAATTAAAATTTCATGTAAAAAAATAAGTCGATAATGTTAATAGTGAAAGTAGGCATTTTGTTCTTTCATTTTGTTATTACATAGTTAATTATAGTGGAGATATGAATATTTTTTAAATATTTTTATTTATATTTTCATTCTGTTCTTATTACAAGCGAGGCATAACTATCACACAAGTGCGGCGTCTCAGCTTGAATGTACGGGTGACGCGCCTCAGTGTAATGTTTTAGAAAAAAATTGTTAAAAAACATTAATTACTTCGTTTGAATTTTTGAAGTGAAAACTTCTTTAGGCGCGTTGAGCTTTTTGTGAGATGGGGAAAAACCACTGATTTCGAGACACTGTAACGTAACGACATGCTAGCATTTTGACACATAGACACTAGCGCGCCAAGCGGTGAATGACAGGAACTTTTCCCTCTTCAGCTCAATCCGCAAAAGAAGAAGGAAGCTAAAACTCACTTTTTCTCCCGGCGTATTGCTAAAACAAATTATTATTTTGTTTTTCGTCAGTTAAAATGAATTATACCGTATTCGTGACCTACCTATTTCGTGTAACTAAAAACCGATAACGCTGTATTTTATCATGTTGATGGTCTCGTCAATAACCAACAGTATTGGCGGGAATTTCAATTACGGAAGATTAAATACGGGCACAGATGTCAGATACGCACTTGGGTACCTAATTGACAGCAAAATTGCGTTACTTTATTTTACAAGGTAACCCGGCTACTGTTGCTTATTTATTAATAAATTGTTCATTTATTTTTATTTTATTTTTTTTTAATTGTACAATTGTTTTGTTCTATAGTTATTAATGAAATTACCGTTCATTTATTGTTGTTTACTTTTTAAAACAATAGAAAATAATTTTAAAATATATATTGTAACTGGTATTGGAAAACGGGCTTTCGCCAAATTGACGTTAAAAGATCGCGCCAAACCTGGTTCGTACATCACATCTCTGCCAAATTCTCGGTTTTTTGATTTTTCGACTTTTTATCCAAATTTTCCGGATTTTTTAAATTTTCCCTTTCGTTGTATCCCAAACACTACCTTCATACCAAATTTCAAGATTCTAGGGATACAGGAACGCACCTCTGAGTTTTGATGATCGGTGAATCAGTGTCGAAAAGGCGAAAGTTTAAGTTCATATATCTTCTGAAATAAAAAAGATAGAAACGTGAAATTTCAGCATTTAGTTCCATTTCCACATTACTTTAGATTTACGAAGTTTCAAGTTTCTGGGAATCACCAACACAAAGATATTGGGGGTCAAAAGTAACCTGAGTTGCTTCCAGAAAAAGATGCTTACGGCTGTGCTTTCAAGACTTGGCAGGGGCACTGCCGTGTCCCCAGATGCTTTCATTAGTGCTGCTACACAATGCAACGCATAAAACATTTCCTGACGATTAAAAATACACACACGTAATTGTTGAAGTTTTCACTTCTATTGGCACTCCCGGAGTGCCACTGTTTTTTTTTTTTTTTTTTTTTTTTTTTTTTTTTTTTTTTTTTTTTTTTTTTTTGTCGCAGTACACGTGTTGCATATTTAACATTAAATGGCTTAGCATGATTTTTTTTATTTTATGTCCACTATGGGACTTTATACGCAAATTCAAAAAAATATGCGGCATAAATCTCGTAATTACTCTATAGATACTGTATAGATGAGTAAAATATAATTTGCAACCATACCGTGACATATTCCAATGTAGTTAAAACGTGTTTATAACTTCGGAATTGACTGCCTTTCGTTCTGTTCCCAAACATTCCTAACTATACTTTCATTAAAGCGAACTAGGTATATGGTAATTCCGAGATTTATACCGCATATTTTTTTGAACTTGTGTATAAAGTCCCATGGTGGACATAAAAAAAATCATGCTGTGCTATTTAATGTTAAACGTACAACGCGTGTACTGCGACAAAAATTTTCAAAACAAGTTACTAATATTTTTTAACAATCTTTTTCTAAAACATTACACTGCGGCGTGTCACCCGTACATTCATGATGAGACGCCTCACTTGTGCGATAGTTATGCCGCGCTTGTAATAAGAACAGGATGAAATTATATAAAAAAAAAAAATCATATCTGGACTATAATTAACGATGTAATAACAAAATGACACTAAATGAGTACAATGAAACGTATTAGTAGATTCAAATTAATAATTGTTGCCCACTTTCACTATTAAAATTATAGACTTATTTTTTTTTTTTTTTTACATCAAATTTTGTCATTTCAGCAACAACGTAACAACAATGTATTAGAAAGGAGAAAGAAAAAGTAAATTTGTGTTTACATAATTTATTTCTTAACCCATTCGGAACCGGTGACTTTTGCACAAATTTTATTCGGTTGGTACCATTTTTTAAAAAAAAGTTACCTTTACTTAAATAATCATGAAATGCTCTAATTAAGCAAAGCAAATATTAGTTTTCTTTTTTACTGGTGCCAGAAACAAATTTTGCAAGCTTTTTATGAAGGTGCTTATATGCACCTATAACCCGAATAGGTTAAGAGAGCTGTTTTTTCGACTACAGTCTACAGAAAAAGTGTCTAAAGTGTACATTCTCTATGTAATTACATTTAAACACATGATGCAATGAAGCCAATTACACTTCCTCTTTTTTGGAGTAGATTTCAAAACATTCCTTGCAAAGAACGTCTACGTTACGTGTATTTCAATTTTTCATTATTATCATCTTGATTTGCATTTTACTGGACCTTCTTACTTTTTATTTTCCCCTTTGGTTTTAGTAAACTTGATAACTTGCATAACATGGTTAGTCTGTGAGAAAAGAAAATTAAAAGTTAATAACACTTAATCATCCTGTTCAAAAGAAACTGCGGCATGTATACCGGAATAGCAGTGCAGCATGTATCCAATTTTGCATGGTGCAGACGTCGGCCATCACAGTTTCCTGTCATCGCTAAGGGGAATGGTGTAATCATACGCACAGTACTCTATATAAACGCTATACTTAGTTTTGACTTCGAAACCATGCATGCATTTAGTAATTAGTGTATGAAAAGCATTTAAACGTAACGTGTTTAAAAGTTTGGACAGTGAAATCATGCACTTACGTCAAATTAAAGACTGTACTTCTACAAGTAAAGATCGAAATAGGACTCACGCTATATACAGGTTAAAATAATCTCATTGCGCACGTATACTGTACGTTTGATGACGAGCTATTGATAATTACAAGAAATACAAGGATTGCGGCATCTATCCCGTATGCGGCGGATCTGTCGAAGTTACCCTATGTTATGTAGATGGCAGATATGATCCTCGCTACAGAAAATAATGTGTTTAAGAGTTAAGGTTTGTTTACAAATACAGATAACATAATTCAATTGTATTATGATAAAAAGGAGAAAATTGTTTTCGATTTAATTTAAGTATGTTACTCTTCTTCAAACATAATGACATGCATTACTTATGTGCATGCTCTCTTTACGATATGGAGTGGGTAGTTGAATTAAAGGGACACTAATTAAAGGGAAAGGGGTTATAGAACTGTCTATGAGAAATATTTTATAACTTATTTTCTTTCTTATACAGTTAGAACTTATTTTTTTTTTCAAATGTGGTACGCTTTTATTCAATAAAATTTAGTATAAGATATCGCGTGTATATATTCTCAATATCATACACATGACTACGCAAAAGAAATCGCAATAATTATTATCAATATGTGTAAATAACTTATAAATGGTTAAACTTTGCATTATACAATTTCCAACTGAAAGATGTTAAGTTTGCTAAATTAGATGTCTGTAAAATGTAGGTAAATTCATAATCAGTGCAGCGCAAAATAAATTGAATATATTATAGCATACGTATTAGTATTTCTGAAAGTGCATATGTTGCTACGTTAGGTCTTTTCTATCAGAATTATATATATATATATATATACTTGTAATTTATGGTTTTAATTATTAACGAGTTGTACTGTATTTATACTAATCTATAGATCTTATTAATAAGCATCTGCATAAAAGAATACAAGTTTCTTTTCATATAGTATGAATGATGATTGTTTTTCAGCCACTTAATGCTTTTAAAAATTATTTATTTAGATCCGTTCTTTCACCATATGAAATGATGAAGTTCTTTTATAATAATTTGTAATTGTCAGAATGTGTTTTAAAAATCGAAATTTGGCACATGATTTTTCTTTTTTGTTTTATTTATACATACCTGAAAGTTAAAACAAAATTAAAATTTCACAATAAAAATTGCCATTAAAATCCGAGTCTGAAATCGATATTGAAAAAAAAATTAACAGCGAAGATTATAAAACAAGAAATGCTGTGAAAATCTAGCTCTCTCGTGATTTCGTTTAATCCGATTTAATGTGACTTCTTACTGTGGAAGCATCCAAAATCCATGAAAATGTTGAATCTGTAACCATCTCAGAACCCAATAGAAACAGTAATAACCGGTCACGTGAGAGTATTTGTCGCGCACACAGGGTTCCGTACAATAAATATATGAATTTCTATATGGGCATTGCATATTACACAAATATAATCATTAAATGTTGTTATCTAGGCTTTAAAAGCCGATGACGCACTGAGTAAATCGCCCATGGCTTTATGTATGTCCAAACTGTTCGTGTCATAAAGTGTTAATAGTGCTAATTACCGACGTTTTTCCTTTAAAATGATTATCAACAATTGTTTTATTCTTCTGCGAAAATAGGTAACTCCAGTGCTTCTCAACACCTCTGCTAAACGCCCTGAAATCAAATTTTGAGCGTAACGGAAAAATGCGATTTTCTCAAAAACTAAGTGACCTAGGGTAATCACTATACTTTCTGTAAGGTTTAAATAAACTTCTACTACTCCTATTTGTTTTGATAATTTTAGTTTCAATAGAATCGGAAATAGAGAGGGACTTATTTTTGCATAACGTTTTCGCGCTCTACATATTTTCTAAACAGATTTATGAAGGGTTAATAGTCTATAAATATCTAGATCAATAGTCTTTAATACTTCACACAATGTGAACTCTCCACTTTCCATAGTTTACATCTAAAATGGCTGTGACAGACAAACACATGAGTGATCTTATAACCCTCCAGTTTTAGCGTTTTAATTACGGAACACTAAATATCATATGGTTTTTTTTCTCTTTCAGGGCATTATAATGTAAATATAACTCTTATTATGATGTATAAATCATTAAAATATTGATGCGTTTGCGCATTTTTAGAGAAATATTTTCACTTGAGTATTGTTAGCAATTCTGAATAGCTTTGGAAAGTGTCTTTAATGTGGTGAACAACGAATGATTATACTTCCTTGTTTTTATTATGTAAAGTATACTTTAGTAGTGTACAATGCTAATGAAAAATAAATACTAATGGATCTTATATTAAAATAGAGACAATCGTTATCTCGAGACTGCGCTATCTCTAGTTATATCACAAATAAATATTTTCTTTGCTTTCTTTCTCTCATTTTTAGATGAAATTAAAAGTAATGTTGAACAGACATTAAAAGAAATGAAAAAAATAATTATTTGCACTTTCACCTTTCACGATGCGGAAAACACATTTTTTACCACACATTTCTAGGCAGGAAACCCTGGAGATGAATTTCATCTAATGCTTTTTAACTTGTATGCTCTGCCTCTGTAGAATCATCCTTTAGGATCTCTTCAGGAATCGTAAATGTCCAGTTTATCGGATCCTGGAACGCTCCCCGATATCAAGTTGAGTTAACTTACTCTGACTCTAAGGAGGGATTTAAGAAATGGCAAAGGAAGTAACAGATAATAATGATAATATTTCGTAGGTACTTTATGAAATTTGGGAGTAATAAATAAAAAAGTAAATGACATAGTTTTATTATGAGGGAAATGAATATTTGTTAGAAAAGGCCAAATGTTTATTAATAAGTGTTTGAATGGAAGATTTACATGCGCTGTAAGTTACGCTATTATTTATCTCTGCATTGAGAATTTCAGCATAAAAATATTTCAGATGACTGCAAAATTACCAGCAGTTTTAACTACTTGACAGAAAGCAAACCTCTGAAAAAAGCTTTAAAAATACTGAATAATATATATATATATATTTGGATGGATTTTTTTTTTTTTTTAATAAGGAACTCATTTCTCTTCAAGAGATATTCTAGATTATCATTTTCGATAATGTACCGGTCCCCAGTTGCGATATGCTGTCCAGTATCGTTTAAGAATTTTGAATTTTTATAATCTTCAAACTTACATTTCAAATGCATATAATCCAAGTTCTTGAAAAACTTCAATTAATTAATAAGAATACTGCCCAGTGTAGCGTATATATATGCATTGATATAACTGCTATATTTTAAACTGGAAATCGGCTATTGCAGCGTAAAATTAATCTTAACTATAACTAGTCATAAAATCTTTGTTTAAAAGTGCATACAAAATAAACATTTTCCATATCAGCGACATGCATTTACCAATTTTATGTATCAAAATATCGGTAATCAAATCCATAAACTACAAGTTCGTACAATTAAAGTTTCCAATTTTAACTTTAATCTAGTATTTAAACTTTAATATAAAAAAATCATTTTAACCTTTGTGATATTATAGCTACTACCAATCAAATGAAGATCCTACAGAATAATAGACAGATTTATGCAAAATACTTTCTCGGTAAAAATTCACCTGTATGTTTCCACGCTTACCTCATTTATATTCAAATGGTGGTATGAATACAGACAAGAAACAAATATGTATACACGTGGAATAACCAGCATGATAATTACACATTGCAACCAATCAGTAAGAATACGGGGATTTTAAACGAAGTACATAAAAACTTTCACTCGTTAACCAGGATGGATCATCAATAATCTGTTACAATACTTGAATTTTAACTTTATGAAAATCATGCAAGAAAAAAATGTATGATTTCAAAAGTAGAATTATGATCAGGAAATTCAAAAGTAGAATTAGGAAATTTTAAGAAAATCTTTGATTATTCATTCTGAAATGTAGCTCACCAGGTGTTTCGGCATATGATAACTATGTCTACACTCATACTGTACATATTAACAAATACATGGCATGTATAATTTTGCAAAGGTGAAAATCCAAGTTAGTAGCTCTATGAGTGTAAGAATATGGAGACAAATCTCCATTAGGTTTGTTTTACATCTTATTTTTTTTTTACATTTTATTAAAACCATTTTAATTTATTTTATATGCTTAAAATGTTTATATCAATATTTTTATCAAGCACTTTAGCTTGTTGCATTACACAAGAAAAATGAGAAATCTAGCGAGATCAAAGCCAAATAAAAAATAAAACAGCAGTTGCATTCCAAAAAGCTGCAATCTATTAAAATACAAAAATATAAGCAATAAGTACCGTAATCACCAACAAATATATATATATGTACATGTGAACTGTACCAAAATGCTGTAGTAAAACACACAAATTGATTATAAACCAGCAAAAGAATATATTTGCCCTGAACTAGCATTCTTCAATACAAAAAAAAAATAAGAAACGCAACTATTTGATAAAAAGAAAATTCCAACAAGAAAATATAGAAAAAAAGAGTAAATGCAGCCTCATCAGAAGTGGGTTATACAGGGTGATTATTTTTTTTTTAAGTTGTGAAAGTAAAACCTTCTAACAAAAGAACCACTGATCCAAATAACTTGACATTTCACCAGTATGCTTCCAAAGCAAAGGGAATTTTTAGGCGTGGTTAAAAAAAAAAAAAAAAAAAAAAAAAAAACATGGTTAAAATCGTATCGACAGATGGAGCTGTAAATTAACAGAAACAAAAAATATCGTTAGTTGGAGGAAAACAATGGGCAGTACTTTGCGAAAAAGAAAACTTTATTATGAATATCAAAAACATACCTAATTGAGTAATTGGGAAAAAGGAGCTGCGAAGACTTTCGCAGAAACAATACAATAAAAGTATGGATTAAGCATTCGTAAGGAACTACGCAACAAACGCAGGAGATTTTCAGTGTGCTGTCCAAAGTTTTCAGCCACGAGATGGAAACGTGAAACCGCATGTTCCACATCAGAGCGAAGAGTATCCGCCTGGGTGATGTGGATATGGTACAGAATGCGTTCCTTCGGGTCAGCTAAATTAGAAACAGAACCCCAATACACCGTATTATTTAGGTACCCCATGAGCCAGAAATTGCAGATCAGAAGACGGAAATGGGCAGGCTGTTGGGAAATTGCTGTCTATAAGCCAATTATTTCTGAATGGTCTTCGCAGAAAATCCTTTACCTGTGTGAAAATATGTGAAATAGCACCATATTGCATAAATACGGTGCGACCCAGACACTGCTGGAGAGCTGGAATGGCGTAACGGGGCAACAGAAATTCGTAGCGGTTGGAATTGACAGCGCATGTCACAGGACATACAGGAATGACTTCGTCGACCAACCGTAAACCCGCACCACACTAGTCATCTTTGGGTAATGAACATGTAAAGGTTGAGAAATGCTTGGAATTTCGGTTGCCCATATTCGGTTTTCAGTGTATTGACTGCATTCTGCAGGTGGAAGTGGGCTCATCTGTCCACAAAATGTTGTAGGATAATGTAATGTCAACTTTCATGCGCGCAAGGAATTGCAAAGTAAAATGTACTCGTTTTGCAACGTCTACAGCAAGCAATTTTTGCACACGGGTTATTTTGTACCGATAGCGTCGCATAATATTTCTCAAAACTTTACGTACTGTACTGACCGTCATGTCCAAAGTTTTGGCAATGCTCCGTGCACTGCAGATTCCCGCATCATTGCTGGATCCTTCTTCTGTTGTAGTAACTAGGCTTTTCGCAGATGTCACATCAACTGTTTTTCTTCCTATACCGGGTTTTAGGCTCAGTGAACGAGACTGTTCATATTTCAAAACCATCTTCCGTAGATCTTCTGTCGGCTCGGAATTCTTTCTTAAATTCTTAAGTGTCCTAAATCTCCTAAGAGCAATTGCTGCGCTGTTCTGATAATACAGTTTCACAAACAACACACGGTCCGTCAGTATCACAGTCATTGCGAGGATATCCGTAGAATAATGAACACGTGGTGTGCGTGCTGCACGTTTTTATAGCCATTGCGCGTGTGTCGTGCGCAAGCTCGTCTCCGGACATTACTGCATATACAACGCCATTTCTCGGTACAATTTTGATTTTTTTTAACCATGCCTAAAAAATTACCATTGCGCTGGGAGCATACCGGTGAAATTACACTGGTGTCATTTGGGTCAGTGGTTCTTTGTTAGAGGGTTTTACTTTCACAAATAAAAAAAATCACTCTGTATTTTAAAAGCATCCGAGCATTCAAAAATGTAAAATATGTGTTAGTGTTAGTGGGTTTAGGCCAGAACACTGCGTCGCAAAATCAGAATGTTAACACTTGAAGGCAACATATCAGAGGTTCCCTCACTGGACCCTACTCCACAATATTAAATGAACATTTAATCTTTAACATAGCAATAGATGAACAATTAAGTTCGTTGAAAAACCTCGCTCTACCAACACAGTTTGCCAAAGATTTATGCCCGTATTCACCAATGCGGGTTAACTCCCGAGTTAGTGTTAAATGTTGGGTTATCTCAAAATCGGTATTCACCAAGCTAAATTCGCGAGTTAACACTGGTTTTAACCCCATGTTATTAATCCTCCGAAATCGGAGAGTTAACTCTCGGATTGCCTGTGAACGTGGGTTAGCGCATGCGTACTAACGTATAAACAAACAAAATGGATGCCCATGCTGCTTAAAATTTTATCATCTCATCCTATCACAATGATTAAAACGGAAAAATAACAAATTTTAGGTGTGTCCAGGCATATTCTGTGCCCTGTGGATTCACTAACTATATTGATTCAACTTATATTTCATGTTCGATTAATATCCAACGTTGATTTGTTTATCTTAATAAATATACGAATCGATGAAAGTCACCGAGAATAAAACCTTTTCTTTTGTAGGTATTCGAATTTCATTTCATAACGCTTGGCGTTGCTGAAACACAATTTCAGCTTTCAAAGGATTTTTTTTTTTTTTTTTTTTTTTTTTTTTTTTTTTTTTTGCGGCGGAAAGGGGGGTGGGGGGTAATATTCTCACTAAATGTTTACATTATTTGAAAAATGCAATTTTGTCTTTTTTTTTTTTTTTACAACTTGCTAATGTTTTTTTTTTTCTAATTAAAGCACATACATTTAAATAGTTTTTCAAGTAAGTAACCTGTCAATTGTTTTAATCGTTATTTTAGGTAGCTTTCTTTACAAAAAAAGCTACCTATTGCAGCCGTTCGGAGGAAAGCGATTTCAAAAAATTTTGGTATATTTTCATCGATCATGACCCCCAGACCCCGAAACCACAATCCGTTCAAAATTGATATATATATATATATATATATATATATATGACCTATGTCACACTGTAACTCCCGTAATTATGAACCGATTTCGATGTAACTCGGTGTGTACATAGTACATACCAATGTCTCGACCGAGTTCATTGGCGAGCTTCACCCGTCATTTTGTTTCAAAATGGCGGCCATTTAAAATTTTTAAAAAAATTTAAAACTTGAAATGTGGTACCAAAAAATTAAAAATGGAAAAATATTTTCTTCTTATGTATTTGACCTTTATACAAAGATTCCGGAACAGTTTTTGTTTCGTCTATATCTTAAAAAATGGTTGAGTTATAGCATTTTGAATTTCTAGCGTGGCTGACATTCTGAAACGTCCTGAAATTTGTCACGCGATAAAAGGCGTATTTATGAACCGATTTGGATGTAATTCGGTGTGTACATAGTACATACCAATCTCTCGACCGAGTTCGTTGGCCAGCTTCATCCGCCATTTTGTTTCAAAATGGCGGCCATTTAAAATTTTTTTAAAAAATTAAAATTTAAAATGTGGTACCAAAAAATTGAAAATGGAAAAATATTTTTTTCTTATGTATTTGACCTTTATACAAAGATTTCGGAGCAGTTTTTGTTTCGTCTATATTTTAAAAAATGGCTGAGTTATAGCATTTTGAATTTCTAGCGTGGCTGACATTTTGAAACGTCCTGAATTTTGTCACGCGATAAAAGGCGTATTTATGAACCGATTTGGATGTAACTTCGTTTATACATAGTACATACCAATGTCTCGACCGAGTTCGTTGGCCAGCTTCACCCGCCATCTTGTTTAAAAATGGCGGCCATTTAAATTTTTAAGAAAAATTTAAATTTGAAATGTGGTACCAAAAATTGAAAATTGAAAAACTATTTTCTTCTTATGTGTTTGACCTTGATAAAAAGATTCGGGAGCAGTTTTTATTTCGTCTATATCTTAAGAAATGGCTGAATTATAGCATTTTGAATTTCTAGCGTGGCTGACATTTTGAAACGTCCTGATTTTTCTCACGTAATAACAGGCGTATTTATGAACCGACTTGGATGTACCTTGGTGTGTACATAGTACATATAAATATCTCGACCGAGTTCGTTGGCCAGCTTCATCCGCCATCTTGTTTCAAAATGGCGGCTATTTAAAAAAAATTAAAAAATAAAAAAATTTAAATGAGATACCAAAAAATTGGAAAATGAAAAAGATTTTTTTTGTATGTGTTTGACCTTAATACAAAGATTGCGGAACAGTTTTTTTTTCGTCTATATCTAAAAAAATATGGCTGAGTAATAGCATTTTGAATTTCTCTTGTGGCTGACATTTTAAAACGACCTGATTTTTGTCACGCGATAACAGGCGTATTTATGAACCTATTTGGATGTAACTTGGTCTGTACATAGTACATACCAATGTCTCGACCGAGTTCGTTGGCCAGCTTCATTCGCCATCTTGTTTCAAAAGGGTTGCCATTTTAAAAAAATTCAATTCAAAATTCAAAATGAGGTATTAAAAAATTGGAAAATGAAAAAGATTTTTTTTTTATGTGTTTGGCCTTGATACAAAGATTCCGGAGCATATTTTGTTTCTGAAAATTTGTTCTTTTGTTGATATCTTAAAAAATGGTTGATTTATAGCACTTTGAATTTCTATCATGGCTAACACTTTGAAACGATCTTGTATTTGTCACGCGATAACACACGTATTCGCCTATTTCGATGTAAGAAGGCATGTGGATAGTATACATCAACACCTCGACCAAGTTCGCTGGCCAGATTCATCAGCCATCTTGTTTCAAAATGGCGGCCATTAAATTAAAAAATATATATATATTTAAACTGAGGTGCAAAAAAATTAGAAATTGAAAAAGGTTTCTTTCTTAAGTATTTGATCTTGATGTAAGGATTCAGGAGCATTTTTTGTTTGTCTTTACCTTAAAAAACGGCTCAGATACAGCAGTTTCAATTTCTATTGTGGGTGACATTTTGAAAAATCTGATTTTTTGCATGCGACAGCACTCCTATATATTAACCGATTCCGATGTGAGTGAGCATGTGCACAGCAATTACTAAGGTCTCCACCAAGTTCACTGCTTAGCCTCATCCACCATGTTGTCTTAAAATGACAGGCACTTTAAGAAATTGCCGAATTTGGCAGCCAAATATAAGTTAATTTAAAGAAAAGCAGCTTGGATAAAGCTGACTAATTTCGCGAAATTCTCACTCATTATATTGATAAAAATTAGTATTGAATCTCCTATATTCGGTTTCAACTAAATTGAACTTCGTGTGTTTGCATGATATAAGTTGGCTTTTTTAAAATAAGGATTATGAAAGCTACCTCTTCCTCCCGGCACTGGCCGGAAGGGCTTTATTTATTTATTCCAGTAATGAAGGTTCTTTTTTTAGTCTGTATTGCATTATGAATATTTTTATTTAACTTATGAGAGTTCTTTCTAACACTGAAATATTGTCAAAAGTATCTGAGGCAATATACTTGAAATAAACAAGATAGTTTTCCAGGTGTGTTTAAAAAAAAAAAATCAGTATTGAAATAAGCAAATTCTAAGTTATTCACTATGTTCGAATAAATTTATTTTAGTGAGTTAACTTTCTTGGCCATTACATTCTTAAGATATAAATATGTCTATAAATATACTGTGGATAGATTTTATATGTGCATTTAGTATGTAATAAAATAATAAAAACTTATTTAACAAATGAAATATGCTTAAAAGTACTTATTCTTATATTTTTTAAATATAATAATTCAGATTTAATTATTTTTGCATAATTTTGCTGTCTGTTTGATGTAGATAAAAAAAAAGTATATTGAAAAAAAAGTAGCATATTGTTTATATGGTTAGGAATCTCCCCAGTGCTCCATTCAATCTCCATTTAAAAATATGAGTAATAATCTCTTCAATGCCGGCTAGATATAGTTATGGAGTAGGAAATAAACCATATCATCACTCTCATGATATATTCTCAAACACGATTGCTGCATACAGTGATTTATTTATTTTTTTTTTCATGGGAATGAAGTGCTTATACATGCATATATAATGACCAGGGGTGGGGAATTTCTAGAAAATCTTACCAGCAAGAGAATTAAATGTACAGATGAAAATTGTTATGACAAAATTTACGCAACCTGCAAAAATAGTTGATTACTATTACTACAAGGCATTTTCATAATTTTTTTTCTATAAAATAAAAAAAAAATATATGTGTTAAAAGTTAATATAGAATTGAACTTAGTACCATGTTTATATCGCAGTAATTTGGAAAGTTGAAAAATATAGCTACTAGTAAAAAAAAATTAATTGGCCGTATCTCTATACTTTGCAGTTTCCAAAGACTACTTAAAAGTTCACTCGCCAGTGGCAAGTAAAAGGATGTATTTCCCCACCCCTGATAGATGCGACATTATTAAGTTCAAAGTATTTTTGAGATTCTTCAACAGTAGAAGAATTGACATAAAAATGCCACTTGTCCCAAGGACCAGTAACAGGGGTCGACCCAGGCAAAATTTGGGGCCTATTTAGGGCCCCTTCACAAAAATCAATTTCATAAAACAGGCCCCTTCACAAAATTCTTTTTAATAAAACCTGCCCCTTCACAAAATCCCTTTCCATAAAAACTTACTACTACTATTTATTATTTTTATTTTGTTAGGTTTTAAAATAGGTGATATGTAAATAAAACCAGTTCACCAGAAGAAAAAAAAAACTAGCATAAGGGTTTAAATAAGTTTTTGTTAATAAATACTTAGTTCGAATTTGAGTTACTCGATTTCAACTTTCATTACAAAATGTTATTTTTCACAAAAATCTTATAAAATTCATAAAAATAACCTTTCACAAAATGGAACCCAAGAAAAAAACCCTGCATCGACCCCTGAGTAAGCATAAGAATTTACTGGCCCGCAGTCATCATCACTGACCTGCTACATAAAAATCTATTAAGTCCCTTTAATGCTTTGAGTGCTCCCCCCCTCCCCCTCCTAGAATATAAACCAAACTTCCTCTGCAGTTATTCACAATTTTCAGCGTAATAAAATGTAAAATTATAATTTGCTGAAAATTAAACAGTATATAAAGAAAAACTATCAATTATTTATTAATTAAATATTTTATTTCAGATTAATTATTTCAACTGACTACGGAAAATAAAATTATGTGATTTGTGCTTGGTTGCGATTTTCTCAGGGATGGAAAAGTTTACGTTTATCTGTCAGAGAGAGGGAAAGTTACTGGTCCTGCGGATCACTAAATTTTTCAAATTAGTTGGTCCGATTGAATTTTTTGTGGTCTCAGACCAGCGGACCACCAAGGATTTCAAATGCTGTTCAAGCTTGCTGTATCCAGTTATTTTTATTTATTTGTTTGTTTGTTTGTTTTCAGGGCAGTGAATTGCTCATACAAGAGTTAGAATGATTGCCACATTTCCGAATTTCATATGATTTTGTATATTTCAACTTCTTAATTATCACTTTCTAACTGTTATACAATATTTTGTATACACCCTTATTAAATTTCTCATACAAGTTACATAATTTTTAGCGGTTTTAAACATATGTTTGGAGACAAAAAGTCAAACCATAGATTTCAATGAGGGGGAGAGGGGTAATTTAGATTTTTGGTTGTTTATTTTTATTGAAATTACAAAATAATAAATAGAGCAAAACATGTTAATATGATTAAAGATTTTAAACTTTATATACTCTGTGAGGCAAAAGAAAAAGAGCCATTTGGACAAAAGAGGGATTGAGGGGGGGGGGGGGGGTTACGACTCCTTTCTGATTGAAGAAAATTTCTAAGAATAGTGTATTTGTAAAATGATGCATACATTAATAGTTCTGTAATTTTTTTCCCTCTGCTCAACATGAATTTTTTTAAATACTCCAAGAGTCATTTTCATAAGAAAATGCATGAAATTTGCAACATTACTCTGTAAAAGTGAACTGTGATTCAAAATGGCTATTTTCTGAGTCATGCACAAAGTCACTTTAAATTTCGGAACATTTGGAAGTGCTCTTCAGTATTGTCTGTGGTAAAAAGACCAGACGGTATATACCATAGATAAAGTAGAAAGAGGTCTGCATGGCCACAATTTCCAGGCCCGGTACCAAATAAAACTTATCTTGTCCCGGCCTGGGCCGATGTAAAAATTAAAAGTTTGGCCCGTACAAAAATCAGTGAAAGCTGGCTTGGCCTGTGCAAAAATCAGTTAAATCAGACCCAAACCGACCTGACTCGCAGATTTTTCTTAACATACAATTAAGATTCTTTAAAGATACTGCATATATATTTATGGGATAATTTT
Organism: Maratus speciosus; assembly: GCA_963932465.1. Taxonomy (NCBI): domain Eukaryota; kingdom Metazoa; phylum Arthropoda; class Arachnida; order Araneae; family Salticidae; genus Maratus; species Maratus speciosus. The sequence goes on from OZ010795.1 coordinate 378,752,327, forward strand.
GCAGTATATTTTTAAATTACTATGTGTTCGCCTGACAGAAAATACACAATAGAAACATTAATGATTGCTTAGATTCTTAGACGTTTCAACATTCAAATAAGGATTCATTAAACAATTAATGTAGTTTAGACATCATAACTTTTGAAGCTGTATAATAAAAAGTAGAGTTCTGAAAATATTTCTTTGTCGTTTATTAAGGCTTTTTTCAAATCTAAACGAGCTGCTTTCTGACACATTTCTGAATTCAATTAATTTTTTTTTATTCGGAACGCAGTGCCGAAACTAAGGGGGGACATTTACCCCGGGCACCAGAACGAAGGGGTGCCAAATGAAGGATTATACCTTTGGAATGGATCATTTTCTTCTGATTCTCTTCATAATTTAAAATATATATATATATATATATATATATATATATATATATATATGGACATTTTTTTTCTCATTCTGACCAGAAAATCAGAGTTCAAACTTTTTGCAACTGCTCTTTCATCTTCACCTAACACTTCATTTATAATGGCTGTTTCATAATAATGGAAGCCATCAGCCCATCAAAAGAAAATAACTCGGTGAAAGCGGAAACTCTGATAATCAAGACTCTAGTGTATATTTCCTTTTAAAAGGGATCTTTAGAATATTTTTGTTCAGAGGGGGCTCATGACTCCCGTGACCTCCCCCTTGGATCCGCCATTGTAGATTATGTGTTACATATTTTAAATTTTAAAATAAGTCGGTTATTAGAAAATTAGTAAAATTCTCTTTGTAAACATACTTTGGAGGAGGGGGGGGGTGCCAAAATCCATGTTTGCCCCTTGTGCAAAAAAAGCTAGTTTCGGCCCTCCGGAAACGTATAAGATTGGCAGGTGTTCTTATTCAGAAACTATGTAATCGAGTGTCATTAACAATTTTTTGATAAAGGCAATATATCTTTGAAAAAATACTGGCAAAGTTAGTGCTTTGAATCAAATTTCTGGAAGCGACAGCACAGGAAAGGGGTAAAACCTGCAGTCAAATGACAAGAATCACTTATATCTCGATAAGTAATTTATTTATCAAAAATGTACCATGTTATTTGATTCCAAATCCCTTCAATAGTCATGCCAGTCAATTTTAAGCCTTACAGTTAAAAAGAAGTCTGAAAGTTTCGCGTTGTTGAGCTGTCAATTTGAGAACCACCTTGAAGTATATTTCCAAAGATTCCTTTAACAGGAGTTCATTATCGCCATTAATATTTTTACAAAACATACTGCCTGCCCTACACTTCCTGAGAACAATTAAATCCAGTTCCGGTCCGGCACGAATATGTAGAAAAAATGCAAATCTGATTTCTTCGCAGCACGAGCCTGCTGAAAGAATTAAGCCAGGACTCTGACACCATGTAACTGTCTGATGCCGATCTCCACACTCGACATGTTACATTTCTGTATTGATGTTGTCAAAGTAGTATTGGCTCATGACGCACATTTAGACTTATTCCCGTGAAAGTCATATTAATTGAAAATGGCTCATATTTTATCGGCATTGTTCATATTTATATATCCAGCCAAGCTTGACTATGTAGAGAAAAATGCAAATCTGATCTCGGTGTGGCACAAGTCTGCTGAAAGAATTATGCCAGGACTCAGACACCATGTAACTGTCTGATGCCGATCGCTATACTCGACATGTTACATTTCTGTATTGATGTTGTCAAAGTAGTATTGACGCAAGTAGAAGGAAAATGGGGGTTCTGCCACACCAGGAGCCAAGAGCAGGGAGCAGGTAACAAGGATGATTGACAGGTGGGCGGAGTCGAGTGATTGACAGGTTAGGGGAGATAAGAAAGTGATGGACAGGTGGGCGGAGTCCAGACAGACAGGCGCCCGCGCGTCATGCTATAGTAGAGGGGTTAAAACAAAGAAGCGATAATGAAAAGTGTACGGTAAGAGAGGGGTTAGAACAAAGGATAATGTTCATGAATCAATAAAAGTATAATGAATTAATAAAAGTCTACTGTAAGAAGAGTGTTAATGAAGGAAAGTCATTTGTAAGAGGAAGGTAGAACAAAGAAATGAATGATTAGGAAGGATGAGGTCATTAGAAAAGATCGCATGCAATTAAAAAATACTTACCACGGAGCAGCGTCGAGACACGTCCTATCTGTATGACATCCACCGGGCTAATGAACGAAGAAGCGTGCAACAAACGGCTTCATCAAGATAAGGAGCTTTCTTCTGATTGGACGAGAGACGAGCCTAGGGGGCAGCACAATTGTTTCCGGCGACACCAGCGCCCTCTCTCGAGAGGATGATTCACTTACCTGCGATGTCGTCATCCTATTTGAACTGTCAGAAAGAAGTGAATACATTTTATGAGTTTAACGAAACAAGTTTTTGTCATTTGCTAATTTCCGAAACATGTTTCAATTAATTTAGTCATTGCAAATAAAGTTTTAATTTTAAACTGAATAAAAAAGGTTAATACATTTTTAAGTTTTAACGAAATAAATTATAATTTTTTTAGTCATTTGTTAATTTTACGAAACATGTTTCAATTAATTTAGTCATTGCAAATAAAGTTTTAAATAAATTAGTTAATATTTTTTAATCATTTGTTAATTTCCGAAACAAGTTTTTTAGTTTTAGTCATTTGTTAATTTCCGAAACAAGTTTTTTTTTCTGTAAGTCATGTGCTAAAAAAAACGTTTTAATAAATTAGTTATTTTTTATTTGTTAATATATTAATTTCGATACATTAATTTCCGAAACAAGTTTTTCCTAAATAAAGCTTTTTAATAAACAATTTTACATATATTTTCATTTAATTATTATTTAAAAGAATATAAATTATTTTTACTAATCAAAAGAACGCGAATTAGTTTTTGTTTAATTATTGTCAAGGATGTATGTTAACTGAAATATAAGCTGAATGCGAAAACAGTTTTTTTTTGGTTTTGAAACTAAGAAAAGAACTTTTTAAATTAATGAACAACTCTGTTTTTTGGAAAAACTCTGGAAAACTTAAGAAAGAGGTGGAATATTGTGCTTTGAAATAACGAAAAAAGAGCAAAAATTGGTAGCCTCACCCACATTTAAGTCATTTGAAACATAGGATGAAGACCTGAGTGCCGTAGAAAGGATGAAGACTAACATCCTCATGAATCAGTCGATTTATGTCTGATTCACAATCTTAGAACTAACCAAGTTAATAATGTATCAATTCCATTACGGTTTCGAACCCATAAACACATAACCAGACTTTACATTTTTTAGCTCATCACGCTCACCACTGAGCCACCGAGGCCCCGTTGTTTTATCTTACTTTTAACTACTTATTTGATATATATATATATATATATATATATATATATATATATATATATTTAATCGAAAAGAATGCAAGTTAGTTTCAGTATTTTAACCAATACATTTCAGTGACTTATGAAGTAAAGTTTTATTTTCTTAAAAAAGTGGTATGAATTGAATATATTTTTTACCGTGTTAGTTCTTTTAAAATTTTATTTTGAATTAGAAAACACTTACTTTTGTCAAATAGTATAGTTAAAGATTCGTTTTTTTATTTATTTTTTTCCTAAGATCAACAGAATTCATTGATTTTCAATTGAATATATTTTTTAATGTGTTAGTTCATTTAAAATTTTATTTGAATTAGAAAACACTTACTTTTGTCAAATAGTATAGTTAAAGATTCTATTTTTTTTGTTCTTAGATCAACAGAATTCATTGATTTTCAAAACAAGATCTTTTGAATAAGTATAGTTAATATTACCGTTTTTATCTTAGTTTTAACTACTTATTTTCAAAAGAGATTTATTCACTTTTAAATGTAAAACACTTTCTGTAAAAGCATATCTTTAACTGTAATAATTTTTAATCCATCTTTAATTAGACATATATTTTTATCACAAATGAAAATACAAAAAGATTCAACAATTATACTCTTACCTGACTAAAATTAAACTTCTTCATTGCGAATAACAAACTCTCACACACAACATCAGTTTTTTACCGATATATAAACAAGACAATTTTGGAAATGAAGGTTAAAAAAATATATATAATTATATTTCCTTTCTATTAAGTTTACATTACTTGAAAAGATGCGTATTGGATATCAAGGACTGCACATCTCCGTGATTTCATTCGCTACTTATGACATCAGATCCCTTCGTTTTTATTGGTAGATGATTAGGTCACTTTAGTTTATTTTTCTTTTTACATGTAAGTGTTGCTATATTGCTTTTAACAGTGAAACATCTACTATCTGATATACAAAGTGGTTGAAATGTCGTACAATAAGCATGCATTTCCTTATCGAAGGAAATATCTGTACGAGATCTACCCTACATGCATGTTCCTTTAGCAAGGCAATCTTTTCAATCTATAAGGAGATCTTTATCTTACGGTTTCAGACACCCTCCTCTGTAGACAGATAACAAAAACATTCAATTTCCATTTCATGTCTAAAGGCTAACGAAATCTTAGTGCAATTTTTTAAAGAATGATATTTCCTATTATTGACCGAAAGCAACAGGTTTTTTGTTTTAAGAAAGATTGTTAATTCACTGTTTTCAAAAATTAAAATCCGAAAAAGAATTCCGCATTTTTTTCTTTTAAGTTTTTAAAGAGATGTGTTTTTTTTCTTTGAATTAGTATTTAAAGGGTTTTTTTTTTTTTTTGCTGAATCTGAAATCAACTTTTAACTAAAATATTTTAATGATTGACGAAGCAAAGTTGTATTTTCTAGAAAAGTGGTATAAACTTATTATTTTTTTTATTAATTACTAACGAAGGAATATATTTTGTCTAGGTAATATAAAATTTAGGTTAAAGCTGTGAATTTTCTTAAGAAGATTAAACTTATCTACCCGTTTTGGAGAAAGTATTTGTAATGCCGAGCTACTGTATTCTTTTCAATTAGAATGAACAAGATTTTACGATAGTTTGAATATTAAACCAAAAAAGATTAATAGCAATTTAGTTTAACAAATACCAATGAAGACAACTATATGAAACATAAACTCAGTTTACAAGTAAGTTTTAATGTCAGAACTAATTGGACACTTTGTTTTTCTAATCATAGATGTTAAAAAAACTTTCTTAGGAAAGTTTTTTACTTTGATTTGAACTGAAGATAAAATACTTTAAATTTAGGATATTTTTTCCATACCTCGTTTCAAAATTATATTTAACTAAAAAATAATTTATGTTGCATTGTTTTAACAATTTTTCTAATCAAAGAACGTGTATTAGTTTCAACTGATAATAAAGGGTTTATTACCTATTAGCAAAAGAAAAATTAGTAGTCACACTTACATTTAAGTTATTGAAAACATATGATGAACATCTCTGCTGTTGAAAGGATGGAAACTAACATACATAGGAATCGACTGATTTATGTTGCACTGGTTGTGATGTATATAATAGATGTGATTATATATTGAAAATGATATATACGATGGTTGTGATGTATCCAAAGTAGATGTCTTTAAACTAAATTATCAAACATATGAGTGAGGATTGCTACGTGACAAAAATCGCCTTTAACAGTGAATTTTGAGTCAGTTTTAATTTAGAAAAAAGTAAATGGTTAACTTTAATGACATATTTTTAGTTTTGTTGTTAGAAATAATATCTTAAACAAATCACACTGTTTGAAAATATATTTTTTCGAGTTTATTTTCAACAATTGTTTTTTAAATGAAATCACATATAAAACTAAAGAAAGCTAAACTTGTGAAACACAAGTTGAATATCGAGAATGACAGAACATTGTTTGAATTAAGTAATGTAGAATGTGCAACCTTTTGAATTCATTCATTCATAGTAACAGAAAGTGTGAAATTTTAAGTTCAGTTTAATAAAGCAAATAATTAAATTGAAAGATACATTTAAAAAGGATTGTTAAAAGTTTGTTAAAACTTTTTTTGTTTTAAGAAATACTAGACAAACATTACACTTAAAAGACAAAATAATTATACATACCTTTTGTTGATTGAAGCAAGCAGACTCATTGAAAATAGCAAGAAGCTGAAAAGTCGACGGTAACTTTAGCTAACCAGACACCGTAAAAGGTTCGATAAGGTACCGCAGAGCACTAAGCTAAATGTACGGTAAACGGGAGCTAAGGAACATACGACCTTCATCGACGAAATCCAAGACACGACTGACGTGCGCGGGGTCTACACCTGCAGATGAAGGTCACTGATAACAGATCACGTGACCGCTAACAACCAATCAGAAGAGAGCTTTCAGGTATGATGACATCCTGTGGCAGTACCTGTAGACAACCTGACGTCAGTTGATTGACAGGGGGCGAGGTGGAATTTTAGGAATGCAGACAGAGTGGCGCCTACCTTCTGCATCATAGTATTTTAGGAAAAATATATATTACGTTGATGTAAAAGACATTATTTTTTAAACTAACTGTTAATATTTTTGAAATAACATACTTTTCTCATACAAGTGAAAAAAGAATGTTTCAGAACATGTCTCTGATCATGATTAAACATAACTTTAAGCATAGTTAACCATCTCAGAGTATGATTAAACAAATTCGAACATAACTTTGGGCATGTTTAAACAATCCGAACTATATTTGAATATATCCGAACATGTTCATTCATAACTTTGACAGTTTTTAATCTTTCAGAATTTAAAAAAAACATATTTAAAACTATATTATTTTAAAAAATTTTGTAAAAATTTTAATTTATAATTTCTTTTTAAGGTTTTAACTTTTTTTGTTAAAACATTTTTAACGTTTTTTTTTGTTAAAAATTTTTTTAACTTTTTTTGTTAAACTTTTCTAACTTTTTTTGTTAAAACTTTTTTAACTTTTTTTGCTAAAACTTTTTTTTTACTTTTTAACTTTTTGTTGTTAAACATTTTTTTTTTAATTTTGTTAAAACTTTTTTTTTTACTTTTGTTAAAATTTTTTTTTACAAACTTTTTTTAAAATTTTGTTAAAACTTTTTCTTGTAAAACTTTTTTTATAAAACTTTTTTTATAAAACTTTTTTTTATAAAACTTTTTTTCTTAAAACTTTTTTTACTTTTGTTAAAAAATTTTTTGTTAAAACTTTTTTTACTTTTGTTAAAACTTTTTTTTGTAAAACTTTTTCACTTTGTTAAAAAAATTTCTGTTAAACCTTTTTTTTACAAACTTTTTTTAAAATTTTGTTAAAACTTTTTTTTTACTTTTCTTGAAACTTTTTATATATTTTTTGTAAAACTTTTTGTTAAAACTTTTTTAAATTTTGTTAAAACTTTGTAAAACTTTTTTTCATCTTTGTAAACTTTCTATAATTTTTAAAACTAATAAATTTTATACATACATATGTGTATATATATATATATATATATACATATGTAAATATATATATACATTTATATATATATATATATACATGTACATATATGCATATACATATACATACATATGTATGTTATATATATATATATATATATATATATATATATATGTATATGTATATATATATATATATATATATATATATATATATTACACAAGAACCCATACATAAACATTTAACTTTCATATATTTAGAGACACGTAGACGTGGATGTATGCTTTTACTTAAACATTTATATAGATAGATACTACCCTTAAATTTACGTTCATGAAAAAAACATTATTTTTCTTAAACTGTTAATATTTTTGAAATAACATAATTTTCTCATGCAAGTTAAAGGAATCTTTCAGCACATGTCTCTGGCCTTGGTTAAATATAACTTTAAGCATAGTTAACCATCTCAGAATATGATTAAACATGTTCGAACATGACTTTGGACACGGTTAAACATATATCCTGACAATATTTGAACCTACCCAAACATGGTTAAAAATGTTTGAACAAACTTTGAGCATATCCGAACATTGTTAAATATATCCCAACTAACTTTGAGCATGATTAAATATACTCGAACTATCTTTGAGCATATCCGAACATGGTTAAACTTGTTCGAACATAACTTTGGTCATGGTTAAACATATCCTGAAGAAAGTGCGAGCTACCGAACAAAATTCATTAAGAAAGACAAACTCATGAATTTGGTAATCACAAGCCAGTTCCAACTTTTAAAAAGCAACTGTTTAACTTAATATGGAAGAATTGTTATAAATTTTTTAAAACACTTTGTTAGAAACTGACGAATGAGTTTAACAAATTTTTGGAAATAATAGAGTATAATACTCTTAGAGTGTAATATATACTACTTAGATTATAATAATACATTTGTTGTCAGAACATGTTTTGAATGAAATCGTGAATTCATAGTATGCAGAAAACGCGAACTTTGAAATTTATAGTTAGGTTAAATGAAGAAAAATAAAGCAAATTACTAAATTGAGAGACACATTTTGAAAGGATCGTTATAAGTTTGTTAAAACTGTTGTTGTATTAAACACTATATTAGGCAAAAAAAATTTACATGCCTTTTGGAAAGAAGTTTCACTAAGCTTTTGATGATTCGAACAAGGAGACTCATTGAAAAGTAGCAAGAAGCTTAAAATTCGACGGCAGTTTTACTCAATCTTATGCCGTAAAAGGTTCGATAAGGTACCGCATAGCACTAAGCCAAATGTACGGTAAACGGGAGCTGTGAAACATGTGACCTACCTCCACCAGATCCAAGCCTCGAATGACGTGCGCGGTGTCTAACACCTGTAGATGAAGGTCACTGATTAGAGATCAAGGTCACTGATAACAGATCACGTGACCGCTAACAGACAATCAGAAGCAAGCTTTCAGGTATGATGACATCCTGTGGCAATACCAGTAGACGAAGTGACGCCCTCCGCCGGCAAGAAACGATCCTGTCGAAGCATGTACCATCTTGCTGGTGCCAGTTAATTGACAGGTGGGCGAGGGAGTGCAAGGAATGCAGACACAATGGCACCCTCCTAAACCGACTACTCCTTTCACATGTCAGGTGATCTTCGCATCCAATCACATACAAGTATTAGATGGTAGAGGGCTCTCGTGTTCTCTTCAAGTACGACGTCATCACTTGTTTTGTGCTTTGTCATCAACCATTTCCCCTTCAGTTGATGTCCTGGGCAGATGCTTCACAGTAAGTAACACCATTTAAATTTTAAGTTTTTTTGTTAGTAATATTTTTATGTATAAAAAATAACAAAAAAAGACATTTTGTTTAAAATAACAAATGTCTTTCATAACTTTTTCGAATATCAAGTTTAACTTTATCGAATAACACACTACTCAAATTATCACAGTTAGAAATATCCACTTAACAAGTTGTTGAAAAAGTTTATTGTTCCGACGAATTTAGTCATGTGTTAGCATGATCTAAGCATGATTAGTCATGCTTAGATAATCTTTTTCTGTTTAAAAAAAAATTAGATTTAAAAATTTAAGTAAAATATTTATCGGAGAAAAATTTTTACTTAGATTTTTAAATCTAATTTTTTTTTAAACTTTCTAATTTTTTTTTAGAATTTTTTTTTTAACAAAGTAAAAAAGTATTACAAAAAAAGTTTTAACAAAAGTAAAAAAAGTTTTAACAAAAAATTTTTTAACAAAAGTAAAAAAAGTTTTAAGAAAAAAAGTTTTATAAAAAAAGTTTTATAAAAAAAGTTTTATAAAATAAGTTTTACAAAAAAATTTTTAACAAAATTTTAAAAAAGTTTGTAAAAAAAATTTTTTTTAACAAAAGTAAAAAAAAGTTTTAACAAAATTAAAAAAAAATGTTTAACAACAAAAAGTTAAAAAGTTAAAAAAAAGTTTTAACAAAAAAAGTTAAAAAAGTTTAACAAAAAAAGTTTAAAAATTTTTTAACAAAAAAACGTTAAAAATGTTTTAACAAAAAAGTTAAAACCTTAAAAACAAATTATAAATTAAAATTTTTACAAAAATTTTTAAAATAAAATAGTTTTAAATATGTTTTTTTGAATTCTGAAAGATTAAAAACTGTCAAAGTTATGAATGAACATGTTCGGATCTGTTCAAATATAGTTCGGATTGTTTAAACATGCCCAAAGTTATGTTCGAATTTGTTTAATCATACTCTGAGATGGTTAACTATGCTTAAAGTTATGTTTAATCATGATCAGAGACATGTTCTGAAACATTCTTTTTTCGCTTGTATGAGAAAAGTATGTTATTTCAAAAATATTAACAGTTAGTTTAAAAAATAATGTCTTTTACATCAACGTAATATATATTTTTCCTAAAATACTATGATGTAGAAGGTAGGCGCCACTCTGCCTGCATTCCTAAAATTCCACCACGCCCCCTGTCAATCAACTGGCGTCAGGTTGTCTACAGGTACTGCCACAGGATGTCATCATACCTGAAAGCTCGCTTCTGATTGGTTGTTAGCGGTCACGTGATCTGTTATCAGTGACCTTCATCTGCAGGTGTAGACCCCGCGCACGTCAGTTGTGTCTTGGATTTCGTCGATGAAGGTCGCATGTTCCTTAGCTCCCGTTTACCGTACATTTAGCTTAATGCTCTGCGGTACCTTATCGAACCTTTTACGGTGTCTGGTTAGCTAAAGTTACCGTCGACTTTTCAGCTTCTTGCTATTTTCAATGAGTCTGCTTGCTTCAATCAACAAAAGGTATGTATAATTATTTTGTCTTTTAAGTGTAATGTTTGTCTAGTATTTCTTAAAACAAAAAAAGTTTTAACAAACTTTTAACAATCCTTTTTAAATGTATCTTTCAATTTAATTATTTGCTTTATTAAACTGAACTTAAAATTTCACACTTTCTGTTACTGTGAATGAATGAATTCAAAAGTTTGCACTTTCTACATTACTTAATTCAAAACATGTTCTGTCATTCTCGATATTCAACTTGCGTTTCACAAATTTAGCTTTCCTTAGTTTTATATGTGATTTCATTTAAAAAACAATTGTTGAAAATAACCTCGAAAAAATATATTTTCAAACAGTGTGATTTGTTTAACATATTATTTCTAACAACAAAACTAAAAATATGTCATTAAAGTTAACCATTTACTTTTTTCTAAATTAAAACTGACACAAAATTCACTGTTAAAGGCGATTTTTGTCACGTAGCAATCCTCACTCATATGTTTGATAATTTAGTTTAAATACATCTACTTTGGATACATCACAACCATCGTATATATCATTTTCAATATATAATCACATCTATTATATACATCACAACCAGTGCAACATAAATCAGTCGATTCCTATGTATGTATGTTAGTTTTCATCCTTTCAACAGCAGAGATGTTCATCATATGTTTTCAATAACTTAAATGTAAGTGTGACTACTAATTTTTCTTTTGCTAATAGGTAATAAACCCTTTATTATCAGTTGAAACTAATACACGTTCTTTGATTAGAAAAATTGTTAAAACAATGCAACATAAATTATTTTTTAGTTAAATATAATTTTGAAACGAGGTATGGAAAAAATATCCTAAATTAGTAAAGTATTTTATCTTCAGTTCGAATCAAAGTAAAAAACTTTCCTAAGAAAGATTTTTTAACATCTATGATTAGGAAAACAAAGTGTCCAATTAGTTTCGACATTAAAACTTATTTGTAAACTGAGTTTATGTTTCATATAGTTGTCTTCATTGGTATTTGTTAAACTAAATTGCTATTAATCTTTTTTGGTTTAATATTCAAACTGTCGTAAGATCTTGTTCATTCTAATTGAAAAGAATACAGTAGCTCGGCATTACAAATACTTTCTCCAAAACGAGTAGATAAGTTTAATCTTCTTAAGAAAATTCACAGCTTTAACCTAAATTTTATATTACCTAGACAAAATATATTCCTTCGTTAGTAATTAATAAAAAAAATAATAAGTTTATACCACTTTTCTTGAAAATAAAACTTTACTTCGTCAATCATTAAAATATTTTAGTTAAAAGTTGATTTCAGATTCAGCAAAAAAAAAAAAACCTTTAAATACTAATTCAAAGAAAAAAAACACATCTCTTTAAAAACTGAAAAGAAAAAAATGGGGAATTCTTTTTCTGATTTTAATTTTTGAAAACGGTGAATTAACAATCTTTCTTAAAACAAAAAACCTGTTGCTTTCGGTCAATAATAGGAAATATCATTCTTTAAAAAATTGCACTAAGATTTCGTTAGCCTTTAGACATGAAATGGAAATTGGATGTTTTTGTTATCTGTCTACAGAGGAGGGTGTCTGCAACCGTAAGATAAAGATCTCCTTATAGATTGAAAAGATTGCCTTGCTAAAGAAACATGCATGTAGGGTAGATCTCGTACAGATATTTCCTTCGATAAGGAAATGCATGCTTATTGGACGACATTTCAACCACTTAAGTGAACGGTAGTTGTATATCAGATAGTAGATGTTTCACTGTTAAAAGCAATATAGCAACACTTACATGTAAAAAGAAAAATAAACTAAAGTGACCTAATCATCTACCAATAAAAACGAAGGGATCTGATGTCATAAGTAGCGAATGAATTCACGGAGATGTGCAGTGCTCGATATCCAATACGCATCTTTTCAAATAATGTAAACATAATAGAAAGGAAATATAATTATATATATTTTTTTAACCTTCATTTCCAAAATTGTCTTGTTTATATATTGGTAAAAAACTGATGTTGTGTGTGAGAGTTTGTTATTCGCAATGAAGAAGTTTAATTTTAGTCAGGTAAGAGTATAATTGTTGAATCTTTTTGTATTTTCATTTGTGATAAAAATGTATGTCTAATTAAAGATGGATTAAAAATTATTACAGTTAAAGATATGCTTTTACAGAAAGTGTTTTACATTTAAAAGTGAATAAATCTGTTTTGAAAATTTGATCTTAGAAAAAAAAATCGAATCTTTAACTATACTATTTGACAAAAATAAGTGTTTTCTAATTCAAATAAAATTTTAAATGAACTAACACGTTAAAAAATATATTCAATTAAAAATCAATGATTTATGTTGATCTTAGAAAAAAAAAACGAATCTTTAACTATACTATTTGACAAAAGTAAGTGTTTTCTAATTCAAAATAAAATTTTAAAAGAACTAACACGGTAAAAAATATATTCAATTCACACCACTTTTTTAAGAAAATAAAACTTTACTTCATAAGTCACTGAAATGTATTGGTTAAAATACTGAAACTAACTTGCATTCTTTTCGATAAAAATATATATATATATATATATATATATATATATATATATATATCTCAAATAAGTAGTTAAAAGTAAGATAAAACAACGGGGCCTCGGTGGCTCAGTGGTGAGCGTGATGAGCTAAAAAATGTAAAGTCTGGTTATGTGTTTATGGGTTCGAAACCGTAATGGAATTGATACATTATTAACTTGGTTAGTTCTAAGATTGTGAATCAGACATAAATCGACTGATTCATGAGGATGTTAGTCTTCATCCTTTCTACGTAACTCAGGTCTTCATCCTATGTTTCAAATGACTTAAATGTGGGTGAGGCTACCAATTTTTGCTCTTTTTTCGTTATTGCAAAGCACAATATTCCACCTCTTTCTTAAGTTTTCCATAGTTTTTCCAAAAACAGAGTTGTTCATTAATTTAAAAAGTTCTTTTCTTAGTTTTAGAACAAAAAAAAAAAAAAACTGTTTTTGCATTCAGCTTATATTTCAGTTAAAATACATCCTTGACAATAATTAAACAAAAACTAATTCGCGTTCTTTTGATTAGTAAAAATAATTTATATTCTTTTAAATAATAGTTAAATGAAAATATATGTAAAATTGTTTATTAAAAAGCTTTATTTAGGAAAAACTTGTTTCGGAAATTAATGTATCGAAATTAATATATTAACAAATAAAAAATAACTAATTTATTAAAAAGTTTTTTTAGCACATGACTTACAGAAAAAAAAAAACTTGTTTCGGAAATTAACAAATGACTAAAACTAAAAAACTTGTTTCGGAAATTAACAAATGATTAAAAAATATTAACTAATTTATTTAAAACTTTATTTGCAATGACTAAATTAATTGAAACACGTTTCGTAAAATTAACAAATGACTAAAAAAATTATAACTTATTTCGTTAAAACTTAAAAATGTATTAACCTTTTTTATTCAGTTTAAAATTAAAACTTTATTTGCAATGACTAAATTAATTGAAACATGTTTCGGAAATTAGCAAATGACAAAAACTTGTTTCGTTAAACTCATAAAATGTATTCACTTCTTTCTGACAGTTCAAATAGGATGACGACATCGCAGGTAAGTGAATCATCCTCTCGAGAGAGGGCGCTGGTGTCGCCGGAAACGATTGTGCTGCCCCCTAGGCTCGTCTCTCGTCCAATCAGAAGAAAGCTCCTTATCTTGATGAAGCCGGTTGTTGCACGCTTCTTCGTTCATTAGCCCGGTGGATGTCATACAGATAGGACGTGTCTCGACGCTGCTCCGTGGTAAGTATTTTTTAATTGCATGCGATCTTTTCTAATGACCTCATCCTTCCTAATCATTCATTTCTTTGTTCTACCTTCCTCTTACAACAGACTTTCCTTCATTAACACTCTTCTTACAGTAGACTTTTATTAATTCATTATACTTTTATTGATTCATGAACATTATCCTTTGTTCTAACCCCTCTCTTAAAGTACACTTTTCATTATCGCTTCTTTGTTTTAACCCCTCTACTATAGCATGACGCGCGGGCGCCTGTCTGTCTCGACTCCGCCCACCTGTCCATCACTTTCTTATCTCCCCTAACCTGTCAATCACTCGACTCCGCCCACCTGTCAATCATCCTTGCTCCCTGCTCCCTGCTCTTGGCTCCTGGTGGGGCAGAACCCCCATTTTCCTTCTACTGACGCACATTTAGACTTATTCCCGTGAAAGTCATATTAATTGAAAATGGCTCATATTTTATTGGCTTTGTTAACATTTATATATTGGGCTGGCAGGCCCGCTTAATTTTTTTTATCGGCCAGGCAAGCTCGTTCAATTTTTTTTCCGGCCCGGCTCGTTTGAAAGCTTGCCTTGATTTTGCCAGGCCGGGTATATTCCTCAGGCAAACCTCTCATGCAAAGGATATACAGTATAGCTTTACTTGAGAAACAGACGATGTACGGAGTTTCTTCAAAAAATAAAATACAGAATGTATATGCCATATACCCTACACTGCATGCCTCTTATTCAGAATGTATGTAACTGAATACCCTTTTCTGTTTTTCGATAAAGGGAAAAGTCATTATAAGACAAAGTCTTATAACTCAAGCAGTAATCTATTTATTGAAAAATGAAAAATTGTATTCATTTTTAAATTGCTGAAATTGTCATGCCTACCCATTGAATGCTTATACACTGTAAAAATGGGCTAGAAAAGTTTCACATTGTTCAGCGAGAAAAAAAAAAAAAATTTGACTGCTGCTTTAAGCATCAATCAAAAACAGTGAACATTCCATTTAAGGTAAAATTTTTAAATATAGGGATACCTTGGCTAACAAAAATAATTCATTCAGGAATTGCATTTGTTAGCCAAATTGTTCATTAACTGAAACTGTTTTGCCAATCAATTAAAATGCAGTGCTGCTGCGTTATGTTAATTTGTGTATATATATTAAAAAGAAAAAAAAATGTAAGACAAATCAGTGTTTTTTACCCAAGTCAGAAAAACTGAGAAAATAATGATCATATTTAGTTCCTTTTTCTTTTAGTGTTTAATAATTTAAGGTGTTTTGAAGAAATTTTTTTTATAGTACTACTTAGTTATCCTGTCGACCAAAAATCTATTGCTAAACTATAAGATTAAATGCCAATAATGGTTGATCGTAAATGTCACATTCAGTTGACTTTAAGCAAGTTGCATGTGTTTATGTTTACGTCATCAAGTGATTTTTATTTCGACGCTTTATTTGTATTGTTATTAATGTTTTACTAATTTATTTGTTCTTTCGTTATTTAAAATAAAAATTATGTGAATTTGTGTAATTTGGCGAGTAGTTTATTGAAATTGGTCAACAGAATAACTAAGTAGTACCAATTTTATACTCATATTTTAAATCATCAAATGTAAATTTTTTTAGATAAGTGTTAAAAGCATGGGAGGGGGGAAAGGTCCCCTGCCAGTGACCATCATTACTTGAGCTTAAAATTTGGCAAATCATTGCCAATTTTTCACAAGTTGAAGAAAAGTTTGCTGTTCAAATGTGAATTTTCTGAAAAATTATCCTATATTTAGGAAGATATAGAGAATACAGACATTAAATATGCTAAACTAAGAATTTTTTGTTGTAATTGCATAC
Organism: Maratus speciosus; assembly: GCA_963932465.1. Classification (NCBI taxonomy): domain Eukaryota; kingdom Metazoa; phylum Arthropoda; class Arachnida; order Araneae; family Salticidae; genus Maratus; species Maratus speciosus. Next base: position 378,768,572 of record OZ010795.1, read on the forward strand.
TAATACAACAACTTGTCAACATATCAACATAAAAAGCAATATAGCAGGTTAACAATGAGGGAATATTAATCTTTTCCTTTTTTTTGGGGGGGGGGGGGGGAGAAGGGGCACTTAAAATAGTAAGGAACTATTTTTTAATTACACAGGCCTGCGATGAAAAAAATACAAGGGTATTGATGGCTGAACTTTATGTATTTTTTGGTGCTAATTAAAAAACAATGAATGAAAAAATTGTATCACGTCATATTTTCTTGAAAAATATTGGGTCGATTGGAAAGTTTGTCGTGTTGGAAATATTAATTCGTACCGGTAAATTCTGCCAGGTAATTAAAAGACATTAGATATTGGAATCAACATCTAATAATTAGATGATAGAATTTTCCGATACGAATTGATTTTCCCAACACGACACAACATTCTAATAGACCCAGTTGTTTTAACCTATAATTAACCCTCCGAGCGTCTTACAAAAGGGTAAAAATGTAATGTTGTTTTCTTTGCATTTCTTTTAAATGCTAAGAAAATATAAATCTTTCAACTTTATAAAAAAAAAAACTTAATTACAAATATGAATGTAATCCTTGAGAGTATTAATCATTCTTCAATGTATTTAAAATTCATTAAAACTATAGAATTATATTATCTTAAATATTGCTTGTATTGCTGTGAAACCTGGAGCTTAGTGAACGGAATATTACGCCCCAAACACTTAGAGGGTTAAATAATCGATTACTGAAAAATCAATTTGCCTCACCGAGAATCGATTTTTTTACATAGATTTACATGGATAAAATCACTGTTGCCAGATAGCACATGCAAAATTGTCCTTTTCATTTTAGCAAAAATATCGATATCGATGTTACAAAAAATTCTGATGTGATGGGGGAAAATGGAGGTCATTTTCGAAATCAGCCCACCAAATAACATAAAAATCAGCAAAAACTTCTCTTGTATTTTTCAAAAACTTCAATTTCGTAGGCCTGTGTTATTATTATGGGGAGATGTCCCCTTAAACACACTATTTAAGATAACGTTTAATTACAATGATACTTCAGATAACAAAATTATTCATTCTGGAATCATATTTATTACCCAAAATGTCCATTAATTGAACATTTTGTCAGACATTTCAACATTTGATTATAGACAGGAAATCTCATCCAATCAAAATGCTGCTTTATGTTAATTCATGTATTTAAATTAAAAAAAAAATGTAAGCTGGATCATGACTTAATCAAATTAAACTGGAAAACAATAATAATTCGCTGAGATATCATTGTACATTAACATAAAAAAAGAATGTTGTACACAAGATTTTGTAGGGCAAAATGCTCCTCCCTACTCCATTTTTTTTTCTTGAGGTTTAATTATTTTAAGGCTTTTGGGAAGAATAAATATTATAATTATTTTTTAAATCATCAGAGATGAGAAAAGTTTAATTGATGAAAATTTAAAATTCATGGAGGGACAGAACTGCACTCCCCTTTGCCAGCGACCATACTTGGCAAGCATAAAATTTGTCAATGCAATGTCAATTTTTCATAACTCAAGTGAAAGTTTCCTATCGAATTAGAATTTTAACAAATCTTATTGTACCTTTTGAAAGATAAATATTAAAAAGCTTTAAAATGAAAAATTCGGAAATAAAAATATATTTGCATAAAAATACTGCACAATCATATTATATGATTAATGAGTTGAAATTTATTCAAGTTGAAAGAAAACATACAAAAATAATGTTATTGATTACCTCAGTAATTGGCATAGTACAAGTTTTGATACACCTTTAGAGCTAAGAGGGAGTAGTCAAGTATCTGTCATGGTCTGTTGTCATATCTAATGTGCAATATCTTGAGCAATGCGCACACCGTCAACACCATCCAATTGCAGTGTTGTCAACCACGCTCATTATCAGCAGTATTTGAAAGAATATTGCCTATGTGTACGATTCAAAACAACAAATACACAGCTAGCAATACCCATTCAACGAATAAAAATCTCCAGTTGAAAAACTGCCTCTGTAAAAGAAAATATGCAATATTTTATAAAAGTTTATACATATACTGAAAATATCAACATCAAAATAATATATCACTTTTCTATAAAGTAAAATTTCATAAAGGACTATTTTTGATAACTCAAAAAATGTTAAAACATCAATGCATGAATCAAAAACACTTTCCTTGTGCATCGTAAAAATAGTTTTAAAATCACACTTAAAAACTGCCAAAAAGTGGCCTCTCTATTTTTTTTTCGATTACATTTGGAGGTGAATTGTATTATTGCTGTCACAAATCTTGAAAATAATCAGGTTAATTGTAACCAAGCTCATACTTTGGGGGGGAGGGGGGTAATAAAAATTACACAGCAGAACCTTGTATCAATTTACAAAATTAAATTGTTTTTGTTATTATTCCCCCTTTTTTGAAGGGGGGGGAGGGGTGTTGAAAAGGGACTAAATTGCTTCTTAATATTTATCAAAATAAAATCCTCTCTAAAATGCAGTAGAATATTTTCATACCTGAATAAAATACACTTTTTCAAGAAATTCTTTGACTCAGCTATCAATAAACTGATTCAAAGTTATTGTTTACCTAAATTAAGATGGGTGAGCATACATATAGTCAGTCACTATTTCTTTATCCCATAATTTTATAGGAATTTGATTAATCAATGTTAGGGATAACAATACATATTAAGATTTTTTTTTTTTTTTTTTTTTTTTTTTTTTTTTAACGTGAATAATCTAAAGTAATATTCAATAAAGTTTAATCTCTTATTGAAAAAAAAATACATACAGAAGAATAACAGTAATACTTATAAATTTGTAAATGCTTATTATTTATAGCCTGAAAAAATTTTAAAATAGAGAATCCCAACAGAAATAACACACACCGATGCTGCAATGTGTTTGAATTTTATGTTGGGTAACTGAAACTATGTTTGAAAATAATAATAAGTACATAAAAAAGATCGGGAAAACATCTACAGGGTGATTCATAAAAGATGGGCAGAACTTTAAGGGGTTATAGTACACTTAAAGACAAATAATATTAAATAGGAGACTAAGGGTCCCAGACGTATTCCCAAGGAGATAGGGGGCATTAAAGTTTAGGGTCCGAAATTTCAAATGATTATAAAACATGGAAAAATTGGTCGATTCGTTTGCGGTTTTTGCAAAAAATTTTCTTTATGCCAGTATTTTCTTGAAATAAAATTTTAAAGTTCAATTTCAAAAAATGCCGATAGGGGGCGCTTTAGACTTTGGAGTAACAAACAACTATTTTTTAACGTTATTTTTTGTATTTCTTTAAATGATTTCGAAAGCTTAGACTTAAACTTAAATTTTGATCTAAAAATCTGAGTCCTAACGAGTAGTTAAGTAGCATAAACTGAAATTTGAAATTTGAAACCCTTCTCCCCCCAGAACAAAAATCAGTTATTCCCGATCTTTGTGTCGTAGATTAGGCTCTAACTACTGCCGCGTTTTGCTAAAATTATTCTTTATGTCAGTATTTTCTTGAAAATAAATTTTAAAGAAAATTTTCAAAAAATTCCGATAGAGGGCGCTTTAGACTTTGGAGTAACGAACAACTATTTTATACCGTTATTTTTTGTGTCTCATTAAATGCTTTCTAAAGCTTAGACTTAAACTTAAATTTTCAGCTCAAAATCTGAATCGCTGAGCGTGGTTCAGTAGCGAGGGGAGGGGGTTCAAATTTCAACTTCTGAACATAGTTCAGTTTGCACTACTTAACCATGCCCAACGATTCTGTGCTGTGATACGAGGCAAAAATACAACTTTCGTCAAGGACAGCATAGTCGGAATTCACTCATAAAGGCACTGGCACAGTTGGAAACGTCGCTCATGCAAACGTTAAAGCTCCATTCCAGACGCTAGTCGCCGGGTGAAGAAGGAAACAGAAAGTATGCAAATGTCAAATGGGGAAGAAGAAGAACACGTATGCAAAATTTCGACACGATTCAGGCATAAAAACCACTGAACGGTGAGTCAAGTGTAAGTCGCTGTAGTAATGAATCGGAAGATGGTGCCCTTCACGAATAAGGAAAAGGCTGAGATGCATTTAATTTACGGAGCGGCAGATGGAAATGGTGCAGAGGCACAACGAATGTACGGAGAGCGATTTCCCAACAGGCGGTTGCCTAACCGCAAAACTTTCGAGCGCTTGCACAGACAGTTGTGTGAGACGGGATCATTTCTCGCTTCCCGGTCGAATGCAGGTCGTGCAAAAAAGGACGAATCAGTAGTTGTTGCAGAAGCCATTCTGGATGTAGTAGCGGCGCAGCCAAGTACAAGTACACGAACAGTGGCTAGGCAGGTGGATACCTCACAGTCCATGACTTGGAGGGTACTGAAGGATGAACATTTGCTCCCGTTTCATGTGCAACGAGTCCAGAAACTGTCTCCAGGGGATTATCCAAATCGTATTGAATTCGCCCGCTGGTTTCTGCAGCAGAACGCGCTAAATCCACATTTTGGACGAACTGTGCTTTTCACCGATGAATGTACCTTCACACGTGAAGGTACATTTAACACACACAATGCACATGTATGGGCGGATGTCAATCCACATGCTACGTATCCACATGCTCATCAGAGACGCTTTTCCATCAATGTTTGGGCAGGAATCCTCGGAGACCACCTAATCGGACCGTACCTTCTTCCTGAACGCCTCAACGGTAAAACATACCTCACATTTCTGCAACATGCGCTGCCAGACCTGTTAAACGTTGTTCCTCCACTTATCCGGCGGGTCATGTGGTTCCAGCACGATGGAGCGCCAGCCCATTACGTACGAGACGTCCGCAACTATCTGGACATCACATTTCCGAACAGATGGATTGGTCGAGGTGGTCCTGTTGCTTGGCCTGCTCGCTCGCCAGACCTTTCACCCCTCGATTTCTTTTTTTGGGGACGATTGAAGGCTCTTATGTATGAGACACCCATTGAATCCCCCGAGGAACTGGTCGCCAGACTTTCCGCCGCTGTAGGGGAAGTGCTCGAAAAGCCTGATGTTTTCGCGAATGTTCCCCGTTCCATTCTTCGCCGTTGTTCTGCGTGCATAACCTCTGGTGGTCACAATTTTGAACATTTATTGTAATTACATGTTAATAAATATGCTTTGGTAACATAATCCTAATTTGTGTCTTTTTACCTCGTATCACAGCACACAATGTGTGGACATGGTAAACTGAACTGTGCTCAGGAGTAGAAATTTCAAACCCCTCTCCCCAGAAACTTAACCACGTCTAACGATTCAGATTTTGGGCTGAAAATTTAAGTCTAAGCTTTAGAAAGCATTTAATGAGACACAAAAAATAACGGTATAAAATAGTTGTTCGTTACTCCAAAGTCTAAAGCGCCCTCTATCGGATTTTTTTGAAAATTTTCTTTAAAATTTATTTTCAAGAAAATACTGACATAAAGAATAATTTTAGCAAAACGCGGCAGTAGTTAGAGCCTAATCTACGACACAAAGATGGGGAATAACTGATTTTTGTTCTGGGGGGAGAAGGGTTTCAAATTTCAAATTTCAGTTTACGCTACTTAACTACTCGTTAGGACTCAGATTTTTAGATCAAAATTTAAGTTTAAGTCTATGCTTTCGAAATCATTTAAAGAAATACAAAAAATAACGTTAAAAAATAGTTGTTTGTTACTCCAAAGTCTAAAGCGCCCCCTATCGGCATTTTTTGAAATTGAACTTTAAAATTTTATTTCAAGAAAATACTGGCATAAAGAAAATTTTTTGCAAAAACCGCAAACGAATCGACCAATTTTTCCATGTTTTATAATCATTTGAAATTTCGGACCCTAAACTTTAATGCCCCCTATCTCCTTGGGAATACGTCTGGGGCCCTTAGTCTCCTATTTAATATTATTTGTCTTTAAGTGTACTATAACCCCTTAACACTAGAACGCCCGCTACCATTTTTCCCCTAGAACGCCCGCGGGAGTCGCTTCGATTCCTGTCTGTTTCAAAAGAGAAAAAGTAAACGAAACGTATAGAAATGAATAGAAGACTGTATATATAATATTTATACTTGAATTTAAGATTCATATATATTTTTTACAATTGAAAGAACAATATTTATATACGCATTTTTAAGAAATTGGAAAATATTTTCAAAGGAAATACTCACAGAATCGTTTCGAATTTTCAATCTGAAATACAGTTTTTGCAAGTGTAGTCAGTTTTGGCCAAGCATTTTCCACAATCCATTTTCTTGCATGTTATACAATCATTGAAAGTCATGTTGCCTTTACATAGTTGTACTTCGCATTTTCTTCTCTTTAGGGATTTTGTTTCAGATGATGTATCAGCGAGTCTTTTTCTTGTTGGTTTATTTTTAGCAGATGTATAATTTTGACGCAATTCATCTGCTAATAACTGAATAAATGCTTGTCTGCTTATTTTTGTTTCTCCGGTAACTTCTTTATAAATGATCCAGGCATTTATTGCTGCTAAATCTAAGAGATTGTAAAAAGTATGCACTGGCCATCTTCTGGAGGGCGCCTTCACTGAATATTTCCTAGCCATTTGATCAATAACGGCAACCCTGCACTTAGTTTCATTATAAAATCTAACAGTTTCTGGGGTTTTCTTTTCGTTGTTTTCAATATCAATGAATGGGTGGAGAGTGCTAAGAATAATAACATTTTTCTTTCTCTTTCCTTGATACGCGGTTAGAGTAGTACCGGTTCTTCGTGTTTTAGAAATTTTGTTTCGTATAATTTATCTTTCGAATCTTTCAAATTTTTGAAATTTCTCTCCTAGTTTTTCTCATAGTGCCTACTAAACTAGTACCTTTCTTTTTCAGTTGTTCAGCTAAACGCAGTGACATGAAATAATTATCAACAGTGACGTTAATGCTTTTGTTTAGAAATGGCTGCATCAAACGCATAACTACATAGTCTGATAAAGTTTGATCTGAAGGCCGTTCTTCACATTTGCCTAAATTAGGGAACGCATTCAGTAAGAACTTTGTTCGAAGGTCTACTGCAAGCCAAAACTTTTGTCCGTATTTATCCGGTTTTGAAGGTATGAATTACGTGAAAGGACAACGCGTTTTGCTTGGAAATAACTGTTCATCTATTGTTATATTTTCTCCAGATATCATTCCAAATTTATCTGTTTTTAAGCGTATAGATCTGGTAGATTTCAAATCGAATCTCAAAAAGCGTAAAATTTCACAAAACCTATTTCTTCCCATAGTTTCAGTGCAAAAATTCAAACTCCATGAGTTTGACCACAAAGAATGAATATCAATTCCATTTGCACCACATGCACCTCGGGCATACAAAATTCCAATAAAGGCATACAGTTCGTCTAACGTAACTGTCCAGTTATCGGTTTCAAGAACACGTCTTGCCTCTGTTTCTGTGCATCTTTGTATTTGTTCCAGCATTTTTTGTATCTACAAATAACAGCCATGCACTCAAAACGCTTTCAGATTTCACGAATTTCTTAGCATAAATAGTTAGTCCAGTAGTGTGACACATGATATTTTGCTTCGGATGTCTTCCAGAAATTTTCTTATTTGCACAAATTTTCCATTGTGTGCTATATGGAGCGACATGAATTCCATCTCTTTCAGATGCAATAATTAGCGCATCTTCATTTTGTATTGGAATCTGATGAAGAATTATTTCCAATACTAATTTCTTGAATTTCGTTTTCATTTTCTGATAACTCACCACCTTCAGATTCATTATCTGAAAGCTCTCGTAATAGAGCAGTTATTTCGTCCGGTGTTAGAAATTTTTTCCGTGACATTATGTGTTATTTCTAATAAAAAGGAAGAACGGAGTTGCTTAGCTAAGATGAAACACAAGACTGATAAAAATTGAAACAGAAATTCAATTCGAATGATACAAAGAATTTCTCAAGCAGTACGCAATCATTTCAGCAGGTACATGGAACTAACCATTTTTCTCAACAAAAGGGGTGTAGAGAAAAGAGGAGCAAAAACATTTACTTTCCTCATAACAGATAAAAATATTATGAATCCCAAGGTCATGTTACGCAAAAATAATGAAAGCATTTTACAAATCTTACTTTGGAGTCGATTCGACTCCGTTGGGCGTTCTAGGGGTAATGCCTCATTATCGATTTATTAAATGTGCAAATAATTTATAAATTTCAGAATAAATAGAGATTATAAAAATAATAAAAGTCACGGAAGCGGAGAAAAAAAAATCAAAATTTCTCAGAGATATGGGTGTTTTAAGAGCATTTGGAGTCGAAACGACTCCATCGGGCGTTCTAGTGTTAAAGTTCTGCCCATCTTTTATGAATCACCCTGTATAATAAATCTAATCTGAGGACATCGTAATCATTATACAACTTGTGATGAAATTATCAAAAAGCAAATAAAAATGTATAATTACTTACTTTAAACAATATGTCTATATATCGACGATCAACAAGCAAAATCAATAACACATAACTCTTGTTTACATTTCTGACGCTACGTACCCTCTTTTCGACCAATCAGAACGCTTGTTACAAATTCGTTGTGTTAACACTCGGGTCGGCTAATCCGAGGTTGGTGAATACGAAATTTTTTAACCCAGAGTTAACGCCGGGTTAACTCTGACCTGGGAGTTCCGTGATCCGAGGTTTAAACCAGTTTTGGTGAATACGGGCGTTACATACGTCTACCAACTTTTTTAGTAGATTCTTTTATTTTTGGATTTGGCAATATGGCTGTGTTGCAATTAGTGGTTTATTTAAAGAGCGTTCACTCTAACTTCTATTGCTTTCGAAAATCAATTTTCGAATTTAATTCGAATTTTTTCTTATATATTTTTTTAAGAGTTTCCATAGTATTCTCTTGAGATAAGCAGACGATCTGTTTAACAGCGAATTTATGTCTCTTCAAAGGTTAAACAGATTATTTTCAATTTTGAAAACTGTAAAAAAAGGATAAACTAGTAGTTTCTTTAACCCTCTCGCTGCGTACGTAATTCATCGAGATGAGCGTCTTTTACAGAAGTTTTAATCTTTTATCACCGGTTCTTTAAAGCAGAAATTTTTGACTATCATAATCGAGGAAATTGTCCTGATTAAATCGGACAAAGTTTTTGCTAAAAAATAACTGGTGGGAAATAACCAAATTGCATTAATTAGATGGAAAATGCATGCCTGAGCATTCTTCGGGTTGCGTAGCGAGAGGATTAATTAGCGTATTGACTAACCTATAGTTGTGTGATCATCTTTCAATTAAGCAAAAACTTGTAATACGAAAAGTAATTACATTGGTTAAAATACATTTATGGAAATAAAATTTCAAAAATATTTATTTAAAGGTTTTTCTCTTTTGTGTGTGCTACTTTGTTATGATGATTTCATAGTAATCTGAAAACAGGTAAATTTAACAAGCTTTTGTTTTTGTATAGCACAATGGGTTATGCAAATTGTTTACCGAATATCTTGAACTTTGAAAAGAAAATCAATTATTTGTTCCTTATTAAAAAGAATTTCTTCAAGCCTCTCTTTTCGGAAAAGTTTTATAGAAAAGTTTACCCTCTTGAAAACATACCACTAACAATTTTATTTATTTTTCATTAAAACCTTTAAAACTTGTATTTCTTAGTCAGAGACTAGAAAAGCTATTTTAGAGATAAGAGAATAAAACATTTGGGTGTCTGTCAACATAAGGTTATCGGTAAATATTACTTGCGCTTAACTCCTTAAAAGTGTCTGGGGAATTACTCTTAGAATTTCTTTTCGAAATTTATTATTTTAATACATGAGTGATTACACATAAAACAGAAGAGAAAAAAATTCTTTTTAGAAAATCTTTTCGTATTTAACAGTTTTGTGGTTTTTTTATTTTTTTAAAGAAATTACAGTCGAATCCAGTTTTAATGGATTGCGATTTAACGAATTTTTCGATATAGCGAACGTGTTATGGTTCCGAGGAAAATAGAATAAAAATACATGGATTTAACGAATTTATAATAACGATTTAGTGAATAATCTTCAATTGAAAAAAAATGAAAAGTTGAAGAAATTGTCTAAAATTTAAAAAAAAAAAAAAATCAATGTCCCTTACTGTTTCTGAATCTGTATCTTGTAATGCAGAAATATCTATATGCAAAAGATGTACATTACAGAGGTGCTACTAATATTAATATTAGCGTATCAGATGTAGAAGATGAAATAGAGATGAAACATGCAACATTCGAAGAAGCAGTTAGCAGTTTGGATTTTTGAAATTGTATTTGATGACTCACGCTATTGATGACACTGTATGCGCAGCTTCAGAAAAAATCAATAAAGAAGTTTGGATCTATAAAATTTGAATAAATGTGATTTTCCCTTTATTACAATGCTTGTGATTTTATAATAGTACATAAAAAAGGATCAATTTTTACAGTGTATTTTCTTAAAGCAATAAATATTTAACATCATTATTAAGGTAAGTGAGCATTGTTCTTTTTATTTATAGCCAATTTTAACTTGTTCTGTTGTATAAAAAAGTTTCTTTGATTATTCAGATTTAACGAATTATTTCGTTTTAACGAACAAGGTTGTTAGTCTCGAACGATACGTTAAATTGGGTCCGACTGTACATTATTTGACTGCAGGGGATTTATAATATAATGATTTTTTTCTTTTTCGGTTGTTGAAATTAAAAATAAGTCAGATATCATTTCTTACTAAAGCAATATTATACTTTATCGTAGATCAACTATATTTACTGAATTAATTTAAATAAAGTTATAATAAAAAGGTGCTTTCTTAATATTTAAAGTAAACATAACAGCTTAGCGACTTTCTACCCTAAAAAAAGCTAACCAAGGGAAAAAAAAAAGCTAAGGAAACTGGCTTCAATAAATAAAATATAAAACCAAATATTCTAAAAAATATTTACATAAAACTAACAAAAATTAATTTAGTAGACATTTTTAGAATAATGCAGTTTGAAACATTCATTAATTAAGCTTGTCACTATTTTGAGAGCGTTTAATTCATTTATTACCAAGACTACATATACGCCTTTGACTTGTTGCTCTTTTCTAATGATATCTCTAATTATTCTAAGGATAATTAAGAGTCTAATTCGAAGCATTTACAATAAAGTTGGATTTAACTTTAGATCATTTACTGCAATGTACCTTTAGCACAGTGCTCATGGAATGGATTTTTTAAAAATTCTTACGTTCAGAAATTAACATAATATATAAAATAATTTTATATACAAAAAGCATCTGGGAAATTTATCATGAACACTGAGAGCATGACACAGGAGCGGTATATTTCATACACATTAATAATAAAAAATGAGGTTTTTATTTTTTGAGTTATTTATTTTAAAGATTTGCAATAGCTAAACATAAAAAATAATAACTTTAAATAATGGATACCTAATCTGGCGAGAAAAGAACATTAAGCAAATCTTAGGTCAATTTATCATGCTTGAGTAAATTATTATTATTATTTTTTTTTTTTTTTTTTTTTGTCAGTCTAAAAATGAACAAGTGGGTAAGTGTGATCACAGATGGCACAGAGGGTTTCGTTTAATATTCCTTTCAAAGGACTTTATCCTTTTGAAAAATCTGTTAGTTCCACATTTCGCAACCAGAGGGTGCATTCTATTCTACACAAACCTCTATCCGGACGAAACTCCGTTTTACAACATTTCCGTAGATATATTAGTCGAGGGAATCGGGCCCATAGCACCCGAGATAGGTAGGCGCCCCCTGGCGGTAAAAATGGAACAGCAATATGTAAGTCTATGGTGCATAATATGAAAGAGTGATCAAAGGGGTATCGGCTAAAGTTTAAAAATTGACCCTCCGGGTGGAGAGGGGGGAGGATAAAAAATTGCTTAAAATACACAAGTTGGAGCACAGAGGGTTAAGATTTTTTCGAAATTTTATGATTTGTCGTTTGATCGCAAATGCTTAGCTATAATTTTGGAATAATTGCAAGTCTTCAACTTAATTAGGGCCTGAGTTATAAAAAAAAGGTTAAAATACACAGGTTAAGCCCAGAGGGTTAAATATAAAATTTTTTTCAAAATTTTACGATTTGTTGTTTGATGTGAAGTGTTCAGCTATAAGTATGCAAAATTTCAAGTCTCTAACTTATACAGTTTTTGAGAACGGGCTCTGTGTCGGACAGACAGACAAAGGATCGAGACGAATATGGTTTCGTCAGATGAATGAAACCCTAAAAATGAAAACTTTAATTCTAAGAAATTGCTTTTTAGCATGTATTTATCATTCAAAGATGTTTAAAAAACATCACTTCCGCAAATTACTTTTATGAGAGAGGGACATTGTATAAATGAAAAAAAAAAATGTTTAAATGATGTTGCACTTAAAAAAATACACTGTGACCTAAAAAATTCGGGTACTTCTAAAATCCGATTCCGCCACTGCCCCACCCCATTAATTAATTCAATACTTACGACTTACGGGAGCAAAAAAAAATAGCAAACGTTTACGAGCGGAAAACATTAAGATCGAAAGCGATTAATTAGCAGGCAGCGAGATCACCGATGCCCAGCTAAATAGAATCACCGATAACGCTTTGAGCAGCTGAGATGCAGGGGGAGATGAACCAGTAGAAAAAAAGATGTCACGAGAAGAAGAATAAATTTGACTGTAAAATTAATATCTGCTTTACAGAAACAAGACTGTATATCCAAAATCGATATTTTTCACTTGTATAAACTAACATAAACTTTAGCAAATACTACAAAAGCTTACAGCAATATAATAAAAACTTGAAAAGAGACACCGGTGAAAAATTGCTGGTGTGAAAAATTTTAAGCAAATAAAATTATCATCAATTTTTCGGAAGTTACATGAGAAGAATTTATTTCCCTGTTTATTAAATGTTTTTTTTTCTTTTAGTGTGTGTGTGTGTGTAACTTAGAAAATATGAATTAAAATAAATGTTTTAATCTAGTTAATTTTCTCCTTTTCTCTCATAAATATCACTTGGCTATTATCTAAATTTTTAATAAAGGCGCCATTATAGATGTCAGAAGTAGTGATCCCGACGATGTCGGACTTTTGAGGTTATACTGTAATTTAAAATTATTTACATACATTAAGAAATTACTGCATATTCTAAATAATACTTATAAACGTGTAAATATTACGTCAGTGATTTACAATCAGTACAAACATATGAATGTTCGTATTTTCTGTCTGGTTAATATTTATTAATTATCCAAATCTATACAAACAGTGAAACTTTACCATTAAAATATGTACGATGATTTATTCATCATTGCAATTCAAAATTTGTTAGTTAAGGTGCAGATTTGTTTCTACATCTTTAGATTTATAGTCCCAAATTTCGTGCGAGACACTTTTAAATATCATATCGTAATACTTATAATGTTTTTATTATTAATAAAGATTTTTAATAGCAAGATCATTTTCCTTAAATAAGGAATGACAATCAACGTGTATCAAACAAAATTTCTAGATATAAATTTTAGGATAACTATGCATAATCTGATAGAAGAACCGTATTTTCAGCTTACGATTGTTACGAATAATTTCCATGATAATAATTGTATAATGCCATTTAATGATAATATTGTTTTACAGACTATTAAAAAAAACCTTTTTCATATGCATAATATTGAAAATCAATTTGAAGCAATTTGGAGTCTTTTAGCAATATTTTGCTATCAAATGTTTTTTCTAAATTTCCAAAAACACTACATAATTTATAATGGAATATTAGGTTTCCTATTACGAAGTGTATCAATAAAAAAATAATAAAGCTTGTAAGAAAATTAGCACAGAAAGATAAATAAGAATGTTTATTTATACTAATATAACTTTCAAATGTTTTAATTATTCTTTGGACCTCATTCAAGAACTCTGTTCGAAAATATTTGAAAAATAGAGTTTATCCTATTGAGAGCAACGAAATTATTGTTCAAAGAATTAGAACAGTAATGCAGTATTTTCCTGTGTTTCGGTGTCTATTAATTTCTGGGCAATGGATCTTACATTCGACCACAAAAATAATAAATAAACAAAAATAATGAAAGACAGAACACCTCATATATTTCAATCACCATTATGCCGGTGGAAAAAATCAACGATGAATTGTGTCTTCTTAAAATTTATGTTAAATTACTTGATTTTACATTAAATTCAAAAATGTACCAGTGACATTTGAACCACTTCGTATTAGCATAGAAAACGTTATTAACATAGATCACAGACAAAATATAGTACCTCATATGACGCGAGTACACGGAAGAATTCTTGTGTGAATTTAAGGGGTCTTAGAATTCTTAAAATTGAATTTTCAACATTTAATATCTTACAGTGTATTAGATTTTAAGACAATTTTAATTGGGATAAAAGATATAAGTACGTTCTTTCATTTCATTTATTTAAAAAATTGCAAGATGCATTATTAGCAATTATAGGGGCCTGCAAACTGCCAGACACATGACGAGCAGAAAATCTGCATAACAGATTACGCGCAGGATTACAAAAAACTTGTTGCAACTAGAGTAACAATTTTGATACCTACGTATACTTCAGACTATAATAATTAACCTGAATCTAAATATAATTGTATTTAAAGCATATATTTAATACAAAGTTGAATTTAGCTAATGCAAAATTTAGAAAATTTCAACAATATAACCACCTAAAAATATTTATTTTTAACAATAAAAAGGAAATTTCAGGTTCAATTTATATAGACTAGCATAAAATATATGTATTGAAAGTTACAAAAAAAAGTCAGAAGTGTTTGAGATAGCGTGCGCGTTACGCACAAAAAGTCTTTTGGAGGAAAATGACTTCAAATTTTCGGAAACGCCGCTACAGCTATTGATCTGGTATAATTCTAAAAGTCATAACTTCTGTTTTAATAGTAATTTCAAGCAAACAATTATATCAAAATGTTCAGAAAAGATAGGAGTTTAACATAAAAAAAAATAAAATTTCAAAAATTTTAAAGCTTTAACACGTTCACACTGGCGCGTGCATTACTGGGTAGGTTACGCTAGACTGCCCAATCGGTCGGTGTGCATCACCGGTGGGTCACACTTGACTGTCCCAACGGACGGCATGCATCACCGGTGGGTCACGCTTCACCGTTGCGTCTGGTGGCGTGCATCATCGGTGGGTCACAATCAACATTATAAACCTTATACATTCACGACGGGAAACGAGAGTCTCGTCTTCAGTCAAAAGATATAATTGACTAAGGGCGTGGTTTTTACCTTACAGAAAATGCATTTATATCATGTTGTCCATATTTCTTTAGATTTTAAGCCATGTTATATTAAATTCGTACATATGCAGTCAATAAAATCATGTTTCTAAGTAATTTGTTTACTCCTTACGAACTTTCGGACATTCACAATCAACTCTGCTTATTATTTTCGAGTTCAAATTAATAAATATGAGAGGGGTGGTCACTGCATCCAGTGTGCAATGAAAGTACTGCGCCGCCAGATGCAGCAAAACATTAATTCGAGCGCCACCTCACAGCGCAAAACATGAATATAGGCACCAGTGTGAACGTGTTAAGAGTACGGAGACACCTTAAATGCTTTACAATTTTGATTTTCTAATTTCTAATTTTTTTCTGATTCTTTATGTAAAAAAAAAAAAATTGCGATTAAAGCATAGCGTTTTGTTTTTACTACTACAATCCTAGAAACAAATCATTTTAAAGAGGGTAAAAATCGGCGGGGAGCAACTTTTTGCAAAAGAGTCAATAAATCTCTTCAGAAAAATTGTTCAAAATGAAATATTTTTGAGATGTTTATTTATTTGATTATATTTTTTCATAAAAAAACACTCAAACAATTTTCATGAAATTTAATTGGGATCAATCCGAGAATACCAAAAAAGTCTGAAAAAAATGTCAGGTGCTTTTGAGACAGCGTACGCGTTGCCCAAAAGCGTCTTTTGGAGGAAAAATCACTTCAAAGTTTCGGAAACGCCGCTGCAGCTATTGATCGGATGTCATTCTAAAAGTCATAACTTCTGTTCTAATAGTAATTTCAAGCAAACAATTATATAAAAATGTTCAGAAAAGATAGGAGTTTAACATCTAAAAAAATAAAATTTCAAAAATTTTAAAGCTTTAAGAGTCTAGAGACACCTTAAACGATTTACAATTTTGATTTTCTAATTTCTAATTTTTTTTTCTGATTCTTTATGTCAAAAAAAAAATTGTGATTAAAGCATAGCTTTTGTTTTTACAACTACAATCCTAGAAACAAATCCTTTTAAAGAGGGATAAAAAACGGCGAGGTGTAACCTTTTGCCAAAGAGTCAATAAATCTCTTCAGAAAAATCGTTCAAAATGAAATATTTTTGAGATGTTTATTTATTTCATTATATTTTCATTAAAAAAATTAAAAAAAAATACTCAAACAAGTTTCATGAAATTTAATTGGAATCAATCCGAGAATACCCTCTTTCAATTAACATAATATTACTTTGAACCGGTTGCGTAGTAGTTTCGGAGTTTTGGTCCATTTTTCGTTCATATTTCTTTTTCAGAATTTCTTACTTTTAAGAAATATTTTTATTAATAACAAAATACGTGTTTTATTTCAATAGTTAATCTTTCCATTGTAGTTTGTATATCAAAGTTATAAAAGAAATTCATGTAACTGAGCGACCTGTACGTTAGCCTAAGTACAGTGGTTTATACTGTTTTTGAAAACTATATATATATATTTATTACATGAAATTAATGACTTTTAAATGTTTTTCATTTCATAATACGCAAACTTAATTTTTTTTTAAATATATTTTTAAATGTTCTACGGTATTGAATGTTATATTTTTGTAAGGTAAAAACCTTTAAAATTTTGGATATATATATTTTTTTAATATTTCAAAGTGACTAGATTATTTAAAAGTGAAAAAGAAATATAAAATTGAATGTATTACTACATGTTATGCATATTTGAAAAAATAAATGATATTTTTTGTATGAAATTCATAATCATTTCTTAAATTATTTCAAATACGTATAAATTATTTCAAATTAAATTTCTTAAATTATTTCAAATAATTTAGAATTCACATTATCTTTCGTTCTTCTTTATATGGATTTAATGTTAAAAATGTATATAATTTTACCTATTACATTACTATTACGGTTTTCATATTATTACCATAGATCCATTTTTTTGTATTGGCAAATTAATTAAAATTTCCCTATGCATTACACAAATCACAAAAAAATGATATATATATATATTTTTTCTTTGGAAATGGAATATGAAGTATTTTTAACTTTTTATATATAGCTAATTTATTTTAAATGAATATTCAAGAAATATTTCTTTAATCGTGAAATACCATCAGGCAGAGCTTCATTGAAAGAGATAATTTTTTGTAAAATATTACATAAATTATCATTACAATGATTGCATTTCAGTAAGTAATTTTCTGTATAATAATCACAAAATAATAATTAATTATATATTATCTTTGGGGAAGGAATAGTAAGTATTTTGTACCTTTTTTTTTATAATATTAACTGTTACATCATACATAACATATGTTACGTAACTGTTACATAAATTAAAATTTAAATAAATTCCGTTTATAAATAAATAAATAAAAATACTATGCATTACATTTTTCAAACTTTTAGGAATATTCTAGCATGAAATGCTAAATATTATGCAGAACTCTCCAAAATTGAGTCGTTGATTCAGAGATTAAAATACCCAGCTCCATGATAAAATTATAATCTAAATAATAAAGCATTAAAGCCTTGAAATCACATGTATAATAGATAAGAAATTTTCAAGACCTACATTTACGATGTGTACAGTACAATCTCGTTACAGCTAATGTCAGTTTAACGAATTTTTTATTTTAACGAATATTATTTCGATTGTTTAACCCCCTGGGGACGAGCGACACGTATACGTGCCGCATGAAGTGCTTAGAATTCTTGTTTTTCCTCACCAGTAAAATTTGCCTTATTTAATCAGCGCATTTTCTCTATTCAAGAAAACGCAAATTTCTGTTTTTAAAAAACGGTGACAAAATTTCGTAAAAGGCTCCCGTCCCGAAGGGGTTAAAAAAATCCTATTATTCTATTTCATTATAAAAAATATCCAATTAACGAATTAAAAAGTATAATGAATTAAATATGTGATCCCCAGAGATTCGTACTAACGAGATCTTACTATATACCAATATTGTATTTTCGACATTATCTGAGTAATAGTTGATCGTCCTTGAAGAAATAACAATAAAAAATCCAGTCATCACGTTAATTTTATTAAACTAAATGTTTAATCTTTGCATTTGCGTAACTGATGTATTTTTAACTATTTGGAAAAATAGCTATTGTCCTCGGTCAGGGTAGGAAATCAAAAACATGTCTGAAGTGTTTGAATCCGCGTTTTATTCGTTTTCTGATTGGTCTATACCGTAATCTGTATTTTCCCTTTACTTTTAATAGAGATGGATACTTCTGTTGCCACTATGACAAAAAAGTAATAAAAACTACAAAAAAAAATTAATAACTCAGAAACAAATTGAGATACAGCTTTCAAACAAATTGCATTTAAAATTACATTTTTTTCTCTATACGACGGTGTAAAAAGTAATATTGTGGGATGTTTAGAAGTTTAAAAATGAAATTTCATTTTAAATTGGTCCAGGAATATTAATGTTTAATTCATGGCGTACGTAATGAATGACCAGCTCCGTAGAAATTTAAAATTTTTCAGTACCGAAAAATGTAATCCATGGCGTGCGTAATGTATGATCAACTCCGTGCGATATTTGTATGTCTTAAATTTTAGTCTTTGAAAAAGTCGTTTTCCAAATGGTCGTTGTAATTTGATAAATTGCTTTTTTTTTTTCTTTTTTTTTTTTTTTTTTTTTTTTCTTAACGAAAGATAAATTTTTGGTTGCAGTACTGCCAGATCTTTTAAAATAACAATACTCGAAATGATTTAATGGCTCCCAAGAAAAAAGCTACATCTGTCTCAAGAGTTTTATATGTACATTTTTAGTTTTTGAAATAACGTAAATATTGTAGGTTTATTTTAGGTTTTTTTTTTTTTTTGCTGTTCGATCTAACACCTAATGTTTTAAAAAATTAATATGCAATATTTTTTAAATAACATTTATTATTAAATTTTTGTTACACAGTTTGTAAAGTAGTATTTTCAGAATGGCAGATTAACTGTTTAAAAGGACAGTTTACCTTTTCAACAATTTTGTTTATTTAAAAATATATATATGGTTCAGATGTTTAACTCACTGCATTTCAATGTTGAACTAAAAGTGCAATTAAAAAAATTAAATGCATATTTAATTTTTTTTTTTTATTTAACAAAGAATTGATTTTTTAAAAATCGTTACTACATTTTAAAAAATCAATAATTTTACCCATTTTTTTTCAATTGTCTGTTAGATAAGACTGCGCATGGATTTTAGATACATCCTATATTACATTTATTATGATTTTTTTACTGCTGGATATATTGTAAAACGATGAAATATTCATATACTTTTAATTAAAAAAATAACAAAAAAAGTGAAGGCTAATTCAATGCGCAAATTTATCACATATTTAATAATGAACAAGTGCAAAAAAACTTAAATATACATCTCAAAAAATCCTTAGGATTTTTAAAACATTAAAGGGAAGAAAATATGAACAGTGTGGTTCACAACAGTCATTCAGAATTTTAATTTGTGTGGATAATTGCATTGGGTGTAACAACAGAATATATATCTCACGATATAATTGCCATATGGGTAAAAATAAGGTGCAAAAAATGATAAAATAAACACACTTTTATTTAATATTAATAAATAAAAATAATTTTTTAATCAATTTTGAAGTAAACTGTCCCCAGCAATGAATTTTTGTCTCTGCTTTTGTTAAAGTTTAATCTGATTATGTTCAATTTTGAAAACTGCAAAGATATATAAATTCTGGTTTGTGTAATGAACGTTCAGTCTAACAAACCAGTTCTGAGATCATCTTTGAATTAAAAGGATTGTTGTGCTAATGAATATGTTTATCATTATTAAAAGATATTTATGGAAACAATATTAAAAAATAAATATACAAAGTTTTTTTTCTTTCGAATATACTAATTTCTTATGATGATATGATAGTAGTCTCTTGATAAGATCTGAGAACCCGCAAGTTTAACAAGATTTTATTTATTTATTTATTTATTTATTTATTTGTAGTACCATGGATTTTGCAAAGTTTATACCGAACATCTTGAACTTTGAAAATAAGATCAATTTTTGATTCCTTATTAAAAAGAATTCCTTTAAGCATCTCTTTTCACAAAAGTTTGCGATAAAACTTTTTCATCTGGAAAATATACCACAAATAATTTTACTTATTTTCGATTAAAACCTTTAATATCTCTATTTCCATGTATGGGCCTAGAAAATTTAATTCAGTGATAAGAGAATAAAACATTTGGGCGTCTGTCAGAATAAGCTTATCGGTAAATATTACTTGCGCTTAACTCCTTAAAAGTGGCTGGGGAATTAGGGTTACGACTTCTTTTCAAAATTTATCAATTTCATACTTTAGTGATTATACATAAAACTGAAGAGGAGAAATGTCTTTAAAAAGAACTTTAGTAATTAAAAGTTTTATAAGTTTTCATTTTTTAAAAACAAACTACGTTAGTTGATGGGTGTGGAATATAATATAATGTTTTTTGCTGTTGATGATTTTTAAAAAGATTCAAATACCATTTCTTAGTAAAATAATAATTATATTTCAGCATGTATCAACTAAATTTACAGAAATAATTTAAGCAAAGTTATGATAAAAGAATACATTTTTGAATAATTGAAGTCAAAATCACATTTAAGTGACTTTCTGCCTAAAGAAAAAAAAAGTTATTCAATAAACTTTAAAAAATAAGTTAACGGAACCGAGGTTCAAAAATTATAATACACAAACAAATATTTCAAAAAATAATTAAATAGAACTAACAAAAAATAATCTAATACATGTTTCTGAATAATGCAGTTTCTAATATTCATTAATTAAGCTTGTCATTTTTTTATAACTTTGTAGAGATTTAACCCCTTAATTCTCACTCCGTGATATTCACGGGCTATGAGATTTATTCAGATTATATAAAAACATGGAAACATTTAAAATGCTTCATTTAAAACACATTACTACATAGGTGTGATAAAAAATATACAAATGTTTTCTAAACTTAAAAACACTAGATGTTAAAATGATAAAAAGCTACTCCGAGCGCTTTCGGCTAACCTTAAGCTTTTGTCAAGGAGAAGAGAATTGACTGATTAAATTGACTGATCAGTCAATTCTCTTTCTCCTTGACAAAAGCTTAAGGTTAGCCGAAAGCGCTCGGAGTAGCTTTTTATCATTTTAACATTTAGTGTTTTTAAGTTTAGAAAACATTTGTATATTTTTTATCACACCTATGTAGTAATGTGTTTTAAATGAAGCATTTTAAATGTTTCCATGTTTTTATATAATAAACAAAGGTGAATCTGGCGTTCAAGATTGGACTATTTTATTAAGTCAATTTATTAATGTTTATTCAGATTATTCAGATTTCTGTGATTCCCACCAGTTCTGTAGAACAGAGTAATTGGTTTTATTATGGTATCATTTTACATGTCATTAAACAAAGTGAACATTTCTTTTTCTAAAAAGTGATGCCAATAAGCAAGTTGAATTTTCAACTGTAATTTAATGCAATCATTAAGGGGTTAACTCTTTTATTAACTCAACACAGACACCTTCGACATGTTGCTCTTGTCTAATAACATTTTTAATTATTCTAAGGATAATTAAGAATCAAATTCAAAGAATTTACAATAAAGTGTGATTTAAATTTAGAGCATTTACTGCAACTGCAACGCATCGTTGACGCAGAGCGGAATGAACAGATATTTTTAAAATAACCATGTTCATAAATTCATATAATTTATAAAACAATTTAAATGCTAAAAAAAACAACTGAGAATTCCCTCGTGAACAGGGAACAATATATTTTATACACATTAATGGTCGAAAATTAAGTTTTTATTTTTTATTTTTTTGTTTACACATCAGTAATAACAATGTAATCTGCAATATATATAGAGAGAGAGTGGTGGCCAAAATTGTAGACATTTTTTAAAAGTTTTATGTTTTTAATTTTGCGTGCTTATAGAATATATTAAATTTCACTTAAATACAAATGTTTATATATCAAATTCAAAGAAATGTGATCTAGAATTTAATAAAAAAAACAGATTTAAAATATCGGCATTACAAAAAAAAGTGCTTTAGTCTTAAATAGAAACATAATTAGTCATGAATGCTGAAGTGTATTGCAATAAAAGTTTCCTAGCTTAGCACAATGACTGTTCTGAGAACCAATCAAATGTCAATAACTGAACTGTAGCATGTTTTGATTTGTAAAAGTTGTATTTTTCTGGAATGAATTTTGCAGAAGAGCAATACTAGCGTAACTAAATTGAATATATATATATATATATATATATTTAATATTTCTAATTTTTTCTTAATGCAAATAATTTAAAACAATGTTATCAACAACAAGAACTGATTGGACACATGCACAAAGAAGCATAATTGACATATTGAGAGAAAATGGTCTCTTTTATGCTAAAATTGCAAGACAGGTTGGTGGATCAGTCGCTTTATCTGGCGGACGAAAGTTGTACTTACGTTATGAAGAAACTAAATCAGTGATAAATAAGGCGAAATCGGAAAGAAAAAAATGCACAAGTGCTTCTGACGATAGAAAGATAAAAAAGGATATGCCTCAAATATAGAAGAATTTCATCAAATGACTTTAGATGTGAAAGGATGCAATAAGTATTTCAGTTAGTTCAAGAACAATAAGGAGAAGATTAGCAGATTTTGGACTGTAAGGTAGAATTCCGAGGAAAAATCCTTTTTTAAATCTACGGCAACGCAAGAAAGTAGTTCAGTAGGCAAATGAACACATTAGTGGTCAAAAAATCAATGCAAGCAAATAATCTGGAGCGATGTGAGTAAAATATCGCCCTTTGATAGTGATCGGCGAAAATATCTGAGACGTAAAGTGGGGGAAGAGCTGAATCCTGATTCCATTGAAGCAGCTACCAAGAACCCAACAAATGTCACGATTTGGGATTGTATATCTGCAGATAGTGTGCGCCGCATACAAGTGATTGATAGCATTCTGATTGCAAAAAAAATACATCGAAACTGTCCTGAAACCAAAATCGAGGCCTTCCTTAAGGGATCTCTTCCTCAATAAAGCACCATTTATCTTTCAGAAGGATTCAGCTCCACGCCATATGGCAAAAACATACAAAGAATGGTTTAAAAATAAAAGCATACAATCATTATCCTGGCCAGGAAACAGACCGGAAATGAATCCTATATAAGTCTATATTTAAAATAAAGTGACATCTAAGATATATCTTTTTTTGGAAGCGTAGCTTTTTGTGAAAAGCAGATATTTTAATTATGTTTCTTTTTAAATTAAATTAAACATTAAAGTCCTTTGAATTTGATATGTAAACTTTTGTATTTAATCTAATTTATTATATTCTTCAAGCATACAAGGTTATAAAACATGAAAATTTCAAAAAATGTCCACAATTTTGGTCACAACTGTATATATATATATATATATATATATACATATATATACATATACATATATGCAGGGTGATTCAAAAATACGTTTACAAAATGATATGGCAAATCAGGCATACAGCAAGGGCGAAAAATCACATAGGAACATAATGTTTCAAACCACTTATTTTTTCATAAATACGGGTGTTTCATCGTAACTCAATTTGGGTTTACGGTAATAACTTTCAGAAAACTAAATTATATTAAATTAAAACATTTAACAGACATTCTCACCTTTGTTGTAAATGTGATAACACAAAACAAACGAGGTAGATGTTTACATTATATCAGTATGCACTTGACGCCCCACATTCCATACTGTGATTATCAATACATACGATATCACCCATTGCTTGATAAACATGTTTTTCCTGATCTTTTCTTGATGTTATCACATTTTCCATCAAATATGTCATATCGTTGCTTTTTCATTACAATGTTTTTATTTTTCTCGGATTTATTAACTTCAATCTGCGTTCAGTTAGAATGAAATACCCTGTGTTTGCGGTTAAATAAATGTTTTGTGACCCTATATTGCTATGTGATATTATATCCTTGCGCTATTCCTAATTTGCCATATCATTTTTAGACATTTTTTTAATCCCCTATATATATGTATATATATACATAATGCATATCTAAAATGTCGAAGAAGTAGGAATTATGGTTACAATTTCTGTTCAAAATTTATCAGTTTAATACATGAGTGATTACACATAAAACTGAAGAGAATAAATTTCTTTTTGCATAATTGATTAACCTTTAACATTTTTGTGGATTTGCTACTTTTTTCTTAACGAAATAGCATTATTGAGGGTGGAATACAATATAACGATTTTTTCCAGATGTTGATTTAAAAAAAAAAAAAAAAAAAAAAATCAGAGATTATTTTTTAGTAAAATAATATGAATTCATGATGCATCAACTGTATTTACAGAAATAATTTAATTTAAGTTGGAATAAGAAAGAAACTTTTTAGGTGCGTTCGTCATTATATAAATACGTAGCACCTATAGTCGTCGTTCAGTCCGTCTGTCTCCAACTTGTTTAATAATTGAAGTAAACTTCACATTTCAGTCACTTTTTGCTAGAGAAAAGAAAGGTTATTCAATAAAATAGAAAAAAATATAAGCTAATGGAACTAGGTAAAATATATCATATAGAAAGAAATATTTTTAAAAAATTAAATAAATCTAACAAAAAGTAATTTAACGGGTAATTTTTAAATAATGCAATGTCTAATATTCATTAATTATATGTGTCGCTTTGGTCCATAACTTTGGGTCCATAACTTTTTGGATCATAACTTTGTAGAGCTTTTTACTCATTTATGCACCTTGTACATACGCCTTTGACATGTTTTGCTTTTCTAATTATATTTCTAATTATTCTTAGGATAAATTACAGTCTATTTCAAAGCATTTTCAATAAAGTTTGATTTAAATTTTGATGATTTATTGCAAAGTACCGTTAACGTAGAATAACGTAAATTATTCGTAACACCGAATTGAAAAAAATAATCAAGTGCCGAAATTAATATAATTTATAAAATAAATTTTAACGCTAAAAGCAACTGTGAAATCTATCATGAACACCGAGCTGTATATTTTATACACTTTAACTATTGAAAATTAAGTTTGCATTGCTTGAGGGTTTTTTTTTTTTTTTCATATAGGGTAATTCCAGGATAGATGGCCATTGAGGAGAGATGCCCTGCCCATTCCCAATTTAAATATTTCAAAAACTATACTATGGATTTCAGCATAAACTTTCTTTATAAGAAATAGTTCAACAAGTTCATTAATTGAGACGTTTAGCTGTGTTTTTCAATTGTAAAAAGGAAGTGTAATTTTATTGTTTATTTAATTTAGTTGTTGGATATACTTGTTGTGTTAGATATCTGAATGTTTCGGAGTACCTATGTTACCTTTTTTACTGTAACTATAGGACTTTCAAGGCACGTATATAATCCAATGTTTGCTTTTAAGTCTAAAACAAAAGACGTACAATGGCGAAGTGACGCTTTAAATTGGTTGGCAATCTGTACATCAATTTTAGGATAGATGACCACATCAAATCGAGGAGAGATGGCCACTTATAATGTTTGAAAATTACACGGAGTGAGGAATTTAACTTAATATAATTATTTTTAAAATAATTACATATTTTTTATGTTTATAATTATATTAATTGATATAATTATTTTAATTCTTTCAATAGCGATAATACGTATAATGAAGCCTAACGATGTATTTTGTTTCAAAATATATTGAAAAACTTCAGAAACTTTCATGTCAGAAACAGATAAAGTTAATAAATGAACTTAAAACCGTTAAAAATCTAAAATAAACGTGAGAAAAAACAAAAACATGATCCCTATAGTGGCGAAGAAAATGAAATACATTTGAAATTATTAGATTCTATAGATCACGAAGGAATAGTTTTGGACAAGAATCACTGTTTTAGATGTGGAGAAGAATATAATACCACAACCAAAAAGGATTACTGGATACAATGCATAGGGTGCGAAACGTGGTTCCATGAGATGTGTAAAACTATCAAGATCGTTGCCGAAAATGTGGCAAAATTTTACGAAAAGAGAAGGATTGAAATTATATTTCCAATTTTTATTATTCAAATTTTATTCACTGCTTTTCCGTGATATAATTGCATCTTTACACATTTATATGTTTTTTTTTAATGATTAACTACATGAAATGTGTTATTTTTTGCTATTTTATCTTCCTTTTTTCTTTCCTTTATTGTATGGCCATCCCTACTCTGCTTCAAGGAGAGATGACCATCTTTTATTTTTATTTCAATTTTGTTTCCCACCTTTTTGTTCTTGATATTTGATTATTTTTTGTCCAAAATATGATCAGTATATGTATAAGAAATTCAAATATGCATGAATGTTTCTTGTATTTGCATTCTAATATTTTTTATTTCATCTTTTAAAACTATGGCCATCTATCCTAGAGTTAATCTGTAATAAAAATGCAGTCTGAAAAAAAATATATATTTTTTAATAATACATCTCTAATATGTCGAAGACTATATGCAAATCCTATTTAAATTTCTCTTGCTTAAGTTAAAGTATTTCTATTCACTTTTATCAGTCTAAAAAGGGAAAAATAAAATATTAATTGTAAACAATTAATTGTTATTTTTTTACCATGTATTTATCACTCAAAGATGTTTACAAATCTTCAATTTCACAAACTGTTCTTATGAGAGAGGGAAATCGTATAAATGTAGCAAAAAGTAAAATGTATGTATGGTGTTGTACTAGACAAAATAATACAGTGTGACATAAAAGTTACGCATTCGGAAATACAGCAACTTCAATATCAGTGAACTACGTCTTTTTTTCAATAATTATAACTTACGGGAGAAAGGGAAATATCAATTGTTTAACAAAATACTATTTCAATTTTGTAAGTATTTTTTAAAGGGTCTACAAAAATATTTTTAATTCATAGTTATGGCAACTACTCACATAACACTAGAACCGCCAAAGTGGTCATTTTGACCGGTACCCACTAAAATTACTTCGATTGGAACCGGAAATTTCTTTCAAAAATAATTTAAATGTGTACCACTGAGAGACATGTTAAATAGTTTTAAATAAACATTCCAGCGTAAATTACACTGGGGAACAATTTTTAACACAAATTTTGTTACTTCAATTTTTTAGCTGTTTTATATTTGAAAAAGCGTGCTGATTTCAAATCTGCAATCAGTTTTCTTCTACCACGTCAAGTTTTTCCTTTACAGCTTATATTAATGTGAACACTTTACACTGAAATCTGCGTGAGTCACAGGGTGCTTTAGTTTTCTACTAATGGCTGAAGTAAACATTCTCCGACTAAGGAGGGGTGAATGCAACATGGATATACCAAGTATCCCTTTTTTCGTGTATGTGGTTCAACAGAGCTCGTGAGAAGCATTGGTTCCAGTTGAAATGGCCTCTAAGACTGAACCTTAAATCTAGTGATCGAAACATTTTGCTTCAGCCACATGTCGACAGAAAGAACATCATATTTATACCTTTGCATATAAAACTGGGTCTAATGATGCAGTTCATGAATGCTCTTTCAACTGAAGGAGAATGTTTCAAGTATCTCATTTCGAAATTTACAAACCTGTCTTTTGAAAAGATAAAGGAGGTGTATTTGATGATCCACAGACTCGGCACCTCATTAGAAATTAACATTTCATCGGAATAATGACAGAACTCCAAAAGAATGCTTAATTGGCATTCAAAAACTTTGTCAAAGACTTTATTAGAAATACGCGAGTAAAAAATTACCCCAGAATTGTGCAGCAACTTTTAGTGAATTTCAAAATGCTTGGTTGCAACATGGGCATCAAACTTCATTTTCTGCATAGCCATCTTGATAACTTCCCGGGAAATCTTGGTGTAGCCAATGATGTGCATTGTGAGCGATTCCACCAAGTTTTGAATCTCATAGAAGAACGGTATCAAGGTAGATGGGATGAACATATGATGTTGCTGACTATTGTTGGAGTACGAAGCAAGATTGTCCACAAATTAAACACTCCAGTAAAAGCTATAAGCGACGGTTTTTACCTTAATATGCACTCTTTTTCGTTTTGTAAAAAGGGTTTTACTTCTTGTATGAACACAATGTATCTTATAGTAAGTATATACAGCCGTTGTATGAATAATATATTTGGTAATTTTTTCATTATTTTCCTTTGTATCCACATTAAGTAAGATTTTGGAGATATTCTGTAGCTTAAAAAGTTGGCGTGACAGGAAAGAACTGGGATCATTTTTTTAAATTTAGATGCCAATACTCAGACAAACACAAGTGCCAGATCTAAGACAACTAAATGTGTGTTCCTCAGTGTTATTTTTATAACACCTGAGTAACATTTACGGTCGTCCTAGTTTTAAATTTGAAACACTAAATTTTAATTATAAGCAATGTTCATACATTTTGGTGGAAGAAAAGTTAAAGTATTTATTTTGAAATTTAAACTAAATATATTTTTTTTTATAAAATTCAAATTTATAAAATTTTACGGTGAGTGTAAGTAAAAATAGTGGCAGATAAAATGCCTTAAGCAGATTGTTTCAAATTGGATTTGTGTCTGCAGAAAATTTAACCTCTTTATAAATTGTTATGAATTTATCATTAAGTTTATATATATATATATATATATATATATATATATATATAGTATATATATATAGTATATATGTATATATATTATTTGGTTTTAGTTTCAAAAGAAATGCTTCAGATCGTCTCCATAAATGTGCATGAACAGTGTCATAAATAGAGATTATGGTTCAACCTATTTCCAAAATATGGTTCAAAGAATTTCAGTTTATAGTTCAACCTATTTCCAAAGTAGGATTCAACCTAAATTCAATTTATGGTTAAAACTATTCCCAAACGACGGTTCAACTTATTATCAAACCATGGTTTAACTTATTACCAAATTATGGCTCAACGTATTATGAAATCATGGTTCTACCAATAACAAGACTATGGGCCATACAAAGCACCATAGGATGGAGAAAGGTTTTACCATGCCATGGTTGCAGCTACACTTGTACCATCTTTTGGTGAAACATTACACCGATATTTTTAATAATGTATAAACATAATATAGGATACTTTTTATAATTAAGTATATTTTTTATTTAACTTATAGATTCATTAATTACAGAAGCTTTTGATATTTAATTGTAAAAACTGAAAAGTCTATCGAAGTTAATTGAAAAATAGTTTAAATTTTTAAAAAAAGAAGAGAATAACACACAAAAAGTTTGAAATTATTTTAAAGTTTTGCAAAGCATATATAATAATTAATTTGAGTTATTGAACAGTACAGATAATGAGAATTATAGTATACAAACGAATAATATTTCTAATAATAAATTTCGTTTTTTTACACTGCAACAAATATACCTCTATTTAAAGTGACATAGTTATTACTCAGAAAATTAGCCAGTTTCGCATTATTTTTAATAATTCTTTTCCCTTATTTTTTTTAAGTTAATTCCACCGAACGTTCCGAAAGATAATTTTTGTATGATTGTATAAAAAAAAAATGACATCGTTTCTACAAAGATCATTTCCTAATGGACTTAACGTATATTACACACAATTTATATACAAAACATAGAAAATCATAACATAGAGATGGTTTATATGCTCACTGATTTGCACTTCTGCTTGATAAAGTTCACTCTAAAACAAAGAAACAAGTATCGAAATCTGGCAAACTTTTAATTTTCACAAACAAATTTACAAAATAATTGTCCTTGAACATGATCATTCATGCTCCATTTTATAGTTGAAAATTAAGCGAATCAGATTTCTGAATTTCCTTAGTGTGGGAATTTTTGGTGTTATCTAATCATAAATACCTCAAATAAGCCACATTTTAAAGAAAACTGATTTCTAAACTCTTACCTTCTCCATGTTTTAAGGTAAAATAGTGTTTTACTGAGTGTACATTATAACAATTTTCAAAAACGAATTTTTTTTTTCAAGAAATAAGTGCAAAAAGAACCTAATTAAATTACAGATGTTAAAATGCAGATTGTAGAATAACTGGCAACATACGACAAGGCTGTGTGACAATGCTATTTAGATCATGGATGACAGATGTAGGAAGAAAAAAAATCACATTTTTACCAACAAAGCTATATAATGCTTTTTTAGGAAAAGTCGTACAGGAATTTTAGATTACAAAAAATCATATTGTTCAAATAAAATGTCACTGAAATCTGATGTTTTGTCAAGTATATCACCACAAGTGCTTTAAAGCCAAAAGATCGATCCACGTATACCTTTACATTTTATGGAGGATTATCTTTATAAATTAAAAAAATATATATATATCCTGTACTTTTTTGAATCCCATACTAGCTTTTGCCCATGATCCCGTGCACATAGAATGTAAGTTTTGAAAATCAGAATGCGAATTTTACGTATATTTTTTTACATTTCTTTGCATAATTTAATTCAGCAATAGTGCAACTCCTATCAAAATATGTACAGTAGAAATTTTAGCTAATTTTCCATGATGGAATTAACCTAAATTTAGAATTAAAGCACACATAAATTAACGACCGATGGAATATTAAATTATTCATCGTATTTCCCATCATCGTGTGTTGTGCGGTTGCCGGTCGATGACGCTCCTCAACATGGTTTATTAGTGACAAATTGCCGGTTAATTTATCAGACAGAGCAGCTTAGTGGTAAAGCATCAGCACGGTATGTTGAGGACCCATGTTCGAGTCTTGGCCCAGGCAAAATATTTCACTCCTGTTGGGTAATTGCAATAATTGTGTTCAAGTCTGTCTTAATGTATATATGTACCTTTAATAAATAACTTTAGACCTTTCTTCCACACCCGTATAACTAAACAACGTAGAATAATGAGTTATGCACTGAAATATCACCCTAACAATTACCTAACTGATAGTGTAAATTCAATAATAATCAGTTTAGCAGAATGTGAGATTTTATCTTCGGAATGAAATTCCAATTTGCATTTTATTTATACAATATGTAGAACTTTCCCCTATAGCTCTGTAATTAAGCAACGAGGAATGGTATGTTACATACTAAAATATTAAAAAAAAAGTGCCTGAGTAACAATGAAAGTCATGTATTTAAAATGCTATGACCATAATAAACAGTTAAGGAGAACGCGTTTTCTCATAAGAGTTCAAATTGAAATTAACTTTCATAATCGGGTTGACGTAATTGTAAAACTTTCTACCATAGATCTGGAAAGTAGACGAATATGCAATGTACTAAAAACATTATAACAAAATATCTAAATATTAATCAAGTCTCAACAAAATCTGCCAGTAGTTATTATTAAAAGGCTAAACTTTCACAATCCGGTTCACATAATTACAAAATTTTCTCCTATAATTTTACAATATATAACGTATAATGATAAGTTATATACTAAAACCATCCATGAAACGTAATCTAAATAACATTGCAAATCCCAATGAAATCCTTTCAGTAGAGATTTTTAAAATGGATAATCTTAAATTGTCGGGTTTACTTTATTATAAAACTTTCCCCTTTATACGATAATTCAGCAATGTAAAACGATATATTATGCACTAAAACCTTCCTGATAAATTATCTAACTAACAGTGCAATTCCCATAAAAATCCATTCTACAGAACTTCACTTTTTAATATCCAGAGCGAAATTCCAATTTTCATTTCATATATATTATAGACATGGTGGTGTTATTAAATAGCTCTTAAACATTACATATCTCAACCTATTTCTCTGTGTTTTTTAAATGCGGAGGAATTAAAAAATATGTCGCACATCAACTACAGTTTTAAAAGATACATTCTGTGTACAAAGGACACCGAATTTAATATTTAAAAGACGCCTGTAAGAGGTATCACGAATTTTTTTTTTCTATAATCGTTTACCATTGAAGAGGGGCAAAAGCGGATTTTGAGCGTCATTTGTGACTTAGTTTTTATACAGCATCTGCTCTTTTAGAAATTATTTTTTAGAGCTCTGCGATATTTGACAATTGAAAAATTAGATGGACAAAGGCTTTTCTTAAATTTTGTATATTAAACAGCTTTGAAATTCCCGACATTTAGCGTGGATTTTATACCACGATAATGCACCATCACACAAAGTTATCGCTGCGAAATACTTTTGGGTCAAACACGCAACGGATATCATCGACCAATTATCGTACTCACATGTTATGGCCCCTTGTCAATTTTTCTTGTTTCTGAAGCTAAAATTATCACACCGAGGAAGGTTTTTTGAGTCAATTGAAGCCATCTAAGAAAATTAGCCGAGGTAGCTGGAGACCATGCACCAAGCAGCCTACTAACAATTTATGGGGGATTTGGGGGGGGGGGGTGTCAAACGCCTTATAATTTTACGCACAACTATAGGGTCTTCTTTGAACGCGACAAAATATATTTTGTGAATAATTATTTTTTTGTGTTTCATTTAACAATTCCTTGTACTTTCGACACAGATTGAGGATTAAAATTTGACTGAAAAAAGTACTCTTAGAAACATTTTACAACTGATCGTATATAGTAGAACATGGCAATTAGAAGACTGTTTGCTTCCAATAAAATTGTGTTAATGGAAAACGGATTTGAAATTATTAAATAAAGAAAGTATGCATAAAATTTCCATTAAACAAAAGCTTTATTTCGTATACATTAATTTTTGAGAAATCTAGATAAGATATGTTTGATTAGCATTTATCGTATATCTATCGTACAACTATTTACTATAAAATGATTTATTTAAGCAAACCTTCATTCTATTAAATAAGTCTTCTATTAAATAAATCTAAGTCTTCTTATCACATTTTTAAAAAACTAAATCTCTGATGGAACAGTATAAATCTTTAAAATCTCTTGACTGAAGTAAATCTCTTTCTTTTGACTTCAAAAAGTGTGCATGCTCTTGCTAAATCCAAAGATATTTCTCAGGGCATTTGTTCGCGTACACTTGCGAAATGCGTCCTTTATGTTTCACTTTCTAAAAATATATTATTCCTATAAAAACAGAAAAGAAATCCAAATAATAATATAAAGTTTTCTTGCTGCCCATTCTGTATGGTATCTGCTTTTTAACTTTAATTTGTTGTTTTATTGTACATCTTGGTAAAATGATATGCACTATTACAATTTCAATTAATAAATGTAATAATAGTTTTAATATTTTCAATAGTAGACAGATATATCACGTTGTTTAAGATAGTATTCATAAAACTAAAATACTAATAAATCTTTAAAACATGCATATTTCTCACATTTACGAAAATATTTTGTTCACTACCTAAACTTTCATAATTAATAAGCATGAAGATGGCAGACTATTCCGAAAATTTCGATAATAAATCAAATTTTTATGGGATAAGCATTAACATAAAATATCATTTAGTTTTAATTTATAAATGCATACATGGCAATTTGTGCTATAGGTGCATTAATAATTAAAAATAATGTTGACTGTAATATTATGGAAGATGGATCTAATGTACAGATAATTAGCTGGAAGCATTTTCGACGAAAATTGAAATATTTTCAACTGATTATTTGTTCGCATAATGGTTATTTTATATCAATTGTTAAAACAGTAACAATATTTAAACAGACTAATGTAATATTTTGTACAATCACTGTAAAAACCAATCTGTAAAGTTACAAATTTTTTTAGGAAACTGGGATTCCTATAACATTTTATGTAACGGTAACAACACACATTCATGTAACAGATATATTTTTGCACCGTAAATTAAAAAACCGGTAAGGTTACAAGATGTTTTTATGAAACTGGGATGCCTAGAACTTTTTTTGTAACTGCAACATGGTTTATAGATAAAGTTTTAGTAAGCTTACTGTAATGTTAGTAGATTATTTGTAAAGCTACAGATTTCTGTATCTTTACAAAATCTAGTTTTGTACATTTACATAATTTTTTTTACAGTGTACAGATGAAATTTTAGTAAGCATACAGATTCCTGTAACTTTACACCTGTAGAATTACATAAAAAAAACAATGTAGGTCACTGTTTTATATAAAGACTCATTTTGTTTAACACTGAAAAAATGACGTACTTCACAAATTTAAAACACTTAAACTAACGTGGATGCATGCTTGTATTATTTATTTTTCATTGTGTTGTAGCAGATATTTAAATTTCAAATTTATGACATTAATAATCGTTTTCTTGAAAAGCTTTTAATGTACATTGCTAAAAGATAAAACAATGTAGCCATTGGCCGGTAGCTGTTCCCAGCCATAAATGATAAATGTCTATAAACAAGTGCAGAAAATCTGAGTGTATTTGGTACTGTTGATTATGCATAAAAAGTGCATAAACTGTGTTATACACATAAACTACACTAATTGAACTGTTTTCAAAAGATATAAAAAACACGCTGTTTGTGCCATATAGAGCACTTCGGAAGAACCTGTATTTATTAGGGGATTATACTTCGTTTTTCTACCGTATGCACATTATTTTTTATAATGGGGAAGGGATAAATTTTATATTTTATCAATTCGATTCTTATGAATAAATTTCTTAAAGTAAAAATAGCTCATTAAATTTTGCCATTTAACTCACTAATTTTGCTTGACCAATATTGAAAAACACGGTAAATTTATTATTTTTTAATAACTTAAAATAATTAAACACTAAGAAAAAGTACAGCTAAGAATTTTATGTTGGGGACAGGAGGGGCGGGCAATTTTACCCAGAACCTTCCATGGAAATTAATATTTACTTCCTATTTGTTTAGGTTTATGTTTAAAATAATTATCTCAAGCTGGTGGAACAAGGCAGTGTTGAAGTTATGCTGCAGTTGCCCAACAGAGACATCAATCCCCAGATTTTGTCACATAATAAACTATTTTTTTCTCCGATATTAAAAAAAATATATTAAGTTAATTTTTTTCGGGTAGCTTAAAATAATTAAAAACTCAGAGAAAGTACAGTTATGAATTTTTCGTTTTCGATGGGAGGATCTCCCCTTAAATCCACAATTTTTTTAATTTTTTTTGTTTAAGTTTATGCATTAAATATTTATCTCAAACGGGTGGTTCACCTGGAAGTGTTTAATACAAGTGGAGATATCCCAGATCTTCTCCCTCTAACAGCTTTTGAAATTTAATTAAATAATAAATATTTTTATTCGATTTTGAAAGACAGTAATTTTACTCTTTTCAAATGATTTAAAATATCTAAGTACTAAGAGAAAGATCAGTTAAATATTTTTAGTTGAGGGTGGGAAACTTACTCTTTTAAATCCCCTTTGGAAATTAATGCTTATTTATGTTTCTTTTGATATCTTTGTGTTAAACATTTATCTCAAACGGGTAGTTCAAGCCAGTGTTGAATTCAGTTGTCAGAGAAATTAACCATTCCAAGCATATTTGGATTTTAATAATCTGAAATTTCTTTTTATCCGATTTTAAATGATAGGGAATAAAAATTATTATTTAATCACGATATCTTATTTATCCATTATTTATACCATTATTTATCCATTATTATATATATATTTTTTCAATTCGAGTAACTTAAAATAGTTAAATTCGTAGTAAAATTTCGATTTAGTGCTTTGAAAATATTCTGAGATAAAGAGAGGGGATGTTTGGAATGTATGAATTAAAATTTTCTGACCACAGTTGTGAAGGAGATTCTCCTTTAGGCCGTGGAAGATCGTAAAGAAACAATAGGTGCAATAACCAGACAGGTGAGAGATGTCAACAATAAAAAAAAACTCCAATATAAAGTACGAAGATTGACTTTATTCAATCATGATAAACACCGGGGAGAGGTACAGGCAGGGGACTACAGCAGACGCCTCCTTTTCGAGCAGCACCCAGAGAGAGCGTCAGAGACAAAGTGTCTTGACTACGCAACAAAAATTCACATGATTGGAGTGATACAATATCGCCAATATACAAGTATTTTGCGCCATGAACAAGGGAGAAACAAAAATTGGCTGGTAAAAGATTGGCCAAATACATGCAGTGAACTTATATGTATAATGTATTTGAATTGCGTAGGGGTCCCATATTTTGAGGTTACTAGATTCTTGTGGTATGGGAAATGAAAAGAGACACTGTACTTTGAAACAAATACGGTTAAGTAAAAACGTACAATGTTTCTGAATATAGACATAGGGGGAAGAAAAATCACAGAATCGTTAGGCGAAAGGGCATATGAAATTGCAGTTTCTGAAGCAGATGTGAGAGCAAAGCTCAGTTTGTAAACCGACTGCAGCTGCTACAAAAATATTCCCCATTATAATACATATGAATGTAACTGCCCGGATTTTAAGATACAGTGCGAAAATAAATTTAAAATGTTTTAGTATGAACTGTTATCAGTAACGTTTTTCTACAAGGTTAAATCTTGTGTGAGAAGTATCTCGAAGTAGAAATGGAAGCCATGATCAGCCAAAAGATGTAGAACATTTTTCTTTTTTTCTTTTTTTTTTCTTTTTTTCTTTTTTTTTTTTTTTTTTTAATCCATAATCCTGGAAATTAAAAAAAAAAAAAAGTTTCTCACGCATCGAAGTTATTTGATAATTACAAATCGAACGTCTTATCCCAAATCATATATTCCGGATGCAAGGTGGGACATGTATCATTTTATTCGGGGATAGATGCCTCAGCCAGTAACACTGTAGGATAAGTATGGTTGCAACAAACACCAACACATAACTTGATATCTGATTCAATAATATCTATTAAATATCTGACGAAAAATCTTTAGTATGTGTCAGAGTTGTGAAGGACTTGGACAAACGCGAATGCTTAGAATGGACCTTTGCTAATCCTATGCCTGACGCTGACTTTAGATCATGAAACTGGCAATGAGATGTGAATGGTGATCGTAAAGGCTCGTTTACACGGAGCGAGTTTACTAGCTACAAGCAGGCGAGGAATGTAGCGCACGAGTCAGCTAGCGAGATAGTGGTAGTTTACACAAGAACTTGTTTACTCGCTCAGTAGCCAACTCGCTATTGCATCATTTGTTGCGTTTTAAAGCATTTTTGTGGGTTTTTTCTTAAACCGTGTTTGTTTTTATATTAAATGGTGAGTTTTCCATTCTGTTTTTTTTTGTCTGTGTGTGAGTGTTAAATTGGAAAAATGAAGTGGATCGCAAATGATATTGCTGAGTTTTTAAATGTATACCAAGAGTACCATGTGTTATGGAACATAAAACACTGCAATACGAAATTAAAAGATGAAACTTGAATTTTATATTCTAATGGCCATATATGAAATTACATAAATTTTTAAGGTTTTAAGGCCCATGTCCATTATTGTAACGTTTAATTAGTCAATTTTCAGTAATGGACACCACATGTAATCATTGCTTAAAATGGAAATTCAGTGATGGTTACAGTGCAGAAAATCTTTTAACTGAAAACCTAATTAATCACATTTAACTTTTAAATTGCCCTTATTGGAATGTAATAGCACTAAAATTTCATAAATAGCGATTCTTTTAATTAATTTCATGTGGTTAATAAAATTTTCAATATGTTAATCAGATTTTTTTATAACTCTGCCCTGCTTAGTTTATCTGTCAATGAAACAAACCAGGAAGCAGGGAATATTGTTTAAGAGCATATGTAAAAGAGAGGCTCGTGGTACTCAACCCCTGCCCATTTAAATAAAAACAATTATACTATTATTTTAACACGATCAAACTGATTTGAAAAGTTATCAAACAAATCGAATAGTTCCAACAAAGCAAAAAAAAAAAAAAAAAGCACAGACAGGGAATCGAACCCAGATCCTTGGCAATCAGGGCCAATGCTCTACACTTTAAGCTAACTGGGCTGACAGCCAGTGAACATATCTGAGCGAAATATGCTCACCGTTTGTCGGCCCAATTAGCTTAAACGGTAGAGCATTGGCACTGTAAGCCAAAGATCTGGGTTCGATTTCCGGGCTAAGTATTTTTTCGCTCAGTTGGAAATATTAAATTCGTAAAAAAAAAAATAAGTTACTGAAGTTGTTAAAATTCTATTATTTCCTGTCGTAAACATTTACTCATTAATTTTCAGAAAAAAATTATTGTAATATTAATGAAATCTATGGTAGGGATTAAACTAGTAAATCTGCAGATCAGTGGACAGAAACGCCCTAGTTCTGAAGTTTTATTTTGAAATTATTTTATTTAGTATTTAAAACATTCAACACTCAATATGATTTCTATCACATTTGTAATACTAATTACTAAAAGTAATTTCAGGTAGTTTAACTGTGAAAAATAGTGGAAAATATACGAATCTACGCACTACCACTCCAAAACATTTTTTTTTTCAGATTTTGTTTTTCAATTATTACCTTCTAAACCCTGTACAGTCTCAATAACTTGATAACTGCAATTCCCCAACATTAGTATTTTTAACTGTCTATCTAAAATACACTGGTTTCCAAAAATTAAGGAAAAATTACAAAAGTAGCGTTTACTCAAAATGTTATATGTAGATTTTAATAAAACTAAGCCACAATGTACAACTCATATTAAGATATAAAATAATATTAAAAGAATTTACCAGATGATTGGGATGTTTAAGAAATTAGCACAATTATAAAATAAAGAAACAAATGTGTCAGTTAATTATAGGAAAAATATCTTTAATATGCAGTATGATCACACCTAGAACCAATATAGTACATACAGCGATGTGTTATACTGTCAAATATGTGATTTATAAGTTCGCTGGGAAGTGCGAGCTATTGCTCTAGTAAAGCAATTGTAACCGTGACCATGGACGGAAGAGGGGGATTGAGAGCAGCGACACATCTTCCTAAGGCATCCCAGACATGCTCGATGGGATTTAAGCCCAGTGATCGAGCTGGCCATTCCATGCGCTGAATTGTTTGGTGCTGAAGACAATCTTATACGACGTGAGCCCTGTACGGTCTAGAGTTATCGTCCTGTAACAGGAAATCATTACCTATTGCACCATCAAAAAGTCTCACATAAGCATCAAGATTGTCATCTCTATAGAAGTGAGCATTCACAGTTCCACGTGGAAAGACATGGAGGTCTGTTCGTCCACCGAAATACATAGCATCCCAAACACAGACACTGCCTCCTCCATACAAATCTCTTTTGCGAATGTTTGTCGGATGATAGCGGGTTCCCTGTTATCTCCAAATCAAACAATGCCTACTATCGCTTTGAAGGCTAAACTGGAACTCATCCGTGAAGAGAACACGCCTCCATTGATCAGCCATTCAGTGGACATGTTAACGTGCCCAATTTAAACGTTCAATTCCGGTGACATGAAGTGAGCGGAACACAAATATCGAGTTGCATCAAGTAAAGGCCACGTTCATAAAGCCCTCTACGCACAGTAGGCGTTCATATCAAACTTCCAGTGGCTGCAACAAGGGAGGCTCTAAGAAGAGAGGGGGCTGCTGTTCTATTCCTTCGTACACATAACCGAAAATATCGGTCATCGGTGCTTGTCGTAGCCCTTGTCCGTCCTTGGCTAAATCTTCTCGAGGCCAAACCAATGGTTTGAAATTGTTTCCAAAGCCTATGAACAGCAGAAGGACTCAAATTTAGCCATCTGGCCACCTCTGTCTGACTTAGACCTACCTCCAATCTCCCAATAGCTCTATAGCGCAGTTAGGCGAACGAATGATACCTCGAGATCATACTAATGAATTGGCTATCTCAGTTTTCTTATCTCATAATCACATCGACACCAGCAGCCGTACTCTCTAGCATGTATTTTTATGCTCCTCACACGTGGCGCAATCCGATTGCAACGCCACAAATTTTCATTTGTATTTTTATTCAACATCTTTCAGTTAGTAACATATGCAAATTTTATACGGATAGGTTAATGTTTGAACGAGTTATCGCTCTTTTTGTGATTTTTCCTTAATTTTTGGAAAGCAGTGTAATTAAAATATTCGCCTTGTGATAATTTCAGAGGTTATTTCAAACAGTGAATAATTCTCAAAAATATATTAATTATTGGTATCCTAATTGTTAAATTTGTTCGAAAAAATATATTTTGTTTCATTCACGCCAGCATGAACTACTTCAGTCGACATTATTTACTTACATAGAACCACGAACCATCGAATACTCACAAAGTTTCACTAGCAACAACGTTTACACACAGCTAGTTTACTAGCCAGGTAGCTAACACGCCAGCGAGGAACGAGAAAAGAAGCCGAGCTTTCAACTTTTTTCGCACTTGCTGAGCTGCCAGATAGTTCGCTAGTCAACGTGTTTACACGAGGCGAGTATACTAGCAGCCTTTGAATTCGCCAGCTTGTAGCTAGTAAACTCGCCCCGTGTCAACGACTCTTAAGAGCTGAGACGTAGAACAGGTGTAATGGAAGAAAGTAGAAGCGTGAAGGAGTGAATTCTGTATTTGTGAATTATAGTTTGATTCTAAAAGGATGTGCTGTTTTGGATCAATAAATTTGTCAAGTTTTTATCTGTGTTTGGTTTTAACGATTACATGGGTGTTGTGAAGTTATTTGACGGCTCCATTTATGGAAATGATATTCGGTTGCGAGTTTGTTGAATAAAGAACTTACATATCGGGAAAATGTTACTGGCGTAGATGGTACACCTCAACTATACCCCAGCGGCTAATGAAAAAGACGGGTCATATCGGGAAATAAAGCAAGGTGAGAAATTTTGTCTGTAAGTGACTTCCTATTTTAAAATTTGTTATTAGTTATTTAAATGTGCTATTTTGAATTGTAGTGTATTTCGGTGCAAACAAATGATGTGTGTTTGGTGAAATATAGATAGTAAATTTAAGGGGGGTACGTCAGTAAAAAAAAGAAAGAAAAAGAAGTGTAATTATTCAGAGCAATGATAGTAGATTTATTTGATGGTAATGTGGGAGGGGGTGAGATAACTGTTCAGACGTATAGTTATTTATGTAACATGTGAATTTGAGAACGGAATATATATATATATATATATATATTTGGAAGATGTGATAAGTACTGAGATGTTGAGACAGTTTATATATGTTCATGCGATTGCTTTGCATAAATTTTTATGTATTTTACAATATGGGTGAAATATGGTATAGCCGATTTGTATATATAGTTTTATGTATATTCGTGTTGAGGTTTATTGGTTTGGATACTGCGTTTATTAATTTATGAAATTCTTTGGAGCTGCTGTGAATTGGTTTTCTTTGAAATGATGTATATTGAGATATAAAATTGAGATATTTTGACATATGCTTTGATAAATTTTTTTGACAAACTGATTTTGTGAACTGATTATATGTATGCAGTGTACAGTAATATAAGAGCTTACAATTTTGCATAACAGATTTGTGGATTGTTGATACCGAGTTGAATTAAGGTCTTGCACGATTTGGGTGTGCAATTTTGAGACTTTTTTTCAGGCTGGTAAGAAGAATGGAAGGGGGAGAAATGACGTTTTTGGGGAAAGGCAGAAGGAGCATGTGGCAGATGGGTAGGGAGAACAGCCGAGTCCGGATGCAAGAATAGTTGATTTAAATGAATTGATTATGACAAGTAACAATTGTAAAGTCAAATTCGTGAGGGGATTGTTGGAAAAAGTTGTAGAGGCAAGATGTGCAAGAGGAGAGATAGTTTGAATTGGAGAAATAAATAATAGGGAAGAGTAATGAAAGTAAGGAATGTAAGACTTGAGTGGATCTCAAAGGGTATAA
This sequence comes from Maratus speciosus, assembly GCA_963932465.1. Taxonomy (NCBI): domain Eukaryota; kingdom Metazoa; phylum Arthropoda; class Arachnida; order Araneae; family Salticidae; genus Maratus; species Maratus speciosus. The sequence continues at coordinate 378,810,491 of OZ010795.1, forward strand.
TTACGGAATAGAGGTTACAAAGCTTATACCGAAATTTAATGTTACGGAAGATGACATTGTTTTGTATTTGTTCATTTTTGAACGGCAGGTGAAGAGGATTTGTTTGGACTCGAAACATTGGGTGTCAAGTTTGTTGGTGTTGTTGGCATCGCAATTTGTTCAGGTTTTTGCACGTGAAGCAGAGGAGAAATTTGAGGACTATGATTATATAAAAAAGATTTTGTTAAAGCGACATAGGTTGAGTCTTGAAAAATTCGTAAGAGCTTTATGGACCATCAACGAAACCCCGAACGGACATGGCGAGAATGGGTTGATGGACTGAAAATTGTCGATTTTAACTCTCTGAAAGAGTTGATGGTAACTGATCTATTAAAAAGAAGAGTACCGTATGAAATGGGAGAATATTTTGTGGATGAACGGCCAAAAATAGTGTCCCCCACTGAGTTGGCTAAGAAGCTTGATTTGTATGAAAGTGTGCGAGAGGACTGTAGGCGGAAAGTTAAGAAAGATAGATTTTTGGAGAGGAAAAGTAATTTTTCCTTTAATCCTAAGTATGTTGACAATAGGAAGGATGGTTTTGCACCATATCGAAAACGGGACTCTAGAGGTAATACTTATAAATCAAATACACAGATATATAATAAAACTAGGACCTCCCTCAGAGGGATTAGTCTGAGCGATATTACTGAGAACATAGATTTAATAATAATATGTGGAAGCAAAGAAAATGAGATGTTATCTTTAATTGTCCATATACTGCGAAAAATTGAAATGATGAAAATAAACGAATTGTAGAATTACAAAATCTTATATATAAATTCGTGTACACTGTTTAAAAAAATGGGAAATCAAACAATTCAAGACAGACATGCATGGATATAAAATTGAAAGTACGCAATATATTAAAAGTAAAATAGAAAATGAGACACTAATTTACTTATATCGGAATTTTAACTGTATAAAATGATGTCAAGAGGATAATCAGACGCTCCGCACCAATTTGAATAACTTTAAATGACAAATATATGATGTTTAAAAAGAATGGACTATAATTTATAGGGTGTGTGCTCCCCCGGATTAGTTAATAATTACAATATCTGTTTTCCACGGATGCAATGAGGTTGTCGATAACATTTAAGGAATTCTCTTCTCAAAATGTAATATAGTATCAATGTACCGAATACATCAAAAGTGGCATGCAATGCTTCGTTAGATTGTGTTTTAGATATGCTCGATCGGATTTAAATGATGAGTGTATGCTGGCCACTACATACGCTGTATTGTTTTGTTTTCAAACATATTCTGCACAAGTTGAGCTGTATTTAGCATGTATTAAATAAAAGAAATCGGCAATGATTACAACATAAAGTATGACACAAGATCTGAATATATCGTCTGCATAACTTTTGAGCTGTCAAAGTGTCATTTGTAGTAATTTACAAATCCATACATATTTATTCAGCAAATCATGCAAGCTAACATACGCCAATATGAACCCGATTACAAAATTTCACCAGAATAAGTTAATATATAAAAAATATACTAATGATAATTGAGAATATGACCTTATGATAAAATGTCTAGAAAAATGAATCGGATAAAAAATTCATATCACATTTAAAACGGCACTTCCCTCTGTTAGTGGCCTTGGCGAGAGAGAGAAAAGCCTAGAGAAGGAACACTTTAACAAGTACTTTCGGGCAACCTACTCACTGTTTCATACAGGTCTTTATTCAATATTTACAGAATTTATTTAATGCTAGGTGGGTAGTTATCAGTTTTGTTGCATTTAAATCGCATTTTTTGCAGCATTATGAAATATTTAAAGTTGCTGTACCTAATAATTCCAAATTAATGGTAATTGAGATCGCTTTCCGTTAATTTCATCTTTTTAAATTTTAAATTTTTTTGAAACCATTCATAGAGACAATTGTATATTTTAAAACTAACCCGAAGCAAAATTTCAAGATTTTGGGCTCAGCAGTAACAGAGAAATAGAAAATTTTTGAAAGTTTTTTTGTTTCTGCACTGTTTTATATAGCGACATTTTTAGAAATTGATCTATTGCGAGAATTTACGTCATGATAAATGCAGCCATGTCAATTTTCATGTTTATATTCCTAACAGTTCCATGTTCTTCGTTATTAGATCATCTTTAGATCTTTTTCCGCTTTGTTTAGTCTTTCTATTTTTTAGAATTCGTTCTACAACGAGCATTTACATCTTATTAATTACTACCATGCCAAAGTTCTAGTTTCAAACCCTAACAGTATCCCAAAAATTTCAGTATTCCAAATAAATCATAGTTTAGAACCTTTCTAGAAATTTTTACGTTTATCCGTCAAATTGAATCTTTTAGAAGGCATTTATTACGAGTATTTACATCTTAAAAGTAACTACCGCACCAAATTTAAAGTTTCTAACCCAATCAATATCGCAGAAATCACAATTTTAGAACTTTTTTGCTCCTGCAGCGTTGTAGTTTCTTGCACTGACATAAAATAGTCTTTTTTTCGGAGCAGAGATGGGCACCAACATTTTTTCAAGTTGGCTATGTAGTTTCAGAGATAACACCTCACAAACGTACAAGCATTAATAATATTATATACTTTATAATATTATAACGCTTTATAATATTAGCATTAGATGTACAGATACAAAAGCCATTTATCTGTTACAAACTAAAGTGCCGGCGTTGCCCAGAATTTGAAGGATGTTTGTTCTGAAAAATCAATTTCAAAATTTAACATACAACACAAAACAAACATTAAAAAAAGCAGTCGAAATGTTGTTCAATGAATCATATGAAAACGCTATATAAAAATGCATAAATATATATAACAGACGCAAAAGAATACAGCTATAAATGAACTTATTTCAATTTATAATTGGAGCAATAATGTTAAAATACGCCAATATTTCCCTAATCGGGTTTTTATCATACTTCAATACATTTTTCACACTCATATGACGTTATACTATATCCACCATGCTCTTCATATTTCCAATATGACGTAATATTTTCCTCTTTCACGTGGAAAACTTGAAATAGAAAAGTTATGAAGTTATATTCACTTTCATTTAAATTCGTCAAACCATTTATTTCATTTTCATATTTCACGTGAATATCTTGCAATAGAAAAGTTATGACGTAATATTCTCTTTTTTTTTTTTTTATTCGGCAAACTATTTATTTCATTTTCATTTTTCACGTGGAAATCTTGCAGTAGAAAATTAATTGTTGTAGTAATAATTTTATTGTTTTTTTTAATTGTTGGCAACTGCTATAATGAAAAATATTTAAATTTGATAAGAAATTGCTGTTAAATTGGTGGTTTTTTATTAATTAAAAATTAACTATAAGTTATTTAGATTCCGGATTACTTTATTTGTCTCGGCCATGTTTTAATACACATATACATATCTCTTCACAATTTTGGCTTCCAAATTGTGGATTTTTTATAGAATTGCAAACAGACAGATAGACAAGTTTCCATTTTTATATATCTCTCTATTCTATAAAATGTAACTAACGCTGTCTCCGCCGCCGCCGCCGGTTTTGAATTTTTTGTGACCGGAGGTCTTTCTTCGTTGATATTAAGAAAACTATTGCATACAAATATATGAAAATCGGTGGTATTATAGCGAAATGTTTGATCAACACACTAATGCATACAGTTTTCAAATCGAAGAATTATTTTAAGAGATATTTAATGCTAAAGTTGGACAAAATCGTTCCATTAAAAAAAATTATAAGAGCAAAAGCTATACATGGAAATGTAATCATTTTTAGATCATTTTATTCAATAGAAGATCCCGGTCTGCAGATTTCATTAATATATTTTAATTTGACTCATTTTTTGAGGTTTTATTTCTATTTTAAATTCAAATATTCAGCATTTTTACAGATATTTTTTACATATTTTTGAAAATGGTATTAATATAAACTGTTTCCAACTGTATAAACAGCGCAAACAATAATGTTTGCTTCAAATAAAAAAATTATTTACACGTTACTATTATAAACAGAAAAAAACTTCTAATTATAATTAAATAAATAGGTATAAAAAGCAGGTACTTATTGGAAATTACGCCATAAAAACTACATTTACATGTGAATTTTAAAAGAGAAAGGATATTGTAAAATAAATAAGTTAACATGCGTTAGAAATCTGAAATAGAACAAATTACGTCACATTACACTTATTATGCAAAATGAACAAAAAATAGTATTGCAAAACAGTTTAAATTTAAAAATTGCGCGAGACAAAATATTAGAGGTTAAATATGAGATTTTTTCAAAATTTTATTACTTGTCGTTTGATGTGAGGTGTTCAGCTATAAGTATGCAAATTTTTATGTTTCCAACATAATTAGGGGCTGAGTTAGAAAAATTGCTTTAAATACACAAGTTAGAGACCAGAGGGTTAAATATTAGACTTTTTCAAAATTTTATTATTTGCTGTTTGATGTGAGGTGTTCAGCTATAAGTATGCAAAATTTCATGTCTCCAACTTAATTAGGGGCTGAGTTAGAAAAATTGCTTAAAATACACAAGTTAGAGCCCAGAAGGTTAAATAATAGACTTTTTCAAAATTTTATTATTTTGTCGTTTGATGTGAGGTGTTCAGCTATAAGTATGCAAAATTTCATGTCTCCAACTTAATTAGGGGCTGAGTTAGAAAAATTGCTTAAAATACACAAGTTAGAGCCCAGAAGGTTAAATAATAGACTTTTTCAAAATTTTATTATTTTGTCGTTTGATGTGAGGTGTTCAGCTATAATTATACAAAAAGTCATGTCTCCAACTTAATTAGGGGCTGAGTTAGAAAAATTGCTTAAAATACACAAGTTAGAGCCCAGAGGGTTAAATAATAGACTTTTTCAAAATTTTATTATTTGTCGTTTGATGTGAGGTGTTCAGCTATATGTATGCAAAATGTCATGTCTCCAACTTAATTAGGGCTGAGTTAGAAAAATTGCTTTAAATACACAAGTTAGAGACCAGAGGGTTAAATATCAGACATTTTTCAAAATTTTATTATTTGTTGTTTGATGTGAGGATTTCAGCTATAAGTATGCGAAATTTCATGTCCCCAACTTAATTAGGGGCTGAGTTAGAAAAATTGTTTAAAATACATAAGTTAGAGACCAGAGGGTTAAATATTAGACTTTTTAAAAATTTTATTATTTGTCGTTTGATGTGAGGTGTTCAGCTATAAGTATGCAAAATGTCATGTCTCCAACTTAATTAGTCGCTGAGTTAGAAAAATTGCTTAAAATACAGAAGTTAGAGACTGGAGGGTTAAGTATGACTTTTTCAAAATTTTATGTTTTATCGTGTTATCGCAAGTGTTCAGCTATAAGTATGCAAACTTTCATGTCTCCAACTTAATTAGTGGCTGAGTTAGAAAAATTGCTTTAAATACACAAGTTAGAGCCCAAAGGGTTAAATATTAAGCATTTTTCAAAATTTTATTATTTGTCGTTTGATGTGAGATGTTCAGCTATAAGTATGCTAAATTTCATGTCTCCAACTTAATTAAATTAGGGGCTGAGTTAGAAAAATTGCTTAAAATACACAAGTTAGAGCCCAGAGGCTTAAATATTAGACTTTTTCAAAATTTTATTATTTGCCGTTTGATGTGTGGTGTTCAGCTATAATTATGCAAATTTTCAAGTCTCCGACATATATGGTTTCTGAGAACGGGCTCTGTGACAGACGGACAAACACACAGACAAAGGAATGAGACAGGTAGGGTTTCGTTAGATGAACGAAACTCTAAAAACATGCTGCGGATGACTGTAACAACATCCTAAAATTACATTACCATCAGCGATCTACCAATCCCGAATTTAGTTTATATTCGTTTCATATATTCTTATTCTTTTGTGCGGCCCTGTAAAATAATTATCAATATTATATACAGTAAAACCTCTGAATAGCGGACACCCCGAGAATGCAGAATTTGTCCTCTATTTAGAGGTGACCGCTACTGAGAGTAAAACATGTACAGTTATTTAAGAGTTGGTAATTAAAAAAATGTCCGCTAAATAGAGGTATCCGCTAATCGGGTGTGTCCGCTATGGAGGTTTTACCAGTAAAACTTCTGAATAGCGAACACCTCGGGAGGGAAGAATTTGTCCTCTATTTGGAGGTGTCCGCTACTGAGAGTAAAATATGTACAGTTATTTAAGGGTTGGTAATCGAAAAATTGCCCGCTAAATAGAGGTGTCCACTAATTGGTTGTGTCCGTTATGGAGGTTTTACTGCATAATAATATCATCCTTTACATGAAAATTGCATGCTGTATGATAGACAGACATACATCCAGAGAAAGTTAACCTCCCGGATCAATAAACACTCATGTCTTTTGTTTTAATCATCCACAATTGTATGTCATACAACATGCCAGATTTTATACAACAGGCTAAAAACGGTCACCGTGGTACGGAATACTGTATTATTATTTGTTTGCCCACCAAAACTGGTTGCCACGGGTTGTTGCAAGGTTTGTGATCACGTGGTTGAAACTGATCTATTCAATATTACTGCGTGCGTATTTTTTTTATTATTATTATTATTTGCTTCATGTGTTTAAACCAGTTGTCTACGAAAACATCAACCGGTGAAAGTGATGCACACCAAATTTCTGTGACGTATGCAGATAAATTGTGCTTTTTTAAGAGTTTTTTCTATATAATTTTTAAACGGTTTGGAACTTATTTTTCATAGTAGGTGCATTCAGTAGGCGACCATCATAGTTACCTTCTGGTGCAATCAGAAACGAAATCCGACAAATATTTTTTGAGTTATCCTTGACGAAATGTTTTTATTAAGCTTTTTTTTTACTAGGACATGGCGTTAATATCCATCGTAGTAGTAAAGTGTCCGGACAGTAATATTTCGCTGAGTATTAGCCTTCACTTCGCTCAGACAATTACTTGTTACTCGTGCGGAGGGAAAGGTGATAAGGCTCCATTCTATCCAAATAAGCGCAGTACTCCAGCTATACAGAGAGCACAGACAAATTCGTTGCAATCCGAAAGAAAAACTGGCGAAAACCAATCGACAATATTGACTGCCAGAATAACAATGCCGATATCCTCACATATACGAAGGGATGGAAAGTGTGACGAATTGGAAAGGGTGATAATTAAATGTGGAGGTAATGTTGTGGATGGAATATATGATTCCAGTGCTCAGATTTCGGTGATACGAGCAGATTTTTTCAAGGATATGACTGAGGAGAGAGAAGGAAGGATTGAGAAAACCTCAGCGTTTGGAGAGGGTGAAAGCACTCCATTAAGAGTGATACCAATGAGAATTGATGATGGAATCCATGGAGAATTTCCTGTAACTTGTGCTATTTCAGAAAAACTGGTAAATGATATGTTAATATGCCCAACGGCTTATGAAACGTTGAAGCATAATATTATATTGTATACTAAGGCAACGACTATCCCCAATCTGGTTGGCTATGTTAATTCGGAGAAGGAGAATGATCCACAGATGGAGTATGAGGTGGAGAGAGAGCAGGACATTAATTCTAAAGAAGATATTTGTGGGGATCAGGAAGTATATGACTTTGGTGAAGGAGAACAAGCCGGAAATAAAAATGATGAGAGTGAGGGAAGAATAAAGGAAAGTTTTCTCGAACTACAAAGATCTAATGATTCGTTCGAAAATATATCTGTAATGTCTAGAGATAATAAAAATGCTTACTTTATAGAGGAATAGATACTAATGCATTTGGAAAATGCGTGCGGTGAAGACGTGAAACAAGTAGTGTTGCCTGTGTGTAAGGGACAACATATTTTATCAGTTGCTCATGAAATTCCCTTGGTAGGCCACGTGGGAGAACAGAAGACGAAACAGAGAATCAAGTATTCTTTTTATTGCCGGGATTGAAAAAAGACATAATTTTTTTTTTCAAGTTGCAAACAATGTCAATTAAGAAGAACTATCACATATAGACATATATGTGATATATAGACCATACGTCCGTTTGTAAGCCCGGAAAACCCGTTTAAAGTGTGGAGTCTTGATTGTATTGCACTTTTAGAACCACCGTTTCATAGAGGACATAAATATGGATATCTGCTGTTGACCTGTGTACCAGGTGGGCCGAGGCGGTACCAGTTAAAAATATAACCCCAAAGACCACATGCGAAGTGTTAATGAAAATATTTACCCAAACAGGATTCCCAGTTACTATGTGCACAGTTCATGAACCAAATTTTACTTCACAATTGTACGATAAATTTTTGGATACTTTTGGGTAGTGCCCAGATTTTCGACGCCTGGACTTCCAGGGAGTATCGGAGTGGTAGAACGGTGGAATAATACGCTAAAAGACATGTTGAAGAAGAATATTCAGGACAATGGGCGTGATTTGGATTTGCATTTACCGTATCTGCTGATTGTATATAGGGAAATACCTCATAGTACTACCGGAATGTCACCTTTTAAGTTTGTGTATGGGCGGCTTCCTTCCGTACCACTAAAATTGTTGAGAGAGTTTTGGATTGGCAAGTTAAATATACCCCTGACCGCATCTCTTTCGATAAAGAAGTACACTGAGTTATTACTTGAGAAACTGGAGAATGGGCATAAGACCGCATCAGAGAATGCTGACAGAAATCAAGTTGATTATGTTTCTCGTTACAATCTTCGATCTCGAAAAAAACCTTTTGCGTTAGAGATCAGATGTTAATTTTACATCCTTCGTCGTCGAATAAATTGCAGAGATACAATTTAACTGTAACTTATGGAAAGGTTCTAGACATTTAAACGCAGATTCTATGTCAAGATTGACTTCTGATGAAGTTTAATTTGTAATTTAGTTCTTCATTTTGCCTTTTGGAAATTATTGGTTGTTCGATTTTATGATAACTATAACTTCGAAAAGTTGCTTGGTGTATGAGTTGTAACATAATTATTGGGTTTTTGTCGTGTTAATTTATAAAATTTATAGTGATGAATAGTATTGTATCTATATATGTATTTCTTGAGTTAGGTAGTTTAAATAGTTCCTAATGGGAAGTTCCACATTATTCTCACAATTGCTAATAAAAATGTGTGGTATAATTATGATTTTTATACTTCATTGTGACAAGGGTCACGAATGAGCTACTTTTAGGGAAAAGTTGTCAGAGTTGTGAAGGATTTGGACAAAGCCAAATGCCTAGGATGGACCTTTGCAAATTCTATGCCAGACGCTGACTTTAGAAAATGAAACTGGCAACGACATGTAAATGATGATCATAAGAACTGAGACATAGAACAGGTGTAATGGAAGAAAGTAGAAGCGTGAAGGAGTGGATTTTGTATTTGTGAATTATAGTTTGATTTTAAAAGGATGTGCTGTTTTGGATCAACTAATTTGTTAAGTTTTATCTCTGTTTGGTTTTAACAATTACATGGGTGTTGTGAAGTTATTTGACGGCTCCATATATGGGAATGATATTCGGCTGCGAGTTTGTTGGATAAAGAATTTGCGTATCGGGAAAACTTCACTGGCGTAGATGGTACACCTCAGTTATACCACAGCGGCTAATGAAAAGAAGAGTCATATCGGAAAAATACCGTATGAAATGAGAAAACATTTTGTGGATGTATGCCGAAAACTGTGTCCGCCACTGAATTGGCTGAGAAGCTTTATTTGTATGAAAGTGTGCTAGAGGACTGTAGGACGCAAGTTAAGAAAGATAGATTTTTGGAAGGAAAAGTAGTTTTTCCTTTAATCCTAAGTATATGGAAAATAGGAAGGCTGCTTTTGAGCCATATCGAAAACAGGACTCTAGTGTTAATACTTCACTATAATACTATAATCAAATACACAGATATATAATAAAGTTACCTGTTACACGTGCGTAGGGTACAATATATATATATTTATATATATATATAAACCGGGTCTCCTAAAAAGGACTGACTGATTTTAAAATTCAATAACTTGCGAACGGTGACACATATTTAAAAAAATTCTTGCAGGAGGGTTATGCATGAGGTCAAAAGTTTTTTATTCGATTTTAGTTCAAAGAAAAATTATTTGTATATTGTTGACGGGTGAGGAACATTATACAGGTATTACTGTTTTTCATGTTTTGAGAAATTTTATTTTGCAGGTTTGGGGGGGGGGGGGGGCGCACGTTTCTTCTGCATTCATGTATGTCAAGTTAATTTCTTTTGTTTTTATTTTAATGGCAATTTTTAAGTATTTTTTATAAAAGAGCTTTTTATTAAAACTTTTTTGTTTTAGTATGATAATTTTTGTATTGTTAATATTATGTTTTTTTGTTTTAATTTGGATTATTTTAGTTTTTTATGGAATTTGGATAATGAAATGACAATAGTTTTTCAGTATTGAATGCGGGATGGACGTGTGTTCAGAAACCTGCAAATATTAAAAGTGGGGGTGGAGTTAATTTTTTGTCTGTCCTCCCACTGAAGAAGAACAGACTGTTTTTGTTTTTTTCCTGTCTTTCTTGTTTTTTTAAGTATTTTATAGTTAAAAAATTTTTGCAGATATACACCTTTCTTTTGGAGTTATGGTGTTTTGGCATTTTGAAATGGTGAAGTATATTTTATTGCATTTGACATGTGCTGCTATAGCGCCCTTCATGCGGTAATTTTTCATTAATTTTGAAATAATATATATATACGCTTTAGGGCCAAAGGTGACCGGTCACTTGCGATTTTAGACATTTTGTTAAATATTTAGAAAAATACATGAGGAATTAACCTGAAACTGCAGGTGTCTAAACAGTATAGTATAGGTCATATATTTCCGCGAAGATATTTTCCCAAAACCACATAGGGGACCGACAACAAATTGAAAAAAAGGAATATCTTTTTGATAACCCTGTAAAAACTAATGTAGCAAAAGCGTTCAAACTCGAGATTCTTAATAAGTGGCTCATTGTAATATACTGTGTTCATTTTTATGAGGATAGCATGTATACTCGTAGAGAAATTAAGGTTTTTATAAAAACAGTTCCAAAGTTCGGCAAGTTTTTTGCTTATAATTTCAGAGATCTTAATAAAAAAAAAAAGTTCTTTTCAGAAAATATGACAAACAACATTGAAAAAAAAATATGAGGGATTATGTCCAAATATAGTAGTACGTGCAATATTGTGTACGCTATGAACAGACATTTCATACAACCCCTAATATTTTTGCTTCTTTTGGGGAACAAAGGATTTCGAACTTATTCTATCGACGATAATTTTCTGAATTTTCAAGCTATGATTTTTAGACTTTCACAAATGTTGCTCTATATACTTAGCTAATACATTATGTATATTATATTTTATTGCGTTCGCGCATGCGCAGTGAAACATTGTTTAGTGAACCTGCTCATTTTTCAACCAATTTTTATTATTTTTTAATTCTGATTGCAGAGTATTGTGCACATTGTTGTTTGTCATATTTTCTGAAAATAATTTTGTTTTATATTAAAAACTCTGCAAATTATAAGTAAAAAACTTGGTGAAATTTGGAGCTGTTTTTATAAAAACCTTAATTTCTCTACGAATATACCTGGGTCAATCTATTTCAAGTGGTCCAGAAAATGTCATATTCGTTGCTCAACCATTTTTTTAAAAATCTTAAATTTTTTGTACGACAACACTAACATGATGGCAGTTCAAAATGACTATTATTTTAATTTTATTAATTTTTGTTTGTGCATGCCGGCCATCTTTGTTTCATCGTTTGCAGCAATTTTCTCACAAGAAGGGTTTACGGAATTGTAAATAATTTATCGTTTATTTATCCAATTCAAGTGCGGATTAAAGCAATTTGTACAGAATACATTGGGCTAAAATTTTGTAATGGAGTAGTTTCCGAAAATAACTGCTTATTGGTAAAATTTAAGAATAAAGTTTTAGTTTTTTTTCAAAATTTGTCCGTTTACAAGAGTAAATTTTTCTAGCAAGGAAAACTGTCAACATGACATAATTTTTTTTTTACAAATAGGCCGAAAATACTTGTACTCACACGCCGAGTTCCAGATCTGGGATTTGCTTTCTCTTCGCTAAAACAAATCCCAATTTTTTCAAAAATGACAGAAATTGCACTTTTCAGGCTTTGATATCTCTGGTGGGGCACGAGATAAAAAATCTGAAATTTCTTTTAATAAGAGTATTGTATGGTAGTGTTATGCACAAGAAATTTCAAGATGGAGATTTGACTACAAGCTGAGGTATGTCAAGGGCAGCATGTCAAAAACAATACTGACAAACTATTGTTTTGTTGTAATCACAGCTAAGTATTTATCTCAGAGTATCATTTAAATTTATTTTTTAGATTATCTTTAAATAATAGTAACAGAAAATAAATCTTTTGCAATTAATTTAAAAAATAATTATGCCTAAGGCTTACATTTTGTATGGTATCAGTAATTTTTGTTCTAATTTTAGTAACTAAAAGAAACCTCAGCACTTTTACACACACACACACACACACACACACATATATATATATATACAAGACCTGAGACAAAAGCAGAATAGGGAAAGAGAAAATCTGTTAATGTTGGCATACTTGTTGAGACATGATGAAACGTGTCAAAACACATTCCTGCTTGTTGGTTTAAAAACCACAATTTTAATGCTGCTTGCCAGTCCCTGAAACTTGTTCCTACCATAAGTATGTTCCTGTAAATGAAACATTATGCGATGTTATCATGCATCAGCCTCAATTAATTTTCAGAAAGTAAAGATACCCAAAGCCTTTTCAAAATTTATACTGCAGAAAAATCACATTTTTTCATAAGAAGTAAGCTAGGAATTATTAATGAATTGAGACTTGCACATAGTGATTTCAAAGTATATTTCTATGAGCCAGCAGGGCCAAGATCTTCTATCAAGTTATCAAGAGACGACAAGACTTGGTTCCTACAAATAAAATTTTGAGAAAGATCAAAATTGTGGTTTTTGAACCAACAAGCAAGAATGTGTTTTGAAACGTTTGATCATGTCTCAACAAGTATGACAACATTAATAGCTTTTCTTTTTCCCTATGTTGTTTTTGTCTCAGGTCTTGTATAAAATTTTTTTTTCTTTATGTAAAAGTGCTGAGGTTTCTTTTAGTTACAAAAATTACTGAAACCATACAAAATGTATGGCCTTAGGGATAATTATTTTTTTATTAATTGCTAAGCTTTTCAAAGGGCTTTATTTTCTGTTACTATTATTTAAAGGTAATCAAAAACATAAATTTAAATGACACTCTGAGATAAATACTTAGCTGTGACTACAACAAAACAATAGTCTGGCAGTATTGTTTTGACATGTTGCCCTTGCCATATCTCAGCTTGTAGTAAAATCTCCATCTTGAAATTTCTTGTGCATAACACTACCATACAATACTCTTATTAAAAAAAAAAAAAAATCAGATTTTTTATCTCGTGCCCCACAAGAGATATCAAAGCCTGAAAAGTGCGATTTTTGTCATTTTTGAAAAATTTGGGATTTTTTTTAGCGAAGAGAAAGCAAGTCCCAGATCTGGAACTCGGCGTGTGAGTACAAGTACTTTCAGCCTAAAGGTAAAAAAAAAAATTATGTCATGTTGACAGCATTCCTTGCTAGAAAAATTTCCTCTTGTAAACGGACAAATTTTGGGAAAAAACTAAAACTTTATGCTTAAATTTTACCAATAGGCAGTTAGTTTCGGAAACTACTCCATTACCAGATTTTTAGCCGAATGTATTCTGTACAAATTGCTTTAATCCGCAGTTGAATTGGATAAATAAACGATGAATTATTTACAATTCCGTAAACCCTTCTTGTGAGAAAATTGCTTCAGACGATGAAACAAAGATGGCCGCCATGCACAAACAAAAATTAATAAAATTAAAATAATAGTCATTTTGAACTTCCATCATGTTATATTTGTTGTATAAAAAATTTCAGATTTTTTAAAAATGGTCGAGCAACCAGTGTTGGACCACTTGAAATGGATTGACCCACATGCTGTTCTCATGAAATTGACACAGTATACTACAATAAGCCCCTTCATAAATAATCTCGAGTTTGAACGATTTTACTGTATTAGGTTTTACAGGGTTATCCAAAAGATATTCGTTTATTTTTAATTTGTTGACTGTCCCCTATTGTGTTTCGGGAAAAAATCTTCGCGGAAATATATGATCTATATTATACTGTTTACACATTGTAGTTTCATGTTAATTACTCATCTATTTTTCTAGATATTTAACAAAACGTCTAAAATCGCAAGTGACCGGTCACCTTTGACCATGTAGTGTATATTGAAACAAATGTTTTGTCGTATTTTAAAAACATTTAAACTTTGTTAGTTTTTGCCACTGTTATCTAGGAACAGTTGACTCCAGTCAGAAGAGTCTTGTAAGCGTCAGTAATTACTTGTTTTCTTATTCTAGCTTTACTGATGATTAGATTTGTTTTATTTGTATGGAATTTGTTACTTGAAATTTCTCTTACCTAATCTGATGATTCCTTAAATTTAATATGTCAATATTTGTTTTTAAAAGGTACCAATTCATGTCAATTTAACGAGCGTTACGCTACCATAACCTCTTTTAAAAACTTGGGTCATACTTTATGTATTACATTTCTGTCGTGAAGAGACAATTCCAGAGATATATGTTATGACTGTTTAAAATTTTAACTTTCGAAGACAATCCTTACAGGAAATACTCATCGTATCCTCTGACCTAAAATGCTTTAAACAAATGATGTGACTCTTGATTTGATTCAACACATTCAACAGCGTTTAACATTTTTATCGAGTTTCAGATTTAAGGATGAAGGGATTAATAACGTTAGAGTAACTGTTTTGAAAGATTCTTTATACAGTAATCTGTATGAATCGTATATATAATAAAACGTGTAAAACGACTAAATCTGTACTTATTTGTATTTTTTATATGAATTTATACGTTTATTTGTGTAATTTGTATTTTTTATATGATGAAAAAACTTCATTTATTATTGTTTAGCGTGGGTTATTTTCCATAATAAGTATTATGTTTTAAATTTTAATTATAGATTTGAGTAAAGGATTTATTTACTTTTATGTATAATTTCAATACAGAAAGGCCAAACTGCAGGAGTTAATGGGCTGTGCATACAGTGGGGGCTATCAGCAACAGAATCGGACAGTAATCAGTTGGCCTTGAGCCTTTGCAGCGCAAGGATCGCTAGAGAAGCAGACACATGTGTAAAATTGGCTTTAGGTTTTCAGGATTCAGCGTTGTGTCGAGCAGCGATATGCCATAAAGCTTTGTGTAAAACTAAACAAATCACTTAGAGACGCTTGCCATGTTACAAGAAGGCTACTGGAAGGATTATTTGTCCAAGGCGTAAGTGTGTAGGTGGCACAAATGCTTCAAAGTCCGAAGAGAGAACATCGATGACAAACAACACGCAGGGACTCCATCAAGTTTTCGAACTTCAGAAAATGTGACAAAAATTAAAGCGATTTTGGACTCTGATCATTAGACGAGTGTCCGAAGGATTGCGGAGGCATTAGGACTTTGGCTCGACTGTGCATCAAATCGTCACAGAAGAACGTCAAATGCGGAAGATTTATGCCAAGCTGGTTCTAACAAATCTTCAAAGTGATTAATTTACTGATAAAAAACCGCGACGCAACACTGGCCTAACCATAGCACAGCTCCGATTTGTCACCGCAGAACTTTTTGTATTCCCTCTGTTAAAATCCTATTTGAAATGTGAGAGTTTTGACAAACTTGAGAACTTTCAGAAAAACGTAAAGCGCGTTCTGAACAGCACACCAGTTGAAGACTTCCGGGAGGGCATAAATGAGTGGCAGAGTGATTGGCAACGGTCTATAAATGCAGAAGGAGGCTATTTTGAAATGTCTCTAAAATCATCTTCAAAGAAACGAATTTTCTTGAATCAGCCTCATTTTTTTCTGGACAGACGCTGTATCTTACTTTTAAAAATAACTTATTGTGTTAAGTATTTGAAGACCGAATTATTTTACGCTATTTACTGCCACGATCTTGTCTGCTTTTGTTTTAATGATTTTCTGTAACGGACCTCATTTCGTTATGTTACCTTATTATCTAACAGTATATTTAAAATTTTAGTGACCGCTTTAATTTAACTCTTTATTTACAGAAATTATAAAACAACATAATAAATCAGGCGCATTTGTTTAAATATAGTATTGTATTTGAACATCCGTTTTTCATAAATTTGTATCTTATAATCGTAATATTTCGCAAAAAAGTTTTTTGAATTAAGAAATTTTACTAAGTTTTAGTCTTTCTAGCGATTAAAATAGATATGCAATTGAATACAATGCAAAGTTTAAGTAATGAATTTAATTTACTTAGCTTATATTCCGCAAAAAGAATGAAATGAAGTCATATTAAAAAATTCAATGAAACTGCGATGCACAAAGCAAATATATCAGCGGATTACATCTCTATCTTAAACTAAAGATACTAAAGACTAAAACTAACCGATTCACTGAAGACATCTTAATTATAAAACCTGTCTTCATGATTTAGTCATCTAAACGCAAACAAATTATTTTTAATGTTTACTGCATAACATTCTCGATGCTTTTTAATTTTTTTACCTGAAAATTTACGTTGATATTTTACAGCATCTGTTTTAGAAAATTCACAATTTACTATTTTTAAGGATAAAATAGTTGTAAAATTTCTGACGTGCTAAGAAAGTCTTCAAATTTGTAGATTAGGATAACCGTTCAACTTATTTGCCGATCATTGCTAAACATGGCGATTTTTGACTGTTTTCTATTGTTTCGAATTTTATTGTTAAAATTTCATATATTCAAACACATATTATTTTTTCAGAACCAATATGTAATAGCAAAGAGGAAAATCAATGTTTGAAATATTTGTTACTATGTAGTTGTACACATAAATATTTATTTAAATATTTACACAGTATTTATCTATGTATTTTTAAAATTTATGAAGGCATCGGTTAGAAGGACACAAACTATTCTGAAGCTTTCAATGAAAATTATATACAGAGCAATTAAAGTTTAATTTGTATTCTAATTCACTACTCTGTTTAACAGCACAACTACAGCTTAATGATTTGAATTATCATAGTATTGTTTCTGAATCCTTCTTTACTTTTTATTGAAGAGTGAGAAAGGTACAAATCATATCTACAGATTTATTTATTTATATTGAAAAAATATGTTATTTATACCAAAATTTCATAGCATAATATTTTACGAAATAAATGTTTCAGAAATGTTTATACTCAATGACGTATGGGTGATAACTATAATGAACAAATCCTTCATTTTTAAGAAGTAATTTTATCCATTACATTTTTTTTGCAAATGCTATCATTAGATTCACTTCGTTAAATAAAACATTTATGAACTCGTTAAAATGCAATTTATCAGGCATAATCATTTCAAATCTTCAGGCATGACTGCTTTAGAATTGCAATCAAGCAAATAGCTGATTTTATCATAGCATGGCCTGTTAAGCATGGTAAACCATGACATTATAATGTTCTTCGTTATAAAAAAAAATAGGATTTTGGTTTCACTATTTGTAATTAATGATGTTCATTCACTAAACTAGATTTTGTTACACACTGATGTCACATTTTTGCATACATACTTTTCTTAGTGCAGCATTTTTAAAAATTATTATTGCATGTTTTTTTTTTTTTTTTTTTTTTTTTTTTTTTTTTTTTTTTATAATACTTAATCCCGATTATCTAATCTCATTCAAAGGAAAATGAAGTTTTATTTTAAAGAGGTGGAAATATCATATTGAAAACATTGCCTTTTGAGTTTTATAGATAACTAAATTTTGAAATATATTTAGCATTGCATTCGTCCAATTTTTGTTTAAAGTATAAAAGAGAGATACTCAAATATATGTGTTTTAAAAGTTTATTAATCATTCAATTAAAAACGTATTCTAAGAACATAAGACTAAGGTGGGTTCGCCCGATTAAAAAATAAAATGATATTGTATTTATACAGAAAACTAATATTAAAAATCGTTTTTTTTTTTTTTTTTTTTTTTTTTTTTTTTTTTTTTTTTTTTTACTAAGCTGAAATTTTAATTGCTGACATTTTATTCAACATGGCTTAAGGGGAGGAGGAACCCTAAAAATCATTTTTTTTTATTTTTTGTAAATTTGACTTTAAATATTACTCAAGGGTACATCATATGCATTATGGCATCACAAAAAAAATATTTTTGAGTAAAAAAGGGAATTTTACGCGTCGTCTTAGAAATCTTCGAAATGCCCCCTGCGCGTTCCATATCAATGAAAATCCCCAATATTTTTTTTTATAAAAGTTTGGTTTATATATATATAAATAAAACTGTGCATCGAATTTCATATATTTGAATATAAAGGTAAAAATAAAATGAAAAATTTTGAAATTTTTTCGAAAAGATTTCAAAATTTCATTTTTTTTTCTTTTCTTTTTTTTTTTTTTTTTTTTTTTTTTTTTTTTTTGTAAATTTTACTTTTAATATTATTCAAGGGTACATTATATGCATTATGGCATGCATTTATCACAAAAAAATATAAAAAAATGGAATTTTATGCTTCCTCTTAGAAATCTTCGAAATACCCCCTGCGCGTTCCATATCAATGAAAATCCCCAATACTTTTTATAAAAGTTTCGTTTACATGCACAAATAAAACTGTGCATCGAATTTTATATATTTGAAAATAACGGTATAAAAAATTTCAAAATTTTTCATTTTTTTAAACCTTTATATTCAAATATATAGTTAATATATTTGATACAGTTGACTAGTAGATTCGATGCACAGTTTTATTTATATATATAAACCAAACTTTTATGAAACATATTGAGGATTTTTATTGATATGGAACGCGCAGGGGGCATTTCGAAAATTTCTAGTACATGCGTAAAATTCCATTTTTTTTCTCAAAAATAATTTTTTTTTTTATAAATGCATGCCATAATGCATATAATGTACTGTTGAGTAATACTTAAAGTGAAATTTACAAAAAATAAAAAATTGACTTTTAAGGTATGTAAGGTCTCTCCGTCTCCTTAAAGGCGTAAGACCAACAGAGTGAAAAGGTGTTAATCCTGGACATGAATCAGGGTCATTAGCATAGCGAGCCAATATTTTCTCACTGAGATACATGGAAGATTCCAGCTTTGTACTTCTCACTATACAATTAAAATTTTAAATAAATAATAATAAGATTGGGAACATTTCTACAACCATTGTCTAATTATATATGTGTACATTATTTTTTACGTATCAGATATAATTTCATAAAACATTTATGGAATTTTAAGTTAAATACCCTTATTTTGAATTTCACAAACACAAAATTTGTGTTAAAATAGAAATTGAAGCCTTTGTGATGTAATAATAAAAAGCAGGAAACCAACGTTTAAAAATGCACAAATAATACGTGAAAAGCAGCATACAGCTGTTTCGAATCTAGTAGCAGGATTTATTTTTCAGTGCAAGATACACTTAGTCGTTTCATCTGCTTCTGTATCATTGGTTGTTTTGGCGCTATCGCTACCCGTATCGAGTATAAAAGCCAGCACGTCTCTGTCTTTTTGCTCAGTGTTGCTTTTTCCAGCATGCCGTGTCATGCTCTATCTTGCACTGAAGAAGAATCTCGCTAGTAGATTCGAAACAGCTGTTTTCTGCTTTTCACGTATTATTTGTGCATTTTAAACGTTGGTTTCCTACTTTTTAATAAAGAATTTGTGGCCAGGACTGGAAATGTATTAGTAGTTCGAAGCACATCTTAGTGAGTTTCTCCCCGAAATTTCATTCCTTATCCTTCTATATATATATATACAGGGTGATTCAGCTCGTCGGTGACAAACTTTAAGGATCGATAGAGCACACCTAGACGAACATTTTTGAATAGGGAATGTAGGGTCCCTGACGCGATGGTAAGGCGCTAGGCGCTTTCGAAAATTTGGGTGCCGAAATTCGAAACGTCATAAAAACTAGGGAAATGGTTAGATTTTCTTGCTTGTTGCGTCGAAATGATTCTGTTTGTTTAGACTTTCTTCAGTATCAATTTGATAAGCGTATCTCTTAAAACATGGATAGGGGGCGCTGCAGACTTTGGAGAGCTAGACAACAACTTTAAGCCCGTTATTTTGATAATTTAACACATGCTCGCCAAAGTTTATACTCTAACTTAAAGTTTGAACCCAAAAGTAGAGCCCTGCAAAAAGCGTAAGAGCCGGAATAAAATGTCAAAGTACAGGGTGGTCGAAACTCGAAGGCTCCTAAGAGATAAACAAACAGATTTCTTGACTTATGGCATGCATTTTCATGATTCTGTTTGCTGGGGCTCTCTGAAACTCAGTTGAACGGTACAAAAAGAAACATCGATAGGGGGCGCTTTGGGCAAAAAACATAATTCGTTGACATTTCGGACGCTAACTGGAAACGGGGCGCTACGATCAGTTAGTAATAATGAAAACACATTTTCTACCTCTGCTCAACACTTCTGAATAAATTTAGACCAAAAACATCAATGATACTGGAAATTTATTTACAAAAAATAACACTACAGAAGATGCTCGAAATTTCGACCTTGGGCCATGATGCAGGCTTCGCACCTCCGTCGCATTGAGGAGTGTGTGTTTTAACAATGCCAGGAGTATCTCTGATCTGCCCTGCAGCTGCCACAATGCGCGCCACAAGTTCTTCAGCACTGCTGACAGGTGTATGGTATACCTCGGCCTTCAGGTAACCCCAAAGGAAGAAATCCAAGCAGGTGAGGTCTGGTGATCGGGCAGGCCAGTGAACTGGACCCCCACGCCCGATCCACCGCTGGCCATACCTTGCGTTTAGATGGAGACGCACGTCGTTCGTGTAATGGGCCGGAGCTCCATCGTGCTGGAACCACATCTGGCGACGCGAACCTTCGGGTACGTGCGCCTCATCCAGAAGCTGCGGCAGCACTTGATCCAGGAAAATCAGGTAATTTCCACCTGTCAGCCGTTCAGGTAACAAATAAGGGCCAATGAGGCAATCCCCCAGAATGCCGGCCCACACATTTACTGAGAAACGCTCCTGGGCTGCTCGGCTTCTGGTTTCGTGTGGATTTTCATCACACCACACATGACTGTTGTGGGCGTTCCACATTCCCTCCCGGCTGAAGGTGGACTCGTCCGTAAACAAAATGCTGTTTACAAAACGGGGATCCCTGGATCTCATCGCCAAGTACCATCTTGAGAATTCCACTCGAGGGCCAAAATCCTGCTCTCTGAGCAACTGCACCCGCTGGATGTGGTAGGGGTGCAGATTCCGGGAACGTAAGATGCGCCACGCAGTTGCTTGCGAAATGCCAACATGTCTGGCGATATCTCTCGTGCTAAGACCTGGGTTGTCCTCAACCAGGTTAAGCACAGCCTCTTCGTTGTCGGGGGTGCTCACTGATCGCTCCCGTTCAGGCCTGCCTCCGTCGAAAGATCCCGTTGTGGACAACCTCTGGTGTACTCGAGCGAAGAAGGCATGGCAGGGGATTTGCCTGTTGGGGTAACGCTCGGCGTACAACCGCTGAGCGGCTCGTCCATTACAACCAGCAGCGCCATACGCCAAATGCATGTCAGCCAATTCAGAGTTTGTGTACCGTTCCATCCTACTACCGATCTGCAGACAAGTAACCCGAAGCTTATGTAGGTACCGCACGTTCAAAAAACGTGTCTGCGCATACAACTACGTCATCTCGCGTTGTCGTCTACGCATTACGTATCTTTTGCATATCGATATGGTACGATATCTTTTGCATAAATCAGCAAAAAGCACCTTATGTAAATTTTATTGCGCGCATTGTGCATGATTGAAACCAGCTATGTTTGTTAAAAAAAACAAACAAACTGCAGTTTTAATAGCTTCTTATGATAAGTAAATTACTCTCTTGTTTTGTTTCTAACTGATCGTAGCGCCCCGTTTCCAGTTAGCGTCCGAAATGTCAACGAATTATGTTTTTTGCCCAAAGCGCCCCCTATCGATGTTTCTTTTTGTACCGTTCAACTGAGTTTCAGAGAGCCCCAGCAAACAGAATCATGAAAATGCATGCCATAAGTCAAGAAATCTGTTTGTTTATCTCCTAGGAGCCTTCGAGTTTCGACCACCCTGTACTTTGACATTTTATTCCGGCTCTTACGCTTTTTGCAGGGCTCTACTTTTGGGTTCAAACTTTAAGTTAGAGTATAAACTTTGGCGAGCATGTGTTAAATTATCAAAATAACGGGCTTAAAGTTGTTGTCTAGCTCTCCAAAGTCTGCAGCGCCCCCTATCCATGTTTTAAGAGATCCGCTTATCAAATTGGTACTGAAGAAAGTCTAAACAAACAGAATCATTTCGACGCAACAAGCAAGAAAATCTAACCATTTCCCTAGTTTTTATGACGTTTCGAATTTCGGCACCCAAATTTTCGAAAGCGCCTAGCGCCTTACCATCGCGTCAGGGACCCTACATTCCCTATTCAAAAATGTTCGTCTAGGTGTGCTCTATCGATCCTTAAAGTTTGTCACCGACGAGCTGAATCACCCTGTATAAAGTAATACTTTGGAAATGGAGCAATGATAATGTGCACAGATATCGCGAAAAGAATCTGATCGGTCAAAGTTTTATGACGCTATAAGAGGGGTATGGAAACGCGAACCAATTACGTCTGGTGTTGATAGAAAATAGGGATTGCTTCGCGATACAGAATGGAATCGCGAAGCGATTACGGGGGGTAGGGGGCGTAGCGAACAGGGAGCGAAGACTCCCTAGTACTAAAAAAAGTATGTTATTCTGTTCATATAATTTTAATATTAAGGAGAGTATTTAACAGTACAAGAAACTGAGATAAAAAAGATTTAAAACATCGATATTCATACAGGAAAAAAAAAATCATTTACTACATTAAGCATAATTTCAAAAAACTTTGATATGTATGTGACGATGATAATTAATATCTTTTTATATAACGATACCTCTACAAATGTCTCTTTGTTTTTCTAAAAGCTTTTAGAACTATAATATAATCTCAGTTAAAACTATTGTCACACATTTAATAAAAGAACTTAATCCCAAAAATCCCACTCACTTCTTACTGGATTAGCGGTTAGCCAGAACCTTGAATTTTGAAGCATCAGTGATACATTGTACTAAAAAAGGAAACGACGCAATTAGTATTTCTTTTATTTTTGTATATTGGCGATCATTAAAAGTAATTAATACTTTGAAAGAGGCTTCTAAATTGTATCAGTCTACTGATATGTATTTTTTTAATTACTCCCATTATTTAATAGTACAGGATACCGGGATAAAAAGATTTCACTTACAGAGATCATAATAGGTAACAGTTTAAAATCTACTATCTGAAGCAATAAACTATTATGAAAAAAAAAAAAAAAAAAAAAAAAAAAGCAATTTAACAAATTACAACGACCATTTGGAAAATGATTTTTTCAAAGACTAAAATTTAAGTCATAAAAAATCGCACGGAGTTGATCATACATTACGTACACGATGAATTAAAAATTAATAGTGTTATTACACGTAAAAATTGCAAGCTATAAAAATCGCCTGCGACTCGTCAGATTTCCTGAAACTTACGTATTATCCACCAGAAACTCACGTATTATCCAAGCATTTCATTGGCTGTTCGGGAAAAGGCTTTTCCATCGTCAGATTTCTTGGAAATGTGACGACCCATTTTAAATGTAATTCCATTCTTAAACATCTAAACATCCCACAAAATTACGTTTTACACCGTCTTATAGACGAAAAATGTGCTTTTAAACGCAATTTGTTTGAAAGCTGTATCTCAATTTGTTTCTGAGTTATTAATTTGTTTTTGTGGTTTTAATTACTTTTTTGTCATAGTGGCAACAGAAGTATCCATCTCTGTTATAAGTAAAGGGAAAATATAGATTACTGTATAGACCAATCAGAAAACGAATAAAATGCGGATTCAACCAATAAAACGGCTCAGATATGATTTTGATTTCCTACCCTGACACAGAACAATAACCATTTTTCCAAATGGTTAAGAAATGTTTAAATTCAAGTGGTGGTGGTATTTTATGCCTATGTGTTTAGGATAAGATGCTTATTCAAAATATTTTCATGAATGCTAAGGAAACAGAAGACTCTAAGTTGAAAATATACAATATTCATTACATTTATTGTCTGCTGACAATAAAACTATCAATCCAATTTTCCGTAAAAAGCTCTCATTTAATTTTCACTTAGCAGACTCTAATGCGTTTCGTTTTGAATTTTTAAGAAAAAATTATTCTGAAAAATATAAAAAAATTTCATCCCTCTGAGTGTAATAAAGAAATCATGTTTGATCGAATTTATACAGAAAAGCATGCTTGCCAATCTTGACAGAACTAAAATAAAACGATTATGTGTAGTCTGTCATAACAAAAAAATCACAATGTATACGACATGGCTATTTATCGAAATTTTAGCAAATATGAATTATATTTTCCATAAAGAATTGGTCCTAATGGACACGAATGTACATAGAATGTGCGTAATGTACATCGTTCCTTCTTCTGTTCTGGTATCGTTAATGGAAAAAACGCTACATTATTTCTATTTTATATTTTCCTACAGAGTACAACAATTTCAACGTTAAACTGAATACGTGTTATTTTGTTTCACTGGCATTTCATTCAATATATACAATCATTGTCTGATTTTATCCTGGTGCTATAGTGTTTTGCGGTAAATAGAATTAATCTCAATGGACAGCAATTATATAGGTAAGTTTACTAAATGTGTGTGAGTGTTTTTTTTAAGCACCTATCGGCTGTATAAATAAAATTTTATTTTGAAAGTAAGTTGCATTTTATCGGACATCTTGATGCGAGTCCAATGTTTAAAGTCTATCTTTCAATGGAATAGTAACATGTCAACAATTTTCTTTTGTCGATATCTAATTCTTGTTCTAGAAATTGAGACGACAGACTGTAAATTAAATTTCTTATTCTTTCAATATGTTCCAAAACGCTTTTGGATTATTTTTAGGAGGATTTTTTAGGCTTATTAACCCATGACCCGACCCGAACCCGAAACCGGGGTACAACAGACCGTACTCCGAACCAAGCATGACAAAATAATTTCAGTCTACAAGCAACCCGACCCAAATCTAAAAATTGAATTTGAAAAAAACTCGGAATCTTAACCGACCCAAATCTGAACATAGCAAAAATATTCCAATGAACCGTAACCATATCCGAACAAGACAAAATAATTTCTGAGGCCATGCAACCCGACCCGATACTAAAAATTCTATTTGAAAAAAACCCGGAATCTGAACCCAACAAAAATATTCCAATGAACCATAACCGTACCAAGCAAGGCAAAATTATTTCTGAGACATGCAACCCAACCAGAACCTAAATTATTCAATTTGAAAAAAAAAACATGAAATCTGACGCAAATCGATTCTGAACCCGATAAAATTATTGCAAAGTACCATAACCAGATCCGAGAAACACAAAATAATTTCCGTGGACATGTTACCCGACACGAACCTAAAAATTCCATTTAAAAAAACCGAAATCTGACCCGAACAACATCTGAACCCGCCAAAAATATTCCTTTGAACCATAACCCGATCCGAGCAAGACAAAATAATTTCCGTGGACACGCACCCCATTCCGAAACTAAAATTTCATTAAAAAAACGACATTTGAACCCGACAAGATATTACAAAAGTCGATAATCCGATACGAGCCAGACAAAATATTTTCCGTGGACACGCAAACTGACCCCAAACTAAAAATTCCATTTGAAAAAGTCCGAACGAAATCTGAACCCGACAAAAATATTCCAAAGTAACATAACCGGATAAGAGCAAGATAAATTAATTTCCGTGGACACGCAATTCAACCAGACTCTAAAAATCCCATTTGAAATCAACCTGAACCCATATCCGAACCAAATCTTAACCCGACGAAAAATTCCAAAGAAAAATCACCCGATCCGAGAAAAACAAATTAATGTCCGTGGACACGCACCCAAACCCAAACCTAAGCCTAGAATTTTATTTGATAAAAAAACGACATTTGAACCCGTCAAAAATATCCCACAGATACATAATCCTATATGAGCAAGACAAAATAATTTCCATTGACACGCAAACCCACCAGAACCTAAAAATTCCATTTGAAAAAATCCGAACGAAATCTGAACCCGACAAAAATATTCCAAAGTAACATAACCGGATAAGAGCAAGATAAATTAATTTCCGTGGACACGCAATACAACCAGACTCTAAAAATCCCATTTGAAATCAACCTGAACCCAGATCCGAACCAAATCTTAACCCGACGAAAAATTCCAAAGAAAAATCACCCGATCCGAGAAAAACAAATTAATGTCCGTGGACACGCACCCAAACCCAAGCCTAAGCCTAGGATTTTATTTGATAAAAAAACGACATTTGAACCCGTCAAAAATATTCCACAGATACATAATCCTATATGAGCAAGACAAAATAATTTCCATTGACACGCAAACCCACCAGAACCTAAAAATTCCATTTGAAAAAACCCGAACCAAATCTGAACCCGACAAAAATATTCCAAAAACCATAACCTTATCGAAGCAAGACAAATCAATTTCCGCGGACACGCAACACGACCAGAACCTAAAAATTTCATTTGAAGTCAAACTGAAACACGACCCGAACGGAATCTGACCCCTTTAAAAATATTCCAAAGAACCATAACCCGATCCGAGCAAGACAAAATAATTTAAAACGACAGGCAACCCGATCCGAACCTGAAAGTTCTAGTTGAACTCAATCCGAAACTCGACCCAAATCCGGGATATGGAAGATTTTCGGGTTGACTTCAAATGGAAGTTTTAGGTTCGGATACGGTTGCATGTCGATGGAAATTATTTTGTCTTACTCGGATCGGCTGATGGTTCTTTGAAATGTTTTTGTAGTTTTCAGAGCGATTTCGGGTCGGGTTTCAGGTTCACTTCAAATGAAATTTTCGGATTCTTGTCGTACTGTGTGTACACGAAAATTTGCATTTCTCGGATCGGGGTACGGAATAATGTATTTTTATTTCGGGTTCTGGTCGGGTATAAGGTTAACTACAAGTAGAACTTTCAGGTTCGGATCGGGTTGCATACCGACGGAAATTATTTTGTCTTGCTCGGATCCGGTTACGGTTCGTTGGAATATTTTTGTCGGCTTCAGATTTGGTTCGGTTCAGATTTCGGGTTTTTTTTAATCGAATTTTTAGGTTCGGGTCGTGTTGCGTGTCTACGAAAGTTATTTTGTCTTTCTCGGATCGAGTTATGCTTTTTGGAATGTTTTTGCGGGCTAAGATTTGGTTCGTGTCAGATTTCGAGGTTTTTTTAAATTCAATTTTTAGGTTCTGGTTGGGTTGCATGTCCTCAGAAGTTATTTTGCCTTGCTCGGATCGTTTATGAATCATTGGAATATTTTTGTCGGGTTCAGATTCCCGGTTTTTTTCAAATAGATTTTTTTCGTTCGGGTCGGGTTGCATGTTCTCAGAAATTAATTTGTCTTGCTAGGAGCAGTTATAGTTCATTGGAATATTTTTGTCGGGTTCAGATCCAGGATTTTTTTTCAAATAGAATTTATAGGTTCGGGTCGGGTTGCGTGTAGACTGAAATTATTTTCCCTTGCTTGGATCGGGGTACGGTCTGTTATAATTTATTTTTCTGGTCCGGGTCGGGTCATAGTTTAATAAGCCTTTAAAATCATTATTGGGAAATAAGTGGTTATTTTTCAATTAGCCTAACGGTGTCTGGGCTCTTTGCAATAACCCTGAAACGTATCAGGCTAATTCGAAAAGGGGAGATGATTCTGCAATTAGCCCGGTTCTTTGCAAAGAGCCTGATTTTTCAATTAGCCTACAACATGTATATCTTGGATGAGATTTCATGCAGAGTCTACAGAGGTCTCGTACACCAATGGTTTCATGTGCTCCGAAAGGAGAAATGCAATGAATTTGGGCCTGGAAGAATGTGCAATCTTTGGGCTGCGAGACCGTTCCTACATGACTGATCGCACATTAAATCCATAACTGAAAATTCTTCGTTTGTATACTTTGCCATGGACGTAATTGCGTAGTTGTTCCGGACGTTTTTACCGTGGTAATTATTTGGAGTATTGAGGACGTGATGCTGTTAAAGAATAAAGTTTGCTTCAGTTGACTTCGATCTTCATACTCCTTGATCAGTCAGTCAGATTCAATTGCTCGATGTTGCTTCTTCGCAATAGAAATTTGTGTACAGCGAAAGCTATGCGGTGATGTTCTGGAGAAGTGCTGCATCTCCGTCAGAGCTATTACATAAAAATTAAGAACTTGCATTTGCATGACATGTTTTTAAGTTTCGATTTTCAGGCACTTTAGACGGATAGCTACCATAAATTCCATTGTGAATGTCATTCAACTTGATGAATGATGAATGCTATGAATCCTTCAATTTTTAATTAACAGCTTAGTAGGTAATATGTGTATAGTGCAAATTTATATTATAATATAATAGAAGGAAACTGTTGCCAATCTAAATATTAGTAAAAAATATATATATAAATTAACACATACAAATATTAATTAAAATTTATACCCTGGAAAATCCTGGTAGATTAAACACTTTTCATATTTATTATATGGTATTTTACACTTGTATTACAAAACAAAAGGTAAAAGAATACTTTCTCTTCTTTCATAATTGCAGCTTGAAAGAGAATTCTTTGTTAAATACATCAGAAACAACAGTTCTGTGACAACGTAAATATATTCTAGAACTATATGCTAAACAAACATCATTTTTATAAAAACATTTCAATTTCCTTAACATGCACTTGGAAAAATATCATACGGCATTTTTATTTTTCCATTTCAAGTTTTTTTTTTTTTTTTTTTGTTTTTTTGGGAAATATAAAATATTTTCTGCTTTGTTATATCTAAAGTTATTAATATTTTATATTTAATTTATAAAAACTAGTAATACATGTTACGTACGAATAATTAAAATTTAACATTTTTCTTTATTGTTGCAAAATACAAAATCTTTACGCAAAAAGAATAAAGCGTCTTTTCGAAATTTAAATCTACAAAACATAAAACACTAAATGTAAAAATCAAAGTGTCAAATGAACTCGAGTTCCGTAATATTCTTTATTTGTAAAAATAAAAGCATGCAAAAATCCCTTTAAAATGACTAAAAGAAAAGTTTTCGGGCCACATATTTTAAAGAATGATGTAAAAATAATCTCAGTTAGGACAAATGCAATGTCATTTCTTTTACATTTTATTTGTTTAAAAAGTAACCTTTTACATTTATTTATTTTATCTTGAAATTATTGATTTCATTCTGTAACATCTGAATATGTTTAAAAGAGCGTCACAATGAAAATAATCTTGTGTAACAATTATGTATTATAGTAATTTTTTAAAAGTAAATTTGATAAAAAATTAAAAACATTGTAATCTATTCATCATTTTTTACTTGTTACTTATAGCCGAAATATGTTAAAAACTTACATAAAAGGATGTTTGGTTAAATCATTACAGTAGTTCTCGGACATCATATGTCTGGCATAGCTTATATCATCGAATAGGTGCTGTCCGAGCCACAGTGTAAAGGTTAATAATTTTCTATACTATACTATATGGCTAATGATGATTGATCACTTGCAATTTTAGACGTTTTGTTAAATATCTAGAAAAAAATGCACAAGGATTTATCCTGAAACTCTAGGTGTGTAAACAGAATAGTATATGTCATATATTTTCGTGACGATTTTATCCCGAAACCCCATTGGAAACCGTCAACAAATTAAAAAAAAGAATATCTTTTGATAACCTTGTAAAAACTAATGTAGCAAAAGCTTTCAAACTGTAGAACAAGATTAAGTGCTTTATTGTAATAAAAAATTTTCATTTGTATGAGGATAGCATGTATACTAGTAGAGAAATTACAGTTTTTATTAAAACGGTCCCAAATTTCGCCAGGTTTTTTGCTTATAATTTGCATAGTTCTTAATATAAAAAAAAATGATCTTTTCAAAAAATATTACGAACAAGATTATACACATTACTCTGCAATCAGACTTAAAAAAAATAATTAAAATTGGATGAAAAATGAGCAGGTTTACTAAAAAATGCTTCACTGCCCATGCGCGAAAGCAATCAATATATAATGTGAATAATGTATTAGCTACGTATATAGAGCAACTTTTGTGAAAGTCTCAAAAACATAGCTTGAGAATTCTGAAAATTATCGGCGATAGAATAAGCTCGAAATCCATTATTCCCAAAAGAAATAAAAAATATGAGGGGTTGTATCCAAATAAAGAAGTACGTTCAATATTGAGTACGCTATCTTGGCAGTAATCAACAGATATTTGGATACAGATCCTCATCTTTTTGCTTCCTTTTCGGAACAACGGATTTCGTGCTTAATCTATCGCCGATAATTTTCAGAATTATCAAGCTATGTTTTTGAGACATTCACAAAAGCTCTACACTTAGCTAACAC
This sequence comes from Maratus speciosus, assembly GCA_963932465.1. NCBI lineage: Eukaryota > Metazoa > Arthropoda > Arachnida > Araneae > Salticidae > Maratus > Maratus speciosus. The sequence goes on from OZ010795.1 coordinate 378,841,034, forward strand.
ATTATGCACATTATAGTTTGATTGCATTTTGCGCATGCGCAGTGCAGCATTTTTTAGTAAACGTGCTCATTTTCCATCCAATTTTTATTATTATTTTTTTTTTTTAATTCTGATTGCAGGGTATGGTGTACAATGTTGTTTGTCATATTTTCTGAAAATAATATTAAAAAATATATATATTAAGAACTCTCCAATGTATAAGCAAAAAACTTGGAAAAGTTTGGAACTGTTTTTATAAAAACTTTAATTTCTATACTATTATGCATGCTATCATCATAAAAACTATTGTTTGTTGCAATAAAAGGCTTAATCATGTTCTACATTTGAAACGCTTTTGCTATAGTAGTTTTTACAGTGTTATCCAAAATATATTCGTTCTTTTTAAAATTTCTGTTTTTGAGACTTTCACAAAAGCTCTACACTTAGCTAACACATTATGCACATTATATTTTGATTGCATTTTGCGCATGCGCAGTGCAGCATTTTTTAGTAAACGTGCTCATTTTCCATCCAATTTTTATTATTATTTTTTTTTTTAATTCTGATTGCAGGGCATGGTGTACAATGTTGTTTGTCATATTTTCTGAAAATAATATTAAAAAATATATATATTAAGAACTCTCCAAAGTATAAGCAAAAAACTTGAAAAAATTTGGAATTGTTTTTATAAAAACTTTAATTTCTATACTATTATGCATGCTATCATCATAAACACTATTGTTTGTTGCAATAAAAGGCTTAATCATGTTCTACATTTGAAACGCTTTTGCTATAGTAGTTTTTACAGTGTTATCCAAAATATATTCGTTCTTTTTAAAATTTCTGATGACTCTCTATGGGGTTTCGGGGAAAAAAAAATTGGCGAAAATATATGACCTATACTATTCTGTTTACACACCTGAATTTTAAGGATAATTCCTCATGTAGTTTACTAGATATTTAAGATAACGTTTAAAATCACAAGCGACCAATCATCATTGGCCAGATAGTGTATATGTTGATGTTTTAAACACTCTTTACTACAATAGAAATATTTTTTCTATCAAAACAAATAAATTATTTCCTAAAACATAAAATAATTTTAAAGCGTCAGGACCTAAACATTTGCAACTCATAGTTGCGCTGATTATTCTGTATTTGGCTATTCTGGAACACACACTCTTATACGATTTGAATCGTATAATTTTAATCTCTTCGAAAATATAATTGATTTCCAAGTGTTTTGGTATATTTTTTATTTATTTTCGTTCTGGTTTCGATAGGTTATTTTAAATTTGGATTGGTTAATTTTCTGAGATGATCTTTGTTATTTTATGTAATATAACAAGTAAAGTTGCAATAAGAGGATTTAATTTTTAAGGTGTTTATTTTAATGAATGATTTAATTTTGATTTAAAAGAAATTTTAGGATGTCTCACAACTGTTTTTACATATTTAAATACACTGTTTCTAAAAAGCAATTTTAACCTGAAATAGCATTTTTAAATCTAGTGCATATTGGGTTATGGTGACGTTTAATTCCTGTTAATAAAAAATAATAATTAGCTATTTTAGACAAGTTTCGCTCTGAATACAACCAGTTGGATGTTTTTAATGAAGCTGATTTAATTTTTACTTCCAAAAGTCACCAATATAATGACTTTTTACTGAGTTTGAAATCAACAGCTAACTTTTTATTCGGTATCTTCCAAGATACAATTTTTGATATCGGCTAAATTCAGTATAAAGTGTATTAGACATGCACTAATACAGGCTAGAAAACATAATATGAAAAATAATGAGAAATCATGATAGATTATGAAAAACCATTGAATATGAATCAAGCATAGATTATTAAACTTTTTCAAACCGTTTTAAAATACCTTAACTATACTTTAAACTTTAATAAAATGAAAGAAACATTTTTTAAATAAACAACTGGGAAATTTACACGATATTTGTAAACCTAATTTCAGAAATTATCGTACATAGTCGGAATGGCACTCAAATTATTTTGTTTAGCATTCTATATATCTATAAATGTATATCTATCTATCTATCTATATATATATATATATATGATACATAGTATGCTAAATCCCGTACAATTAGAAAACACAAAACATTGCCAATAGATGAAAGTGCACACAGCACACATTTTTTTTTTTTGTGCAACCCAGCATGTCATGTACACATTTGAATATGCAGTACATTTGAATCAAATATCAGCTAAAAAACGCATAACGAGACTATAAAGGAAACCTCCACAAATATCGTGGTTAGTATCCAATAGCTTGCATGGTCATATACGTACATTTTCATAGTATACAAACAAATATAATTGTACTTAATGTAATTTAGATGGGAAATACACTACATAATAATAAAACACCTCCAAGCAATTTATTTCCGTATGCATTAATGCTTTTCATTTCTTTTTTGTAGCACTACCTACGATCTATCTAACTTATGCATATCACTTAGTACGTAAAAGTTAAATATTGAAACTCACTTCCTTAATTTTTCTCTTTTAAACAGCACAGTAACTGAATCCTTTTGTGTGTATCTGTGAATCAACGATAAGTATTACGCTTTTCATATTCTACAGTAAGCAGCTGGTAAAAAAAAATAATAAAAAAATAAAAAAAAAAAACCCCAGCAAAGCCTAATATATTGTATTATGTTTGTAGTTTAAGAACATAAAAATTCGCTGTAAATGATTTTTTACATTAAATCATTCCATAATTGAATTTTTTTATGTGGCCCTGTAAATGGATAATAGCTTTGTACTCACTATTCTTCAGAAAGTATGTTTTAGAGTACCTTATAAAGGGATAGGAATTTCATTATGTCCGATGTTACATTATTAAGTAGTAATAAATCACATAGTAAATAATATAGCAGATTTATTTTGAGTGTATCGACTGTAAATGTTGCACATTTCGTTTTCAATGGGCAATACGCTACTAAAATCATAAAAAAAAAAACATGCATAACTGCATAGAAATTTAAATATAAATATATTGACGCAAGTTGCAGTGCTGGAATAAGGATGGAGCGGCAGATTGACAGACAAACAAATTAATAAACACTTTACATCTGTGTTGGGAACTGTTAAAAACTAAAATTTGATTTAGAATTCATGGACACATTTACATCCCGTTTCGAAATTTTCATATCGTATGATTTCATTATCAGACAGACTTGTGGAAATGAAATTATCAATGTAAAAGTAAAATTGGCGAAAACTTACACTGATTGAGGTAACTCATATTATATCAGTTGACTGTGCATTCAAACACACTATTTAATATGTTACAGTAATCCTGCTGCCATTTAGCTTATACTTAATCTGGGGTAAGTTTATTTTAGTAATATATCCACGTGTTTTTATTGAAAAGCATTGAACATTAGAAATGCGCGAAAAAGTTGAAATATATATTTCCAATTTTCTATAGCATCGGAAAGTTCCATATAGCACTGATATATATATATATATATATGTAAGTGTGTGTGTGTTTGTGTGTGTGTGTAATAATAAAAATTTTCGCCTCTTTTTCTTAGTAAAACTATTCCAAATTCTTAATATTTTTCTTTTTTTTATCTATCTTTAATAATATCTTAATATCTTTTGACTTTTATTTCATGCATTTAAAGTTGCGTATTCTTTTATCTATATTATAAAGGACAAACATATCTGTGCGTAACGCATACGTCATTTTGCGATTGGCAACACTTTGAAATTTGAAATAAAATTTTGGTTTTGCAATTCTCTCTACTGCAAATTTTTAAACTTCTAAACATCGCACATTTTAAATTTTTTCACCGTTGTATAAGGAAAAAAATGTTCTTTTAAATGCATTTTGTTTGAAAGCTCTATCTCAATTTATTTTTGAGATATTGATTTTTTTGTAGTTTTTACTATCATTTTTCTTATCGTGGCAACAAAAGTATCTCATTTCTATTGAAAGTCATTGAAAGTAAACGGAAAATAATCAAAAATAGGAGATATTGAATCTTTTTGTTGCCATTTTTCATAAAATCTGAAAAAAAAAAAAAAGTTGAAAATAAAATATGGGCTATGTCAAGAATATTGTCTGTTATTCCTTGATAATGATGTCATAAGTTTGAGACTGGATTGTAAAAATGGATTGCTTTAGCGGAGGCAAATGACATCATTTTATAAAAAAAGCATGCGTGTATTTTAATTCTTAAACCTGAATTATGTTTTGCAGAAGTGCGTCATTTTCACAGTGCAGCTACTTTGAAATTCTTCACAGGTGAAATTGCTTCATTTTTAAAAATAATGTAATCCAAATCACACACTGATAAAACGCAATGTTTTACAAAAATTTAGAGTGTCTTTATAAAAGAGAGGTGACATGCAAATAATAGCGATTTATATTACAGAAATTGATGACTCTCGCCTGTATGGATTTGCTTCGCCGAGTTAGACAAGCAAACAAATAATACGTGGTTTAAAATAATATAGTGTTCCTGGAGTTTTTGTCGAAAATTCTCTAGAATAATTAATTTTAATGCTATTCTTTAGGCCATTCTACTATAATTTTTATCAAAATAACATAATTTGCTTAATTTAATTTTTCCCAATTTTATATAATCTCTATATTTAAAACACAAGTGTGTTTTTTATTCATCTGCCCTGATCTTTCTGCTGAACCAATTTTACTAATATTTTTTTTTAAACTGAAAGCTCTTCCTTTGCAGATGTGACCGCACTATCTGTTTTTTTTATATCCGCACTTTTATATCTTAATTTTAAAAGCATTTTATGAATTTTTTTCAAAATGATGAAAATTAGATAGCTTTCATTATTGCAAACAAGAGAGAAATAATGAGGTATTTTAAACTTTATTCATGCTATTTTCTAATAAAAATTCAAAATTGTTGATAAAAATTGTTCTATAGGATTTAGTGGCGCAAAATCCCATTAGGAGCAGAATATTATATTAGGGGCATAATAACGGAAAATGACATACTGCTTTTGAAAACACGCATTTTTCCTCATAAATTTTCTATATTGTTTTTCCTTCTGCATGTGTACTGATACTAAGTTTCAGACACTAGGCGAAATGCTTATTTAAGTGAAAATGGAATCATATTTAAAAGAAAAAGATCATTTTCTTAGATAAAACTAAACATTTTAACACAAATGCGTCTAAAAAACATAAATTACGGAAATTTTTACTCTCCGGAATTGAGATTAGAATCTCAAGTAAAGGATGCGTCTGTTCACATAAAACATGTTGCTGACAATCGTGACTTCAAGTTTTGAGTTAAAATGATTTTTAAATGATCAAACAAAATACAATATTTAAAAAATTATGAATATGGATATGAGAAGTGTGTATGCAAGTTTTGAGAAGGTGAAAATTGCTGTTTTTCATTCCGGAATATCAAGCATAAGATCCTCAATTGATAACCACATCCTGATAACTGATCTTTATTATATTTTACTGATTAAGTATATATATTATAAAGAAGAAACGTATTTGTGCCTAACGCTGACGCCATTTTGCGAATGGCAACACTTCACGATCAAATTTCGGTCTTGAAATTTTCGCTACTGCAATTTTTTAATCTTCTGACCATCATACATTTTCAATTTTCGTCGCATAAGGAAAAAAAAAATACTTTCAAATGCAATTTGTTTAAAAAACTGTATCTTAATTGACTGATGTATTATATTTTCCAAAATAATTTTTAAGCATGATTTTTTTTTTTTTTTAGTGTATCTTATCACGTGCCGGTTTCAATACAAAATAATAATAAACATTTTGAACATAAAACAACAAACTTTTTTCAGCATTTTTTTCTGACTATTTTTGCATAACGAAATTAATACTTCCTTTATAAACAAATAAAAGAATAATATTAAAGGAACCACCAATCTAACATATTTGTGAAAGAAAAATTAACGAAATTAATACTTCTTTTATAAACAAATAAAAGAATAATATTGTAAAAACACAAATCTAACATATTTGCAATCGTACAATTTAAATTTTTAAATCACCAAATAGGAAATTTTTTTTTTCAAATGGAATTTGTTTGCAAAGTTCATCTCAGTTTACTGATTGTCTATGGTTTTAAAAACAATTTTAAAGCATGAAATATTTTTTAATTTATCTATATCGCACGGATCTCGATTACGAAAGATTAATCCGTTTGCCCTTAAAACAAAATAAAGAGTTCATCATTTTCTTACGGCTAATGTCCGATAAAAAAAAATTTCCCTATGAATAAATAAATAAAATAATATAAATGAAACACAAATTTAACAGACATGTATAAGCTCTGAAATTATCGGAATATAAAAGGTTGCCATAAGTAGCACAATCTTTGTCAAATAACTCTTAGCATGCGGCTAATAAGAAAATATCGCTTTTGATAAATTTCAAAAATTGATTTGATTGTAAAATTCGTATTTTCCATAAGAAAAATGCTTTTTTAATGTAAGTGGGCAATCTAAAAAATTTATTGCATATAAAAAATTATTAGTTTTCAAAAAAAAAAAAAAAAAAAAAAAAAAATCCTTTCACCTATATTCTTTAACCCGGGAAGCCCGGGTACGATCACCTAGTTATTCTAAAAACCTTAATCCATTCGCCTAATCTGATAAAACCCATTAAATTACTTTTTCATTTTATTCTAAAACTAAATTCTCTTTATTTCGAATGTTTTAATATCATTTATTCTTTGGTATTTTATACCCACAATTCCATGCGTCCGTTAATTGCACTTTAATTCTGACGCCGTATAAAAGAGTTCATTATCGACGTCATCCTTTCCCATCGAATCGTAATCTGTTTTATGTCCCATCCTTCTCCACCTCTCTTCTAGCATTGGTCTTTTACCTTTCTGTAACCGTCCGCGCGCTGTTTTTTGGAGTACAAATATCGTTACATCGGCAAAGGAGAGGAAGATTTCACGTTTTTCTGGTTGTCTAATTAACCTGCGTCGCTTCGAGTAAACGTTCGAATGTGTAGATACTATGCGTGTAACATCTAAAATTTTGTGAAGTGGTGATCAATTTTTGAGAAATGATGGAATAACTACTGGAAGTGTTTTACTATGTTTTTTGTCAATAAAACCAGTTTCAAGTGACGATGACTCTCTATATTCATTACGTAAGGGAAATTATCTCAATGTGTCTCGATCCTGTCTTTACTCGCCACCCTGACTGCAATCCGATATTTTCAATATAACGGATGGATGGTTTTAATTGCTCTACTACATTTTATGTTGAGGTGTACTGGTGTCGCCTAAATATCTGAATCTCGGTAGCAAAATGCTATACATATATATATACATATTTTTTCTGCTACAATGTTACGATCGCGCATACTGTTGAAAAATTCCGAAATTGACAGATGTTGAAGTTTTTTTCAAATTTAAATGAAAAATACCTCAAGTAATGAATATTAAGATGATACATCGCGCAATAAAATTAGAATAGAAAAATGCAACTTTAAAAGCGACAGAACGTTAAAATTTAAGGGATACTAGTTTCGGTAGCATAAAGCGTACCATCCTCAGTGCAAAGAACCTAGAACCTTGACTTTGAATGAAATGATGTATAGAATTCCTACGATAATCTAATACTTTACCTCCAATAATAGAAATAACGTGTACAAATCAATTACCGAAAAATTCGAAAATATGTGAAATGGTGGAAGAAATTCAGAAAAATAGGTTTTTATATAATACTTCCAACAATCCAATAAGGCGGGACTAGCGAATGAACAATTTACAATATTTGCATAATTTTTATTTGTATGAAATGCTTCAATAAAGCTAAGTACATGTATAGAAATCCGTTTAGACATAGTTTTACCCGAATTGAAGTCAAAAGTGTGGTTCATCTCCCAATAATGTTTTGCAATTGAACATTTATCGTTTCCTCTTTTTAGGTGCGTTCGTAATTATATAAATACGTAGAACCTATAGTCGTCGTTCAATTAGACTGTCTGTCCGTCTATCTCCATAGAACAAAACTAAAACTACCCAACCGAATGGTTTGAAATTTTAAATATATAATTTTATCAAAATTTTGTCGAGTCATTTCATATTTTATTAAAATCGGATGTATAGTTTAATTACAGGGACAGTCAAAAGTTTTCCGTTCCATTACAGCCAATGGGAAAAAATAATTGCAAGTGCATTTTAATGATGTTACATCCTTTCGAACAGAATGGAATTGATAGGCACTTATGAAATGCACTAAAATATACATTCAGTAAAATATGCAGTGCAAAAGATATTTATAAAACTATTTATAGTACGAACGCACCTGATTTGCCACGTTTGACGAGCAAATTCCAACTTGTTTAATATATTGTTCGTGTTCTTTAATACGAAATTTTACATCACTTTTGGTTTGTCCAATACAGAAAAGACTGCCCTGGCAATTAATACTATAGATACTCCATCAATTGGATAGGATCTTTGAGCTTGGAGAGAGTAAGTTTATAGGTAGGGGTAAAAAGTTACTTTGATATCATATTGATTAAGAATTTTAAATCTGGGAAAGCTGGATTTAGAAAAAAAAAGTTAACACAATGATAATATTGGAATGAGAAGAAGCCTGGGATGACTCTGAGGAAAGAGGTTGCTGTAGTTTGTACAAAGTAACATCAATATTTCAAGGGTTGTAACCTGAGTCAATCGCAATGACTTTAAGACATGGATTTTTAGTAATTAATGACTGAGAATCAGAGCAAACATGCATGCCTTGATTTCGAAACGTATAAAAGGCGGGAATTTTTTGCTAGGAGGGTGATAAGATCAACTTACAGAAAAGAAATTAATGATTGCCTCGGGTTTCTGCATACCCTTGTCACTCGCACTGTAAATGGTTTCTTTAATCTCGCTATCGCAAAATTGTCGCTGCTTCTCTGTCCTCCCTTCTCCCCTACATTCTCTCGCTCTTGCCAAAAATGGCTTTTCATTTTTCTTTTCATGGCTTTTGCGTAATTGCGGAGTTTGTATTAGAAGCAATTCAGAATAAATTCAGTATTACAGAAAACATACATTATAATTTCAATGGAATGATTAAATCGCAATTGTTTACACTACTGTATGCCTCTTCTTTTGCCTTCTATAGCAATGCATCTAAAAACAATTAACTTGTATAAAAATGGGGTACAATCTCCATAGAATTTAAAAAATGAAATTGTTCTGTGATTTAAAATGGTTGCTAACCATTTTTCTAAAGTGGCCATTTTCTGCTGTCGTTACAATTAATACATGAAAATCGCAAATAAAAGCCAAAAAAGTTATTAGAAAAAAAAATAATAATATAAAACTTCAAAAGTGATAGTTTCTCTTTTTTGTTTTATTTATCTATTAACTCTGCCAATTTAATGGTTTGAATCTCGAAGTTTAAACTTTGAGTTCTAATTATTTTTAGGATTCCGTACTTAAAAAGTAAAAACGGAACCATTACAAGATCACTCCTGTGTCTGTCTGTCACAGTCATTTTATTCGTAAACTATGGAAAGTGGAAAGTTCAAATTCGGGGAAGCAATACAGATTAATGACCAACATATTTACAGATTATTAAACATTCACAACTATATTTAGGGAAAATGTAAAGGGACTAACTCAGTTACTTGAAATAATCTTTTCTTTGTATATCGTATGGGGTATCGTGTAAAAATTTCCTAACGCTGAAGTCAAAAGACATTTCTTTTAATGTTCGGTAAAAATCTAGGGCAAAAATATGACCCCCCCCCCCCCCTCTATTTCCGAATCTACGGGAACTAAAATTATAAAAAATAAATTAGAGGCAGTTGACAGTAATTTGAACATTGCAGGAAAACTATAGCGATTTACTTAGGCTACATAGTTTTGGAGGAAAGGGCAATTTTCTGTAACACACAAATTTCGATTTGTAGACATTCAGAAAAGGTGTTGAGGAGCGCTGAACGTGCCTATCGTAGCAAAAGTATAAAAGCATTGTTGATCATTATTTTCGAAAAAAATATTCGGTAATTAACCTAGCTATTAACCTTTAAAGACACGGACGGGTTCGACATACATAATGATAGAGGCGGCGTACTCTGTATCATCGGCTTTTAAAGCATAGATAACAATTTTTAATAATATACTTGTGTAATGCCGCCCAGTAGCAGTATAAAAGTAATAAACATCAAATTGTTAAAAACAGACGAGTCTAATTAGAACTAATCTCAATAATACTACGGGATTCGTGACTAGTTTGCATTGAGCGGACCTCTGAATAAGTCTCACATTGTCTTTAAAAATTAATTAAAATCCATTTTGGGAAAACGCGGCACGTACCCAAGGCGGCATTGTAATTTGCGTTCTCCTTTCGAAGAGCGCTTAGCACAATGCCAAGTTTAAACTTTGACCAATGCGTTTGCTTTAGCTATACAGTAAAAAAAAAAGTATATTATTAGTACGCGGATTATAGTTTTATGAAATGCCTAATAAAGTTTAAATATGCACTACTTTTATTGTTACAAGTTCGTGATAAACAGATGAGGATAAGATTAAAAAATGCGTTATACAGAATAGCAATATTTAATATTATTTAGGCCTTATATCGCTTTCAACTTTTATGATATAGCCATTTATTATTTCCTAGTATATATAGCTACTAGCTGACCCGACCAGTGTTGCCCGGGCAGACTGTCATTGAAAAATATAATAGTGAAGTGGACTTCATAAAAAAAGATTGAATAATATTTATTTATAGTAAAATCTTTTAAAAAATTAAATAAGAGTTAAAATTTCATAAGTATAACAGTTACGTTTATAAAATGAATCTGTCAGGCAAAATTATTACACTTACTTTTAAAGAATGAAAAGGTCAGGGAAGTTCTTACTTTTGAACCTAAAAGGCATATCGGTATAAGATCGAGGCTTGATATATGATAAATTAAGATTTGTGAAATGCTAATGTGATGCATTTTATAAAACTTCATTATAAACACATTTAAATATATCTGAAGTAAGAGAAACAAGTTATGGAGTCACTGGCTTCTTCTTTACTTTCAAGCATTCGCCGAGATCTTTTACGGACATTTCTAATGATATTTCGAAGCTCCATACTTGCAGAGAAAGAGCGAAAAGTAAATAATCCCGATTTACCTCGACCTAAATACTGCAAAGGACTTTTATACAATAACCAATGAGAAGCGATTCATTCGGCCGTTGTCAATAAACAATTAACTAATAATCTCGATTTTTGTTCTATGTACGATAGCATAATTTATATATTGATACCCAGCGCTACGTTGTATAATTTTTCACAAAGTCTTATTATTGTCTTAGCAAAGATTTATTTAAATAATACAGTTAATGATTCATATATTTATTGTACGGAACCCTCTGAGCACAAGTGATACTCGCACTTGGCCGTTTATTTCTGTATTTGTGGACATTCTCTCAATAAACTGTATTTTACATGTCTATGAAGATTTATATAAAATATTTAAACAAAACATTTTCCATGCTGTCTTGGTCCTATGAAAACAAATATGGTAACAAAAGTAGGTATTACCATTTAAAAAATAAACTTGGTGCAATTTTTATAGGTAGTGTAACTTTGTTTCGAAATTTCCATGTATATTATGAAAGAAGAAATCTTCTTAGTTTATTGACAGCTTTGGTATGGTTTTATTGTAAGCGATCTGTGTGTATCTTTTTTTAGATATTGCCTGTACACATATGAAACATAAATTAAAGTATGACAATAAATCTCTAATGAAATTATAATTTCTACAATAATTAAACGCAGATTGTCATGTAGATTTCATTGAACTATCGCATCTGTTTATATAATGTTTTACTCGGCGACATATAGTAGAACAAGCAGCATGTGTTAAACATTTCCAGTGGTTTCTCTAAATGTAAAGAACATAATAAAGCAAATCTATAATTATAATAATATATTATTAAGTATTGTGTATGGCAGAGTAAATATTTAAATACTGTAGATCTTATCTGTTTATCATAAAAAATCCGAAACAAATAATATTTCTTTCTAAAAACATCATATACTATGCATATGATCCTAAATTTCTTTTGCTTTCCTTAATAAAAGTATATACACAGACACAGGGCATAAAAGTGTCTTTATCGAATTCAAACAGAGAAAGTGAAAATGCCTGAGGCTTGCCAAAAATGAATCAATATTGACTCATTCTACTTCAAAATGGACTTTTAGATTTCAAAAGTTTTGGATAAAATGTAAATCTGCGGTGTTTGCTGTTTCAAAGCATATTGATCTGTTTTGAAATTTCAAAGTTAATATTGCTTTTTCTGGTGGATAGTGTAAGCTGATAATACATTTTCCGAGATTCAAAGTAAGTAAAATATATGAAAGTTTTTAAATTTTTTGAAGTTTTGAGTTCAGATTTGGGGAAAATATTAAATATAACTATTGAAGGGAGATGAAATATAGACAATTAATGAAATTATTTGACTTTTACTTAAAACAAAATTATGTAAGTTAAAATATTTCGGTATAGTAATGCACAATCCTGCAGATATGCGCACTCCAGCATATATATAAAATGTACACACGCACTCACCCTTCACACACACACACACACACACACACATATATATATATATATATATATATATATATATATATATAACGATGGCTATAAAATAGTGTGATTTACTTCTCCTTTGAAACATGCGTTTAAATTCACATTACAGCTCATTAGTACATTTAAATGGACGTTACATGGACCTGGACTGTTTCTGAAATAAATTATCATATACAGTAAATTCAAGAAAGATGTGTACTGTGTGCCATGTCAGTAGTCAGTTTTTTTAAGAACATTGTCCTGACAAGTTATATCTGGTCACTATTTTGAGAGATTATGGAGATGACAAGTTTTGCATTTTTTTTTTTTTTTTTTTTTTTTTTTTGTCTAGAAACGCTTTATAAGCGGTACATTATTAATCCATAAACTTATTAAAAATGCTTATAAGAGAATAAACTGCTCAAATTAGGTTAGAAATAGCCCAGTATTTTAAGTGTTATCTTGAAAAAAAAATTCCATATTTAGATTTTGTTTGCCCCTGCAATTGAACTGTAAGAGCTAGATATTTCATTAAAGAATACTTTCAAGTAACTGGGAATATCGAATTGCTGTTCCAATTAGGTTCGACTTAGTTCATTATTTCGGATAATATGATGATGAGCAATTTTGGACACATATCTTCTGTGTTCTTGTAGGTAAACTATGATAACTACATACTTCCTTAAAACATATTCAAGATCAATACGTAGTCCTAATTACGTTCGAATTCTTCCAGTTTTTGAACGTTATTGTAATGAGAAATGATTTTTCTGTGCAGAATTATAAACGAGCTGTAAGATTACCCATCAACTGGATTAACGAAGTCGTTCAAGATATTACTAAGGTCAATACATTATCCAGATTTGTTTCGAATTAGTTTAGAATTTCGGAAAATCGTGTGATAACTTTTGCAGGTATTTGGATTATCTGTGATCCTTTAATGAGAAATTTGACATTATAGATATATATATTTAAATATATCTGTGTGTGTATTTGTACGTTTGATTCATGTAGTGTTAATTATTTCAGCATATTGTCAATTATACTATTATTGAAAATCGAATTAATCCAAAATTTGAACCAACATCAAAAAACACGAAAAGTAAGTATGTATAACAAACAAAATAAAATGATTTACATTAAAATGTTTATATTGTTATACAGTATACATGAGATACTTTAACCGCGCTATGCAAATTTAAAATTTTAATCTACAGTGCTTAAAACAATTAGGGGAGCACATGGTTTTAACAAAATTACGCAAATATTTTCACCGATAAGTAACGTAAAATAAAACATCAATAATTTAAAGCGTAATAGAAAACAGATTAGAAGAACTTCACATGCAAATTAAAGTTTATGACGTCAAAAAGTAGAAAAAGGAGATAAGTGTAAAAATCGGGATTTTGCAAAAAAAGTCTATTTCACTTTCTCAGTTGTAAAATTCAATTGCTTAGTTTGTGTTTTAAGAAAAGGTGACTTGAAGATGTCACAACAATGCGATTTAACGAAATCCATTGCTTGGCGTTTTATCGGGTCAGTTGAATCTGGGGAAACAAAACGAACCGTAGCAGACGCTATGGAGGTCGTAAGAAGTGTCAATACAAGGCTGTGGAATCGATTCCAAGACACATGAAATGGTAGACATCGACAAGGGCAAGGTCGGCCATGTACTACCACAGAAACTGATAACCGAAATATCTTGTTAACAGCTTGTCGAGATGGAACGGGCAATGCTACTCTGCTGCAAATGCAGTTGTTCTTGGGCACAGGATGAAGGCTGTCCAGCCAAACAGTACAAAAAGGATTCATTAGCGTGGTCTCTATGTATGTAAGTCAATGGTCTGTATTTCGTTTGTCTCAAGCCACTGTGCGACCCAAAGAAAGTAGGCAACTGAACACCTAGTTTGCAGGCAACGCTGTTGAAGTCAAATTCTATTTACATACCAGTCCCTATTCAGTCTGGATATGACATCTGATGTGTTTTGGCAAGGAGACAAAGAGGAACTCAAAATAATCCCACAAAGGTTCGTGAAAGATCATATTACAGATTAGGTGGGTTGATGCTATGGGCTGGAATCGGCATAGGTGGACGCACGGGCCTGCATATCATTCGGAATGGCACTTTGACGGTCCGAAGTTGTACAGACGAGATACCTCATGTGGCAGATTTATCTGCAACATATCAATTCCCTCCCCCCCCCTGTTTCTCAAAATCTACTTTAAACAAGTAAATTCATTATAGTAATTCTTTTTCCTAAAACAATTCATACTCCTACATTCATTTAGTTTTTTATTTTCCTTTTACAAGGAACTTTTCTCAACACATATAAAGATTTATGGTTTCAGATATTTTGTTTCATTTATTCAAAATTCTCATTCTCGATTATTTATTTCTCTTCCTAACGGTTCTTATTTAAATGCATTTATACCCAGTTATAATTAGTACAGCTGCACTTTATTTCAACCGTTCATTTTCCTCTAACGTATTTTTTTCTGCACTAGAAATAAATCACTCTCATTTCATATTAGAACTTGACGGGTAAAAAAAAAGGAAACAAAGAAAATAATGTATTTATTGAAATTGCAGTTATAAATTATATCTTCAATTATCATTATGCTTTCTACAGTTCACATACATTTATTAAAGATTACTCAATCACATTTAACTGCAATCTGTTTTTTAATATAAACAAATGCTAGACTTTTCGTCGCAATAATTCTTGAAACATGTAGGGTTGCTTCACATATGTGAGTGCGCTGAAAGGCAGCGCTGCCACGTATTTTGTCTGCTAATCCTGTCGCCAATGCTTTGTCTTTGTAATATTGGCGTCAAAATCTTGATTAGTTGGCGATAATACATTATGCCAAGTCATATGAGTTTGGTACGCATTATGAGAGAGTTCGCCCCTGACCGCCCTGCTGAACGGTTCGCAAAAAGGGCCGCTATTGTTTTTTTCATTTTCCATAGTGTGACGATGCGTAGCAGTTTCTCTCTCATTACCGGATATGCTTCTACACATAGAGATAAATATATTTAATCTCTGCTTTTACAGAGCTTTCTATTTGAAGCTCCTTTTTTGTGAGATGTCCTTCTACGTATTAGAAATGAATAAAGACTAATTGTACTTTCATCGATATGTTGGAGTTTTTTTGTAATCATCTTTTAGCGAACCCAAGAACTACCATCTGATGCGATCTACACGATAAAAACTATGGTGCATAGCAGCCGTATTTTTCTCCAACTCAAAGATTAAAAAAAAAAAATGATGAAATGAATACAGACATGATTTTACTTCTTTCTGCTTGCGAACATTTTTCTCGCCGCTACATGTCTTCGCCAGTGACCTGCGTAAGATGACGGGCAGTTCATTTGTCGCACGGAAACGGGAAATCCCCTGTTTTGTTTCTGGAGAGTTCTGAAACTGTTTCGAGTGAGAGAATTCATCTCTTGGATGGACAGATGTTTTACGGTGCGGTGTTCCCCCCTCCTCTCGCCGAATGTCGTCAGTGGCTTCTTCTGTTATTTTTTTCTCTGATCACCTTTTCGTTTATTCCGTGATTTGGTGAATTCGCGTGTGCTCCCTCCAACTTTTCAAAAAAAAAAAAAAAAATCAATGTTGTGCACAAGTTCTGTGTTCTGCTTCAGAAAACGGCGGTGTGTCAATAATATAGTGAAATATGTTTAAAAGTCACATAAGATAACAGCAAAAAAAAAGTGAAATGTTAGTGCATCAATTTTTAAGGGTGTGTCTACAAAATGTGTGACGGCTAATTTTGTGTGCAAAAGAAAAGATGCCTTGTGAGGTAGCATGTGTCTTCAGTTTTTGTGTTCTTCAAGGACTCTACATTTTTTTATGAAATTGGTGATTCGATAAGTGGTTTAAAAAAAAAAAAAAAAACTGAAGAAAATTTTCGTCACATAGTGAAAAGTGGCAAAAAAAAAAAAAAAAAAAAAAAAAAAAAAAAAAGGCCATCGTCGTACACAAAATTTTCTTTGGCTGTTGATTATGAAAAGAAAACTGCTCATTTTTTACACATATAGAATACGAGAATTGAATATTTGTTTCAATTTTTTTTTTCCTCTTCAGTAATTTACTGAAGTCACATTAAATTCTTGCATTACATTATATTTAATTCAGTTTTCGTATTCACGAAGGAATATTTTACAAAGTAATTTTTATGTGATTGAAATGATTTATATTATGTTTGCCTTGACTTTTATGCTCTTTATTGATTTACTTTTTAATTAAAAAAGAGGGCATTATTTTCAGTATAAAGTTAAATCTCTTATTTTTAAATTTGTGATTTTTCACAAACTTTAGGGATATTTTAAGTAATTATTATTTTACATTCATCTATTAAAAAAGAGCTATTTACTTATGCATTTTTTTAAGTGATTTATTGGCATGATTTATAGATTTTTCTCTACTCTTAAAGAAGTTACATTAAGACTTTTATTTTTTTGGATTAAGTTAAAAGGAGAAAATTTTTATTTTCTTTAAATTATCCTATATTATATTTAATTATATTTTATAATGCTATAATTTTAAATTGCATTTTATTATTTGATATGCTTTGGTTTTATGCAGAGATTGTATTATTGTATATGTGGTATTATGCAGAAACTCAGTAATTATCAGTTATCACATGACTTAAATTGATTCTTTGGCGACAAATGTTGGAGTTTTTTTGTAATCATCTTTTAGCGAACCCAAGAACCACCATCTGATGCGATCTACACGATACCTCATGTCGTATTTTATGTTGCAGCAGTTAGTGATTTCTTTCTTTCCATGCATGATAATGCCAGACCTTATACAGTTCGTCTTGTGGAAAACATGCTTGAAGGTAAAACAATGCAGCGTATGGAATGACCAGCAAGCTCTCCTGTCTTAAATCCAATCGAGCATGTTTGGGACATACTCAGACGACGCATTGCTGCGAGACCAAGGCCTACTTTTACTATCCGGGACTTGGAGATTGCAATTCTTGAGCAGTTGAACAGTGTTCCCCAAAGTCTTATAGATAACCTCATCGCATCCATGGAAAACAGGTATGCAGCGGTCGTAGCTGTTCGAGGAGACCACACGCCATATTAAAAATCTTGCATCATTTCTAAACATTTACATGAAACCACCCAGCAAACACACGACTTCTGGCCGCAAGGCGGTTTCGTCGTGGTCAACGTGAGTTAAGGCCATTTGTAGCCAAACTATACTGTAAAGTAAGTGACGTGGAACTAATTACGGCAGATATCGCGGAAAAGTTTACGGACCGGTGGCGTGAAAACTGTTGCGTTTATTCTGCCCCCAAATCAATGAGGGCTGGTTTCTGGCAATTATGTAACGGTCCATCATCGTTTAGAAAATAGAGGGCTAATATTACCTAGCACGCATATTTATTTAAAGAGAGGAAATGTATTTTTTCTTTTTTTTTTACGTAAACATAATTAATTTATATGTGGCTTTTATTAGAAAATGTAGATACGTTATGAGATTTATATTTAAAGCAGTAAAATAGATTAGTTATTTTTGCTTAGTTTTAAAGTATTTAAGGAATATATATCGATAAAAATTTAACAAACAATTACTTTTACAGAACGTAAAATAATATTTCTGAACTATGCTTCGATACCTCTGCATGGATACATTTTTTATCGTCACACTGAAAACAATGAATGTATCATTTTTTCTATTTCATTATTATTTTATTGATTTTAATATCCAAAATAAACAAACTACAAATTCATAGGAATTACATCTAAATCGGAACAATACAAAATAATTAATTATAGTAAAATGCATTTATTGGGAATGTATAGTAAACAAGACATCTACTAGCGGTTTCATAATAAATCTGAAATTTTTTTTAAGTTCCATGAACAAATATTTTTCATAAAAAAAAGTCACTTTGATTGTTCCAAAAAACACTTATTGTTGAACATGATAGAGAAAAAGGAAAGAGAAAAGAAAAGGGGGGGGGATTAAGTTGTTTCTAAAGCATAAATTTTTAATACTATTTGAAATATATTTTCATGTAAAATAAAATACTGTAAGATTTAAAGTTCTGAATTCAGTGTAAACGAAAAAATACATGCTTTTGTTAAATTCCTGGCAATTTGTGTATTTTTTTTTTTTTGTTTTTTTAATTATTATTTTACTAATAAAAAATACAGATAAAGTCATATATGTGGCGTTAGCAAATCAAAAACCTAAATTTGTTTGAAAACATTAGAACATTGCACGATTTATATTTTATGGAGTAATATATAACTGTATAATATAATATATATAATATATAATTATGGAGCAATATAAATTTCCTATTTAAAATGAAAGATTTTATATGGAAAAAACCAAAAAACACGCTTAATGTTCTTGCTTTTAAAATATGCATTAATATTTTAAATAAATATATTTTTGTGAATACATCAGAATAAAAATGAACATATTTAATGGTTATTTTATATAATTTTTAATTGCCAGAATATTAATTTATCAATTAGAAAGAAAAGGGCAAACATAATTTATTTGATACATTTGTTATAAGTTATAAATATGATGAATAAAGAAGTTATAAAAAAAGATAAATAGTTAATAATAGTTTATAAAGAAAGAAAGAAAAGAAAAGAAAAAGAAAGAAAAACAAAAGACAGATTCAATATCAAAAAATTTCTGTAGAAAATGAACTTGGAAATCCTTCTGCCCCTTTCCCCTTGTTGAAATTTTATAGATTTCTTTTTCCTCTTGCAGAAAAGAAAAAAAAACAAAATGTTATAAATAAGTAAACTTTAAAAGAAAAAATGTATGATGGAGGAAAAAAGAGTGTTTTTTTTTTATTTATTAGAATTATGCATTTCTTCATAAAACCAAAGAATTATAAGTTCTTTGTATATCTGTTTTAAGTTCTATGATAAAAACTTCCCGCGATCACTTTCCTAAAGGAATTCACTCCTCAAGGTCAGAAGGGTGCAGGAAAAGTTCTCAGAATTCGGCTTTCTGTCGATCCTGCCCTCTTCAAATTTGCTAGTCATCGTCCCACCTTCATTCATTTCGCACCGTGACCGTCTAAGCGAACAGACGGTTGTTTATACATATTAAGGACGTATATATTGACATGTACGTGCACATAAAAATTCTGAGTAAGTCATTAATTTTTGTTTATTCATTAGAGAATTATTAATTTAAATTAATGTGTTTTTGGTAATGTGTTAAATTAATGTGTTTTTGGTACATTTTGATTTTATTTTGTGTAATATAGGATATTTATATATTAGATTTAAGAATTATTTTAACATTTTCATTTCGGCAAATGTAGGGTAATGTTTACTTTAAATTTCGTGATTTACCGATGTTCTGTTACATTAAAATTTTGTTTAAATTAGGAAATAATGAGACCCTTTTTTATATAAAGTTTTCTCTCAAAGTTTGGAACTTAATCAACTTTCAAAGTTTTGATTACATCGCGAAAGCTTGGATTCAATAATTTAATAATACTTTAATTTAAATAAAGTTTATTCTTCTTAGTAAAAAGTACTTTGTGTTCCCATTCTATTTCTTTAAATAGTGTGAAATTTCATATAGTGTAAAATATTGTAAAATTTAATTCAATGGATAATTATTTTATGATTTGTTTTATTTTTCTTGAGGACTGATTACATTAACTTTAAATGTTATATTTATCTGTATCATTTGAGATTCTTTAAAATAGTTTGTTTTAGTGGAATTTAAAAAAATGCGACTTTTAGAAAAAACTTTTTTTTTTCTTTTTTTGAGTGAAGAAATTTAATAGTATAGTTTGTATAGTAAAAAAATTGAATAAAGATTAATAAAATTTAGAAAATCAGAAGAAAATTGAATTTAATAAAATTTTGAAAAATCATTAAAATATTGGTGATATTTCAAATTATTAAAAAAAAAAAAACTCAGGGATTTAGGAAAAGTTAAAATAATATATATGTCGTAGGCTGATTTCTCAATTAGCCTACGACATATTTTTTATCTTCGACTGATAAGCTGTGGCATAAAACTTTATTAACAAAAGCTTTAACTATTTTCTAAGTTTAATAAAATTTTAATATATTAGAATATGGGTGAATCACGCACTGCAAAGTAAATATTATCACATTTGACGAAATGAAAGCGTTTTAACATTTCTTACAAAATAAAATCAAAATGTATAAAAAATGAATTATAATAAAATAACTAAATAATTCTTTAATGGATAAGCATAAAATACTGGTAAAGGACTTGCAAATAAATAAATAAAAAATAGTAAACAAAGATCTATCACTAACACATTTTAATTTATAACATATTTTATATATTAGATCATGCTAAGACGATTTTCATTATTTGGGCAAAAATTCAAAATTTATTCTATAAATAAAGGTACTTGTTGGAAGGTTATTAAAATGATAAAATGTTTTTGTATGAAATATATATATATATATTAATGTTCGCTTACATAGACTTTTCCAGAAAATTTAAGTTCATTTATCTTAAACTTTTTAAAATTTTTCAAAAACACAATACATGATATAGTGAATTAATAAATTAGTTTATTTTTTCAATAATATACTTTTGAAATTTGCTTGACATGTGTTAAAAATAAGAGTATCTGCATCTTAAAAAAGAGGGGGGAAACTTAAAATAAGGGAACCTGAAAACAAGTACATAGCAACAGACAAAATTGAATATTAAATTACTGTCTAGTTTGCATAGTGAAGTTATATTTGGATAATGTTGTGGACGCAATAACTGCCTAATTTTCCTGAGCAATAAACTGATTCAGTATTGACTAAAATTAATCTATAACATTTTCAATAAAATAGAAAATTATATATTTAAATGCATATAAAAAACGACATAAATTTCCTTGACTAAAACATTTATTCAAATATGTATATCAGCAAACTATGGACTATACACTCACACTAAAATGTAAAAATATGAAGAGTATGCATACTGAAACTATAGAGACAAAAAGCATTTTGTAATTTCCTATATCACATTAAAAAAGATTTCTTTTTAAATAAATTAGCTGCATCTATTATCACCACGTGGACTGCAACACGTGTTTTTGTACTCTTATCTCATGAGAAATTGGGCACACTAAATGATGTTGACACTATTATTTGGCACTGAATGATCACACTTTGGACGCCCGACGAATGTTGAACTACTGTAGAAAATAGATCATAGACTGCATGCACAACGACTCTGGAATTATTTAGTGAAACACTGTTGAATTTTATAAGTGGAAAAACGTGCGATTCATCATTGGCACAGATCTTGAATTACTGTAAAATTTATGAGTAACTTTCATCGCCTTTAACACATCAGAATTTCATCAACACCAATCTGATGCAATGGCACATTTTTAAATTTAAAAAAAAACTTGAAACAAATTCGGGTCAGCGATCTCCCAGAAGAGAAAAATCCCCCCTGAAGAGACGCCGACCCCTTTTTTTCACCTTCTGAATCGGTAAATTCCCGCTGAGAACTATCTCTAGTAGCCGGCCGGTACCTCCTGGGAGAATCTGTCTCATTCAGTTGTAACTACGAACTGCTGTTGTGCTTGCGAACAATCGAAGTCCGAGTAGAGGAGATGTTTGTTTAACAACATGCAAATATTTAAAAGGACATTGCATATGAATTTTAAAATATATAATTGAAAAAAATAATTAGTTCACTATGTCAAATATTATGTTTTGGACATTTTAGAAAAGTTCATCGTGAGTGGATTTATAGTTTTCTTTAAGTGTACATTAAGTGGACATTACTTTTTTTTTTCCATGCAAAAACATTTTATCATTTCATTAAACTTCTAAAATGGATTTTATTTTATAGAATAAATTTTGGTTTATGCCTAAATCATTTTTGTGGCATGTCAGTGGCTAGCTTTAGGCTAGTTTACATCATTTAATAACCTTAAAAGGCATTTTTATGGGCAGCATTGGGTTAAATTTAATTCTTGACAAACACGAATGGCAGGCAGACGGTGAGCTTCTGGCTAGTTTTGATTTTTTTATGGCCTTTAAAAGAGTGAATGTGGCCAGTTTGAGGCTATGAAGCACTTTTGATAAAAAGTTTGTGGCGTGATTGTGGGCATCTTCTTGTATTTACGGCCAATTATCTTGTGGCCAGATTATGTCCAGCGTGACACATTTTTGACGGAGCCGTAACTGCCAATGATAGCGGGCCTCAATGAAACACATGAGGCCAAGGCTAACGTAGCCGTGAGGGACCAGAAATTCTGTGTTTGTTGGGCAAAGTGTTGCCCTAAACCATCTTTTCATATTATTTCAATCTTTTCAAAGAATAAAAGCTATCTTGCAATTTTTTTCGTGTCTTTTTTCCTGTAGTGCGCATTGATACTCGTGTCCTATCCATTTTATGCCCATACATGACTGTCTTGCACTGTTCTCTTAAATTTTTTGCTTGTTCCCCTAATTTTTTTTTAGCAGTGTATTTCTTAGATATCGAACATAGCATTTAAAAAGTTTTGTATAGAACGCAAATAACTGGGCGACTGATGATTGAATTTTTCAAACATACTTAAAAAAATAGGAAACATTTTCTGGTATAAATTTATTGTAAGAATTACTGTTCTCTTAAATTTTTTGCTTGTTCCCCTAATTTTTTTAGCAGTGTATTTCTTAGATATCGAACATAGCATTTAAAAAGTTTTGTATTGAACGCAAATAACTGAGCGACTGATGATTGAATTTTTCAAACATACTTAAAAAAAATAGGAAACATTTTCTGGTATAAATTTATTGTAAGAATTATAACATTTTTTGCATTCATCGTACATAATTCCCTTAGGGAAAAGTATTTTGCGAGCATGTCTTCATTTGCCTGCATTTATCTTAAAATATTCAAGACTTCTAGATATAATATAAAAAAAAGATACGTAAAAAGAAAAGTTATTTTCTTAAACCAGTATCATAATATTTCAGATGCTAATTTCTTCAAACGCTAATTGCAACAGCTAATTTCACCGTATTTTTGTAAGATAGTGTGTGATAAGAATGAAAAATTATGAAGGTACGAAAAAAAAAAAAATAGATTTCAACTGCGAGATAAAATTATACTCACTGACAATTTGTGGATCGACATTTTTTGTAGCATAATCTATGTTTAAAGCTTTTAAGATCAATTTTTTATGTCAATGCAATTAGTAATTTTAATGTAAATATAACAATAATTGATCTTAATGCAGTATTTATAAATTTAATTGAAAGCTAAAATAAGTTGAAATATTGTACAAAAATAGAGAAAGTTTCTGATTCATTCTCGAATCACTCCTCTATAAAACCGATTTCTATGAAATGATATTAAATTACGATTTGAAATTTCATTTATATACCATTCCTTTTAATATTTATAACGGATTAAATTTTTTTTCATCAGTGTTATTACATAATATATTATACTTATTTTTGCGGTTTAAATAAATTATTAAATGATAGTAATATTTTATTTAAACAACTTATGTCAAGTTCCTCTATATATTTTCTGCATAATCCGCTTATAGAAAGAATCTTCAGTCAATATTTTCAGTCCCATTTTTCATATCTTAAATTAAAATATGTTTTATTATAACGTCATTTTTCGAACATATCGATCATGATTAAGTTAAAAGTGCTCTGAAATATTGTATACGATCTTGTCATTTTAAATATAGTCTTTGAAGGTATTTTATAAACTGCTTACTAGATTATTAAAAGTAATATGTTGTTTGAATGCATAAAATTTAAAATGCGACGGCTAAAAAATGCTTAAGACAATTAGTATTTGGAACTTAAGCATGTTAGATAGTATATAATTAATTACAACAACTTATATATTAAAACCCTGTTTGTTGTATTTTATGCCTATATTATGTCCTTCTTAACAGGAACGGGAAAGCAAAATTCAACCAAAAAATCGATTTAGCTTTTTTATATAATTAAATCGTTTAAACATTTATCTATCCAACAATGTGTCACACATGTATAAATATAAAAAATAAGTGTTGAAATAATTCATTCTTTTCTATGAGTACTTCACAGCTTAATGTCCATTTAAATCTTTAATTGACTTTTTCTCAAAACTTGGATTTTTCATGTTTATGTTCCTTTTTTTCAATATCTATTAAACTTAAGAACTGATATTTTTTATAATATGTATATTATGTTATGTTGTATACTTTAACACAGGCATTTAATGATTTGTTGAGAATTAGGCAGTGAAATCTTACCCAAAATTCTAATTTAAAAATGACTTTCAATAAATAATTAATAATTAATTTTGAGTTTCACTTAGAAAGAAAATGGCCTGTTAAAATACGTAAATCATGTTATTCTAACTACTTTAAAAATGTAGACCTCTATCTTTCACCATTTCGGAGAAAAAGGTACATAAAGTTGTTGACTTTAACATGGCGGGGAAGGGCTTTTCCGGCACCCTTAAGTAGAAATTCATGAAAATGTAATCTATAATGGTGGCAATTCTGTCATTCAATTGTTGTTTAAAACAGTTCGAAAAGAAGGGGAAGTAATGGAAATTATTAAATCCTTATTGGCACATTTAAAATTATGTAGTTTTTTAAATCCGTGTCGGTCCTTGTGACTCACTAGGAAACGTATTAATAATTTCAATCAGATATTTTTTGTTCGACTCCGGCGCTGAACAGTTGTTCATTTCGTGAATAAAGCCATTTCGTATGAAATATTTTAAAATCAGCATGAAGGCGTTAAAAATAATAAAATATATTTACGGAATCATAATTTAATGGAGTCCCATAGCCTGTGTCTATTTCCAGTTTAGCTATTTCAGATAATAGATAAACTGGTATTGCCAAATTTTTTTTGTATGGCTAATACAAAAATTTATCATACTTCTGAGATTTTTTTAGGTATGAGTTTTGAAGATCGAAGAAGAATTATGTACTCCCTCAGAGTACACCACAATCAATGAGTCGCTGTCTTCCTCAGATGTATATCCCATCAAAAACAGGCATGTAAAATACTTAGATCTTGAGATATTGTAACTCTAAATCATATTAAGCTCTAAGCGCGTAAATATATACAGGTAATTACGAAAAACAGAAAAAACTAGCATCTCGATATTGCTGTGAAAGACCGACCACTTCTTTTCATGGGAGGCATAAAAATTTAAATACATACAACTGGTTTACATTAGTGAGAACCTTAAAATTATTTGTCGAGAAAAATTTAAATGTGGTTATAACAATGAGAAAAATATTAAAAAAAAGATTCCGCTAGCTTTTCTGAAATTAAAATATAGGCAGATGAATTCTTCTATGTTTGCACATAGGGATAAACATACTCTACTGTCTTACTAGCCAGATCCACCTGAAAAAAAATAGTGTTTATGCCTTCAATTATGTATGAGTACGGAGATGAAGTAAACAAAGATATGAAATTGCCATATATTAAACGATTTAAACCGAAAGTAATGATGGGTGTTAATACAACGGACCAGTTGTGTCATACGTACCCCACTTATAGCAAGACAAGTCTTTGAGTATCGGTGAAATGAATAAGAAATAAGTGAAATTAATAATTTGGGTAAAGTTAAATTCTAAAACGAAACTTAGCAAAAAGCGGGTCAATTATATCCACAGTAACGAAATTGATTTAAAAAAAAAGATAGTGAAATTTAAAAAAAAGTTGATTCCAAACCGGAAATAGTTGAAGATTTTTTAGCGGTGCAACTTGAACATAAATTATCATTAGAAAAATTAGATGAGTCAGTTGAATCGGAAATTGAAACCGACAATTTAGAAATAGAAATAGAATCTTCGATAGAATATAAGAAATTTACTTTGACTTGCAAATTAAGAGCCAGTAGATATTTAAAAAATTAAAGATAAATGCGACTACCACGAATGAACCAAAAGCAACTACGCTCTGCATATCAGACAGTCAATTAAAGTCGAATACGAATTTGCCGCGAATTTTATTAAATAAATTTACCGGCGACATTTGCGAAATTCAACAATTTTGGACTCAGTTTAAAGTCGCTATTCACGAAAATGGAACCCTTGAGGAAATTGAAAAATTCACTTATTTAAAATCTTTATTTTCTGATTCAGCAGCTGCCTCTATTAGAGGGCTTCCATTAACAAGTGAAAATTATGTAACGGCAATAAATATATTAAAAGATCGTTTTAGAAAAGGTGATGTTTTTATTTCCGCGAACAGTAAAAATTTATTAAATTTAGAAGCAGTACGAAGATCAAATGACATATTTTCTTTGAGAAAATTTTATGATCTGATAGCTATACAAATACGAAGTTTCGAATCGCTTGAGCTGATGTCAGACCAATATAGTTGCTTATTAATACCCATTATTTATAAATGCATACCGAATGATCTTGTATTACAATTTCACAGAGAACAATGCGATAAAATGGATGTTTGTGTAAATGATTTATTGTTGTTCCTGAAACGAGTAACAGAAGCGCTAGAAAAAAAACTATTAAAGTTACTTCTATCAGTTTTGAAAAACTAAATCCCATGAAACTAAATTTAGACAAAATTCTCCCGAACACTTTCACCAAAGAACAATTAAACATCCTTCAGCATTTACATTAAATACAATTGCAGAAAAACAATTTGCCCCCTTTGCTCTCAAAAATACGAAGCAAATTTATGTAATTTAAATTTGGAACAACGAAAGGAATATTTATTAAAACAAGGGAAATGTTTTAGATGCTATAAAAAATTCCATACAAAACAATATTGCAGAAATACTAAGATTCGTTTCGCAATTTGCTTTTTGAAAGCGCATCAAAATTGCCTTTGTAACAAAAATCAAACAGAAAGATCATCGAATGAAAATAAAATTGGCATCCTTTCCACTGAGCGTGAACCGGGGTGGGGGGACGAAAAAAAAACAATAAGAAAGAATAACTGTTTCGTCACTTTGTTGCAATCCAGATGAATATATATTTTTTTATCAACGTTGAAAGGAATATTGATTGGGAAAAGCCAAAGTATTAATGTTCGAATATTATTAGATAGTGCCTCTCAGCGAACATTTGTTGGGAAGAATTTGTCTAATCGATTAAATTTAGATGTAACGGGGCAGGAATCATTAAAAATTCATACTTTTGATGGAATGAAACCTATTGTTGATAGTCAAAATAGAGTAAAGATTTTCCTTAAAGACAATAATTCTGACAGTATATTACGTTTTTAAACATTAGAAACGGGGAGAATCTGTATCGATTTGATGAGCACCCCAAGTTTAGAGTTATATAAAAAAAAAAAAAAATTAAAAATATGGGTATAGAGTTATCAGACGATTCTAATGAATTAGATGATGGTAAGAATGAAATAGATTTATTGATTAGGGGCCATTACTTTTGGTCAATTATGACAGGTAAATATAAACGCACTTCACCAACTCTTGTCCTGAATGAAACTAAATTAGGTTGAACACTCCACGGCAAATTCCCAGATGTTAATGTAAATAATTTAGTGGGTGCTATGTACATATCTATTTTGGACAATAACAAGGATGATAAAATGTCAGTTCAACTTGAAACTGTAGAAGGGATTTGGTGTCAAGAAGATAAATACGAACAAAGCTTTGTGTGATAAACAAATATTAGAACAATTTGAAAATTCCATTAAATTTAAGAAGAAAAGACAGGAAGATAAACTACCTAAAAAATAGGATAATCTTGATCTTCCTAATAATTATGATATTGTCAAAAAGAGTTTTGAAAGTTTAATTAAACGATTTGTAAATAATCCTGCATCATTTAAAGAATATAAGGATATCATTAATGAATATAAGGCTTTGGGAGTAGTAGAAATTTTTGAACCCCAGGAAATAAATTCGACCAATGGTAATTTCACATACTACTTACCCACCACCTTGTTATTAGAACGGACAAACAAACTTTAAGAAATCCGATGATTGGCGATATTGTCCCGGTAGCTCAAATCTTGCTGGCCGACTTAAATGAGGACTCTCACTTGTCGACCTCGAGAGCGATGATCTATGTTGGTCAGGGCCTCCATGGTTAATTAAAGATTCAAATTTATGGCCCAAGGAAGACAGAGAAGTGGAGAAAGCTATGAAACAACTGGAAACTAAAGTAAAAATAATTTTCGGAAATCTTTGTTCATCAGAACAACAGAAACCACTTATAGAGATTGAGCGTTTTAGTTCTTTCTTGAAGACAATTTGAACAGTGGCAATAATTAAAAGATTTGTTTTCAGTCTAAGAAGTCCAATTAAAGTTCAATTAGTCAAAGGTGCATTAACTTCTGAAGAATTGAAAGACGCTGAAGAATTATTGATCAAAGAAGTACAAATGAAAGATTATAAGGAGGAAATTGAGTCGTTAGAAAGAGTGAATCCTGTTAGGAAAACCTCACGAATTTATTCCCTATGTCCATATTTGAATGAAAATATTTTTTTTTGTTTACGAGTAAGAAGCAGACTTAATGAAAGCTTTAAGTCTGCTGATAAAGAACTACATCAATTTGAAAAATCATTAAAGATCAAGAACTTCAGGATTTTATGGGAAATAAAGGCATGACATGGAAATTTATCGTCGAGCGTGTCCCATGGTGGGGAGGGTTTTACGAAAGACTCCTAAAAAGTGTAAAGGAACCCCTAAGGAAAATTTTGAGAAGACCTCTCATCACATTTGAAGAATTGGCAACAATCTTGACAGAAATAGAAGCCATAATAAATATGAGGCCACAAACATGTACAGCAACTGATTTCGGCGAGCCAGAGCCACTTACACTGGCTCATTTCCTTCAACTTGGAAGAGAAAACATTAGTTTTCCTCAACATTTCGCCTAATTTGAAAGTAAAATTTCTACCAAAGAAACTTTAAGGAGAAAACGATATCAAAGTAAGGTATTGAAACAGCTGTGGATAAAGTGGAAAGAACAATACATTTTGAATTTAAGTTCAGTTCATCAATTTAAAACTCCTGAAAGGCACAAAAACTAAAAAAATGGAGATGTTGTCTTAGTAAATGGTACTGCTAAATCTAAACTGTTGTAGAACTTAGGAATGTTTAAGGAAATCATTCTTGGCAGAGATAAACTTATCAGTGCATGCATAATAAAAACTGCTAAAGGAATGCTGAGAAAACCAGTAGAATTTTTGTATCCTTTTGAATTAAATTGTTGAAAGATAAATTACTTAAGTATTTGATTTGATTTTTTTAATTATTTTTTTGTTTTAGTGATGTTTTAATATCAAAATGTGTTTGTTTTATAAATTCATGTTTGGAAATATTTTGTGTTTGTGTGTTCTGCAATTTGTTGTTTACCCATTTAGTAAAAATGTTTCATTTTATGCATAATTGTACCTTATTTCAAATTGAAAAGGTTATTGAATTAATAATACTATTTAATTTGTTTATATTATGTATATATGTATATATATATATATACATAATATAAACAAATTAAATAGTATTATTAATTTATTTATAATTAACAGGATTTTTTTTACAGGATTATCTTAACAGGATATATATATATATATATATATATATATATATATATATATATATATATGTATCCTGTTAATCTTATTCAGGCCAGATATGTTCATGTAGCTACATAATATAAGACCGTCTTTTTATTTATATTGATCATAACTTTATTATTTTATGTTTAATTATTTATTCTTCAACACATGTAGATTGAAAACTTTCCATTTTATCATTTGAGTTGTGAATTAAGGTTATGTTTATTATAAGAATGTGTTTATGTTGATTTATCATAATATACTCATGAGTCCAGGTGGGGAATGTGTTGAGAATTATGTTTTGAAGCCAATTGAGCAAAAAATGGATGGTGGTGCTCAATTGTTTAGGTGGGGTTGCTTGCCTCCTGGCCTCATCTCTCTCTGTATGAGTAGGTGTGTGTTGAAAGAATGGTTTAAGAGTATGTTTACGCTTTTTACTGTGAATAATATGTATATAGTGTAACATAGATGTAAATAGTCTTTCAATAAAAATGAAGAGAAAAATGAAATTCCGTGGAATTAACTGAGTGTTAGTTAAGATATCCACTGAACCAAAGAACCGGTCGCAAAATAGGGATTGCAGGAACAAAAAATATTCTGAATTTCGACTTTTGAGATACTGCATGGACTAGGAACTTAAAATCCAGCACGGCAGTCAATTATCAGTTATAAATAATCTCTTAGAACATTTCCTAAAAAAATTGAATTTTAAAAGGTGTGAAAATGCGGGAAAAGCGTTCTAAAAATATACTAAATTACGATTTCTACGCAATCTCTGGAAGCACCGAACCTATTTCAAAAATAAAAGTGTGAAAATGATGGTAACAGACATTGCTCTAAGACAAACTATATTTTATGTAAGAGCCACTACCACAAAGAGGATACAAGATAAAAAAAAAAAAATCTAAAAATGCGTTTTTTTGTGTTCCTGATAGGCCTAGATACATAAGATTTGGCATGAAAGTTACAAATTAGATATAAATGATCTCTAAGAAGAGTTCCTAAAAAATTCGAAATTTAAAATGGGTGAAAATGGGCTAAAAGCATTTTAAAACGTTCTAAATTGCGATTTATACGCAATCGCAGGAATTACCAAACCAATTAAAAAAATAATGGTATCGAAATGATTGTCACAGCCCTTGCTCCGACATAGGAAAGATTTTGTATTGTTGCCACTACCCCAAAAGGAATGAAGAAGCAAAACATTCCTAAAAATACGATTTTTTGTGTTAATGAAGGACCTAGAAACATGCAATTTGGCATGATAGCTACTTATTGGATATAAATGAATTCTACGAACATTTCTTTAAAAAATCAAATTTTAAAACTGTGATAATGGGCTAAAAGCATTCTAAAAACGTTCTGAATGACGATTTTTCATCAATCTGAGAATGTATCAAACCGATTTCAAAGGTAATGGATGGAAATTTATACTGACAGCCCATGCTCTAACATAGGCTCTATTTTATGTCTGTGTCACTACCGTCTGGGGGTTACAGGAGAAAAAACTTTCTAAATTGCGCTTTTTATTATTATGCAGGGGATAGAAATATGAAATTTGGATTTGAAAATATGCATTTACTCATGAGAAATAAAAGATCTCTTTAATTTTCTCAAAAAATTGAAATTTAAAGCAGGTGAAAATGTGCGAAAACAGTTCTAAAAAACGTTCCAAATTGCGATTTCTACGCAATCTCAGGAAGTACAAAACTGATTTAAAAATAATAGCGTGAAAATGATGGTGATATCCCTTGCTTCAAGACAGGCTATAGTTTATGTCGGTACAACTACCGCAAAAGGGATGCAAGATCGGAAAACGTTCTAAAAATGCGATTTTTGTGTTACTAACGGACCTAGATACTGACATTTTGGGATGGTATTTTCATACTAGATTTAAATGATCTCTAAGAACATTTCTTAGAAAATCGAAATTTAAGAGGTGAAAATGGACGAAAAGCGTCCTAAATTGGGATTTCTATGCAATCATTAGGAAGTACCAATACAGTTTCAAAAGTAATGGTTGAAAATTGAGGGTGACTGCTCTTTGTCCAACCTAGGCTCCATTACCATCTTTTTGGTGGCAGGAGCAAAAAACGTTCTAAATTGTGAGTTTTGTGATACAGCAGGGGCTAGCAACTTGAAATTTGGCATGGTAATTACTTATAAGATGTAAATGGTGTCTAAGAATAGTTTCTAAAAAAATCGAAATTTAAAAGGGTTCCGCGCGAAAAGCATTCCAAAAACAGTCTAAATTGCGATTTCGAGGTGAATTCAGGATATATCAAACCGATTACAAAAGTAATGGTTGAAAATTGTCAGTGATAGTTCTTGCCCTGACGTAGACCATATTTTATGTCGGTTACCCTGCAAGAAGTGGATTTCAGGAGTAAAAAAAACTTTCTAAATGGCGATTTCTGTGATACTGAAGAGGCGAGAAATTTAAAATATGGCATGTTAGTTACTTATCAAATATAAATGCCCCCTATGAACAGTCGAAAATAAATTTAAAATGTAAAAGGGGAGAAATGAATGGAAGAAGGGAAAAGCGTCCTAAAATGTCTTAAATTACAATTTCTATGCGATCTCATTAAATAATAAACCGATTACAAAGGTAATGGTCGCGAATAAATAGTAACAATCACTTAACCCTTTACAGGCTATATTTTATGCCAGTGCCACTACCACCTGGGTTTGCAAGAACAAGAAACGTTCTAAAAAAAAGCCTTTAAAATCTTCCTAAATTACGTTTTCCTTGGAGTATTAGGAAATACCAAACCAATTTCAAAATTAACGTTGGCAAATTTTTGGCGACAGTCTCTGTTTCAAAAGAGGCATTTTATGTTAATGCCACTACCACCAGCGAAGTGTTAGACCGTTAGACAAGAAGCTTGGAATTTGACAGGATGGTTAATTTAAAGTTGTAAATGCGTACTAAATACGGATTAAAAAATTCCAAACTTTAAATGAATACTGAAATGCACGTATGAAATGAGCATAAAAGTTTCAAAAAACTTTCTAAATTATCATTTAATAATTATTAGGTTTAGTTCTTCATATTAATTTTAAGTCTTACTTCTGCCTAATGCAATGTACAAATGAAATGTAGTCTAACTGTTGATTAATTAGTAATTTTTGAATTATTCCTAAAAGTTTAATTTCTTTTTATAAAATTTAGAGATACAAATATTCCTTGGCATACATGGTGTGTTCACAAAGTTTCAAGACTGTTCTGAGAATACAAAGTTTATTGAACATTTTTGTACAGCGAACTGAAATTCTTCGATTGTGAAATTGGTCTCTGATGTCTGGGCGAACACGCCGGATCATGTCAGTTTTACGCTGGAATGAACTACCATTTGAAGAATCGAGTCCGGTGCGTCCGCTCAGACATAAAAAAAGATTGGACTGTTCACAAAGATAATGCTCCCTCTCAAACGCCGAATGCCGCCGCTGAAGTTTTGGCTAAGTTTAACGTGGCAATACTACCCCCTACAGCCCAGACCTTGCTCCCAGCGTCTTTTTTTGTTCCCCGAATCAAGAAAGACCTGAAAGGAAAACGATTTGACACGATTCCTGCGGTCCAGGCAGCTTCGACGAGGTCCCTCAACAGGCTTGCGCGCGAAGGCTTCCAGGGCGCCTATTAATAATGAAAAAAAAAAAAAAACCCTGGCAGTCGTGTGTTGATGACCAAGGGTCATATTTCTAAGAATTTTAGTTCGCTGTTAAAAAATGCTTAATAAATTTTGTATTATCAGAGTCTTGAAAATTTGTGAACACACCCTGTATTTCAAATATTACGCGAGCAAAGGCGCGGGGTTTGCTAGTACATTATAACCTATGGGCGAGTGATATATTTAACGTTCATCTCGGTGATCGCATCAGTAAGGGCTTAAGTAAATCAATTTATAACAATATAATTCAACTGTAACTTCTAAGTTAAATTACAGTAGAATCCCGATTATCCGAGTTTCCGGTTTAATCGAGTTATTCTTTTTCTAATGGACTGATGGAATGCATTATTATGAGATAGTCATTATAAAGGAAAATAAAAAAGCAGTCGAAAAAAGTTAGAACTCTGATTTTCGCGTCAGAATGTGGAAAAAATGGCCAATTTTTTTTTTTTTTTTTTTTTTTTTTTTTTTTTTTTTTTTTTAAGGAAAAAAATATGGCCATTTTTTTTAAAGAAAAATTACGCCCATTTTCCCCACATTCTAACCAGAAAATCAGAGTTCTAACTTTTTACGGTTGCTCTTTCATCTTCACTTAATACTTCATTTATTATGGCTGTTCACCAGTTCACCAGAAGAAAATGATCCATTCCAAAGGTATGCGCTGTTCGCGGAAGCCGCTAATGCTCTACCATCTGAGCTTTTCCGGACGAATCTAGTGGAACTTTTTCACCCAGCTCATTATTTAATACTTTGAGCAGAATGAAGAGGCTACACATGCAATTTTCATGTCACTAATAGAATCATACAGCTGTCAATTTCTACGGTTTTGTTACCTCTAAAATTTAATACATATTTTTGCCATATTTAATCGTTGACAATTGTTAGATTTCGGCGATTGTATTATGAAAAATTTATTGGTAAGTTTTAGTGGTAAGGAAAAATCTTATAAATTGGAAGCTATGCAATAGCGTAATACTGCAGCAAAATTGATATTCAATAAACAAAAAAATATCAAGTGCTTTTTCAAATAAACAATTTCATTCTCCGTTTTTCTTAAAAGTAACGGAGATGTACATCAAAGAAATGTTACTAGTGGTATAAAAATGAATGAATTAAGTGAAAATTTATATTTCATCTCCTTAGTTGGTGACGGTTTGTGTAAATCCGGTTTATACGAGTTTTTTGCTTATTCGGGGGTCCATATTGACGAGGAATAATCGAAACCCTACTTTATTAAAAGAAGTAATCAGACACGCACTAGTATATATAGAGAATATAATCTACTCACGCAGCGGAAAATAAAAGAGTATGTGGAAATAGACTTGTTTCGCTATAGGAGTAGACAAAAAATATTTAATGCACCTTTTAAATTTACTATGTGATTTTTTTTTTTCAAAATGGACTTTTTCTACATTTGTTGTGAACACCTCATATGTAAACTTTTTTTTTTTTTAAATAAATATATTTATTATTTTTCCAATAAATAACTCTCTTTCGTACACATTATGTTGAATAAAAAAGAAACAAACAAAATAGTCTCATACTTCTGAAAATTATAAAATTCTTATATTTTATTATTTCTTTTATTCATTCACTTTTCTGCAGAAGGTATTACACAATACTATAAAAACAAAGAATTTTTTTTTATATATTTATATTTTTTAAAAAGACTGAGAGATATATCCTGTTCTAAAATATATATCTGCATATTTGTCTTTGCTATGTTTACTTAAAGCTTCCCTCTTCACCATTCATTCAAAAATATGTATATCTGGAAGATTATGGATTTGGAAAATTTTATTCTAAAAATTTAATATTCTCGAAAGATAACAAAATATGTAAGGACATTGAAAAAAAATTGATATAATATCCATGAAACATAAATTCTGAATATATTCAATTGAATTAGAGCAGCGCAATTTGTTATTTATTCGCAAACATTAGAAAATATACAATTTTTTTGTTTTGTAAATTTTGTATCATTACTTTAAATATCCAGTTTAAAAATATTTCTTCAAAACAAATAATCAAATTATTTTCTTCGATTCGCAATATTTGTTCAACTATCATGTTTCAATAATAATAATAATAAACAAGATTCTCACAACTTGTTTAAAAATTTCTAAATTTCGTTTATATTTTATAGTTTTTGCTTAGTTTGTTTTAGTAATATAATTTTACTCATAAAGTGTAATATAACTATACAAATAATGAAGGTTGTCGAATATACACTGGTCATCAAAATTAAAGGATAATGAAAAAAAAAATATGCTCACTAAGGTAATGTTGCAACCATTGCCCAATGCTGCAATTATTTATGTTAATTAAATACTATTGAACCCAAAATTGTACTTCCGCGCATATGTTAGCGACGGAAATATACAAAATAAATGATTGACAATGTGGTGCGAAATGGACGTATGTTGGAATTCTGGTCTGTAGTGTTGTTTAAAGTGAAGGCGGCGTCTGAGTGAGATCAGCATTCATTAGTTATGGCTCAAAGGCATCATTTAATTTAATGTTAAAAGTGGCGAATAATTGGTAGAATCGAGGAAGGTCAAAAACTAATGGAGGCCGACAAAGATTTGAATATCACTCAAAGTGTCATATCAAGAGATTCTAGCCACTTTTTAAACACTGGATCCGTTGATAGACAGCCGGGTCAAGCGAGACTAAGTACAACAACTGCATTCGAAGACCGTTTTTTGTCATTGTGGCTCGAAGAAACCGCGAAGCGACTACAAGAGATTTGGTTTCAAACCTTCAGGCTGGCACAAGAACTCAAATTAGCCGTTCTACTGCTGCACGATTGCTTAACGAGGATGGACAGTATGCGCGAAAACCAAAAGTTTGTGTCCCACGCACTCCAGCTTCCCAAGGGGCCAGTTTAAACTGTTCCTTTCGTCATGTTCAATAGAGCCAAGAAGGCTGCGCTCGAACGGGATATTTCACGGACAAGGGAAAGGCAAGTTGCGTCTTCCTACATCCCTTCAGATCAAAATACGTCTAGAATAAGTGTTCAGATTAGATCTGGATTTTACATTACAGCCAGTAAACAATATTTGAGCACAGTCTTCTTTCCTCCATTGAATTTCACGAGGGTAACAGGTTAAACTGGCCCCTTGGGAAACTGGAATGAGTGGGACACAAACTTTTGGTTTTCTCGTATGCAGTCCATCCTCGTTAACCGTTCGTGCAGCAGTAGAATAGCCAATTCGAGTTCTTTTGGCAGCTTGAAGGGCTGAAACCAAATCTCTTGGAGTCGCTTCGCGGTTTCTTCGAGCCACAATGATACAAAACGGTCTTCGGATGCAGTTGTTGCTCTTGGTCTCCCTTGACCAGGGTGTCTATCAACGGATCCAGCGCTTAAAAAGCGGATCGAAGCTCTTGATATGACACTTTGAGGGATATTAAAATTTTGGGCGACCTCCATTAGTTTTTGATCTTCGTCGATTCTACCAATTATTCGGCAGTTTTGACATTAAATTAAATCATGCCTTTAAGCCATAACTAATGAATACTTTTCACATTCAGACACCACATTCAGTTTAAGCAACTCTACAGGCCAGAATTCCAAAATACATCCATTGCGCACCACATTGTCAATCAACTAATTTGCAGATTTCCGACGCTAACGTATGCGCGGAAGTGCAATTTTGAGTTCAATAGTATTTAATTAATATAAATAATTATACCATTGGGCATGGGTTACAACATTAACTTAGTGAGTATATTTTTAGGTAGCTTTCATTGCAAAAATCTACCTATTGCAACCGTTCGGAGGAAAGCGATTAAAAAAAAAATTTGGTATATTTTCATCGATCATGAGCCCCAGACCCCGAAACCACCCTCCGTTCAAATGTTCATATATATATATATATATATATATATGTGTGTGTGTGTGTGTGTGTGTATATGTATATATATATATATATATATATATATATATATATATATATATATATATATATATATATATATATATATATATATATATACAGGGTGATTCAGCTCGTCGGTGACAAACTTTAAGGATCGATAGAGCACACCTAGACGAACATTTTTGAATAGGGAATGTAGGGTCCCTGACGCGATGGTAAGGCGCTAGGCGCTTTCGAAAATTTGGGTGCCGAAATTCGAAACGTCATAAAAACTAGGGAAATGGTTAGATTTTCTTGCTTGTTGCGTCGAAATGATTCTGTTTGTTTAGACTTTCTTCAGTACCAATTTGATAAGCGTATCTCTTAAAACATGGATAGGGGGCGCTGCAGACTTTGGAGAGCTAGACAACAACTTTAAGCCCGTTATTTTGATAATTTAACACATGCTCGCCAAAGTTTATACTCTAACTTAAAGTTTGAACCCAAAAGTAGAGCCCTGCAAAAAGCGTAAGAGCCGGAATAAAATGTCAAAGTACAGGGTGGTCGAAACTCGAAGGCTCCTAGGAGATAAACAAACAGATTTCTTGACTTATGGCATGCATTTTCATGATTCTGTTTGCTGGGGCTCTCTGAAACTCAGTTGAACGGTACAAAAAGAAACATCGATAGGGGGCGCTTTGGGCAAAAAACATAATTCGTTGACATTTCGGACGCTAACTGGAAACGGGGCGCTACGATCAGTTAGAAACAAAACAAGAGAGTAATTTACTTATCATAAGAAGCTATTAAAACTGCAGTTTGTTTGTTTTTTTTAACAAACATAGCTGGTTTCAATCATGCACAATGCGCGCAATAAAATTTACATAAGGTGCTTTTTGCTGATTTATGCAAAAGATATCGTACCATATCGATATGCAAAAGATACGTAATGCGTAGACGACAACGCGAGATGACGTAGTTGTATGCGCAGACACGTCTTTTGAACGTGCGGTACCTACTTAAGCTTCGGGTTACTTGTCTGCAGACCGGTAGTAGGATGGAACGGTACACAAACTCTGAATTGGCTGACATGCATTTGGCGTATGGCGCTGCTGGTTGTAATGGACGAGCCGCTCAGCGGTTGTACGCCGAGCGTTACCCCAACAGGCAAATCCCCTGCCATGCCTTCTTCGCTCGAGTACACCAGAGGTTGTCCACAACGGGATCTTTCGACGGAGGCAGGCCTGAACGGGAGCGATCAGTGAGCACCCCCGACAACGAAGAGGCTGTGCTTAACCTGGTTGAGGACAACCCAGGTCTTAGCACGAGAGATATCGCCAGACATGTTGGCATTTCGCAAGCAACTGCGTGGCGCATCTTACGTTCCCGGAATCTGCACCCCTACCACATCCAGCGGGTGCAGTTGCTCAGAGAGCAGGATTTTGGCCCTCGAGTGGAATTCTCAAGATGGTACTTGGCGATGAGATCCAGGGATCCCCGTTTTGTAAACAGCATTTTGTTTACGGACGAGTCCACCTTCAGCCGGGAGGGAATGTGGAACGCCCACAACAGTCATGTGTGGTGTGATGAAAATCCACATGAAACCAGAAGCCGAGCAGCCCAGGAGCGTTTCTCAGTAAATGTGTGGGCCGGCATTCTGGGGGATTGCCTCATTGGCCCTTATTTGTTACCTGAACGGCTGACAGGTGAAAATTACCTGATTTTCCTGGGTCAAGTGCTGCCGCAGCTTCTGGATGAGGCGCACGTACCCGAAGGTTCGCGTCGCCAGATGTGGTTCCAGCACGATGGAGCTCCGGCCCATTACACGATCGACGTGCGTCTCCATCTAAACGCAAGGTATGGCCAGCGGTGGATCGGGCGTGGGGGTCCAGTTCACTGGCCTGCCCGATCACCAGACCTCACCTGCTTGGATTTCTTCCTTTGGGGTTACCTGAAGGCCGAGGTATACCATACACCTGTCAGCAGTGCTGAAGAACTTGTGGCGCGCATTGTGGCAGCTGCAGGGCAGATCAGAGATACTCCTGGCATTGTTGGAAACACACACTCCTCAATGCGACGGAGGTGCGAAGCCTGCATCATGGCCCAAGGTCGAAATTTCGAGCATCTTCTGTAGTGTTATTTTTTGTAAATAAATTTCCAGTATCATTGATGTTTTTGGTCTAAATTTATTCAGAAGTGTTGAGCAGAGGTAGAAAATGTGTTTTCATTATTACTAACTGATCGTAGCGCCCCGTTTCCAGTTAGCGTCCGAAATGTCAACGAATTATGTTTTTTGCCCAAAGCGCCCCCTATCGATGTTTCTTTTTGTACCGTTCAACTGAGTTTCAGAGAGCCCCAGCAAACAGAATCATGAAAATGCATGCCATAAGTCAAGAAATCTGTTTGTTTATCTCCTAGGAGCCTTCGAGTTTCGACCACCCTGTACTTTGACATTTTATTCCGGCTCTTACGCTTTTTGCAGGGCTCTACTTTTGGGTTCAAACTTTAAGTTAGAGTATAAACTTTGGCGAGCATGTGTTAAATTATCAAAATAACGGGCTTAAAGTTGTTGTCTAGCTCTCCAAAGTCTGCAGCGCCCCCTATCCATGTTTTAAGAGATACGCTTATCAAATTGATACTGAAGAAAGTCT
The DNA here is from genome assembly GCA_963932465.1 of Maratus speciosus. NCBI lineage: Eukaryota > Metazoa > Arthropoda > Arachnida > Araneae > Salticidae > Maratus > Maratus speciosus. Next base: position 378,881,307 of record OZ010795.1, read on the forward strand.
AAACAAACAGAATCATTTCGACGCAACAAGCAAGAAAATCTAACCATTTCCCTAGTTTTTATGACGTTTCGAATTTCGGCACCCAAATTTTCGAAAGCGCCTAGCGCCTTACCATCGCGTCAGGGACCCTACATTCCCTATTCAAAAATGTTCGTCTAGGTGTGCTCTATCGATCCTTAAAGTTTGTCACCGACGAGCTGAATCACCCTGTATATACATATATATATATATATATATATATATGATCTTTGTCACATTGTAACTCTCGTATTTGTGAACTGATTTGAATATAACTTGGGGTATATATAGTACATACCAATGCCTCGGCCGAGTTCGTTGGCCAGCTTCATCCGCCATCTTGTTTGAAAATGGCGGACATTTAATTTTTTTTAGTTAAAATTTGAAATGTGGTACCAAAAAATTCAAAATTGAAAAATATTTTCTTCTTATGTGTTTGAACTTGATACACAGATTCCGGAGCAGTTTTTGTTTTGTCTATATCTTAAAAAATGGCTGTGTTATAGCACTTTGAATTTCTAGCGTTGCTGACATTATGAAACAACCTGATTTTTGTCACGCGATAACAGGCGTATTTATGAACCGATTTGGATGTAACTTGGGGTACACATAGTACATACCAATGTGTCGACCGAGTGCGTTGGCCTGCTTCATCCGCCATCTTGTTTCAAAATGGCGGACATTTAAAAAAATTTAAAAATTTGAAATTTGAAATGTGGTACCAAAAAATTGAAAATTGAAAAATATTTTTTCCTTATGAGTTTGACCTTGATACACAGATTACGGAGCAGTTTTTGTTTCTTCTATATCTTTACAAATGGCTGAGTTATAGCACTATTAAATTCTAGCTTGGCTGACACCTTATTTTTGTCACGCGATAACAGGCGTAATTATGAACCGATTTGGATGTACCTGGGTCTATATATAGTACATACCAATGTTTAGACCGAGATTGTACGCCATCTTCCTCCGCCATCTTGTTTCAAAATGGCGGCCATTTTAATAAAATCAATATTTAAAATAAAGTACAAAAAATTGCAAAATGAAAGTTTTTTTTTTTTTTTTTTTTTTTTTTTTTTTTTTTTTTTGTATGTGTTTGACATTAATACAACGATTCCGGAACAGTTTTTGTTTAGTCTATATGTAAAACAATGGCTGAGTTATAGCATTTTGAATTTCTATTGTGGTTGACAGTTTGAAATGACCTGATTTTGTCACGCGATAACAGGCGTATTTATTAACCGATTTGGATGTAACTTGGTGTGTACATAGTACATACCAATGTCTCGACGAGTTCTTTGGCCAGCTTCATTCGCCATCTTGTTTCAAAAGGGCTGCCATTTAAGAAAAAATGTTTAAAATTTAAAATGAGGTATCAAAAAATTTGAAAATGGAAAAGATTTTTTTTATGTGTTTGATCTTAATACAAAGATTTTAGAGCAGTTTTTGTTTCGTCTATATCTTAAAAAATGTTGAATTATAGTGCTTTGAATTTCTAGCATGGCTAACATTTTGAAACGATCTGGTATTTGTCACGAGATAACAAACGGATTTATTAACCTATTTCGATGTAAGAAGGCATGTGGATAGTATATATCAATGTCTCGACCAAGTTCCCTGGCAAGCTACATCAGTCATCTTGTTTCAAAATGGCGCCATTAAATTAAAAATATATATATATTTAAAGTGAGGGGCAAAAAATTAGAAATTGAAAAAGGTTTCTTAAGTATTTGACATTGATATAAGTATTCCGTAAAAATTTTTTGCTTTGTCTTTATCTAATAAAATGGCTCAGATATAGCAGTTTGAATTTCTAATGTGGGTGGCATTTTGAAAAATCTGATTTTTTGCCTGTGACAGCACTCGTATATATCAACCGATTCCGATGAAAGTGAGCATGTGAACAGGTATTACTAAGGCCTCGACCAAGTTCACTGGCTAGCCTCATCCAACATGTTGTCTTAAAATGGCAGTCACTTCAAGATATCGCCGAATTTGGCAACCAAATATAAGTTTCTTTAAGTAAAAGCAGCTAGGATAAAGCTGACTAATTTCGCGAAATTCTCATTCATAATGATTTAGTGTTTATAAAAATTAGTATTGAATCTCCTATAATCAGTTTCCACCAAATTGAGCTTGGAATAATATAAGGTGGCTTTTTAAAAATAAGGAATATGAAATCTACCACTTCCTCTTGGCACTTGCCGGAAGGACTTTTTCTCATTATCCTTTAATTTTCATAACCATTGTATTATAAAGAATTTAATGCTTAAATATATATTTGATGCTACATATCGTGATTATCCAAAAATAAGACCAAACTGGAAAATAAGCAGTAAAGCAGTAAAATTATGTTTTGGAAGCTCGCAATAAAATATAATAACTAGACAAAAAATATCCCATAACCTATCCAATTTGATTCTGTTAAATTAAATAATTTCTAAGATATCATACTCACTTTAAAATTACAATTAATCATGTAATAGAAGATAAATATTCCTCCAAACAGAAATATACCTAAACCATTTCTTTCTTTCTACACTGTTAAAAATTTGCAGCATTCTGTCCAGTCATTCGACCGTTTTTTTGAAAACACGGTTTTATAACCGTAATTTAACTACATTCTGACCATAAAATGGCCAATAATATAGTCAGAATAGTGTTAAATTACGGTTGTGTAACCGTTTTCGGAAAAAACGGTCAAATGACTGGACAGAATGCTGCAAATTTTTAACAGTGTAACCGATGACCAGTCCCCTACATGCCGGGTCGGCCCAGCTGAACGGGTTTGATACCAGGTATCGGAGCGGTGACCACCTAATCGCCAAATAGCGGCAATAAATCTGACGAGAGTCTAGAACTTCATCTTATCGGCCGTTCCTACTGCTTAGATGTGAACTTAGTTAATCCGGTTACTTAATGTCAGATATTGTTGTTTTGTACCTGCGCTTTGCTACTTAAGTTGGCCTCGTAAATTAGAACCTTCATCAGGTGGCGAGACCTTCACCTGGTAAGGCACTCCTAGAGGTATAACTCACAGGTAACTTGGAGGACTTTGCACTCACGTTGTTTCTTACATGCACCAGGCGACATTAGCGTAAATGGCGGACATCGGATGACTCCAAACCGATGACCACAGCGCTAGCTGCCAGATTTCTTTAGCCGAACGAGAATACCTGTCTGGCATCGGGGTGGTTGTCAGCTTGATCGCTGCATGGCGGCCATCTAGGAGATCAATGACCCGGCCGACCTAATTACAAAGCCTGTTATTTGCTAGTTTCTCTGTTGTACTGCTTGCTTAACTAATTGATTTGGATCCTACACATTGCACACATATCCTGCTTGGGGAATAGGGAAATCTGGATTTTAGATGTCTAATCGGCGGTGAGTACTTGTCGTGAAAAGTGGTTCATAAACCAATTTAGAGGAAGGGAAAAAGCAAACAATGGGTGCCGCTAAAGACAAGTATCACCTTAGGAAATTTTGGGCCGAAATGCAAAGCAAGCTCAAGTTATTGGAGGGATGAGACTCCGTTTTTATACCGAACCCCACCGGGTAATGTTAGGTTCCGTAGGCTGTCCCATAGAAGCGAGTCCGTTAGCTCGTGCAGGAAACAGCATATATACACCTAATATAGAGGCAGCAGTCAAAGAAAAAAAAAGAAGAAAAATGAAGAAAAAAACTGAAAGGCAAGGGGATTAGATGGACATGTTTATGGCACTTTTAACTTTAGGATTGGTTTTTAATACTTTGAAATAAATTATAATTATACTATGCACCAGACCAGAGCTATCAAAGTGTAACGTTTGTGATATTATCTAAATTACTATTAATTTGGTTAAGAGAACTAACAAACATTAATTTAATTTGATGAGTACTTTGGATACTTACTATGAGTTTGAATCTATAGCTTAGCAGGGGAGATCGGGTGGTGTTTATCTGACATAGTTGATTGGAAACAGTTTACTATTTGAGATTAAGCGTTAATTGTTGCAGATGAAAAAAAGACTAAGACTATTTTAGGGGAGGCGCTGAAGCTTGTCCTAGGATAACATCCTCTGGGGAGTGGTGAGGGGTGTAAGAAGCTGGGGAATGCCTCAGCTGTTCCAAAAGGGGGGGGGCACAGATGGGAGAGTGTGGATGGGTAGGGCCTTTGGCTAATCTAATGTTACTTAGTATTTCCTTAGATAATTTATTATACTTAATTGATGGTAGCCTAAATTGTCTTGAATTATCTATATTGACCTAAGTTAATTAGATTACCTATTTATGGTTTACTTTAATTAGCTTTTCTAAAATATTTAGAATTTACTGACCGGGTAATAGTGTTTTTCTTTGGTGTCTTGGTTCGTCTTCTTTGGAGTATGTTTCTCATAGTTCATGAGGTATTTGTCTCTGTGTGGGTTTTCTTTAAGCCAATATTCATGGGAGTTTAGACTGCGCGATCTTATTGCTGTTTGGTTTGACTCATTTTTCTCTTTGGGATCTTGTCGCTGGTGATGACATATTGCGAACTTGTCGCTGGTGGGTTATTGTTTTAGTCGCATCTTGGTTTATGAAATTTTAGGTTATTACTTTTGTACGTGAGTGTGCTCTTTATGATCAGTCCATTGGAATCTAATGGCTGTTTTCACGATATATTGCAACATCGTTGCGAGCTTTGTAGATTATCTTCTACACTACTTGCATGAAGCATGTTCCTTGGCCCTTAGTTCGTCATTTTTTTTATGATATCTGTTATCCCAAGATGTATAGTTGAGATTTCCCCTTTATTTTTATTGAGTTGTTTTCCTTTGTTCACGGTCTTGCTTTGCTTGATTTGGAGCACATCTTTTTCTTACCACTTGGCTATCTATGCTGATTCGGTAGAGTGGTGTGAATGAGCCGATGCTATCAGTTCATCATAAATGACTACCACCACTCAGCAGTGCGAGATAACATTTTTTTTTCTTTTGGTGAAAGTGTCTTTCACTAGCGGCCGCGGTTAAATTGGTATTGTAACTCGGGCCTTTTTGTATCCTGTAATTAAGGCAATTAATTATTTGGGGTGATGATGTTCACTGGATTGGTTTGTTTTTATCTTTATTCGTTTTTCATTGTGATATTATATCTATGTTTTCTGTTAACCATCTGGAGACTGCTTTACCTTTCTTTTGTATGTAAATATTGCTTTCTAGTTGCTTATGCCAAAGTTTTTCATTGTTTACTGTGATTTGTGCCAGGTGGTGTGTTTGTGTTAGCGGACAGGCCATTAGATAGTATTGTGGGATTCCCAGTTCTCCGCATGCAGAATCTGGTGAATCTTTGCGCTTGAACTTTTTTGAAGTATTTTGGGAAAACTCCGTGTCCTGTGTAAATTTGGCTGAAAAGTTTGCAGCTGACTAATCTATCTGTACTTACTTTTGGGAAGATTTGTGTGTATTCCTGTCCTTGCGTAATCCCACTCGAACATCTACTGTTTGATTATTAGCTATTTTATTGTTCTTTTAAGGTTTGATATTAGTCTTTCCAGGTTGTATGGTATTTGTTTTATTTTGTTTTCTGCTGCTTGTTTGGCTAATTCGTCGGCATCCTCGTTTCCTTGGATGCCCACGTGTGCTTTAACCCAGCTAATCTTGAATTTGTTGTCTGAGAGTTTCATTATTTCCCGTAAAACATTTACTAGTGGTGTTGTGTTAAATGGTTTGCTTAGTGTTTGATTTGCTGACATGCAGTCCGAACGGATGCTGTAATCCAACCCTGTGCTGTCCCATTTTGCTGATTTTAGTACAGCCAGCTGTTCGGCTTGAAATACACTATGGAATTTCCTTAGAGGTGCTGACCATGTTTGAATTTTTTGATCGTTTTTGAAAGCTACGAATCCGTAGGGCCTGATTATAATTCCGAGCCATCAGTGTATATATTTATGTATTTTGACTTATGTCCTAGTCTTGGTTCAATTGTGTCTGCTCGATGTGTGGACCAGACGTATATTTTTATATACAGTCTGTATGGTTGATTATTGACCCGTATAGGTTAACTGATTCCCTCAGTCTTGATACTGTACCATATGTGGCCTCGTATTTAACTCGTAGGTGAATTGGAATTAGGTCCGCAAGAACCTGGAGTGCCGCGGTTGGGGTAGTTTTATATGTCTACGCAATGGGCAGCAGCAAGTATCTCTGGAAGGAGGACAGTACCTCCTTGCTACTTGTGTTTAGGTTGTGACCTCATATTGGTGTAGCATAGGTTAGTGTATTTTCAACTATTGTCCTATACCAAATCTTGATAATTTCTGGATTAAGTCTCCAGCTCCTAGAAGCCATTTCTCTAGTCATGTTAAATGATTGTTTTTATTTTATTTGTTTGTATTTGACAGTGTGCTAGCCAATTTAGGTTTTTATGTATTATGTCTCCTAAGTATTTTATTTGAACTTTTCAATTCAGTTCTTTTTCGTTAAAATCTTTTCCTTCTATTTTCTAAGTGTCCTCTAATAGAAGGTTCCTAGTGAGTGTTCTGTTTAAATACAGTAGCTCTGTTTTGTCGCAGTTGAGTTTGTTTTCTGTTATCCAATTGTTAAATTCCTTGATCATCTTATTGGCTAATTTAATTAGTTTGGCTTCAGTTTTTGCTCTTAGTATTATCATGAAATCGTCCGCAAATGCCTGTATTCTTACATTTTCCCCCATTCTTTTCTCAGCGCTGTGTCTGCACTTATGAGCCATAGCACGGACCCGAGGCAGCTGCCTTGCGGGCAACTGCCGAACGTCTGTTTAGTTGAGCTGACTCCGTTTTATTCTATTGTGACATACCTATCATTAAGAAAGCTTTGTATTCAGTTCGTTAAATATGTGGGATATGATGACTGATTTAAATTTTCTGAGATTATTGGCTATCTGATGTTGTCGAATGCGCCCTTAATGTCCATAGCTATTGGTAATTTTTGGTATCCCTCTATTTTATCCTGTTTTATTGTTTTTAGGAAAATATTAACGCATGTTCGCATGAGATTTATTTTTTGAAACCATATTGTTTATCGCTCCAGTATTTATTGATAGTTAAATGGTGGGATATTCTTCAATGAATTACTCTTTCGAAGATTTTACTAAACGCTGGAAGTGGGCTAATTGATCTATAATTTTTAGGATATTTCGTGTCTTTACCTTTCTTGTGAAACAGAAACACTGTACCAATTTTTAATGATTTTGGAAAGTAATTATAATTTAGGCGGGTGTTATTTATTGTTAATAGAAGTTGTGGCGCTGCGTTTTGGATTCATTTTATTAAGTTGTAATCAATGAAGTAAAATCCTGCGGCTTTGTTTTGTATTATGTTTTCAATTATTTTGTTTAAATCTTGTTTCTTTATTGGAGGGTGGGGAATCTTTCAAGGATATGAATTTAAGTTTACTCATATCTGTGAAAAGGGAGGTGCTGTTTTGTATGACAGATTTTGGAAAACGATTTACAACTAGAATTGTTTTAAGCATAACAAAATTTGTTCCTTCATTAGACGTATCATAAATATGAAGTCAAAAATCGCATTTTCCGCCATTTTGCTCTTTTTTAAATTTTATACACGTTATTTGCAACCAGCATTTTTCTAGTAGCTTCATTTTGCTCTATCCGTGTCAACTAGTGTCCACAGCTCGAAGCTTATAGGGGACATTTTATTGTTCCTACCGCTATTTCATAAGAATTATCTTCATGATATACTCCGTAGCATAAGTTAACTATTTTTACCGCATAATTTATTGTTTATTTTTTAGGAAAACTGAATTTCCTCTAAATCATTTGAGACCTGGGAGTCCTACCATCTGAAACACAATAATAAGAAAAATATTTAAATTGTATGATTTTAAACAATCATATTAGTACATGAAAGTTGTCGTTATTTACTGACTTTCAGCAAAGGAGTATTTTACTAATGTTTATGTATTTAATTTTAATGACACGTGCCCTTCGAAACTAGGTCATTAGCAACAACAAGGTCGAAAGTTACCGCTATTTGTTTAGGAGCACCCAAATGACGACAATCGCTAATCGAATTCATCTTGTTATTTAAAACCTTGACCAAGTGACGAGATCTTCACCTGACTAATTAATGAACACCTGTATTTAATGAATTTCAGCGAGTATATTTAAAGAAATGCTCCGATTTTGACACTTCTTTTTTTCTTGGAACAGGATATTTCCCACATAGCAATTGCAGTTTGAAGAAAATCTGCGGCAGTCTCTCTTTCCAAACCTACAAAGTTGCACCAAGTTCAGCATGATAAGTCTACAAGCAAATTATAACAAAAATACAGCAAGATAACGCAAACGCCGAAGTCAACACATTTTGAATTTGCAGCTAATATATGAGAGTTAAACACTTGCGGTATCAAATTTATACAAATTAACGGCAAAAAAGTAAAAAAAAAAATTAGTTCCGTTATAAAGTACTCTAAAATCTTTGCACACTAGTAGAAATTTTAGCTTGCCAAAAATACTGCAAACTTATTGCAAAATAGTAATCTTGTCATATCATACCATATGTTTACAACTGTCACACTATAACCTGCATAGTATTTTTAGTTTGCAGAAAATTGGCAGCAGTCTTGCTTTGAAAGCCTGAAAAGTTGTAGCAAGCTCAGCATGACAAAACTGAAAGTTCATAACACGACTGCAGCAAAATAACGCAAACGCCGAAATCACCACACATTGGACTTGCAGCTAACATGTCGTGCAAGTTAAATTCATGCTGTATCCCATCTATTGTAAATTAACGGCAAACAAGTAATCAAAAAATTTAAAACTTACTGCAAAGTAGTAATCTTAGCATACTACATTAACTGTTTACAACTGTTACACCATAAGTTTAACCCCTTCGAAGGGGTCCATAGATCTGATCGGTTCTATTGATGCAAATGCACCGTTAAGGTGCATGCATCGTTTTTATCGTCGTAAACAAGTTACGGTAATATTTGTGCATTTCAATTCGAGCCTTTCTTGGAATTTGAGAAGTATAGCGTCTAACAAAAGCGATGCCAACCGAAAAAAACTTCTGCAATTTCTGTGTATCTGTTGATTGTCTATTCTTTGAACAGAGGAATTTTTTTGCTTTCGTCAATTTCGTGAATTAAAGTCGTCTTGCCATCCATTTCACAACAAACTACTCATGCAAGTGGGTAATGGTATATCCTGCGGGAGATTTGCTGCGAATTTCTGAAATCAAATTTGTCACGGCAAGATAATATCAGGGAAAATCACTTTTACTGGTAATCTTCATGCTATCTGGGAAGTTTAATCCCTTCAGATCTATTGATGCATACGCACTTATGTATACGTACCGTCAGACGGTTCATGCATCGTTTTTATCACAATTAATAAATAAAGGTAATGTTCGTACGCTTTTAAATTAGAGTCTTTTTGATATTTGATAACTAAAGCGTTTAAAAAAGCGGTGCCAACCGAATAAAGTTTGTGTAAGGAATGCAGTCCCGGAAGGATTAGAATTCATAGACATGAATGGGGTTAAACGAAAAAATGAACAAATAAATAAATATCAATTAAAACGATACTTTAAAAAAATTCAATAATATTAAGAAAATTTCATTTTAAAATTAAAATTATTATATAAGTTAAAAATTGCCGAAGACGTAAGCGTAACTCAGTTATTAACCCCTTGGGGACGAGCGACACGTATACGTGCCGGAAATAGGCCTAAGGATCCTCGTTTATCCTCACCAGTAAAATTTTACTGTAAAATTTGCCTTATCTAATCCGAGCATTTTCCCTATTTGAATAGGCACAAACTTCTGTTTTTTCAAACCGGTAGCAAAGTAATAAACATTTCGTAAAAAGCTCCCGTCGCGAAGGGGTTAATGTAACATTTTAATTTGAAGAATTTTAATATGAAATAAGTTATAAATATTGATAACATGTTACTTTATAAAAAAATAACTACATTTCAACAGTTAAAATAATAAAAAACAATTTCCAGAATCCTTAACTTAACCAATCAATGAAATTGACATTACATAACAGTAAAAATTATGTGTGTGTCTTGCCTTTGAGTACCACCCAATTTCTGCAATTTCCGCGCATGCGCTGATTGTTTATTCTCGCAACAGAGGAATTTTTTGCTTTCGTAAATTTCCCGAATTAAAGACTCTTGAATCAGTTTCACAAAAAACTACTCTTTCAAGTGGGTGACGGTCAACCTTGCGGGAAATTCGCTGCAAATTCGTCACGGCAAGATAATAGCAGAAATAATCAAATTAATGCTACTGTGCATGCTATTTGAGTTCGTAGTTTTCCAAGAAGACTTCAAGACTCAACAAAAAGTTAAAATTACAGAAATTTAAAATTAAAAATAAAAATTTATTGAAAATCCCTTAAATTCAGCTGTTTTTAGAGAACAACTGAAAGCCAGCCCACTCTATTGCCGATATCTTTATTAATTTTACCGATATTTGTCGGATTTTTTATATGAGTTGCTCGATAGAGTTGACTATTAAATCATGAACCTCTTATAATACTACATATTAAAAATTATTAACAAAATTAATAGATCGGTATTTTTGAAATGATATTTTGAAATTTATAAATGTGTCTTATCTTGATGTTTTATGAGTCCAACATATAATAGAACATAACTAGGACTTCCCTCAGAGGGATTAGTCTGAGCGATATTGCAAAGAACGTAGATTTGATAATAACGTGTGGAAGCAAAGAAAATGAGATGTCATCTTTAATTGTCCATTTACTGCAGTAAATTGAAATGATGAAAATAAAAGAATCGCAGAATTACAAAATCTTATACATAAAATCGTATACACTGTTTAAAAAAATGGGAAAAGCAAAACATGCAAGACAGCCATGCATGGATATAAAATTGAAAGTACGCAATATATTAAAAGTGAAATAGGAAATGAAACACTAAATTATCTTATATCGAATTTTAACTGTATAAAATGCTGTCAAGAGCATAATCAGACTCTTCGCACCAAATTTGAGTAACTTTAAATGACAAATATATGAAGTCTGAAAGGAATGGACTATACTTTATATGGTGTGTGCTCCCCTGGAATAGTTAATATTGTACCATATCTGATTTGCAAGTATGCAATGAGGTTGTCGATAAGAATTGAGGAATTCTCTCTTCAAAATCTGATGTAGTATCAATGCACCTAACACATCAACAGTGGCATGCAATACGCCGTTAGTGTGTTTTAGATATGCTCGATCGGATTTAAATGATGAGGGTATGCTGTCCACTACATACGCTGTATTGTTTTGTTTTCAAACAAATTCTGCACAAATTGTGCTGCATTTAAACAGCATTAAATAAAAGAAATCTGCAATAATTGCAGCATAAAGTATGACACAAGACCTGAATATATCATCTGCATAACCTTTGAGCTGTCAAAGTATCATTTGAAGTAATTTACAAATCCATGCATATTTTTTCAGCAAATCATGCAAGCTAAAATACGCCAATATGAATCCAATTATGAAATTTCACCAGAACAAGTTGATATATAAAAAATCTTCTAATGACAATTGAGAATATGACCATATGATAAATGCCTAAAAAAAAAATCAGAAAAAAATTTATATCAAATATAAAACGGTACTTTGCTCTGTTAGTGGCCTTGGCGAAAGAGAAAAGCCTAGAGAAGGAACACTTTAACAAGTACTTTCGCGCAACCTACTCACTATTACACACAGGTCTTTATTCAATATTTACACAATTTATTTAATGCTAGGTGGGTACCTATCCGTTTTGTGGCATTTAAATTGCATGTTTTGTGGAGGAAATAGAGCATTATGAAATATTAAAAGTTTCTATACATAATAATTCCAAATTAATGGTGATCGAGAACGCTTTCCGTTCATTTCATGTTTTTAAATTTAAAATTTTTTAGAAACCATTCATAGAAACAATTTAATATTTTAGAACTAACCCGAATCAAAATTTCAAGATTTTGGGCTCAGCAGAAACACAGAAATAGAAAAATTTCGTAAGTTTTTTTTGTTTCTGCAGTGTTTTATACAGTGACATTTGTAGAAATTGTACTATTGCAAGAATTTACGTCATGATAAATACAGCCATATCAATTTTCATGTTCATTCCTAACAATTCCATGTACTTCGTTACTTAGATCATCTTTAGATCTTTTTCCGTTTTGTTTAGTCTTTCGATTTTTTAGAATTCGTTCTACAACGAGCATTTACATCTTAGAGATTACTGCCAAGCCAAAGATCTAGTTCCTAATCCCAACAGTATCCCAGAATTTTCACTATAAGTCATAATTGAGAATCATTCAAGAAATTTTTACGTTTATCTGTCAAATTGAATTTTTGAACCTTATTATAACGAGTATTTACATCTTAAAAATAACCACCACACCGAATTTAAAGTTTCTAACCCAATCAATATCACAGAAATCGCAATTTTAGACCTTTTTTGCTCCTGCCGCGATGGAGATTGTTGGACTGACATAAAATATAGTCTTTTTCTCGGAGCAGATATGGCCACAAACATTATTTTAAGTTGGCTATGTAGTTTGAGAGATAACACCTCACAAACGCACAAACATTAATAATATTGTACATTTTATAATATTATAACGCTTTATAATATTAGCATAGATGTACAGATACAGAAGCCATTTATCTGTTGCAAACTAAAGTGCCCGGCGTTGCCCAGCATTTGAAGAATGTTTGTTCTGAAAAATCAATTTCAAAATTTAACATACAACATAAAACAAACATTAAAAAAGCAGTCGAAGTGTTGTACACATGAATCAAATGGAAACACAATCTAAAAATGTATAAATGCATATAACAGACGCAAAAGAATGCAGCTATAAATGAACCTATTTCAATATATCATTGGAGCAATAATGTTAAAATACGCCAATATTTCCATAATCGGGTATTTTATCATGTTTCAATACGTTTTTTCACACTCATATGACGTTATACTATATTCACCACGTCCTTTATATTTCCAATGCGACGTAATATTTTCCATTTTCCCGTGGAAACCTTAAAATAGAAAATTTATGAAGTTATATTCATTTTCATTTAAATTCGTCAAACTATTTATTTCATTTTCATTTTTCACGTGGAAACCCTGCAATAGAAAAGGTATGACTTAATATTCACCTCTTTTTAAATTCGGCAAACTGTTTATTTCATTTTAATTTTTCACGTGGAACTCTTAAATTAGAAAATTAATTGTTGAAGTAAGAATTTTATTGTGTTTTAATTGTTGGCAACTGCTATAACGAAAAATTTTAAATTTGATAAAAAATTGCTGTTAAATTGGTAGTTTTTAATTAACTAAAAATTAACTATAAATTATTTCGATTCCGGATTACTTTAGTTGCCTTGGCCGCTTTTAAAACACATGTACGTATCTTTTCACAATTCTGGCTTCCAAAGTGTGGATTTGTATAGAATTTCAAACAGACAGATAGACAAATTTTCATTTTTATATATTAGATTATATACAAACATAAATAACTTATCTAATAAGTTTTGCAGAAGCATTTTTAATATATATATATATATATATATATATATATATATATATATATATATATATATATAAACCAGTATATTACTTATTCTGTTTTATTTTCATAGTTATTTATATCATTTGGAAAAAAATCTCACTTTCTTAACACCTAATTGCGCGATTTTTACAAAAATGCCAAAGCTCTTGTAACAGCGAAATACCATGAAAAGCATTAAATGCATGCTAATAAGGTACTTAGAATGCGACATTTACGATGAAGCATTATTGGCTTTCAATCTTATAGTTTGGCGATAGATTTTTGGTCGATGGGTTAACTAAGTAGTACCAAATACTGTACTGCAATTTAACTGCAATTTAAGTTAATCTTCTCTATTCTACTAATTTAAGATTTTTAACTTCTAAACATCGCACATTTTCAAATTTTATGCCGTCGTATTGGGGAGAAAAGTTACTTTTAAATGCAATTTGATTGAAAACTGTAATTCAATTTATTTTTGAAACATTAATTTTTTGTAGTTTTTAGCGCCAATTGTTTAATTTTAGCAACACAAGTACTCCATTTCTGTAGAAAGTAGGAAGAAAATAGTTAGAAAATAATAATTATAAGTTTTTGTTGCCTTTTTTCCTTAACAACTTAAAAATATATAATTAAAATACGTGCTATTTTGAAAAAATATAAATGAATGATTTCTGATAAAATGTGGAGCTATTATAGACGACATCTCTTTTTTTGGATTTGTGTATTATTCAGCGAAATCTTCAGCGATAGTCCTATGCGTACTTTACTGTAGAAGTTGTTTAAGATTGAATCGTAAATGAAACTCTTCAGCGGATACGGATGACGTCATTCTGTAGAAAAATAAAAGCGTGTGTTTTAAATCTGAAAACTGAAATATGTTTTGTACTATCTATATTTATGTATTTGGTTTGTCATCGGTTGTGACACTAAATTCTAATAAAAAAAACAGACTTCTCGTTTTTTAGTTTTTTTTTTTTTTTTTCAAACTTTGTGTAGTTTCGGTCTCAAAAAGTGAGATTTGTTGCAAAAAGATATAAATAGGTATGAAAACAAACTTGATGAACGTTTATACTCATTTTTACAAGCAAATATGGCACAGATGTCATAAACGCACAGAGGTACCTAATTGGCGCCAAAGTGCTATTATAGCACGCTATATGTAACTGGTATTCGAAACGACGTTTTCGCCAAAATGGTATAAAAAATCACGCCAAACCCGGTGCGTATATGGCATCTGAGACATAAATATAAACATTTTATTTATATATATATCATTGCTTTTTATATGCAATTTATCTTTGTTTGTATATAAAAATAGGTAAGTGGTTTGTTTACACAAAATAAATTTTATAAATCTTTTAAAAAATGCTTGAGTATATGAAACAATGAATAAGTTGCACGAAAATACGCCTAAAAAGCATACTTTTCTCGCCAAACCTATTTTCTCAATCTCGCAAAGGCCTTTATTCAGGAAAAGTACCAATTTCATTTTTAAAGACTAAAAAGAAATTAATATAAATGGATTTTTTTTTGAAAATCATACTTTTATTAAAATTCATAAAAATATAGAAATCATATATGTTTTTAAATGTACTAAATAGTAGAAAAGTCTTGAAAAAAACCTTAAATTTAAATCGGTAAGTTCAATTATGGAAGATAAAAGGATTTAAATGGAAATTTTGCCAAATTAACCAGTTATCCAAGTTGGCTTCATATTTAAAAACTTTTGTTGCCAAATTTGACGATATTTCGACACGTTGGCCAAAGTTTGGCGATATCGCGGTAACCCTGTCATTAGTACTTTTCAAAAAATACTCATTGTTGAAGCTAATGCTGATTTTTCTATAGAAAATCAACCGTAACCATTAATTCACCCACCTCCCTAACGTTGCCCCCCTTAGGGACCGAATTTTAAAAATTAATGTCCAATTCATGTATTGCCTTCAGGAATGCACATATATTCCAAATTTTAAAACTCTATGTCAACAGGAAGTGGGTGAAAAATGAATCACAAGATTTGAGTGCCACAGACAAATATTATTGTAAGTTAAAAGAAAGCATGTAAAAAACTAGTTTTAAGATATTAAATTTTGAAAATGGTCATTTTCTTTTATTTTTTTCAAATTTTAAGAGTCTTGAGACCCCTTAATTGGCAGAAAAATGTTTTTTACAGTAAATAACATGTTTTAAAGAATTTTTGTAATTTTTAAAAGTTTTCTAAGAAATTCACATCTCAGTCATAATGTGACTCAGGTGGCATTTAGGTCACTGATGTGACGTGACCATAGTGACTTACAGTGACGTCACAATGACGTCACTGTAACAATGACGTCACACTCTGTGTATTCACTTGACTATTTTAGCTACACTTGCTTGTATTGTACTATTGACATAGCATCCAATTACTGTTTAACAAAAGCAATTCCCAGCTTATGTTTATGTTTCATTTCTCAGCAGTATGCCAAATTAGAAATTGGCCATCATTTTCATGTGAGCAAAATATTCCTTCTCGGCATCTTATATATTCTGGTTTTTGAAATCAAATCCATTGCCTTTAAGTTACGTTACTAACCTCCCCAATAAATTCATCTAATTCTATCCAGTTACATAGCGCCTTAACCCATTTTAGGCCAAACATAGAAATTTTTTAAAATGTGGTATTATTTTCATTAAAATATGCTTAAATTACGTTCATTAAGACAAAAAAAAATGTTTCGTGCATGAATAATAATAATTTTTTTGAGAAATAAAATGCATTCGGCATTTTCATGCATTCAGTCAATGATGCGTTAATTAAAAATTAATATATATTTTTTATTTTTTATGACATTTGTTTTATTATTATTTTATTTAAAGAACTTGCAAATTTAATCCATCATAAAAACATATGATTAATCTCAAGTGGAATAATTATACATTTTTAAAATATCGAATTTGTCAATAACCGTTTCAATAAAATAAATAAATAAAAAAAAAACTAGCGTATTTTGAAATTTTCTCAACAGAAAGTGTTTACTCCAATTGAATTACTAATATTTTATAGATGTCTCCAAAATTCTTAAAAATAGCAGAAAAATAAAATTAGGAAAAATTATTCGTCACAGTGTTAATAAAAAAATATTTATTGAAATGGTTCGTTTGCGCACCTTTGGCCGAAAATGGGTTAATAATTTGTTACTCAATGTATTCGGGCCCGTCGCGTTTTCTTGACATTGAAAAAATTTATTTTACATTAAAAAAGTAATTTTTTTTCAGGGTTTCTTATCCTATTTTATACTATGTTGTAAATTATAATGTTCAAATTTGGTAAGTTACTAGTTCATTTGCTTCTACTATGTCGGCCAAAACACGTACTTTGTTAATGGTTTTGAAACATGAATGAGGGATATAACAAATAAATACTCTAATTTTAATGTCTACTAGAATAGAGAAAAATTATAAATTTTTGAAACATTGTTCTATAGAGTAAATTCTTTCATATTATGTGTTATCCGCTCATAAATATTTTTTCTTACAATATAACTCTCACGAGAAATTTTTAAGCGTCAGACAAAAATACATAACATTTCAAATTTAAAAGTCAGATAAAAATAAACTAAATTATTAATTACAGTGTTACTTTTTATGTTATATTTAAAAAATTGAGATATCGGAAAAAATTGCCCTTTCTTGCAGCTGCAACTATTCAGCAAATTCAATAGTAAATATGAGAATAGTCTCAATCTTTCTCGCAGCACAGAGATATATGTAGAACACGTGATATGTAGGTGTGACATTTTGCAAAGATGTTTCGTTTCATATAGATTTTTTTTTTTTTTTAATATTTGAAATATTTATTATAATTTCTTCTGCCTTAAAAACAGTAAACTAAAAAATATATAAATTTATTTCTTGTTTCATTACAATAAAATATTATACATTTAAATCATTCTTTCCATAAACATAATGACATTGTGAGAAAGAAAAACGTAAATTTAAATAATGTCATTTTTAACTTAAAGCTGTTATAGGAATAATTTAATTTTGCCTTCTCTTCATTTTTGTACATACTGCATAAAATATTAGATAAAAAAATATTTTGCTTTTAAAATCATAAACAATAATAACACTAAATATGAAACAGAAAATCAGTAACTTAAATGTACTCCATTTTAACACATTTGTTACATTCGAGAAATTAAGACTATGCAAAAATCAGTTCGAAATGTTTTTGAAAAAAAGTTGCTTTCTGGATGTGTTTCCAAATAAATGAAATGAAAATAATAAGGATTACAAGAAATGCTGTGTCATTTTCTTCAGACGTGAATTTGTTTTTAAAAAATGTTTTTATGATTCGTAGGATTTTCGTATGATTTTTTTTTTAACAGTTTAGTTTCACATGCATTTTTACATCTGGAATTTGTTTAAAGAATAGTAAGGATAAGCTTTTTTAAATATTATTACAAAATAAATTCTATTAAAGTATTACAAAATTAGAAAAATGTAGCTGAAGAAATGTGTTCCAGTTTACATTAGTTTTATAAACTATACGAGAGAGAAAGAAAAAAAGTGTTTTTAAACATTCGAAGCGATAATAAAATAAAACAGGAAATAAAGCAATCAGAAATTCAAATACATTTATTTATTCGTAAAAATCAAAACTATGTGAAAATATTTTTTAAATTGTCAGATAGTAGCATTAATCTGTAAGTATTTCTAAGCAAACGAAATAAAAAGAATAGAAATACAAGATGTTGGCGTCATTTATTTTTGACGTACGTTAGTTTTTAAGATATATATATATAGAGTTACATTTTTTTTTTTTAATTTCTTTAAAATGTTGGCATCCATACAGATTTTAACATATGAATTCTTTTAAATATATTATAGTACTATTTAAAATGATGAAATTAGCTATATAAAAATCATTTTATCGAATAAATGAAAAATGTCAAAAAAGATACAGTATATCAAATAAAAATGGAAATTAAATTGGTAACATTTTATAATAATATTTTTAAATATTTTGATTTTCTTTTAACTTTCTAATTATATATTGCTTCTATGTCCACACTTTTATTAAAAAATACATTTTCCATTTTTAGAATTAAAATAAATGTACATTCTTATCTTTCGGATTTCAAATGAAATTTGTTTTTTGAAAAAGAGAAAATGTCTAGTCTCTATGCTACAAAATTTTCAGTTCAAATGTAATCTTATTTGTTGTAATTAAAACTAAGTAATTTTTAATGAAATGCTAGATTAAAGTACATTTTAGGTACATATTTTTAAAAACATTCTTCAGGTTTCCTCATATTGCTATAGAAGGAATGCCTTCAAGCAAATATTTTAACGTAAAGTTCGCCATTAATTTCATTGAAGTAAAATCCTGAAAACCGTACAGAATCAAACAGCAACAGGGCTTTTTTTTATTGAAACCGTGAACATCGTCACTATCTTCCCAGTATGCTAACCATTCGGTTGAGTGGACACTAGAGTACTAATTTTAAAATAAAAATGTCTTACGATTATAATTTTCTGTTTTATTCCGAGCAACATTCTTTCAATCTCTCAAATGTGATTCGTAATTTATTCGAATCATCTGTAAAGCATAAAAAAATAAAACAAAATGTAAGAACAAAATATTAAATTGTCAGCTTTCTCAAAGAATTTTTCATATTTTACCTGTCTAAAATATTTTTAGGCGAAATAAATTTCACAATTAAATACAATATAAGTATATCCTATTTTATACAACGTGAAATGAACACTTTGAAAGTAAATAATAACTCGGAAAACACATAAGAAATACTGAAAAAATAAAATTCACAAGCGAAATCTTGACGTCTAATAAATTAATAATGTTTATGAGAACTCTCCTTGACACTAATTTAATCGTATTTTTTTTTTTTTTTTTTTTTAATCATAAGAAAATTGCAATTTCTGGGAAAAGAAAACATACATTAAATATAATAATGCAATTTATGTCACTCCGTTATATATTTTTTTTTTTTTTTTTTTTTTTTTTTTTTTTTTTTGCCATTGACACATGTTAGTGCATAAAAAGATCATTCTATGTATACATTTTGAACTAGTTAATGACATTTCATAAATATTGTACGTTAAAACGCCATTATTTTTTTTTAAATTATTTTCTTATTCCTAAAATTTTATTTAAAACATTTAAGTTGTTTTTTCAAAATTTAATGTTAAAAAAAAATTAGATTGTTCTAAAAAATGATTGGGTAAAATGATTTGTAGAAATATACCTGTTTTTTTCCCCTTTTATTCGTTTCTATCTAATTAAATATGTCGTATGGGTGTATTCTCTTTTGGGATATGTAATAATGAAATTTCTTGAAACTTTCAAATAATTCATATTTGTAAAATTATATACGAAAATCACGATAATCATCAAAAGGAATCTAAAGCATGCTTTAACTTTATGAAAATACATTTAAAATGGCATAATTCACCTTTATTCTCATCTACATGTCTCATCGCTGTCACGGCGACATTCTCAAGACATGTAATAATAAAAATATCCCCTATAAAATGTTAAATGAAACTGGTAAACAAAAACCATGTATCCATGTGTAGAGATTACATGTATAATTAAATCATGTGCAATAATAAAAAT
Organism: Maratus speciosus; assembly: GCA_963932465.1. NCBI lineage: Eukaryota > Metazoa > Arthropoda > Arachnida > Araneae > Salticidae > Maratus > Maratus speciosus. The sequence goes on from OZ010795.1 coordinate 378,901,476, forward strand.
GGATATTTTTGAACGTGAATTATTTCATGCTATTAATTCTTCTTCCGCAGAGCATCTCTTTCTAAATTTAAGGTAACTCTATGGTGGCTGAAGCATTTCATATATTCTTACTACGTATAAAGTTGTCTGTTGACTTTAAAAAATAGTAGAATAATTTATCCATCAAGATTTAATTTCCCATCCACTATCCGAGAATCAACAGAGATTATACACAATAATATTATATGCAATGATTCAGCCTCTATGGAGTTACCTAAAATTTGGAAAGAGATGCTCTGTGAAACAAGAAACGATAACTTAAAAAATTAACTTTCACTGAAAACCATTTTTATTATTGCACTTAATTTCGATATTCATGTAATCTCGAGAATTTTTTTTACCAGTTTCATTTCAAAATTTTTGCAGATTTTTTTTTTTTTTTTTTTTTTTTTTTTTACCATTATAGATTTTGACAATATGACCGTCAAAGCTATGAAAAATTTAAAATGCTAAATAATGCCTTTTTAATTATATTTTTATCATTTTTAGCATGTATTAGCTTACTTATGCACTGACCTTTCAATTCAGATACGCGTACGCTTTATTTAATATTCAGCTACAAGTAAATTATGCTAAATAACAAGAAAAAAATAAAAGTCAGTTCGTTATATTTTTATGTTAGGCATTTCTTACACAACAATCTTAAATTTCTAAATTTCTCTGAATATTCGCTTTAAAAAAGTTTCAAATTTTATTTTGTGCAGGTGGATATTCTGAATTGAAAATGCAGGACAAAATATAGCAGACTAATATATATTATCTAAAAATAATAATAAAAAAACTAAACCTGTAGCTGTACAATCCATGAAGGATCAGGGACTGCAGTGTCCAACTCTGTTTACTTGACCCTGGGTCCCGAGATGCTATGCTGCATGTGCCCCGGCCAGGTGGTCAACCCAACGCGAGACTCTTGGTATTTAGTTTACGTCAAGCTTGTACTCATTTATCGACACCGAAGGGATGAAAGGTTGAGTGAATCCAGCCGAGAGCAGAACTCTCGACCTGTAGTGTGGCAGACAGGTGTGCTGACAACTATGCTACTCGGTTTCAACATATATTATCTACACGAAATTTATTTAAATCATTTATTGTCAATCTTTGTTTTTGAATTTTGAGGGAAAATATTTTTTCATAATTTCACCGTTCATTATTAACATATTTATGTAACTTAAATAAGTTCTTTACTTTAACTATTCGTGATTTAAACAACTGCAGTTTATATAATATTGAAATAAAATATGCATTCTGTTCTTGTTACAATCAGCTTTTTTTCGGCAATAAATTAAATTTCCGAATATAAACTATTGTTAGAGTTTATTTTATCGATGTCTCATTTTGACCTAAAATCTTATTTGCATATGTTAATTCAGTTTTTTTTTTTTTTTTACTTGTAAAAAAATCGATTTGAAATAAGAAACGTTATTTTTACTTCAAAAATTAAAAACACAAATTCATATATATATATAAATGCGCCTTTGCAGTATATATATATATATATATATATATATATATATACTGCAAAGACACATAAAAATTATAGGAAAAAAACCATGTATTTATATATAGAGAGACCACGTTCGTGTATTATGAAATGGTCGGACAATATAGAATACTTAACTATTTGCCTCATAGGGTTTTGCAGACAGGCGTAAAAATTCCTTACGAATTTCTAGTACACCAATGAAGCACTGTACTCAGTTCTGTTTGGATGCCTGTTATTGGAGAGACATAAAAATATCCGTGAAATAAATTCGTAATTTTTTTCATTGTTTTGTATGTAAATTTTATAAAATTTCTATTTATAAAATCCCATTTTCACTGATGTTAACTATGTTCAGTATAAATTTGAACAGTTATATTTATTTGTGTGTTAGTCACTTTTTCCTGTACTAACTTGATGCGGAGTGAGGGGGTTATGTTCTTCAAGATGGTGTTTCAGATAATATGGAATATCAGCTACTCAAGAGTTTCAAAATGAGTCTAAAAATTTAAACATTTTTTTCAAAAAATCAGATGATTTATAGAAGATGTACTAAGATGTGCTCATGAAATATCTTTGGTTATTCTTTTAAATCGTGTTTTGTCTTGCATTTTAATACTCCTTATAACCCCATTCCATATTACCCTACCTGTTGATATTAACCAAAATTGTAACATTTCTTAAAGCTAAATATTGATATGTGTTTTTTTTATTAGCTTTAATTGCTTTAAATATGTGTTAAGAAATAGTCAAAATTATTTGATTTAATAATTTTTAATGTATCGCATATTATTTTATATTCACTTACAAATAAAAATAAATTTATATTCCATAATACTCGAACTTCCTATGGTGGAACTTAGTCTATGGTGTTTTGTATTTTCTTTTTGAGTATTGGATCTTTTTGATTTTTGGTGTCAAACTGTAATTTTGAAATATGCCGGAAAAAGTGAGGGGGGGGGGGTGGCGGACGTCGTCAGTTATTTATTTATTTACATTTAATTGTCTTTATCATCCAAATTCTTCGGAATTTTTAGGAGTTAAAAACATAATATTTCCGTGAGACTGTGTGACACATGCGAGAAGAAATATTGATATTTAGTGGTAAAATACTTCTTTTATCATTTGCTCTGTTTCAATAGTAAAGCTCACATAAAACCCTCTGTATATAGTAAAATACGTTTGATACGAAATTGAGGGGACCGATTTTTTTTTTTTTTTTTTTTTTTTTTCTTTTTTTCGTGTTAAAAGAAAAACGTTAAAAGATTCGTAAAAAAAAGAACAAAACTCACAATATTTTCAACGTCGTCAAATTTTATTTCGATTTCCTATTAAACTGCTAGTAGGTTGCATCCATTAGGATAAAAAGCAAGTAAAAATATATTGGTTTTTTGGGGAAAAATCAGATACCTTTTTTTGAAGTGTTTTTTCAGCATTCTGAGATCTAGCTTGTTGGAATCAAATAAGCAAAGCTGTCTCTAAATCTTCGTGCTTAGTGGTTCTCATACGTTTACTCTCTGCCTTAAACATACTGCGCTCAAACATTAAAGTAATGGGATCCCTGTTTTTATTATCGTTAATAAAATAGAATTGGCAATGTCAAACTCTTTGTAGATTTCTCTTTTCGTCCTTCTTTTTCATGACCTAAATTAAGCATCTCCATCTTCATTTGAAGCGAAATAGCAGTTTTTTTTCGCACTGATTTCTCAGCCATTGCGCTCATAAAACATAAGCTAATTTACAATTAACCACGGAATTCTCTGATTTTCACCAAAAATTCAGTGGTTTTAACACAAAATTTACCAGTTTCAACTAAAACTAAATAGATCGAATGCGAATTTTTTCTTGTTAAACGATTTTTTTTCGTGTTAAAAGAAACAAAATGTATTAAATTGCATAATATACTATCCGGACCTCTGTGTCCTTTCGTGTTAACCGATTTTCCATGTTGAGCGTTTTCGTATTAAACGTATTTCACTGTATGTTGTTTTTGTTGAAAACATTTTATTTTGTAAAAAAAAATATTTCTTCTCGTCCGAACATTTCAAAATTTTAGTAGGTGTTGTAAATCCGGTCAGCTAAGATGTATTTAAAAGATTGTGTCGAAAAGTGAACTTTTACACACTTTTACCGTCTCTGAAGAAGACCCTGCTTTATCTTTCTAAGAAGATCGTCTCTGTAAAGCGCAAAATGTCCTGCGGTCTCAATTTTTTTAGAAAAGTTTAAAATTCATATATTTAAAAATCAATTGCACTTTCAAAAAGAAAAATGTCTCTGCTACATATACTTTTTTTTTGGTTAATAGGTGTCTCTAAAATTGTACCCTAGAGAATAGATGGAGTATGAGAGAAAACAGGACAGAGATTTTTTTTTTTTTCTAGATGTTAACGTCAGTGTTTTTTTTTTGTATTTTTTTTTAAATAATTAGGGTATTTAGGATTTAACAGTACAGTATTTCGAATTTAACTTCCTTCTTAAAATTTACTAAGCGGTTTTGTCGTCAGGGATGAAACAATAATGACAAAAATACCCCTTAAATTCATGTTTGCCATATCTCGGCATACGTGAGCGCTCGAAAGGAAAGACATGAGATTTTGATTATAGTCCAAGAGCCGACAGCACAAAAACCTATGTTATCAAGTACAAGAAAAAAACCTTTGTTTTATGGAAGAGTAGAAGTAGGGGAATCTAATGATCCATGTCTGCCGAAAGTAAAGTGGTGCATAAATCAACAATTAATAGCACCAGTGGTTCACTCGTAGATTTATCATTGTGTTTGCCCTACAAACAAGGGTATGAAAACATGGAGAACTGGAAGCAGGGAAACACAAGGATAAACCTACGAGTGAACCACTGGTGGTATTAAATTTTAGCTTATGCACCACTTCACCTCCGATAGACATGGATCATTTGATTCCCCTACTCCTACTCCCCCATATATATATATATATATATATATATATATATATATTACTTGTGCTAGATAACATATGTTTTTGTGCTGTCGGCTCTTGGACTATTAGAGTTCTTTCTGATTTTTAATTAATAACTCAGCTAATTATCAGAAATTTAAATTTCTGAGACTCAGATGCACCACAAGAGGTCTTGGACAACCCTCACTCAAATTTTCGGCCTTTTTCGTACTGTATATTTTCCCAGCCATTGTATACACTTGGGTGGATCGAAAGAACCGAACTATTTATAATCGAAATGTAATAGAGCGGAAATGTTGCCTTTTGTAATAAAGAATGAATTCGTAAAATATTACAACGATCGGTAAATACCTTTTACCGCCGGAAAAGGGCCAAAGTTTCAAAAAATCGCATAAAACATGTTTTTTTAAATATGTTTTTTTAATTATCCAAACGTACGAATGCAATTTCTAATAGGACGCAATATATGCATGAAGATATAATAAATTTCCCGGTAAATGTTCATTATGATAAAGTTTTCACTTTTATTGCCGCAAAAGAACCACATTTTTAAAGAAAATGTAAAAATATCAAATTTTCATTTTTTTAATTTTTATAATTTCTATCATTTCTATAATGTCTAGAAGTAAATAAATTTACTTCATATCTATTAATATCTCACAGTTTTGTTAACTAATCTGTACAGACAAGAAAATAAAAACAGTAATCATTCATTTTTCTTGACGATCGCTTCATCTACTGCTGTTTTGCTGCATATCAGCAATTCATATACTAAAAATTACAAAAATGATATAAAATGAACAATATATTTTAGTATTTTATTAATTAAAATACAGAGGTGTTTAACCGAAACGGATTAAATAAATTTAAAATGAAGAAGTATTTAAAGTAATTGAATTTTTTAATAAGACGTGCTTCCAAATAAAGCCATTGTTCCTCGAGAGGCCGAAATTGATCATATGTGATCCTCCCTCTGTTCTGGTCCACAAACTTTACCAGAACTTCAGAGACTAATTTAACGCATCTTTATACTGATTGAGTAATGACAAGGGAAATTATAATAGCTGAAATATATAATCGAACATTCTAAACTCACCAGCGTCGTTAGATCGTCAGTCGATAGGCAAGGCGTAACAAATAGCTTCGTTAGCTTACAGTTTTGCCACTTGATTAAATCTGTACAATTTTAAGCTTTAAAGTTCATGTCTCAATCGTGTTCGTTAGAAAGACTTAACAGCCAATTTCTTTCAAAAGTGATGCAAATTTCTTTTTTTTTTATTTTAAAATTTAAAAATAAGTGCAAAAAATAGAAATTTAAAAAGATTTTTTGTGTGACCTTTATACAAGAATTCCAGAGCAATTTTTTGTTTCGCATTTGTCTTAAAAAATGACTGAGATATAGCAGTTCCCATTTCTAGTTTGGCTGATATTTTGAAATAACCCTAATTTTGAACTGTGTCAGCACGCATATTAATAAACCTAATTTAATGTGGCTAAACATGTGACTAGTGCATACCACTTTCTCTACTAAGTTTGTTACCCTACTTCAGCCGCCATCTTGTTTAAAAAAAGCGGCAATTAAAATATTTAAAATAAAAAAAGTGTTAGTAAATGTTAAATTAAAATTAAAAAGAATGATTTTCTTATATGTTTGACCTTTATACAAGGATTCCGGAGCCTTTTTTTCCTCTTTATCTTAAAAAAGCCTTTCTGTCTTGTGGCGTGAAGAAAAGATGTCTTTCATATTCATTGTTTTAAAAATTCCAGCTTATTTTACTCAAACACACCATGTTAAAATTAATAGGAACCGCTTATGTAAGATTCAATGCCAGTGTTCGTCAATACTGAATATGAATGATAATTTCTCCGGAAAAGTCTACATAGAAATCTATCCAAGTTGGCTTCATTTAGAGTGATTTATGTTTATTCTCCACATTTGGGGAAATATTGAAATGCCCGCCATTTTAAAACATGGTTGGTTAAGGTAACTCTTGAGCTTGGTCGGGATTTTGAGTAGCCCTGTACGCATGCTCAGTTACATAAAAATCGGTATATACGATTTCGGTCACGTAACAAAAGTTAATTTGTTTGAGAATGTTTGATATCCTAGAATTTCAAACTGCTATATCACTTCCATTTTTTTAATAGACACAAAAAATGTTGTGGTATCGTCGTATTAGGATTAACACTTAAATGAAAACGGATTTTTCAATTTCTAATTTTTTTGCACCTTTGTTTGAATTTTATTTTTTTCAATGGCCACCATTCTAAACAAATGGCGATTGTATCTGGCTAAAGAACTCGATACTGACCTCCGTATGTCCTTTACACATGCTTAGTCGCATTCAAATCGTTTATTAAACACGCGTGCTGTCGCATGAAAGAAAGCAGATACTTTCAAATTTTCAGCTACTGCAGAAATTCAAACTGCTATATCTCAACAATTTTTTATGGTGAAAACAAATCAAAATATGCTGTAGAATTTTTATAGCAATATCAAACACATAAGAATTTATTTTTCAATCACCAAAATTTTTGTATCACTTTTAAAATTTACTTTATTTTTTTTTTAAATGGTCTCCATTTTGAAATAAGTCGGTGGTTGAAACTGGCTAACGAACTCGGCCGAGACCTTGGTCTGTCCTGTGGACATCCGTACACCCAGTCAAATTGGTTTGTAAACACTTTTGTTTATCGCAAGGCAAATATAAGATTCTTTCAAAATGTCAAACACACTAGATATTCGAACAGACATATCTCAGTCATTTTTTAAAGATACAGATAAAACAAAAAAATGCTTCTGGATACTTATTTCAAGTCCAAATACTAAACAAAAAAATTCAATTTCTAATATTTGTATACCTCTTTTAAATTTTTATTTATTTTTATTTTTAAATCGCCACGATTTGAATATAACTAAACATGTTTACAGATCATATTAAGCTCTTGACCTATTTTGCTAGCCAGCTTCAACCAGAATGTTATAAATGAAAATTTATTCGCAATTTTTAATGTCACATTAAATCTTTGTAAAAATTTTTAAATTATTATTTTGTAATATATATTTTTCAAATTATTCGCTATTCAATCATAAAGAATTTTTCTATTTAGCAAAAAGGAAAATTTTTATACAAAACAGCCTTGAATTTTACTATCAAAGACATCAAATCTTAGCATGTAAGAATTGTGTAATGGAATTAAAAATCTAGTTTCATAGGGTAAATGTTTTAGCTGATATGATAAAAAAGTTTCAGGTCTGTTATTTACTGCTAATAGACAACTCGATATATGCATTGTATATAACAGGAAATCGCAAACGCAGGAAAATATGCACATTTATTCAAAATCAAAATAAATTATTAAATTATTTATTATGTGATTTCTTTATAATGATTAAAACTGGAGATAAATATATATATACCTGACTTTATTTATATTTGCAATTTTGACGTAAATTATGTAATAAATATGCAAAAATTCTTATCATTCTCGAAGTACTATATTGATCTTGAATTTATAGACTGCGTAAAATATAGATGTTCATATGCTTTCACTTTCTAAAACAATTAATTTTTTTCAATTTCAAATATTTCATTCCAGTTCTTAAAATCATCTAAAAAATATTAAGTTTTTTTTTTTTTTTTTTTTTTTTTTTTGTTAAAGAACATTAAAATTTTAAATCATTCTTTTACATAAACAGAATGACGAAAATTCCAGTGACATTATTTTAACAGATAACTGAAAGAAAAACAAATTAAAATTGTATTGCATTACATCTGATGAATATTGAATCCAACGTGCGATAACAAAATTAAGAGTGTTTTTTGAAATACTAAAGTAAAAACACATGAAATATGAAAGAGAAATTAGAAACTTAAGTGTATTCTATTTTTAATGCATTTGATTAATTCTTAAAAATCAAAACTATGCAAAAATATGTTCAGAATCTTTTAAAAAAGAGCTTCTCTGGAACAATTTTTAAATAAATTCAGTTAAATTAATGGCGATCAAAGAAATACTTATCTATTTTCTTTAAACAAGAATTGGGTAAAACAATTTTCGTTTATATTTGTATGCTTCTACTTTTATTTTGGAATATTTTAGCGTTATATAGCTTTTTACATTTGATGTTTGTTTAAAAATTCATTATTTTAAAGATAATCTTTTAAAATAAAATGCTATAAAAAGTTATCAAACTATTAGAAAATTTCTAATAGTGCATGAGGGAAAACAACTCAATTTAGTATGAAACAACGAAATAAAAATATGTTTTTCGAAACTGGTAACTAGTATAATTAAATAAAACTTGAAATAGAAAAATGAGAAATTTAAATGTATTCGAATTTTATACGTTTCTTTATTCAAAAAAATCAAAACTATGAAAAACTATGCTTCAGAATGTTAAAAAATAGCATTTTCTATAAGTACTGTTAAACAAAGGAAATAAAAAAAGGGAAATTCTAGAAACATGCATCATTTCTTTTAGACGTGTATTTGTTTTTAAAATATACAGTTACATGCATATAATTTTATTTTCGTACTTAAAATATTGAGATTCATATATCTTTTTCGTGTGAATTTTTTAAAAGAAACAATGCATTAAGGAGAAATTTGGTAAAATGAAACATTTAAAAAATATTTTGATCAAATTAATGAAAATTACATATAGAGTATAATAAAAGAAAAATATATTATACACTGATAAATGTTTTTAAGTGCATTCAAAAATGTTTGGATCACTTTTAACTTTCTAATTATGCGTTGCTTTTATTTACAAAATAATATATAAAACTATATTTTTAATTTTTACATTTGTAACATTTATGAGCATGTGAGTTTCAAAACTCGCTTTATCCCAAATTTAAAAATCGAGTTTTCTCTATCAATCTATTTGTGATCTATATCAATCTATATGATCTATATCAATAGATCTCTATCAATCTATATCTATCTATTGGTGAACATGCAATGTAAAAACAGTACAGCCTGCAAAAAAACCAGTTTTATAATATATTTCTGCATTGTAAAATCTTGGTTTACAATGAAAACCAATTGGACGCAGTCAGAAGTTTTTCGTGATTCCCCCCAAACTATATTTTTAATTTTTACAATTATAATATTAATGAGGATGTGAGTTTCAAAACTCACTTCATCCAACATTTAAAATCGAGTTTTCTCGATCAATCTATTCTATTGGTCAACATGCATCGGAAAAAAAGTATAGCCTGCAAAAAAACTAGTTTTATAATATATTTCTGCATTGTAAAATCTTCGTTTACAATGAAAACCATTTGGACGCACGTGATTTCTCCAAACTATATTTTTAATTTTTACAATTATAATATTAATGAGAATGTGAGTTTCAAAACACACTTCATCCAACATTTAAAATCGAGTTTTCTCTATCAGTCTATTATATTGGTGAACATGCATCGGAAAAACAGTACAGCCTGCAAAAAAGCTAGTTTTATAATATATTTCTGCATTGTAAAATCTTGGTTTACAGTGAAAACCAATTGGATGCACGTGATTTCCCCCAAACTATATTTTTAATTTTTACAATTATAATATTTAGGAGGATGTGAGTTTCAAAACTCACTTCATCCAACATTTAAAAATCGAGTTTTCTCGATCAGTCTATTCTATTGGTGAACATGCATCGGAAAAACAGTACAGTCTGAAAAAAAAATTATATAATACTGTATTTCTGCATTGTAAAATTTTGGTTTACAATGGAAACTAATTGGACACAGTCATAGGTCTTTCGTGATTTCCCCCAAACTATATTTTTAATTTTTACAATTATAATATTTATGAGGATGTGAGTTTCAAAACTCACCTCATCCAGCAATTAAAAATCGAGTTTTCTCTATCAATCTATTCCATTGGGGAACATACATCGGAAAAACAGTACAGCCTGAAAAAACAAAACAAAAAAAAAAAGTTTTATAATACCATATTTCTGCATTGTAAAATTTTGGTTTACAATGAAAACCAATTGGACGCAGTCAGAGGTTTTTCGTGATTTTCCCCAATTTGAGTTTATGGATACGATTCATGAAACTCACGTCATCATACATATTTATTTTTTCGTATTGAAAAAATAATTGTCCTTTCATAAAACGAAAAAACATTTATGAAAATAATATCATAAGACAAAACGCAATTTTTCACCTTGATTCAACATAAAATTAATAATGAGAACATTAAATGTCCACAATCTTGCTTAAAGGGCGACGAATGTAATGAAAAAGATGTTACAAGTTTAAAATATACATTTTATTTAAAACTTCTTAGTACTTTCAAACCTTTCAGGATCATCATCAGAGAATACCTTATTAACTAAATTAGAAATTAGAAATTGCTACTTCTACTTTAAAGAAATTGCTAATGCTACTTCTACTTTCAGCTATAGTCATTATTGGCTCTCTCATTTTCAAAATAAAGTGACGTATTTGTATTAATAAACAACATTTAGTTATTAAGATATTCTCTGATGATGAGCCTAGAAGGTTTAAAAGTACTCAGAAGTTTTAAATAAAATGTATATTTTAAACTTGTAACATATTTTTATTACATTAGTCGCCTTTTAAGTAAGATTGGGCAGCTTTTAATATTCACATTATTTATTTTACATTTATGGAATTTTACACTAATCTCGTAAGCCGCAGTTGAAAAAAAAATTATTAAAAAGCTAGTTAAGTAGGTGTTTTGTCCAGCATTTGCCAATTGAGGTCATAGAAGGGATATTATCTTGCAAAAATGTCTGAAAAAATGAGCTGGAATAATAGATTTTATGCTATGCAAATCCTGAAAATATTGCACAATCACACTGCAACACCGCGCTGGTATTTTTCGTCCTTTTCTGATACTATATCAAATAGGAAAAACATAGAAACAGTGAATCTTGGCTTCTCACTTCGCGTCCAGTATAGCTAGCCAGTGGGCTCTGTGGACGCTAAATTGTTAGATTTAAAATGGAGATGTGTACAATTATATAGCAATTTGTGAAGTTTCTCCCGAACAACAATTTATCCCTCTCAAATAGGTTTTTTTAATTTACACGAATAAACTGGAAGTAATAAAAATAGCAAATTTTCAAGTAATTAATAATTCAGAAAATATTAAAGAAACATTTTAAACAAATATTTTTTTTGCCTATTTTCTATACGAAGTCAGCTAAATTATTAGACCTTTGATATTTCAAAACTTGCAGAAGATGAGTAATTTTTTGCTAAGTTAAAACTAAAAGTAAAAAATATTTTTGTTTAGAAATTTGATTACGAATTTTAAGTTTATTTCTTAATATAGGATATAAAGGATTTTTGAACATTTCTTAGATAAATTTCTATGCAAAACAAATAAAACATCTTCCCATATATACTTCCATGAGTGCTGCCAGTTACCGTAACGTTTTTAAGGGGATAAAAATGGTTCGTCCATTCAACCAGAGGGAAGCAAAAAAGGAAAAAGTTTTACATTCATATTTTAAGCCTCTGCTGGTGAACTATAAGAACAAAAAGCGAATGTTTGGGGTATTTTGCAACATGTATATATATATATATTTTAGGATATTAATTACACAGTCCAAAATTTAGACTGTATGTTTATAAATGTTGATAAAAATGTGCTTTTTAGAAAATTTATTATAAAAAGGAATGGTAAATTACATTCTAGATTTTTAGAGCATATTCTATAATATCAAAACTTCATATTCATTATAAGATTACAACTTAAAAAGTATAATTCATAAGTCAAATGTATAAACAATTGCAATCTGTATAAATAAGCATATATAATTAAACAGTATGGGTGTTTGAATTTAAGTTCTAAAGTGTGGAACAAAGAAGATTAATGTAAAGAAGAACCCTTGTATATAATTTGTATACAACATAAGTTTGTAACTTTTATACATATTATATATATAATTTCATATATATATAATTTCAATTTATTTGTTTCATTATACGCTTTTTAGACGATATACATCAAAAGTTTTAGACTTGATTAAATTATCTCATCATTTTGCGCTCTATCATAATATTATGAAATAAAAATAAAATATATTTTTTTAAGAGTTTTATATTCTTAAAATATTTTTATTAATAATTTTGATTATCTTAAAAAAATAAAAGTTAAAAAACAATCTTTTGGGGAAAATAACCGTACCGGATCGTGCATTTTTCTCTGTTTTAAAATAGATGCATGTGTAGAGAGAAAAGAGCATGGAGTCTCTGTATTGAGTTGAAAAAAGGGAAAAGAAAATGCCTAAGGCTTTCCAGGAATGTATCAATATTGACTCATTCTACTTAAAAATGGGCTTTTTCATTTCAAAAGTTCTCGATAAAATGTGAATCTGCGGTGTTTAGTTTTTTAAGCATTCTGATCTATATTTAAATTACATTTCAAGTAAATATTGCTTTTTTCTAGTGGGTAAAGTAAGCAGATAATACTAATTTATTTCTTTAAAATAAGTAAAAATAAAAAAAAAAGTTTTTCGGAAGTATTTGAAGTTTTATATTAAATTTTAGAAAATGTATTACATTTAGCTATAACAGAAAATTAAATACAGAGAAGTATTAGTTATTTCATTGACATTATATATCTATTAAAACTATTATATTTCAGTATTTTACCACAGGGATACAAGCATACACACACAAACGGTATGTGTGTGTGTGTGTGTGTGTGTTGTATGTATGTATACAGTACTGACCAAATTATTATGGTAATAGTAAAAATTACACATTAATCAGCCTATAAGTTTGTTTATTGTATTACAATTAACATTGGTGCATTATATATCTATTACTTACAATTAACATATTTACAGATGTCCACTCATGGCTTTTAGTACTTCGTATGTCCATCTTTAGCAGCTATGACTGCCTTTATACGTCTTGGATTCCCTTGTGTGTATTTATGAATCAGTGGTTTCATTTCATCACAATGATGCCATGCACGTTTTAATCGTTCAGTTAGTTGAATCTTGCTTGTTACAGCAATTTTGTTGGTCTTCGAGTCAACAAAATTACAACAGCAAACAAGGTTCAACTAATTGAGCTATTAATTCGTGTATAGCACCATTGGAACGATTGGTTTAAAAGAAAAAAATATCAAGACGTATAAAAACAATCATATGGTGTTAAAGGTAGACATAAGAAGCACTAAAATCATGAGTGGATATCTACAACAATGTGCATTGTAAGTAATGCTTATATGTTCACCTAATTTTAAATGTAATACAATAAATTAATTTCTAGGCTGATTTATGTGTAAATTTTCCTTTTACCCTAATAATTTCGACAGTACTCAGTCGACAGTACAGATAGTATGTCAAAGTTAAATATTCTTTTTTGGATGTATTTTGTTTCAGTTATTTGTGTGAAAATTATTAAGTATGAGTACTGACTTTAATAAAGTAAAGATGATACATTTCTGCCGAAAAGAAAACAATATTAAAATCATGGATGACTAAAATTCTACTTACCTTGAGCTTAAGATATTTCTTCTTTAATATGACTGAACAAAGATATCAGGTATGTCTTTCATCATTCATCTTTTAAACTTAAAAGTGTCTTTAAAATAAAAGTTTATAAAATTAATCTTAAGTTAAAATCTCTCTACGTGTCCATGTATATTATTTTAAAGCATATTTATAACAAAAGTATTAATCTAGTAACAAAGTGTTTATTCTGTTCATAAGCTGAACTTTTTTCATAGCCAACTTAAAACGGAATCATAGAATATATGTTACACCGCAAAATCTGTATTTGTCAGGTGTCCATTGGTGACTGGAAATTTCAGGTTAGTACAAGAATCCATCTTAACTAGTTAAACGAAAGTGTTTGCCTCTCGATAAAAGAAAAAATAATTCACTTTCAAAAACGTTTATCTTCGTTACTTTGTACATAATACTCATTTTTCTTCTTCTCGAGAGAAATGTATATTTCCCACACTTAACATCGTAATTAATCTTATATTAACCTAATAATTAGTCTTTTATATTTATAAATATATTATAATAAACGTGTTTCATATATGAATGAGAATAATGAAACTCCAACCTTAAATGCACCACAATCAACTTCAACTTCACCGATTGAAAATGTTCTTCAATATTCGCTTCTAGAACATGTTGTCCTACATCTTTGTTATTCAGCGAATACGATACCGTGTCAGAGTTTTACACTTGTTAAAAAAAATTGTACAGCGTAGTTAGTTTACATGCTAATTATCCCAAAGTTAAAGATTAGCAAATAAATATGAGTTTTTTTGCAAATTAGTTGTAAATCTTTTGTTTAGAGACTTTTATCTTTAGTCAAAATATTATTTAAAACTATGCTAAATTACATATATTGTTTAAAAGACCTGACAGAAATGATTTATGAATATCAAATCTATTGGGATCAACCAAGGTCTATAAAAATTCGTTAAAAAAGTATCCAACACATATATATGATAGATAGAACAGAAATCTTTATTAATATACTTCTGCAAAAGATCGTAAAAATGTAAAGAATGGCTTAATATTCACCAAGAGTTGATTTTCCATATTTTGAGCATTTACTTTAATTGCTTAATGATTAACGTTTATTTCTTCAAATATGAAATGACAATGAATGGAATAAAAAAATAGAAATACGATTTTATTTTCAAACGTGTAGTTGTAGAAACAGTTGTAAATGTACTGCACATTAAATGAAAAAAATTCATTTTAAATGACTTAAGTTTAAATTTATTAAGTGTCAGAGGAATTTTTTTAAATCTCTATTAAAAAAATAAAATGCCTAATGCTGTCACCGCCACTGTTTATAAATTTTTTTGACCGGGGGGTCTTTTTTCGTTAATATTAAGAAAACTACTGTATACAAAAATATGAAAATCAGTGGTATTATAGAGAAATGTTTGAAAATTAAAATTTATTTACACGTGACTATTAGAAACAGAAAAATCTTTAAAATTAGAATTAAATGATTGCGTTTTAAAAGCAGGGAAATATTGAAAATTACGTCATAAAAACTATATACGTGAATCTTAAAAGACAATGAAAATTTAAAAAATAATAAATTCATTAATATGTTTTAAAAGTCGTAAATGGAGGAAATTACGTCGTATTTAAAATGACCAAACATTAATATTGCCAAGTAGTTCCAATTTAAAAATATATTTGCCTAGTAGATCTGTCACAAGAGGACGTTTATTAAGAAATATAACGTAACATTCAGTGAGATTATATTTAAGCTACCAGAATCACATATTGCGCGAACTGAGATCGCAGGAGTCCAAGAACTATCAATCGAAAATGAACCACCTGAACATTATTCGTTTTCAATGGTCAATCTTTGCAATCATTCTAATGGATTCTAATTTAATAATGGCAGATCAGAGACCATTTTAATTCCTGTTGTCATAAGGGTCACATTACCCTACCAAAAGTGAACTGTTAATAATCAACTAAAAGAATTGATGGTTAATAGCTAAATTTTGTTCAGCGCTTAAGATAATATAATATTGCAATGGCGTTTGCATCGTTTTCAGCACTGAGCAAAGTCCAGCTGAAGGTCCAAATTGTTTAAAATACAAGTTCGAATTTATTTCATTTAATCCAAGATTCATTTGGAAAATACTGACCAGCGCAGCGGGCATAGCCTGCTAGTATATTATAAAGCAGTAAGATCAAAAAGTTCCGCTCGAGTGTTTTCAAAAACTACTCCGTGGATTTTTTTGTAAGTTATATCATTCGATAAAGAATATTCACGTGGTGGTTTATGAGAAAATATACAGGGATAACTATGATTTTTGGTAATAAATTTCGTATTTTAGTGTTATTTTGAAGGAAAGGGTTGCCAGTGATTATATTTTGGCGAAAAGTTTGTTGATTAGAGAATTGAAATGACTATATCCGTTAGACAAACATTTCGAAATAAATGAAAACAAAATACTGATATTTAATTTTAAAAGACAACAAAAAAATGTTTCAATAAGACATAATATTATAAAACGAAAATATTTAATTTAAACATGAAATAAATATTTGTAATACTTAAAATATAATTTATTGTGAAATTTTACAGTTTATACAATGTTTGGCGAATTATCGCCTGCCTTACGTTAAAAAAGGGAATCTGAAAATTTGATTAGACTGATTTTGAATTACTACTTTTTTTTCTTTTTAGTTCTTTTCTTTTCATTTTTATCTAACAATTTAATTCACATAATGTGATTTATAGGAGAAACAAGCAGATGCAACTGTAAATAATACTGTAATTATTGTGAGTTACATATTATTCGTTTCTTTACGATTTATTTTTCGTTTGTCGCCAAACAATGTGATTTTAAGTCAAAAATGCATAAGCGTGGCATTAGCTTGAGGATTTGTGATTGTTCAAGTGGACGAGATCAACATTTTTATATTCGATTATAAATGATAATAAAAATGGAATCAAATATTTAAAATTTTGTTTGAATTTCTGCGACACATACATATTGTAAAATCCTTTCAGGCTTAGATGCTGTATATTCAAGCGGACGCCATCTTGGATGTTTTGAGATTTCTTGGCGATTTTTTGTTGACGATGTTTTACATTCTATTTTCGTTAAGCCTTTCATGCACATAAATTTTAGTTGTGTGACATTTACTACCTGGCTGAAAAAGGGAGTTTTCACGAGAAGAAAAAATCCCAGATGGCTGCCGAGGGAATATATGACATCGTAATTTCATACTTAAAAAAAAAAAAAAAATCGTCGTAAATACGTAAGCATGTGATTTTTATAAACTCCAATTCAGATCAATGAATATTATCCCTTTTTTTCTTTTTTGAAAATGTTATTGTTTATTTAATATTTCTTTGGCCATAACGCCAATTTCACGTACAGAGAAATTCTGTTTCAAAATTTAGGAACTGAAAACTCTTCTTAAGGAAATTTATGCAATCATGTGTTATTAATATAAAAAAATTCAACATTTTGAAATAAAAATTGGGTACTTTTCGGTTAGCCGGGCGCCACTGTTACATATGCATGTATATGTATACACAAATGTATGTATATATATCTATATACACATACAAATATGTGGATACACATGTATATATGTGTATATAGACAATATATGTATATATGCGCATCTATGTATGTATATATATGTATATATAACACTGGTGCCGGTTAACTGAAAAGTACCAACAATTGCTTGCTGAAAAAAAAAAAAAAAAAAAAAAAAAAAATTGCAAATCTTTTTTAATTCGTTATTTCTTCTTTGTTTTTCTTCATATTCCCTCCTCTGTTAGGTAATATTTTAAAAGATATTAGACTAATCTTCGATATTTAAAAGTACATAAAGTAACGTCTGAATTCCATATTATTATTATTATTATTGTTGGCACGGAATTCATATACGCTCCAGGGTACCGAATGGGCTCCAAAATGGCGTTATTTTGCCTGACATGGTAACTAACATGGCTATTGTTGTTCATTTAATAAATCGTTTATTTACTCTTATTTCCTTTTTTACAATTAAATAAATTATTTTCTGTCCATAGTTATTAATTATTTTTTATTTATTGTTATTTCCTTTTAAAATAATAGAATTTTTTCTAAATAAGTATACATATGTGTAACTGGTATTTGAAAACTATGTTTTCGCTAAACTGTTGTAAAAAAACGCGCCAAACCCGTTACGTATATATGACATCTGTCTAATAGTTATGCAAGAATTCCATTTCCTGTTCTGGTTTTTTGGCGAGCATTTTTTTTGGTGATAAATGTTTCAACGTGATTGTTGCGATCTTCAGCATTTTGGGTTGCGTTTTTCTTTGAATGCTACTGGTGGATAAGTAATAATTTTGCATGCATATTTTTTATAATTATTTTTTGAAATTTATAATTTTCTGGATTTTTTTTTATTTAAGCAATATTTTTCTGTGAATGTAAATGTTTTTTAACGTAAAAAATTCTTTATGCAAATATATTTTTCGTGGAGTACTACTTGATTATCACGTCGACCAATTTCGCTAAACTATTCGCCAACGCCAAATTATACAAATTAACATAAATTTTTATTTAAAATAAGGAAAGAACAAATAAATTAGTAAATCCTCAATAAAAATGCAAGTAAAAAGTGGAATTAAAATTAATTTCATGAAGTAAGAAATACGTGTTAGGTGTTTAATGTCAAGTGAATATGATATTTACGATCATCCATTATTGGCATTTAATCGTATATTTTGGCGATAGTTTTTTGGTCGATGGGATAATCAAGTAGTACCTTTTAATTTTATTAAAAAAATTAGCTTTAAAAATCCACTTTTTTTTTTTTTTTTACTTCACTGTTCGAAGAAATATATAAGTTAAATGCTCATCATTGTCTGCAAATAATTCTTTAAATTTTTTATTCTATTTATTCTGCTGGAATAGACAGATGGAAAACAGTAGTAGACCTGCCAGAAGAGGACGTTTATTAAAAAATGTAATGTAACATGTAATGAGATTGAATTTAAACTATTAGAACCACGTATAGCGCAAGTTGAGATGCTGGGAGTTCAACAACAAACAAATGAAAATGAACAATCGGAATGTTCTTAAAGTTCAAAAATCAATCTCATCAATCATTGTAATGCTCTCTAATTTAACAGTGTGATGACTAGAGAATACTTTAATATTTGTTGTCATAACTGTCTCATTTCCGTACCAAAATCTACTTTAAATGGTCAACTAAAAGATTTGTTCCTTAATTGCCCAAATTTTGTCTATGGCATAAGATAGTATAATATCCCAATGAAGTTAGCATCGTTTTCAGCAATGCAGAAGGACATTCCAGGTGATGGTCTTTACTGCTTTAAAATAGAAGGTTAAAAATCACAAGGCATAGCCTGCTAGTATATTATAAAGCAATAAGCTCTAAAAGTTCCGCTCGAGTGTTTTCAAAAACTACCAGGTGGATTTTTTTCCAAATTGTATCATTCGATAGGAAATATTCCTGGGGTGGTTTATGAGAAAATATACAGGGATAGCAATGATTTTTGATAATAAATTTCGTATTTTACTGCTATTTTGAACGAAAATGTGGCCAGCGATTATCTTTTGGCGAAATGATTGTTGATTAAAGAATTAAGATGGCTATATCTGTTAGAAAATAATACAAACACCTCGCGAATAAATGACAAAAAAACTGATATTTAATTTAAAAAACAACAACAAAAAAGTTTTAATAAGACATAATATTATGAAACGAAAATATTTAATTTAAACATGGAATAAATATTTGTAATGCTTAAAGTACAAATTATTGTGAAATTTTACAATTGGTAAAATATTTGGCGAATTATCGCTTGCGATAGGTTAAAAAAATGAATATGAAAATTTGATTTGACAATTTTGAATGGCATTTTTTTTTCTTTTTAGCTCTTTTATCGCTTGCGCCAGGTTAATAAAAACGTTCCGGAAAACTTGATGAAATAAACTCTAGGTTACATTCTTTAGTCTTTGTCTCTTTTTTTTGTCAATTTAATTATTATTTTTATATAATTCTCCCATCATATGATTTACAGTAAAAACTAGAAGTATTTGTAAAAATGGCTGCATTAGTGAGTTACATGCTATTTATTTATTACCTTCGTCGCCAAACAATGCAATTCTAAGACAAATAAGTCAAAAGTGTGAAATAAGTCGAGAGAAGAGCATTTCGGAGTACATTTTTATATTCAAGCGTGAATTATATACAAAGCAGTTAAAATTATAATTATGTAGTCAATCGTTTAAATTTTAGTGTAAATGTCTTCCATATACACACATATTCTAAAATAATTTACTTTCAAAGATTTAAAATATTTTTTTATCATTATTATGGAATACCATTACTATGGAAACATGCGTTTTGTTTTCCTCAAACATATGATTTTTATATCCTCGAGCTCAGACCATTACTCATTAATTGAATATTGTGTATTATGTTATTTTTTTAACATGCCGAACATATTGTCGTTTTCACTTATTCAGGAATATTCACTGCTTTAAAAGTTAGGATATAAGAATATTGTTAAGAAGATTTCGAAAATGATACGTTATTACTATAAAAAAATAAATAAACAATTTGCAATAAACATTGCTTGCTAATTTGTCATTTCTTTTTAGCTTTTTCTGCATAACTTTCTTTTGCTTAACCATTGTTTAAAAAATGTTTTATTGAACATATTGGTCTAATCTTACGGAATCGTGTCACCCGCCAATTAGCATATTGGATGGCGTATCAAAATTTAAAAGATTAGACAGATTTTGAAACTAGCGATTATACTAAATAGTGGCAATTGGAATAATGCCGCGGTCTTATCATTTCAGTCTAGATAGGATTAAATTACCTGGAATTTCAATCAGTATAAAGCGAATTGTCCTGACGCACACTCTAGCAGCTAAACACAGCAACAAATTAAGAGTTATTTTCATAATCGGGGTTATTTACAAAACAGACGAAGATTAATTTACTCTTAAGCATAAAGAACATAGCAGGGTTGTTTTTTTTTTGTCCGTGTTATTATGCTCTTTAGAAAAATGCAAAATAAATCTTCGGTTCAGGTATTCACCAAAATGCATATTGCTAAAATTTTTTTATAACCAACTTTATTTATCATTGTCAGATCTTAACCCTGGTACACGTGCAACAATGTTGTTGCATCAGTTTTAATGTTTGACGTGAACCCTCACAATGACGTCGATTACGGATGATTATAAAGATTTTATTGGATGCATGAGGTTTATTTTACTACAAGAATCATCAAGTTTTTTCCCGGGTTAACTGTTACATGATTTCAGCTGGTCTACAAAATGAAAAGACGGTGAAAATGACGTCATTTTATATTTATTCAGGCAATTCATCTTTAAAAACACACATTTTTATGTTTCACTTTTCTTTTAAATATGAAAGTTAAACAATCTTCTTTGTATGCAAATAATTTATTACTTTTTTGACAGTACTTACTCTGCTAGAATCCAAAGAGGGAAAACAGTAGTAGCACAAGAGGATGTTTATTAAGAAATATAACTAATATCCAGTGCGATTGTATTTAAGCTACCATAATCACATATTGCGCGAGCTGAGAGGCCAGGAGATCAAGGACAAACAAACGAAAATAAACCACAGGAGCATTATTGAAGTTCAATGGTAAATCTCTGCAATCATTGTAATGCATCTCTAGTTTAATATTGTGAGATATGAGAACATTTTAATTCCTCTTGTCATAACAGCCTCATTTCCCTACTAAAAGTGCACAGTGAATACTCAACTAAATGAACTGCTTCTTAATAGCTAAATTTTGTCCAACGCATAAGGTAATATAATATCGCAATGGCGTTCGTATCTTTTCAGCAACGCGGAAGCTAAAGGTCCATTTTTTTTAAATACAAGTTCGAACTCACCATTTCGCTTAATTTAAGATTTATTTGGAAATATTGACCAGCGCAGCGGGCATAGCCTGCTAGTTTATATTTAAAATTCTTGGAGAATGGATTTTCTAGTATATTTTATTCGGTCATGTCTTAAAACCTTAATAAACTACAGACAAATTTTGCTGAAGAGTCTATATTCTCTGAAATATTAATTCCACATTTTTTTTTTTTTTTTATAAACGTACATTAGCAATTGCAAAAATTTTAACTTTAAACATTTATTTCATGTAGAAAACAGTATGATTTTTTAATATATTTGATTTCCACTATAATATTTTTTAATGACTTCTGAGTGTGAAAAACGTTCTCTTTCGAAAAGTAATGTTGAATATGTGTGTATGTGTGTTAAAGCATATATAATGGAACCTGCACCAATTGTCTGAATGCGATGTAGTATAGATACATAAATGTTTGTGAGACTGTGTATAGATTTAAAAGAAAATGAACATCGCACGTTATGTGAAGCACGATGCATATGTCTAAATGTGAAAAATGCTGTCGCTTCATTTAAATTTAATGCAAGACGATAATCTTTATATATAGTATATGCGTAGGATTTAGTCTGATAATTACTTAAAGATAGGCTTCGCTTAATACAGTAAATAATACATACCTTCACTTACTAATTTTATACAATTTTACTGTATACATTTTACTCGATGCAGCTCTATTTTATACAATACTTACTCGTAGAAGTAATACATTGGTTTGATCACGAAATTCTTATGCATCAATTACATAACATACTAGTACATATGAATACTTAAATGCACCTAGAAGTTCAACTCAAACTCTTTGTTTGGCATATAACCGATTTCCAAC
The DNA here is from genome assembly GCA_963932465.1 of Maratus speciosus. Lineage (NCBI taxonomy): Eukaryota > Metazoa > Arthropoda > Arachnida > Araneae > Salticidae > Maratus > Maratus speciosus. The sequence goes on from OZ010795.1 coordinate 378,924,192, forward strand.
TTTCTTGATGACATAAAACTATAGAACAGTCAATCTCACTCGCTACTTTTTAAAATCCTTAGAATAGCGAGAAAATAGCCTCATAATCATGTTGCGATTTCTCGACACTTCTAGTATTATGCTTTTTATTTTCATATAATATCATGCATATACCGGGTGTCCCAAAAATGATTGATGGATTTTAAAATTCAATAACTTGCAAACGGTGACAGATATTTAAATTCTAGCAGGAGGGTTATGTATTATGTCAGGAGATTTCTTACTGTGATTCTTCATTTTAGTTCGAATTTCAAACAATAGATGGCCTGCGAGAAAAAGCTGCTAATTCCAGAACCGATTTTCGGTATTTCGCGATCCATTCAAAACATATTAATCTCCTTTTTCGCATAGGAGATGAGAGAGGCCGAAAACTCTAGCCTGGATTTAGCGCCTATTGCTACCAGCGCCATCTATCGCTGCTATTTGTAACTGAAATTGGGGATCAAAGCATAAAAACTCCTGACATCTTACATAACCCTTCTGCAAAAACTGTTTTACATATCTGTCACCGTTTCCAAGTTTTTCAATTTTAAAATCCATCAGTAATTTTTGGGACACGCGGTATTAATTAAACTCTTAAGTTTGTTACATTGCGTTGTTGAGGATATTTATTGTACTATACACTCACTTATATATACACTCGTATTAACAAAAATGCACTGTCCTTTTCTGATACTCCAAAGTGTTTTATACTGTGAAGAATAGATTACCAACAGAATGGAAGTCGTGAAATGCTTCTAGTCACATGCGATGTGAAATTTCGTTTTTACAGTGTTGATAATGTTTTCAAGCGATCAGAACCACACTTGGTTCTCTTTATTTTCAATATGAAATCGATAATACACGATGGCAAATCATAAGTGGATAAGTTGTGCTCTGTTTAAACGGATTAATTTTCAACTTGCACGATAGATACGTCTTGAATTTAAGTTTTGAAAACATCCGGTGATAAACTTGCATCATAATGCTATCATATGATGATCTACTTACTACTAGAAAGAATCTTTCAGATACGTATGTTTTTATCGCGACCGTATAATTTATATATAATGAAAATAATAATTGCCAGTAATTATCCGTTAAAACTTATTATAAAAAGAGGCGGGTTATTTTTAGTATCAAACATTATTTCATATCCTGCGTATTAAATTTAAATCTCAAGTATTAAACAAAATATTTATTAATTTATTTAAAGCATTATGATTTATAAATAACGGTAAATTGAAAGCCAGTAAGCCTTTGATAACGATTTTTTCACAGACCATTACATCATTTTCTAGTGTTTTGGATGTATTTTCAAATGCTGCAAATACTTTTTAAAACAGATAATGGAATTGAAATATCGGTATAATAGAATACAAATGCAATATATACATTATAGAATAATAGCAATCACAATTTGGTACATAATAATCGAAGTTAACACATGCAGTTGTTGTTTATTTAATTCACCTAATTGTATTAATTATATTTTATAAAGTTTACGCTTAAAATTTTATAATACCTTAAAGCATATTTCTAGATTAAAAAAAAAATCTTTAAAATATTTTGCGCACAAATTTTCTAATATAACAAGTCATTTTTCTTTTATACATAATTCATTAAATAGTCTTTAATATTAAAATCGTTTTTTTGAAGAATATATTATTTCTATAAATTGAATATACTATATTTTATATTCATTTTTTATTTCGGCCTTATAAAGTGTTTATCTTATTGAGAAATTTCCTTGAAAAAGGTCTGCTATGATCAAGCATTTTACAAAATAAAATTTGAACTACCCAACCTGCATTTCAAATAATTTGCTAGATTTCAGTATTTCTTCACTATATATCTACTTGACAAATGATTTATTCATTTTGAATTGTAGATCTATATATTTTTGAATTTTACTTTATACTTCTACTTTTTTAGGAAACTAGCATTAGTATTGATTTATTTCTTTATCATTTTATCGAAGAGAACATGTAACAATTTCCTGTTCTTTTCCTGAAATAACTCTTTATAGCTTTTTTAGAGAATTTTACATGTCGTTCGGCTTAGAAAAAAGAAGCGCAATAATTTTTTATTCCTTTTTTATATGCTATATCATAAATAAATTCATAAAAGTAAATCATGTCACTGTGTGGTTTTTATTTTATAAAAGTTTAAAACCTAAAACATTTTTTAAGTAAATTTTTCAAAAGTAGATATAAAAGCAATGTGAAAAACATCTTGGAAATACATTTAGTGCAACGTTGAATTTTGAATAATTTTTTTGGAGAAAAAATATTTGGAATGTTTTTTTTTTTTTTTCAACTTTAAAACACACAAGAATAAGTTGAATATATTGTATAGAAAAATGAATAACATTTGCATTTGTTAAATAGAAGAATTAATAATTTTAATAAATATGAATAGTGATGCACTTTACAAGCTTAAATTTTGTTTTAGGTAATTGTAAGCGAATTTACATTTCCATGCATTTTGGTGGAAAAAGGATAATGCAGGTAGGTACAAATCAATATATTAATTTAAAAGATCATAGAATCTTAAAACGAAAACATTTGAGTATCAAAACAATAAACAATACAGAATTAAGAAGGTTGATATAGCTGAAAAAAATCAGCAGAAATTTATCTTTCATGTTCTGATAGCCAGTGAATGCATTTCAATAACTTCTGCAATTGGTTTTGTATTTCGAAATTATTGAATTAAAATATATAGACAGTTAAATTCTTTTGAAATGTCTACTTGTTTTACTTGCATCAATATGTAAATGCTGCATTTAATTAATACTTTTTTGGTCAAAATATTATTATCGAATTAGTTATAAGTAATTACAAAATCTATTAAAAAATTATAATCCCTTCAATTGTTCCTTAGAAATCAAACAAGTAATAGAAAATACATAATTTACCAGTTGCCTGTAGCGCTGTTATCTTGACCAAAATGTCAAGTTATTTTTATATTTAATTAGACTTGAGTCCATTTGACAAAAATAATCCAGTTAAATGTAAGATTTATTTGTATGTTTAGACATTTTAAACTGTATTAGCTCGTTTAACTTATTTTTGATTAACAATCTAGTTACACAGAATTTATTTGTATACTTTAATTTGCTAAAAATACCTATCTCAAATTAACGCATGCCATCAAATCATAGATAGAAAATTTTTCAACTGATAGTCTTTATGACAGATGTTACTATAAAAGAAAGCCCTAAAAAATCAATAACTAATATATAATTCGCAAATAAATAATTATTGTGTGAAGCTTTTTAGACAAATAAGATGTAAATGGTTTTGAAATATATCTGTTATGTAAAGAAAGTTTAAGAAGGAATACATCCATTTTTGTTAAACAAATGTAATTAGAAATCTTAAGATCAGCGACATGAACGGCAAACATAATTTTCACATAATTCACACATCCTGAATTCCTCAATTTAATATTAAATTTTATGTATAACTCTAAGCAGGTAAAATTTCCCAAAGGTGTAGAAATGTAATTTTTAAAACCTGTTGTACAAAACACGATTCCATATTTTTGTTTTTCCGTTACTTATTGTTGGATTCTTTTTTCGGATAAAAATATACATTTATGTATATTGGTTATATTCCCAATGTTTTCTCCTTAAATTTATGTCTGCAATTGCAAATAATTATGCTATTTGAAGATTCCAGTATATATAACAGTGTGTTTCAAATTATTTTATTATGAAAAGGGACTGGTATAGTTATTAAGAAAATTTATCCCATTTTATAAATACATACGCACGTACTAAACACGAAATATCTACATTTGTTGCTAAAGTTGGTTAAAATGGCATATAAAAAAACACTTATGCAAAAATAAGCTCCCCTTTACCAGGCTTTCATCTTATTTAGAAATCCAAAGTTTTTATAATTTTTGTTTGGAAATACCAGTTTTCATTGTCATATAATATTTTTCAAAAAATTCCCATCTCATTTTTTTCGATATATTAAGCATACCAAAACCCCTTCTTAAATATAAAAAAGCTATATTGGAAATAAAATGTTATAATTTTAATTTGAATGTCTGTGATAATCCGCTTGGTGACCCCTTAATACACACTATGCGTTACAATCTGATATTTACTCTAATGAATTTACTTACTGATTCCTCCACGAAGACGGAACAAACCAATAGCAACATGAAGGATACTTTACCGTCATCGGGGTATTTCCTACATTTTTTATAGTTAAATACTTCAGATACAGAGCTTGAAAAAATCTACTTACATTGATTTCTTCGTCTCGTTTCTAGGAATATTTAGTAGGCTGGGATTGGAACAAACAAAAATTGAAATGTGACGTCATTCACCAAGTCGTGCTCTGGCGAGCGCCACAGTTGTTTCACTTTTCTTCATAGTCTGTCTTGCGCCGGTGATTTTTGTGCTACAGGTACCGTTCCAGAGCAATTTATAGTTTTTCACTGTCGAGATCACACACCGATAGAAAAAGGTATGTGGAAAAATGTGTGTTAGAAAAATTAGAAATTTTGCAACTGTTAGAATTTAAGTGTTGTTTTTCATATAATTCTTGAGTGCCTACCTCAAAATACTTTAAACAAAATTTCATTATTTTTCTGTGAACGCTATGATTGATAGGGGCTCATATATGCGAATAATATATATATATATATATATTTAATCACCTTGCATATCAGATTTACTTGTAGTTTCATAAACAAATAAACATAAAAATAATTAAATTAAAATGATACTTAACATATAGCTAAAATAATGAAATGTAGGTAAAATAATAAAGTTAGTTGAAATGCCTTTATATTCCTGATATTTTAACTACTCGTTCATGTTTTTGATTTTAAAATAGGAATAAAATTAATTTTAAATATTAATATTAACTTTTGTAATGACAGTGTTTTCAGTATTTGCTTATATATCTTTATAAAAAAATTCATCCTGTAAAAATATAATGTTTTTATGATTATTTTCAAAAGTTGTCGCATTTATGTAGGCGAAAACAACGCGTGTTTCCTTCTTATACGAAGAAATTTTTAAACCCAATTAGACGACAAAGCTACTGCTGCAGTTATATGTTAATTTTTTCTAAACAGTTACATTTAAAAAAAAATAAATGATTTATACTGGGACCTTCTCATGTATTTTTTAAATATATATATAGACCCTATTTATTATAGCAGCATATAATGTGTTAAATAATCAAATTCCAATCTGTTAGACTGCTATATGGTTCCAAGACATATGTTTAAAGGTAGATTTTTTTCTTTAGGAATGGTGAATTTCAAGCATAAAACAGAATTTATATAGGAAACTATGACAAAGATTGTGTATGTCTTAAATAATTGAGAAAATGCATGTTGAAAATATGAACACATATCATAAACCCGACCGAGTTTCTTGCCAAGCGAAGGAAACACCAATGCAATGCACAGGATAGCAAAGGATCTTCCGCCATTTAATGACAAAATATTTCACAACTTTAATTTGTACTCTTTCTAGTTTATATTTCATGGATTGACATCTCTATAGCTCCCGTTCTATTTGTCATAGAGACAAATTTCAAGTTTCTATAGAAGGAATAATTCCATGTAACTTAGTACCGAAAATAAACGTTTAATCCCACCGATAGGTTATTAGTACAATAATTTTAAAAGTGAACATTTTTACTGTTTTTTGGTATTCTTGCTTAAAACAAATCTTTTGATAGGACTTCAGAAATATATAATTATTGGATGTATACTAGGTTTGCAGCGTTTAATTTGTTTCTCTGAATCGTAGTTAAATCTTTTGTTGTTTTTTGTAAAATGATTGATAAGTATTTCAGTTGGATTTATATGCAATTCAATTGTTAGATTTATATGCACACTATAGACGAAATAAAATAATAAATTATGTAATTTTGTTTAAATGATCATAGAGTCGCGATATTCACATACGTTCGTGCAATTGACTCACATACGTTCGTGCAATTGACAGAAATATGTTTCCTATTGTAAAGCGTTATCGTAATATTTTAGATTCGTTTATACAGTTAATTAACCCTTTAAATGCCACGCCCGATAAATTCATGTTCAAATTGCAAGTGAAATGAGACGATTCCAATACATACATGGGCAAATTGCACGTAAATTGAAAACCACGACGATTAAGGTGTTAAAATATGGGAAATTCAGCATAGAGATATTTACGGAAAAATGTAAATTTTTCATGAATTCATGTTATTTCAATCTCTGTAGTGTTTTATTATGTTACTTGAAATTTGAATTTGAATTCCGTTTAAGAGTCTGATATTCAGGTACCTCGCCCATATAAGCTTCAACACAAGTAGATATGCCCGTCATATCGATATTAATATGAGCACGATCCTTACGTAAAATCCAATACTTTAATGACTTTTGAGCACACAGTTTAAATAACAAATAAATTAAATTGCATTTTGAATGAAAACTCATTAAATATCGACCAAGGTGCAATGTTCCATAATCGTCGTCAATAACCCATCAAGGGGAAGCCTGACTATTGAATAGTGCATAGGGAGAGTACGGGAAGTGTACCGGTGTACTGTAAAAAAAAACGACATTTTTACAGTACAAAGTACTGTTCATCTCGCGCACAAACTCGATCACAGTTGAATGTACTGTATCATTCTTTGGTTTCCTGACTATTTAAACATGGAAAATACACTAGTTGCGTAAAATTAACAGTACAATGTACTGGCAATTTGGAATCCAGTTGTTTGTGCTGTAGTCCAAATGCGTCCAAATTGCCAATACGTTGTACTGTTAATTTTACGCAACTACTGTATTTTTCATGTTTAAATAGTCAGGAAACCAAAGAATATACAGTACATTCAACTGTGATTGAGTTTGTGCTGGCAAATTTACAGTGGTTTTTTTACAGTGTGGATCCCGACTACAGAAGACTGACATAATATACTCAGTAACAAAATTATAATATTTCTAACAAACACCATAGTATTCAATAGCGGACAAACAACTAGGCAGACCTTTAGGATAAAATTCAGCTTCGTTATTGTAGTTCAATAAAACAGTTGAGAATGATCATTTTAGAGATGTTATTTATTTAGATAGTTTCACAAAGATGCAAAAAAGAAATAAAGGTAAGGTTATAGTTTAAAACACATTTTATATTTTACTATTATAAACTTACAGATGTTTATTTATGCTCAGTGACTAAAGCACTGTTTACTAAGAATTTTTTCTAGAATATAGATAAAATGATATAGAGGGAAACGCAAAGAATTGGATACATAGCCGTTTATGGGTGATAATTTCTGGAAATGTGATTTCAGTCATATAAAGAGTGTTTTAGTTTGAATTAAATTATAGTTAAACAGTGGCGCTTAATAAAGGTACTAGGTAAACTACAGTGTTGTTCAAAAGTATTCAAATATGTTTCCATTTATTAGTATAAAATGCTGAAAGAGAGATTTTAAAATGTTATGCGTTATCTTGCTAAACTAAGTTTTCCCATTATATGGTATATATATTAACCTACAGATACAACACAGGGATATTAAAAACAATTCGAATACATATTTGGCTATGGATGGTAACTGCAGAAATAATTTTTTCAAATGTTTTATGTGTTTTCTAAAATATTTACTTAGTTATCTTATTTGCCTTATTTCCCTAAATAGCTAAATTTTGTTAAAGCATTCAGAAAGCGTTGGAAAATATTTTATAATTTATGCTTAAGGCATGATTTTTCTTTCTTCTTTTCTGTAAAACTCTGAGATCATTTAACATTTGCATACAAATGACTTCTAAGAAGTATACGCATACTAGAATTTTTTTTTTTTTTTTTTTTTTTTTTTTTTTTTTTTTTTTTGCATTTTAAAATAATACAAATGAGGAGAAAAATCATTATTTTATATACAATCTCACCAAGGTTCGCGCCAACATGTTAGAAAATGTGATAAAACGCAAATAGATCTAACAGGTTACAATTTATTAAAATAACAAATATTTGAATTTTTATGGAAATTCTAAGTATCCTAAAACTATGCCGGAGAAACATTTTTTTTTCTTTTGTAGGAAGTTATTTGAGGAACTACAAAAATTACATTAAATATTATTTCATCCCACGCTACGAGAATAAGTCAGTTCACAAAGTGAATTCATTTTATTCGTTTTTTGACAAAAAGCGATTGGAAATACACTGGCCTCCAAAAGTTAAGCTACACGGACTAAATGCGTTCGATTGCACACGTTTTGTCGAATATCTACAAAACTTATTGGCGAATTGTTCTTGAACTTCTGGGATCAAAAGAACATGTTTCATTTCATATTTCTCGGTGAAGATTTAGTCGGGGGTACAATTAGGGTGCTAATAATAAATTTAATAATAAAATAATATTTGCGATCACCTATGTAACAGGAAAGGCTGGAAATGGTCTGTCACTGTGGTAAATGACTATTTGGGTCCTGTTCAACGTTTGTATGCATTTGTGTAAGCATAGCAATCATATTCGTGAAGATGTTAACGTTTTTGTGAAAAACACAAACTTTTTTTCATAGCATCAGAGTTTTCAACCAAATTTAACACAACTTTCCAAAAACCTGACAAAGAACAGTAGAAACAGTATACTGTAAATAAAACATGAATATATTGAAAATTTGATAAGATATGGGCATTTTTATGAGATAATTTTTAACAGCGCATGCGCGGAAGATTTCAAAATTTTTATTTCATAATTTGGTACTCAGTATTTTGGGGCAACTTCTATAAAAAGTCCAGTCAAATGTTGTGAAAACTTAGAAAGATATAGTGAGCTGATTGAAAAGTTGTGTAAAATCCCTTATAATAAAGCTATTTTTAGGAAGCAAATCACTATATCGACCCTATCTTTGTGAATTTTCGCGATATTTGACTAGACTTTTTATATAAGTTGCCCTAAATATCTGACTACAAAATTCTGAAATAAAAATTTTGAAATCTGCCGCGCATGCGCAGTTAAAAATTATCTCATAATCATGCCCATATCTCATCAAATATTCAATATATTCATGTTTTAATTGCAGTATACTGTTTCTACTGTTCTTTGTCAGGTTTTTGGAAAGTTGTGTTAAATTTGATTGAAAACTCTGTATGCTATATAAAAAAAAAATTTGTGTTTTTGACAAAAACGTTAACATCCTCACGAATATGAGTGCTATGCTTACAAAAATGCATACAAACGTTGAACAGGGCCCAAATAGTCATTTACCACAGTGACAAACTATTTCCAGCCTTTCCTGTTACATAGGTGATCGCAAATATTATTTTATTACTAAATTTATTATTAGCCCCGTAAATGTACCCCCGGCTAAATCTTCACCGAGAAATATGAAATGAAACATGTTCTTTTCATCCCAGAAGTTCAAGAACAATTCGCCAATAAGTTTTGTAGATATTCGACAAAACGTGTGCAATCGAACGCATTTAGTCCGTGTACCTTAACTTTTGGAAGCCAGTGTATATGGGTAGAGAAGAAAATTTTATGAAAATTATTTGTTTTTTACTTTATCTTACGTCAAAACAAGAAAGATGTTTCATCTGAAACTGATTTCATTTGTAATATTTAATTTATCAGTAGCAGTATTTTTTTTATGTTAGCTGGAAAATAAATCCACTTGCCACACTTGCGCAAGCAGGCATCTAGCAATGGAAACGTCTATACTAAAACAAGTTGGAAATTGCGCTTGAAACGGAGCAAATATGAGGTGCGTTCGTACTATAGCTAGTTTATAAAAAAAAATTTGCACCGCATATTATTATTGAATGTATATTTTAGTGCATTTCAGAAGTGCATATCAATTTCATTCTGTTCAAAAGGCTGTAACATCATTAAAATGCACTTGAAATCATTTTTTTCCCATTAGCCTTAATGTAACGGAAAACTTTTGACAAACAAAGTTTTTCAACAATTATATATTTAAAATTTCAGGCCATTCGGAAGGCTGTAACATCATTAAAATGTACTTGCAATATTTTTCCCCATTGGCCGTAATATAACGGAAAACTTTTGACTGTTCCTGTCATTAAACTATACATCCGATTTTCATAAAATTTGAAATGACTCGACAAAATTTTTCAACAATTAGATATTTAAAATTTCAGACCATTCGGTTGGGTAGTTTTTGCTCTGTTATATGCGGGCGGACAGACAGACGGACGGACTGAACGACCATTATAGGTGCTACGCATTTATATAATTACGAACGCAACTAAAAAAAAAAAAAGACGAAAGTTTTGAAATCAAAGAAAATGTAATGTAACCACGAACGAAAACATACAACCCAGGATTCTGAAAAGCGTTATTTATAGTCTGGAACTAAAGCAACCAATGTATTTTCCAGAGTCGAAGAAACATTTATAAAACAAAAGTTCCTTTTGAAGCCAATTTTTCCATGAACGCTTCCGAGTAGTTGTTTTTAGTATATTAAACCTTAACCGGAAACGTATCGTCTGTGAGATAGTCGCGTCTACATATCTACCCTTTACACAAAAATGAAGGCGTCCCCAATCTTATCACGCAATCTAATCCTTAGGCTATTGGTCCTCTGTCTCTCCACCCATTTGAAACACCTGCGCATTTTTAGTTATTAAAAGAAAAAATATTTTATTTTCAACGCAGCCTGACGACATGTTTCTGTTTACTTAATTTTTTGCTCTGGGATATTGAAATGGAGGGATAGTTAAAGCGAGTACGCTATGGTGATAAAGACTTTGAGGAAACTGTTTTGTGATGATTTGATGAAGTGGGAAGTGACATAAGCGATGTGAAAGTATTCCAGATGATGAATATATAAATTTTGAACACGAAAGTGACTCAACATTGTCAGAAATGCATAAAAAATGCAGATATTTTGAACATGTTGCAATATTTACTATTAAATGTTTTGTTAATTTTAGTGCTTAATATTTTTTTTCTAATTCGTATTGTACCGAAATATATAAAAATATTAGCATTTAGTTAAATATTATGTCGAAAGTGTAATATTTTGAACAATAATGTGTAATATAAAAATATTTTCTGTCTTCGACATTAAAAACTTGTTTTATGCTGTTATATTAAAAAAATGGTCCTGTTAATGCATTACTATTAAAGATTAAGTGTTTAAGTTCACTATTTGATAAATAATTAAAAGTTATTTTCTTTTTTAAATTTTATAGCAATTTTTAAAATTGCATAGTCTCACAGACTGCACGTTTCCGTTTGTGCACGAGATTTTCACGTTTCCGGTTAAGGGTTAATTAATTTTCTCAAACCTAAATATCGGTTTTCATATTCCATCATTTCCCGGTTAAAAGTTTCAGTTGCATTAAATTTACAATTGTGCTTATGCATGTAAGAGTAACAAACTCATATTATTTTTAATGTCAACGCTAATGTTAATGCAGTTATTTATCATGTTTGCCTGTAAAACAGTTTTGTTAAACGTGAAAAACTTGACTTGAGAATTTATAGCATTCGAAATAACTTTATTCCACAGAATGAAAACTAATATTACTACATATACATGCATATAAATTTTGTAGTTATGAATTTCTCCCGAAATATTACATATTTTAACTGCATGTATTTTTCATTGATAATAAAGTGTTTATCGAATTGAGTGAAAAAGTTTCCAATCTGGGAATCGAACCCGGGTCATTGGCATAGCGCAATGAACTTAACTGTCGACCGAAACGCTGTGGATGATACACAGCCTTCCACTCCTACTCTTATATTTTGGCAAAGCTGCAACCGCAGCACAATATGGAATTTCTCTATAAGACGCAAATCTGTGATAAACATGAGAATTCAAATTAACCCTTTATCTACTGACGATACTTCTAAGTACAATTAAAATAACTTGTTATAAAATTCTTTTAATACATCGATAGTTGTAATACAGTTTAGAATGAGTTATATATACATTACTTTATCTTTTTCCAAAAGCATTATTTGTTACACAAAACAAAATTACTTTTAAATTGATTTGTTCTTTTGCCCTTGCATCTTTTCAGCTTTCTTGGCTTTGGGGGTGTACGGGGGATTTTTAAATTCGGAAATAATTCTATATCTCTATTGCAAGAACATTATATTTGTATTAAAGCACATAAATTAACGTCTGAATTCCATTTTTAATTATTAAAGGTACACATATATTAAGACAGACTTTAAATACAATTAAATACAATAAACCCAACTGGAGTGAAAAATTAGCCGGGGCCAGGAATCGAACCTGGATCGACAGCATAACGTGCTGTTGCTCTACCGTTAAGCTACCCTGGCCGATGTCCTAGCCTGGCAATTTCTCACTAATAAACCAAGTTGGGGAACGTCACCGTCCATCTATCAGATAGCACAGGATGACGTGACAACGATGAATAAATTTCTTTTTCCATCGATCCACAATATATATTAAAGCACATAAATTAACGTCTGAATTCTATATTATATAATATATCTATATATATATTACGCTAACGTACGTGGCACAGAAATCGCGATTATTTGTTATTGTTTAATGGCAACGCCCGAGAAACGCATCTGATTGGTTATTGTGTAAGAGTCCTTGGCAGGATTTAGGGCGATCGGGTTTGTTTGTTTCCATTCCGCTTTTTCGGTGCAATATCTTTCGATGTAGCTTCAAAATATCATTTGAACTGCCCGTAAAAAATCTCGGTGAATGCTTGAAAGGGAAGAAGAAGCCAAATTCGAGTCGAATCCAAATAGATTCGAAATCTAAATAGATCGAGAACGCCGTTAAGCGATCGGCAAAATAGGCTTAATAACTGTAGCATCCACGCGTTGCTTCTGAAATCCGAATTACTGATTTAAACGTTCGGGGCATGCATAACTGTGAGTGAAACGTGCAATTTCTGAAAAACACTGTATTGGAAATGCGAATTAAACAGCAGCAAAGAAAGAAGTTTACAAAATGTTGTCATGACGTAAAAAGTAATTTTGTACGGATAGGCAGTTTTGACTGTACGGACCTGCGATATGAATTTCAGGTTCATTTAAGAATATTATTACGGGCCTCCAGAAGTAAGATACAATAAAACCTGCTTAGACGGAAATTAAAACGACCAGTGATAAATTCCGTTTTATGCAGGTTATTTAAATTGAAAAAAGCATAATAGTTATTTTTTTCTGGGGGTGGGGGAACTGGAACATTTTTTTCCGTTTATTTCAGGATTCCGTTATAAACAGGCTTCACTCTATTAGAAAATAAATTTGCTGGATGGTACTTAAAAAAAAATCTGTATAGTAATATTTGCTTACAATTTTATTATTTCTTTTTCAGTATTACACTTTATGTTGTATTTGTAAATGCTTTTTCATGTAAAATTTTAAATAAAAAATTAAATTATTGAAAATATAATTACATTTTAATTAAATTCATCAGTTAATTTGGGTAAAAAAAGTTTAAAGTATGAGACATATAAAAATTAAAAAACTGAACCTTTGACTTTACAAAACTTTGGAATTGAACACGAGTCGGGCCCTGGTAATTTGCACGGTCTCCACCCGCCCACCTCTGTACGGGCCTGCGATAAAAGTTTCAGATTCATTTAAGACTATTATTACGGGCCCGGGCAACGCCGGGCGGGTCAGCTAGTATATATATATTATATAATATATTTGTACATTTCTTAATTCTAGAAAATAATAAGAAAAATATTTAAGATAAAATATTTGAGTGGGGTTTAAAATTTTGCACAAAATCCCTATAAAGTCAAATTTAATGGATCCTTTTAAATCCTTCAGTCCTTCTAAAATCCGTCTAAAATATATTAAGTGATTGTGTAAATCTTCTAATTTAGTTTCAAAAATTCACGAAAAATGCTTTAGACGATACAATTTTCATGAAACCGCAATTCAGAACATAAAGGGTTAAACCCTGCATCCGGTGCTTCACCGAGGATGCGGTGTTTCACCGGATGCTGAGTTTAAATGGCATATCATGTTGTGGCTCATGAATATATTCCACATTCTGCTGAGATTGCAGACTTGCCAACATAGAAGGGTGAGGAGTTCCAAAATGCGAAATGTCCGACTGGTTCATTTGATAGAACGTCGGTGCGCCATACGAATTATCCTGGTTCGAGTCCCACCTTAGACATATTTTCACTCTGTTCACTAAACTCTTAATTAGCATAAAGAAATCATGCTTATTAATACAAAATGTACCCAAAAAGGTTTAAGAAAATTGTTGCAGCACAAAAACAAAAACTTTCTTTTTTGTAAATTGTTTTTTGAGTAACGAAAGTATATTCGTTGTTGAAGTTTCTACACATATAGAACGCTCTTCGGGATAATGGGTAAATTCGAAATGGTTTTTGTATATCCTCCTATACTGTAAAAAAAAAAAAATAATACTAGTTTTCCGGTAGGAATCGGGAAAATAGTTGCCCTTATCGTACTGGAATAATTTCTAACCCAAATCGGAACAAAGTCCGTCAAATTGGAATAATATCCGTAAAATACCGTTTTACTGACTATTTCCTTTTTTTACGGATTTTATTCCAAGCTGGGTCGGAAATTATTCCGGTACGATAAGGGCAACTGTTTTTCCGATTGCTACCGGAAAACTGGCAGTATATATATATTTACAGTGTAGATGCTTATATTATTTTTTGTAAGTTCATAAATATTTATAGTTTTTATTAGTGTAGTCATTAATATTTTCAAATTCCAAAATATGTAGATTTTTCGTGTTTATTCCGATATTAAAATATAAAAGATCATAGAAAAATATTTCCTAAATGTCACAAAATTTTTAAACGAAAAATTATAAAAGAGTCTGAAATTATATGTCTAGACATTTTTAAGTAAGAACCAAAACATGTTTTTTTTGTATTTGTTTTAACAGAAAGCTTTATGCAGAATATTTTTATTTCATATTAAAATTTAATATATATTTGAAAGCAAAATAAATGATCAGCGATTATTTTTTAATAAAAAAAAAAGTTAAGTATGTTTATTTTATTGTTTTCTTTTATGAAATATTCAGTTCTGAGTTACTGAACCATAATAATTTATTTCTTTCATCTGCTGAAAAAACTGTCGTTAATTTTGGAAGCATATATATTTTTTATATATATAAATTTTACATATTTGGAAGCATATATATTTTTTATATATATAAATTTTACAAATTTTAATAATACAAGTACTGATTCAAAAATTAACCAAAATTATAAAAATATTTTGTATAAATTATAAAATGCTGGGAAATAGATGAATGAAAAAGTAAAAAAATTACAAGCAACTATATCAGTGCTGTTTACATTAAAAATTCTGTGCATTAAAAATTAGCAATGTTAAGAAATACATTTTTTCAGACTTTTCATTTAAAAAAATATGTTTAATTAAATAACAGTTTGCATAACTAAATGAAAATGGATGAAATAAATATGTGAGAAGAAAAATATTGTGTTTGTATATGTGAAATTCAAGAATTAATAAAATATTAATGTTAATTTTAGTAATTTGGAAGAAAATATCTAATTTCTATTCTAGAAGAAAATATCTAGTTTTTAGCCTAGAAGAAAATATCTAGTTATTAGACATTTCCATTTATAACACATATACACTATACAGCAGCCTAGTTACATATTAGAAGGCTGGAAGCCAGAAGAACAGCGCAGTACACTGTAAAAATGGAAATATGTGCCTTAACTTAGCTTTTATTATTTTAATGTCTACGAAACTGTAATATTGCCTCAACCGAGTTACAAAGGACTCCAAAAATCTGTACTTTGATGTCAGAAACATGTCTATTTTCAATTTTAAAGAAGCATTTTCGAGAAAATTGTTTCTTTTACTTGCCCGTCATTTTCGGAAACGTATCCGAGTAGTTTTTATAATGAGTTACCCATTTTTTTCAACCGAATTATCAGTTTTTGGAATGATGTTATCCATCCACATGTAAATATTTTAATATTTAATTTACGAAATGAAAATTAAAAGTAAAGATAAGAGCATTAGCATTAATTTTTTAAATTATCATTTTATATTAATGTTATTCATGCATCTCTAAATTCTGTAATATTTAAGGGAGAATTGATACCATCTGAAAAAACGATATTCTGGGAAGAGAAAACCGGTTAGTACATTCGAAAAATAACTTGAAAACTTTTCCAAAAATTACTGGCAGCAAAAGAAAGCCTTGTTCTCGGATATGCCACTTTTAATCACGGATATCTATGGCGCGCCAAACACAAAGGCGATATGCGACTCTGGCGCACGCCGCATGTCTCATGAAACATCGAGTCATCACAGGAGGCAAGTTGCATTTCTAATTTTTCTCATCCATACACCAAAGCGAGATCAGAAACATTCACGGTGCATGCGCGTAGCTTACTTTTAATTCTTTGACAGAACAGAACAGTACATTCATGACGTCTGCAAACAAAGCGATTGTAAATATGGATATTTCATCCGAAGATGATGATTTATTTTTAATCACTCTAGTAAAAAATAAAAGGAATCTTGAATCCCGCAATCTTGAAACAAATAAACGAAAATTGTAGCAATATATAACGTAGCTGCAGCACGATACGAAAGCGCGAAATGAAGCATAAGACACGTGCAACATAGGTACTTCGTCGCATGAGTCTTCAGTGTGTGGGCACAGTGAAGAAACAGATACGCTACAATCGTAAATTTGTCGCACAAGTCAAGAGAGATGTCTTATGTCTCCTTGGTGTATGGCACGCCTACTGGTTTCTCAGGCATCTAGAAATGGAATGTTTTTAGAAATCGCGGGGAAATTGGAACAGGTTATCTTATGTTTCCGTAATCATTAAAAACTTAAAAGCCAGATACATAAATATTGTTTTAAGTGCATATAACAAAAAATTTCGTTCACAGAAGCTATAAAAATTTTCAGTTACTAAATTATATTAGAAAAAAAAAATATTTATGTCAATCGATATGATCTCTCGCTTAACAGTTTTTACTCTGACTTAATTCAAACAGTAAGTCATGCCTATACTTACTGTTCTCGTTCACATGACCTGTTGTCTGTACATTTTATGAACGCATTGAAATCCATTTTTTTAATGTACAAATATCGAATGAAATGCTTCTAAATATAGATAAGCAATTCCTATTTTTTATTCAAATGAGATAATGATTACAAGATGCTTTCATAATTATATGCTCTAAAATTTTGCACTCTATTTGTGTTATTAAAAAGTTTCACGGCCGCTTCTTGGTTATCTAAAAATTTTTAAATAATTTTAACTTGGACAGCAAACATAATGAATATTCAATGTTGGGAAAGTCAAAGAAAATTTAAGATTGGATGTTTGAATTTCAGTGTCATGAAATATTAATTTTAGTGAAAATGTTGTTGTGAACTTAAAGAATTATTATAAATCATTTAAAAAAAATCAAGAGACTGACTAATATATATAATACAAATTTTCAGAATTGTCTTTTAATATATATATAAAAATAATCTATTGACATCTCTTGATATATTATTTTCCCTTTTTATAGTCCTTTTTTTATTTGAACGTAGAAATGATGTTTATGAAAACGGATGCTTTAAAACAAGTAATCCCATTAAATGTAACATTTATATCGCTTCTATAATGTCTTGAACATTCATGCCACTTAAATTTAATCATCTTAAGATGAGATATTAGTTTGCCTTTAGCCAGAATTCTTGATTAATGATGGAGGTACATGTGGAGAACGTGTGGTGTATGTTTCATGCACCTTCTATTTAGCTGAGTGAATGTGTACATTTAATAGATGAAATCATTAGCTCTCTCATTGCACTGCTTCAGGCACTGCAATTTCAGCTTTAAGCATGCAAATGTAATTCAGTCATTCAGGTATCTACATTGTACCAGTGATACTATAATATAATCTTATGTGACACGAAAGAGATATTCTATATCACATACACACATGACATACTTACTCTCTCTCTCTCTATATATATATATATAAATATTCTTCCAATTTTTTATAAAACACATTAAAATTTATTTTAAACAGTAAAACAAATAATCGAATTATATATATCAAGTCATACAAAAAAAAAAAAAAAAAAAAAAAAAAAAATGTATAAACCGCAAAAAACCTCTGTTTCAATTGTGGAACACTGGCATTTAAACGGTTCAGAAACAATCCGATAAATTTGGTTTTATATTTTTTTCTCATAATGTACAGCCTTAGAGAAAAAAAAATAAACACTCCCTACTAACTCCTCAACAAATTATCGTAGAAGAAAGTTACTGGTACCGCACGATTGGAAATAAAGTCTACTTTTAAATGATGTATATAAAATTTGCTTAGGGGTCATCTACATGTTAAAACGAACCATAATTTTTTTTTTCAATGGCAATAAACAATTCTGACAGCATAAATGAACTCTGCATCCTTGAATTAGTCTAAAAACAAATTTTTATGCAATTCGTACCATAAGTTTCCGAGAAATTAATTATTTTAAAACGAGCGTATTTTTAGGGATGTATCCAAATTGAAGTTCGGTACACGATTGTTGACCGAGAGAGCTCCCTTCTTGATCAAGGTACCTTAAGCAGTCAATTAAGCCTGTTAGATTACAGGATAGCATAAAAAATTTCAAAATATTTAGTCACTTCTGTCGTAGATGGCACCTTAAACCATCATTTTGCCGTTTTTAAACAGAATTTGAAAACTACTTGGAAGAAAAATGTTAAATTTTGGATTTCCATAAAGCAGGACTTTATAAATCTGAATCCATAAAAAAAATTGCAGGTTGCAATTCATAATTATTTTGAATATTAATTTCATAATTCATATCAGAAAATATAAAAATTGCAAATTCAACGTATTTATGTTTGGGTATATTAGTATTATTGCTACACAAAAAATTAAAACATTAGGAATATAATTTCAGAAGTTATAAATAAAAATATGAAAATGAACATTAGAAGCACTAAATTTTGAATGTTTATAATTCTAAAATTTATCATTTAAATGAATTGAAATTTGGTGTATAGGCATAGTTTGAACCAAAGATTTGAAATATCTCGTTAAAATTGGGTATTGCTATTGAAAAAAATGAAGTTTGGATTCTTTTTAATATGTAGATGGCCTCTTAAGCAAATTTTACATACGTCATTTAAACGTATACTTTATTTCCAATCGTTCGCTACCAGTAACATTCGTCTACGATAATTTGTTGAGGAGTTAGTAGGGGTGTTTACATTTTTTTCCATGGCTGTACTTACTAAAATAATACTCAATACTTATTCATTTTAGTTTCAATAACAACAAACACAAAGTAAATATTCTACTCATATTTTAGTTCTAATTCATAACCAAACAATTGCGACAGTTAAATTCAATAAACCTCTCGTTTTCAGTAACATTCTAGTATTGTAATACTTAAAAGAGTCGCTTAAAACTCATTAACCGTGTATAAATTATGGCTAACGCAATAGGTCAAAATTCGAATACAAATCCTCTAATTTTGAATTTAATTTATATAATCCTTCTATTGCCGAGCAATTTTCAAAGAGGCAATTTTATGTCGATGAATAATTAAATATTAAATCTGAAATTTTACGTCAAACGTGGAAAATGAGGTGCTTTCGTATTATTACTAGTTATATAAATATTGAGATCTTTGTTCAATAGCTGTTGCACTCTTATGCAAAAATAAATGAATACAAAACTTATTACGATTATATATATATAAAATTCAGTAATACGGAAAAAAATATGACTCCATCTTAAATATGACGTAATCACCATGGCAACCTATAATCATTACCTAACATGGAATATCATTGAATTAATTCGTATGATAGAATTTAACAGAATGAAGAAAACTTTCATTAATATGTTTTTAAATTTTGATTGGATTTTCTTAAAATTTTAAGTAACTCGACAAATTTCTGCCACAATATAAATATTAAATTTCTAAACATTCGGTTGGGTAGTTTTTCTGCTAATAAGCTGAAGGACGGATAGACAGACGGACGGGCCAGACTGCGACTGAAGGTGCTACATATTTATATAATTAAGAACGCACCTAAACACTGGTAAATGATTTACAGATCCGAAAGCAATCGATCATGTGAAATGAAAAACAAGACTATGAATACTATTTTTTACTTAAATCTCAGTATTTAGAAGAATTAATCTTAAAAACATTTTTTAAATGTATAATAAAATTAAATTTCACTGTGGACAAAAAAATTAAAATATATCATATCCAAAAACAGATTAAGATAATTGGAATTAGCTGTCCTAAAATGTATAGAATGAACATACGTATAATTTAGACAAACGTAAATTTTGTAGATTTGTGTAATTGTATATATTTATCTATTTATAATATAATATTTCCAGATCATTATCGTAATGTGGCAGTAAGTTTAAAAAAGCCTCTAAATGTTAGTTAATCATAGATTGTCCATCATAAGTTAATGGCATTATTTGAAACAATTGGCCTTATAAGTAGATATCCTATATCTAAATGATTAATAGTAATGGGAAAATAATTCCTGATAATATTGAAAAGTAGATTTAGGTTGTAAGACTTCCAGTAGCAATATGCTCCTCAATTTATTATTTTTATTATTCAATGAAATATACTATTCAAAGCAAAAATATGTTTTTTTTTTTGTTGTTGTTTGTTTTTGTGTGTGTGTAAAAAGAAATATAATTCTGAATCCTTTTATTTTATATTTCAATTACATTGCTGTCACATATTCTGTGACCGCTAAATGAAAATACATTCAACCTATGTTACCGTAGAAAACATTCGCAGTTGATTTCATTTTTATCTCACAAAATATTGTATAAAAATAAATAGATTGCGTTTTGCTATAAATTGATGAAATACTTAATAATTACTTTTTATGATGCAAAATCGAATATGAAATTAAAATTAAGTTGTGCATACCGATAGGAATATATTTTAATTTTATTTCTTATTTCTTACTTCTTACTGATTATTTATGAATGCACTATTTTCTGATTTAAAAAAAAAAAAAATGTCTGCGTCAAAATATTCCATCTGTTCAGCGTATATTTTCAGCCATTGATCATTCAATATCCATTTATTTGTAAACTTTTATTGCAATACTGTAATCATTATTACGTACGATTAAAAATTACTGGTTCCGCTATAAATAAAATCTCATGTATAGGTATTCATGTTTTAAAAACACTTTTAATTTAGTTTAATTATATTAGTTTTTTTATTTAAAAATATACAACGTTCAAACATATCTACATTATATATTTAGCATCAGGTTTGAATATTTTTGTACACAATTTTTGAATTTTACAAAACAATGATTTCAAAATTAAGACGATACTCGTTCAGTTATTGAAGAATAATTAATGACAATATATCGGAATTTCATGAATCATAAAAGGTATTCTCATTTCACTGATTACAATAATATTTGATGAAATTTTATCCATGAATTATGTTGAAATGACGTATAATACGGCAGACTGATATCGTTCCCGGCACTCTTAATTAACTATCAAAAAGATAAAAGTTTTTATAAAAATACTGATAATGAGTTTCTGATTATAAAGTGGATTTTAATTTCAGATATTTTCACGCGCTTAGTCTAAACAAACAGAAAATGTCTTTTACTAGTACTAAATAAAAGCATTCAAATTAATGTTACAGAAAACTAAATGAACCACCCGGAGTTAACCGGGACATGGTTGATAACATTATACATATATAAGGTTATCTTGCAGTTTTCAAGAATTAGCTAAAAATTATTTATCTACCTTATTCCGCTTTTTCAAACGAATCTTTTTCAGCACTCCGAATACAAAATTCTCCAGACCGAGAACTTACGCGTGTTGTCATGACAACTTTTTTTCAGATGAAGAGTTTTTTTAATAAAATTAATGATGAATTTTTTTGCCTTACGAATTTGGTTGCGTTTCAGGAATAAACGATGCATGTAATTTATTTAATAATTAATAAAAAAAAACATTCATATATAAACTTAAACTTACACGTTTAATTAATTATTCAACTACCTTAAAAAGCTTAGTTAGCAAAGTGATAATTCACGTCTTTAATATTAAAATTATACTATGAGCAAATTACTTAAAATATGACAAAGTATTTAAAAATGTGATAAATTACTTTAATACTCCTTAGTACTTTCAATTATATACATAGCCTTAGTCAGAGAATACAAAAATACTGTTATTAGCGTTTTATTTTCAAATTTCACGTTTGTTGGAGTGAAAGTGAAAGTCAATTTTTAGATCCGGAAAACATTATGAAAATAAAATTATGGATATAGAGGGAAGTGGAGTATTATGTGTTTTATGATTATTAAGCAAACTGATCCAAATTATGGGTATGCTGTAGGATAGAACGTCATTACAAACAGTTGTACAGTCATACACTATTCAAAATTGCACAAAAATCGCTATTACAGCGCCCCCTGCCGGCGAATTTTTCCAAAATTCAGTGGGATCTGCTTGCTATAGCCAAAAACTTAAAATAAAAAATTTGTTCAATTCTGTGCATAACTTTATACACTTTTGCATGGTACAATATTCAAAATCGCACAGAAATTGCTATTACAGCGCCCCTACCGGCGATTTTTTTTATTTAGGGAAGCCCTATTTGCTATAGCCAAAAATTAAAATAAAAATTTAATTCAATTCTATGCATAACTTCATACACTTTTTGATGGTAGAATATTCAAAATCGCACAAAAATCACTTTTACAGCGCCCCCTACCGGCGATTTTTTTCCAAATTCAGGGAGGACCTGCTGGCCATATCCAAAAACTTAAAATAAAAATTTCGTTCAATTCTGTGCATAACTTCATACACTTTTCGATGGTACAATATTCAACACAAAAATCGCTATTACAGTGCCCCTACCGGCGAATTTTTTCAAAATTCAGGGAGGACCTGCTTGCCACAGCGAAAAAGTTAAAATAAACATATGGTAAAATTCTATGCATAACTTCACACATGTTGCATGGTACAATATTCAAAATCTCAGAAAAATCGCTATTACAGCGCCCCTTTCGGGCGATTTCTTTTCCAAATTCAGGTAAAACCTGCTTGCCATAACCAAAAACTTAAAATAAAAATTTGTTTCAATTCTATGCATAACTTCATACACTTTTGGATGGTAAAATATTAAAAATCGCACAGAAATCGCTATTACAGTGCCCCCTACAGGCGAATTTTTTTACTTTCTTCTATCTTCAATAGAAGAAAGTATTGTAATCGAAATTTTTTTACTTTCTTCTATCTTAAATAGCAGAAAGTATTGTAATCGATTTTTTTTTTTTTTACTTTCTTCTATCTTCAATAGAAGAAAGTATTGTAATCGAAATTTTTCTCGACTTCCGGTTTTCGACGAATTTGTATGTTTTAGGGGTCAGAGATTCAAAAAAAATGTTCATAGAAAATGTTTGTCTGTCTGTGTGTCCGTTTGTCCGTCCGTCCGTCCGTCTGTCCGTCTGTCCGTCTGTCTGTCGCCATTGTACCATGTAAAAGTGTATGAAGTTATGTATAGAATTAAACCAAAATTTTATTATATGTTTTTGGCTATGTCAAGCAGGTCCTCCCGGAATTTGGAAAAAAATCGCCGGTAGGGGGCGCTGATATAACAATTTTTGTGCGATTTTGAATATTGTACCATCCAAAAGTGTATGGAATTATGCATAGAATTGAACCAAATTTTTAGTTTAATTTTTTGGATATGACAAGCAGGTTCTCCCTGAATTTGGAAAAAAATCGCCGGTAGGGGGCGCTGTAAATGCGTTTTTTGTGCGATTTTGAATATTGTACGATCGAAAAGTGTATGAAGTTATGCATAGAATTGAACCAAATTTATATTTTAAGTTTTTGGCTATGGCAAGCAGGTCCTACCTGAATTTGGAAAAAATTCGCCGGTAGGGGGCGCTGTAATAGCAATTTTTGTGCAATTTTGAATATTGTACCGTCCAAAAGTGTATGAAGTTATGCATAGAGTTAAACCAAATTTTTATTTTAAGTTTTTGGCTATGGCAAGCAGGTCCTCCATGAATTTGCAAAAAATTCGCCGTTAGGGGGCGCTGTAATAGCGATTTTTGTGCGATTTTGAATATTGCACCTTCGAAATTGTATGAAGTTATGCATAGAATTGAACCAAAGAAAAAAATTAAGTTCTTGGCTATGGCAAGGAGGTCCTCCCTTAATTTGTAAAAAATTATGCTGCAATAGCGATTTTTGTACAATTTTATTGCCATTTTGAATATTTTACCGCCGAATAGTGTATGAAGTTATGCATAGAATTGAACCAAATTTTATGTGTTTATTTTTGGTCATGTCACAAAGGTCCTCCCTGAATTTGGAAATTATTCTGCCGGAAGGGGACACTATAATTGCGATGTCTGTACCATTTTCATTATTGTACCATCGAAAAAAAATGTATGAAGTTATCCATATAATTGAACCAAATTTTTTGTGCATGTTTCTGGCTATGGCAAACAAGTCCTCCCTGAACTTGAAAAAATTCCGAAAGAAGGGGGCGCTATAATTCCGATCTCTGTGCCATTTTCATTATTGTACCATCGAACAGCGTATAAAATTATGCATACAATTGAACCAAAATGTTTGTGCTTGTTTTTGGCTTTAGCCAACAGGTTCTCCTAGAATTTGGAAATATTGCGCGGTAAAGGGGCTCCGTGCTAGCGATTTTTGTATACTTTTTCTTGATTTTTCGTAGTTCTATTGTGCATCGGCGGCTCATGCCGCGGCGGGAACTCGCTTCATGCTATGCCGGCTATTCCCAAACAGCTGATAACGACAGAATAAGGAAAAATTTATAATTTTAACAAATATCATGATATAGATTAACTCGTTTTTAGTCCGTTTAATTGACTTGAGCAGAAATTTAAGATGAAAATCAAAGTTGGTATAGTATTGAACTAATAATATTGAAGTATTAACATGTGCAACTAGGTTTTGAAATATTAAGATGTATAAGATAGAAGAAAGTTTTGGGATTCGCACATCCAACTAGTTTAAATTTAGGGAAGCCCTGTTTGCTATAGCCAAAAACTTAAAATAAAAATTTGGTTCAATTCTATGAATGACTTCATACACTTTTCGATGGTACAATATTCAAAATCGCACAAATTTCGCTATTACATCGCCCCTTACTGGCGATTTTTTTTAAATTCAGGGAGGACCTGCTTGCCATAGCCAAAAACTTAAAATAAAAATTTTGTTCAATTATGTGCATAACTTCATAAACTTTTGCATTGTACAATATTCAAAATATCAGAAAAATCGCTATTACAGCGCCCTCTACCGGCGATTTCTTCTCCAAATTCCGGTAGAACCTGCTTGCCATAACGAAAAATTTAAAATAAAAATTTGGTTCAGTTCTATGCATAACTTAATACACTTTTGGATGGTAAAATATTAAAAATCGCACATAAATCGCTATTACAGCACCTCCTACCGGCGAATTTTTTTTAATTTAGGGAAGCCCTGTTTGCTATAGCCAAAAACTTAAAATAAAAATTTGGTTCAATTCTATGCATAACTTCATACACTTTTTAATGGTAGAATATTCAAAATCGCACTTAAATCGCTTTTACAGCGCCCCCTACAGGCGATTTTTTCCCAAATTAACGGAGGAGCTGCTGGCCATATCCAAAAACTTAAAATAAAAATTTCGTTCAATTCTCTGCATAACATCATACACTTTTTGATGGTAAAATATGCAACACAAAAATCGCTATTACAGCGCCCCAACCGGCGAATTTTTTCAAAATTCAGGGAGGACCTGCTTGCCACAGCGAAAAAGATAAAATAAACATTTGGTTCAATTCTATGCATAACTTCATACACTTTTGGATGGTACAATATTCAAAATTGCACAAAAATCGCTATTACAGCGCCCCCTACCGGCGAATTTTTCCAAAATTCAGGGGGATCTGCTTGCTATAGCCAAAAACTTAAAATAAGAATTTTGGTTCAATTCTATGCATAACTTCAAAACATTTAGATGGTACAATATTCAAAATCGAACAAAATTCGCTATTACAGCGCCCCTTACCGGCGAATTTTTTTAATTCCGGGAGGACCTGTTTACCATAGCCAAAAAGTTAAAATAAAAATTTGGTTCAATTCTATGCATAACTTCATACACTTTTCGATGGTACAATATTCAAAATCGCACACATTTCGCTATTACAGCGCCCCTTACTTGCGATTTTTTTAAATTCAGGGAGGACCTGCTTGCCATAGCCAAAAACTTAAAATAAAAATTTTGTTCAATTCTGTGCATAACTTTATACACTTTTGCATGGTACAATATTCAAAATCGCACAGAAATTGCTATTACAGCGCCCCTACCGGCGATTTTTTTTATTTAGGGAAGCCCTGTTTGCTATAGCCAAAAATTAAAATAAAAATTTGGTTCAATTCTATGCATAACTTCATACACTTTTTGATGGTAGAATATTCAAAATCGCACAAAAATCAATTTTACAGCGCCCCCTACCGGCGATTTTTTTCCAAATTCAGGGATGACCTGCTGGCCATATCCAAAAACTTAAAATAAAAATTTCGTTCAATTCTGTGCATAACTTCATACACTTTTCGATGGTACAATATTCAACACAAAAATCGCTATTACAGTGCCCCTACCGGCGAATTTTTTCAAAATTCAGGGAGGACCTGCTTGCCACAGCGAAAAAGTTAAAATAAACATATGGTTAAATTCTATGCATAACTTCACACACTTTTGCATGGTACAATATTCAAAATCTCAGAAAAATCGCTATTACAGCGCCCCCTTCGGGCGATTTCTTTTCCAAATTCAGGTAGAACCTGCTTGCCATAACCAAAAACTTAAAATAAAAATTTGTTTCAATTCTATGCATAACTTCATACACTTTTGGATGGTAAAATATTAAAAATCGCACAGAAATCGCTATTACAGTGCCCCCTACAGGCGAATTTTTTTACTTTCTTCTATCTTCAATAGAAGAAAGTATTGTAATCGAATTTTTTTTACTTTCTTCTATCTTAAATAGCAGAAAGTATTGTAATCGAATTTTTTTTTTTTACTTTCTTCTATCTTCAATAGAAGAAAGTATTGTAATCGAAATTTTTTTCGACTTCCGGTTTTCGACGAATTTGTATGTTTTAGGGGTCAGAGATTCAAAAAAAAATGTTCATAGAAAATGTTTGTCTGTCTGTGTGTCCGTTTGTCCGTCCGTCCGTCCGTCTGTCCGTCTGTCCGTCTGTCTGTCGCCATTGTACCATGTAAAAGTGTATGAAGTTATGTATAGAATTAAACCAAAATTTTATTATATGTTTTTGGCTATGTCAAGCAGGTCCTCCCGGAATTTGGAAAAAAATCGCCGGTAGGGGGCGCTGATATAACAAATTTTGTGCGATTTTGAATATTGTACCATCCAAAAGTGTATGGAATTATGCATAGAATTGAACCAAATTTTTAGTTTAATTTTTTGGATATGGCAAGCAGGTTCTCCCTGAATTTGGAAAAAAATCGCCGGTAGGGGGCGCTGTAAATGCGTTTTTTGTGCGATTTTGAATAATGTACGATCGAAAAGTGTATGAAGTTATGCATAGAATTGAACCAAATTTATATTTTAAGTTTTTGGCTATGGCAAGCAGGTCCTACCTGAATTTGGAAAAAATTCGCCGGTAGGGGGCGCTGTAATAGCAATTTTTGTGCAATTTTGAATATTGTACCGTCCAAAAGTGTATGAAGTTATGCATAGAATTAAACCAAATTTTTATTTTAAGTTTTTGGCTATGGCAAGCAGGTCCTCCATGAATTTGCAAAAAATTCGCCGGTAGGGGGCGCTGTAATAGCAATTTTTGTGCAATTTTGAATATTGTACCGTCCAAAAGTGTATGAAGTTATGCATAGAATTAAACCAAAATTTTATTTTAAGTTTTTGGCTATGGCAAGCAGGTCCTCCATGAATTTGCAAAAAATTCGCCGGTAGGGGGCGCTGTAATAGCAATTTTTGTGCAATTTTGAATATTGTACCGTCCAAAAGTGTATGAAGTTATGCATAGAATTAAACCAAATTTTTATTTTAAGTTTTTGGCTATGGCAAGCAGGTCCTCCATGAATTTGCAAAAAATTCGCCGGTAGGGGGCGCTGTAATAGCGATTTTTGTGCGATTTTGAATATTGCACCTTCGAAATTGTATGAAGTTATGCATAGAATTGAACCAAAGAAAAATTTTAAGTTCTTGGCTATGGCAAGGAGGTCCTCCCTTAATTTGTAAAAAATTATGCTGCAATAGCGATTTTTGTACAATTTTATTGCCATTTTGAATATTTTACCGCCGAATAGTGTATGAAGTTATGCATAGAATTGAACCAAATTTTATGTGTTTATTTTTGGTCATGTCACAAAGGTCCTCCCTGAATTTGGAAATTATTCTGCCGGAAGGGGACACTATAATTGCGATGTCTGTACCATTTTCATTATTGTACCATCGAAAAAAAATGTATGAAGTTATCCATATAATTGAACCAAATTTTTTGTGCATGTTTCTGGCTATGGCAAACAAGTCCTCCCTGAACTTGAAAAAATTCCGAAAGAAGGGGGCGCTATAATTCCGATCTCTGTGCCATTTTCATTATTGTACCATCGAACAGCGTATAAAATTATGCATACAATTGAACCAAAATGTTTGTGCTTGTTTTTGGCTTTAGCCAACAGGTTCTCCTTGAATTTGGAAATATTGCGCGGTAAAGGGGCTCCGTGCTAGCGATTTTTGTATACTTTTTCTTGATTTTTCGTAGTTCTATTGTGCATCGGCGGCTCATGCCGCGGCGGGAACTCGCTTCATGCTATGCCGGCTATTCCCAAACAGCTGATAACGACAGAATAAGGAAAAATTAATAATTTTAACAAATATCATGATATAGATTAACTCGTTTTTAGTCCGTTTAATTGACTTGAGCAGAAATTTAAGATGAAAATCAAAGTTGGTATAGTATTGAACTAATAATATTGAAGTATTAACATGTGCAACTAGGTTTTGAAATATTAAGATGTATAAGATAGAAGAAAGTTTTGGGATTCGCACATCCAACTAGTTTAAATTTAGGGAAGCCCTGTTTGCTATAGCCAAAAACTTAAAATAAAAATTTGGTTCAATTCTATGCATAACTTCATACACTATTTGATGGTAGAATATTCAAAATCGCACAAGAATCGCTTTTCCAGCTCCCCCTACCGGCGATTTTTTCCCAAATTCAGGGAGGACCTGCTGGCCATATCCAAAAACTTAAAATAAAAATTTCGTTCAATTCTGTGCATAACTTCATACACTTTTCGATGGTACAATATTCAACACAAAAATCGCTATTACAGCGCCCCTACTGGCGAATTTCTTCAAAATTCAGGGAGGACCTGCTTGCCACAGCGAAAAAGATAAAATAAACATTTGGTTAAATTCTATGCATAACTTCATACACTTTTGGATGGTACAATATTCAAAATCGCACAAAATTCGCTATTACAGCGCCCCCTACCGGCGACTTTTTCCAAATTCAGGGAGAACCTGCTTGCTATATACAAAAACTTAAAATAAAAAAATTGGTTCAATTCTATGCATAACTTCATGCACTTTTGGATGGTAAAATATTCAAAATTGCACAAAAATCGCTATTACAGCGCCCCTACCGGCGAATTTTTCCCTAATTCATGGAGGACCTGCTTTCCATAGACAAAAAACTTAAAATAAAAATTTGTTTCAATTTTATGCATAACTTCATACACTTTTGGATGGTACAATATTAAAAATCGCACATATATCGCTATTACAGCGCCCTCTACCGGTGTTTTTTTCCAAAGTCAGGGAGGATCTGCTTTCCATAGCCCGAAACTTAAAATAAAAATTTGGTTCAATTCTATGCATAACTTCATACACTTTTAGATGGTACAACGGCGACAGACAGACGGACAGAAGGACAGACACACAGACAGACAGACATTTTCTATAACCATGTTTTTGGGGATCTGTGATCCCTGAAACGTGGCCGTCGAAAATCCGTCGAAAACCGGAAGTCGAAAAAAATTTCGTTTACAATACTTTCTTCTATTGAAGATAGAAGAATGTGATTACAAGTAGGAATTTGCTCATCAAGCGTGGCAAATGAGGTGCGTTTGAACTATAACTAGTTTTATAAATATTTTTTGCACCGCCTTATTGTACTGAATATATATTTTAGTGCACTTCATAAGTGCATATCACTTTCGTTCTGTTCAAAAGACTGTAACATCATTAAAATGCACTTTTTTATTTGCATTACTGTAACGGAAAACTTTTGACTGTCCCTGTAATTATATATCCGATTTTCATAAAATTTGAAATGACTCCACAAAATTTTGCAGCAATTATATATTTAAAATTTCAGAGGATCCGGAAGGCTGTAACATCATTAAAATTCTCTTGAAATAGCTTTTTCCCATTCGCCGTAATGTAACGAAAAATTTTTGAGTGTCCCTGTAATTAAACTATACATCCGATTTTAATAAAATTTGAAATAGCTCGACGAAATTATGCAACAATTATATATTTTAAATTTCAAACGATTCGGTCGAGTAGTTTTTTCGCTGTTATATGCGGACTTACAAACAGACGGACTGAACGACGACTATAGGTGCTACGTATTTATATAATTACGAACTCACCTAAAAATGCCAATGAAAGAACGAAAAAACTGAACATCAGGTGCAATAGAACCAGTCTTCATCTATCCTGAACCAAATTTTACATCAATATATGCGATAGATTTCCCTACCGAGGGCAGACAAACAGATAGACACATGTACACGGCCAGGAAATTTTACTTTTTTGATTTTACACATAAAATCTTTCTAATTGAGAAGAGGAATTACATAATAAAATTTTACTGTAAAAATCTTATTGTTTCATTGCAAAATAATAAATTGTAGAGTGATGTAAAGTAATATTGCATAATTAATAATCATTTATTTGCAAAATTTAGTATAAAATTTCAAATTTGAATCAATTTATTTGATAATTTTGCTTAAAACTTTAACAGCTAATATTAAATAAGAATATAAAGCTACTTAAAATGAATATTTTTTTCATAGTTACATTTTTTTTTTTTTTTTGTCATTTTTTGAAAAACGTTTAATTATTTTTATTATTATTATTAAAGAAATGATTTTATATTAACAAGGAAGTTCTCCTTACAGGGCATACTCAGAAAAAAAATACTGTTGAAAAAAAAATACTAGTGAAACTACTCATGCATGTAATAAGAGATCAGTTAAATTTAACGGCGGGATTTTAGTAGAAACTTTGTAAAAAAATAAAATACTTTCGAATATTTGGCGCAAAAATACGAAAAGGACACGGCATTTCGCGAGCAGGATTTTTCCTCGCGAAAAGCAAACGATTTTAATGCATCTGAAAATTGTTTATTAATTGTTTTTTAGAGTGCACAATTTTTAATGAATTTAAACTTAATCAATGAAAGAGGTTATTATATATTTTTTACATTACATATGTACGATGTTCATTGCTGTAGTTATTTAATTTATCACTGTAAAAATATTTTTTATGCTTTGCACGTTGCAAATATCTATTTTAAATTAGAGCCAGGTGACATTTGATTGCCATAATACATTTCCATATCGAAGGCAAAGTCGTTTCCATAGCAACAAAATCAAATCGACAATGTTCTATGTGCCTTACTTTTGAGTTTGAAACAATTTAAATGAATTTAAATTTTGTTTTAATTCGTAAAATATGATATTTAAATTTTATTATAAATACATATAAATATATCTGACAAATTATAGTTAAAACAAACTAAAAAATCACAAAACTATAGTTAAAACAAATAAAAAATGACAAAACTAAAGTTATTTAAATTAAACTTATATAAACAAATTGAACATCAAAAGTTTTTCCTACATAAAAATGTATTTTTTTTTCATCGCCAACCGGTGATAAATCGCCAAATAAACGAAAATTTAGTTATTTTTTTACGGACGCTGTATCGGGGTTCCTCTAAAATTTTTCTGTAAACATATATATCCATATGAGAAGAACATTCTGTAATTTTTTCATATTTTTCTGAGTATGCCCGTATGGAGATCTACCTTGTAAGGTTTTTTGTAACCTATATTCACTATAAAGGAATTTTTATGCAACTTTCAAATTGTATTTCAACTGAAGAGTTGACATCATATTTACAAAAAATAAAATAAAATAAAAAAAAATAAAATAAATAAATAA
The DNA here is from genome assembly GCA_963932465.1 of Maratus speciosus. NCBI lineage: Eukaryota > Metazoa > Arthropoda > Arachnida > Araneae > Salticidae > Maratus > Maratus speciosus. The sequence continues at coordinate 378,956,503 of OZ010795.1, forward strand.
ATAAATAAAAAGTAACATTTAAACTGATTACGCATATTAAAAGTAGCTTTATTATTTAAATAATGTTTTATAAACAAAAAAATATTTAAAAGCACATGAACTTTCATTGTTCTACCAAAAAATTCCACATGATAAACGGAACACTCTTTTGTGAACTGACAAAAAATAGTAGCAGGTAAATAATATTATTTCTGATACAATGTAAACCTAAGTATCTAAGAAAAAATTTCTATAGTTACTTTATTCAGTTAAATGTTTAAATGCTTACAGTTGCAACATGATCTTGATATTCAACTAGAAAGGTTGGTGTTATACAATAATTGCAGTGGAATTTGAAATTAGATTTTGTGAAGACATAAATCCATAATGGCAAAGTGCCTTTCACTCGTTAAATTCGTCCACTTATTATACGTTGCAATTTACTAAGTACTGTGGGCTTTTCCTTAAGAGATATCACATTGAAAAGACATCATTATGTTTCTTGACACGGAATTTACATTACAAAGTTAATTAAAGTTCGGTATCTAATCGTAATTTAATTGCACATAAATCAACACGATCTAAAAGTTATATTTTAGATAAATGAATTTATACATTTTAACATTATGTACAAGACTGATTTTAAACACAGTTCGAATGCTGTTTCATTTTATCTGTATAACTCTTATTGTTTTTTTTTGTATAATATTATATTTTTTTATAAGTTTATTTTTAATAGCTTTTAATCTTAATATTATGAATTTTAACGGATAATGAAGTTAAACTTTATGTATAAGGATAAGACGAAAAATATTAATTTTGATGGCCAACGAAGGTATGTTATAAGATATAATTCGCAAACACGAAAAATGTATAGAACAAAATTGATTCCTACAGAAAAGTATAGCTATAATACTCCTGTCAAAATTTACATGTTGTTCAAAATAAAACCGACATTGATGTGAATTTTTCTGTGACACAGGAAGATTAATGAGTTATATAACGGAAAACTTGAAGGTGGTTTATGTGGTCAGGGCGCAAAGATAATAATGGTTGTCCAAAGCATACGGAAATTAAATTTAAGTATTTCTTAGGTTTTCACAAGCCACTCTATATTGATATATCCAGGAAGGGTATTTTGGGGGCATCCAGCAATCCGCCAATTAGATACAGAAAACTGTTTTGTCAAAAATGCGTTTTTAGGGTTTCGTTCATCTGACGGAACCCTATTCGTCCCCCTCCTATGTCTGTCTGTGTATCCGTCTGTCATAGAGCCCGTTCTAAGAAACTATATATATTGTCTTGAAATTTTGCATACTTGTAGCTGAACACCTCACATCAAACGACAAATCATAAAATTTTGAAAAATTCGTAATTAACTGACATTATTCATTAAAAAACCCCAATTACAAGATCGGAAAGGCCTTCGTAATACAACAAAAGCATGGATTTCTTATCAAATTGCAAAAAATGATCTCTTACACAAATTAAAAACATGTGTCATCATTATCTGCAGGCGTATTGGCATCCTAGAACTTTAAGCAGATCACGTGGTTTTTCGTAATAGAATTCTTTAAAACGAATTTTAAACTTTTAATTTATTAATTTTTTTTTTTTTTTTTACACGTTTTTGACGTAAAATTTTTCGCTGATTTCATCAATGTCAATGTCAATCTTCTATCTTAATTATAATCTGAGGTATTAATTATTGTTTAACTAATTGGTTTGATTTCTATAAAATGCTTCTGGGGATTGCCGTTGCAATATGGGAAATCTTGATTTTTTAACAACTTATAATGGAACTTTTAAATATGAAAATTTGAAAGTAATTCCAGTGATCTTGGGTCTTAAGGGGTCTTGTGCTATCACAGCTGTTTTTATCGTAACCCTTTGGGGATGACTTAGCCCTTTAAAACGTAAAATTATTATTCTCTTCTGGAAAGAAATCCTATCATTTTTTCATACATTTGCTTAAATATCTCGAGTCGTATTGGTCGTAGATCTCGGGCCAAAATTAGATCCGAAGCGCCCAAACAAACTTTTTCAACGATTATTTTGCTGTCTTTCGATTACCCGGGCCCCTTTTAAATATTTTTCGATAAGTATGAAATACTGGTTTGCACCCCCTCCACCCCAACACACACCTTATTTTAAAGGTAAATAAATTTTCTATTAACATATTTCAAAAAATTAATTTTACGAGGTCCCACACCGCAGGGGTTCCCCAACGTTTGGGGCTGTATTTTCTTTGGGCCATAACTATGTTCCTAATTGAGCCGCAGAGGGGGGAAATATAACTGAGAATGATCCAGAGAAACTTTTCCCTTGCCGACCGAATGACAATCTCCATTTTTCGATAAATGCCCATCACCCCACTTTATACCCTCCAAGGGAGCCACTTTTCTTTAATTTGCAGTTACCCGTCATGTTATATATCGTTGGAAAGTTCTGTGACCGCTTAATCATGTTATGCATCTCCGGTTATCACTCCCCCCCCCCTTTTTGCTCACCTAATAGGGGGCACTTTTCTAACTTTTAGCGATACCCGTCAAGTGCTATATCGTTGGAAAGTTCTGTGACCGCTTAATGATATTATGCATCTGAGGTGTCCATCCCCCCGCTTTGCCCCCACGTGAGGAGATAAATATTTCTTATTCAATATAATAAATTTCATAAGTGTTGATACCTCTATTTTAGAATAGTAATTTAGCAAATACCTTAAATTGGTGTTTAAGAAAGCCAACCCCTCGATTAATGTAGCTACGAATAAGTTGTAGAAAGGAGTTTCGTTCAGATACACTTTTGTTAAGAATAGAGAGTGCTTCCTGGTGGTGAAATTTGAAACTAACAGAACGTGATTTTATTTAAATTATGAAATCTAGCAATGCGATCTGTTTGAAACTTTAAGATAGTTTATAACACGTAATAAAAAGTTTAAAAATAATGGAGCGAGAAATTTTGGGAAGGGAGGAAAGAAGTTTTTTTTTTTTTAAACCTCAGCGTTTTTACCGTTTTATGTGCGGTATTTGACGTAGTCCTGAGATAAATGCTACTTGTGCAATATAAAAATGTTCATAAGTGTCGATACCACTATTTTAGAATATTAATTTCAGCAAATATCTTAAATTCGTGTTTAAGACCGCCCCCGAACCCGACTAATGCATCTGCGGATAAGTTGTAGAAAGCAGTTTCGTTCAGATCCACTTTTGATAAGAATAGAGAACGCTCCCTGGTGGTGAAATGTGAAACTAACAGACCAGGGTTTTATTTAAATTCTGAAATCTATCAACGCGATCTGTTTGAATCTTTAAGATAGTTTATAACACATAATAAAAAGTTTTCAAAAGAATAGCGCAAGAAATTGCGTGGAGGGGAGGGGAGCAATTTTTTTTAAACCTTAGTGTTTTTTTACATTTTTATGTGCGGTTTTTAAGGATTTTATAATTATAAATTATATCATTTGGCTTTATTAGTTAAAGAATAAAGTGTTTTGAAAGGAATATTAAACAAAACCCTGTGTGCGATCTGGATCACACTCACCCGCTTGTTTTCTGCTATATCATGTGACAAGTGATTATTTTTATATTATTTGGATTTTAATCTGGTATATCGTAAAAGTTTAAATGTTAAAAAAATATTAAATATTGTAAGATTGTAAGAAATATTGTAAGAAGTTTGTCTAAAATACCAATGTTGTTTATTAGTGCTTATATAGTGAAGTCTATGAGTGCTTTTGAAAATGAATTTAGAATAATTTCGAGCTTTGTATGGTATTTCACATGCTATTTAAATGATACCATTTTATTGTAAACTTTGATCCACTGTAAATAAATAGAGGAGAAGGTCCAAATATCGGCTACCACTTTTGTTTTCAATCTAGATCATACAATTTTCAAAATTAGTAAAAGAAAAAGTGACAGCAGGTTACCTTGGCATGTTTTATACCCGTTTAAAAAAAAAACAGTTTAAAAAGCGTTTTCTGTTTATAAAAACCAAAATTCCGAAAGTTTTCAAATTTTGAGTTTTGAAAATGAGATCTAAATACCGGCTACATAATTTTTTTTTTTTTTTTTTTTTTTTTTTTCTCAAAAGATAACACAAGTGGAGCTAATGACAATTATTAAGCAATTAGAATATTATTTTAATAAATTTTATTTATTAATGACATTTCTTATGATTTCTTATGCACAGAAAAAAGCAGTAATTATTAATAAACAAGCATTTTTTGTAAAATTTATAAAATTCTTAACGACTATCTCTCACAGTCTTCCTTCCATTATGTTTCTAATTTTGTTTTTTAACGTGTAAAAAAAAATCTCGCTGATTGAAATGAGAATTATTTTATCTGAAATCCTCACAAACATAATATCGCTCTCTGCGTCTGTGCAGTCGCTATAGACCCACATATCGCATTCTTAACATTGAACCCAGAATCCCGTCCCCCACTCTTGTTCGCAGAGAAAGCATCCATGCAGAAGATACAAATTGCATCATCTTCCTCTGTTGGATATCTTCCTTTTCCACATTTTAAAAATCTAATTTCTGCTCCTTTCACCTGTTTTCCTCCGTCATTTTTCTTTTTTTTCTTCACATTTATTGCAGGCAATTTTGAAGTGTCCAAACAGTGTTTTTTTGTGAAGTGATCCGGTTACCAGTATCGCTCCTGAAGAATTATGGCCACAGTTGCTTTTTTCATATTGCGAAATGGGACTGGAACTATTTCGGAACCATTTAAATTAATTTATTAATTATGGAACTATTTAAATTTCCCCCATCACCTTCAAGCAGAGCAACCGAGAGAGGTACAAATACCGGCTGCTCTAGGTAGCCGGTATTCGAACCACTGCAATGTTTAAATTAAAATCGGTATTACTGATTCATATAATAAAATACCTATAACGTGCACGCGGCAATTGAGAGATAAATATGTCTGGAAAATAATTTAACCACCAATTCAAGCCAATATACGATTAGTATATTTAAAAAAAAATGAGAAACACATATCTGAAAAACTTTTCCTGTTCCAGATTACGTCATTTCGATACTTTTGCAATTGCTGTTTGTAAATGAGACAGACAGCAGCGAAGTACTTCTCGTAACTTTTTTCTCACAGTTCTCACAGTTTCTAGTTACAAATTCTGCTTATCTCCTCTAGGCTGTGCTCTGCTCAGTTCTCAGAACACCTAGTAGTCGGTATTTGGACCCTAGTCGTTATTTGAATCTTGTCCTCTATTCCTATAAGTTTTGGATTGTTCTCAGCTTTAGAGAGTGCTTTTTATAAAAACTTTTTAACTATGATATCATTATTAAAATCCGCATGATCAAATCATTGTATCTTATTTATAAATACCACGTTGAACAAAAAGTTCTGGGAAATTTGTGAAAGTTTCGTTGTTATGCTCAAATTAACAACAAAAACAACAAGGACTATACTTTAAAGTAGAGACTCTCATTAGTACACGACTTTCTGCCACTGTTCTGCCAGATTCCTGATTTGCTGGCTAAGTTTGTCGCCGTTACAAGCGCTTTCATCATCATTGGGAAATTTGTGAAAGTTGCGTTGTTATGCGCAAATTAACAACAAAAACAATAAGGACTATTCTTTAAAGTAGAGACCATCATAGTCCACGACTTTCTGCCACCGTTCTGCTAGATTCCGGATTTGCTGGCTAAATTTGTCGCCGTTACCAGCACTTTCATCCTCATTAATCTCAACGACTGCTTTCAGAATCGTTAGGCCTCTTCTCTAATAATGCCGGGCAACACACGCAAATAATACTGTTAAATAGGCATTTTGGAGCCAAAGTTCCTGAACTCCTATAAATATAACACTAGTACTCCTATATACGATATAAATTCTGGGAACTATTAGATTAAAAATTTTCCAAAACTTTTTGCTCAACCTAATAATTGAAACTAATACGAATTTCTAACTATACGTATTCCTCATTGAAGCGATTTCTTGGATCGTCTTTTTGCATGTCAGAGTAATATTTGTTTAAACATTAGTTATATTTGAATTATTTTATTTATCAATTTAAATATAAACAATAAAATTACTTGATATATTTTTGTATTAAAATGTTAAAAAACTGATTTGACATACGGAAAATAATTCATATGAACGACATAAAAACAAAAACAGCAGAAGGAATAGTGTATGTGTATATTATATATTCAGCAGACCTTAAAAGTCGTTCCATACATTTGAAATCAGGAGCCAGAAATTTGAATCCTTGCAGTCTTACACCTGCTTTCAAAGACGAATTCTTTGCGGATGATGAAGACAATCATAGTTTTTTCGAAAGTCGTTTTGGAATTTTTATCTTCATGATGTTATTAACAAGTTTTTTGCATTCAATACTTTTGCAAGTTTACCATTCTTGAGAGTAAAAACAAAAAAAAAGTAACCATTCTAATTAGTAAAATAAGTTTAAGAATAGAAACAATACTAAAATTCGTTGTCTCATATAAATTCATATTCAGAAATAAAAAAATTCTGAATCGCACTACATAATATTCGTATATTTCCAACAAATTCAAAATACATTTACTATAATATTATTAAAAAATAAACTTGGTATCTGCACGGCATTATCACGGTGATCTTAATAAATATATTTCTGTCACAATGAGCTATACCTATTAGTGTCAGTTGTTTAGCATGTAAAATACATAAATTATCTTGACAATGGTCGTGAAATGAACACACAATTTATAATTATTGTATAAAATTGCATAAGGCTAATATCCGCAATGTGCATACTGACCAATATTAAAAGGATTCGAATGAATAGGGCAAAATCCGTCTAATTTTTTTCTAGATATCGTATAGTTTTACAAAATTATTGTGATTATTTAAACAGCTATATATCTTCTAATTACGATTTTTTTCGGAATCATATTGATAATCCTATATATTTTTAATCTAAATGGTGTTCCTCGTCCAAATAAAAAAAAAGTACCCCATTATGTTAGAGCAACATATGTAGTAAAACATTTTTTGCCGAGATAATATTCATTTGAGAAATTAGCAAAAACAAACAAAACATCATCATTAGCAGAAATATTTGTTAGCATAGGCAATAGTCTGACAGAGAGTCGTTGGCGTTAAGCAAAGTACTATATATCCTGCCTTCTTAAAGAATACTTGCTGTTCTGCTGTCTCCTACACAAAATCTCAACTGTTGCTGTCCCACTAATAAGACGCATAAAATTGTTTATTTACAGATTATTTTAAAACTTTTCTTAACCATGTAATGCAAATTGAAAATAAATAATATTTCCTCGTACGTATTGGAATGGCATTGGCATGGTACGAATAATATTATCAAGCTGATCTTGTATATACTCTTCTGAACAAATTAGGTATGCTCTGTTAATATAGGAATGAAAAACAGTCAATTTATACTTTAGGGGCCGGAAGCTTTAAAAGGTATAACGCAGTCACTTTTAACTGGTTTCCAAAAGACTTTACGCTTGAGGAAATTATCTGAGGGTGAATCTATCCTGAACAAGTAAAACATAAAGGGAAGATAAAATGGCGTTATTTTCCAATTCCAGTGTAACTTTAATAATATCATTCTTGTTTAATTTTTGTGAGGCAATCGAGTTCCCGTTGTCCAAACACCCAAGTAATAAAAATGTTATCAACATAACGTCGTTTTCCCTACATCTCCATCGAGTTGGGAGGTGAGCCTTCGTCACTGCATCCTTAGTATCAATAGAGAAAAGACAAGTGTTTTGGCTAAAACCGTTGGGAAGTTTTTAACATCGTTTTAGTGTTTAAACGTCATGCATATTTTAAATGTCATGTAGATTTTAAACGTTTTGTGTAGTTCCTGTTGTACACTGTTTTTGAAATTGTATAAATATTCTGCGATTAGCTCATTATTTATATAGTAATCACAGTGTAAAGTCCAATCTTACATATTTACAGCATTTTTTCTTGAAATAAAATAAATGTATTCTACATAAAATATGAAATTGTTTGACCAATTTATTTTCTTTTAATTAACGCACATGAGAAAGTCTCAAATTACCTGTATTTTTCCATTTTATTTCTATGGCCATCAGCTGAAAAAAGAGGGTAGAAATATAGAATCTGAATGACTTTTTTTCGATTTCGAAAACATAAAATGAATATACGGGCTATCCGAAAATAACGGAAACGATCGAATAACTCGAGAAATACACAACAAATTGAAAAACTGAAAAATACGTGTTAAATATATTTTTAAAGCGAGTCAGTGATACCAAAGTCTTTTTAATGCAGATTCGGATTCTACGGGGCAAAATACGTAACTTTTGTATTTTGCTTTTTTTCGGATCATCGTAGATGGCTTTATAATGGAGCAAAATGCTGTATTATTCAGTATACGGCTATATAAGAGGCAAGAGGACCCACATTAAGGAATAATCTTGGACGGAGGAAGAAGCTACTACGACCAAGTCGTTCTTTTTAAGGAACTCAGAAATGCTTTTATTTAGAAATTAAGCGGTGCCCCCCTTCCTACCCACGATAAATGAAGGAATGCAGAAATTTTCTGTTTAGTTTCTATAGATTTCAAATTTTTAAATCAGAACTTCAAAGGAAAATAGGACTTTCTATTCACCAAACGAAGCTGAAATCATTTTGCTCGATTACAGAGCCATCTACGATGATCCCAAATAATGTTAAATACAAAAGTTATGCATTTTCTACCATAGAATTCGAAGATGCAATGAAAAGAAGTGGTTCTTAATAAATATTTCAAAGGTGGGCCAAACTCTAAACCCCTGTGGGTCGTGATGGGAATCAACTTTGGTGCCACTGGATAGATTTTTAAAAAATATATAACACATATTTTCCATGGTTCAATACTATGGGTATTTTTGGATTTATTCGAACGTTTCGCGGCTTTTCGAATACCTTTATATTTATTCTATTTTCTAATAAAGCTTAGATATAAATATTTAAATTTAACTAATATTACATTGAACAAAAATAACCTCAAGAATTAAATTCAGCTTCTTTTTTATTTATTTTTTTTAATCAATAGTACAGTGTGAAATACGCAATACAAAAACCACACTCTAATCTACTCAAATGTAATAAATATTTTTATACTCAAATGATTAATTAAGCAAAAATCTACTTCAAATGATTTAAAAAATAATTTTTAATAAGAATCACAAGATAAGTGAAACACAAATAATCCCACTTAAAATAAATACTGCGCTATTTCTTTTAAATATTTTAGAAAATCTATTTTGAGCGATAAAAATTCGTTTATATTTTTATATTTCTGTTTTTATTCTTAAATTCTATTGTTGACTTTCAAACATTTTCGTCTTTTCAACAGGATATTTTTTTAAACTATTTTATAAATACCATGAACTTTTTTTAAAAATTTATTACATTTTTAAATTATTTGATCAAATTTTATAACAAAAATTCAAAACCAAAAACAAAACGGTGATATGTGACTTCGTATTCTCATTTAGGTTAGTATACTTTTTTGAGCAATATTGAAAAGTCATTTCATTTTATCGTTTTATCCCTGATTACTGACTGCCTGTGCATAAAATTTGCATTTTAAAAATGCAATAATTTAAACAAATATTATTTTTATATCTTGGATTGAAACAACGTTTAGATTTATAATTTTTTTTCTAAAATTAAAATCACATTATGGTTTTGAAAATATTGCAAAAATGAGGAACAATCTATGAAAGTAGTATATTTTCCAATAAAAAAGGAAATTTAATCATATTTGATATTTCAGATATGCAACATAGTTAAAATATTTTTTATCAAATCATGAAAAATCAATCAAAAAATCAATCAAAAATCAAAGAATCATCAAAATGAGAAAAACTCGGTATGTGTAATATTCACAGAGTTTTTTACGGTAATCATTCTGAATTTATAATAATATTCATTCTGTGACCTGCAACAAGATGTGAACGGTAGTATTCTATGTACTTTTCTTACAATTAATCAAAGCCTATAGCAGCTTACAAATATTTAAGAGCCATTATTTTTAAAATCAGACAAGTGCGATAGTTGTATTTTTTGTGTTGCTTGATTTTTTTTTATGTTGAAGTAGATCATATTTAATGAATAATGTGCAATTGTGAAGCCTTGAAAAAAATTTCCCTTCCCTGTAGCAGCCAAAGTTCATGGTTGTGACCGTCATTTTTCATGAAAAGTGAAATGCGAGTATGTTTGCAGTGCTAAAGCTTGGGAAAGCAACGACAACCCAAAATTCTTTTGTGATGAAATATTAGTATAACACTACCTGCTTAGTAAATTGTATTCGTTTCCATGGGGCATTGTTATTTTACATTGTTATGTTGCCTCAAAATACAATGAAAATGACGTTTTTGTCCGTTTTTTACTCGTATTTTATTATTTAAGCAATAGTACCACAAACTTTTTCTTATAGAATATCGAAGAGTAGTACAAGGACAATCTAAATCATATAATACTTTACCGGGATATTGCTGCTGTTAGCAGAAATAGTCTGTTAAATATTCAAAAATTTCAAAATCGTCAACATAATTGAAATGTTAACAGCCTTTTCTCAAATCAGCGTCACGGTTCAATAAAACAAAATATATCACGTGGTAGCTGAAAATATGTACAAACACATCGAAAAGAAAAAAAATAGTGGGGCCTCGTCATATTTTTAGAAAAAAATAACAAAATTTACAAAAATTCACACTCAAAATATCCCGTTTAAATTTTCCTTTTTTCCATTTAGAACAAGGAAGGGGAAAGAAAAAGGGATATTTCATTTTCTCATAGGGTAAAAACATAGCTAGCGGAAAGAGAAACGGGATGTTTCATTTTCTGATAGTTAAAAAGTGTGATAAATGACAGTCTTTTTTGTGACTTTTGACATTTTTTTCTTCTAAAAATATGACGAGGCCCAATTTTTTTTTTCTTTTCCATGTGTTTGTACATACTTCCGACTACTACGTGATATATTTTGTTTTATTGAACCGTGACGCTGTTTTGAGAAAAGACTAATTGAAATGCTGCCTATTTTGAATTTTTGAATATTTAACAGACTATTCCTGCTAACAGCAGCAATATTCAGGTAATGTTTTATATTCTTTAACTTGTCCTAGTAGTACACTTTGATATTCTATAAGAAAAGTTTGGGGTACTATTGCTTAAATAAGAAAATACGTGCGAAAAACGGACAAAAAGTCATTTTCATTGCATTTTGAGGCAACATAACAATGTAAAATAACAATGCCCCATGGAAACGAATACAGTTTACTAAGCAGGTAGTGTTATACTAACATATCACCACAAAAGAATTTTGGGATGTCGTTGCTTTCCCAAGCTTTAGCACTGCAAACATACTCGTATTTCACTTTTCATGAAAAATTGCGTTCACAACCTTGAACTTTGACAATTTTTGCAGTGAAGGGAAAATTTTTTCAGCGCTTCAAAATTGCGCATAATTCATTAAATGTGATCTACTGCCACATAAAAAAAATATCAAGCAAATCAAAAAATACAACTATCACACTTGTCGGATTTTCAAAATAATGGCTCTTATAACATAAAACATAGTATTCGTGTCATATTACGACGCAACACATCTATGAATCTACTTCGCAACGAACCAGGTATTTCGTTTAAGCTCAGATCAACAGTGCTCAAAAGCGCATGCGCTGTTTAAAGCGTCCATCGTTGTTATCGTTTGTTCACAAATTATCCAGAATAGTTCCTGATGATGATTTTCAGCTCAATATAGGGAATGATTCATATATTTAATCAAACTGAATATTCTGATTTAAACTGAAAATTGGGGTTGTATATTAAACCGAGAGCCGTTACACAGACAATCACCTCATCGAGTTCACGGATGAAATTCTAGGATTAGTTAAATCTTGATTCGCATATTAAAACGCAATCGGTCTGCCAAGTGATATCTTGGTGGAAAACACCTGAAAACCTGATTTTAGTCGCTAACTCGTAGGTTTACCATTGTGTTCTCGTCCACCAAAAGGTATGAAAACATGGAGGACTGGGAGCAGGAAAACACACTGGTAAACCTACGAGTCAGCCGCTAAAATCGAGTTTTCAGGTGTTTTCCACCAATATATAACTTGGCAGACCGATTGCTTTTCAATATGCTAATCAAGATTTAACTAATCCTAGAATTTCATCCGTGAACTCAATGAGGTGATTGTCTGTGCTGCTGACTCCCCATCTATATCGGATCTGTTATAATGTTAGGTTCCACAATTAATGAAAAATCTTTTTAACCCCTAAAAAATCTACTACTATTTATAAAACCAGTGAACATGTGTTTATTTCTTAATTTCTACAGCAAAATAATTGTAAGGATTTTAATAGATAGATACGCGAATTATGCATTAAATAAACGTCCTTATTGGATGAATTTTCATTAGTAAAGTCTTAAAACTGTTCTCTTCTATACTTTGAACAAACATGTCTTTGTACCTAATATCGTGCCAGGGAAGTGGATTTAAGATTGTTGATTATCCTTGGGCAATTTAATCGTGAAAATATAGAATAGTCAAATAACAGAAAATCCCAAAGCATTCAGAATTAGTCGCAAACGAAAATAGCTATACAATACCTTTCACTAAGAAAAATGATATAATTTTTAGGTTACTATCTTATTTAAAATTACTCAACAATTTATTTTTTATACCTGATTAGCAGTAGCTTTGGCATCAAATTTAGAATTCTAAAAGAAATTATTTAAAAAAATAAAAATAAATAATGCGTTATATAATAAGACAAATTTTAGTATTTTAAAAAAGGTAATCAAACAAACTTACTTAAAATAATATTGGATTGGCAACAGTGTTTTTCTGCTTCGTATATCTTTAACATGTATGCTGATCGCTTTACACACAAAACTACATTTAACCGATGCATCAAAAGATCGTTAATCCATTAAATCTGAATAATTATAGAATAAATGATTATAAAAAATTATGATTTCCAATATTTGTATTCGAGAGACACATGTTTTTATAAATAATTAGAATGGTTCTCGTTCCAAAAGTTAGCGTTAAAGAACGCTAATAACGGATTGATTTAGACGTATCTAACTACTAATAAAATATCTCGATAGATGTGTTATTGTAATTCGTTGTCGAAATAAATGTTGTGAAAATATAGAATAGACACATTACAGAAAATCCCAAACATGCAGAGTTATTAGTAAACGAAAACAGCTATACAATATCTTTCACTAACAAAATTGATACAAATTTTAGGTTGCTATCTTATTTTTAAAATGCTCAACAATTTCTTTTTTATACCTGATTAGCCATAACTTTGGCAACAAATTTAGATCTGAAAAAGAAACTATTTAAAAAAATAAAAATAAATAATGCGTTCATAAATAAGACAAATTTTAGTATTTTAAAAAAGGTAATAAAACAATATTAGTTAAAATAATATGGGATTGGCAACACTGTTTGTCTGCTACGTATATGTTTAACATATATGCTATTCTCTTTACATACAAAACTACATTTAACCGATGCATCAAATGATCATTAAACACTTAAATCTGAATAATTATAAAATAAATGATTCTAAAAAATTTCCAATATTTGAATTAGAGAGACATATGTTTTTATAAATAATCAGAAGTATTCTTGTTCCAAAAGTTAACGTTAAAGAACGCTAATAACGGATTGATTTAGATTTATCTAACTGCTAATAAAATATCTGGATAGATGTGACATTGTAATTCGTTGTCGACAGAATGCTAGAATTACCAGCATTTTTGATTAAGATTTTATACTTTGCAAGTTAAAAGAAAGTTGAAATCATACAAACTTTATTATAATTCATTAAAGACAATTTTACAATACCTTCTAACCAGCTTCTTTAAACATACTTGAGCTAACACTTAAAACGTATAATCTGTAGAGTATTCTAATTAGGGACAATATAGCCAATTACTTTATTCATGCAACGATGATTGTTGCTTATATTTGTTGTGACTGTTGTCATCTGTTTTAGAAGTTGTTGTCATCTGCTCCATAAATTTTGATGTATCCTGTTCGTACTGTGTTATCTCTTATTATTCTAAAAATGTCTTTTTCTACTATTTCGACTGTTTTTATACCTATTATTAAAGCGTAATCAGTCTCTTGTACCACATAAAATTTATCCTGCACTTCTATATCTTCCAAATATTCTTCATGTAAGAAAAAGCTCATTGTCTTAATCATTTTCCAACCTATACGCTATATAGATATATTGTCATTGGTTATCTTTGGAACGTTTATTTCAGAATGATATATTGAATTGGCGATTGAAATGTCACTCACTGAATGAATAATTTTGTTCGTTTTCATTCCATAAAAATCTGATATTCTTCATTTCTTGTCATTTAAAGTGACAATATTAAAAAAATTTCTTTACGTGTTTTGGTTCCTCGCTACATTTGAGTACGTTGAAGGTTAAAATTTGATGATTCCTGTTGTGTTTTATTTCCATTAATAGATTTTGCTCCAGGTGACCATGTTTTTTATATCTAAAACACAATATACGAGACTCATTTTTTCGATGATTTACATCGTTCAAATTATTAATTTGGTGCTTTTTGGATTTTGTGAAGCCGGTCTCTCTGAAACTTTTTGTCCTCTCAACAGTCGCCTACATTTCTTACTGTTAGTTTCGTGCAAACTTTCGAGACATATTTTAAACATCCAATTAATTGACTAAGTCATCAATTTATTTGATCACTAATAGTTCCTCGTCGAAACTTTCCTTTGTTTCTGCAGATAAATTATGTCTAATTTGATTAACTACGATAAATTCTCATAATTCCTAAAATCTACTTGAAAACCTCCAATCCCTTGTTCTAAGTATATTTTGATGTCATATGCGATTCCGCATGAATTAATGGTTGGCTCCTTTTTAAACAAAAACATATTTTACCTAAACTCTTCTGGCGGTAGATTGTATCGCTTTATAGAATATTTTTCATATAATCTTAATCGTAAATTTAGGGCACATTTTTTCAAGTTATTATATTAATCACATCTAATGATAATAGATTAATTAAATAGGTTGCTTATTGCCCATACCTGTATGGGTCATCTGTCTTTCGTTCATGGCCAACTCGTACATGGTAGACTAATATGTCTAGAACTATCATATTGTATTAATAGTCTAAGTGATTCCTATGGATAACCTGGATTTGTCCTTGGAATCACATCGGTATCTTCTCTTTCACATAACTGTATTTTCTTAATCTCGAACTCTCTTTCGTGATCTTTTCTTTCTAATTCTACTCTCCATTTTCTTTCTTTTATTTGCCGTTTCTTTTCTTAAATAGTAGCTTGAATTAATTTTTCTTCAGTATTCGCTTGTAGCGGCAATTTCTTTTCTTTAAGTTATAATTGTAATTTCTTCTCTTCGAGTTCCTCTTGCGACTGAAGTTTCATGTATTATTTCTCTTTTTCTACTTTCTCTCTCTTGCAGTCATAATTACATCTAAGCATAACTGTATGAATTTTTCGTTATATTCTTCTGTGTTTTTAATTACTTTTATTAGCACTGTGATCGTCGTTTCTTCTAGTAATTCAATCCAGCATTCCTCACATGGATTTATGAGATCAATTCTTCTGGCTTTATTTAAGTTTCCCATGTTTATCTTCCATACATGTACTTGAGGATGGACGATTATGGTTTTCACACTTGCATTGCTAATTTATAATTCAACTGTTGACACTGTCAATTCATGACAGTTTCGCATTTGATTCAAAATTTCCTACTTCATTCCGTTTTCACCGTTACTAGTATAATTGTTTCCCTTTTTTTAAAAATCTTGGGTGGAGCCCCAAAATTGTAGGAATGTGACATGCAAAAAGATAATTTATTAAAATATTCAAACGTTAACAGAATGCTGAAATCATACAAACTGTGATTTGATTCCTTAAAGAAAATATTACTTTCATTTATAACTACCATCTTCAAACATACTAGGGTTAACACTTAAAACTTAATCTGTAGAGTATTCTAATTAGATCTAATATACCCTGTTGCTTTATTGATATCTGCGTGTCAATGCGTCATGAATAATGGAAAATAATAGACTGACTCTTGTCTGATTTTTTACGTTTAAAGTGTTATTGCTCGTGATCCACAAATTCGGAATGAATATATCATGCAATCAAATTGTGGAGAAAAATATATTCTAGAGGATTAGTTGTTTTGATCATGTGCGTCATAAGCGGTAAAAATGATGCTACATAAATTGAAATCCTACATGAATTATAAAGTTTCATTACATAGGTAAGGAATGTTACGAGTATCATCATATAAACTAAATGTTCTTTACTAACATAATTTTCTACTTTATTCTATATTCAATAGAAGAAAGTATTGTAATCAAAAATTTTTTTCAACTTCCTGTTTACACGTTTTAGGATCACGTCAGAGATCCCCAGAAACACGTTTATAGAAAATGTCTGTCTGTCCATGTGTCCGATTGTCCGTCTGTCTGTCGCCATCGTACCAACAAAAAGTGTACGAAGTTATGCATAGAATTGAACCAATTTTTAAAAAAAGGTTTTAGCTATGGCAAGCAGGTCCTTCACTTAATTTTGAAAATATCCGCCGGAAGGAGGCGCTGCAATAGCGATTTTTAATATTGTACCATCGAAAAGTGTATGAAGCTATATAGAGAATTGAACCAAATTTTTACTTTCTTCTATCTTCAATAGAAGAAAGTATTGTAAACGAAATTTTTTTCGACTTCCGGTTTTCGACGGATTTACATGTTTTAGGTGCCAGAGATCCCAAAAAGCATGTTTATAGAAAATGTCTGTCTGTCCGTCTGTCCGCCTGTCTGTCGCCATTGTACCATCAAAAAGTGTATGAAGTTATGCATAGAATTGAACCAAACTTTTATATCAAGTTTTTGGTTATGGCAAGCAGATCCTCCCTGAATTTGGAAAAAAATCGCCGGTGGGGGGCGCTGTAATAGCTATTTTTGTGCGATTTTGAATATTGTACCATCCAAAAGTACATGGAGTTATGTATAGAATTGAACCAATTTTTTTTTAAGTTTTTGGATATGGCAGGTAGGTCCTCCCTGAATTTGGAAGAAAATCGCTGGTAGGGGGCGCTGTAACAGCGTTTTTTGTGCGATTTTGAATATTGTACCATCCAAAAGTGTATGAAGTTACGCATAGAATTGAACCAAATTTTTATTTTAAGCTTTTGGCTTTGGCAAGCAGATCCTCCCTGAATTTGGAAAACATTCGCCGCTAGGGGGCGCTGTAACAGCGATTTTTGTGCGGTTTTGAATATTGTACCATTCAAAAGTATATGAAGTTATGTATAGAATTGAACCAAATTTTTATTTTAAGTTTTTGGATATGGCAGGTAGGTCCTCCCTGAATTTGGAAAAAAATCGCTGGTAGGGGGCGCTGTAACAGCGTTTTTTGTGCGATTTTGAATATTGTACCATCCAAAAGTGTATGAAGTTATGCACAGAATTGAACGAAATTTTTAATTTAAGTTTTTGGATATGGCCAGCAGGATCTCCCTGAATTTGGAAAAAATCGCCGGTAGGGGGCGCTGTAATAGCGATTTTTGTGCGATTTTGAATATTGTACCATGCAAAAGTGTATGAAGTTATGCACATAATTGAACCAAATTTTTATTTTAAGCTTTTGGCTTTGGCAAGCAGATCCTCCCTGAATTTGGAAAACATTCGCTGGTAGGGGGTGCTGTAACAGCGATTTTTGTGCGGTTTTGAATATTGTACCATTCAAAAGTATATGAAGTTATGTATAGAATTGAACCAAATTTTTATTTTAAGTTTTTGGATATGGCAGGTAGGTCTTCCCTGAATTTGGAAAAAATTCGCCGGTAGGGGAGCGCTGTAATAGCATTTTTTGTGCGATTTTGAATATTGTACAATCGAAAGCTTTATGGAGTTATGCATAGAATTGAACGAAATTCTGTGTGTATGTTTTTGGGCAAGGTAAGAAAGTTCTCCCTGCATTTGAAAAAAATTCGCCCAAAGAGGGTGCTGTAATAGCGATTTTTGTGTCATTTTGAATATTGTGCCATCGAAAAGTATATGAAGTTATGCATAGAATTGAACCAAATTTTTTGTGTATGTTTTTCGCCAAGGCAAGAAGGTCGTCCCTGAATTAGAAAAAAATCCGCCAATAGAGGGCGCTAAAATAGCGATTTTTGTGTAATTTTCTTGATTTTTAATAGTTTCATTATACACCGGCGGCTCTTGAAGTGACGGGAACTTCCCATCCTGATAAGCCGGCTATTCGTGAACAGCTGATATACAGCAGAATAAACGAAAACTATTGGTTTTAATAAATATTATGATGGAGATTAAATAATTTTTACTCCGATTAATTGACTGCAGCAGAAATTCAAGATGAAAGTCAAAGTTTATACAGCATTGAACTAATAAATGAAATATTGACATTTGTAACAATATTTTGAATTATTAAAATATATGAGATAGAAGAAAGTTTTGGAATTGGCACACCCAACTAGTTTTTCATGAAAATAAATTTAAAAGAAATTAATCGTACAAAGCGCTGAGTAGTAGTCTTAATGTATGAGTTTAATGGCGCCTTTTAAAAGATAATATTTTAAAGAATACTTTGTCTTACATGCTTCTTAAAATTCTGGAAGTCTTTTCGCTGTTAGGTAGATTTCGTATGAATTACTACCTATTGGCGTCGTTCCTATGTTGGAATTTCTGAAATATTTTTGCAGATATACACCGATCATGACCCCTAGAGCCGAAAACCACCCTCAGTAAAAAACTGTATCTATCTATCTATCTATCTATCTATCTATCTATATATATATATCACTTTCTTCTGGACACGATAACTTCCGCAATTCTGCACCAATCTCTTCCAAACTGATATATAAAATCAAGGGGCATAAAATCTCGGTCAAGTTCGTTAATGGGTAAAATCGGACCAAGGGGATGGAAATAGGGAGGGGTTTTGTAAAAACCGAAAAAACCCCATAACCTCTTAATTTTTGTACATATCGAATCAGTTTAAAGTTTTTATTACTTCTAAAAATAGGGCCAAAAATTTATGTATCACATATTTTTGATAAAGTTAAAAATGGACTCAAGGGGCGCAAAAATAGGGTTTTTGCGAGAAAAAAATTCATAACTTCGTCAATTCTCAAAATACCAAATCCAATTAATTTTATCATGAATCTCCTTATCATTATCTACAACTTTTATATTCACAAGTTTTTGATAGGTCCAATTCGTACCGCTTAAAAAATTAAAAACGAAAACAAAAAGGGCGTTTGAAGAAGAAAAAAATCCATAACTCCGTCATTTCAAAAGATATAAAATCCCCATGAATTTATCATATATCTTCTTAATATTGTCTACAACATCTATATAGACAAGTTTTGGATAGGACCAATTCTTAGAGCAAAAACAAATTAAAAATACATACCGGTTGAAGTAAAAAATGATCTTAGTAAGGGTGTATTCAAATCCAAACTGCTTATTTTCTGACTCATTTTACAATTCATTTTTGCTCTCAAAGGCTTCCAGTGGGTACCTTTTCCTACTCAGAAACTATATAATGTACCGTAATGGTCAATATTTTGATAGAGGCAGAATATATTTTAAAACATGCTGTCAAAGTGGGCCTTTTGAACCGAATTTCCCGAAGCGGATTGTGTTGGAAAAATCATCGTATTAAGGGAGTATTCAAATCCAAACTGCTTATTTTCTGACTCATTTTTAAATTCATTTTTGCTCTCAAACGCATCCAATTGGTAGATTCTCTTATTCAGAAACTACATAATGTCCCGTAATGATCGATTTTTTGACAGAGGCAGAATATATTTCAAAAAATTATGTCAATGCGGGCAATTTGAACGGAATTTCCCGAAGCAATTGTGTTATAAACAAAAAATATTGTCTTACTGAGAAAATAATTGTTTATATATCAAGTTTTAATTAATTGAACGAAAATTAAAAACCCAGGTCGCTTATTAATCTCTTCAAAAATCACGTCAACAAGTTTCATGTTTTTCCTATTAAAAATGAATCTGGAGTTATGCCAGAAAATTTCGAGTTGTTGAGCATGGAAAAGTATTTTTTTGAATACCGCCCTAACATGATTCTGATAAAACCAGTTATTATATAAAAAGGAAATAAAAACTCGTCAAAAGCGGCCAGATAAAATTGTTAAAGTGGGTTTATCTCCAATCATGATTTGTTTTTTGTTTGTGAAATTAGTATACTTAACTTCAAAATCTACCTCCGCGTGTAGGCCGGGCCGGCAGGGATTTTTTTTAATTTTAGACGTAACTTCCTGTGTACGTTCATGTGTATGTTTATATAAATTTCCTCCTATCTACAGCTTTCTGTTATTTTTAGTCATTAAGTAAATGTTTGTTCAAGTAAATATTCAATAAATTATTCAATTGTGAAGCATCCAGTGACATCCTGTCCATTAGATTTTTCGATCTTGATTGTGGTTAATAACCGGCTCAAATCACACTATATTTTTCAGCAGTGGTGGAAGCTGCATTTACGTTATTCGCCGCCCAGAACTGTACATGTGCTTTTAAATTGTCCATACGGCTTCAAATTTGCAAATCGAGATGCCCCTTGGTCGCAGAAAACTGTGACAATTTTACTATATATGCATATATATATTATCAGTCCAGCGTAAATTCTTAACATACGTTTCGGGATAAAATGAAATTATTCGCGACTACAAACTGTTCACGAAAAACTACACAGAAATAACACAAATGACTCATTTTCTTTATAAACACACAAATAATTTTCTATCATTGTAAAAATTAGTTTTTCTTTTTCATGCAGCCTTTTATCTCAATCCCAGATTTAGGATGCAAAGCGTATTCTTAGAAATATCTGCCGTTTCAGTAAAGCAAATAATTATAAAAAAATGCAAAACAAATACAAACAATTTCGAATTCTTTGACTAGTAAGGTAAAAACGAATAATGTATTTTCAAAAAACATGTTTCTCTGGATATAAAAGTTAGATATGATTTGTTTTCAAATTAAATAATTAAAATCGATGTATATAGTTTTCCTAAAACGTGAATGATAACACCGTTTAAATTTAATTGCTGTATCACTATTTGCATATTTGCCTTTTGCTGAAGCCTGGATATGTCCGAATAGCGTGTTCTACGCTGTAATTGATAATGCATTTCCGATGTGGGAATGTGTGTAATAAACCTATTTAGACACTAACACACTCTGAAGCTTCACATCAGGAATTCCGGTTTCATTTCCGACTTTTTGACAGCGGCATTGTAACAATCAATTTATGCATGCTCTTTTAATATATTCAAATATTTATTACTGTTAATTTATAAATACAGTTTTATTATTTTTAGCAATTGGATGCAATTTTTCCTACAAAATGATATACAGTTTTTGAACTGAAATAAAATAAAATAATTCATTTGTTATGAATCAGATTTTCCAATTTCTCTTGATTTTTAAAAATGTCTTGAAAATACAGATAAAAACACACAAAAAATGCGCATATATGAAAACTCAATGTTCTAAATTATTATGTGCATTTATGTTATAGAATATGTCATGAGAGATTACATTTCGTAAACATCCATATTTGATTTGTATTTAAAACATTACTAAGCATTAATTATTCTCAATACAGACTAATTAACACATGTATAAATCTTCTTAGCCGAACTTTCTAAAAACAGATATTAATTGTAATATAGTTATCGTTTTAGCCTTATATTCATCAAATAAATATATTTATTTTACTGACGAGAAGCACATAATATCACCATCCAGAAACATACAATACAAACTAAATCCCGTTTAAAACAGATGGGTTTAATTTAAACGATACGGTTTTGTGATTTCTGGGTAAATCTTATTTGTTGAGAGTAAATTACCGAAAGAAAATAACCTGAATTAGTTAAGACAATCTCAACCATTTAGAATGTTTTCCCTATGATTAATAACTATTCTTGTCTATATTTTATATATACAAAACTTCTATTATCTTCCAATATTTGTATGAAATACATTAGGTCGATTTAAGAAGTCACTAGATTCATAAAATAAATTAAAATCGTTACAATAACATCTACATATTCGGTTTAACTTTTATTTTTGTATATTATCATTTCTTTTCTCCTATTTATTTTAGATAAATACAAATCACTTTTACTTATAATTGTAACTAAAATATGTGTAACATATGTGATTCACGCGTTTCTCATAAATAGTTAAACCTGTAGACAGTTGTAAAAAGTGCAACTGTAGTTATACATATCCCCCTTCTTCTCATCCCCCTAACCAGAAATTCGCTGCTTTCAATACTTTTGTTTTTCGGGCTACTAATATTTGTTCCACTCCTCAGTTACTTAGTGCTGAACTTAATTACCTCAAAGCTATTGCTGTCGATCGTGGTTATTCCTCTAATATTATCGATTCTATTTATAAGAAATTGACGAAATCCGAACATTCTGAAAGGCATTCTAATTCCAACTCTAATACTTCAGTTGTATTACCATTTTTTCCTAAAATCAGTCAGCAAGTTGCTAAAATCCTAAGAAGGTTTGATTTTAAAGTTATTTTTTTCTCCTGTTAATAAAATCCCTTTTTCAAATCTCAAACACCCCGTTGATCGCCTAGATAATTGGGGCATTTACCAGATCTCTTGTCAGTGTGGTCTTTCTTATATTGGTCAGACTAAACGTGCTCTTAGATTTCGTTTAAAAGAGCATGAAGGTTATGTTAAAAATCAGGAGCTCAAACGTTTTTCTATTGCTCAACATTCTTGGTCTTCTCAACATAGGTTCGATTTTTCCTCAGCCATCATTATCCAAAAATGTTCTTCTAACCTTGATCTTGATTTTTGGGAAGCTTACCATATCATTAAAAATTCTCACTCTTTAGTCAATGACTTATCTAGTACTCCATATTTTCCAAGTATTTGGAAAGCGTTAATTTAATTCCCCTTTTTTGGTTTCTTTTCTATACTTCACCGGTAGATGTCGCTACTTGTCCACCCTGTCGTTTCCACTGCTTCTCTTTCATTGGTTGTTTCGGCGCCTTCGCCACCTGCATAGGGTATAAAAGCCAGCGCGTCTCTGTCGATGATTTTGCTCAGCCTTGCTTTTTCTAGCACGCTGTTCCTTTTGCACTGAAGAATAATCTCGCTAGTAGATTTGAAACAGCTGTTTGCTGCTTTTCATATATTATTTGTGCATTTTAAACGTTGGTTTTTCTTCTTTTTAATATTGTTGCACAAAGGCTTTATTTGCTATTTTTATATACATATCGTTTTCGAAACGATACACAGTAAGGCAAAATCCCGAAAAGCTGGCCAATGTATGAAAAAGTTATTTAAATACCACGAAATTTCGTACGCAGGTGTTTTTTATGATGCTGATATCGATTCTAAAATTAAAATTACAAAATACAAAATGGCGGAATTAAAATTAAAATGCTTTGAAAGTTATTCCATTTCTATGAAATTTTTTTTTAGAGGTACATTTGAGGATGCTAAGTACGATTCAAAAATTAAATTTAAAAAAAATGGCGAATTAAAAATAAAAACAATTAGATTTAAATAAAATATTTCGAGTTTCGAAATTAAAAAGTTTCGAGGCTAAACATTACAAGGTGTTTTCAAGGAACTAAGATATTTTTAATCGAAATTAAACGATGAATATTTATTTATGAAATACAATTAAGTACATTAATGAAAAATAAAATACTAAAAGGTTCACTTTCTATATATTATTAAAATAAAACGAAAGGATATTCTAAAATTCATCTTCTTAATGACTAAGTAGACTCTTCAGAAGGGGAGGTGTCGAAATATTTTATAGAAGTTTCTGTGCTTCTAGGGTCAAAAATATTAGTTTCTTCGATGGTAATTTACGTAAGCTTGAAATGAAGGGATCTGATAACATTAAAAGGTGCAAAAATTCTTCCATTGTTTACGTCCTACTGCATTTTAGGGAGAAATTTTCTCCATACCTTTTGATCAATTTGTTCCACGATTCTTGAGCGTCTCCCGACATTTGCCCAACAGGCAATAATGAGGAAGCTATTATTTCTGTGCCATGAATAAGTAGTTTGTGCACTGAAGTTAGCATGTAGAACTAGGAATACAATTCGACGAATTTACAAGCTGTTTGTGAGCAATAATCCACGAAATTGGCGAAAAGAATGTTAAGGAATTACTTGTAATATGACGTGAAATCGTTTGATCAAATCTTCGTCTACGCTCCATATGGAAGCAGAAACATTTGCTTTTTTAAAGAATCGACGAGCTGTATTGTAATTTTGTAATCATCTGTGCTTCCAAATCCGAGCTTTGATTTATCGACGAGAAGTCCTAATTGTAAACGAAATCTTTTTTTGTAAATTTTGTTTTGCAATTTTATTTTATTTTTCTTCTTGTCTGGAGTGCACACTTGCCATTCCTTTATATTCCGTTTGTATGCCAAATGCAAGCTACACTCAAAAGATCTTATACAGACATATGACGTAGACATCTCGAATTGTAAATGATTTTCATTCACTTTTAGTTTGAAAATGTCATCAAGGTGATTAAATTGGTTTGAAGTTGCCTGATATAAGTATCAAAGTTGAGTTGACAAATTACTAGTAATGACAATAAAAAATTTACAATCAATCATCGTTAAAGCTTGTTTGTAATTAACGCCTACTTATTTTCTATCAATGATTGTTATAAAAGGAATAAGTTTACTCTCCCGGTCTGTAATATAATTCATTTCACTGACAGTAGCTTCCGTATTTTCGTGCAAAAAATGATTCTTATGAGCCTAAAAAATCGAGGAGATAAAAATCTCTAATTTTTCCAGATAACGATTTCTGAATTATTCGCAACACTTAACTTCTAGTGGCACTAGATAAGTGAAAAAGCGATTTGAACGTAATTGCTACCATCATCAACGCTAAAGTTTTGTTTGAAAGTACTTTGGCCAGATCTACTATCACATCCCCAGTTGAAAATAAAATTAAGATTGCTAATGTTCTCGGAAGTTAGATTCCGTTAATTTCCGTTTGCATTAATAAAATACGTGCTGCAGTATGATCTATCAAATATTGCAATTAACAAGATAATTCTTCTAATTACGATAAAAATACACAAAATTATTAGCTATAAACATAAGAAAATGTAATTCTATTGTTTCGATGATAGAGAATTCTTTTTACTTTTTTTTTTGTACTAATTTTGCATATCAAATTCCTTTATGCTTATGATTATAATATTTATTTTTAATATAATACATAATAATCTATTACAAAACTGAATAATCTAAAAATTTCAAAAATGTCTGCCAGCTAAATTACTGTGAAAAGCAATAAATGCCACAGCTTTTGAAGCGACTAAAAAATGATATTTTTACTTGTGGTTACAAAAACCTGCACGAAATGCAGAATGGCAGTTTTTGGCAGCTAATTTTTCATGATTCATTAGATAATAGTTCAGGTTATTGTTTCCATTATATGCCGTTGCGGAACACTGTGGAACTTATAACCTTGTTGATGTATGAAAGCAAAAAAATTATATATTTTTTAAAATTTTTTTATCAAAAATAATCATGAAATTATTAAATTTTATGTACTTAATATAATTTTTGTAACATGATCAAAAACAGTACACACTATCATCGTGTGAATCCATTTTAAAGCATTAAAATCACATATATGGAAAAATGTAGCACGTGTTTAGAAGAACCTTTGTTTTGCTCTTATTGTTCGCCTCAGATGATAATCGTCCAAGCGTCACTTTTGAAATGATACAGGTTTCCAAAGCAAAACGAAAATATTTTTAAAAATATAGATTCTGACCCTCCAAATATTATTCTAGCCATCTGTATAGTCAAAATTTCCTAAATAGTAACTTTATTTTTCGACATTTGGCCAGCTTTTTGGGATTTTGCCCCACTGTGCGATATTGTGTTCACTTATCATTTTATTATAGTGATATTTCATGATATTCATTTGAAAAAAAAAGTATTTGAAACTCACAATGAAAGGCAAAAAGCTAAACAACATTTTATTTATTACTACCAAACCCCGCGGTTTTGCTTGCGTAATATTTGAAATATGCCAAGTGATATTTATATGTCTAATTTTTATTAAAAGAAATTATTCTTTTATGTATAGTTCAAAAACTGCTATTTAAAACACAGTTTGACTAAACTTCATTATTACACTACCTTAGGCAGAAATGAAACTCATATTAATAAAAAAGAAATAAAAGAAAGTAACATTTAATTTTGAAAATATTTTGAAACTTTTATGCTCAATTAATACGCTTATTTCAGTATTCATTTGAAGTTTTGAATTTTTTAAAAAACCATCTTCTTACATCTTAAAATGAACCATCATGTCAAATTCCAAGTCCTACTACCTCGCTCAACATAAAGGCTATGTTGAAATAGAAATTGTCACCATTAATTTGACAACATTAATTTTTAAATCGGTTTGTTATTTCCTAATATTCCACAGAAACGTAACTTAGAAAGCTTTTAAAGGCCTTTTTTAGAAAGTTTGTTGTTCCTGTGAACCCCACTTGGTAGAATCATCCGCATAAAATATAGCCTGTGTAGGATCAGAGACTCTCTCTTACCATTGATTCGCAACTATTACTTTTATAATCTGTTTATAGCCCATGAAACTGCATAGAAATCGTAATTTAGAACTTTTTTAGATCGCTTTTTGCATCTTCCCTTCACTTCACTCCTTTTTAATTCGGATTTATTTTCTACAGTCCTTTGAGGGCATTTATATTTTATAAGTGACTACCATGCCATATTTAAGCATTCTAGCTTCTTCAGTATCAAAGAAATCGCAATTTAGAAAGTTTTTTGCTTCTGCAACCGTCTGGTGGTAGTGGCACAGACATAAAATATAGCTTATGTTTGATCAGGTTCTATCACCAACAATTTGTCATCATTATTTTTTAAAATCGGTTTGGTACTTGATAAGATTGCATAAAAATTGTAATTTAGAACGTTTTTAGAACGCTGTTTGCTTACTTCATCGTGTTAAATTTGGAATTTTCTTTCGACTGTTATTAGAAAACAGTTGCATCTTGTAAGCAAGCACTATGCCATATTTCTAAATGTTAAACCCCTCAGTTGTGCAAAAAATGCAAATTAGAACATGTTTCGCTCATGCAACTCCCAGATGTTTGTGACAGCAATATGACATATATCCTATGTTGGAGCAGGGACTCTCCCCATGAATTACCAAACATTACTTTTGAAATAGGTTTGGTGTTGCCTGAGATTGAATAGAAATCGCAATTTAGAACGTTTATAGAACGCTTTTCGAACATTTGCACCACTTTTAAATTTCCATTTTTTAAAAAATAATCTCAAATATCATTTATCTCTAATAAATATATACCTTGCTTAATTTTAAGTTTCTAGCCCCTACCGATCACAAAAAATCAAAATTTAGAATGTTTTTCTTTCTCCTGCAACCTACAGGTGATAGTGTCACGGACAAGAAATAGCATCAATGATAGAGCAGAGGCTATGAGCATGAATTTCCTACCATTACTTTTGATGTCGGTTTGATTCTTCTTGAGATTGCTCACAAATCGGCATTTAGAACGTTTTTAGAATGCTTTTCGCGCATTTTCACTCCTTTTAAATTTCAAATTTTTAAAGAAATGTTCTTAGAGATCATTTATATGTAATAAATATATATCATGCAAAATTTCATGAATCTAGGTCCTTCCATAATTGAAAAATTGCATTTTTAGGATTTTTAGCTTCTGTATCTCCTAAGGGTAGTGGAAAGAGACATAAAATTTAGCCTATCTTGGAGCAAGAGCTGTCACAATAATTTTTATACCATTATATTTGAAATCGGTTCAGTACTTCCTGGGATAGCATAGAAATCGCAATTTAAAAAGTTTTTTACAACGCTTTTCGCGCATTTTAACCGCTTTTAAATTTCGATTTTTTAGGAAATGTTCTTAGAGATCCTTTATATCTTATAAGTAACTACCATTCCAAATTTCATGATTATACGCCCTTCAGTAACGCAAAAATTGCATTTTAAGAATGCTTTTTGTTCCTGCACCCTCTTTGGGTTATTGGCACCGACATTAAATACAGCAAGGATTGTCACCATCGTTTTGACACCATTATTTTTTAAATAGGTTTGGTATTTCCTGAGATTGTATAGAAACCACCATTTAGAACGTTTTTAACACTTTCCAACAAAGTTGAATGTGTGATGACTTCGTGTTTATGACTTCGGTTTGTCTGTCCGTCTGTCCGCCCTCTAACTACCGCAAATATACTCGCATCGTTCTGAAATTTTTGGATGTTAGTGACCTGTACCATAGCATGAACCCTATTTCAAATGAAGTTTGTAGTATGCTTTGTTCATTTACAGGGACAGTCAAAAGTTTTCCGTTACATTACGGCCTATGGGAAAAAATCGTTTAAAATGATTTTTAATGATGTTACATGTTTTCAAACATAAAAAAAATTGATATGCATTCATCAAGTGCACTAAAATAGGTATTCTATAGAATATGAGGTGCAAAGAATAGTTATTATTCATTTACAGGGCCACACAAGAGAATTCCGTTACATAATGATATAGGGTGGAGGGAATATTTTCCGGGGTATTTTAATTAGGGCAACTTCCCCAGTAATTGGCACCTTAAAAATTTGTCCTTAAGCTTATCCCTGTTTTCATTACTTAGGGGAAAAGTATTTACTTGCAAATGTTTTTAAATCAGAGTGCATATCTGTGCATCAATTTTACCAACTAAAATCAAAAATATTTGAATAGGTATTTTTATAAAATATATATATATATAAAGCTACTATAATCACCAGTAATTGGCACTAAGTACACCAATGTATGACACCTTGTGATCCAGTGATTGGCACATGATCCAGTGATTGGCACACCAGTGGTTGGCACATAAGTAAAAAAAAACACACTATTTTTTACTTTTAGATTATATGAAAAATATGGCTATGAGAAACATAGGATAGAAAAGATTAATTATAACACAATATAAGCAGACAATCTTGGTTATGAGATAACATAGCTTGATAATATCAATTGTAACAACTTTATGCTGAAAATATTAATCATCGCATAAGTAAATTAATGCTAATTCACACATCTTGATGTTGGTAATATATTATAACTGTTTTAGACTTTTCTAAAATAGTTATAAAATAAAAACATAATTTGAAATGTTAGATGGAAAAATAGTAATATAGAAATTAATGCTGTTTTATCTGTCAGTATGGAGTGTTGATTTTTCGAATAATGAATGACCCCAAAGAAAAAAGAATATTTTCTAATAATTCCAAGGAACAATAAAAAAAAAGAAACGATTGTCTACAGTCACTAATATATGACTTTGATGACCAAATATATTTGTTTTCCATTGTTTCTCGTAAAAAACTTAACAGTAAGTTCTGTAGGATCAAATCAATTATATGACCCATAAAATATTGTTCATCATAAAAAACATCATAAAATACATTATTATTATTAGGAGCAGTAGAATCAGTTAATTTTTCAAATTAACTGTAATCAACTCCATCTGGATTAAAGGGATATAGGCCACAATGTCTAAAATCATGTGAAATACATTCAGAACTAATGCTTCTAACTATAACACTTCAAAAATTTTTGCAAACGTAATTTTTGAAATAACTCCATGAAAGTTACTTTCCGTTCACGAGCTACCTGCTTCCACTTCAATTTCATCACTTTGAAAAAGCTGACATCACATGATTGCAATGTATGTGTTGCATTTGGTGGAGAGAAATCATTACTATAACTTTTTCAGCACAATAATTACTTAAATGCAATGTAAGATGACTCTGATGAAAATCCATAAAAATTATTATTGGTAAATCAATCTGAATTTAGGTTGCAGCCATGGAAAAAAAATATATTAGCTATGTATTTATAATATGTTTCACCATTCATCTAGCCACTTTTATTTTTCCCTGAACCCGAACTTTTAGGAGTATTATTGACGCGATCTGATGGCAATTTCAGATAAGGATAAATTATAAATGATGGACAAACAACTCCATCAGCTCGAACTGTCATCAGTACAGTAAGAGATTCTTTGTCTGGCCCTTGCACAATTTCATAAACATCTTTGCATCCTCTTTTCCAGTTTTGGGACAATGCAAAAAGGCAGCCTCAACACAATTATTGTATAATCTCAGGGGCTATTTGAAAAGCTCTTAGAGATTTTATTTGCAAAAATAATCTACCATTTCTTTAAACATAATTCGCAAATCTAACTCAGTTAGTTTGGCTATTGAATGAGTAAGAGTTTCTGTTTCTGGAACGTTCACAATAATTTTAGGATGATAACCTAAAAATTATATAAATCATTTTTTCCTAGGTTTATTATTTGTTAATGGCGTTTTCCTTTTTGACAGTTCAATAATTTTTTGAACTGTACACAATAAATCCTCTTTTATCAAGGGAAAGCCATCTTTGGTAATGCTCAAAATTCATTTTACTATGTTAACTTCTGCTGTTGCTGTATGAACTGATGATGCTGTCATTCTTCTTTCTCTTGGAGTTTTCCTATTAACTTAGTTTTCTAAAGTATTATGAGGCACACCAAATGTAACATTGGTTTTATGAAAGCTCATGTTTTGAGTATAAGTAGCATGCATTGCATTCGTCACTGCTTCTTCAGAATAAAAGAATTTGGGTTTATTCCCTTTCAGTGAATTTACTGTAGATGAAGATGCCATATTTCAGGTTTTTCAGAGAAAGAAAGTAGCATAATTAGTTCGAAATGTGAACACTTTAAAAGAATACAATATATTATTAATACCCAATAATTGTCATGCATCCCCAGTAATTGTCATATGAAGCTTTAATGCATGCCAATTACTGGTAACATTTCATATTTTCAAATAAAAACAATTGCTAAACAAATTTAGTTTATAACTTTAAAAGAACTGCCAAAATAAGTGTTTTAATGACAAATTTCATAATTCCCAGCAATTGGCACATGTGCCAATTACTTGGAACTAGCAAAACTGAAGCACCATTAAATGGCACCTATCATTAATTCAAAAATCCAAATATTTATGTCAAAAATACTTTTACACAATTAAAGTAACCCCTTTCAACTAAACAAAACATTTGTCAGTCAAAATTTATAACATATTATAAATCAGATAATAATGAATTGCTATGCATGGTACCTTAAGCCAGAGAAGAAGCATGTGCAAGGAAAATGGCTAATTTGACACAAGCCATAATTGTTTCTCATACTTATGCACTATTGTCATCTAGTAGCATAAATCAAAGTTATAATCTTTAAATTAAATGGACATACAACTGGAATATGGTCTTGCATTTTTAAAAGACAGGATGTAAATCTTATTTTAGGACATTAAGGTAGGATATGCCAATCACTGGTGACCTGCCAATCACTGGGGATATTACCCTATGTTAAATTATTTCATGTATAATCAAATTGATATACATCGATGAGGTTTACTATAACTTACTTCTTGTATAATACGAAGCGCATAGCATTTACAGGGACACAAAAAATATTTCAGATACTATATTGCATCCGAAGTACTGTACATAAGCGATGATTGCTGGAAATGCATTTTTAATTATGTTATGTGCTGTTATGTTACAATATATTTGTGCATTGTATATGGTGTGTATAAATGCTGTAATTCATATACAGGGCTACACAAAATAATTCGAAATGGTTACTGGGTATGATTGCAAATTGCTTAAAGGTGGTTTTTAAATGAGCTATGCATTTTTACGCTGAACTGCGTTTACTTTACTAAGAAATATTTGTAGAACATAGAATGATATACATGGCCACGCAAAAAATTGGATACATGGCCGTCTATAAATGATAATTTCTGAAAATGTGATTCCAGTAGTTTTAAGAGGAATTTTACTTTGAATTAAACTTTAGCTAAATAGTGCAATGTAATAAAGCTACTATGTTGACTACAGGGTTGTACGAAAGAATACTAGTATGTTTCCATCTATTATAATAAATTGCTGAAAGAGAAATTACAACATGTTATGTGTTTTCTTGCTAAACTAAATTTCTTTATTATATAGTATATATATCAACCTATAGATCTAATACAGGGCTGTACAACATAATTGAAATATATATTTGCTATGGACGGTAACTGCTGAAATCGGTTTTTCAAATGTTTTATGCGATTTCTAAAATTTTTACTTACCTCTCCTATATACCTTAATAACCTTAATAATTTCCCTAAATCATGAAGTTTTTTTAAAGCATTCAGGAAGTGTTGGAAAGTGTTTCATAATCTATGCTTAACGCATGATATTTCTTACTTGTTTAGAACTCTTTTTGTGCATTTTCACGCCTTTTAAATTTAGAATTGTTTAAGAACCGTTCTTAGAAATCCTTTATATCTAATAAGTAACTAATATTTGAAATTTCATATTTCTAGGCCCTTCAGTAAAATAAATCGCATTTTTAGAACGTTTTTTGCTCCTGCACCCCCTTTGGGGTAGTGGCACCGACCTAAAATATAGCCTATCTTAGAGCAAGGGTTGTCACCATCATTTTGACATCATTATTTTTTAAATCGGTTTGGTATTTCCAGAGACTGTGTAGAAACCACCATTTAGATCGTTTTTTAGAACGCTTTTTGTGGATTTTCCCCCTTTTAAATTTGTTTAGAAAATGTTCTTAGACATAATTTATCTCTTATAAGTAACTAATATTCAAAATTTCATATTTCTAGGCCCTTCATTAACACAAAAATTGCATTTTTAGAACGTTTTTTACGCCTACATCTCCTTTGTGTTAGTGGCACCGACATAAAATATAGACTATGTTCTAAGTTGGACTAACAAAATCATTTTGATTTCATTACTTTTGAAATCGGTTCGGTAGCGCCAGAGATTACCACTAACAAACACACAATTTTTACTTCTTTATAATATTAGTACAGATAATAAAAAAAAACGAAAATTTATTTTTATAATGGTTATCAAATTGACAGAATAACTGCCAGAATATTGACGAAAGTTTTTTAAAATCTTAATCGTTGGACTTTTTATAGAAAAACTGTAAAGAGACCGAAATAACTTATACAATAAAATATTTAATCGTTTTCAAATGAAAAAAATATATATAAGTCTCTAACTGAAACAGATATAGGGAATTTTTTGAGCAGTGTAGGATAAAACACTGAAATGGAAAATAATGATGATTATAATAAATGTTCTCATATTAATATCAGTTCTAAAAATCAATTGATATCTCTTTGTTATTTTTAAATGAAATTCCAAAAACGAGAATTGTTACTAAAAATGTGTGTTGCATTTTTGAAATGCTGTAGTATTTGAACGAAAATAAAGTGCTATAAAAAGTTCCTTATACATTCTTTTTTTATATACTATCTTCTCAATTCAACATAAAGAATTTTTTGTTCGTTACAGTTTAAGAACATTTTTCAGCTACAACAGAATTATTCAAAATGTGAATTCATTGTATCGTACGCATTACATGATAAAACTCTCAGATACAAGAAATTTGTCTAAAACGAAAAATGTACACGTGTTATGGTACCAGTGTAGTAATTTTTATAAAATGAATTATTTTCTTTTGAGAGCTGGTGACATTTGTATTTCCTTTTCTTCTAAAAGCTGTCTATCTAAAGCATTATTGAATCCCAAAACTGTATTTTTAGGGAAGGAATTGCTGTTAAGTGAAAAAAAAAAAAAAAAAAAAAAAAAAAAAAAAAAAAAAAAAAACGATAATTAATGAAGCAACTTAGATTTTGTTTTGTTTGATTTTTGTTTTTGTTTTTTCCAATTTGTATTTTTGTAAAATATTTCCATTTTTTTTTGTTGTTGTTATTGCGATTTACCATTTTATACATTTTGAAATTGGGATATATATACGTATATGTGTTTATTTGAGGTTCTAAGGTTTCATTTATGTGTTAAGGCCGTCTATTTGTGGTCTTTTTTATTTGGCTATAAGTACAATGTTAATATTCCCTCTATAAAAAAACCACTACTTCTTTTCTCACTCCGTAAAAGACCACTTTTCAATCGAATGGTGTGATTTTTTTCCTTTTGCATTTTACATTTTCTACAACGCGGGATAACCCACAATTGGCATAGGCTTCAAGATCCCGTGTTGCAAGTTTATTCAAAAAAAAAATTACAATGTTATTTAACAATAGTTTTAACAATAAGAATTAAAGGTAATAGTAAAAATATTAATAATAGTAATTATAAATATAATAATAAAAGTAATAATAGAACAGATGAGCTGAGCGCTTTACAGACGAAAATGTGTATTATTTTCAACACGAATATGATTGATTAATTACGAATAGCAGCATATGAATAAGATGTTCTTAAGTTCTACATATTCTCAGGTGCATTAGTTTAATAGTTATTATCATGAGTTCAAGTGTTTTGTTGTGAGATAACTTTTAGGTTATGGATAACTTGAGTGTATGGCTGTTCTATGTACAAGAGTTTTCTAAATTTTATATTGTCGATTTAGTAAGGCACTGTTTGGCCTGAAGTAGAATCCGATATCAGCAAACTCGATGTTGTCGATATTCCGGGATGACAGCATACCGATAAATATCCGTATTTGTTTTCTCAAATGGCAATTATTAAAATACCATATCGCCTTTCTTTTTCTAAGCAGCAGTTAATATACATGCTGTATCTGCTTATTTAGTGAATATAATATCAAAGAGCGGTGCAGTGTTTATAAAATGAGAGTTTTACGAGTGCATGTCAAATAGTATCTCCGGAATGAGAGATTTTCTCACCTGAGGAAAATAAATGTCCATTTTCAGGTTTCCGTACGTAAGTAAAAACGGAACCAGTATAAGATCACTCCTGTGTCTGTCTGTCCATCTGTCAGATATTTTATTCGCAAAATAGATAACGTGGAAAGTTGAAACTGGGGGAAGTAATAAAGACTGTTGACCCACATATTTACAGATTATTAAACATTCACAGATGTATTTAGGAAAAATGTAGAGGGGCTAAATAGGTTACTTTATAAAAATATTTTTTTCGTATATCGTGTGGGGTATCGTGTAAAAGCTTTCGTAACGCTGCACACAAAAATATATTTCTTTTAATTTTAAGCAATATAGTTTCAGGTGTATCGACGAAAATGTAGTGCAAAAATATGTCCCCCCTTCCCATCTTTCAGAATCTACTGAAACTAAAATTATGAAAAAAATTAGGAGTAGTAGATGTTAATTTAAAACTTGCGGGAAAATTATAGCGATTATCCTGGATCTCATAGTTTTTGAGAAAAGCGCATTTTCCCGTTACACACAAATTTCGATTTGCAGGCATTCAGCAAAGGTGTTGAGGAGCGCTTGAGGTACCTTTCGAAGATGATGTATAAAAGCATTGTTCATAATGATTTTTGATAAAAATTGTCTGTAAGTAGTTGAGATATTAACCCTTAAAAACACAGACGATTTGGACGTACATAATGACAGGGGTAGGGTACTCTATTTACCACCAGCTTTTAAAGTCTAGATAACAGCTTTTAATGGTATATTTGTGTAATGAATGCCAAGTATCAGTTTAAAAGCAATACACGTCAAATTGTTATAAACAGAGTAATTTAATTAGAATTAATTACATAAATACTATGAGATTTGCGACTAGTTTGCATCGAGTGGATGTCTCAATATGCCTCCCGTGTCTTTAAATGTTAATTAAGAACCTATCTGGATAAACCCGCTACGGATCAAGGCGGCGTTGCAACTTTGCGACCTCCTTTTGAAGCTTTCTTTGCACAAGGCCAAATTTAAACTTTGAACAAGGATTTTGTTTCAGCTACACTGTAAAAGTAAAAGATTATTACTACGCTGAATTTAGTTTTATGAAATACTAAATGAAGTTTAACCTCTTGCGCTCTATGACGTAGGCAGCAGCGTGCATCGTGATATAGGGCGTATTTTTAAATTAGACATTCCGAATTCTCATCAGAAAGTCTTATCACTTAATTTTGCTTTACCAGATGATTGATTCCCCCCACCCCCCCCCCATACATAATGCAAAATAAAATTACTAATTAAATTTTTGTGGTGTGAATTCCGAATTAAAAAAAAAAGTTCCGAGATGCGCCAACACTGGTGGCTAGTGACATACATCCGCTAACAGCGCCAGATATTAAGTATGATCTACTTTTATTGTTAGTACCAAATTAAGTTCATAATAAACAGGTTAGGATAAGATTAAAAAATAGTTGTACACTCTAGCAATATTTGATATCAATTTAGGCTTCATATTTCTTTGAACTTTTATGGTTTACCTGTTCGTACTTTTCTAGCACACACCGCTATGCGCAACCCTATGTTGTATGTTTTTTTACAGAGACTTGTTATTATTATTTTAGCAACGATTTTTTTTAATAATGCAGTAATAATTCATATATTTATTGTACGGAACCCTCTAAGCGCGAGTAATACTCGCAGTT
The DNA here is from genome assembly GCA_963932465.1 of Maratus speciosus. Lineage (NCBI taxonomy): Eukaryota > Metazoa > Arthropoda > Arachnida > Araneae > Salticidae > Maratus > Maratus speciosus. Next base: position 378,993,042 of record OZ010795.1, read on the forward strand.
GACTGTTTATTATTTTTAATCACAGGACTTCCCCCTGTTAGTATTTTTATTATTTTGCCTAAGACTATTTCCAAAATTAAAAGTAATAATAAAAAAAGAAAACTTCTGATTTTATAAACAGTACTCCATTATTTCATGATATATACACTAAATGAGCAGATAAATAATATGTTCTAAAGGCTGGTTAGAAAATCGTTTATTGCATAAAAATTTCACACAAAACATTTTGCATTTTGTACATGAGGCAACAATGTTTCTTTTCTTAGTTTCAGAAAGTTCAGACATAATTTTAATAATAATCTTGATTTCGTTTCGGGATTCCTGAATCGTTATATTTCGGCAATCGGAAAACTTAATGGGGCATGCTAAAAACTAAATTTCGAAGTCACGTTTCCATTATAACATGTAAACTAAAAATTGAAAGTATCAACTACATATTATGGATTTTCTAATGAAATTTGTAATCCACATAAACTAATTAATCCTGCGCCATTTTCTTTTAAATCAAATTTAGCCTCGATTCCGCACAATTTTCTAAATGCTTGCATTAACATTAACACACCTTCGGAACATTTTGTAAATATATTTCATGATTTTTTATTAAATTATTGAAATGGATACACTATAGTCTGGGGTAAAGGCGACGTGACTATTTAAATGAAATTTTAAATTACATGGCGTTTCGCATTGATATATTCGAAAGTCGGATAAAAATAAACATGCTAACAAACATTCAGGAATATTTAAGAGTAACTGGGTTGTAGTAATTGTACAAACATTTTTATTTAGCAACTTTTAGTGTCCGAGTAATTAACACATTTTTTCGTACTGTGCTTTAACGTACGGAATTTGAGTGAAGAATATAATATATAATGCAGTTTCGGGCCGGTTCATTTGAAAGAAAATATTTTTTGACTGTGATACTAACATAGTTTACAATATTTATGTTTAATAATAATTAACATTCATTTACATCCATCTCAAAATTAAGATCAATTAAATATTCCATTAGAATGTAGCAACTGATTACAATACACACTGAAAAATCTATAAAGAATGATAGGTTTTTATAAATATGCTTAGTTATATTTAGAAAATTGCATGAAAGATCCTCCAAATGAAATAATCAAGTTAGATCAAGCATTTATGTCGCTTATCTATTATCTCGCACATTCACGCTTTTAAATTTAATTATTTATCAAGAATTGCTAGTTTGCCTTTAGCTAGAAATCTGGATATGTACAGGAGATATGGCTGGGCAACATGTGGTGTGTGCTAAATGAGCATACAATTTAGATGAGTGAATGTGTTTATAAAATGCATTAAATGATTAGCACGTTTAGAAACTCAGCTTCCAGTAATGCTATTTCAGCGCCAGTCATGCAAGAGTGCTTGCTCTAGGCGTTATGACATCTACATTGCAAGAGCGATATTATACGTTATCTTATATTAAACCTGAAACAATTATTCTCGGTAATTTGAAGTTATGTCTTTAACCTTTTGTGGCTGTATTAAGCTTAAAATACTGATAAATATTAAATTTATAAATTAATATATCCTATTTTTGTTTGAAAAATATAAAAATAAATTTCAAGTTGATAATTAAGAAATCATTAAAGTTCATTTTTATCCTTAGAATTATTCCATACGAATAATACTTCTGGCAGGTAAAAAAGTCAAATGATATGTATAAAATTTAATATTTCAAGTTATATGAAGAAATATTTAACCCTTCGTATGACCGCATTGCATATAAGAAACATTCTCTAACAGTTAATGTTATTTACACAGTGATCATCAAATGGCGATTTTATTGATTATTGCTATTCTGTTTGGTCTAGGAATTAATTCGTGCGGTTTTACAAGAGATGATGTAACTAGCGTATTGCCCCTTAGTTTCTTTTGTTCAAACATGCATTTAAAACTAATGTTATTGCGCATCCAGTTTAGCATATCTCATTTGGTTTAAGCGTAAACAACAACAATTTTTATCCAACTGAAAATGTCAAATTTTGTGCTTCATAAAGTGTTTTTGCGGGGGGTTCTTCTTCATTACTTTAACATGAAGAAAAGTGCTACCGAAAGTCATCGTATTTTGGTGGAAGTTTATTGTGACCATGCTCTAGCTGAACGAACTTGTCAGAAGTGGTTTTGCGCGGTTTAAAAGTGCTGATTACGGCTTGGAAGACCAAGCACGACCTAGACAGCCAAAAATATTTGAAGATGAAGAATTGACAGCATTGCTCGATCTGGATTTGTGTCAAACGCAGGAAGAACTTGCAAACTCATTAGAGGTTGATCAAACAAAAGTTTCCAAACCCCTCAAAGCAATGGGAATGATTCAAAAGATGTCACATTGGGTTCCATATGAATTGAAAGAAAGAGACGTTGGTACAAAACTGGTCAAAATATATTTGGAGAATGTCGGATGGGAAGTGTTACCCCACCCGCAGTATTCAACAGACATTGCTCCTTCAGACTACTACTTGTTTGATTGCATGAATAACGATTTGATTGGACAGCGGTTCACTTCTTCAGAAATTATAGAAAAATGGATCTCTGATTTGATCGCTTCAAAATGTGAGAACTTATTTCGACACGGAATTCGTAAATTACCTGAAAGATGGGAAAAAGTAGTAGGTAGTGATAGACAATATTTTTGTTAACGTATTTATTTATTTTGCTTTTGAAATAAAGCTTTAATTTTTTATTAAAAACCGCACGAATTAATTCCTAGACAAAATATAACAGTGCTATTAACATAATTATTTCACATAATCCTCGTATAAGCCGATACAAATTTACTTTATCTCTTGATCTGTTGCATGTAATTATTTCTGAATTAAACATTGAATTAATGGAGTTAAAAAAGGCTGGAGACGTCTACAAGTATTTTGCTTACAAATGTAAACTCGAATTCTTTATTTATATAAACTTTTTGCAGTTAAAAAATTACAATATTTATAAAAAATATTCAAGATTTTGTTTGTTGTAGATGTGCATAATGCGTAATTAATACACCTGTATTGAAGTTTTGAAAATATTGATTGAGCAAGATATACATTTTTTTCTAATGTGTATTTAATTTATATTTATTTTTGTAGAGCATTTGTATTTGGCTACAAAATCAAATTGCATTAAGTCAAAGAAAATGTTATAAACTCTGGGGTGACAGATAACAGCAACCAACAATGTATTGCGTTTAGCAAGAATTATTCTGCCACATAAGAGTTACAGATTATACTTTGATAATTACTTTACGTCATGTCCTTTGATTGTATATTTGAAGGAGGATATTCAAAGCTAACAATAATTAAGTAACGATATATCTACCTAATGTCAAAGATATAATAAAAAGAACGTGAATCTCGTGAATACTGTGCAAAATTTGAAGAGGTGTATCATTCAACAAATCATGCAAAGGCAGCAAAACCATTCATTTATTACTTGACTTTGGTAGCGAAGAAAGTAAATTACATAGAGAAGTTATGATGGTATGAGAAATATAATAAAGGTACATCGATATTGACCTACCTTTTGTTGTATCTGTAAATAATAGACACATAGAGAGTAGATTTCATAAACAGAAGACAAGAATAGACACATAAGAAGACAAGATATAATACTGCGAAGCAAAATATGGTCTATCTACATATTCTACAACGTTTTTTATTTAATTATTCTAATCCTTGTTATTATACAAAAGCGTGCACGAACACAAATAAAAAACTAAAAATATGCTGATTTTTTCTGACTTTATACATAAAGCTAATAAATTCCTGAGTAAAACAAACACCAAGTCAAAAGGTAGCAGATAAGAAAAACAGCTGTAGATGAAGGCATTCAAGATAAAAGGTGTATACACTGTTAAAAATTTCGTGAAAAAATTCCTCTGCTTTTAAAGACTATCTACTTTCTGACAAATGAGAACGCTCCAGAAACGCTTATGAAGCGCTCTCATTGGTCAGAAAATAGATAGTCTTTAAAAACAGAGGTAATGTTTCACGATATTTTTAACAATGTAGGGCACACTGAGCATATTCCACAGAAACAATTGAGTCTAGTCTACATCAAATTGGGCAAAAAATAGAATAACTTGCAATATCCAATATATAAAGGATATATACAAACTGTTTGTCAGAAACGTGGTGTGGGACTTTGCTTTAACAGAAAAAAAAATCAGCATTTTTCATGTAAATTAAAATTCTAAATATCTTGAATTTTTGTGGCATTTTCAAGATGTTGCACAAGTGCAAAAAACACATGTTTAAAATTTTAATTTTATGCTCTAAATTTTCAAATAATTTTTAACATGCTTAGAAGTATGTATTTTAACATCTGAGTAAGTACTTTAAATTCCGAGTTATTGAGTTTCGAAGGGTTATTGACCAGAATCACAAAAAAAAAAAAAAAAAAAAAAAAAAACATACGTCTTGTACTTAATAACATATAATCAATATAGTCTCTTAAAAATCGCTTAATGCTTCCATATTTAAAACTATTGCGATTTAAAATCTATTACAATTTACATAATACAAGACACAGCTTACAAGATATACAATAAAAGAATAATGAATATTTCTTATAACCCATTCTTATTACAATGTAATTTTATAAAATGATGTAGCAGTAATTTGTAAATGAAAATAACAGTACTAGAGTTTATAATATACATTTTTGTAAACTTATTTAACCGGAGATTCTGGCATAAAAAAAATCTAAACGGGATACCTTGATCAGGATATATCGCACATAATGGCGTTTTTTACTATATTGTACACTACACTATTCACGAATTAAAATTCATAAACAAAAAAAGAAAATATATAAGTAAAACGTTTTTGCTATTTCTATTCATGTGTAATAATAAAAAATACATTGTTTATACGTCGCCAATAAGCAGACTTATGAATGCAATGGCTAAAATGTCAACAATCGATTATGTATATTAATAAACTTTTTTTTCTTTAAAGTACACATTTCTATTTTTTAATATCTGTGCAAATTTATGGACATTAGATAAAGTTGATACTAACTTAAGAAACAATTAATGGCAACGAAAATTCATATTTTATCAGAAAATCTTTTGGAAGTAATAGTTAAACACATCAATCCTTCAAACTAAGCTTCAATGTTTAGTCACTTATTTAGACCTTAAAGTACAAACTTTATAGATCATTTCAACACACATGTTTATTGAAAAAATATGTTTGTATTCATACATTTTTTATTACATTTAAAAATAATTTAAAGAATAAACTTTTAAAATTATGATAACTCAAATTAATTCAAATATACATTATTAGAAAGGTCCAATAGTTTTAAAAAATGTGTTTCGATACCAATTTATAACTCAGTTATATACTTCACAATTTCTAATTAAATTTTTCGTAAATGATTAAAAAAAAAAAAATCTTAAAACCAATATCTGAAATCCATTTTCCAATAATAGCTTGATAAACGAATAAAACATCATCAAAGTTTCGTATGAATATTGGTTCAGCTATATGTTCATTGTTTTTATGTGTTTAAATAACATATAAATTTATGAAGAAGATTTATAGAAGTGTAACTTTTTAACAATTTCGAAGTTCAAAATTATATATATATCTATATAATGTTACACAGAAAAACTTTATATACGTATATTTTATATTATATCATTAGTTTAGTCACATTTATAAGTGTATGCTAAATTATATATATATATATATATATATAACCATTAAATAAATTCTACCGACCACCAACAAAAATTGTGATATTATGAATGAAATGACAAAAATACAGTTTCCTCCAACACACTTAACATGGATACCAAAAACATAGAATATACCAGCTGTTATGTATAAAATATAGTCCATTGTGCAATATTACGAGAATTAATATGGAAAAAAAAGAAAAAAATGGATGCCGATAAAAATAATTGAAAAGCTTACATATTAAATTAATTTATCAAGAGTACAGAATTCAATTATATAAGCAAAATAGTCGTTTTCTGTGAGAAAAAAGCTAAAAGCTGAATTATTTCCCCCTGAAATCAAACGGCAAATATGACCAAAAGAAGAGATTCAAGATGAAAACAGAATAATATTAAATGCCATGAAATGGAAAAATCAGTACAACCTTTTAAGTATTTAATTTATAGCAATGAAATATTGTAATATTACACAGCATACCTAATATAATCCCAGTTTTATTTAATCCAAATACACTCCTGCACATGGTATCCAAAAGCACGATAACTTTAAGGTTATTTTTACAGTTAAATTAACACAGATGTTAAAACCTAATGGTTGCAGTTAATCCATTTTGAATTACCTTGATAAATTCAATTAATATGATATAAATAGAAAATAATTACAATATTAGTATTTAAAATACCTATTAACACTTTTAAATTTCTTAACTAAAGTAAAAAATCGCAAAACTATTAATTTACAATATCGCGAATAACCATCATTAGTACCACCTAGTGTTGAAAATTGAAAATATTACAATAATAGAAGCTAAAGACAAAATTCAAATTAAATTTTGATGCTGCCATCTATTATGATAAATTTAAACTATTATGATCTAATGCCATAAGAGTAACCGTATTGAAGCTAATGCTTTCAAATTTTACCATCTGCTTTACCCCACATATCCTAATAAATAAATAATACCTTATTATATATCATTATTCTCAAAAATATTATATATATATATATATATACTAACAAAAGCCATGCTTTGTTTGGATTCGCGAAGCATTATGTGATAACATAAATATTTGAAAGGAACAATAATTTTATATTATTTTTGCACTTTTATTAAGCAAAAACGTTTTGGCGCATTTTAATTTTAGAAATGTAAATTCAGCCAATTAACTAAGAAATTCCTCGGAATTTTTTATTTACGATATAAGACTCATATAAATAGAATAAATATTTTCGAATCAAAATTTTACAAAATATTTTTAAATTATCAACTACAATTTCTTTTAAAGATGTTTTTATATCTTCTAATAGCCTCTGGTGTTTCCTGAAATGGTTTGAAATAGGTATGTTTCCAAGCTTTGTAATCAACATAAAATAATCTTTGATAGCAATTTTAGAATAATATATTCGAGGAGAGCATAAAAAAAGTTAGTTCTTCAAAATCCTATTTTCTGGAAAAACATTTGAAATCTGCTCTCGCTGATACTAAGAATTATTAACTTATTATATTATTGTTATTATTCAACCTTCGAATTGGATTAGCACGTTATATGACGAATTTAACAATTAATTTTATTTCCTTACAACTCTTTTGTTACCACTTTACAATAAAAATCAAAATATAATTATTTTAAAATGCGTAAGTATCGTCTGCGTAGATGATTTCACATAATAAGAATAAATTGTGTATTTGAATTCTTTACCTGAAAAATACTTTTATAATTGATTGTAAATAATTGAATTTTCGCAAATTTTAATTCATTAAATATATACTTTAATTTTCATAATAAAGGTATTTTAAAAATTTCATAAAAGAAATCGTGAAGCTATTAAATGTTTAAAAGGAATGAGTACCAAAATATGCACCATTTCCAACCAATCTTAATAAAGTATTCTCTTAAAATGTATATTATCCTCTTAAATAACATACACTTTTTATATAAAAATGTTTATTATTGCTTTATAGTTTGAAGTATAAATTCTTCAGTTATTTTCAATATTTAAAATATTTCGAACTTCGCAAAATGCAGATATATAGGTCCCTTTCCTTATTTAAATAATTAAAAAAAAAAGGAGAAATTTTGAGGCAACGATAATATTTTACGTACTTAATCATTTATGACTTTATTTATCTTTACTGACTCGATGAGTTTTATTTACTGCGAGAAATACGCAGCTTTCGTTATCGTTTACGAAATAAATCCGTATAATGTAAAAATGTATTCAAGAAAGTAAAAAAAAAAAAAAAAAAAAAAAAAAAATGTTTTTTGTTAAATCATTCGATAAAAAATAATATTGTCAGAATCTACAGTTCATATTTTATTTCTATCAAGTCCAAAAAATACTTATTTCCTTAATTAAATTTTAAAAACTGTTTTTGAGATATTTTAGAGGAATAAAGAAAATATATATATTTTTTTTATTTAATGGATCGTGATTCTATCTATAAATACTAAATTTATAGATCAGGAGCCTCAACGTCAGCTTTGCAAGTGATTGTGTTTTAATCTCGCTTTGCATAAAATTCAACATCCTTCAATCCGCATTTTATTATTTTATTATTATTTTTTTAATGACATGAATATTTATATAAGAATATAAATTTCTTGGAGGGTTTCAGATATTATAAGCGATAAATTAAACACAGTGTGATAATGATATTCAGAAATGACATATTTGACGAACGGCTCAGTCTGGTATTTTTTTTTTTTAGATGAAGAATTACGTTTACCCTCATTTTCTCATTAAATTTAAATAAGTAATTTCCCAATGATTGTGCGAATGGTTATAGTATAGTTCGAGCTTCGTTTTACACTGTGATTATTTTAGGATAAGCAAGAGCTTGAACAAGGATTTTATGTTATCATAATATCCAAATAGAAATATTTAATTAAACTGAATCCATTATATCGAATTTAAAAATCTAATATTTAAAAATTTTTTGATTCAGGAAAACTTTCATGGTCATAGATGTAAGATTTTATCTAATTAGATTCTGTAAAATTACATAAGAAAAATAACTTATTATCATTAAACTAAAATTATAGCATGATAAACGTGAAAAAAGTATATTTAAAGGTATATAAACACCTTTTATCCCTTAGGGTAATGTGAGACGAACGTCTATTTGCATGCTTTTTGTTTAAGACTAATTTTGTATTTAAAAAAATCTCGATATTTCGATTTTTTTTTTTTTTTTTTTTTTTCCGGGATCTACAAGTTTTATTTTTTTTTATTTTATTTTATTTTATTTTTTTTTTGCATTGTAGGACATTTAAAAACACATTATATCTGTACTCATTAAAAAAATATTGGCTTGTTCAGCCATGAAATGCATGCAAGAATAATTCTTTCGTAAAAATTATATTATCTTTAAAAATAAATTTAAAAAAAACTATGCAGGGTGTCCGGTCTGAAAGGTGTCCAATGGCTAATTCCTAAACCGTTAGTCATAGACATACAGTTCCAATTACAAAAATGTTTAAAATCAGGTAAAGAAATATTTTAAAAGCTATTTGGGTCAACAAAAACATTTCTTAAAAAATTACGAAATTTAAGTTTTTATACGACCCCCCCCCCCCGGTCCTAAAAGTTATATTTAGTAAAATTTTCCTTTTACGCTGACAAGCAATACACAAAAAGTCCCGTTTTTCTACGATTAAAATTGACGGGATAATAACTGTTTAAAGTTGGAGCTTATTTTTTACTGCAAGTTGGGGTCATTCACAAATTTAGTCGAAGTATAATTTCGTCAGATACATTAAAAAAGGGTTGAGAGTAAAATTAACATTGCAATATAAATATGAAATCTTTAATCATTCTGACATATTAATGCAAAATATACAATTTGTAATAAACATTTAAGAAGAAATGAAAAACAGAATTTTTGTTAAATAAAATGATGCTAAATCAACAACCTCAACTCTTTACAAAACGATATGTATTTTAAAATATTATTAGATTACACTAGCCTACAAAAGTTTGATTATGTCATGTTTTTTAGCTTTTGACAAATTATTCGTATGTTTCTGTATCGCTGAATCTGAAATTGGCCTTCATTTTTAACCATCACATCAGGATTTCTCGCAAATTTCAAAGTTAAGAAGTTCAGAGTTAAAACTGAATCTCCTCCCTCATCTCATCGGACCACTCAGCTATTTAGCTCTAAGAATCATAGGATAAGCAAAAATATCTAATAAATTATTGAATAAAATAAAATAAAATAAAACAAAAAAAGTTTTACATACATTTTATAGTATGAGATTTTTGCTATATTTTAACTTACACATTTACGATTTGCAAAAAAAAAAAAAAAAAAAAAAAATCTAACGTCATGGTTAAAAATGAAGGTCATTTTCAGATTCGGTCCTAAAACGTTCGTAAAAATCAATTATCAAAAGTTAAAAAGACACAACCATCTCCTCTACTTTATAGTATCCGATTTTTTTATTCTTTAAATTTGACAATTTATGATTTGCGAAATGTCCTGACATGATGGTTAAAAATTAATGTAAATTTCGGATTCAGTGCTAAAAAATAGATAAAATTAAAAAACAACAACAATCGCAGTCTTGTATTATCTAATCTAAAACTTTTTCTTAAACTTCTTGGCGGCAATCTCTCCGAATTTTTTTGTGTTATCCTGTAAAATAAGTATAAATGGTAACCACCGAAAATCATAATAATATTAGATTGTTATTGGATTTGCGCTAGTATCTAAAATGTAATCTGGATCGGATATTTAAAAGTGAGTTAAAGTTCGAGTATAAATTTTGAACTGGAAAAACATACATACGATTGTTGAAGTAACATAAAAACTTAAATATAACATAATTTTGTTTAAAAAAATCATAAAAGAAACAGTCTCAAATCCTGACAAAATAAAACATATATTATTTTAGCCAATCTGAAACTTAATAAATGTTAACTTAATCGTAACACTTGTACGATTTTTTTCAAAGCGCAGATACACATGACATAAGATCTTAGAATACTTTAACCACTTGATATGTGACCCCTCAAAGTCAAGCCGTACTCACTTGTTTTCAGAGCATAAAAGTGGCATAAGTCATGCATTTTTAAAGTTACATAAATCGCTCAATTTTAGTGTTATATGAATGGGTCTTTTTTTTTTGTCTTACTTGTCAGTGTAATAGGAAAATTTTACTAAATATAACTTATAGGACCGGGGAACCGTATAAAAATTGAAATTTTGTAATTTTTTAAGAAATGTTTTTATTGAACCAAATCGCTTTTAAAATATTTCTTTACCTGAATTAAAACGTTTTTGTAATTGGAACTATATGTCTATGACTAACGGTTTTGGAATTAGCCATTGGACACCGTTGAGACCGGACACCCTGTATAAGTGTACACCTTTTTTAACAACTTTAATTGATAAAATAAATCGTTCCTAATACGTTTTTTCAATTTTATAATTACAAGTTAATTAGTTAAAGAGTGACTGCAATTCTTACAGAGATCACTTTTCCATGTACTTTATTGGTTCAATGGGTACTTGACCCCCTTAAAAGAATGGTTAAGCAAAAGAATGTTATGCAGAAAAGGTTAAAAAGCAATGACAGTTAAAAAGAATATCTGAAATTTAATTTCAGAAAGCAACTTTTATTGCAAAATGTAGACTATTTCTTTATATTAATAATGCATAATTGTAAAAATCTTCTGGAGAATATACTTACATCCTAACTTTTAAATAAATGAATGTTCCTATAATTGAAATTGACAATACGCTCGATATGTTAAATAAATAGCAGAATTCACAGTATTCGCTGATCTGACCTCGAGGGTAGAAAAATTACATGATTGAGGAAAACGAAACGGCATGTTTCCATACTAATGGTATTTCATACTATGATGAAAAACATTTTAAATCTCTGAAATTAAATTATTTTAGCATATGCGTGTTTATGGCAGACATTTATACTAAAATTTAAATATTTGACTACTTAATTATAATTATAATTTGCATTTAAATATAAAAATTTCTGTAAAATGTCTTTATACGGTTAAAACCATTAAACACTTAAACACCATTATTGCGAAACTCGCACTGCTGATTTCACGCTTCTGCCTTTCTAGCTTAAAAAAAATTGTAGTGTTTGGCGAAAAAGGTAATAAATAAATATCATTGAACTCACTAATACAGCAATTTTTACTATATCTAGTTTCTCCTTTAAGTCATATGATGGGAGAATTATATAAAAATGATAATTAAATTGAAAAAAAGAGAAAAGAAAATGACTGAAGAATGTTACTTAAATTTTATGTCATCAAGTTTTCAGAAACATTTCTATTATATTCATTCTTTTATATTCATGAAAACAATAAATCGCCAAATAATGTATCAATTGCATCTTTCACAGAATATTATTTTTTAAGCTTTATAAACTTTCCTTTCATGTTTAAGTTAAATATTTTTATTAAATAAAGTTATCCCTCATTAAAAGGGTTTGTGTTACATTCATAAAAATAAATAAACGAATAACAGTTTTTCTCTTCTACTTTGAGAGATGTTTACATTATTTTCTAATTCATATAGCCGTTTCAATTCTTTAAAACAATGATAATGTCGCTAAAAAAATAACCTTCTCTACCAAAATAACAACAAAATACAAAAATTATTTTTGAAATCATGGTTTTACAATATATTATACACATAAACCACCGCGAGAATATTCTCAATCCAATGATACATTCCTTTATAAAAATCCACCAATTTTTGAAATTACCTGGACCAACTTTTGTGGCCCCCTGTTTTATAATGTATATGATTAGAATTAGCAAAGAGTTAAAAGTTTTAGCATCAAGTATAAAACAGTAAGAACTCAAAAAATGTATTGGGTCCATAGGCTTTACTTTTTTAAATTAACATTGAGAAGTCACACTGGAAGAAAATAAATATTGCGCTGGAGCTCAAAACATTCCTTCCGCACGTACTTTAATTCCAAAATATGCATAAAAATTAATAATTATAATATATAATAGTACCTCTTTTATCCGAAACTCTTTTAACCGAAAATCTCGGTTAACGAAAATCCATTTTTAAAAGGATTTTTTTTCTTATATTCTTATATTATTATATTCCTTGTATGCAAGAGGTCCTTTCCGAACAACGATCATATAAATATTTTCGATCCCATTTTTTAGAGTTCCTTTGAATTTAAGTTGAGCGCCCGTAAGTTGAGGAGTGAAACAAAGAAAACGAACAAAACAGCAATTCTGCAGTTTTTGAATGTTTTGCAAAATGTTTGGCATGGCTAGAGTTGTAGAAAGACTGTGATACTGGTGAACTAATAATATTAAAAAACTCCGCGATAGAGCTTCAAAGCATAGGAAATCGAAACTGCGACAAACAAAACATTTTTTTCAAACCCTTATGATATACATAAAAGGTACTTAATTTAAAAATTAAAATTAAAGTAATTTATTCTTCTTTGTATTTTGCTATTGCTTTATTTTTATTAAGCACTTGTTACTATAATACAAAATATTGCAAATATTTCTCCTTTATCTTAAAATTAAAGCATTCTTGATTATCCGAAAATTTCTATTTTTCGAAAGATGGTCCGTCTCAATTACTTCGGGTAATCTAGGTTCTACTATATTATGAAATATGACAAACAAAACATTTTTCCAAACCCTTATGATATATATAAAAGGTACTTAATTTAAAAATTAAAATTAAAGTAATTTATTCTTCTTTGTATTTAGCTATTGCTTTATTTTTATTAAGCACTTGTTACTATAATACAAAATATTGCAAATATTTCTCCTTAATCTTAAAATTAAAGCATTCTTGATTATCCGAAAATTTCGATTTTTCGAAAGATGGTCGAACTCAATTACTTCGGGTAATCCAGGTTCTACTATTTTATGAAATATGAATTTAAATTTCAAAGTAATTATATTTTTTAACCTATCCAAAATGATTAGCATTAATTAGGAGAATAAGTTATTTTGAAATTTAATTTTGTAAATCGTGTATAAAGGTTTAATTAAATATTTTCAAACTCATTTTAAAATGAAATATAGACTCAAATATATGTATACTTAAAACTGGACAGAAAGATATTACTTTATACAGTTTTTATAAGATAGTTGATATTTGGTTTATGACATAATGTAGCATTACTGTGAATGTTTGCACATAACAAGATAATAATATTTATGTTTCTGATATGTGAATGTCATAAAATATTTAATTTGTTTCATGAAAAATAAAAACAGGTGAATAAAAATAAAAATAATGACGTCATTTTGTTTTTTATCAACTGGTGATTAACACTTAACTTATATATCTCAAACTACGGAATTCAATTTATCTATACACTCTGTTATTTCCAAAAGAAATTACATCTATAGAAATGCATAGGATCTTTTTGTAATTATAATCTTCTTTAAAACAATGTTTCGAATTTAATAAAAGGTTTTTTTGATAAATTTTCAAATTTTTATCACAACCATAGAGTTTTAGTATCATACGCCAAACTGTATAATTTGATTCTTAAAACTTTAGTAACAATTTTATTTAATCAGTACATGATTTGCAACAACTTTTAATTAATCTAGTAAATGGGATTTGCTAAGCGGTAAATTCTTGAGTGGTTTATTTTCATAGAAATTATTTTTTATTGTACGTACAACGTTAAAAATTATGTTAAAAATATTTAAAAATAATATATATACATATTTTTTTAAATGACATTTTAACGCATTTTAAATGTACAGTTTCTAAAAAGTTATTAAATACTTTAAATCTTTAAAAGTAGTAATAATAATAATGATATTAAAAAATGTTTAGAAGTAATAATAATGCTATTAAATTATTTACTTTACAGGAATAAATAATGCATATGAAAAGCTTTTGTCTTGAAAAAAATTCAGCTACAAGATTAATTCTAGATCACGAACATGAGTAGGTCTTTTGAATTTATTACGATAGAGCAAAATTTTCGAATAATGCATTCGAGAAAATTAATTTTCTCCTAACGAAAGAGTATCTCCTCAAACAAATTTTTTTAAAATTTTAAATGTTTAATAAAGCATTATCTATGTGTTTTATACGTAGTTCCATAGGGGAAATTATAATATCTAAATACAAAATACGTTTCTTTCGTCATTTGCAATTAGATTTTAAGTTTGTCAAGTTTAATAATTTTCTTTTTAACCGAAAGATATTTATTTCAAGAAGATCTCGTTCTGATTAACTTTATTTTTTTAATTATATATATTTCCTTATTTTTAATATTTTTAATGAAATTTCTCCAAAATGGTGACAATTGAATTAATTCCATTGTTGCAGAAAAATGAAAAATAAAATGTTTGGGCATATATAATGGCCGAGGCGACATACTCTATGTACTATCGGCTTTCAAAACCTATATAACAATTTTTAATTATATTTTTTGTAATGCAATGCCAAGTAGCAGTATAAAAGCAATAAACATCAAATTGTTAAAAATAGACTAGATTAATTAGAATTAATCGCATAATTACTATGGGATTCGCGACTAGTTTGCATTGATTCGATCTCCAATACGCCTCCCGTCTCTTTAAAAGATAATTAAAAACCTATCTTGAAGAACACGGCACAGACAAAGACGACGGTGCAATTTTGCGACCTCTATTGGAAGATCTCTTAGCACAATAAACTTTGAACAAAGGTTTTGCTTAAGCTACACTGTCTGGTATCTTCGCAAATGTGCGTCAGTCCCTATACCGTATGTGTGAAGCGTGTATTCTAGCTGGCGGAAAATCTTTTGAACAATTTCTTTGAACCAGTATATTAACTACATTCCTGTTAATTAAGTGTTTATTGAAGTATCTACTCTCATTCCTGTGTTAATTCTTAGAGTACGATAGTGGAAATCTACCTTTGAATTCTCACCCCTTGCGTTCCGACCATACATTCTACAACTAAATTTGCTCGTATAGCTACGACCTATCACCCTGTAAAATTTTGCTTTATTTTTCAGATACACCCTGTACATAAAAAAATGTAAAATTGTATTGATATGTAAGAGTTTTATGATAAAAAATGACAGTTTTCTCTTAAATATGACGTCATTTTCATTTAAATAGCAATGCTTTTATTCCTTCAAAAATCAAGGTCATTATAAAACATGGTGGAACGCATTCAGTAACAGAAAATTATATTTTAAATACGCAAATTCGTGAAATTGAAACTTTCTCGATTTTCATTGGATTCATTCCCACTTTCATTGGATTTTTCAAGAACTCTCACTACATTAAAATTAAAGCCTTTATTGGTTATTTTATCTTGAATACATACCTAGTATACATGTCACGGATTACAGGTCTTTGTTTTGAAATAAATTATGCATTAAATGAATCAAGCTTTACTTTACAGTAATGTGAAAATTTAAATGAATAAAAATTTTATTCTTACAATAAATGTACTTTGTAATAGTAATTTTCCTTGGAATTACATTTGCCAGTGTAATGCTGATTTAGCGTAAGATGATCGAATATAATTAATTTTATCCAATAATTATACAGGTAATACCTAGTATCTCAACCACATAACTATCTAATTATAGAATAGTATGTTTCTGTATGCCGCAATTTTCAAGAACATATACACAGACAAATGAACAAACACATACACATAAATACAAAAATCTTTTCGGATTGTCACAGTAAGCTGAACTGAAGTTTTGGAAATTATGCTAAAGACTAAAAGTAACATATTCAAATTAAATATTTTAAGCTAAGATGGAACCAAAAGCTATCTCTCTTATTTTTCTCACCTTCTACCGGTGTAGCTTGTTAATACACTTCCGTAGTGCTATCCGAAAGAACACGCATGTAATTACTCGAACCCACTTGCCTAACATAGAAAAATTTCCCACGACTCCGATTAATTTACACGAATCAAAGAATCACATCATGGTCCTCACTTCTTGGCAGTCTGCGTGTCCCTGTTTATGGAAGTTATCTAAAACGGCATGAAAACAATTGGCGCTATGAATAACAGGCCTCGACTAGACTGGCCTAAAGACGTTTGCTAAATAAAACAATCGATATCTAGGGAAAATCTTTTACACGAACATGAAGATGAATTCTATACTGTAATATCTTACTGTTGACTTAAGTAAGAAAACAAGTTGTACAAAAGGTTGATCTTGACGGCGGACATGTAGTACTTAAAAGCAGGTAGTGTAGACTACAGCGTCTAGAATTCATAGTGTGAAAATATGCTATCCAAACAATGCTAAAAATTTGTATCCCTGAAATGTGCGACGATACTTCTGAAATCCAAAGAGTCGATCGCAGCGACATTTGCGGGATTTTCATATTACATTCTATAGACTAGTAATATCTAGCAGTTTTAGAAAATATCCTTCAGTTGTCGCAGCGATCTGTACATTTCAGCAGCATCATTGCACATTTCAGGGATAAAATATTTTAGCGCTTTTTTAAGTATTACAGGGATAGTCGATTTCCACACTATATATTCTAGTCGCTATATTGTAGACTATCCGATTGATAAAATGTGAGAGATTCATATCGTAGAATATGGTAGTGCCTCAAACATAGTAGCAAGGTTTGTTATAAAACTGTCAAAAATATCAAAGATGCAAACTATAAGTGTTTAAGTACCAACAACGAGCTATACTGAAGAAGGCGTTGCGGATCTCTATAAAGAAGTAACTTTAAGGAATCAGATGGGGAATTGCTACATTAAATTAATAGTGGGAGACTGAAATGGTACAAATGGCGAAGAAAGAAAATTCTTGGCTGAATTAAAATTAGATACGGGATGTGATACGAAAGGGGAAGCACAATTATTTATTTTTAAGAATATAAAAAGATGTATATAATGAATTCAATTGTCAAGAAAAATCCACAAAAAAACGAACACAGAGAAATGAATCTATAATCGAAAGAGACTGTGTCATGACAAATAAAAGAATGTTATTTGGGGTCAAATTGAAAACTGTTTTGAGTAGCCTGGTAAATTGCGGAAAAGGAAAAAGACGTTTTCTTAGTGAACAAGAAACTTACAAGCTATCTGCATAAAATGGAAAATTAGGTAGTAGGTGAAACACAAGTCAAGGTGAAAAGAAATAACAGAAGAGAAAAGGAGGTTTATGAAGAGGAGCAGATACTTAAAGAAAATAATATTCCAATCAAGTGCTGATTATGCAGAATTATCTAAAATCTGGGACGTTCATTACAGAAGATTTTTGGAAATTTTACTATGATTGTATAAATAAAAATGTTAAAGATAACAAAAATTTAAATTAACTTTTCGCAAACTGTATGTTGGTAGATAACGTGTTTTTGCACTGAAGATGATACATGGAACAATCCGCAAAATCAACAGTGAAATCAAAAGTGCTGACCAAAGATTATATAAACGATATCTATTAATGTGAATATAAAAGAGTAAACAACCATCCTGCTTAGAAAAAAAAATCATAAAAGAAACACAAAAGATAATTTTAGTGATAACAGATGACGTTTTACAAACCGTCAGTAATGTGTAAATACCCTCTATCCCTTCTTATCGCATTTGACCGAATCAAAGTTGAACGAAAATATTTCGAAAAAATGCTTGCCATAATATTTTTGAAATGTCTACAAAAGTTTATATGCATTCCAAGATTGAAATACTTCTGCGATTATGATATTTTACAAGAAAGGAATCAAAGCTACTATTAAAACTAACGTCTTATAATCTTACTTCCACCGAATTTTTATCGACAAGACCTGAAAAAGCTCTAGACCCAATCCAATCTACAGAACAGGTAAAATTCCAAAATTTTATTTAGCTTAATGGATCAACTTCAAACAGTAAATCATGAAAAATCATAAGGAATATATATAGTTTATTTCTTTACCTCACTTTCGGTAATTATAAAAAAGCATTAAATTCTGCCTTCACATCAGCAGTAGTGAAAACTCTAAGGGGATATCGGTATATACAAGCCGACATCAATATTTTAATGTAGAGAGAAACATTAACTATCCTGTTAGACATAGAAAAGGCAATGATCAACCTTTGAAGAACAGTTAGACAAGGATACCTTATTTTGCCTAATATTTTTACTGCGGTCATAGGAAAAAGAATCCTGATTCAAAAATCCAAGGGATTAGAAAAAGTAGCGACGCCTAAAATAGCTTTAGTTGTGACGAAATTCCGTTTTTCATAATCACAAATGAAATTTATAAAATAATAGGAAGTTGGATAAATATACTTGAGCAGAACAGTGTTATTATGTGGAATAACACTGTTTGAAAATGTTTGAAATTAAAAGTATTTAGGTAATGTATTTTGCCTGTAACATAGAGCACAAGCACACCCTAATAAACAGGAATGTTTGAAGATTACAAACAACATACCGATGTATTGAAATATGTATGATAGGCATAAATCAAAATAGTAGAAAAATAATTTCTAGGATAAGAGGGATGCTTTTGACCTGGTCGAAGAATTAAATGGTTAAAGCCGACATCTGATAGGAACATGGCAATGACACAAGATAATAGTGGGAGTACAAATACTCTATACAAATACACCCAAAAATGTGAAATGACCAAGAATTTACGATAAAGCGACGAAATCAGAAAAGTGACTGTAGTGAATTGGGTGATCAAACAACTTGAGAGGAGACAATGGAAAAATCGAAGGGATACTTGTATTCGTAAGTGGATTGATAACTGTTGCAGACTATGATATACATATATGCATACTTCATTGCAATTAATAATATTATACATTATACCTTTCCGTACAATAGATGAATAATTTTCACAGTTAGTATATAAATTGTATTGATATGTTTTTATTATGTAACAATGTAAATAAAGATATGTTTTTTAAGACGTAGCATATAATCGCTAAACATTGCTTCCAGTTAATTTACGCAAATGGTCTTTAGCCTTCCCTGTAAGTTAAGGGTGTATTCGAAAAAATATTTTTCCACCCTCAACAGATCGAAATTTTCTGAGACATTTTCAGACTCATTTTTAAAAGTAAAAACATGAAACTTGCTGGTGTGATTTCTGAAGACATGTTTAACATGCCGTGTGATTTCATTTTCAGCTCAATTCATTAGAATTAGATTTTTAAACAATTATTTTCTCAGTATGACCATTTTTTTCATTCCCAGATCGCCCGCTACGGAAAATTCGGTTCAAAGCGCCAACTTTGACAGCGTTTTTTTACAGTATTTTCTGCATTTATCAAAAAATTGAGAAGCACGGCACATTATATAGTTTCTAAATAAGAGAATTTCCCAGTTTGATGCGTTTGAGAGCAAAAACGAATTTTAAAATGAATCAGAAAATAAGCAGTTTGGATCGGAATACACCCTTAAGCATGCATTTTATTGAAAATTATTATCACACGGATTTAAAATCACCTAAAAATTCTGTTTTATATTATCAACCGAAACTTTTATAAATTATGTTTCTTCATGTGTTCATGTAATTCAGAAAAAATATATGTAAAGACAATATTCAAGCATTTCCCTATATGGTAATTATGATTGCATGTTTCAATATTTATTTTGTAGTTATCGAAATCAATCAATGCTTTTCAAATTTCAAACAATTCAAATTCAGTATCTTGAGTTAATTAATAGAGATATGCTTATTTTGTAATGCATCCTATTTTAATAGCATATAAAAGGCATTCATATTTCACATAATATAGTAAAATATGTTTACATTATATTGATTTATTATATTCAAATGATGTCTAATGATGATGACATCCTTGACGACGCCCTTTGTTGAATATCATGGATAAAATTCAACATAAAATTATCGATAATTAATTTCTGTAAATAAATTAGATTCGAATTTCCAAACACTTGGGGTATAATTATTTCACAGAAGTTTAATTAAACAAATTTATGTTCCTCTGCCAGAAATGAAAGCGTTATTACATATATACATACTGCTGTAGCGAATTGATAGAGAGAATTATAGTTAAAAATTATCAATCACTGATAATAAATTTTTTGTATCTTTTGGACACCTAAACTGTAGAAGATTTCTTCGAATTTAAATATTTTGTTGTTGTTGTTGTTGTTTTTCTAAAAGTGAAATTTATTAAAAAATGATTATGGGCAGATGATTTATTGTAAAACAGTTTACAAAAATTCACTAGTAAGTGGCACTGTATATTTTGTGAAACGTGATTTGTAGAAACGAAGTATCTTCCAACAATAAATAAATGGCGAAATTCATATCAGTAAAATAAACATGTGTACAATAGGGTGGGCCGAAAAAAACTTTTTTTTTTATTTTCGATGATGGGTAGTGCGGAAAAGTGGCCACTAGTGGCACCAAGTTCACACAAAAAATTTGAAATTTTTAGGACAATTCCTATATTTGCCACTTTTGGCTTGAAGTTTTGCTAAAAGGCTGATTTTTGAACTGTTTTAGCAAAAATTTAAAAAATGTTAAATTAAAATTATTTTAATCGTATTTGCTAGAAAAGGCATATTTAATGTTCCAAATGTATAAATAAGCTCTGATAATGTATTATTTAATTACTATGTGTATTTTAAATTAGACGATTTTTATAGCCTTTTCGCGTTTAAGTGAGCAAAAGTTGCATGTATTGTTTGAATCTTTCAACGGTTTCTCTCTTTTGTCATGTTTATGTCCCTTGGTCTTCCTTATTTTTTTCGATGCTTAAAAGGTCATATATTTGGGTGATGGACAGCAGAATCCCTCAGAAACAGATCTGGACGGAGAGAAGGGGGTGAGGCAAGAACTTAAGCGAACGCAGTGACTCGTCACGATGTTGGGGGATTGAAGGAGGGAATACAAGGGGGGAGAAAATGCGATAAGGGATGCTTATTATTTTTCAGTGCTCGGTTTCCCTGTGACATTTGTTCAGTGCAAAAGTAAAACCTTTTTCTCGTGCAATACATTGCTTTTTGGATCGTTTAACGTGCCTTTAGTGTGTTTTGTGCGTTTTATTACGACGAGTTTAGAAATGGCTAGTGCGAAAGTTCCTGATCATGTAAAGACATGTGATAGCGTGAAAAATTGCCATTTTGAGCCACCATGCAAATTGAAAGGCAATTGCCAACTATTGCTGACATCATGAGCCACTACTATTGGTTGTGAAGCGATGTAGAAGAAAATCAAGATATTTATCTTCAACCAGTGGATGATATTATTAAAATGGTAGGTGAAAAAGTTTCCGAAATCTGGATAAAATCTTCCATACCAGTGGTTTCCCAACGAACAGTTAACGGAAAGATTAAAAACTATTACAATGAGCGTAGATCATTGAAGAAATCTTGTAATCATACGGGCGTTAAAGTCAAGGCGATCTGCGAAGATTTCGCACGAAATGCGGAAACCTCTCTCTTTAACATTGCAGCTTGAAGTGTAGAGGCTTAAACAATTGTAGCTGCGACATCAGACGTAAAGTTCCACATCGGGAGGTGAACTTCTTGAAGGTGCAAAGAACTGTTCGAAAAATGTTTATCGGAAATATTGACATGACATCGCGGTGCTTAAGGAGTGCCGACTGATTTAAAAACAAGCAAAACTCTTGCAAAGAAAATATCGCGGAAAATGAAGAGGGATACAATTTCAACGATTACTAGTGGTTCCGCGACAAAGCCTTCAACGAGTGTAGTTAGATCCAGATGGAAGGCAGTTATATTGTTGGAAGATTCAAGTAGTGGGAGCTTTCAAGCAAGCAGTTGGACTGAATCTGAATCAGGCCCTTCAAAGCCAAACACTCCTAAATGCATATTCCTGTCTCACACAACGTCCGCCATGTCTAAGGGAAACGGAACACTGAAAATAATAAGCATCCCTTATCGCACTTTCTCCTCTCTTGTATTTCCTCCTTCACTCCCCCAACATCGCGATGAGTCACTGCGTTCGCTTAATTTCTCGCCTCAACCCCTTCTCTCCTTCCAGATCTGTTTCTGGGGAATTCTGCTGTCCGTCACCCAAATATATGACCCTTAAAGCATCGAAAAAAAATAAGGAAGACCAAGGGACATAAACAAGACAAAAGAGAGAAACCGTTGAAAGATTCAAACAATACATGCAACTTTTGCTCACTTAACCCTAGAACTACCGGAAATTTTACTCAAGTTTTATAAAAACATTCTACACCAGAATTTTTACTTAAAACTATTTAATTTGTTTATTTAACTTATTATTGTCTGATTTATACATTTAGTTTGTTTTGAAGAAATTTCTGGTTTGAATAAATATTTTGAATGTACATGTCGGGTCCAATGGACCCGTCTGGTAGACGGAAGGTTAAACGCGAAAAGGCTATAAAAATCGTCTAATTTAAAATACACATAGCAATTAAATAATACATTATCAGAGCTTATTTATACATTTGGAACATAAAATATGCCTTTTCAAGTAAATACGATTAAAATAAGTTTAATTTAACATTTTTTAAATTTTTGCTAAAAAAATTCAAAAATCAGCCTTTTAGCAAAACTTCAAGCCAAAAGCGGCAAATATAGGAATTGTCCTAAAAATCTCAAATTTTTTGTGTGAACTTGGTGCCACTAGTGGCCACTTTTCCGCACTACCCATCATCGAAAATCAAAAAAAAGTTTTTTTCGACCCACCCTAGTGTACAACAGTAATTCAAACTAGACTTTTGCATAATGTCGCTTTTGAAAAGGAAATTAAGAATAAAACTTCCATTTCCCCCTAGTTATTAGGCAATGGCTATGAAGGATGATTAGAATAGTAAAAAAAAATAATAAATTACCCTCCTCCTTGTACAAAAGGCATGCTGTATTCAAACAAGATAACATTTTAACACAGCCGTTGTTATTAAAGTATATCATTTCAATGTCCACCTACGACATTAAACATACTTGTAATTGCAAATTAGAGAATACCACTTTCAAACTAACTTAGATTTACACAAAGCCAAGTGATGCCTGGTATTTTACCAGAGATAACAACAACAAAAATAAATTAGTATTTTTTCGATTACTGAATAACTGTCTCAAATGTTCCATGCTGTGGTCATTTAAATCATTCGTTTTTAAAATTCAGAAAGAGCAACACAAATCACGTTATAAATATAGCGCATGAACTTTAATACATCTTTGAATTCCTGTGAATTCAGCTCTCACATAATTTGAAAGTTAAGGAGATGCAATATTTTAGGCTAAACATTTAAGAATGCTGTTACAGCACTTGTTGTGAAAGGTTTCATTCCATTAAGAAATACATTTAAAATGCCACTTAATTTAAAATTAGAAGACCCGTTCCTCCGTCGTTCTCAGACACGTGATAATATCCTTAACTATACCTAAAATAAACTTACTGTCTCCCAGAGTACTTTAATTGTGACTGGATATCGTTACGTTATTACGGTTTCTCCGGAAGAATAAATTTTATTATCACACGCCGAATAAAAAGCTCCTTACCTCGAGGTCACGTTCTTCCATATATAAACATTATAGGAACCTTGGACAGATATATCCGTTCACTAAGAGGTAGGTTTCACTGCAGTAGAAGCATTAAATATAATTCTACACATACAGGGTGTATCTAAACTCTGGTGCAAAACTTTAAGGGATGATAGTACACATCAAGACAAACAATATTAAATAGGAAACTAAGGATCCCAAACGTCTTCCGAAGGAGATAGGTGCCATTAAAGTTTAGGATCCAAAATTTCAAATGTTTATAAAAGATGGAAAAATTGGCCGATTCGTTTGCGGTTTTCACTAAAACTATTCTTTATGCCAGTATTTTCTTGAAAATAAATTTTAAAGATAAAGTTCAAAAAATGCCGATAGAGGGGGCTTTAGACTTTGGAGTAACGAACAACTATTTTTACCGTTATTTTTTGTATACTAAATGCTTTCAAAATCTTAGACTTAAATTTTAAACGCAAAATCTGAATCGTTGGGAGTGTTTAAGTAGCGCAAACTGACTGTGTTTAGGAGTTGAAATTCCAATCCCCCTCCTGAAGACAGTTCAGTTACAGCGTCAAGAATACCTAGCGTGAAAATATGCTACCCAAACTGTGCTAAACAATTTTATCCCTTAAATATGCGACGATACTGCTAAAATGCCAAGTGTCGATCGCAGCGACATCTTCTGGATTTTCATATTTCTAGTATTACATTGTATAGATTAGCAATACCTTTCAGTTGTAAAAAAATATTCTGAAAATGTCGCTGCGACCTGTATATTGCAGCAGCATCGTTGCATATTTAAGGAATACAATATTTTAGCGCTTTTTTAAGTATTACAGAGATAGCCGATTTCCACACTATGCATTCTAGTCGCTATATTTCAGTTATTCCCGATCTTGGTGTACTAGACCAGGTAGAAACTACTACTCCCTGCACATAAAATAAACGATAAAGGGATGACAAAATTAAATACAAAATTTATTCATAACAGACATGAGCAATTTCTCCGCGCAAAATAAAAAGAAACAATTTGGTGTACGCACGTTGTGCAACATGAATGAAGATTAAACGAAGTGAAACGTAGAAAATGATACACGCACGATGTTCTTACGGAATCACAAAAATTGCTCGAAAAAGTGCCCACCAGCAACGATGCAGGCCTCACACCGCCGGCGGAGGGCGTTGCGAACATTAGAAAATAACCCGGACATCTCCCGGATATCGTCTGCTGCGACGGCAATCCTCGCAACCAGGTTCTCGCTGGAATCCACGGGGTGCGTAAACAAGCCTCTTCATATATCCCCAGAGGAAGAAGTTTAGGCTGGAGAGGTCAGGCGAGCGTGCCGGCCAATTTATCGGACCACCCCGTCCAATCCATTGCCCTGGATATGCTGTGTCCAATGCATTTCGCACATCCGCGCTGAAATGTGCAGGCGCTCTGTCATGTTGGAACCACATACCAGCCTTTATGTTTGCTGGAATGCTTTGCAGTAGAACTGGAAGCACCTCTTGCAGGAATACCAGATACGTACCGCCGTACAGCCGCCTTGGCAGAAGATATGGCCCGATCAAATTATCATGGATCAAATTATTATGGATAACTCGGGCCCACACATTGAAGCTGAAACGTCGTTGATATGAATGAGGACAGGTGGTTCGTATACGACCAGTTGTGTGCATTGAAAATGCCTTCCCGACTGAAACTGCACTCATCGGTGAATAGCACGTGTGCGGCATAGTCTGGTTGCGCATCCAACTGTTAGAGGAACCATTGTGAAAAATCGACACGTGGCTGACGGCCGGTTGCTTTCAAGGCTTGCACACGCTGTGCATGATAGGGTAGAAGGCCCTCGGCTCGTAACACTCGTCAAACTGTCATCGGGCTCACATTTGCGGCGGTGGATATAGCCCGCGTGCTCGTTTCCGGTTGCTCCTCGAATTCACGCAACACATACTCTTCAAGTTCCGGTGTTCTCGCACTCCTGGTACGCCCAATGTCCTGGATCCCGCTATCATTCGAACCGGTTTCTCCAAGACGCCGATGCAAGTGTTCGAAAATTTTTCGGTCCGGCAAGCGTTTCGAAGGGAACTGCTCTCCGTACAATCGCCGGGCCACCAGGGCATTCCCATCGGCAGAGATGTAAATGAAATGCATATCGGCCATTTTCTGATTAGTGTAGCTGGTCAGCCCTACAGCCGTCAAAGATGAAAACACTATGAATGCGGATAACCAGCGCTTTTATAGCACTTTCGACAACACCGCCATCTGGAGGTTTCATCCTTCTGTGCCATTTCATTGCCGGGCAACCGCGTGACACGGAGCGTTACTATGTAATCTCTACATAACTCTAAATTATTTCTTGTTATTTTGCGCGGAGAAATGGTTCATGTTATGAATAAATTTTTTATTTCATTTTGTCATCCCTTTATCGTTTATTTTACATGTACGGAGTAGTTGTTTCTGCTTGGCCTACGATACCAAGATTGGGAATAGCTGAACTGTGTTCAGGGGGGGGGGGTGGGGGTTCAAATTTCAACTCCTGAACACAGTCCAGTTTGCGCTACTTAACCACTTCCAACTATTCAAATTTTGAGTTCAAAATTTAAGTTTAAGTCTACGCTTTTGGATGCACTTAATGAGATACAAAAAATAACGGTAAAATATAGTTGTTCGTTACTCCAAAGTCTAAAGCGCCCTCTATCAGCATTTTTTTAACTTTATCTTTAAAATTTATTTTCAAGAAAATACTGACATAAAGAACAGTTTTAGTGTAAACCGCAAACGAATCGACCAATTTTTCCGTTTTTTTTATAATCATTTGAAATTTTGTACCCTAAACTTTAATGGCGCCTATCTCCTTCCGAAGATGTTTGGGACCCTTAGTTTCCGATTTATTAGTGTTTGCCTTGATGTGTACTATCACCCCTTAAAAGTTTGCCCAAGAGTTTAGATACACCCTGTATAATGCTGTTTTAAAACTTTGATTAATGCTTAATAATCTCTAGAATTATATTGATATAACTTTTTTTTTTGTATCATGTTCGAAAACATACCTTTTGTTAGTATTTTTAGAAAGTTACCCAAAGAACAACATTACAATTTAGCCCTTTTGATTATAAAAACAAAACTAACATTTTCGGGAAAATAGGCACTTTGTGAATAATACAATTGTGAAACTTTCGAATATCGTTGGAGGAATTCTGAATAGTCATAGTGAAAATAGGACAAAATTTATTTTTTCTGCCCCCCCCCCCCTTAAAAAAAACAAAAAAAATGCATATATATCAATTTGAATTTTCTTTTTTTTTCTTTCTTTCTTCATTTCTTTTTATATATATATATTTTTGTGCGTCATGATCGACTCTCAAGATCTGGGGGAAATAAGCGGATTCCCCTGTCCAATGTAAAATCACTCAAAATCGAAAATCAGGTGCTTAGGTGCACGCAAACCCGTATGCATCCATCAAGAAGCAAATTTCGAAAACTCTAAGTGCCTACCCATCGACAAGAAACAAATGCACATACACTGAGAAAAAATTTCTTTTATAAATATGGAATATGCCAATTCAATTGAAGAAATTCGCAAAATATCTATACTTTCTTTTATAATAGGAAATAATTCTACGGTGCTATATATATATATATTATATAACCGTTATATAATATTACAATTCATCACCTTTTTAAATAAAAGTTAATAAATTGAGTATCAATACATGACACAGACATTGTACATATTATTCAATGATTAACTATATATAGATATCATTATGTAGCTTTACTCATTTCATATATAATTTCTCATTCTTTTTAAACAATAATTAAAGATAGTTATTTTGTATATTTGAGATAATGTTTCTAGTTTATTGTTATAAAATATATGCAGCTTCTTTTAAGTTCTTCGAAAATATCATTGTTTCTCTTAATTTTTAAATAAATACTAGATAGTTTACATTAAACAAAGCATTTCAGTCTAAATGGCAAATCAGAATTTCGAAAGACAAACACATCATTATAAAAATAATCATTACAATAAAATATATACAATTAGAACTTCAAAGAAACAAAAAATAAACAATTTTATTTACTATCAAAGAATGCTTAGTTAATATATAACAATATTTCCTTTTGCACTAGCACTGTGTTTTCAGTTTTATTAAAGTTTGTTAAATCAATGAGTGTCGTTGATTACGGTGAATTTTTCATATAAAGGTTAATCATAGAAAGCAAATTCAAGTTTAAAATAATATGGAAAGCGCAGAAAACACGCTATCCCGTGTCAGGTTTGACAATATATCACTCGTGAAGACGGTGTTAAAATAACTAACCAACATGATGAATGGAGTTCATTAAAACATGTAAATTTTTTTCCTAATACCTTCTATTATTATTTACTAGAATGATATGCTACAACTATTTAAGTGTTTAGTTTTATTCAGAAATATGATTTCTTTTTCAAATTCTTTATATGAAGCATGTAAAATTAAGAAATATGTACTTGATTAATTAAATCACACTAGTTGTAGTTTTTCCAAACTAGATGAAAATGTCTGATGTGTGACCTGGTCTGATGTGTGATTCAGCTACACAGAATGAATCACAGATAATAGAACTCCAATAAACGTTGGATACGTAAGATTGCTCTTAAATCGTATACAATTACAGTAAATGGAGTATACCTAATAACACTTGATTAATTAAAATCACACGAGTTTTAGTTTTTCCAAACTGTATGGAGTTCCAGAATTACGCCAGAATTCGAACTTGGGAGCTTTTGGTTGAAGCTCGCAATGCTCTGACAACCGAGCTATCGCGAAAAAATATAGTGGACACACGATTCAGCCAGAAGCTTTAATTATTATGATCTGGTCTGATGTGTGATTCAACTACACAGAATAAATCACAGTTAATAGAAACTGCAATAAACGTTGCATACATAATTATGCTCATAAATAGTATACAGCTACAGTAAATGGAGTATACGTAATGACACTTGATTAATTAAATCACAAAAGTTGTATTTTTCCAAACTTTTTGAAAAAGTATCCAGCTCACGATTTGAACAATGGACTATTTAACTGAAGCTACCAAAGCTCTGTTAATTGAGCAATTCCAGAAAAATCTGGCGGACACCCATTCAGAAAGAAACTTTACGCACTAATTATTATGACCTGGTCTGATACGTGATTCAGCTACACACAATAAATCATGTGCAATAGAAAGTGCAAGAAACGTTGGATGAGTAATTATACTCATAAACTGTATAGAGCTCGAGTAAGCTCATTATACGTAATATCACTTGTTTAATTGAGTCACACGTGTTGTAAATTTTCCGCTCTGGATTAAAAAATCTCTACGCTAGGATTCGAACTCGGGACGTTTTGGCTCAAGCTGCCAATGCTCCGGCAAATGAGATTTTCCGGGCTAATCTGGCGGACACTCTGGAAGTAATATTAAGTTATGTTTTTAGAAAAAGGAAAAAAAAAATAAATGTAGTTCATGCTGTGTTATTTTGTAAATATGTATAATATCCACATTAATAATATACAAATAATATACAGCATACCAAACATATTTTACACATTTTATTCTTTTAGATGTATGAGCAATATCAAATTTTTTTTGTAAAGGTCTCATAGGCCAGTTAGTTAGTTTTACGATTCTTTCTAAACATTTTTAAATTTACATTTAAGAAAGATAAATTGTAACCTGAAAGATTTTTAAAGAGGAGTCTATTTTTAGAAGTTTCAAATATGCAAATACGAAATCACAGCTTATTACACAAAGTAGTTTTTGAATTACAATAAAAAAAACCTATCCGCATTTCAATCTGTATTGCAAAAATTAAAATTTCTATTAGAAGTTCCAAATTTTAAACATGTATATTTTTTAAATGATACCTGACCGAGTGAAATCTTGTTTGTTTTCGAAGTTCTAATTTATCGAAGAAATCAAATATAAACTGAACATAGATATAAATTGAACTTAGTATTGAGAATTTAAATTTTTGTACAATTTCTATATCTATATGACCGCTTACAAAATCTAACTGAAGCGTTAATCAACAGACATTATTAACTACCTACTGGTACCATTCATATTTATATAAGTTGATTTTTCACAGAGTTAGTAAGGGGAGAACACTTGTTTTTTCTATTACTGTAACCTTTCTGTTATTAGTATGAATTAAATGCACAGATAAGGAGTATAATTAATTATTTTCAGGTAAATAGATTATAATATATCTAAATAATTTAATTACATATTATAGAAATGGTTGAAGCATGAATTATCTTCACATTTCATCAAACATTAATTATGTTTATATTTTTTTTATTACCTACTCTCGAATAATCGAACTCTAATAATCAATATTTTCAAAAACATGCATTAGTTGAGAAACTATGAAAAAGAACACCATCCTTAGACATAAGTATAACAGAGCTAAATTTGTTATTTTTGCATTTTCATATTTTCATATTTTATATTACGAAAAACGTTTAATCATAAAGTACGTAAATAAAATATTTTACAATTGTTTTCGATAATATAAATAAAAACAACGCTGAAGATTCTCATGAGTAAATCATTTTCCCTTTTATTAGAAGAAATATACGTTTAGCGAAATATGGATTAGAATATCATTGTTAAATAAAAACAGAATAACAATTAATTTAAAATATAAAAATAATTTTACATTTGGTTTTTGTAAAAATAAATTATATATTATTGTGTTTTCATTTCTTATATTTCATTTATTTATATTTTTTTGTATTTTTAGAGCTACTATTTCTTTGATAAAATTAATAAATGAAAATGTATAAAACTGTTTTAAAAAAACATATATATTAATTTAATAATTTAACATTTAAGTACTTTGAGAATGCATATCTCTTTCTATATAAATTCATTTATTTTTTTTTTCAGAAAATTTAATGTAATAACTGATGCATTATTTTTGTGATAGTTTCACTAGTTTTAATCAAGAACGTTGTAGAGTGAAAATTTATAAATATTTTGATGTAAATATGTAGATATCCTTCGAATCATAATCTAATTTTAGCCCTCATTATTAGATGTTATTACTAATATGTTGATATCAGAGACCTTTTTATTCAATGATTTGTCGCATAGTTAGTAGGTATGTATCTTTTTTTTTTTTTTTTTTTTCCAGTGTATATTTAAAATTTTTTATTGTTGCTATAAACAGATTTGTAAATTTAGGTTCAATGATTATTTCAGTCTTTTTTAACTATTTTTGTAAGATACTACTTTCGATTTCCTATTCCATAACGTAAATTATTATACACCGATTAAAAAAATATACCGTCTGAATCTAGAACGAATATGTAGTCATTTTCTAAATTCCTAAACTAGAAATATAGATTGGTTGGTTGTGTTTATCACGGCCAATTATCAACACGAGGGATATAGGCCCTAGGGAGGGGTGCCCTCCGTGGGGGTCTTTCTATGGGAACCTAACCTGTATATACGCTAGAAATATAGATTTCGATGTTATGCGAATAAGGTAAACAAATAATATGAATAGACGAAATAATCGACAAATTCTAGTCTACAGTCTAAGTGATGAAACTATACATTAAATTTTGAATCGCTTAAATTGCGAGAAATTATCATTTGATTTCTAGAATCAATGCATAAACTAGAATTATAGTTACTAAAACTCAATTCTTGCGTTCGCGTTTATTTGAAGAGATTTTTAAATAAATTTGACCACGATAATATTGGAAAACACCCTTGAATTTTAATAGGGTTAACTTCAAATCTCTATCAAAGTGAAGCAGAATTTGTAAGGATGATATGGATCTATTTTTTCTAAGAGTCATAATTTATTTTCCAGATGCCAGAGGTAGACATTTTTTTCAGTGTATGCTGTTAAAAATATTTTTCGAGATACATTAAAATGTATTTTTAATTTTTTTCATAAAAATAATAACAAGCAAAATTTATACTGACATGCTGAAAATATAAGTAATGCTTAAAATATTAGCTTAATTATATTAACTTATAATATTAAAAATTAAAATATTAGCAAAAATTACATCATATTATGAATAAAATTGTCAATAACACACGCTAATATGTAGGTACAATGTTATCGAAAAATATCTCAAAACAAAAATAAATATTAATAAGTTAAATAATTATGAAAATGACTTAAAATATAATTTTTTTAACTTTCACACCACAAATTCTCTAAATAATTATGTAAGTACAAACAGTATTTCTGTTAATGGAGAAGTTTTCTATAAATAAAATTTTGTAGGTAAATCAATATATTCATCATATTTCAGAATTTATTACATAAGAAAGATATTTTTATTTGATGTTTGGAAAAAGACCCAACATAAAATCATAGACTCGGAACAAATTGTATTTTTGAATTTAAATTTGTTGCCGAATGATATATTTATATTTTATAAACTCTTTAAACTATTAATTAGATATTAAAAGCACTTAATTATTCACAAGAAAAGTGTTCCTAAATACTTTTTTACTGACTTTTTTTAGGTTTTTTCTTCTTCTTTTTATATAGTTTTATTGTATACAGTATCTTATATCCTAGTATGAATTGTTGTATAAATTCCGAAGCAAATGTGAAAATGGAATAGATAATGTGAAATATAAAATTATGTATACAGCTTTTTTTCTAATCAGATTGCAATAAATAGATACATTTTTCTCTTTTAGATGTATTTTCATAGAGTAGTTCGATGTAATAAAACTAAATGCTAATTTTTGTTATAAATAATTATTTGCCAAAAAGATATTATTCCTTATAACTTTATTCCGTTCGAAAGTAATTATGTTCGTAACGTACATAAAAATATTAAGAAGCTAATTATATTTTTGTGTCACAAAATGTTTTTTGTATAATTAAAAATATTTTTTTAGTATTTTATGAGTTAATATTTAATCTACAATATAAAGCATACTATTCCTTTATTAAAGTTGATATTTGCAGTAATGTTAAAAATCGTTGAATGAAGATACATTGTTATAAAAAATTTAACATGATACATTCGTCCCTTTGTACTATCTTTTTCAATTCAAAAAGCTATACAGGATATTTTTTCTTTGAATCCACATAAAAGCATTCTTACACTAAAAAAAATAATTCAAAATCTAAGTTTCTTGTATCCTGTACATTACGAGATAAAACTCCCAGTTTCCAGAATCTTTTCAAGAAGAAATTCACAAGTGTTATTGTAGGAGTGTAGTACTTTTTATAGTATGATTGATTCGCAAGTTAGAAGTGGTATCATTCTTCCTTTTTTACATTTAGAATTTTATTGAATCTGAAATCTATTTCTATAGGAAACGGGTTACTTACAACATTAAAAGCTTATTCTTAAGATAAAAATTTCGGCTCATATTTTGCTCTTCCGTTTATCCTTTAGAGAATTCGTCATTTATTTGATACATGTATGATGTTTTATATTTAGTATTTTTTTCTAAATATGGTGTACGTTTTTAATTTTTTTTAATCAGTAAATAGCACCTCTTTCAATAAAATAAATACTGTTTCATATTTTATAACATTAAATGATGTTAATTTTTATAAGCTATTTTTTTATTTATTAAATTATATTATATATCTCATAATATAATTTCTCAAAATTATTAGTAACAGCGTTGCAGATAATATTTTTGTAGCTATAGATTTCACTCATTCGAACAGTTCAAAATATATGTTAACATATGTAATGGAATTTTATAAAGAATAGATAAAATAGAGAACAAGAATATAAACCATTATTTTAACACAATGAAACTGATTGTAAAGTTATCATACGAATTGAATATTTCCAATTGAGCGAAAAAATGCCCAGACCGGGAGTCGAACTCAGATCCTTGACTTACAGGTCAATGCTCTACCGTTTAAGCTAACTGGGTCGACAACCGGTGAGCATATTTTGCCCAGACCGTTTAAGCTAACTGAGCCGATAACCAATGAGCATATTTTGCTCAGATCCTTATTGGTAATAACGTCTGGTCTGTCATGTAGACAGCTCAACAGAATAAACCGCAGGTAAAGGAACTCTATATAAACGATGGGTACGGGGTAAACTGTTATTTTAACACAACCAAACTGGTTGGTAAAGTTATCATACGAATTGAATATTTCCAACAGAGCGAAAAATATCCCAATCAGTTTGATTGTGTTAAAATAATAGTTTATCAACGTACCCATCGTTTATATAGAGTTCGTTTACCTACGGTTTATTCTGTTCAGCTGTCCACATGACAGACCAGATGTTATCTACCCTATATATATATAATCCTAATGAAACGAATTTATGAAACGAATATATGAAACGCTTGAAATGTAACAATTCTTTGAACCGACTGATTAAACAACTGATTATGTTTCACGGTGATTTCTCCTATAAAAAGGAATACTTTGCGATGCAATTAACACCAAAAATCAATATTGATCCGCAGATTTCAGAATGTTTAAATTCGAATTAGTGTTCGAAATATTAATTTTTTTCTAATTTTATATACATTTTTCTAATGATGGCAACTCAACTTTTAATCAAACAGATATTTTTTTTTTCAGATTTTAGAAAAGGTTACTATTTTAAACTAATTTGGCGAGAAGTCTGGCCTCCCTTAAATGTATGCTAAGAAATGTATTATGTTACTTTTATTCATAATTCAATTTGTATTTCATTATCATTTTATTTAATACAACCAGAAACATTTAAAATAAATGGCTTTCACTTCTTTATTTTTTTTAAACGAAATGAAAAGAAAAATATTAGGCACAGATGTCATATACGCACTGGGGTACCTAATTGGCGCCAAAATGGCATTATTTTGGTTGACATGGTAACCCGGCTATTGTTGTTTATTTAATAATAAGTGTTTATTATTTTATTTTATTTTTTTAAATTACATAAATTGTTTTGTTCTATAGTTTATTATTTTTTCTATTTTAATTTAAAAATAAAAAATAATAGAAAATAATTAAAAAATACGGTACTACTTTGAGACTCCATCGACCCATTTCGCCAAATTATATAAATCGCCAAAAACACTCGCCAAATTATACGAATTGACATAATTTTTATTTTAAATAACGAAAGAACAAAGAAAATAGTATAACATTAATAAATATACAAATAAAACGTCGAAATAAAAATCACTTGATGACGTAAAGACGTGTAACTTGCTTAAAGTCACGTGAATGTGACATTTATCAACCATTATTGGCATTTAATCTTATAGTTTGGTGATAGATTTTTGGTCGACGGGATAACTAAGTAGTACCAAAAATACATATGTAACTGGTATTCGAAAACGAGGATTTCGCGAAATTTTCGTTAAAAAAATAACGCCAAAGCGGATGCGTATATGACATCTGGCCAAATATTAAATGATGTAACAAACGACGACATTTAATTCCAACTTCAAAGCAATGTTATAATTTACCACTCAAAAATAAAAAGAAATGCTAACTGGCGAGTTGAAAAATAGTTATTGGCGAGGTTTGCACCCGGCTAGCGTAACAGTACCAAGAATGCTTTGCGACAATGCTTTTATGTAGTATTATTCGAAAAAAAGAATTGATTTTTTTTAATCGAAATGGAAAACTTTCGTCACAGATGCCACATACGGTCCCATATTGGCGCTATTTTTTTTCTGACGCCAATGTCATATACCCAACGGGTACTTAAGTGGCGCCATAGTATCGTTATTTTGCTTGATTTGATAAACCGGATGTTGTTGTTTATGCTGTTGATCTTTTCCCCAAATTAGCGTCGGAAAAAAATCGCGCCAATATGGGGCCGTACATGATATCTGGGCCAAACTTTCATATGAAAAGCGAATGGATCAGAGCGTATTTATTTATGGCAGTTACATGACTTGGACTATTATAATACAGATGAAATGATGGCGATAGAATAATATTTGGCGACTTATCACATGTACCTGGCTAATATTGAAGTACCAAAATGGCACCAGGAATATAAAAAGCGAAGTTGTTCGCCTGGAACTCTAGATGATAGTCACATGACTGAGGCTATTTTTATAAAAATTGTTTTAAAATACCCGGAGACAAAGACTCTGTAAACTTAATTCCTTTTATTTTTAGCTTCTTTTCAAACGTTTAACTGATCTTCTTTAATAAAACAAGAAAACAACCATTTGATGTCTTAACAGCAACTGATTCGGCCTTAAATTTTTTAAATCAAAGGAAATTGAATGGAAACCCGTTTAAAGGGAGATCTGCATAGCTTTTTTCAGTATAATTCAATCTTCTATAATATTTTTTAAACCGATCAGATTAGCGCGTTTTTTGATTCTGCGGTGTCTGAACGGGGGTTGGCGAGCGTAGCTTCCAGGGGGCAGAGCCCCCTAGTTACCAATAAAGTTATTTGAGTAAAATATGCGCAGTGGTTGTCGGCCCAGTCAGCTTAAACGGTAGAGAATTCGCCCTGTAAGCCGAGGATCTGAATTCGATTCCCAGCCTAAGTATTTTTTCGCTCAGTTGGAAATATTCAATTCGCATGATAAATTTACCAAACAATTCGATTGTGTTAAAATAATAGTTTATTTACGTACCCATCGTTTATATGGATTTCTTTACTTGCGGTTTATTTTGTTGAGCTGTCTACATCATAGACCAGATGTTATTACCAATATGGTTATCTGAGCAAATACACAAACCTGTTGTCAGCCCAGTTTGTTTAAACGGTAGAGGATTGGCCCTGTAAGCCAAGGATCTGTGTTCGATTCCTGGCCTGGGCATTTTTTCGATCAGTTGGCAAAATTCAATTCGTAATAAGAATATACTTTTTACAAGTTATTCTAACAGGAATTTCACCGTTATTTTCATTTATACAAATATTCATCAGAGTTTTAATTTTTTTTTTAAAGTCGTTCATCGTTCTTAATGGTTTACATCATATCGTCCTCTGTGCTTTTCTAATGATTTCATAATACTTGGCTAAATTTTTAACAATTTATAAAATAGAGAAAAAAAGATGTTTCTTACTGTAGTCTGTGTGCCTACAATATCAAACAGAGATCTCATTCTCAGTATGCATTTAACAATCAGCACAAATATTACATAATATTTTCAGAATGTACAATCGGTAAAATAAAAAAAACAGAAAGAAAGAAAAGAAAGTAGAAACCCCTTTACATCCTATACATTTTTTTCACCACATACATTTTAATCTACACATAAAAACAGAAATAGCCACTCTATTGAACTCTTTAAAATCGTCTCTTTACTATCTTAAAAAACTACTTAACTACTTAACTACTTAAAAAACTCTTTACTATCGTCTTTAAAATTACCTTTAGAAAAAAAATTAGATAGTCCTCTTGATACTTAAATTGTATCATTCTCAACAATTTTCAATAATTTGATAAATTTTGACATCATATTTGACTTTTTAGGTAAACGTTACCTCAGAACAACAAACGGAAAGACATTTTGTTAAACAGAGTAAGAATTGCGAATTTTTAACGTTTGAAATTTCCAGCGTTAAATGTAATTTCAATAATTGCAAAACACATTGTAATGCAAGTACTTTAAACAGCATAATGCAAAAACTACATAGACTAATGAAGTTCAATTTTAAATTCCGATATTAAAAGCTTCTAGAAATATTTTTTTGTTTAAATAATCATAGGTCACTATTCATTTTTTTCCGAAACTTAATTTTAAAAATATACATATTTTGAAATTGATTAATAGAAATCAATTGTAAACTATAATATTC
The DNA here is from genome assembly GCA_963932465.1 of Maratus speciosus. Lineage (NCBI taxonomy): Eukaryota > Metazoa > Arthropoda > Arachnida > Araneae > Salticidae > Maratus > Maratus speciosus. The sequence continues at coordinate 379,030,939 of OZ010795.1, forward strand.
TTAACATATAGCGATTTATATAAACTTCACAAAAATGAATAAAGAATTACAGTTCATTCTGTCAAGCAGTGTTTCAGTTACGTTTTTTTTTTAAAAAGCTATTCTTATTGCAATCTGTTTTTGAGCAATTTAAAATCAAATTAGCGTTCTCAACTGTAAATTGCAAATTAACGTAATTCCTAAACTATTTGATCGAATCATTTTACGTTTGGTATTCGAACATTTTACACTAAGGACAAATATACTGTGAAATTCATATTCCTATTGGAGATTTTATAGTTTGATACAATTTCAGCATGCGGATCTGCTTATTTTGCACGCTTACTCTTTTATATAATTTGGAAAAAAAAAAAAAAAAAATGCAATTTTCAGTCAAGCGGCTGTTCTAGTGATTAAAATTTATATATTTTTCTTTCTTCCGACTGTACAGTGTACATATATTTAAATTGACAGTGTACGTGACTGTGTTGAGTTCTATAGACATTTGCCGCTTTATTTCACTCACAGAAGAATAATTCTTTGTACCTAAAATGATTATTTTTTCTGAAATTTTATAGTTTTTTAAGAAAATACTTTTTCTAATTAAAATTTACATCTCATCAATGTTTTTGTATTTCTGTTAAAGCTATTTTAATACATTATAGCATTTTTAATATCAATATTCCTAACTTCTCTTGTATCCACATATTATGGAAAATTACAGTACGAAGGAAATAAACAGTAGTTTAATAAATGCTAATCATGAGAATATAAAGTCACAGAATTTTATACTCCTTCAAAAGACAACTAAGCGACCTATAAGAGCGAAGGTGATAAAACTTCAGTATATGGATTGATGTAATCTAGGTATTTTATCTGTTGTCATATGAAGAGTCAGGGAAAAAATGAAACAATCACAGATAGGCATATGATTTATTTATCCTTCTTCCATTTACGAGCGTCAAATTTTACCATTCTTCCACTTAATACCATTCTTATTTTATTGCCAAATTTTCCTTTCATATCTACATTCAAATGCATTTTAAAGGGACTGCGTACAAATAAGAAGTTCCAAATTCAGGCTATTTTTTAAAGTCAATATCTCGCTAAAATATGTATGATTCTTTATGATTTTTTTTATCCCAGTTTAGTAAGAACTTTATAAATATTTTATGATAAAATATACTATTTGGTTTTAAAGATAAATTAAAAATGACAATGTAAAGAAACACATTTTTGCATCTTGAAAGTTTTAAGGTATTCACTTTTGTACACTTAAAAGAAAAAAAAAACTAATAAAAATCTGACATTGAAACACAGTGTGATGTTCAAAAAGTACTTAATTTCATATATTGAACTTAATTTAATCTTTGTTACATATTTAAAAAAAAAAAAAAAAAAAAAAAAAAAAAAAAATGACGAATTTCTCTTATCCGAAATCGACATATTTTTTCAGATATGTTCCACTTTTACAAAAATATCCTTTGTTTTAAAAAACAGAAAAAATGTACACAAGATACATTAACTAACACTTAGTCTATCTTACTTTAGACTTACAGAGATGCACTTGCAACAAAGTTCCATTCCATGAAAAAATCACATTATAAAAATGTTAAAAGTACTTGTCCAATTACATTGTATTTAAATGATTGTTTACATTTTTAATCTGCTAATACGCAATGTTAGACAGTTAAAATGTAAGTAAATTACAAATATTTGTAATATGCTCAATTTTCTCTATTTTTAAGACACAATTTTAAAGATAATTGAGTTCCTAGACCCCTAAACCGAGTATTTTAATTTTTCTTCCGTTCGAAGGATGCTAAACAATACAATGCCTTACCATCTAAGTCAGCTCGATTTTACTTTATTTCACAATCATCATTTTTACATTTTTTTGATTTTACATATTCTTCCCATTTTTAATTCCTGTACAGATATTGATATAGAAATATCTCCCAGGTGATAGCCAGTATTTCGTATTAGCAACTATCTGTAGTATTCGTGAGAAAACAATTGTTTTTGTTTTAGTAATTGTAAAAACAAATGAAAATTGTGCATCCTTAGTTATCAGTTAAACTGTAGCTAAATCTTATAATACGCACATTTAAAAAAAAAATTTATCTACATTAAAATGGATTTCGATTAGAATAAATTGAAACAGTATAAATTTATAAATTATTTATTTATATAGAGTGTTTCCTTTTGCCTTTTTAATTCGATAATTTAAATCAAACATTAAGCGATTCTTTTTGTAGCTTAATATAACGCTGTTATTGATTTATTTTAAAAAACACTGAACCAAATGATAAACAAATGTAAATTACGGGAGAATACATTGGAATGTATGCAAAACAGGTTATAAAATGTTTTAAAATTGTTTAGCACTAGAATAAAATTAAAAAAATATATTTAAACAATAAATTTGCCTAATTAAAATATTTGTATCTCAAATTCATTGGAATTTTTAGTATGGAGTTTCTATATATATACATATTGTTTGATAACACGGGTGTACTGAAAACTGCCTTAAACAATTTTTGAATGATTGATTGTCAGAATTAAATTTCAAAGTCCTATATTGTGTAATTAGTTGTAATGGTGAAAGCACAATGCCTTCATAAATATGGTTATGTGAAATTAAAATAAACTCATTCTCTCTATGCATCTCTCATAATAGAGTCTTTTACAATTTTCACTGAAGCATCTATACAAAGTGATTGCTTAAATAGATAAATTTGCATATTGTATTTTGAAATATAAGGGGTTATTTATTATGTTAAGCGAAGTTAAAATTAAGTTCAGAATCATTAGAATAACTTCGAATAAATTAATGAATGCAATCATACATTTTAGTACTAAAGTTAAAGGAGCGTTTACACAAATACAATAAATAATGCCTCTTTAAGTTTTAAAATATGTTCTTAATTTTGTCGAAGGAAAATTTAATAATTTTGATCTTTAAATGAAATATATGGTAAAATTTGTCACTTGTGCACTTCTTACAATGCGAATATTTTACGGAATTAAAAAACAAAATTCTTATTTTAAAATTTTTACATATCTATTCTTATCTGAATAGTAAGAAATATGATATTGCTTCGAAATAAAACAAGAAAAGAAAATTCTTGCATTAATCATTGATTATGAAACACTTTCCAACATTTCCCAAAATCTTTAGCAAAATTTCGTTATTTAGGGAAATAAGGAAAATAAGATAATTAAGTAAAGATTTTAGAAAACAAATAAAACATTTGAAAATCTGATTTATGAAGTTACCTTCCATAGCCAAATATGAGTTGCACTACTTTTGAACAGCCCTATATTTGATCTCTTGGCTGATATATGCACTAGTATATAATGGAAAATTTTAGTTTAGCAATAAAACGCATGCCAGGTTAAATTTTCTCTTTCAAAAATTTATACTAATAGATAGAAACATACTTGGATAACTTTGTTCAGCCCAGTATTTTACAAAGTACCTTTATTAAGCGTCAATAATTCGCTAAAATTTAATTTAAACTAAATCACTCTTAAACAACTGAAATCACATTTCCAGAATTTATCAACTATAGACAGCCATGTATCCAATTCTTTACGTGGCCCTGTATATCATTTTATCTATATTCTACAAACATATATTTGTAAACTAAATGCAGTTCAGCGTAAAAATGCATAACACATTTAAAAACCACTTTTCAGCAATTTATGGTCATACTCTTTAACTTTACGAATTCATTTATGTAGCTCTGTATATCAGCTGTAGCATTTAAAAAAATAGCATAATATATATATATATATATATATATATATATGAAACTTAATTACGTGATTTTTGAAGAGATTTATAAGCCACCTGTGTTTTTATTTTTTGTTCAATTAATTAAAACTTGATATGCAAACAATTATTTTCTCAGAAGGACAATATTTTTCGTTTCTAACACAATCACTCGGGAAATTCCGTTCAAAATGCCCACTTTGACATCATTTTTTGAAATATATTCTGCCTCTATCAAAAAATCGATCATTACGGTACATTATACAGTTTCTGAATAAGCGAATATACCAATTATATGCGTTTGAGAGCAAAAATGAATTTAAAAATGAGTCAGAAAATAAGCAGTTTGAATTTGAGTGCATCCTTAATACAATGATTTTTCCAGCACAATCCGCTTTGGTAAATTCGGTTCAAAATGCCATTTTTAACAGCATTTTTTAAAATATATTCTGCCTCTATCAAAAAATCGATCATTATGGTACATTATATAGTTTCTGAGTAAGAAAACGTATCAATTGGAAGCCTTTGAGAGCAAAAATGAATTGTAAAATGAGTCTGAAAATAAGCAGTTTGGATTTGAATACACCCTTACTAAGATGATTTTTTTCTTCAACCGCTATGTATTTTTAATTTGTTTTTGCTGTAAGAATTGGTCCTATCCAAAACTTGTCTATATAGATGTTGTAGACAATATTAAGAAGATATATGATAAATTCATGGGGATTTTATATCTTTTGAAATGACGGAGTTATGGATTTTTTTCTTCTTCAAACCCCCTTTTTGTTTTCGTTTTTAATTTTTTTTGCGGTACGAATTGGTCCTATCAAAAACTTGTGAATATAAAAGTTGTAGATAATATTCAGGAGATGTATAATAAAATTAATTGAATTTCATATTTTGAGAATTGACGAAGTTATGAATTTTTTTCTCCCAAAAACCCTATTTTTTGCGCCCCTTGAGCCTTGAAAGTTATCGTGTCCAGAAGAAAGTGATATAGATAGATAGATAGATAGATAGATAAAGTTTTTTACTGAGGGTGGTTTTGGGTTCTAGGGGTCATGTTCGGTGTAGATCTGCAAAATGTTTCAAAAATTCCAACATAGGAACGATTCCAATAGGTAGTATTTCATACGAAATCTACCTAAAAATGCATTTCCTGCCATCATCAATATATTTCTTGCTCTATTTCCCCCTATACCATTATATAATTGAATTGTTTTGTGTGGCCCTGTAAATGAATAGTAACTATTTGTTGCACCGCATATTCTACAGAATGCATATTTTAGTACACTTAGTAAATGCATATCAATTTTACTATGTTTGAAAGGGTATAACATTTTTTGAATTCTTTTGAAACGATTTTTTTTCCCATTGGCAGTAATGTAACGAAATACTTTTGACTGTCCCTGTAAATAAACTAAACATGCTTTCAAATTAATTCATTTGAAATAGTGTTCGTGCTAGGCTAAACTTCAATAAGATCCAAAAAATTTAGGGCAATCCGTGTATATTTACGATAGTTAGAGCGCGGCCAGACGACCTGACGTTCTAGTGATAAGATGTGCGACGACTGGTGGCCATTACACAAATTGATCATGTTGTTATTGTTTATATCAATGGGATATTTATAAGCAAGATAAAAAATATTAAATAAATATATAAAAGAAATGTTTACAAATGATAATAGTATGCATTTAAATACTAAATGACAGGAAGCTAGCCACGTGCATTTTAAAGTGTTGAACTAAGAGCCCAAAATGAGTGACGAGGAAAACGCTGTAAGTACCAGAAATAGGAGTTTTTATTTTTATTTATTTATTTATTTATTTATTTATTTATTTTTATTTTATTTTATTTTATTTTATTTTATTTTATTTTTTTTTTTGCACTCTTGAAAAATTTCCTCTTTTGGACTTTCAGCGTTTTCCATTTTTAGTCCTCAATTAATCTGTCACTAAATTGGTAAGAGAGGCAAATAAAAATAAAGAAACGCTGTCGAAATCTGGTATAGCAAATTCGGATATCATGAGAGCTGAACCAAGGATTTAGTAAGCAAAAGACTGATCCAATATAAAAATTCATTGCCATGGTTATTAAGAATAAATCATGGTTATAATGAGCAAAAAATCCAGACAACCCTAAAAAATGATGCAAATTCAATAAAACTTCCAACTTTGTTGGAAATTGTTAAAAAGAGACATATGTGAGTTCCAATGATATGCATATATATATGCATATATATATATATATTTGTAAAGTGATATTTTTTATACTGTAAGTTTCACACCAATCCTAAAAAAATAATAAATAAATAAATAAATAAATAAAATTGTTATTCCATCTATATTTTTAAAAATCCTTTCGGCATATGCCGGGAGGAAACGGTAGCTTTCATATTTCTTGGTATTAAAATTTTGCGAATTTTACTACAATCTAATTTTACTCAGATTTTAAAAAGCTAAAACGCGACAAACCCGATAAAAGTATATTCGTCAATACTGAATTTCAATGAGAATTGCACCAAATTAGTCAGCTATACCCAAGTTGGCGTCATTTATTGTTACTTATTTTTTGTCGCCAAATTTGTCGATATTTCACCAACTGTTGCCAAGCTTGACGAGAATTTGAAGCTAATGGATATTAATAATATTTATACTGCATTTATATAGCATTGCGCGGCAATAAGAAATTATATTTATGGCCGCCATATTTTTACAAGATGGCTGGTGAAGCTGGCCAACGAACTCGGTCGTGACTTTCATATGTACTGTGCTCATACTTAATCTTATCTAAATCTGTTTATAAATACGACATTTACAATACAGCTATTTTCAGATTGGTTGAAAATGTCAGCCACCCTAGAAATTCATACCTCAACTTTTATATCTGAACCATTTTTTCAGATAAAGACAAAACAAAACGTGCTTCGCAATCCTTGTATTAAGATCAAACGCTTAAGCAAAACATATTTTTCAGATTTTAATTTATTACCGCTTGAAATAAAATGGCGGATGAAGCTGGCCAACGAACTCGGTTGAGATATTGGTATGTACTATGAATTCAATTAATTTAATCCAAATCGGTTTATGAATACGAAAGTTATCGCATGACAAAAATCAGATATATATATATATATATATGATTTTTGTCTATATATATATCTATATATATCTATCTATAGATATATAGATGTATCTCGAGGGTTGTTTTGAGGTCTAGAAGTCGTGATCGGTGAAAATATGCCAAAAGTTTCCAACGTGCTTTCGTCCGGACGGCTGCAATAGGTAGCTTTTTAATTTTGTAATGAAAGCTACCTAAAAGTATGTTTTGAGACATTACAATTTTGTAACTGCCTTATTTGCCAAGCACTATTCGGTAACAGTGTTACTCTAAAATATTACTTTTTTTCATTAACAGTACTATTAAAACATCATTAATTATTTAAAACTTTTTTCTGTAAAATCAGCAACCAGATTATTTTTCTGCATTGCAAAAGTGTACTGTTATTGTCTTGTAATGCTGAAATATTTATTCTTGAAAGTTGGAGATATGAAGCATTCTTACAAAATTTTAAATTTCAGGAATTGAAATCTGGTGAAATTAAACTTAAAGTAAACATTTTAAACTTATAGACGAATGCCTTAATAATTCAAAATAAAGAAAAAAAATGGTCAGCAGTGACGATATTTCTATTTAATTGAGGTTTAAGTTACACTTGCGAGTTTAATTTTCCTTGCCGTTTTACCTCTCAAAATATTTACTTATAATGAATTTGCCTAGTACCCACAGAATATTCAAATAAGAAATAATAGTAATGTCGTATTTTTAGCATAAAATTTTGGTATAACATTGTCTTAAAGGGGTGTTATTAAAGGGACGATAAGGAAAAAAAAACGGACGGAAAGGAAAATTACCATCGATATTTAGTCAAGTCATATTAAAACTAAATGATAGTCACAATTTTCATTGATTTTTAGCAAAAGTTTTTTGCACTGGATTAAAAAAAAATAAAAATAATTTACCTCAAAAAGTGCGGGGATAAACTTTGGGGACGGTAAAACTACCAATAAAGCCACAATGCTTGAAATTGATATTTAAATACTGATTTAAATTCTGCAGTAAATTTCCTCTCAAATACTATTAGCTATTATTTCTCTCGTATACTTCTGCATGAGAATTTTTTTAAAATATTCTATGGCTGCATCTGAAGTGGTTTTCTGTTCAAAGATTGCTCTGTCTGACACAGTTAAAAAAAATAATGCCAATCCTAAAAATGTGTGCAGGTTAATTTTTTGCTACATATTTATATAAAACAATAGTCCCAGTTTCGGAAATAAATTACATTGAATTAATTTTATTGAAACAACTTTATACAGACAACTCCAAACTTAAAAATCAGTATCAGGGTTACTGGACGGTAAGGAATTTCCTGATATATTTGGACCCCCAACATCGTCCAAAACTAATTATCTGGTTAACATTGTTATACAGTCATGCAATGATGTTTTCAGTATAAGAAATAAAATCCAAGAATATGTACTAAATACAGGAATGTGTACTAAATAAAGGACTATGTACTAAATACAAGAATATGTACTATTATTCTGGGACTTAAAAGTCAAAATTTTGTGAGAAAGCGTCATGTGCCTTCAATCGTTTAGTGCTTATTGCATTTCAATACTCCTGGTAATTTTACACCACATATTGATTTTTAAACAAAATATGGTATTAAAATATATCTATGTATGAAATAAATGTTAATCGTGATATTAGTGTGTGCATATAATAAGATATGTATTTTATCCTACCTATAACGTGCTATTTTGAAGCACAGATAGTAAACGTTCACCCTAACCGACAAGTTTACGACCCACATTTATGACCTTGGGTCAAATAAACCTTCGCTGTACGACGACACTAACTTGTACAATATACATAAATTTATAGCTACCATAAAGTTCAGACCCAGGTAAAAGTTATTTGCATGAGATTGCAGAGTATGTTCAGAGTGTAATCACAGGGGGCGAGTCAATAAATCACAGGTAATGCCAGTTATGAAAGTGAACAAATGTGTGTATCACAGGGAGCGAGGATTATTACGGCGCGCAACCAATGATATGTCGCTTCAAGTAAAAGGTCTTAGCTCGTCCTTGCTCCCATGATCCTCTTTAAAAAATGTCACTCGATTACGTTGATTCTAAAAAAATATGCCACTATAGAAAGTTGTTTTTAAGAAATGCAATCTCAAAGAGATCGTATTTTTGGCACTTGTACATTTTTTGCGGACTTTCGCAGAAAGGTTATGTTGCTCTTCTTATCAGCTCTTAAATGGAACATTTCCCGCCTTTTAGTCAATAACTGTTGACAACTGGCCTGGCTGACTTTATACATCATATCAATTTGCGCAGTGCTGTCTCCAATGCCACCAGATACTTTTCCAGGAATTCAGGTATTTCCTCTCTAATTAATCACCCATGTGGAATATAGGTACAGTACTGTAATCGATTATAGAGCTTTGTCGACAGTCAGTTGAGGATCTGTCCCTTTTATAAAAATTATTTTTGTCTGTATTTTTATCTATAATCAATAATGAAATTAAAATAATAATGCGTTTTTGCAAAATTTTAGAAAAGCATATTTGTAATCCAGTTAATGGAGATTAACCCCTTAACCTACTATTTACGTTTCAACAGCCTGAGTCCAAAAAATAAACAGGATCGCGCAGACTTCAAGCCATGCCACAGTTAGGCAAATCTATAGCTGCCAATTTTTACGCTTTTTTGCTACCACTAAAATTTAATAGATTTTCGCCATTTTTAATCATGACAATTAAAAAAGCAATATTTATTATAAAATTTTACTGGTAAGAAGAATTTACATTTGGCTCGATCATTGCACCAGAGTCCATGCCCGGAATGTTTACATTTGGCCCGACCGATGTACTACGGACCAGTCTCGTGATAATCAATTTTTGTCCGAATACAAGACCACGAGTCTCACACTTACAAGGAAGGTCTCCATACTGGCCATACTCAGAATATGTTGAAAAAAATGCTAGTGAAAGTACTCATGTATGTAATAAAGGATCAGTTAAAATTAGCGGCGGAATTACAGTAGAAAATCTGTAAAAAAATAAAATACTTTCGAATAATTGGCGTGAAAAGACAAAAGCGGCACGCAATTTGGCGAGCAGCACTTTTCTTAGCCAAAAGCAAACGATTTTAATGAATCTGAAATTTGTTTGTTAATTGATTTTAAGAATATGCTGTATTTAATGAATTTATACGTAAACCATTAAATAATTTATTATTATTATTATTATTATTATTATTATTATTACATTTTGTATTATACTTGTTGCTTGTTGCCGATTTGAACGAAATTTTGCCATTGTTTTATTCTCCAATCCACATTTTTTAAAAAATTAAACGGCTTTATCGGTTATAAAAAAAACTTTTAACGCCAGATGAATAATGCTGCCGTAATACATTTCCGCACCGAAGAAGTTGTTTCCATAGCAACTAAGTTGAATCGACAGTGCTCGAAGGGCATATTTTTGAGTTTGGAACAATTTTAATCAATTTAAATTTTGTTTTAAATTGTAAAATATGATAGTTAAAATTCGTTATAAGTACATATAAATATATATGACAAACCTATAATTAAAACAAACTAAAAATGGCAAAGCTAAAGTTATTTAAATTAAGCTTATTTAAACAAATTCAACATAAAAAGTTTTTTCCTTAAAGAGTATTCGACAAGCGTACTTTTTTTAAAATTTAATTTCTTCGCTAAACGGTGATAAGTCGACAAATAAGCGAAATTTTCATTATTTTTTACGGACGTTCTACCGAGGTTCCGACAAAATTTTTTTATAAACATATATACCCATGGAAGAAGAACATTCTGTATTTTTTTCAGATTTTTCTGAGTATGCCCGTATGGAGACCTTCCTTGTTAGTTCTAAGGTAAGGGGTTAATGTTTTGCATTCGTGTTTTAATTGTAATTTAATAGATCTAAACAATTGGTTAAATTTTAATCTTTTCTCAGAATTATTTTGTGTCTGTAATTTATTTAATTAATTTTGCGCAGAGATTTAGAGCTATATTAATGTTATGTCCCTCATCTATCTGGAGATATTAGACTGATGTTAAATTAAACTTTCCTAGATATTTCTATGTTTCAAATTCTAGGTCAGTCTTATTCCAAAAAGTTGAGAGCCCTCGTAAAAGTACACAATGCAAGTGTCATTAATTTAGAATTTAATCAAAGTAATTGTAATGCTTGGTTATTTTTAATACAATTAAGTCAATTACTTTTAATTCCACTCTGAACCGGGAATTTATTACAATCCCATTTTATTATTTCATTCTTACGTTGACAATTAATAATAAACCGGAGGCGGTAGCAGATACAATCACGGCTGAAATTACAGAATTAGTTAAAACTCGATTCGGATATTAAAACGCAATTGATCTGGCAAGTCATATCTTGGTGGAAAACACTTGAAAACCCGATTTGCTGATTGACTTGTAGCTTTTCTATTGTATTTTCCTGCTCCCAGTCCTTCATGTTTTCATACCTTTAGTGCAGGAATACACAATGGTAAACCTACGAGTCAACCGCTAAAATCTGGTTTTCAAGTGTTTACCTCATAGATATCACTTTGAAGACCGATTGCGTTTTAATATGAGAATCGACTTCTAACTAATTCTGGAATTTCAGCCGTGAACTCGATGAGGTGCTTGTCTGTGCTGGCGCCCCCGGTCTATAATGGGAGGTTTACTCTTTTCCTCCAATGCGTATATTAGGGCAGTTGATTTAGGTGGTTACCGAGTTATTGTATTATAACTTGCGTAGAATGTGTCTGTAATTTATTTAATTAATTTTGCGCAGAGATTTAGAGCTATATTAATGTTATGTCCCTCATCTATCTGGAGATATTAGACTGATGTTAAATTAAACTTTCCTAGATATTTCTATGTTTCAAATTCTAGGTCAGTCTTATTCCAAAAAGTTGAGAGCCCTCGTAAAAGTACACAATGCAAGTGTCATTAATTTAGAATTTAATCAAAGTAATTGTAATGCTTGGTTATTTTTAATACAATTAAGTCAATTACTTTTAATTCCACTCTGAACCGGGAATTTATTACAATCCCATTTTATTATTTCATTCTTACGTTGACAATTAATAATAAACCGGAGGCGGTAGCAGATACAATCACGGCTGAAATTACAGAATTAGTTAAAACTCGATTCGGATATTAAAACGCAATTGATCTGGCAAGTCATATCTTGGTGGAAAACACTTGAAAACCCGATTTGCTGATTGACTTGTAGCTTTTCTATTGTATTTTCCTGCTCCCAGTCCTTCATGTTTTCATACCTTTAGTGCAGGAATACACAATGGTAAACCTACGAGTCAACCGCTAAAATCTGGTTTTCAAGTGTTTACCTCATAGATATCACTTGGAAGACCGATTGCGTTTTAATATGAGAATCGACTTCTAACTAATTCTGGAATTTCAGCCGTGAACTCGATGAGGTGCTTGTCTGTGCTGGCGCCCCCGGTCTATAATGGGAGGTTTACTCTTTTCCTCCAATGCGTATATTAGGGCAGTTGATTTAGGTGGTTACCGAGTTATTGTATTATAACTTGCGTAGAACGTCCCAGCAAATAATTTGGTATAATGAAGTAGATTTTCTTTGGTATAATGGAGTAGTTTATTAAATACAAATTTTTTATAAGAAATAGAAAGAACTGAAAGAATACAAAGTAAATCATGTTGTTTCCCAAAGTAAACATTTACTGTGGATTATCAAAATGAAGCATAACGTACTTGCTCTAACATTTAAAGAAATTACATTTAAGGAATTATAACCCAAGTGACAATTTTACTAAAGAACATAATTAAAGTAGCATTAAATTTGTTATAGGAAACTATCGAACTTCCCTTAATAAATTTCATTTTGAAATCAATGATGCTCCTTAATGATTAATAGCTAATACGATACTCTTAAAATATTAAAATCATTACGTTACCATGTAAGATATATCAGAAAAAAATATTCATTTGGTAATTATATCAGTTGTTTAGATTTTAAATAAGACAAATTTATCCAAATATACGATTAACTTATTTAATTAGAAGATGTTGAACGTTGTATTCTACACGTGAATAATACTTCCTTTCACATTTCCAAAAGAAGACATCCTACAGGTGATTATTCGTATTCAAATACAAGGACTTACACATTACAGTTCAGTATAAACACAAAACGTAACCAATGTAAAAATCCCTTGAGCCAACAATTTTTTTCAGCATTATACAGGAGTCTGGCTATAAATACATGTGTTTATTAGAAATCAACCACTTCATTAAAACCTTTTACACACTAATGTTCCATAAAGAGAACATCAAAATTCTCCGAAAAATACAATTTTATTCGTATTGCTCTTTGAAAAAAAAAGAATGTATTGACTGATTTTTCGGCATTGATATTACTTTAATAAAATAAATAGTGGTTAGGATAAAAAATTGCAATTTCGGTCTTTTTTTAGACTTTTCTTCGGACAAAATTCAAAATGTAACAATTTTTTTTAACTAAGCGGGAGTAATTAAAAATGATCATTTTAATCGTAAAAACATATGTTATAACAAAAAAGATTGATTTTTATACTTCCTTTTAGATAAAAAAATTGCATGTTCCAGAAATGGAACATTGGCTTGTAAAGGTTTATTTTTAACATGATAAAGTTTTTTTTTATTACAGTGCATATAAGTATTCATAAAAGTTTCCGAATATGAGACATTTTAATAAGTGTCGACCAAAGATGTTTACGACTTTTATCTACTTTCTATCTCCTTGCACTCCCAACCCCTACCCTGCCTACTCCCTTTCTCCCGGTCATACACGTTCTCCGATCTGAAGTGAAATGCTCATAGATGCCGCTGAAAAACACGTGTGTTTGTTGAAAGTTAGACTTTGTTTATGACTCAAATTGAGGGCCAATATAGGATTGGAGAGGTAATGTGGGAAAATAAGGAATTCTTATTCTTTAAATTACCTCTGGGATTTTTTTCAGTTTTTTAGGGCACGTCACACAGATGAGATGTCTCATTCAAAACCGTTTTGTACTGTAGAAGAGCCACTTAAATACTTTTATGAATTATCGGATGATTCTGAAGCAAAATGCATTGACATTTGTCAACTATGGCAGGCGCCTCATTGCTTAGCAAGGTTACGAATTCCGTCCGCGAAAAACGATGTCGGTTGATCATGTAAGCAGTTCAGAACTGCAGCCTTTACGTCCTCGTCGGAGTAAAATCTATGATCCTTTAGACTTTACTTCGGCGCTCCAAAAATGTGATAGAGTGTCAATCTCCGTAATCAGCTTATCTAGCATAAACTTATGTGCCTGACCGGTCCGCGGCAAATCCGTTGAATCCTGTCGACTGTCGTTCACATTCTCGCTCACCTCATCACCGTGGGCTTTGACACACGTATCACCGTGCACAGCCATTATTCTGCGATGAATATCCACCGGCTTAGACCCAGTGATAAAAACTTAATTACAGCTCGCTTATCTGCTTTAGATGCACTAGCATCCACACCAGCCATTTTTAACTGAATGCCACGTCCTTACGTATGAAGTTATAAGAAATCCGCTTGCGTTTGCGCACGCGTGATACATATACCTTCACTATCACGTTTGTGTCACGAAAATACATAGAAAACTGTTCGCTTGCGACGCTTCGAATCACTTTCATTTGAACACGCCTTATATAAATGAGAAAATTTTTGAGCCTGTTAAGCCAGCATATGTTTGTGGTGAAATTGAAACAGCTACACAAGTACATGATAATGAAATATCTAATGAAGACTAATTTGATTTAACTCTCTGACAGTCTTGCAAAAGGGCAAAAATGCAATGTTGTTTTCTTTGCATTTTGTTTTAAATGCTAAAAAAATATGATTCTTTCAACATTATATATAAAAAAAAACTCAATTAAAAATATGAATGTAATCCTTGAGAGTAACAATAATTGTTCAATGTATTAAAAATCCATTAAATCAACAGAATTATATTAGTTTAAATATTGCTGGTATTGCCGTGAAACCTGGAGCTTATTGAACTTATTAACACAGGCTTGTCAGTGAAAGGGCTAATGTACCTTCAGTATCAAAGGAAAGATTGAATTTGAAGCGAAAACTAATTTCGAAAGAGAAAAATACCCAACATCGCTGAAAAAAATGTAAAAACCGATAGCATTGCAAATATTTCAGAAATGTTTCCTGAAGTGGTTATTTTATCTCCAGTTGAAATATTTCACAAGTTTTTTTCTAATAGAATATCTACTGCATTTAGCAAATATGACAACACTTTAGGCATTTCAAAAAGGATAATTTCTAGCCGCAGTTGAAAATGATATAGGAAGGGGTCTTACTTTTTAAGGGATTTTTTCAGGACAAATTTCACTATTTGTTTAAAGAAAAATAAATCTAGGTTAAAGCACGAAATTTCGCCTTATTTGAGAAGAAATTTTTCCATAAGAAAATACTGGTACCGAAGAATTTCCTGGTTGTGAAATTTCAGTATAAGTACGACCCCTGGATATAGGTCAATATTTTGGATTATTATTGTTTAGTGGATGTCACCAAGTACCAGAGAAGTTTAACATTTGATCACTCAATAAGATATATCGGCCCGAATTGTTTCTACAGTAATGCCAATAAATAAATTTAAAAAGTTAAAAAATAATTATGTTATAGATAATAAGACCTTGAAATTTGGAGTCAAATTGAGAAAAATATCTCATTTTTATGCAAATTGCAAAAAACTTTCAGCAGTCTGGTGTCTATTATTCGAAATTGAGTATAGATGAATCCATAATAACTTATTACGTCCATCATTCGGCTAAAATATTTATACGAAGCAAACCAATAAGGTTTGGTTTTAAAATACCGATGTTGAGTTCTAACAGTGGCTATCCATATGCTAGGTGAATCTATAGTCGAAAAAGCTCAGAAATAGAAAATTCCCCTACTGTATCTAGAGTTGTGTGGTAGCTTCTATCTAGTAATGAAAATCCAAAAAAGCATGAAATTTTCTTTGATTTTTTTTCTCATCACATAAACAAAAAATGGAATTGGAATCTACTTAGCGATGAACTAAACAATGATACTGTAGCAGGATGGATTTTACATTTGCATTTGCGCACAGGTACAACAGCTCAACTATAACATCTCAATTTCTGGAGAGAATTAATTATGTGTTTGCTTTGAATGAAAGCCAAAATTCATTCTGTTCCTGGATATCATGCAAATTGCTCTGACTCTTTGAGACAATCAGGTTATCGTGTGCCATCAACACAAGGATGATATGTTGTATGCCATAAGCAGACTAAAAAATTGTTTGAATGCGAGAAAAGTCAGCATGAGAAATAATTTCCCAACTACCATGGACAGTAGAAGAAATGTAGATGATAAAAGCTAAGGTAAATAATAATATTTTTATTCTTATTTATTTTTTTTTCTCCTTTCGTTTATATGATACCATTTTCATAAACAATTGTAAACTGTTTTTTAATACAGCAATTCCTTGTCATCATCTAAATAATATATTTTTTTAATTTAGTGGCAAAACTTTTCTTTGAAAGCTTCCTACCGCTTCTTGACAATTTTGCTGAAATCTGGAGCACAACGAAGGTTTGACGGGTGAAGCCCGCCTATTTTTCTGTTTAACCTCTGTTCTTCCTGAATTAAGTTTATAACTTTACCTGTTATTATTAAAAATATTGCACACCGAAATAGAGATTTTAATTAAAACATTATTAATCATATTTTACAAAAACATGTAAAAAGCTGAGTGTTTCCCGCCAATGTTCCATTTCTTGAACATGTTATAAATCATATACATTTTTTTTTCAAAAAAAAAAATATTCTCATAGTGCTTATGCTTGAGTTTTAATGTGATTTTTACTAATATATACTCTGCTCAAAATAATAAGGAGAGCACATGGTTTTAACAAAATTACGCAAATATTTACATAGATAAGTAACGTAATATAGAAAACCCATAATTTGAGCCGTAGTAGAAAACAGATAAAAACTTCACATCGAATTAAAGTGTATGACATCAAAAAGTAGAAAAAGTATATAAGTGTAGAAATCGGGATTTTGCACAAACGTCTGTTTCGTTGTCTCAGTTGCGAAATTCAATTGCTGAGCTTATCTTTTGAGAAAAGGTGACTTGAAAATGTCACAACAATGTGATTTAACGAAACCGATGGCTTGGCGTGTTATCTAGAAAGTTGAATCTGGGAAACACAACGAAGTGTGGTGGACGCTGTTGGGATCGCAAGAATTGTCAATACAAGTCTGTGGAATCGATTCTAAGACACATGGAATGGTAGACATCCAAAAGGGCAAGGTCGCCCATGTGCTACCACAGAAACCGATGACCAATATATCTTGTTAAGAGCTCGTCGAGATGGAACGAGCAATGCTACTCTGCTGCAAATGTGTGTGGAAAATTATTTTTAATATATATATTTTTTTTTTTTTTTTTAATTGATGAATGATGAAAAAATAATTTTCTTTATTGATGATTGAAAAAAAAAACATGTTTCAGTTCACCTAGTTCATTTTTTTTTTATCATTTTGAACAATAATGTTTTTACGTCATATTACTGTAAACTAATTTTGTAAGGCTAGTGAGTTTACGGCAATCAGACATGTGCATTTTAAACTTTTAACGAATGAATGTTCAAAAATGTCAGAAACAATGAAAACAAGCTATGTTAACTATTCTTACAGCTTCAAGTGTTATAAAATTGTTCATTCATCGTGAAAATATTATCTAATGGAGATTTTTCTTTATCTGAAAGACTGAAACGTAAGACTGCAACCAACCAATGCTAACTATTCTTACGCTTCAAGTATTATTTACATCTGTAAAAACAGGGTGGTTCAAAATGATTGTTACAAATATAAAACATATCTAAGACCGTTGTAATAAATTTACTTTTGAAGTAAAATTTTACATGAAACTATAACAATTTAAGTTTCTAAAGTAGATCAATATGGGCCCCTCCCGTGACATGATAAAGTATATGCAGTCATCTCATTCCTGACACATTTTTGATAGTATATACGGTGTTAAAAGTATAACACGTAGTAGAGGTGTTAAAATGAAAAGGTACGAAACGTCGTAACAAGCAAACCGATTGAAATTTGAATATGCTGCTTTGGGATAATCTAGTGAGACATCGACTGACGCGATTGTAGAATCCGACGTGGTTATGCGCATGCGTGGGCGACCGCGCATGAAAGAGGAGAAAAGCAGGAAGTTCTCTGCTCTGTCTAATTGAAGGAGAAATGAATGTCATGACATCATCGATATCCTATCGTAAAATTCGGCGATTGAGGAGCAGTGAGGTGTTATCAGATGTCTCACTGTTCCTCACTAATCGAATTTTGTAATTGGAAAGACATGATGTCCTCAAACGCACTGTCATGCCAATTGAACGAAACCCACAACATCCTGTTTCATTCCTCTTTCATGCGCGGGCGTCCGTGCATGCGCACAACCACGGCGGATGCTCCAATCGCGTCCCATGATGTCACTATGTTATTACAAAGCGGCATATTCAAATTTCAACCAGATTCTTTGTTACGACATTTCGTATGTTTGCATTTGAACACTCCTAGTATTTATCCATTGCTTTAATTGATATAAGTCCTGAAGAAGTGAGGACAAGTTGTTGCAAGTTGGTGTTACGATGAGGTGGTCCTTTAAAAAATGTGTCCTAAAATGTCTCTGAGCAACGACAACCGTTGAAGTTTTTTCGTAGAACACACAGTAAGCTTTTTCTTGCGGGGATGTCGACAGTTTGAATAGCATCGTCTCTAGTGAGGATTTCGATCACAGAGAACTTTTCATGTTTTGCCAGATAAAATTTGTACAGATGTACTTTTACGATATATTTTTATTTTCTAATTAAATCCACTGCAGAAATTTAAGTTGATTTCCTCTTTATAACATTCATTTTGAATCATCCTGTATATATAGACTTGAAACCCAAAGAATTAAACTGCGTATTGAAATAAGAATATTATAAGAAATGTACGTTGCTTCAGACAATCTTTTGCAAACTCTAATTAAACGTGTACATATGTCACTACGAAAGAAATTTTTTATTCGTCTGTAATAACATAAATTAACATTTTAGTGAACGATATTATGTAATTTATATTAGAACCAAATAATTAAACTATTAACTTTTCATTTATTTATAAAATATTATTAAAGATTAACGTTTTCATCTTACAAAACTACAGGTACTTTGAAAGTAATTTAAGACATTCTATGCAAAAATCCAATAGTTTGAAAGCAAATGTCTCACAATCTATTTATAACTCAATTATATGCTCTCAAATTTCAAATTAACTTTTGCGGAACTCACATAAAAATTAAAACACATCTTAAAAACCAATATCTGAAATCAATTTTCCTATAAAATAGCTAGAAAAACGTATTAAACTTAGTTAATATATCATGCGAATATATTGAGCTGTTTTATTGTTTGATAAATTTCTTTTTCAAATTGTTTTTATGAGCCAGAAAAGTATTGTAAAAAATAAAAATTTATTCAATTTTAAATTAACCAGATTTAAAGTTTCTTAAATACTTCTCATTGTTTTTTTATTTTTTTAATTATTATTAAAATGATTTGTATCGTGCAAAATATTAAACTTATATAAATGTTTATTCAGCTGGGTCAAGAAAATTGTAAATTATATCTTTTCTCATTGATATAATTTTTGGAATCCTTTTACTTTGAAAACAATAAAGTGAAAAAAAAACATAGTGTACAAAGATTTTTTTTTAAATATTAATAAGTTTCGACATGATAACTCTAGAACGGTTGTAAGAGCTCACATTCCGGCATCTGTTAGAAATTCACTTTGAATAAACTAATGAGATTGTGGAACTTAGCACATAAGAAATTTGTATTTATTATTATTTTTTTTTAGCGGGGAATGGTGTTTTTATTATTAAAAAATCATTTCGTTATTTAATATGTAAATTCTTTCCTTTATTTACGTAGATGTAAACAAAGCATCGCATATTTTGAACAAATCATAGAATTTTCGCTCAACGTTTTAGAAGCCTGTGGCAAAAAATAAATGAAAATATATTGCTAGGATGATTATTATAAAGGTACATGCTAAAAGAATTGTGTTATTCTAAATTGGAGCATAGCCTTTTTTGTACATATCATTCAATTTCAGTACCCGCTCTCAGATATCTGTAACAAAAATTGAATGACAATGTATTTCCATATTCAGGATGCTAAGCGTGAAATTTAATTGAATTTTGGGAATTTAAACAGCCTTCATAAGCATTGAATATTTCGGCCATAAAATTTTCATACAAATCACAGCCTATAGGCACCCGCACTTATATGATCAAAACCAAAATTGAATTATTATGGATTCGTTTCGCGAGGATTCTGAATTTGACGTTTCGTTGAATTATGCGCACATAAACTTGATATATAAGCATCAGATATATCGAAACAATTATAAATTTTAGGCATTTGCAAAAGAAAGTAATCAGTACAAATTCACATAAAGATAGAATTTCATATGACACTTTATCCTATTCTACGCAGAAGTTCGTGAGTTAGAGCTCCCACAATATTTGTGTCATATACGGACAGACACACAGACATTTGAAGAGAAATCACTGAAATGTCACAAAGATGAGCATATTCTATACGTAAATGTCACTTTTCATTTATGTTTGACTGAAGTTGATATAGCAAACCTAGAATATAATGCAATGTAAAATTAACACGAACTTATAGTCAAATATTTATTATTTTGACCCCAGGACACTCTTAATTTTTTGATTTAGAATCATATTTTCATATTTTTTTGCACGGTATTTTTCCTTAAAGATTACTTTTGCAATAAAAAGGAATGCAACACTTTGAAATTTTATTTTAAAAAATTAAATTAAAAAAACTATTGTTATATATTTTTTATATAACTCACAACCCCCTTTTTTTCACTATTGTATGCAGAAAAGTTTTCTTATTATATAGTCTTCAGGATTTATAAGAAAATTATTAAAATTTTTTTATATAAATTTAAAAGTTAAAAAAGATGATTTTTGAGAGCTAGTTTTGTTTTGAAGATAATATTTAAAACAATTTCGCTTGAAATTAGAAATCCTGACGACAGTTTTTACAACATAGCAGAACAAAATTTAACTAAAAAAAAATCATACTTATATCTTTTAGATATATCTTTATAAACATGACAAATTACGACGAAATTCATTCTGAAGTAAATGGACTTAGAAGTTTCAGTTACGGGCAGGGCAGAACTGTTAGTAAAACACAAAATTGTTATATCTGCTGGAAAACACATCGTAGAAATACGCGGTTTGCTTTATTTAATTTATTTAAATTCGTAGTATTTTATTTGCAAGAAAAATAAAATGTATGTTTTGAGAATTTTGCCCTCTGACAGTAAAAAAATAAAAATTTGCGGTGCCACTATTGAACCATGACACATAAATAGCCTGGAACATGAAAGTGGCTTGTTTTTTTTTTTTTTTATAATACCGATTCATTATAAATCCTATTAGTTACATTTACTGAAACTACTAAAAACATACTTTTCTGTACCTAAACTTCCCTGTAACAAAACAACAACAACGCAGTTTTTTTTCGCATTTTATCTGTATTTTCCACGAGCAGAAAAAGAAGTTACAATTTTATTTATTTTTATGTACACTCAAGTTGTGAAAATTGCAACACTATGGAGGAATGGTCATAATTAAATGAAATTTAATACATAAACGACTGTTGTCACAAACAAATGATTATCTTTTCAAAAAAAAAAAAAAAAAAAAAACATTATTAAGTTTCCGAAATCAGTCTTTGGTGTACCCACCAAGCGCTGCAATAAGTGCAGCTATACAAGGAGTCATGGGTATTTGCCTGGGGAGAAGTATTCCATATTCTTTGTATGCTTAACCAAAGTTCATCTTCAGAAGCTGTAGGCGGAAGATAAGGAGCGAGACGGCAATCAGCGAAATCCCCCACGTGTTCAATGAGCAGCATATCCGCCGAATACGCAGGCCATATAAGAGGCTGTGTGTGTTTTTATGACAAGAAGTCTTAAACATTCCTTGTAATATGTGGCAGGGCAGTATCTGTTAAAATATAGTTCCAGGAATGCCTTGAAGGAAAGAACAGACTTCGGGCATCAGAACCTCCCTGAAGTATATGTTGATGTTCAGATTACCTATAATTAGTAACAGCTGCGATCGTCCATGACGAGCAATCGCATCTCAGAACATAACTCTCGGTGTTCGTCCATTATGACGTTCTATAATACACTCCGGAAGGTAGCGATCACCGGAATAGCTTTTAGCACGAATGCGTCCATGATGGTATCACAAATTAAAGCAGAATTCGTCAGATAAAACAACGTGTTGCCAAACTACAACATTTTTCACCTTCAACGTTATGGTCTGTTCTAAATTACTGTCACTTTGTTGTAATGAGAGGCAACTTCGGATTGGTGAAATAGATAACAAATCACCTTTCAAAGTGTAGATTCTGCCGGAAGGGGATCCTGTATAAGGTAGGTCTTTCAAGCATCCTATGGTGCAGAAGACTTCGACGAATTAACGATGTAGACAGTGATAAACTTGTTGCAGTTGACCAATGTGCTGTCAAATAAACGAAAGGGAGCATTGTATTAAAATATGATTCCGATATCAAATATTTCCCCTGATGATTCATGATTAAAAAATTTATGCAGGCTACGATCGATGTGCCCTTTTCAGAAATACATAGAAATGCGATAAAAAAATATACTAAAATACACAATATTAAACATACATAAAAGATAAAAATGTGAATTACATGAACAAATAGAAATTTATGGCCCTCTCTGTTTCAAATGTAGTCATACATAGATACATAGTATTATTTTGTCCCTAATTTTGCGAAGATAAATTTACTTATTTGATGAAGCATTTTTTCCTCTATATTTTGTTGTTCCGGAACAACGTTTTTTGAATGGGTATTAGATTCTGCTGTAAGTAATTTTCAGCAATAAGTTTGCCAATGACATATCATTTATGTAGAAGGTAACGTAATTTTTTTACAGGTATGCCACTAAAATATAAATTTTCTATTGACGAGTAATGAACTATACAAATACTAAGCGTAAAATCTTGTTCGAACATGAAATGTAAAATATGAATACAATACATAAGAGCATGTAAATATGTAAAAGAATGTGTTAAATTTGTGCAAAATTGCATATTAAATAAACATATAAAATGAATCAATTCTGTAGTTGAAAAATATTCTTGTAATATGAATGAAAGTGAAAAAAAGAAATTGTGTAACAACACAAGACGACAATAAAGTAAAAGCGGCACGCGGTTCATAAAAGGTGATCGACCGTAATATTGTGCACTGACAAAGTGATGGCGTCGCATTATAACTTCATCCCTAGATGAGGATGGTGATATTTAGGGAAGAGCCCATACCATAGCCTTTTCTGACCCAACGTGGCGTCTCTGCTTCTCGAAAATTAAGTGATTTCAAAAACGGATTCGGTTTCTCATACTCGTAGACACATGGGGCTTCGAATGGTAAATTGGTATCCAGTGCACCAATCTGAAGTTGTCTCTCATTACTATAAAGTGACAGATCCTTGGGGCAATAATTTGGAACAGGTCATAACTTCAAAGGTGAAGAATAAAGAAAAAATAAAAATAATTAACGATATATATTATGTATGTATCACAATTGTAGAATATAGTCTTAGAGTAATGACAGGTAGTTTGTCAAAATCGGTGAAGTTTATATCCTAACTACTTCTTATGACTTGTTGAGTAATTTCAATAATAAACTAAATTCAAGTAGTCAAAGTGAATGTTTTATAAAATGTCTGGAATTGGATATTCATGAGATTTATTTTGTGAAGGAAAAGGAAAATGATGTACCAGTTACATAATATGTAATAATTAGAAAAATCTGTTAAATGTTATTCAAATGCATGACTGCTGAAAAGTATTTTTAAGTAAAGTACATCAGAGACTGAAATATTTGATGCTTTCGTCCTCAAGTTTCAGGACATTCATGTGCATTACAAGTGAAAATTTAATAATATAAAACTGTTATTAAAGTATAACGACAGTTTCATTAATGCACAAATATATATTTCAACTGTAGATAAATTTAGCTTAATGAAAAAATACTTTTTTTGTATGTATTGTCATTTTTTTCAAAATCGAAACCTACTTATGTTTAATTTAAAATGCAACAGTAAGATAAAGAAAAATAATGAATTTTATTCATAGATTTATGAAAACTAAAAATGAAATACCATTAAACATCAACTTATTGCGATACAACAAATAATAAGTACTGTTGTTTACCATTAATTGTATGGATAACTGACGTTTTGAGACGATTAAATAGATATGGTGTGAGCAATACTTAAAGAAATTGCGAAATTATTAAATGATGGTAATGTTAAAGGAAGATGTTTTAATGTCAGTCTGTATAACATCTAAAAAATTTAAACAATGTCCTCAGACAATATAATAATTTTTTCCTATGTAATTCAAATATCTGTATAATCCTTCAAAACAATAAGTTTATAATATATATTTTTTCAACCATACGATTTTCCCTTTTTACATAATACTGTATGAAAAAGCATCATTCAAATATATTTTTTGATCGTGCTTATAAATGCATGTTGAATTATTTTAATTAGAGTTATTTCGATCAATATAGCATTTCAAGTTTATGAAGATCACCACTGAGTGATTGGAGAATAATTGTCAGAGATATACATATTTTGTATTGCATATTTCATTGTTGAAATACAAATGGCATTCATATCTCACTACGTAGAGTAAAATCTGATTAAATTATATTTATTCATTATATGCAAATGACATATTACGATTTCTGGCGTGCTTGTTGAAGCTCTTAGTTGAATATGATAGATAAAACTAACATATAATTATTTGTAGTGATTTATTTTAAATAAATTGGATTTCATGTTTTGTAATCACTTAAAATATCTTTAATGCAAAGAAGGTTTTTATACTAAATATTTTCAGCTTCTAAAGAGGCAGTATTAACAAGAATAATCATAAAGAAAATTCTAAACATTTGTAATGTCAAGTCTGATTACCTGTTTCTTCGTATAACAAAAAAGCTTATTTTTACCAAATATACAAAATGGCAAACATACCATACCGTATCAACAGGTCAAACCATACCATACCGTATAACAGCGTTTACCCTTTTGGATACAAGATAGCAGCCCACAATTTTTATGTTAAGCGAGCTTTTGAAGTATGCACTGACAATTTTCTTGATAGTGAAATAAATAAAATTAAATGCATCGCCAAAGAAAATGGTTTCCCCCTTCATTTTATTAATAAACTGGTCTACGAAATGAAATATAAAGTAAAGAAGAACAATCAAGTTAAGAAACTTAAATTTTGTAATTTTTCCTATATTCCTGGTTTATATGAGAAATTAAGATATGCAGTAAAAAAGTTCAATATCAATTTAGTAGCTAAAACAACAAATAAACTCAAAGACGTTATCCATAGCAAGATTGACCCCGTTCCTAATGAAGAAACCGCAGGTATTTACATTATTCCATTGTTAACGGAAGAACAAGAAGAAAAAGTTTATGTCGGAATGACGGGAAGAAAATTCAAAGATAGATTAAAAGAGCACATGAGTGACATTAAGTTTAATAGAGCCTCCACAGCGTTAGCAAGACTTAACTTACAGCATAATTTAAATATCCGTTTTAATGAAGCACGAATAATTATTCCTTCATCCCATTATCATTTGTCGTTGATAAAAGTGTCCATTGGAATCTTAATATTGAATAATAAAGCTATTAATGATAATATGTCATATAACATTCCAAATATATGGTTAAATCTTTTGAAATAGATGTTGTTTTGGTTTGTAACGCTCAACTTCTTGTCCGTCTCACTTCACCCCCCCCCCCGTCCATGTTTTCGGAACTGTTTTGCTGTCTCCCCTCCATTTTTCGGAACTGTTTTGCTGTCTCCCCTCCACTGTAAAGTTGATTTGCCCAGTTGTCCGACCGAGGATGAAAGTGCGTTAGAGACGTGTCAGTTGTACTCAAAGCGGCCCAGAAGATGATCAAGGTTTTGATCGTAAACGCTCGGCGCGTGTATTATATTTGTAAACTCTTTTTAAGTTTTTAAAAAGTGTAATATGTGTTAACATCTTTTATATTGTGACATCTGTTGTATAAAAATGCACCTTTTAAGCAAGGATTTAGATTTATTAAGTCCTGCTTTATGATAATCCGAAATTTCACATTTTTCTTCGAAATAGTTTTCAAATTATGCTTAAAAAACGGCAAAATGGTGGTTTAAGGGGCCGTCTATGATAGAAGTGAGTAGATATTTTGAAATTTCTTGTGCTGTCCCGTTGTCTAACAGGCTTCATTGACTGCTTAAGGTGCCTTGATCAAGAAGGAGGCTCACTCGGTTAACAATCGAATACGGAACTTCAATTTGGATAAAGCCCTTAAAGTCGTTTTATAATAATTAATTTCTCGGAAACGTATGGTACGAATTGCATAAAAATTGGTTTTTAGGCTAATTGAAAGGTATAGATTTCATTTATGCTGTCAGAATTGGGTATTGCCATTGAAAAAACGAATTTATGGTTTGTTTGAATATGTAGATGCCCCCCTAAGCAAAATTTATATCCACCACTTAAAAGTAGACTTTACTTTCAATCGTTCGGTACCGGTAACTTTCTTCTACGATAATTTGTTGAGGAGTGAGTAGGGGTGTTTACTTTTTTTTCCGCGACTGTACATCACATACTTGCTTTCTACATTGTTTACATGATTTTCTAGCTTTCCTGCGCCCTTTTTGAGACTCTATCATGCTTATCTGACACCAATTGTTTTTATCCTTCTTGTTTCATCTCGAATTAATATCTTTGGACTGGGTTCTGAACGCGAGGTAGCTTCAAATGCTGATAAAGATTTTTTTCAGTATACTTCCAATTCCCGATTTGGTCGGAAAATGTCTCATAGCCCGTACATTTTTAGATTGATCTTGAATTGCTCGAAGTCTCAAGATCTAACCTAATTCCCGCACTATCTGACGATGATCGTATGTTTTATTTATCACCATATTATTATTTTCAGTATGTATAATGTAAATAGAAAGTGCTGCTGTATCCACAATATAGAAAATTAATGCAAGTAGTCATGTAGTTGTACGCGTATGTGTTGTATATTGCCCCAATAATTTATCTGTTATTTTCATTCCATATTTCGTGTCCTTATAAAACTGAATCATTTCGAGTTTATCTCCTGTCCAGTGATGGTTTTATCATGATACATAGTAGACATTAGAATGGCAGTTTTATTTATTTTTGGAACATACGAACAAGAACTTATGTCATCATGAAATTTAAATTCTGTGTATAAAGTTTGCGTGATTTACATGCCATCATTTCTGTGGTAATAAAATGTTTTATTTGTTTCCAAAGTGCCAACCATTATGAGCTTCTATTATAACAAATTCTTGACCAAAGAAAGAGAAAAAAGTTGTCCATTATGATGTTTCGTCCAGAATGCTTGAATAGAGAGGTAAAGTCTTTCACTTTGTCTTTGGTTTATTTCACGGTCTGTACCAGTTTCCGCTGCCTAGTTGGCCGTTGAGAGGTTAATAATTATTTGCATCACATACCCACCAGGTTTTGATCTAATATTTAGCCGGTTTACACGGAATATAATGGGGTGGATCTTTTTCTTCCTCAATGCGGAAATAACTGCTCATCAACCGTGAAGTCTTCGTCGGTTTGTTCATTTTCAATAGGTTGGGATTTAGCATAGTCCATAAATCACGAATTGCTGCAGCTTTAACATTTGGAAGACTTACCACTCATGTGTTCTGGTTGTCAAAACGATTAAATCTAAGAATGTATGCACAGTCACACTTTCTGGATAAACGGATATTTTGGTTATGGATATAAGTTTATTTTCCACATTTCTAATGTGTGATCTTTGTTAGAATTTTGACATCTGAAGTAAATAATATTTATAAAAATGCGTCAAAGTCCTCTTCTCAAAAGATGGGACAGTTACACTTTATGAAATATAGGTGTTTTATGACTCCCATTATGTTAAAATCGCAGCAGGTATCCGGGTACCGCGGTCATTGGACACAAGGGTAAATTTTACGTCACTGACATAAGAATTAATACATTTTGAATTGAAGCATTAATATTTTCTCAAATGTATAATGAATATTTCATGAAAGACGTGATTATGCGAAGATATATGTGGCAGTATGCTTGATGACGAAAATAATGTGGGTGCAACAACCGTTAAACTTTGGTCACAATTAAGCCTCAGAATAAAATATAAGTAAATTTTTAATATTTTTAAAAATAATATTGTACTTTCATTAACAATATATTTTACACCCACTTTTCTATTTATATAAAAATAATTATATAAATAGCTTTAATGTTTAAAGTACTCATTCGACCAATAATTAAAGTAAACGTCTTTCTGGAGATGGTATCCGTAATTTAATTTCAATACTAATCAATGTATATACTCCATTTCACTGTTAATTAACAATTATCTCTATATGTGTTACAATTTCTACCTAATTTCAGGAGAACATACCGTGAAAATGACAATGTTCTTACTTGAAACATTTTTACAGCACAGTAAATATAATGTAGTGCAGAAATAGTCAATTAAAAAAAGCAAATTTTTGGTCACTGTTAAATAAACAAGACTTTCGCGAAAAATTATTCTAGATAAAAGAGATGTAAACTATAATGAGGTAGATTATTTTGTAACAGTTAAAAAAAATTAGGAACAATTATTTTTAATGAGTCTTTAAAAAAGCATTATTCTTAACGATCAAAAATTTTTTACAGTTTTTTTTTTCCAAGCCTATTTATTTTGATAATTTTCTCTTTATATTGATGGAGAAAGGGGAAATCTAAAGTATAAAAAATAAATTAACGAATCTTAATAAAACAATACTTATTAATATTGAATTACACAGTTGTTTACAATTAAAAGAACATTTTAATATAAATTAATTTTATATTGAAGGATAGTTTTATGTACTATTACTTTCAATATCACGCTTTTTTATACTTCTACTAGAATCTTATATTCATATACTCCCATATTAAAAAAAAAAAAAAAAAAAAAAAAATCTATCAAAAAATTTAACTCTTAATGACAGCATTTTAAAAATAATATTTTGAAATATGATTCTACGATATCATGTTTTATTTATTAAAGTTTTTAAACATCCCATACATTTTAATCAACAAATTAAAGCAGAATAAAACGAAAATAAGCCTTCGATTTTAAGTTAACTCATTTGTGCTTGAATTTTTGTTTATCAAATTTGTTGGGAAAATCACTTTAAAATTTTTCAAAAGGAATTGGGAAAAAAAATTACGCTGTTTTTTTTTTTTTTTTTTTTTTTTTTTTTTTTGTATTTATTTGATAAAATGTAAACGTTCTAAATATAGGAATATGCATGATATTTGTAATAGTATAATATGCATAATTATATGTTTTGTCTAAATTTATATAAAATAAGCTTTTGAATTGTATATTAAACATTATAATTAGTATTCGTATTAACTAATGAAAAATTATATTTATTTCTTTACAGAGAATAATATCATTATAAGTATTAGTAATAATAAACTAAGAATAATCGTTATTTCAGAATTAAAAACAATTTGTTTCATAATCATCTTGAAAAGGACTTTACATAAATAACTGCACCCAAAACGGCTAATAAAAATATATACCCATTCGTGCCTTGCGCCCTACATTATGTACGTTACAAAAATGCATAAAAAATAGACATGAACATATAATATCACAATTTAAAAAAATAGAGTCAAAACACTGTTTTAAACACTAGTGTCGTGAAGGAAATTTTCACCTATGTAATACATAATATTTTGTTTTTGTTTTAAAAATGTATTTCTATTCAGTCAATCATCTTTTATCCCTTTGAAAATGAACGCGTGTGTGTTCGAAAGATCTCGGGTTACATTAAATAATATTTTTATATGTTTTTATATGTTTTTGTCACCTTTTAAGTAGTTATAAGTATATTATAAAATTTATTATATATATACATATTTGTCAGAAAACCTGAAAAAAAAAAAGATTTTATCTTAATGAAAATTATACTAAATATAAAAAATTACTGAATTTTGCGGGTTTAAGAGGCAGGAATTTAAATGAACATACACACTATAAATAACAATTGGAATAGAATCATATTCCTAGTGTCTTTCAGAATATGTATTTGTATGCATGCGATAATATATTAGTGGAAATAGCTACAGTTGAGAGACCTCGTTTTATATTACATACCAAATATAAAATGCTTTATAAAAGAAACAATATATATCCAAAGTCAACATATATCTCGGCAATACTGTTACACATTTTAAATTCATTTTTAAAGCTAATCTCACAGTGACTATAATTGATGTTTTTCAATTTTAGTATGGAGGATAAAATAACGTTTAATCAAAAAATATTTTCATTAGGAATGATGATTGAATACTTTATTCGGTATAAATTGAAAAGGAAAATTTCCTTCAATTGTGTGCAATCTGCAAAATGATGCCCTGTACATGATCTACAGATATATACACATACTACATAGTATTCTAAAAGTTAATTCAGTTAAACCCATAGCACAGTTGCAAATTTCCACTCAGCAGTTTCAACTATGTGTTGTTGAGAACTTGTGTGCGGCCCTGTATATGATCTGTAGAATTTATACACACCAAGTAATATTTAAAAATATAGTCAAATTTCAAAACACATACCAGATCTGAAAACGCACTTCCAGCATTTTGTTCGTAGGTTTCAATAGTTCAATTATTGCTCATTTTCTTCTATAGCCAAATAAACGATAAGTTCTATGAACACCATATTCTACAGTAAGAACCTTGTAGTACAACTCAATGATGTATATCTGTTTTGATATGTTTAAAATACTGTAATATTACTAACATTTTACAGTGGCCTTGTAAATGAACCGAAAATGCTGCATACTTCATTTTTAATACCGAACATGCCATATTAAACTCTAATAACATATATTCATTTCATGCGATTGGACTATATTTACGCGATAGTGTACGGACAGACGAACTGACAAACATACAGGCAGACGGGGAGACAAACGGAATTCATAAACACTTTTTAACTATGTTGGAAAAATCATATTAAGTTTGTGTTAATGGAGACATTTTTACTTTCAAATTTACTGGATTTAAATTTTAATATTTGCAGGTTGTTTGATGTGTTACTCTTGAAATTAGTTAAATATAAAAAAAAAAATACTTTTAAATTATATTTCAGAGTAAGAATATCTAATCTCTTCGAATATTTAGCGACCTTTCGAAGAAAAATAATTACTGAGAGTTAGTTTTAAAATGTTACATTAAGGTTGTTTCTGTTAATATATAATAGAACTATATTTATGAGATTCAAATTTAGTTTTTTGTAAAAAAAAATAAAATAAAAAATTATGAACTAAATAATATTTTTTACTTGTCTGAAAAAACGAATCATTTACAAGTTGATTATATGAGTATGGATTGTTTTACATTTATATAATTAATGTTATATTATGATGCAGAAATTTCATAATGTATTTCATAAAAAGCGACAAAATTTATCAGTATCTTAAAAGAGTTTTTTAAATATATCTATATGTTCAATAATAAAGTTTTGTATAAATCACCATAAAAAAATTAAAAACACACAGGACGCGTTTAGATCTAGAAAATTAACAACCCGGTATTAGCTATTATAAACACGTGTCCGTAAGGGTAGAAGCTCACAAATGAACAGCATTCTGCGACCTTATTCCCTTAAGGATACGACTTTACTGTAGGTGATGAAGGGCCCTTAGTTTTCCACTCGAAACGCGTCCTGTGTGTTTTTATATTTTTATGGTGGTTTATACAAAGCTTTATTATTTAATTTTATTTTGTCGCCATTTTTTCGGTGCTGTTTCATGCAGTAACTATAAGTTATTTTATGAAAAAATAACGTTTAGTTGTCTCTTTGTTTTTGTTATTAAATTTTAATTAAAAAAAATATTTTTTAGATGTTTAAAAATATCTAAATATTTAAATGTAATATTTAAATTTTTTTAAATATTTCAATATATTTTTTAACAGTTACTGAAAATGTATGTTTTTTTCTCGAAATCTTATCACTGCAATGATTTCTTGTCCATAACATTAAGTTACATGCCCATAAAAGTGGAGATTTTAAAACTATACTGCTAAAATAAATAAATCTATACTAATAAAATAAAGTTTCACTCTGTCTGCCTGCCTGTCTGTGTATCTGCAATTCTGCGGGTTGCAAAATTTTCCGCACGTTGAAGTCTAAACATTTAAATGAGGATAGTCAAAGACAGGTCCTGATGCACATGAGGATTGGATTTTTAATTTTTTATATCCTCCTGAAGCTATCGCTAGACCGAAGCGACTTCGAGCTCTTTATTAGTCTCGGGAGGCGGTCGGGGTGGGACCGCCACAGAATTCGTGGAGCGCAGTATTTTGCGTGTCCGTCCCAGGTTCTTACCTATGTCCCTTGTGACGATACATTCTAGCGGAAGCCAGGAAAAAAAGGAAAGAAAATAAATAAAAAAAAATAAAACTGCAAAATTTAAAAGAAAAATAGTTAAAGAAAGAAAATCGAAAAGCGGGAAGGGTTGAGCCCGGAGCACTAAAGCTATCGGACGACCGCAGCGGCTTATTATTCTCGGGAGGTTCTCTTTAAGTTTTTATGCCCTAAATTATTACTTTCCTTCTTTGTATCCGATTTGCTTCGTTTTTGGAACCAATTCTCCATTTTGTCATCCCTCCACTTTTACGTTCCAGTTACGATACTGGCTCTCTGTGACCCGGTACAGGGCCCCTTGAAGTTTTTGTGAGCTAAAAATTTTTCACCTCCTTATTTTCTCACCTTCTGAGTGTATAAATTTTAAATTGCGTCTTCGTCTCTTCTCTCCAGACCAACACACTCACATTTTTATAGGGGCCCAAGGACCATTTTTATGCATGTACGCAATTTTTTGCGTATTTATTAAAATATTATTGTAATGAATAATTCATACCATATGCTTAATTTTGACTATTTGAAGATCTAAAGCGCTAAGTACTAAGGCATTTTAACATGTTTTTATGTTAGAGACCTGCTCCCAACTATCAGTTGGACCCTTTTGAGCTCCCTATTATAAATCCTTTAAAAATGTTCCGATCCAATAGCTTTTTTTCGAACAACTTCATATATCCTCCAGCTACTACATAAACGATAAAAAAAAATTCTCAGACCTCAGCTTCTACTAATTTTGAATATTAAACGCCTTCTTGTGCCCTTGTTGTGGCTTCTTTAAAAGTGAACCAATTCGCTTGCAATTTTCTTTAACATAGTTCTAGCGTCCTCCGATTATTTAAAAAAAATAAAAAATATATACTTATACGCAACTACATTCCAATTAAGAGCCTGGCTCCTTAGGACCCGGTACAGAGCCCCCCAAAAATTTTTAGCCGTAAATTATTAATAAATTGATCCCTCTTAAACAGATCGTCATATTTTAAACCATTTTTTCATTTAATTATTCCTACCGTTCCAACATCCAGTTAAAATCACGGGCCTTACTAGGGTCGGGTCCGTAGTCCCTTAAACTTTTATTACGCCATGCATTTTTTACCCCCTAATTTTCTCGCCTTCTTAATGCATAATTTAAAGTTGAGTCTTGGACTCACAGGACTAACATCCTCGTAATTTTACTGGGACCCTAGGGCCCATTTTATAGCACCACCCCCTTTTTTCGCGCATTTTTAATTTTTTTATTGTAATTATTAATACAAAACGTATGCTTATTTTTTTTTATTAATTGGCGATCTGAAGTTCTAAGAACTAAGACCTTTTAACATGTGTTCATGCGAGGGACCTGCTCTTAACTATTAGTTGTCACCCTTGGTTCCCCGATTACAACATTCCTTAAAAATGGTCTGATTCACTAGATTTTCTTTAATAACTTCTTCAATCCTCCAGATAGTACATGAATCACAAGAAAATTTCTCAAATTTCAGCCAGAACCAATTTTGAATATTAATGTCCTTTTTGGGGATTTTGCTGCAGTTTCCTGAAAAAAGATCCGATTTTATTACAAGCGTCCTCCAGCTACTTTAAATCTACTAAAAATTTTGTCTTATACCCAACTGCATTCCAGTTGAGACCCTGTCCTTCAGGTTCCGATCCTTTTTAATAATCAGCCACCATCTTTTTCAAATGTTAATCTCCTTTTTCGGCAACAGCTTATGTTTACTAGGGTGTATCGATTTTTAATTTTTTTTTCCAAATTCCAAGTTGATAAAAAGTTGCTACTAGACACAACAACTTACCATAAAAAATTTTGGATTTTTAAAAACATGTTTAGGTCTCCCGCACTAGGCCTAAAGTTTAGAAATTTTACTTAAAAATTAAATTTTTACAAAAAAAAAAAAAAAAAAATCTAAAACACTTTTTTTCTAAATTTCAAGTTAAAATTCCATTAACAATAAGCACAAAAAACGATAGAAAATGTATTTCAAAAACTTAGCACAACATTTAGGTCTCCCTTACTAGGCCTAAAAGTCGTAAATTTCAGCCAATTTTGGAACATTTTAAGTGCTTTGATATTTGTGTTATTGCTGGTTTAAAAATTAAATGTAGCTAAAGCCTCGTTAGGCTTGATTGGAATTGTTGAAATAAGTGAGATAATAAATCACATTTCAATACATCAAGCGTCAACTTGAAGCGATGGGGTGGGGGAAGGCCAGACTGTCGCGCCGCGGTGACGCGACACCTATGAATCACCGCGCAGACTTGTCAGTAGTCGTCTGCCCGCGAGCGAGCATTACGGTTGTGTTTTAGTGCAATAGTCTTGTAAGAATCAATTGGGTGAGTGTTTTTGTTGTTCATTATGAGAAAAAACCGCATCTAACTAGACAAACTACCAACACGCCGGTTATCGGGCAACCTATTGATGTGAGTGAGTTTAATGTTCTGCCAACCAAGATAGATGTTTTGAAGTATTTTGAGTGGGTACGCATTGAAATGAAACAAGAGGGAATACATCAGCCTGCAAAGATGATAATTGCGGTAAGATTTGCTTTAAAACTTGAGAAAATATGGAAAAGATCTTCAATTCCTGTTTGTGGCACCAAAAACACATTATTTATGGTTTTAAAACTACACGAGCAGCTTGAGAAAATTAAAAAGTGTTCAGGGCCTAAAAGGAAGTATCCTATTAAAAAGTGTCCCGAGCCTAAAATGAAGTATCCTAACTCCTACAAAGATACAGTAAGTAGCTTTCAGTCAAAAACTGAAACTGCATTGTTTGATATTTGTACTTGCAAATGTGACCTCAGCAACTGTATTTGCTCTATTGACAAAAAAGTTCCGGCACTAGAACACGAGTTTTTGCACGACCAACGTGGTCCTAGATTGATGTCAATTGTAGAGTGTGACAAAAACGAGACTAAAAAGCTTAAAAAGCGATTTGAAAGAAAATCTAGGTCACAAGCTTTAATGCAGGTAGTTGTAAAAAAGACTGAGGATGAAAACTTAAAACCTGTTGATAACATTGATTCTGGTGATAGTACAGATGATTCAATGTCTCACCCATCATGTCAAGATAGTGATTTTGAAATAAAAGTACTTGATACGAGTCAAAAAATTGTTTCAAGTGTAGAAGTAAAACAAGAACTGCCACAACGCCTGTCTTTGTTTTCACGAGCTTGTGACCGCAGGGGCATTTCTAGTAGAGCTGGAGCTCAGTTAGCTACTGCACTTTTGTGAGACTTAAATATCGTTACTGCGGAGAACCAAGAAGCAGTAATCGACAAATCAAAAGTAGCATTGAAAGACGTAAGTCTCGTAAAGAAGTAAGCTTAACTCGAACCTCCGATCTGTTGGCCATTTACTTTGATGGTCGTAAAGATGAAACCATAACAAAAGAAATTGCAGCTGGTAAAAGTGTCCGAAAATCTTTAATGGAAGAACACATATCTATTGTTGAAAACCTGGATCCAAGTATTTCGGTCATGTAACCATAAATGAAACAGGATAGGAAATAGTTACATCACTTGTAAAGTATTGTGAAGAAAAAACTGTCGATCTAAAAAAACTAAAAGCTATTTTTTGTGATGGTACGACAGCAAATACAGACACTTCAAATGGAGTTATCACCTTATTTGAAAATAAAATACAACAGCCACTGCAGGCAGTTGTGTGTCTACTACATTTGAATGAATTACCATTTAGAAAAATTATGGTTCCTCTTGATGGGCCAACTTCTGGACCAAAAACATTTAGCGGGCCTATTGGTAAACAACTTCTAAGCTGCCAAAATCTGGATTTTGTCAATTTTGTTGCAATTGAAAGCGATATACCAGAAGTTGATCTAAAAGAGTTGAGCACTGACCAAAAGTATCTGTACGAAATATCCAAAGCCGTATCAACAGGTACATGTACACAAGAGTTGGCCAGACGAAACCCCGGAAACATCTCGCACGCCAGGTGGCTTACCCTGGCAAATCGAATCCTTCGTTTGTATGTAACCATGGATGATCCGACCCCTGAGCTGAGAAAGCTTGCAGAGTTCATAATGAAAGTCTACATACCATCATGGTTCTCAATTAAGTGCAATCCCAAAATCCCACAGGGTTCCATTAATTTTTTAAAATGATTCATTTCAGCAATTACTTGGAAGACGAGCTAAAACATGTCGTCCATGCAACGTTACAGAAAAACGCATTCATGGCTCGCTCAGAGCATGTTTTAATACCTATGTTGTTTGATGAATGAAAACATATTAGAGCCTTGGCTTATAAGAGAATCCAGAAAGTTTGTGAAACAGAAAAGAAAGGGGTAAGGACATTTAAACGCCTTCAGATCAATTTTAATGCTAAAGACTATAAAGATATGATTGACTGGCAAACCACTTCAGTTACCGAACCCCCTCTTGTTACCGATATGAGCCTAGAAGAGTTACATTTAATTGCGGAAACGGGAAAAAGTAGAAGGGTTGAATTTACAATTCTTTCTCACACTCAAGCTGTAGAACGAATTGTGAAAGAAGTCACAGAAGCTTCAAAGCGAGTGTGTGAAATGATCGAAAGAGATGGTCTTATTCGTGCCAGGAAGACCGTAAACAGCTACCTACGTTCGAGACCAAGAGCCAGTACAAAACCTCAGTGAAGGATTAAAATGTAAGTGTTTTTTGTACTACTTTGATTTTTAATGTTTTTAAATAACATCTTTATCTTACTGTCTTCCATATAATATTTGAAATTCATTGGGGATCATTTCTAAAATTTTGTAAAAATCTGTAGGCCTACGTAAATACTGTATATAACTTTCGTTTCAGGTTTTGAAGACAAGATGAAAGGGCGAATGTTTAAAACAAGTCAGTTAATTTGAAATAGAACAAGAAAACTGTGCTCATGTTCTAGGAAAATACATCAGCAGCATTTTGTACTTATATACTACATTTTATTCCAAGTTATAATATTTTATACACTTGTAATAAGCAATAGTAATCACAAATAACGATAGAGTTTATTTCAACACCTTTATCAAACAATTTTCATCGTTAAACTATCTTTTTTATGGTATACAACATTTATGTATTATTTATGTAGTATGTATATATATATATATATATATATATATGTGTGTGTGTGTGTGTGTGTGTAATATAAGGATGATATAAGGATAAGGCCTTAGTTAATGCAAAAAGCAGTTTAATGATTCTAGGTTATAGTTTCACATATTAAATAGAAATTATATTTACAAGTACGGGAGGGTAGAGGTTTTTCTGCGGCATACGCATTCACAGAATCGTCGGATATTGGCCTCTGCTCTCGTCTAGAGCGAGATATGCCTACCATCGGCCGCGTCAGAATGCAATCTGCTCTCGGTTGTTACTTGTTTCCAAGCGAAGAGAATGCAAACTGCATATCAGCAAATTCAATACATATGCTATTCTGCGGTTACAAGTTCTCATGGAAAAGTGCTGATCATATCCTGTTGCTATGAGTAGGGTTTTATGGGAATCTAAAACCACAACTCACACTCGGCCATCTTGTCTGCTTGTCGACCTCGACAGCGCGTTAAATAAGCAACAAGATATGTCAAAAAACAAAAATATAAAAAAAACTATCTAAAAATAATTAAAATCCAAAGGAAAAAAACTGTCATTAAATAATTAAGAAAATTGAGGTAAAATAAAAAAAAAAATAAGTCTAAATTTTATGTAAATTAATGCTGAGCTGCCGTGCGATATCTCCAAAGAAAAAAATACAAAAGAATAAAAAAAAATCTCAGGATAACATCAATTTGCGTCATGAGGCCGTCTTTCTCATGAGCCATCATCAGGGATGAAAAATATAATCTAAAAGGCCGTCTGCCCATTATATTATCATCAAGAAAACATACTAAAATCTGCCTCATCTTAGGTAGAATTTCGTAAAAAAAACCATCTTTATCCCAACGTCATTCGGGAATAAAAAATAAAAAAAGAGGTTTGCCTCGTCTAAGCAAAAAAAAAAAAAAAAAAAAAAAAGGATTTCCCACCAAAAGGTTTTTTTTTTCCGACAACTATCTCTTACTTCTGTAAAAAAAAAAAAAAAAAAATATGCGAGGTGGGGGGTGGGGGTAAAACACATACATATATATAGCAATTCAATAAAATGTTTACACATAAAATACAGTTTTAAGAATATAAATGCAGTTTTAAAAGTATAAATACAACAATATTCTTTTTCTTCTTGTCAAAAGTGAGTGTTAAAAAAATAAATAAATAAAGTCCTGTGTAGATAGTCATTTTAAATAAAGTTGTTGTTTACGCAACATAAAAAAAGCACGTGTTGCGAACAGGCAAATGAAAAAAATAAGACACCATTGGCAATCCGAGAGAAAGATAACTTGCCATGCGCAAAAAAAATATCACCGCATGGGTTCAATAAAAAAGTTTTGAGCAGATATATATCGCTCAGAGATTTAAAAAAAAATGTTGAACAGAACTTTGAAAAAAAAGGCACAAAAATTCTGTTAATATAAACTGAAAAAATAAAGAATCTGTTGCATATTCCACAAACTAAGAATAATTAAAGAAAAAAAAACACTGTTGATAAAAATGCTTGGTGCGCGATAATTTCTTTAAAAAAAAAAGCACTTGAAGTTTATCGCACTGTAGAATGGCATGACACACAAAAATACGAAGAAGAAAAAAACGTTCTGTGTTGAAGATTTCCATCAATGATTGGACTCTTGAAATGGTGAGTTACGCTGGTAAACAACTCATTCTAAAGTTTCGTCCGAAAAAAAATAATCGTGGATGCTTGCTGCAATCGTAAAAAAAAAACGAAGATATTGAAATAAAGTTACTAAGAAAGTCACAGATAGTAGCAGTCTAATAGTCTGTACGATATAAATGTTCTCTTAAATAAGCAGATATATGGGTGTCAAACACAGAATATATAAAAACACAGTTAAAAAAATAGTAGTAATAATAAAAAACACATTTATGATAAATTCGTTGGTTGCACTAGTGACCTATATACGTGAAGCATATTTCGTTTTGGAAATTTAAGTCTACTTTTTCTCTTTCTCGTTGTTAACTTCACAAAATGTCGGCGTATAAAAAATAAACAAGAAATGATAAGGACACGCAGAATTTCGGTCCAATTAGTAACGTCACTCGAATCTCGAGATGGTTGGGATGTATGGAACGCTGAATGCTGATAAATGAGTCCGTTGGCAGACGTAAACAGTAATAAACAGATGGTCAATAAGACGAACACAGTCATGAACAGCTTGTAGGATAAGAAATTTAAATCGTAGGAAAAGCAGTCTGGCGATAATGTTGCGAGATGTTTCTGATATGCTGAGTCAATCACTGGGTCAACTTCGATGTCAGTAGGAATAATTTCATTCGAAAAATCTGTATTTACTCTCGGCGGTTTTAGATCTTGGGGGGAAGAATTTGAAACAAATGTTTCCGTAGTGCATCTTGCGTCGGGAAATGAAGGTACATAGGATTTATCTTGAGATTTTGTTTCAGATACATTATCAGACACAGTAATGCAGCTTATAAAAACCCTTGTGGGTGGAGATTTAGTTAAAGTAGCGCCGTTTTTGTCGCATGTGAGAGTACCCTGAAATATGACATCTGTCCCTATGATAAGTGGCATGGGCATCTGAGAAGACTTAACTACGTAAACAGAAGTAGAAAAAGTGTTATCGTCTACCTCTATATCGGTAGAAAACGATCCTATAGGTTGAATAACACGGTTACCGATGCCCGACAATTGTACAGGAGTTCCGGTGAGGGGGGGAGACCCAATTTGTTCATAAATGTCTTCTCTCAGTATCGTCAGTGAGCTTCCAGTATCCAAGATTGAATTGATTTGTAAATTAAAAATTTTTACAGGTTTTTGCATGCGCGACTGAGAATGAGACATTTCTACTACGTGGATTTGTTCGTCTCTGCGTGGTAACGTCTTGCGTGAAGGGGAGGTGCCTTGAGTCGAACGCTTACGCTCCGGATTTTGCTCTGTACACTGGTTGGAAACATGACCAAAACGTGCACATTTCATACACTTTTTTCCTTTATTTAAATGCATACAATGGGTAGATAGGTGTCCTGGGGCTAAACAATTCCAGCAAGTTAATTTTGCAGTTTTTTCCGTCTGATTAATCTTAGGAGTGTTGGGTGTAGTCGGTGACTTTGATTGATAAAATTTAGAACTCTGTTCACAAATTCGTTCGAAAATTTGGAGCTTGTTTTTAAATTCGGCAAGCGTGGCGCACCCGAATAATATAGCTTTATTATGTGGTGTATCGTTAATCCCATTAATTATATAGTGAATTAATGATATATCATCGATGTTTCCTCTTTGTGCTATTTCTTTCATTTTCAGAAAATATTCCAATAGTTTTTCGTTTGGGCGGCAGCCTCTAGCGGCTAGTAATTGATGTATCTGGGCGGACGAAGCTGATTGTCCAAATTCGCGTTACAATGCTTCTTTGAGTGATGTATATGAAAAAATGTTATTTTCACTACGTACATACAATAATGCTAAACTTTTTAATGCCCGCTCAGCAAACACAAATTTCTGTATGTCGGACAGTTGAAATGAATGGGCCAGAGATTCAAATCTCTGAAACCATATTTGAACGTTTTCCGTTTTATCACCACTAAACGGTGTAATTAAATGATCAATGTCATGGAAAGAAATTGTCTGTTTGGGCGCGGAGTGTGTACAGTGTACACGCGCCTGGTCTGGCTGTACTGCCAAAGGGGAAGATAAACCAATGCTTCCACTACTATTGTGGCTATCATCAAATTCTGTATCCGATTCGGAAACTGCCGTAAACGTGTCTTTAAAAGCCGAAATATCAACTAGTGCGCTTAAAATACGTTGTCCTATATCTTCTTTTGATCCATGGATGTCAATGGATAAGATATTAGCGATAGTAATCAATTGTATCTGATCGTAATCATCCAAAATTTCTTTGAGTTTATTCTCATACTCGTCGCTTTTGTCGGTAAAAGAAAAACCTTTAAATTTCCTTAAATTCGCTCTATTCTGGCGATTTTTATCGCAACCAAATATAAATTCGTGCAACAGCTTGATTTTATCGGTCTTAGCCGATTTCAACTGGCTTTTAATAAATTCAATTTCAAATTGTAATTCCATATCAAAAGGCAAGAAAGGAAAGAGAGAAATAAAAACTTACTTCAAAGGAGTTATCCAATTGAAAAAAAAATCCTTCGCCACGATATATTGAAGTAATCCAATTAATGATCCGTAGAAAAAAAATATACTTGCAGTCGAAGATTCATTTCTTGCAAAACCACGACTATCTTGTAAAAATAAAAATAAAAGGAAGATTGAGCTTCAAACAGATGGCTCACATCAGATGTAGATGAATCACATCAGCTGAAATGCAAAGGTTGATAACGGAACTAAAGAGTTCTCGGATTTTAAACGTACATCGGTAAGAAACCCTAGAGGATTTTATGTTTTAATTCGTTTAAAGATTTAAATCGGCCTAGAGCCCACATGTAATATAAGGATGATATAAGGATAAGGCCTTAGTTAATGAAAAAAGGAGTTTAATGATTCTAGGTTATAGTTTCACATATTAAATAGAAATTATATTTACAAGTACGGGAGGGTAGGGGTTTTTTCTGCTGCATACGCATTCACAGAATCGTCGGATATCGGCCTCTGCTCTCGTATAGAGCGAGATATGCCTACCATCGGCCGCGTCAGAATGCAATCTGCTCTCGGTTGTTACTTGTTTCCAAGCGAAGAGAATGCAAACTGCATATCAGCAAATTCAATACATCTGCTATTCTGCGGTTATAAGTTCTCATGGAAAAGTGCTGATCATATCCTGTTGCTATGAGTAGGGTTTTATGGGAATCTAAAACCACAACTCACATATATATATATTTATATATTTATTTATTTATTTATATTGTGTCATTTTATGCCTCCTGTAACAAAAATACTCTTAAGTCTGGTGTTTTTAACCCCCACCCCCCAAAAATGGTTCATTTACACTAAAAATTACGAAAGTTTCGTCAAAATTAACAAACTTTAGGTCTTGTGCGGGAGACCTAAATGTTGTGATAAGTTTTTGAAATACGTTTTCTATCGTTTTTCATGCTTATTGTTATTGGAATTTTAACTTGCAATTTAAAAAAAAAAAGTGTTTTAGGTTTTTTTTTAAAATTTTGTAAAAATTTACTTTTCAAGTAAAACTTCTAAACTTTAGGCGTTGTGCGGGAGACCTAAACATTTTTTTTAATCCAAAATTTTTTGTGATAAGTTGTGGTGTCTAGTAGCAACTTTTTATCAACTTGGAATTTGGAAACAAAAAAAAGTTAAAAATCGATACACCCTAATGTTTACTCATTACCACCGTTAATTAAAAATAATGGAAGTAACTTTAGATAAGGGATTTCATCCGTTTGATAAATAACGTGTTAATGTTGAATGTAATTCGTGATTTTTTAAAGGGATGTGAGGGTGACATCCGCCGCCTGGTGGAACATTCTTTCCTTGTTTTCGAAGGCTCCAATATGAACGGTAGATGGTTCATTCAACTTAGATTACAATTTAGCTGCTTTCTTTATTATGAAAGTTTATTTTACACTTCAGTTACCAATATTATTGAACATGAATGGTGCATTTTTTTTCTCGGATTTTATGAGCTTCATTATTACAAGATTTTGCTCACTCAACTTGGTTTTCTATTGTCTACGGCAAGTGTGGAGCACTTCCGGTACAAGCTGCTTTAGGTAGCGGGGATCCAGGAAAAAGGTTCGTTCGAAAAATGTCTGTAGCGATTTTAGTATACGCTACCGAAAGAAATGGGGCCCCTGAGACTAGGTTCCTTTAAAATATTTTCAAAAGAAATAAAATCATACAAACGTAAGATTTCTGTAAGGTTATTATGACCGGCCCCGAACAACGCCGGTCGGGTCACCTACTAAATAAATAAAATATTGAAAACAAAATATAGAGAAATAAGATAGCGTTTTTATAAAAACTATTCATGCAAATTAAAATGACAATATAAAACTAAAATGTTTTTAAAAGTATAAAATCAGATAATTTCTCCTTCTTCCTCCCAGAAAAATCCTTCTTTTTCTTATCTATTCAAAACAAACACAGAAATAAAACAGCCCTCTTCAAATTTAACGGTAATGCGAATGAGTTTGTTTTCCCCTTCATTATTCTCCGAAATGAAATCTTCAAGTGTTATGTTTGTGTTATCCCGTATTCTTCTTAATAGACAGCAAAACCTAACTCTACATATGAAAAAAGGAATTTGAATGTACTCATGAATATATAAAAATAGAATATGAATGTTTGTTTATTATTACAGTTATGTAGTTGAAAAATTATTAATGCAGTGTACTTGAAACTAATGTTTAAACTTAGTTATAAATATTCCAGATATTTAAAAAAAAGAATTCTATTTTTTCTTTCCATACTTTTTTCCATTTTATTTTGAGATTAAGTTAACTGTAGCGTCCTATACTCTACAAATCTGAATTTTGTACCATAAAATTTATTTTGTATTATTTAGATCGTCCTGACATACTAAACTAATTTATGGTATAAATCAAAACTAAGCAAAAAAAATATTTTCCAAAATTATCATCCGAAAATTCATACTACCTTTTATATTATACATGAGTAAAATACGAAATTTATTCTGACAAATTTTACTAAAAGGAATTTAAAATGTTGTTAATGAAATAAAAGAAAAAAACTGTGCATCCAAAAGCCAAGTACTTTGAAGTACACAAGTACTCGTCATCAGTATTAAAATATAAAACGCAAAACAGAAAACG
Organism: Maratus speciosus; assembly: GCA_963932465.1. NCBI lineage: Eukaryota > Metazoa > Arthropoda > Arachnida > Araneae > Salticidae > Maratus > Maratus speciosus. The sequence continues at coordinate 379,075,294 of OZ010795.1, forward strand.
TGGTTCTTTCAAGCCAAGAATCACATTGGAATGTTCCAAAATGGAGCGTAGGGTAGAATAGTGGGTGATAACTTCTATTCTAATAAAGTAATGCGATCGAGGTTTCCGGGATATTGTGATATAAAGTATCTTACATGTTTTACATTTTCTGCATATAATTGACCATGATTCTTTAATTTTTTTAGATGTACAGTTTTTCTGTTTTATATAACTGACAATATTTTTAAAACTTTTGGTAAAATTTTACGATTAATTTTGTTTTAAATTCATGTATAACATCATAACTTATTCAATATTCATTAAATAAATTTAAAATAATTTATGTATGTCACGGCTTATTTGTCTGTTTTCGGAAATACGATTATTTTCCCCATAAAAGATTTTAGTTGAAAATCTATGATATGATTTGTTTAACACGGCTGTAGTGCGTCCGTCTTTTTCCGCCTATAAAAATTACCTTCTTCTAACTCATATTTCATTGCAAATACAATGGAGTACTAGCATGTAGCTGGCTTTAAATCTTTCTCTACCACCATAGTGAAGTAACAAGACATGTCTATTTTTCCTTCAGGTACATTTTTACAGTCAAAGTTGAAATTGGTGGAAAAAGTCTACGAAATGACCCTTAATGTCAGTTCATTTTTTTTATTTTTTACCATTATTTGGAATCTCATGAATAAAATGTATTATTTATGTAAGCTCCAAATTTATAACTTCATTGAAATGTAATATTCGGATATTAAGTGAAAATGTTTTTTCCTTTACATTTCTGTATATAAGGGGACCTTCAGCAATAACACCGAGCTCGGCAAATAACGTTCTGAAAAAAAGATGCAACTACTCACGGGAGGCTTGATAAAACTACATTTCCAAATCCCTTAGTAGTGCATATTGTATTTTCTGTAAATTGAATCTATGTATATTCAGCATGTAGAGAAATCTCATTGTAATCAGATTCCTTAGCAATCGACGTTATTTTGAATATGAAAACAATCATTTAACCTTTAAATGCCTGATTTTTCAAAAATCATTTTAATAATGTTTTTCGGCTTTCATTTTTTAAATAAATCATGGGAAAAATATTTTTAAAAATGATATTTTGTTTTAAGTATGGTTTACGGCTAAAAATCAATTTGTTACTAATCGACAATACAAGTCTTTAAGTAAAAAAATGATTTTCTCTGATATAATTCTATAATATTAAACACACAAAAATTTTCAGAACTATCATAAGAAATAAATTTTACTTGCTCAAGGCAGAAAAAAATAGGGTATTTCGCAAGCTTCCAAACAAAAAAAAAGAACGTGTAGCAACATTTGAAAAAACAAATCTTTATTCTTAAACCGCGCAAGTGTTGCCATGTACATGTTGGAAATCTATTTAATAATATTTTCAGAATGTATTTTATTGGCAACATTAGGCATTATAGATTAAATATTATTCTAATAGTATTTTAGAAGCTTAAATTGGGTATGTTGCCGAAAAGTAACACCCGGCATTTAAGCGTTAATACATTACAAATTATTCGTGAAAAATCTGTTCATATGTCCCAGGTAAAAGACTCCAGTACACGATGGATATGTAATAACACATGATTAATTCAAGTTCAAATTTTTCAAAGCTCGATGAAAAAGTGTCCAATAATATAGGAATCGATCCAGAGATCATTTGGCTGAAATGCTGTATAAATTGGCAGGGTGAATTATGTCTCTGGCCAGGTTTGCTAAGAATATCTCAGTTTCCAGAGCATTGACAGCTTCCACTAAAAAGCCATTGGTTTGAATCCTAGCCTGGAAATATTTTCATCCAGATTTGAAAAAGTACAACTTTAATTAATCATGTGAAAACATTATATCAAAAATGATCTGTTGACAGCAGAAACCTAGAGAAAAGTGAAAGAATCCTTTTAAAGAAATCAGTCTTTATTATTCATTTATATCTTGAATTTTTATAATGGTTTATAGGTGGACTGGTAAGCACGCAGGAAAAAATCCTTTGTCATGATATTAAAATATTTGAAACAATTCTACCCTTATTAGAGTGAAATATATTAATTATTCATTAATAGTTTGGAGTAAATTTTTGTAAGAGAATTGCTTTAGATTTTAACAGTTAAAGGCTTAATTGGAACAATTGAATTTTACAGAAACCTTACGTTTTGTTTGCATGTTTCTAAATATACATCTGCGAACTATTAGTTTTAATAAATCCCGTTAATTTTTTCCCATTTTCAATTACTTTAACGGTCCGTAAATTTTTTTTTAGAAGTATATTTATTTTTTTAAGTATTTTTATATGACTTCTAACACGGCGCAGACCATACTTTACTCACTAAATGAATGTAAACGCTTTTATTATACTGGTTCCTATATTTTTTCTACTTTGATCAAAGGTTCTTTCAGCCACTCTCAGATATTTTTATAAAATGGCAATTTATATTACCTTTATTATAAATTTTTCAAAGCGTTCACTTTTGTTTAATATTCAATCTCCATCCATGTTTAACTACTTATGTATTGTTACGTTAGAATTGTTACTTAAAATGAAAAATGCTTCGCGGGTTTAAAAATGGTTAAATTGACGGACAGTTGATATTTTTCTGATTCCATCTCAGCTGGTTTTACGGTGCCTCAAAAAAGGGAGTGCATATTTTCTGTCTGCATCTTTTTTTTAATTAAAAAAATACATTTATTGATAAGTGCAAACAAAAATAATTATAATTATGTACTTCAATTCAGCATTTCAGATTTTGTAATATTTACTTTGACGCATGTAACAGTAAAAAACAAATACATTTTTGTTGGCAGTGTAATTCACTTTTTCATGTCGAATCATTTCTATGTTCTTTTCTAACTAATTCCTAGTTTCAAAATAAAAGCTTAATTGTGTTCATTTCCAAACTTTCATTAGTTTAGTTTATGTGTCAAAAGCTACTCGACCTTCGCCTAATACCACAGTGTATCTCAGCACCCAACTTGGTAAGGCATTTTTTCAGAATATATGTTGACATTTTGGCATTTAAACGAAAATAGCAAATTTCTGGCAAGCATTTTATCCACAAATAAATTCGCAATAATGTACAGCAAAATTCGTCAAGAAAGTATATTAACGGAAAATTTCGCTAATACAGATTTCTTTTACATATTTATAACTGAGAAAGTAGCTCAAAAGTCACGGAGGATTCTTTGAAGAAATAAATATTGTATTCAAATACATCTACAACGAGACGTGAAATAATTTTGTGTTTTTATATAATCTGGCATATAAAACCATGTTTTTGATATTTTATCTTGTTTTAGAGCACTGTTATTAAAAGTGTAATTACGAAATAAAATGGAGATAACATAAAAAAAAGAGAGACTTCAACCACGAGGTCTTGAATAAAATTTAAGAAAATTAAGTTAAATATAATAATATATATATATATATATATATATATATATATATATATATATATATATACTGATAATATGTGATAACGATATTAAAGATTCTATTGCGGAAACATTCAGTTATATATAGTTTTCATTTAAAGTAAAGTTTAGATGTAATTAAATGTAATATATATATATATATATATATATATATATATATATATATATATATATATATATATAGATAGATAGATAGATAGATAGATAGATAGATACAGATGGGTGACAAAATAATACGAACACCTATGAAATAACAGAAAAGCTTTATTAATAAGCGGTTGGACCACCCTTTGACTTAATTACAGATTGTATACGATGTGGGATGGATTCATAGAGGTTATGAACAACGTTTAAAGGAATGTGAAGCCATTCTTCCTGGAGATTAGTCTCTAATTTCAAAAGCGTAGATAATGGAGGAAATCGAGCACGGAATTTCGACTCCAAATACCCCCACAAATGTTCAAAAATTTTCATGTCAGGAAACTGAGGGGGCTAAGCAAGATGTCCAACTTCCTCTTCATGCTCTTCAAATAATTTTTGGACGATTTTAGCTGTGTGGATAGGAGCCCTGTCGCCCTGATAAAATGGGCATTCTCCTGGAAATAAAGTCTGAACAAAAGGATGCACCTGATCCCCCAGAATATTGACATAATGAGCAGCTGTAACCTTCCCATGCAGAGTAACAAGCGGCTCAAGGCCACGCCAAGATATCGCACCACATACCTTAAGGGAACCACCTCCATGTTTCACAGTCGACAAGAGGCAGTCAGGAGAAAATTCTTCTGCGGGCTTTCTACACACATAAACGCGTCCAGTTGTCTGAAATATGGTGAAGATTGATTCATCAGACCAAACGATTTGTTGCCACTGTTTGGAAGCCCAGTTTTTGTGTGTTTTACACCATTTGTGTCGTGAAAAGCATGACGTGATGTCACCAATGGCTTACGAATTGTAACGCAAATACATGTACACATACATGTTCGAAGCATGAAGTTCCCTTTGGACAGCTCTTGCTGAAATGGGATTCTGGAGAGATGACTATTTATCTCTCATGTTATCTGGGATAAAGATTGTCTGCGCTTACGGACCGCTATGCGGGTCAACTCTCTTTTAGCATTCTCAGAAAGTTTTCTTTTCCGTCCACTGTTCTACTTCGGAGACGACACTTTACAGCATTTTTGTACGCTGTCATAACGACTGACACAGTACTCATTACACACCCCAAACAATTGGCTGTTTCCGTCACGGAGAAACCAGCGCATCATATTCCAACAATCATTAATTTTTCGAACTCTAACAGGTCAGTCATTGACTTTACCAGAGCGTATGGTAAGCTTATGCAATACCTATGACTGATGTTGAGCGAATGATAACTTACCTTTCATAACCACTAGGTGGCAGAATAGAGTGAAAAGTGACATGCGCGTTCTGCTTCTTTGAAATGGATCATGTCTTTTTCATGGTGTTCGTATTATTTTGTCACCCATCTGTATATATATATATATATTGTGATCCAAATTTTAACTATTTATAAATATGAGATGACAGACACAGGACTTTAAAGTAATTAAAATGTATATTTCGATAATTATACATTTTGTTTTCAAAAAATATTTTAAATATGATAAAATACATACAGAAATATTTTTATAAAGTAGAAATAAAAGAGAAATAAAAAAATGATTTTTTTTAATGCTAAGCATTAAGCTGTATAGCTAAGAAGGGATTTCAACTTTGACGCTTGCTATTTTACTTTAAAAATATAATTCTCAACTTATATTCATAGTCATAAACTATTTTAAAAATTAATGGACTCGTTTAGTTGCCACAAAGAAGATTCTTAAATGTAATTCGAAAAATTATTCATGAAGAAAAAAAAAAAAACATTTTTTTTTCAATTACAGAGTAATGCTAAAAATTTGTTTCTTTTATTTTTATTTCAGGAAGCTTGATGAGAATAATTTATTTAGCTTTTTTCTTATATGAATATTTTTTTCAGACTACCGCATGCATTAAATAAAAAAGTGTGTTACATTGTGAAAAAGAAAGTTTTTTATGTCTCTGACATATAAAGAAACTTTTTCCTTAAAATTAAAAAATAAAATAAAAATAAGAATGTCACTGAAATCCATTAAGAATTTTTTAATAAAAAAAATTGTTTACAGGTTCGTTTTAAAAAATTACAAATGTCGATGAAAATTGATTATAACATATATTTGAAATAATATTTTATTAAAATAATAATTGAATAAATGTTTCTTTTTTATACACAATAAAAACACACTATTAAAAAACAGACTGCAAAAAAGAAATTCAAATGAATGATTACTGTGCATACTTACTGCATTATGCATACATACATACATGCATTACTGATCTATACTGTGCACATTTAAATTAATTTAAACTAGGGGTCGTTCGTGTAACGTTACAAAACAATAAATTGATATATTTTCCATTGATCGACGTACTAACACATGCATAAACTGTAAAAATTATGCTCTTTCTTGTTGAATCGGATAAAAAAACGTAATACATCCACAGAAGTATTCTCAAAACATATATGTTTTAATCTGAAATATATTTATAACTAGACTACTAAGATATCTTTTAATTATAAATGTGAGCACCTTGTGCGTTATTCCATACACTTAAATGCAAGGTTGTACATTCTAAACGGTATCCAATGGCTAATTTCTAAAACCTTACCCATAGAAATATGGTTACAATTACAGAAATGCTTTAAGGGGTCTCAAGACTCTTAAAATTGAAAATAATAATAATAATAATTTCAATATTTGATATTAAAAAATGTGTTTGATTATAAGACACAATTTTAATTGGAATGAAAGATATACGTATGTCTTCATTTCATATATTTAAAAAATTCCAAGATACAGAATTTGAATTTACAGGGCCCTCCAAACTGTCCGACGTTTGACGAGCAGAAAATCGGCAAAATAGATTACGTGCAAGATTACAAAATAAATTTTGCAAATAGAATGAATATTTTGGTTGCCACTTATACTTAAAGTTACAATAATTACCTTGAACCTAAATAAATTTGTATTTAAAGCTGTTTTATATTTTTTATACAAAATTGTATTTAGCTGATGCAAAATTTAGAAAATTTCAACAATGTAACCACCTTTTTTTTTTTTTTTTTTTTTTTTTTTTTTTTTTTTTTCACGATAAAAAGGAAATTTTATTTTCAGTTTATACAGACTAGCGTGAAACATATGTTTTGAAAATTTCATGAAACAATATTTAGACATATTTCAGATATCCTGCGCGTTATGCCGCAAAGCGTCCTTTGGAGAAAAAGGACATTAACAGTTTCGGAAACGCGGCTTCGGCTATTGAGGGAGTAAAATTCTAAAAGCCACAACTTTTGTTGTAATGGAAATTTCAAGAAAACAATTAACAGAAGAACAATTATCAAAATGAACAGAAAAATAGGGGTTTAACATCTAAAAAAATTAAAAATTAGAAAATTTTAAAGATTTAAGAGTCCTGAGACACCTTAAATGAAGTAAAAAAAAATTGAAAGTTGTTTTAATCAATAAAAACATTGATCAGTTGGTGCATGCTTCAAGATATCGTACGTAAAGTGCTTAAAGAATTATAAGGATTTATTTCGCGTATTTATTTCTGCACTGCAGCCAAGGGGAGTCACTTAGAGTAAGTCTTAAGATAACTAACATTTTTATTAATTAAGTTTTATATTAGATAATCTAATAGAATTTAATAATATGTATCATTTTGTAAAGAATTGCGACATTTGCTTTTTATTATTTCGTTTAACAAAACTTCTGTTATTTTATAACTGATATTTTTAGTGAAAGTAAAAAAAATAATAATAATAATACGCCAGAATACAAATAGAGTTAAAATTTATATTGTAATGTTAATTGTAGTGTTAATTGTTAATTTCTATATCTGGCGATTGCTTAAATTCCCTGTAAATTTGTAAATGACAGTAAAGACAAAAAAAGTAAGACAAAAGACATGTAAGACAATTAAAACATATTTTCGTAGCAATAATGATGCTTGAAACGTTTAAAAAGCCATTACTCGGACAGATTTAATCGTATAAGATTGGGACTTTTTTTACTTACTTCTTAGTGTAATAGGATATTTTTTCTAAAAAATAACTTATAGGACCAGGGGACAGTATACAAATTTAGATTTCGTATTTTTTAAAGAAATGCTTTTATTGATCCAAATGGCTTTTAGAATACTTCTTAAAGTAATTTAAAACATTTTTGTGATAGGAATTATATGTCTATGCCTAACGGTTTAGGAATTAGCCATTGGTAACCGTTGAGAGTGGATACCCTGTATAAGATCTTATAACAATATTTTGTACGATATTCGTAAATAACTTGAAATTTTTAAACTAGAAATATTGAGAAATAAATAGACCTTGAATGCAATAAGCAAAAAAAATATATTTTCACCACCTGTTGAAAACGTCTGGTAGAGGTAAAGTATTAAAGAAAAATCTGGGCGACAATTTTTGGAATTGGATATTTTGCAACAACCCATGTTTGACCATCGTCCTATATATAGGACATAATATATTTTTAGATAATATTGATAAAATATTTGTGTTAATGCTTTTGTTTCAACATTAATTAATGTTAAAGAATCATTCATCACACTGGCTAAATCGTTAATTTTTACGTTTTTAAAATGTTGTTTAAAAAAAAAATTTTCAAAATATGCCGATTTTGATAGAGAGTAGAATACATCGTCGTAGTGAAATACATAATTGTTAAAAATAACCAAAAAATCTATAAACACAAAATGTGATGTTGTTCTCTGTTTGAAATATTTATTACCATTTAATTTGAAAGAAGAAGTTTGAGTACGAAAAAAAGAAAAAAACACTGTAGTGTCATAGCTGCGGAATTGAGCATAGCCTGTATAGAAAAGCTTATAAATTTGAACAAAATTTTGAAAAGTTTTTAAACTATAAAGCTTTATTTGTATCTTTATAAAGCTAAAACCTGATTTTCTAACAACAAAAAAAAATTCAATACGTTGTCAAATGTGGGTTACGATAATAGGATAATAATTTTCAACTACATGAATTTTAATATAAGTATTAGTTACATAAAATTATGTATTACAGATATAAAAATCATATTAATTATTGCAAGAACTTGTATCCCGTTGCCATATGCGTTCGAATTATCTTTTATAAAACTCATTTATCATCTTTGTATTTAATTCAGTCAACAGTTGAATAATAATACGGTACTTCGTCATATCAAAAACTTTTCACTCTCTAAAAAATTTCGTCAAAAACGCAATTTTACCCAGCATTTCATCCTCCCCCCTCCCCAGTTATTTGAAGAAATTTTCTATTATTTGATGGAATTTACACATTTCGAGTTGATGATGTCCGGATATTTTAAACTTATTTTCGCGAGTTTTCGATGATTTCAGAGGGAACAAGATATACATAAAAATACTGTTTCTGAAACAGAAAAACCTCGTCATGCAGTGCTGCCATATACATCATTTTGATGCGATGAAATTGTAACTGAGATTTGAAGAGTTTACATAACTCTTAGAATTGTCAGAGTTTAGAGGAAATATAGAAACATCCAAATGGACAATGTTTGTTAAGGTGTCTCAGGACTCTTAAAATCGGAAAAGGAGAAAAAAAAAGACCATTCTCAACATTTAATATCCTTTAATGCATAGGATTTAAAACCCAATTTTTATTGGGATGAATGATAGAAGTAACTTCTTTCATTTGATGTATCTAAAAAATTACAAGATGCAAAATTATTATCTATAGGGCGCAGAGTGGAGTATTTGACCCGAAATCCTGGTCAAAAATATTTTTCTATGTAAATATAGTTCAATTGCCTTAAAATTCTTAGATGATATTGGGTATCACTATGGTATGTTTGGTATTGTAAATGAAGCCTATAGAATTTACGGTTACATTTACAGAGACACTCAAAAAAATTCCCTTACATTATGGTCTACGGGAAAAATCGTTTGCTCTATATTTTAATGACATCACACTATTTTAAACGTACTAAAATTTATATACATCACTGAGGTGTACTTCTTGTAGAATATGGTGTATCGTACATTTACAGGGACTTACAAAAAAAATTTGCTGCAGAATAAATTTAACTATTGAAGTCTATGAACAATAATTGCTGAAAGTGCGTTTGTAGCTGTGATATTCCTTTTTAAATTGAACTATTTTTTTTCTTTTAATATTGGTGTGGATACATTCTATAGATCATATACAGGGCTGTACGAAAGTTCTCAAGTACATTTCCGTTTATTCACGGAAATGGCTAATGGAAATTTTTAACTGTGCTATGCGTTTCACTGAGCTAACTTTAACCTACTATATAGCATACATAAAAATCCACAGCTTTTAATATTTTATATTTTAAAAGCTGACGAAGTGTAAGTAAGATTTTAACACTTCACATAATAAAAGAGACATCATTTAAAAAGAGAATTTAGAAAAAAGAAGTTAAAATATTAATTTACTAAGTAGATATTTTAAAAGTACGAATACATCACATGCCCATAGCCCATTACCGAAGGGAGTTTGGAAGCTCAGTGACTAGCAGCCTTAAATGTTTACTGTTTATAAGAGAAAAGTAATTGTTTATAGACTGTTTTAATTACTAGTAATATTTAATTAAATGTATTTAGTTGTACTATATATAAAATTTATTATTTACATTTAATTTACTGTTATAATAATTATTGCATTTATATTCACATTGGATAAAGTTGCATTAAATAATACATTTAGTAAAGCGGAGTGTCTACAGTATAGAAATTCTGGTTTTACAATGTATTTAATAGATTAGCAGTTTCAGTCTGACTCTTCAGAACTCAGTTTTTCATCTTTTTCGTCACCCTGTTCTTGGCCTTTATCAGGACTACCATCAGACGTAGCTAAACGAAGAAGTTGTAGGGTCTCGCTACTGTATGGCTTGCTCTTTTCTCCTGGTCTTTGTCTAAAGCAGATTATAAAAGGATCACTGCTTAAAAGAAGCCAATTAAGGACATCTCTGTTGCAAACTTCTCTATTGCACTGTCTTGAGTACTTTGTACGGTACTGTTCAAAGTGTTTGTTTCTGCCATCGGCAGCTTCTTCTGAACGCTGCGTTTGCCAATTGGTACGATTGCTTTTTTAATTACAGGTGCATCATGAATCAAAATATTGTGCATTGTTGGAATCATTGGATGCGAACTGTAAAGGTTCACATACAGTCTTGCTGTTTTATCATCACATATTTGGAACTTTTCTTCGTCAATGCGATGCCCACTTGTTATGATTTCCAATATTACTTGCAAACAATTAATCATTTCTACGTTTACTCCAGACATCTTTAATTCCCTCCTTTCTTCTCATATTTTCCACCTGAAGATGAATGTTCATCTCGGAGGTTATATGCGGCAGTATAGTCTTACAATTTCTGGCGACTAAACTCTTCAATGCACGTCTATCTCGGTAGGTCATGTTCCTCTTTAGCTCATTGTTCTGCTTTGCAGAGGATACCTTTCCCAGTTTTCTGCAGACTGTCATTACCCTGGACATAGTGGTCCTTGAAAACCCATAACGTTGGTTGTTCTAGACAAGGACGTTCCAGCGAGGAGAAGTCCAATAATCGTGAATATATGGACGTCGAAGAGGTCGGACATAATGGCGTTTTGCTGGGAACATAATTTTCTCATACAATTTTCCCACCAGCAAATGCTCGGCTGATACCTTCCCTTTCACCGCCACTAGGTGCAGACTGTAGCGACACGTGGCAAAGCGGTATTGGACGATCTGAGTACAACACATTTCGAAATGAGTATTGACATTATTTTGTCCAAAACCTGTATATACTTAAAAATCCTCTTCAGTATTCATTTTTATAATGTTTACAACTGTTGAATTATTCGATTTTATAATATATAAATACTATAATTAAAATAGTTTCCGAATATGTGCGTGTGATTGGAAATTTATGTGTTTATATAATGCTTTTTCTCAGATTTTAAATTTCATTACCTTGCTCTTTTAAAAATTTATTGGAAGATATATGAATTATATCGCGAATACAATATGTAGAATAAAAAATAGTATGATGGTAGTATAGTATAAGGTAGATAATAGTAGGGGGATAGAGATAACAGAGATGCCATAACAGATATCCAAAATAGATAATAGTATAAGGTAATAATGTAGAAAAATCCAGACAAAATGCTTTTCAGTACAAAAATACATCCCAAGTGGTTTGCTGATGTGATTTTTAAAAACTTTTATTCGACATCACTGTTATTGAGGGTGGGATAGATGTGTCTTGTTAGATCCTTTCAGATATGTTCGCTTGCTTCATAATCCGAATTATTTGAATCAGCAAAAATAAATCTAGGTTAAAAAGATAGGTGAATAACTTTTCATCCGTTATTATCTTTTGAAATAGGTCTATGATTAAACTTTTCTGCTATTTAAAATAAAAAACACTCCAGCTAACTCCGCAACAATTAATCATAGGAAAAAATTACTGGTACAAACGATTCGAAATAAAGTCTACTTTTAAATTATGTGCATAAAATTTGCTTAGTGGTCATCTAGAAATAAATTCAGCACAAACTTCGTTTTTTTTTTTTCAATTACAATGACCAATTTCGGCGCCATAAATTACTTCCACTTCTTTCAATTAGCTGAAATACAAATGTTGATGACATTCGTATGATTAGTTTTGGAAAAATAAATTATATTAAAATGAGCATATTTTAAGTGCTGCATCCAAATTGAAGATCGGTACACATTTTTTATATATTAATTCCATAATACATAATGCATATTATAATATTTTTTTTAAATACAAATTCGATTTATTTATGTTTGGCTTCTTTAGTATTATAACTACACAAAAAAGCATCGCATTAGGATTAAATTTGAAGAGATATTAATACAAATATGAAAATGTACTTCCGCATTAGAAGCTCTAAATCTTGAAAAATTGTAATTCATAAACTTATATCCAAATGATTTAACCCTTAAATGCCTGATTTTTTAAATATCATTGTAATAATGTTTTTCAGCTTTCATTTTTTAAATAAATCATGGGAAAAATACTTAAAAAAATTATATTTTGTTTTAAGTATAGTTTACGGCTATAAAACAGTTTGTTACTAATAGGCAATACTGGTGTTTAATTGAAAAAATAATTTCCCTTGATAAAATTCTATAATATTAAACACACAAGAATTTTAGGAACTATAATAAGAAATACATTTTACTTGCTCACTGCAGGTCAAAATATGGTATTTCGCAGGCTTCCAAACAAAACAAAAAGAACAAGTGGCAAAAATTGAAAAAATAAATCTATCTTTATTCTCAAACGGCACAAGTGTTGCCATCTACATGTTGAAAATCGATTTAATAATATTTTCAGAAAGTATTTTATTGGCAACATTAGGTACTATAGCTTCAATATTATTCTAATGGTATTTTAGAGCCTAAACTGTGTATGTTGCGAAAAGCAACACCAGGCATTTATGTGTTAAAATATCATATCTAGGTACAAAAAAAGTTTGGGCTAGTTTTAATTTTTACATTCAAAGCAAATTTTATATACATATTTTTAAAGTAGAATTTATTTCCAATCTTTGTTAAAAGTAACTTTCTTCTACGATAATTTGTTGCATAGTTAGTAGCGGGTGATTGCTTTTTTTTTTTTTTTTTTTTTTTTTTTTTTTTTTCATTTATTGTACATTTCTGAGAATCTTGTAGCTCTGCGTTCAACGGTTTCTTCAAAACAGATCAGACGCACACACTGACAAACAAATCTCTCTCTTTTTAACCCGGCAGGACGCGCGACGTAAAACGTAACACGAGAACAGGCATGGGGTATCAGGACACCCCAAACATATTAAATGGCATAAATACGGAGAAAATCTTTAGAATTCCACCTGTTAGTGAAATTCATGATAATTACACTCCTTTTCGTGAAAAATGATAACGGAAATGTTAAATTATCGTTAATTTTAAAAATTAATAAACAATAAATTAAAAGCACTCACCTTTATTTTCCTTATTCGAAAAACTTAATTTTTATTTACAATTTTTATTATAATAAAATTATACATTATTGTGGATAAAAATACTGAGATTTATGCATTTTCATAATAATTACTGTTAAAAATTTTGCATCACTCTGGCAGGTCATTCGACCGTTTTATGAAAAAACGGTTTCATAACCATAATTCAACTATATTCTGACCATAAAATGGGCAATAATATGGTCAGAATAGTGTTAAATTCGCGGTTGTGCAACCGTTTTCGGAAAAAACAGTCAAATGACCTGCCAGAATGCTGCAAATTTTTAACAGTGTAGGGTGTAGATGGATGAGACACTTAAGATTTTTTGCAGTTTTTACATATAGCTTCAATTTCTATAAGATTTTCTGTAATTCTATAAGACAGAAAAAAAGAGTCTCAATTCGCCGTTTTTATTCGCTACGCACGGAAGGTGACCTTGGAATCAGGTACTGATGGTCCCGACCACTTCGGTTAATATGGAGAGACAGCAGACGAATATTTTCGGGCTGGAGTGTCAAAACACCCCGTGCCCGTCCTGCCGGGATAATTATGGATATCTTTATCAATAGTAAAAAAATGTCATGCGAAAAGAAATGTTAAAGAAAATTTTAGTTATGTTTCGGAAAAATAAATAATTATCTAAATAATATTTTTAAAGTATTGATAACTTTACAATGCTTCATTCTATTTTTAGATTACAACAAAAATTGCGCAAGTAATATTTTAATATTAATAATTTCACGTGCACAATAATTTCAAAAGATCTTCTTAAATTAATATTTAACTATGGAAACACACAATATTTACATTAAGTAAAACACTGTGAATATTTATGTTCAAAAACATTTAATTACAGCTACAAATAAAGACGATATTTTTACAAATATTTCTACTTTTTTCTACAGAAATTATTTCGCTATTGTTGAAATACCTAAAGCATCTTTCTTTTTATTACTTCAAAGTGTTTGAGGTAGTTTAAATTAAAAAATGCGTTAGTATTCAAATAATACAATTAATCTCTTCACATAATAACTTAAGAACATCTAAACAAATCTTATAATGAATAAATATTTTAGAATTCAATGTGCAATAAAAATGCTATTTAAATTGCTAATTAAACATAAAAGAATATTTTATGAACGTATATATTAATTTTAAATATATTACTATATTATATTTTAATGAAATTTCGTTGTTTATATGAAGTTGCAGATATTTAATATATATGAAGTTGCAGATATTTAATATATATGAAGTTGCAGATATTTAATAGACAGTTTGTAAACATGTAAGCACCTAACACACAGGTAGATGCACCTAAAGAACACAAACAGTGGTTAGACTTACGGGTTTAATGTTAACGTGATCAGTGCCATTAACCATTCGAATGAGACTTTACCGAGGCCAAAAGTGCCTAATATAATGTACAAGACACTTATTGTTAAGAAACAAATTTTCATATAGTTACATTGTAAGTTAAAGTTATATGTTAGCCTGAATCTATAGGATCTGATATATTTCAAACGCAGTCGAAAACTTCAAAGTTATCACAATCGAACTTATTAGCATCCCAAAAATCAATAGTAGGTATACATTTCAACAATAAAAATAAAAATATTTTTTCTTTTGTTTAATATCCCTCTTATTGCAACTATAACTTCGTTCTGGAATATTCAAAATTGGGAAAAACCTGTTTAGTAAATGTAAAATTTCTTGACATTTTACAAAACACTTATAGTACAAAATTATACATATAATGTACATAATGCATATCATCCATAATTTGCAATTACAACTGATAAATACTCCCTTTTAATGCATTTCAACAAACTTTAAAGTGTTTATGAATTAGGTTTATTTGTCTATCTTCTGGCTGACTGTTCAACTCAAGGTGGTCTAACTCTCTTAAATAAACTCGGACTTGGTGTTTGTAATATATTTTTGAGATTTTGTTTAGGATATTCGTTATTGAGGTTTTGAATAGAATATTCGGTATTGAAAATTAAGAATGTAAAGATAGTAGACCGTTTAAAGGGAGACACAAAAGAATATTGTTACATTATGCTTCATCATATAAAACATTATGTAAAATATTAAATGTTTTTCAATTCCTACTATTAGTTCACACTCTCCCTATATTTATATATATATATATATATATATATATCTTGTTCAAATTTTCAATCGTTAATTAAATACTTATTATTCATCCTATCAAGTTGAAATAAATTTTTTAAAACTTGTACTGGATGACAATTGATGTTAATACAGTTTTTTCAAATATTAATTCATTGATTAAATTTTAATTAATTAATTTTAGTTTTACATGGGAGACAAAATGACGGCCATTGGCTATTGAAGCATTTAATGCATCTTCATATCTATAAGGGGGGGTTACCATAGGGGAGACCCTGTTCTGTCGTCAAATATCGCCAAGTTTTTCGCCAAGTTTTTCGCCAACTTGGCGATATATCGCCAAATTTGGCAACCAAAATGACTCGCCAAAAGTGACGCCAACTTGGCGATATTTCTAATATTTCGCCAAATTCCCATAGACTTCCATTGTAAACCTACTAGCTTATAGAAAATCAACAAATTGAAATATTTTAATGCAACAAAAACTAATATTAGCTTAAGGGATTATATTAAATTTTTCTTTGATGACCTAAGTAGGAATTGACTTTAAAAACAAAATTTTTATATTACTTGTTTAAAGGATTATCATTCTTAGTTTTTGTCAAAATAAGTTTTAAAAAATGATTTTAATAGTTAAAAGTATAACCAATAACTCTGTGCCCTGATGATTGACGTATACCTAAAATACGTATAGAAAGATTTTATGTTTTTAAACAAAAATTTAAGTAAATTATAGTCGTATGTGCCAATACCCAAAACTTTCCCTTTCTCATTCATGCTAATACCATACTTCAAAACGTTGTTACACATGTTAATCCTTCAGTCTTATTGCTTCAATACTACACCAACTTTAATTTTCAACTTAAGTTTCTGCTTCCTTTTACTAGTCGGAGTAAAAAACGTGTTAAACTCGATTATAATATTATATAACATCATTATTTTTAGTTATTCTGTTGTACATGAGCTGCTTGTAAATCTCTGGATTAAAGTGCCCCCTTCCGGCGGATTGCTCCCGAATTCACATGGGACATGCTGGCCTTAGACCAAAAGATACACATGAAATTTGGTTCAATTCTAAGATTACTTCTCTAAACCTTTCCATGATAAAATATTGGAAATGGAACACAAATCGATATTATAACACTCCACGGATAATTTCCCAATTCAAGAAGGATTCCTGCTGATCACAGCCAAAAACGTACACAAAAAATTGATTAAAATCAATGAATAACTTCATACACTTTTCGATGATAAAAAGCGGACATACACGCATACGGACACACGGATAGGCGAACACTCGGATATACTAACACACTAAGGGCAGAAAGACATTTTGTATAAATATTTTTTAAACTCTTCTTTAGAAAGAAGAACGTAAAAAGGCGTTTGAAAGAATCGTTCTTCTACTTTTTTGATTTCATTGATCTGTAATACAAGACAATGTTTCTACAAAATATTTATATAACTTTATACATTTTTTCATAATACAATATTGAAAATAGCGGCCCCTTTCGAATTCCAAACACGTTTTTTACAAAATGTCTGCCTGTCCGTGTGTATGTGTGTCATCATTGTATCATCGAAAAGAATAGAAAATTATTCATAGAATTTAACAAAAATTTTTATTTAGGTTTTTGATTTCTGGTAGCAAGTCCCAGTTAAATTTGTGGATTTTCCGCAGTCTTTGAGCAATTATAATTATTGTATCATCGAAAAAAGGTATGAAGTTATGCATAGAATTGAACCAAATTTCATATAAATGCTCTTGGCTATAGCTAGAAAAGACCAGTTGAACTTGGTGATATTTGCCGAAAGAGAGCGCTGTAATATCGATTTTTGCGCAATTTCCATTATTCTATCATCTGAAAGTTTATTAAGTTATACAAATAATTGAACCAAATTTTATATAGGGTAGATGTGCCAGTAATGAACACCCTTCCAGTAATGGACACCCCTTGATGTTTTTGGTTCATAAAAAAATAACTAATAAATATTTAACTTTAATTATTTTTTTTAATACTTCCCTCTTGTATGTTTTATAAAACTGGGTTATTGTTGACACTTTTAGTCAAACCAATCAGGAAGCAGAAAATAATGTTTCGAAGTTTTGCTGTTTTCCTGTGAAAATCTTAATGAAGAGGTTAAGAGCTGGCATCGTTTAATTATTTTATATATTATTTATTTTCTTGCAAAATTCGAATGTCTTTGTTTGAGTAACAATAGAAAACTAATATACTAACTTACTTATATACTAACGGCCATTTACAAAATTTCATTTATTTTTAAGGTTTAAAGAGGGGTGTCCATTACTAGGATGGTTAATTAGTCATTTTCCAGTAATGGTCACCCCATGTACACATTGCTAAAAATGCAATATCAGTAACGTTTATAGTGCATAAAATATTTTGGCTTAACTGCAAACCTAAATAATCAAATTTAATTTTCAAGTTATACTTACCAAAATGTAATAACACCAAAAATTTTATAAATAGCTGCTTTTAAGTTATTTTATGTGATTAATAAAATTTCGATATTTTATTTTATTTATTATTTTTTTATGCAGTACACATATACCTCGCATATTTTATAATCTGGCAATCAAACCAGCCAGGAATCAGAAAATATTATTTAAGAGCACAGTCAAAGAGGGGCTCATAGAGCTTAATCCCTCTCCGTTTAAATAAAAACAATTAAGTTACAGAAGCTATTAAAAATCTATTTTCTGTCTTAAATGTTTCCTTATTAAAAAAAAGTAATACTATTAATGAAAGTTATAGGTAGTATTCATGAAATATCATTTCTTTCATATTTGTAATATTAAATATTATAAATGATGTATCAAGTAGCTTCTGGAAGATTGTTAAAAATAGTGAAACAAAACTAAACATTAATATTTCAAAACTTTTTTTAAAATTATCTTTTAAATCCACCACTGTGTCAATAATTTGATAGCTGTAATTGCCTGATATTTAGTATTTTAAACTATCCATCTAAAATAACTAAAACATCGGTCTTCTGATAATTACAATAATTGATGCAATCACTAAATGATTATCACAAATATTTTATTAATTACTGGTATCATAATTGTTAAATTTATTTGAAAATAACTATTTTGTTTCATTAGTATGTATTCATTAAATTCTGGTTCTAAATACAGTCATAAAAACAATGTTTATTACTTTTTATGGGGTGTCCATTACTAGAATAGAGGGTGTCCACTACTAGGGAGGGTGTCCATTACTGGGGTTTTGGGTGTTTTGATATATTTCTGTTATTTAAAATTAAATTTCTATTCATATTGGGAAATGAGGCTATAAGAATGGTTAAATATTGTTGATAGATTAATATAATATTGAAAAAACTGGAATATAATAATTATAAGTATTAATAAAAAAATATTTTTAAAGAAATTCTTTAAGGGTGTCCATTACTGGCACATATACCCTACATGATTTTGGCTATGGCCAGAAGATCCCAGTTGAACTTGGGGATATTTCGCCAATAGAGGCCGCTGCAATTTCGATTTTTTGAGCAATTTACATTATGCTATAATTGAAAATTCTTTATTGCACTGTACATAGAATTGAACCAAATTCCATATACATGTTCTCACCTATGTCCAGCATAACCCAGTTGAGTTTGAAGATTTTCTGCAGGAAGGAGGAGCTGTAATAGAGATTTTTGTGCAATTTTTATTATTGTATCATCGGAAAGTATACGGAATTATGCATAGATTTTAACCAAATTTCATCCATATGTTGTTGAGTATAAATACAAGGTCCCAGTTGAAATTGGAGATGTTCGTCTGAAAGGGGTCGCTGTGATAACGATTTTTGTGCTACCTTCCCGATTTTTTGGAGTTTTGTTGTACATCAGTTGCTCGTCTAGCAACATGCACTTTGTATCTAGCTGAACTGGCGATTCCCAAAAAACTGTTGTACAGAAGAATAACATTAATGTTGAATTTATTGAAATATTTTGTTCAAGATTAACTCGTTGTTGCTCTGATTAATAAAATGAAACTGAAATTAAAGATGAAAGTTAATGTTGATGTAGTGTGGAAGTAATAACATTGAAATATTAACAAGCGTAACGATTTTTTGAAATATTAACATGAATGAGATATAATAACGTTTTGGAATTGGAGCGTCCAACTAGTTTTAATTTATTACCATAGAATGCATTTAATGTTAAAAATCGTTCACGGTGCAATTATTTTTTATATTATGTTACATTAAAATTTATCAGATTGGTCTGCATCAAAGAGTTTGAATGCAACATCTTATCACAGGAGCGTAGAAGCAAAATGTATAGTTCAATTACATTGTTACATAAAATTATTTCATCGCGTTACGATGAACCTGCAAAATAAGTTATGGTTTACTGTAAAGAAGTTATGATGCTTCCAAAATAATGAAATTAAAAACAAGCACCCAGTTGCACTATACCATGTTTCCTATACATTATGCAATGCATACAACCATAAAAAAAATTATAAGGAAAAGCGAAAAGTCGTCAAATGTAAGAGCCACTTGGCTAGAAAATTATATAAATATTTGTATGATAAAAATGTTTTAAACGTAACATTTCCAAAAAAACGTTAAGTTGAAAATTTGGAAAATCATTAAAAGGCATTAATTTGAAGGATTTTAATAGCTTGCTGGTCGAAAAAAATTATAAGGACACGCATTTTTATTTTTTTTTAACCGCAAACAAATGTTTGCATATTTGGTAATATCATAGGATTGTTTAAAGTAGCCTAAAACTGTTGCGCAGTAAGATTGTTCAGTTTCATTCGTTCTTTTTCATGCCAAAGAGCCTAATACTATCTGAATTTGAAAGGGAAAAATTATTGCTTACAGAAAATGTGGAATGAGTGGACGAGAAAATGTAAGGAATATAAACTGATATAAAACATTAAATTATAATTTTTTGAAGAATCCAAAAGAGTATGGCATGAAGAAGCATACAGGCATTCATGTTTGTCTAACTATGCGCCAGTAACGTGGAATTGCGCTTATTATGCTTAAAATATTTATGCTTAAAAGAACAGACTTAAAACATAATTAAAACTTAAATAAATCTACCATACACTAGGCGAACAATGCGTAATTTTCTTCAAAAGGATATCAATGTTAGAGATGCTAAACTACGGGCACATTCACCACTTAGAAAAATACATAAGAAGCTTAGATTGCAATTTACTAAAAAACACGTTTCTTTTGTATCTCGCTGGAAAGAATTGGTATTTTTGGACGAAAAAATATTTAATCGGGACGGACCAGGTGATTCTTGCCATTGTTGGTATGCCTTGTGAAAAGGTAAACCTGTTTTTTTTTTCAAATGAATATTCGGAGGAGGTTTGTGATGGTGTGGGGACTTTTGCAGCTGCTGGAGCAACAGCAATCGTGTCCATTCGAGTTCAGATGATTTCGGAATCATATGTGGGTATGCTCTCTGATAAAGTATTACCCGAAGCACCACTTATTGCAGTTGGCGATAATTTGCTTCAACAAGACAATAAAATTTGCCATGTGTCTCGTGTATCATGTTCATGGTTCGAAGCCAATTCTGTCCAACATTTTGATTGGCCGCCAAAAAGTACTGATTTAAATACTACGGAGATTTAAATACTACGATGTCGTATATTAGCTAGAGAATTATGTAAGCATGACATACAATATGGAAATAGAGACGATTTGACATCATTCACCGAATTAGCGTGGAAAAACATTTCTAAACAAACTTTAACTGGAATTTCTGTTTCAATGACTGCACAATTAATAAGGGTCATTGAAAAAAAAATTATTTTGTAGAATATTATATTTTTTTGCAGACATATTTCATTCAGTCGTTATAATTTTTTCCATGTTTCACATTTTACATTTCTGATAATATTAGGTTTATAAATTTGATTGTAATTTAATTTCGTATTAATAGGTTCCTAATGTTTCCTAAATACGAGTAGTAAATTATGTTTGATTTTGTTTTCAGTTAATGATTACTTTAATACATATTACTCATTTTTTATTTTGTCATCATAATTCTTTTCCATGGCTGTAGCATGATCGTTCATTTCATGTAACACTTAAAAAATTGTGTTGCAAAATCGGAAATTGATAGTAGTGAGTTTTCGCCTCTATTATGCATTTTTGACGTTATTTATTTTTTATTGTTTTACATGCTGTGCATAAATTCTACATATCGTTTACAGGACTGCACGACAGAATTTGTATACATTATCGCACAAGGAGAGCGATTTCGAAAAAGGTATAATTTTAATGCGTTATGTGTTTTTTGCTTTTTTAGAACTCTCTTATTGTATGAAAGAGGAAATTTCTTAGTAATATTCTGTTACTGTTAGAAATTATTTTATAATGTATGTATGTTAATTGTTTGTTCTTGTTCTTTAAATAACATTGATTTTTCACAATAAATTTTATTTATGTTCCGTGGAATTTCATAAAATAAAACTATAATTATATCAAAAAGAAATATATTTAAAAGTAACTAAACTGCAAATTATGTTCAGAATTAAAAAGTAATTGGATATACCAATCCTAAAACTTTCTTCTATCTAATACATCTTAATATTTCAAAAAATAGTTATAGATGTTAATTCTGCAATATTATTAGTTCAACAAGATACCAACTTTGATTTTCAACTTAAATTTATGTTTCAGTCAATTAATCGGAGTAAAATAGAGTTAATCTCGATCATTATATTTATTAAAATCAATAGTTTTTCGTTATTCCATTGCACATCAGCTGTTTGCGAATAGCCCGATTAGCATGAAGCTAGTTCCCGTTGCTGCAAGAGCCACCGACGGACAACAGAACAACGAAAACACCCAGGAATTTATACAAAAAATAGCTATCATAGAGCCCTTTTCTGGCGGATTATTTCCAAATTCAAGAAAGACCTCCTGGCCGTAGCCAAAAACATACGCAAAAATTTGGTTCAATTCTATGCATAATAAACTTTTCGAAGGTAAAATGAAGAAAATGCCACCAAAATTGCTATTAGAGAAACCCCTTCGGGCAGAATATTTTCAAATTCAAGGAGAAACTGCTGACACAGCAAAAAAACATACACAAAAAAATTCATTCAGTTCTATGCATTACTTCGTACACTTATTTATGGTACAATAATGAAAATGGCACAGACATCGCTATTACAACGTCCCCTTCAGATGGAATATTTTCAAATAGAAGGAGGATCTGCTGGCCATAACCAAAAATATACACAAATTTGGTTCAATTTTATGCATAACTTCATACACTTATTGATGGTACAATAATGAAAGTGGCACTGACGTCGCTATTACAGCGCCCCCTTCCGGCGAAATATTTTTAAATCGAAGGAGGGCCTGCTGGCCATAGCCACAAACACGCAAAAAAAATTTGGTTCAATTCTATGCATAACTTCAAACACTTTTCGATTGTACAATAATGAAAATGTCACAAAAATCGTTATTACAGCGTACTCTTCCGACAGAATTTTTTTCAAATTCAGGGAGGGCCTGCTGACCATAGTCGAAAACATACACAAAAAAATGTGTTCAATTCCATGCATAATTTCATACGCTTTTCAATGGTACAATTGCGATGCATGAACAGGCGGTCACACAGACATCTTTTGGGATAGACAGTTTTTGGGATCTGTGCCCCATAAAACGTGTAATTCCGTCGAAAACTGGAAGTCCAAAAAAATTTCGATTACAATACTTGTTCTATTGAAGATATAAGAAAATAATAATGGAAATAATTTTTGTAAAGAGCATTTTAGAAACTAATCCAAGAACGTAAACATTCATATTTGATTAGTTTCCTGATAAATCACAGAAATACGAGCTTCCTTTTTCGTGTGCGTAAGCAATGACACTCATAGTGAAATGTGAACTTTTAATATGTTTAACTTTTAATATGTTTAACTTTTAATATATTTAACTTTTAATATATTTAAAAAAAGGTATTTTGAAAAATATTTTTAGAAAATTTTAAATGGATATTTTTTTTTACTATGTCATCTTGTTCACATGTAATTTTTTCTGTACAAATACATGTCACTTGAAAGCTACTTCTTTAGTAACATATTTTACGATGCTATTTAATAATTGAATTAAAAACTATGTTCAAGCAAAAATATAGTTTTTTCTCACAGTTTAAAGATTTATTTAGTTAACATTGTAAGATTGTTTTCATACTTTGTTTTTACTCCAATGTGAATTGAAGCTCAAAGTAATTAAAAAATGTCAATTAAAACAAGTATGTTTGATAAAATTAAAACAAAAATTTCATTTATCAAAAGAATTGAATTCCATAAAGGAATTGTAAAGGAATTAATTCAATTAATTATATTTATTATTGCTAAAAATAAATAAATTATAGGTATTGTTAAAATAAATTAAAATGTTTATCTAACTTTTTTGAAAAGCTATATTTAGCGTACATACATATTTACATATGCGCATTTTTTTCTTGATAAAAATGGAGGTATATTTATAAAAAAAAATAATTAATTAATTAATGGAACGTATTACTGGAAAGTTTGATGTGAAATTTCATTAAATAAAGTATTTAAACAAGAAAACATTTATTGAAAATGTAAATATTAAACAAAGTCATCACATAGAGTTCCTTTTAAAAATATATAACATCATTTAAAATAATAAATGTTTCTTTAAATAATTATATTTTTTGCCAAAATAAATTTTTAACTGAGTTTAGTTAAAACTAAGTTAAATTTAAAACCAGTTTTTTGTGGGAGCTGGTAATAACTTTAAATATAGTTAAAATAAACGTTGAATGTTTTTTATATTAGTAAAAGAAAACTTAAGTACAAAACTTAAGTAACGCGCGCCACCCGTTTTAAAACAAGTAGACTCTACCGGCAGTCACGTGACCGTTTTCCGTGAGCTATGTGCGAATGAAATATGCTGTGAGTTCGTTGTAGCTCTGTTCTGTTTTGAGTTGTGCTAACATGTAGAAAGTTATTCGCGCTTTTATTATTTTGTGTATATGTGTTATGTATTGTTCTACTTGTGATGTGCCGTCTTAACAAGATTAAATAAAAAAATATTTAAAAAGCTACCCCGAGAAAGTGATATTTTGAAATTATGTGAAATTTCTGTGTGATTTGAAACTGAGCTAGCCTGACAATTGGCTACCCAACCTCGGGCCACGAATTCGAAGAAAAATGTTCACATCCAAATTTTTCAAAAGTGTTCGCAATATTATTTCATCATTCTTCAAGTCAAGTGATATAGTAATATATTTTTATTCAAGAAGTGTGGTTTTCAACTAGCAGAGAAAAAAAAATGGCACGACCGGTCGTTTGCAAGTGAAATATGTTCCTAATATTCTACAGATTCGATCCTCGTTGTCAGTGAGTAAAATATGTTCATATAATTCTACAGAATAATACGTCGCCTTTACACCATGTGATATGTGTTCTTGTTTTTTTCAAATTGTAAAGTTCTACAAATTACTTCGTTAATGTCCTAAGAAAATTCTAGGATATGTGTGTTTATTTTACAAGATTTATTCTGCAAGATGTTTTCAACAAGTAAGCATTTTAAATTGAATGGGTCCATAGTTTGTTTAATAAAAAGAATGCATTCTTGACTTCGTAACATTATTGATATTCTAAAAATTCTAAATATTTTTGACATTATAAAATTTTAATTCATTCTATTATTTTCCTGTCATGTTTGTATTGCATATTTCCCCTTCCCCCCTCCCTCACCCATTATTCTGAAAATTTTACTTTGATTCTGTTCATGTATGTTTAATTTTTACTTTGCTTTAAGTAAAATATTTTGATTCATAAAAAAAAAAAAAAAAAAAAAAAGAGTGAGTGCGAGAGAAAGCGAAAGAAATATTCATTTACGTTTTCGTTGATTTTTTTTCTTTTCTTTTTAAAAGATTAAAATAAACTGTTGTCAGTCATATTAGAAGTTGTTAAAATGATTCATAATTTTATCGCAATTCTCATAAAGATATGTGCTTATTTTTATTATTTTTTTTATTGGTTTCGTAAGAGAAATGATTACTATTTTTATTTAAGTGTTTGTTATTATTTAAATGCTAAACGTAAGTATTTAATTTTGAGTTGCTCATTTACTGATGAAAAAGCCTTGAATGTGATTCATTTCCAAAACGGAATGAGTAAGTTTTTTGTATTTATTATTTGTTTATAAAAGAAACTTTATTTTCTTTTAAAGTGATATTGAATGAAACCGATATTAAGTAGCGTTAGTAATATAATAATAATATTGGTTGAAATTTTAATTATTCAATTATGTGTTTTATATTATTTAGTATATTGTTTGAAAGTGTTAACTATTCAGTAAAAAGGCTTTATATTGGTTAAAATATTGTTTTGATTAAATGTCGCGTTATGACAATCCAGTTTATTTATACCTGCAGGGATTTAAAGTTTGTTTTGTTTTGTAGTCAAGAGTTTTGTTGATGTTAAACCTTACTGTTTTGCTTTATTAAAGTCTTCTTTATATGAGTTGTAACGGCAAAGCTCACACGTTTGGGGAATAATTTAAACGAATTTTCGGCATTTGTGGGGTACTCGTTTTGTTGTTTTGCTAAAGTTTAAAATGTCTGAACTTAATAAAGCTCGCAAAGAGGATTTATATCAGGTTGCGTTAGAAATGAATTTAGATGTGCAACCCTCTATGACAGTTGTTACATTGCGTGAAAAAATTAAATCCTCCCCCTCGTACGAAGTTGATTTTGTAAATTCATTAGTCAGAAACCAAATTTCGACTCGCGAGGAAGAACAACGCAGACGGGACTTAGAGGAAAAACAAAAAGCAGCTGAGTTAGAACAGCGCAAATTAGAATTAGAAGAAAAGCATAGAGCGGAAAAGTTAGAGTTAAAAAAGCTTGAGAAGCTCAAGTTACAGGCTCAGAGCCAAAGTACTTCCAGTGGAGTGGTAGGTGGTAGTGCAGCAGGGGTAATGTCTCACCCGGAGAGTAAGATAGATATCCAAAAGCTGTTGCCTACATTCAGGCCAGAAACTGATGATGTAACCTTGTTTTTGGTGCTCCTGGAACGTCAATTAAAGCTCTCGAAGGTACCAGAGCATATGTGGGTTTCGTATTTACTCAGTGTTGTACCGTCTTCTATCTCTACGCTTATCGCTCGTGAATCAGAAGAAAACGCTTCAAATTTTTCACATGTTAAATATTTACTTCTAAAAAGGTTTAAAATTAGTGCCGAAAAGTTTAGACAGCTGTTCTTTACGCATCGCAAGTCCAAGGAAATAACTTGGCGAGATTATTATTTCGAACTTCGAGCTTATTTTGAAAACTGGCTTAAAGAATTAACTGTAACGTCTTTTGAAGCTCTTCAGGATCTTATCATAGCTGATCAAATGAAAAGGCGCGTGCCTGTTGAATGCAAACAACATATGTTAGACGATTGGGAAAATTTAAATTCGCCAGTCGACTTTGCCGAAAAATTAGATGCTTATGACATTATCAGATCTACGTTTCCTAAAAGAGATCCGGTTGTACCCCAAGATAAAAAAGAGTTTTCACGTCGAGAAAATAATTGGAAGCAGAGTAAGCCTCCAAAAGAAGACAGATCTTCCCCTAAGTTTGCTAATCGACGCATAGAATCCGATATTGTTTGCTATGGTTGTGGTAAATTGGGATTTATAAAGAAGAAATGCCCAGATTGTTCCCCTACGGTTAAAAAACAAACTGTTCAAGCACATCGTCTTGAGCTATATAGTTTAAATACATCAGCAGTTTCACCTCCAAATGTGCCTATCACGATCTGCAATAAGCAGGTGCTAGTCTGTGCAGATACGGGAGCGAATCGTTCTATTGCGGGAGAACGTATGTATCAATTATTTTTAAAAACTGGTGTTGCGTTGAATCCTCATACTCATGAGGTAACATTAGCTGACGGAATTACGGTGGTTAGAGACACTTTGTCTGCCACTGTGCTCGTAGAGATTGAAGGCCGAGTCTTCGAAACGGAGTTCATAGTATTACCAGATGGAAAGGGTAATAGAACTCTTTTAGGTATGGATTTCTTACATAATGCTAACATGGTGTTAGATACTGCCAACAAAACATGGTATTTCAGTGATAAACCTCAGGAAAAGTTTTATTTTGTGGATGAATATGAAGAAGACAATAATACGTCAGCTGGTGCGGTCGAAGTCAATCCGTACGCTTTACGTGAAGATGAAGGTAAAAATCTAAATTCCGATGAAAGGGACAAACTTAATGATCTTCTGAAAAGGTATGAAAAATGTTTTCAACCAGGGGGAGAGGCAACCCCGTTTGTAGAGCATCGTATCAACACAGGTGATAGCGCTCCTGTTGCTGTACCACCTTATCGGATGACTCCTGCTAAGAAAGCAATTCTTAAGAAGGAAATAGATAATCTTCTAGCTCAAGGTATCATAGAAGAAGGAGAATCACCTTATGCTTCGCCGGTGGTTCTCGTACCAAAGCCGGATGGCAGTATAAGATTATGCATAGATTATAGGTAATTAAATGCAGTTACAGTAGCAGATAAATATCCATTACTTCGAATGGACGACCTTTTACATGAAGCCAAGCATACTTCTTACATGTCAACTTTAGATCTTCGTTTTGGGTATCACCAAGTTCGAGTCTACCCGCCAGACCAAGATAAAACTGCATTTGTCTGCCCTTTTGGAACTTATCGTTTTTTAAAGATGCCTTTTGGACTCAAAAATGCTCCTGCGACGTTTCAAAGATTGATAGATCAATTTAGAAGTGGTCCTAAAGATGTCCTTGCTTTATCGTATCTAGATGACATCATCGTTTTGTCAGAAACGTTTGAGAAACATCTCTCAGATCTTACAGCTGTGTTCGAGAGACTCATTGAACTTAAGTTAGATGCCAAACGTGAAAAATGTCATTTCTCCTGTGAGAAAGTCAAGTACTTAGGACACTGGATAACCCCAAATGGTCTAGAAGTAGATTCAGACAAGGTATCGGCAATTAAAGCGATACCTCCACCCAAAAATGTTAAAGAGATCCAGTCTTTCCTACAAACCTGTTCTTGGTACCGAAGATTTATATCAAATTTTGCTGATATCTCAAGACCCCTTAGCATCCTTACGAAAAAGAAAGCAACCTGGAAATGGGGAAAAGAAGAGCAAGTAGCCTTTGAAACTCTAAAAGAGTGTCTCATGACATCACCAGTGCTGAAGCAAGCTGATGGGACCAAACCATTTATTCTGCGAACTGACACTAGTAACTACGCTCTTGGTGCTGTACTTTTACAGGGTACTGACAAGGCCTCTGAGCACCCCATAGAATATGCTAGCCGTCTTCTTACAAGTGCAGAGAGGAATTATTCCACTACAGAACGCGAGGCTTTGGCTGTTGTCTGGGCCTTAGAAAAATTTCGTGGCTATGTGGAAGGCCAAGAAGTGGTTGTAGCAACGGATCACCAACCTTTAAAATGGCTTTTGAGCCTTAAGTCACCATCGGGGAGATTAGCCCGTTGGGCACTACAGCTACAATCGTTCTTATTGAAAATAGACTATGAACCTGGAAAATCTAATGTTGTGGCTGACATGCTGTCACGCCCTGTCTGTAATCATCAATCTGCTTTCTGTGAGACATGCAATTTTGTCAGCATAGACATGCCAACAAGAAGTCCAAAAGATATCAGAGAAGCACAGTTGCAAGATGAAAACCTTAAAAAGATCATAGATTCTTTTGAAGACGAACAGAAAAGCGAAGATTTCGCCAATTGGACTGATAAAGGATTCCTGATGAATCAAGGTGTGCTTTATAGGTATGCTCCCGAATCAGATGCCGAAGAAGCGCAACTGGTCGTTTCAGTACAAGAAAGACAAAATATTTTGAAACTTCATCATGACGACCCCTCAGCCGGACATTATGGTGAAGCAGGAACTTATCAGAGAATTGCTAAAAGATATTATTGGACAGGCATGAGAGCATACATTTCTGAATATGTGAAGCAGTGCCCAGAGTGCGCCCGTTATAAAGCAACAAATCAAAAACCGGCCGGTTTATTACGAACACCTGCTTATGCTCAGCGATTTGAGACCCTCAGCATTGATATATTTGGACCATTGCCTCCTAGTAAAGAGGGCATCGATGGATTTTAATAGTAGAAGATTGTGCCACTAAATGGGTCGAACTATTTGCCTTAACAACTGCTACTGCACAAGAATGTGCGACTACTCTGATTGAAGAGACCTTCCTTCGTTATGGTATCCCAAGAAGACTCATAAGTGATAACGGCCCTCAGTTTGTGAGCGCTGTTCTACAACAAGTTTGTTACATTCTTGGAATAGACCAATCATTGACCAATCATACCATCCTCAGGCCAATCCAGTCGAACGCAAAAATCGAGACTTGAAACCTCGAATAGCAATCCTTGTTGGAGATGAACACAGTTCCTGGATTGATAAACTTCCTTTTATTAGATTTGCTATGAACTCTGCCAAATCTGATACAACTGGCCAAACTGCCGCCTATCTGCAATTTGGTCGAGAATTAAGAACAATCGATGATGTGGTAAACGATTTTAGACCTGTTGTGGAAAATGACAATTTTGTTCCGGAAATAACCCCATATCTTAAACGTCTTGCAAATATTTCAAAAAGTGTGAAAAAGCGTGTTGAAATGAAACAAGATCAGCGGAAGAAATATTACGATAAAATCGTAGACGAGTGTATTTCACACCTGGTGATAAAGTATGGGTTAACCTACATCCTGTGAGAAAAGCAAGTAAAAATAAAACAGCCAAATTTATGCCTAAGAGAGATGGGCCATACATAGTTCTGACTCAAAAGTCACTAGTGACATATGACATTGCTAGCCTGGACAATCCTACTGAGCGAATTGGGTCTTACCATGTTTCCGCCTTGTCACCTTTTTAAGAAACTGAAACTATTCCAGTTGCACCCTTGAGAAAAAGAGAAAGACCCAGAAAGCATCCTGTTTCCTCTCCGAGACGTAAATCGGAAACAGAGGGTGAGGATGTAACGCGCGCCACCCGTTTTAAAACAAATAGACTCTACCGGCAGTCACGTGACCGTTTTCCGTGAGCTTTGCCGAATGAAATATGCTGTGAGTTCGTTGTAGCTCTGTTCTGTTTTGAGTTGTGCTAACATGTAGAAAGTTATTCGCGCTTTTATTATTTTGTGTATATGTGTTATGTGTTGTTCTACTTGTGATGTGCCGTCTTAACAAGATTAAATAAAAAAATATTTAAAAAGCTAGCCCCGAGAAAGTGATATTTTGAAACTATGTGAAATTTCTGTGTGATTTGAAACTGAGCTAGCCTGACATTTGCAAAAAACGTTTTTCTTAAAACAATATATATATATATATATATATATCCTCGATACATACTAAAAAAAGACATACTCGTATATGTATTTCTTATCATCTAAACTCTTTGAAACATTTATATGTTATAAATACAGTATAACCTCGATCAATCGTTCTTCAAGGGGTGCATTAAAAAAAAAAAAAAAAAAAAAAAAAAAAAAAAAAAAAAAAAAAAAACGATGAATGCGGGTTAACGTCAAAACACAAAAATAATGTTTTATATACAACTAATACATGCAGAGTATACAATATACTAAAAAATACTAATTTTTTACGTAGCAAAATGTGACAGGAATAATTGGATGTTGTAGAACATTGGTATTTATTTTATAAAATCAGCAATTAGTTTAAGATAGCAATAGAGTTTATTTTTTAATCAGCAATAGAGTTTATTTTTTAAATTAAACAACAAATTTTCAAGATGTACAACATTTTTCTGGTCATTTTCTGTAATTCCATGTGTATATATAAAAGTTCGTATAGTTTTAAATACCGTAATTGCATCAGACAGACATGGCACTGGTGTACGCTCAACTACATAGGCATGAACATTATTCTCTTCTTCTTCGCCATTATTTTCATTTTTTGCATCATAACATACTTTCTCTATGCTTAGGACACCACATGTCACAACATCTTGATAAATGGAAATATAATCGTTGAATTTAACACCAGATACATCCTCTGTAACCACGCTTCCTCTGTATTATCATAACCATCATCATTATTTAAAATAGCAATTATAGCCTTTGTGCAGGAATATTAAAAAGCAGTAAACAAACGTTTAAAACGCACAAATAATGGATGAAAAGCAACAAACAGCTGTTTCGAATCTACAGCGAGATTCTTCTTCAGTGCAAGATAGGGAAAAAAGGAACAGCGTGCAAGAAAAAGCAAGGCTGAGATAGCAGCCTTGCTTTTTCTAGCACGCTGTTCCATTTTTCCCTAACTTGCACTGAAGAAGAATCTCGCTGTAGATTCGAAACAGCTGTTTGCTGCTTTTCATCCATTATTTGTGCGTTTTAAACGTTGGTTTACTGCTTTTTAACATCATCATTATTTTCTCTCTTTTCTGTTAGCATTCTTCATCAATTTTTCACACAAAACTGAATTTCACGAAACAGTTCTGGATGACTGAAGATGAAGTGGTTACTTCATGCCATGCTAAAAGTACAAAACAAATAACCTTCAAACTATCTATTATCGGAGTAGTTATTTTTGCTTGTTCCATGATAAAAATCTTTTCACAAGCTTTCACCTGTAAAATTGCTTAAAACCCCAGCATCAAGAGGTTGTACTACAGATGTACAATTAGCTGGAAAAAACTGTGTTTTATATTTTTCAAAGACGACGTATCTGGTGAATCAGCTGAACAATTGTCAAAAAATAGATTTTTTTTTTCTTTTTTTAAACATTTGGAAAAATGGTTATTGTCCTCGTCAGGGTAGGAAATGAAAGCATATCTGAAGGTTTTTCTTGGTTTAATCATCATTTTATTCGTTTTATAATTGGTCTATACAGTAATCTGTATTTCCCTTTACTTTCAACAGAGATAGACAACAGTGTGTTGCCACTATGACAAAAAAGTAATAAAAACTACAAAAAAATAATAATAACCCAGAAACAAATTGAGATACAGCTTTCAAACAAATTGCATTTAAAAGTACATTTTTTTTTCTATACGACGCTATAAA
Organism: Maratus speciosus; assembly: GCA_963932465.1. Lineage (NCBI taxonomy): Eukaryota > Metazoa > Arthropoda > Arachnida > Araneae > Salticidae > Maratus > Maratus speciosus. Next base: position 379,108,033 of record OZ010795.1, read on the forward strand.
AAGTAATATTGTGGGATGTTTAGAAGTTTAAGAAATAAATTTCATTTAAAATCGGCCGTCAGATTTCTTGGAAATCTGACGATGGAAAAGCCTTTTCCCGCACAGTCAATGAAATGCTTGGATAATACGTAAGTTTCAGGTGGATAATATGTACGAGTCGCAGGCGATTTCAGTCGCTTGCAATTTTTACGTGTAATAAACTATTAATGTTTAATTTATAGCGTACGTAATGTATGATCAACTCAGTGCTATTTTTTATGTCTTAAATTTTACTCTTTGAAAAAATCATTTTCCAAATGGTCGTTGTAATTTGTTAAATTGCACTTTTTTTCTGCTTTAGCGTCGATTGATCTATAAAGGTCATGGAGAAATTTTGTAAAAATATCATTTTTCATCCATTCTTTGGCCTTACAGTGGTAGACTACTTGCAGTTTCTTTACATTTTTGAGGCATCTAGGTCTAGAAGATTTACCAATAACGACGGTTACTCGTTTATCAGAACCCTTATTTGTGCATAGTAGCACTGAAAGTCTTTCTTTGGAATTTTTATCAACATGACAAGACCCTCCTTTGAATGTTAGTTTTCTCTCTGGCAAGCATTTATAAAAGAGGTCTGTATCGTCTGCATTATAGATGTCACAATCCTTGTATCCTTCTAGTAACTTCGGAAGTTTTTAGAACCACATTTCTTTATCATCAGTTTTTACTACTGCGACTTTCGCCGATATTTTCCTGGATACCAATCTATGGCGGATTTTAAAACGTGAAATCTACTCATGTGACTCAGAAAAAGTATCCATGTCATATGACGCAGCTATTTCAAGTGCCTTCTCTGGAAGAAAATTCCTATGCCCAGGAATAGTTGACGCACGAGTCTGTTCGTACCAAGCGAAGAGAAGAATTTCCAATTCAATGTAAGTACAAATGCATTATTTATTAAAACTGATATAAAAATAAATAAAAATAAAATGGCTTTACAATATTTTTATACAAATATTTCTTTCTACTGACTAAAATCAGTTTGTCATTTTCCATTTTTCTCTAAATCTCGAAAATTTTAAGTTATTAACAGAAAGAAACGGTGAAATAAACAAGAAAAAATATGTATTTCGATAAGGACTTTGCTTAAATAAATAAACGCGAAGTGTAATTTTACATTTTTTGTTACTGTTATCTAGTCAAACTCTTGCATTTCTTTGAAAATGATTTGAAAAAGAGATACAAAAACCTTTATCGTACATCTGATCTATATTCTACATCGTTTGTATGGATACAATAGGGATATTAATTGGCATATCATAATGAGAAATGAAGCGTTAACAAAAAATGAAATGATAGGAATTATCTTTAAAAAATAGACGTTTAAACTGAATTTGTATATTCCACTATGAGATTTCATTTCATTTTCATTCACTAAAAAAAGTGCTTTAAAATTTACTTTCTTCCCTCTGAAGCATATGTAACATTATTTGGAAAACTCGTCCTCAACTTTGTACAAATGGAAATATCTTATCTTATATATGTTGCCGGCCAAATACGATTTTAGGCCAAACTAGATTGGCCTTGGCCAAACTAGTTTATCCTAACGCGCATCGGATAAACTAGTTTTTCCTAGGCCAAACTAGTTTATCCTATTAGCGTTAGGATAAACTAGTTTTACATAGGCCAAGCTAGTTTATCCTGACGTCTATACGATAAACTAGTTTTTCCTAGACTAAACTAGTTTGGCCTAAGGCTCATAGGATAAACTAGTTTAGCCTGCTATTCATTATTATGAACGAGTTTGTCTTAGGTCGATCTATTTTATCCAAGGCCAATTCAATTTGGTGTGCTTTTATGGATCCCAAAGTCCGCTTCGGTACCAACCTTTTAATTTATCCTAGGCCAATTCACACACAAATTCAATTTCTCGAAAATGAGTCAGCTTCACGCTCAAATTCAAAATTTTTCAGACGAATCCGCTCATGTCAAACACATCTCTGGAAGTGAGCAAAGTTAAGTAAAAACTCGTTTTTAAAAAAAAATATATAATAGAAATTTAGTGACCAAATTTACAAATTGTGATCTAGTATTTTAGTTTTTCGATGTAAGGTCTTGACGGGCCCGCTCAATTTTCCTTCCGGACTCTCGGTCCGATTTTGGTTTTGGGGATTACTTTTTTCGAGAGTTTCGAGCCGTGATGGATCTGGACTGATTTTTTTCCGGCTTAAGTCTGGACTAGACTGCATTCTTCTTGAGGTCTGTACAGGCAAAAATTTTCAGTACAAATCCCAACTCAGTTCATATGAAAACCATTTGGACCGGCAAGATCTCTGGTCTGTTCAGTAAAAATATCATTAGAATTTGGCCGGGTCCAATATTTTTTTAATGCACGCATTTTTAAAAGGTTTGTATTCCACAATTAATATTTATTTATTTATTTATTTATTTATTTTTAGATGTGTAGATGCATTTAAGTAATAAAAATAAAGTACGGTAAAACCTCAAAACAATAACCTGCATATGACGGAATCCCGTGTTTAACAAAAAATAAATAAATAATATGTTGATCTGTGTAAAATGAGGATATTAGTACAATAAACATCCTTTACTCCGGCACGTTCAGGACTTGCAGCATCAAGGATTACGAAATTTTCCAGATTACAGAATGAACGTCGAAAAAAAAACGTGTAGAAGTTAGAACAGAAAATACCAGTAAAGCATGTTTTGTTTTATTTTTTAATCAGATTGAATAGAATATTAAAAACACTCAATAATGTAAGTTTTGTACAACACAGTGGAGTATTTGACCCGAAATCCTGGCCAAAAATATTTTTCTATGTAAATATAGTCCGATTGCCTTGAAATTATTAGATGTTATTGGGTATCACTATGGAATGTTTGGTATTGTAAATGAAGTCTATAGCATTTACAATTCATTTACAGAGACAACCAAAAGACTTCCCTTACATTATGGTCTATGGGGAAAAATCGTTTGCTCTGTATTTTGAAGATATCACATTATTTTAAACGTACTGAAATTTATATACATCACTAATGTGTACTAAGGCATTTATTGTAGAATATGGTGTGCATAGAATATATCATTCATTTACAGAGACACACAAAAGAATTTGGCTGAAGAATAAATTTAACTATTGAAGTCTATGACCAATAATTGCTGGAAAAGCGGGCAGTGTGGTATTTAGCCCCCAAACCTGGCCAAAATTATTCTTTTCCTCTAACAGCTACAGATCTGCGTTTTTATTTGAATTATGGAGTAAAAATGGTAAAACAAAGCCTTATTTATAAATCAAAACATTTATTCATCAATTTCATCACTATTACTCTCATCAAGAATATTAACATTTGTGATATCACTTTCTGATAACAAATTTAAAACTTCAGAAGATAAGGGCTTTCTTTTCTTGTTTGTGTTGCATCTCATGCCCGTTATTAGGGGGTCAGACGTTAAAAGAAGCCTATTCAAGACATCCATATTGCAGGCCACGCGCGAAAACTTTCTTGTGTAGTTTAATCTGAACGGCCTAATATGTTTATTGGGAGCTTCTGCAGCCTCTTCACTTAGTTGACCTATTGGCAGAACAGCTTCTTTTATGACATCTGCTCCATGACAAAGTACCTTGTGCATTGTAGGGGACATGGGATAAAAACCGTATAGCGTCACATACATTTCAGTAATTTTTTTGGCAATTTTTTTCAAATTCATCTGTATTAATTTTATATTCGCAACACAATATATCTAATATCACTTTTAGTCGATATATCAAAATGTTATCGACTCCGGCTATTTCTGCCGATATTTCATATTCTTCAAAATACCTTCTGCTGGTATTTCCATCGTTCGTATTCCCAAAATTTGCTTTGGGAATATCCACTAAGAGCCCGAGTTGTTGTTTGAAATTATCCTGAATTTCTCTTTTTTTATTTTCTACCGCTTGTTTCTCCTCAGAAGAAAGGCGGGCGTTCCCATTTTCTTACAGGTTATCTATATGCTACGTGTAATATACTCTCGAAAAATCGTATACGATCATGTAGCAAGGAAAGCCCGAAACTTAAATTTTCTTTCTTACACTCCCTCTTCTTTGTTAAGTCATTAAACTCAGATGAAGTAGCATCGCATATGTAGCATCTCATCGTAGATTTGGTGTGTGTTGCGACATTGCATACTTTTCCGTCTACCATGGTGAATAACATTCTACGTCTTATGGACACATCGTCAATTTCTGTGCTGGTAAGTGCTGTGATTTGTGATTTGATATCGTTTATTTCTTCTTTTGTAACGTCATTTGTCTCCTTGGTGAATCGAATTCTTATAGGTCGAGAGTAGCGAGGTGATGATGGTGTTGGGTTTTGCCATAGAATTTTCTTTTAGGGCCCGTAAAGTAACTGAAGAGGAACCACCGAACTTTGAAAAATATTGGAGTCAGAATCGGCTTCATTTTTAAACTTCATTTTATATTGCATCTGCTGTGACCCGTCACAACCCCACTTACTTATTAAAATTAAAGAACGTTTTTCGTCATCACTCAAAGGTTCTACAACTTTTCTTAGATGTAAAATCAGTCGCGTTGCCGTATGATCCATCAACTTTTGCACTTTTACTTCGACACACGTCTCTGTCACCCTGTGAATTTCTGGACAGCATTCTTTTTTTACCCTTTGAAGAACAGAATAGCACGGAAAAAAGCTTTTATTCGTTTCTCGTATTCTCTCATATTGTGCTTTAGTAAGTCCTGCTTCTGTATACATGGACAAAGCATGTAAAGGTGATAACTGGCGAGGTTGTTCTTGTTCTTCACTATCACCTATTATATCTTGCACTATTATATCTTGCCTTTACATATTTTTTTGCTCTTCGGGGACTTTTTGTAAGATCTTTTACGATATTGGAAGCATCTACTTTGCCTAATTCCCGCAATTTCATTTGGGTAGCGTAGGTCAATACTTCCACGTCTTTCTATTGAAGGTCTTTGGTTTTGCGGTGTTTGCTTCTTCCACTTGATTCTACAAAAGATTTTTGAGGACGACCGGGATTGACTCCTGCAACAATAACAATTACTTACAAAATATATTTTTAATAATAAAAACAAGTTTCATTTCACTGCACAGAAAACGAAATATAAGCAAATCACGAAGCACACAATAATAATAAAGTAAAGGGTTTGCATCTGTTGTGTTTCACGTACCTGAACTTGGCAGCAATATAATGCCGTTTAACCATTCGACACTGTTTTCTTCGAATCTTGACCTTGTTTTATGAGCAGTTAACAATTTTTGCTTGAATTGGTTTTTAATAACAAAGAGCTTTTGCTTCATCTCAGCTATCCTTGGATCACCTTCAGAATAACTTCTTAATAAATCTTCCTCCATAAATTTAAGCTTTCCATCAAACGTTGACTCATGTGAGTGTTTCATGATGGCATACAACTCATTTCGAGTCATAGACCTGAATCCAAAAGGCCCTGTTAAGAAAATAAATAAAAAGCTACATAGCAGTAATTTATATCAGAAATTGTAGAATCTAACAAAAGAATTCGTTAAAAATAGGGAGGCGGTTTCGGGCGACTGATTTTTTTATAACTATCTTGTATACTAAGTACTGCATGTAACACAGTAGTTTTCATAGCTTAGATATGTTTAGAAATATAACAAAATCCTTTCTAAATATTACTGATAATTATATTTATGACACTGTTAATTACATCTAAGTTATCGACCATAACGACAAAAAACAGCTGGATATTTATTACGCAAATATAGTGTTTATAAAGTATATACCTGGTTTAGAATAGTCCACCATAACAATAATCACTAACTTGTAAAGACGCAAAACTACAAGAGATTTCAAAACACTAAAATCTGAGCGCATCGGAAAATCACACGACCACTGTAGGCGAACGGCAACTTCCGACTGATCACGTGACTCTCTGGGGCGCGCAAGCGCATTAAGCGTTTCGCAATTAGATGCAGAAACTACTTAACATAATGAGGAATAATAAAGCAGGGTAGGAAACCTATTTTTAAAATAATCATTTTTGGCCAGGTATTGGGGCTAAATACCACACTGTGCAATATATGTACACGAGTATAAAATGAAAACGTGCACTATAGGCCTACTCGTAGAAGCCATCTTAAAAAAATCTCGAATATCAGTTCGTTTTGTCGTAGTCACTTCATTTTTAATACTTCGTCGTCAAGTTTAGTACTTTCCGAATGGTTAAACGAACGGCTGCGTACAGAAAACCTGTTAAATATTTTCGAGACATCAGCTATGCTTGATTTCAACTGATGCTGTTTGACTCGTGCACATCATATTCATCTGAGCCAACGTCTTTGGAGACTGTTAGGTTGATAACACTCCGAATGATGGCCTCATCAGTCAAAATTTCAAATGTCGGTTCATCAAAATATTCTTCAACTCACTCATTTATAATTCTTTGCGATTCAGTTGTGTTACCGAAAGTCGTGCCGGATTATCCAGCATGCGGGACGTTAGGATGCCGTATTAGAGGATGTTTACTGTACTCTTAAAAATAATATAATACACTTAAAACAGATGATGAACATTCTAATAAGGGGACCTGCCTATGACGGATTTCTCTTCTTTCCTATGCAATTCCGACTTAGAAGATTTTATTGTATGGAATAAAAAAAAACATTAAGCCACAGAATGTAGATTATACACGAGATATTTTCGGGCATGTATTTTTCCGACTAATTAATACTATTTGGTTATTCCCACAAGTTATTTTTTAGCGAAAAATTTGATTTAATCAGGACATTTTCCCCGATTACGATAGTGAAAAATTTCTGCTTTAAACAACCGGTAATAAAAGATTAAAAATTCTGTAAAAGACGCTCATTGCGAAGAATTACTTACGCAGCGAGAGGGTTAATGATTATATTGTAAACTATGTTGATTTTTTAATGATTCTCTATTTGTATGTAAATATCTGAATAACTAATAATACCATTATTTTTTTACACGACTTGGAGGCATGGAGACTTGAAAATCTGAAAATTTTATACAGAAAAACCTTCTAAGACGGAATCACATAGGAGAGAAAAAAAATTGTTATAGTTAATATCCTTTTTTGGAAGGTTCGTCGTTTCTAGCAAATGCATTATGATTTTTTTTCAAACGGATTAATATATCTAATTTGCACCGATAAAAAAAAAATTCCGTTTAAAACAGGATTTCGTCATACACAGATTCTTCTAATAGGTCTTGCAGTTCTGTATCCTCATCCGAATAAACGTATATGCACTATTCTTTAAAGAGAGTTTTAATTGTGGAATAATGGTAGCTTAAAAATGTATGTATTTTAGGTCAAACTGGGACCGGAACTTCATCGGATTTTTAAAAATTCCATATTTTTGAAAGAATGTCAAATGTGCATTTGATATTATTAATGGTGCATTTTTTCATAATTAATTCAAAGCCAAGTGATATTTATGTGAGAAAAAAATATAAATCAATGATTTTTTTTTACATTTATTTTTTTTTCTGACATAAATATCACTTGGCTTTGAATTAATTATGAATAAATGCACTGTTAGGAATATCAAAAGTAGATTTGATATTCTTTCAGAAATCTGGAATTTTCAAAAATCCGGTGATGTCCCGGTATGGACGATGCCGTATTTTCGAGATTATACTGTACATTATTAATCAATGCTCTACACTCTTTCTCTCCTAAATTTCATGATAACCTCTCATCCCATTCTTTGGTCCTCCAGCACATAATTTGTCATATGCAACATATTTTATAACTACCGGCGGTGGTGAAATGGGGAAGATAGGGATAGTATCCCACTCCCCATCGATTAAAATATATTATACAGGGGTGACGGCAATATTATATTGCACAAGGTTGGCTACGGAGCGGCAGTTGTGATCAATAAAAGCACGTTAAATTACTTTGGCCTACGAGAAACTACATCGGCCTAGGAATAGAAGGTTGGCGGCGGAGCTGTCTTTGGGATCAATAAAATTACGCCAAATTGAATTGACCTAGGATAAACTAGATTGACCTAGGATAAAATAGATTGGACCAATGAATAGCAGGCTAAACTAGTTTATGCTATGAGCGTTTGGCCAAACTAGTTTGGTCTAGGAAAAAGTAGTTTATCCTGTGAGCGTTAGGATAAACTAGTTTGGCCTAGGAAAAACTAGTTTATCCTATGGGTGTTAGGATAAACTAGTTTGGCCTAGGAGAAACTAGTTTATCCTATGCGCGTTAGGATAAACTAGTTTGGCCTAAAATCGGGTTTCGTCGGCAACATATATAAAAGTATAAATTAAAAATTATAATAAAAATTTTTTATTGTTTTTAATTACATTAGTTATAGATACGATTATTTCTCGTTACTTCTTAAATACTGCATGCAAATTTTTTTGCCGATAATGAGTAATTAAAATTGTATTTCTGCATTTTCGTTAACGAAATACATTCTTCTGTTTATGAATTACCATTTAATATAATTAATAGATATATATCATCATATTTACGAAACATTTGTCGTTTATGAGTTTGTTTTGACTGTGTAACTGCTGCACATATCTCTATGAATACAAATTTTAAAATATATATTTATCTTTGTATTTTTCCTTTTTTTATAAAAAAAAAATCCTTAGCATGTATTTCAATTAAAAGGTCTATTATAAGACCGCAATAAATCCGATTCTTTCTTATAAAACGACAACATCACATGTGTAAAGCTGACGTAACGTAACGATGTATGCATTTTTGTAGAAATTTTAATTATTGTTAAAAATCGCATCATTTTAATATTTATACCGAGGAATAATTGAAAAATGTACTTACAAATGACATTTTTTGAAGAAAAAAAAATGAATCTTTCTTAACTGATTGTTTTTGTAGTCTGAAAATAATTTTGAAGTACGATTTTAATAATAAATCTGTCTCTGTGGCATGCAACTAGATGATAGAATTTAACTCGAAATGATTACACTTGAAAACAATATAAATAGTTTATCTTTTTTTTGGGGGGAGGGGGGCTTATATGCCTAAATAAATTAACACATCGTCAACAAATAGATAAATAAATGTAATTGCACACTTAAAATACAAATTTAACACGTATATAATTGAATATATGCTTAAATATTAAAATAATCAGAATCAAAAGCTGTACTCTGAGCAGGAAAATATTTGGACATTTTCCCGGCTTGCTGCCAATACGACAGTATCGCTTTTAATAAATATCAGAATTTTATTTGCATTTATAATTAATATTTTTCAAAAATCATTTTTATTCTTGCTAATGGTCAATATAAAAATATATTAAATGTAAAAAATTTATTATGGTTCATAATTTTGAAAAAATGCAACTCCGTTGTGTATGCATTTTTATGTTCTTCCCCAGTGCACGGAATACAACCCCTCTTTTGTTTTATTTTTTAATCCAATGTAGAGCATAATATTACCCTTGTAATAATTGGTTTGTAATTCCCGTACCTGGTCTTTAAAAATAAGCGCTTAATACTAATTTTGGAAAATTGATTATAATGCAATGTATTCTTAATAATATCTATATAAAAGCGATATTATAAAGTATAAAAGCATTTCAGTGCTATATTTTTATTTTTATTAACAATACTTTATACATACTGGCAAAAGTAATAATGATGTTTAATTATAATAATGTTAATTTATTCACATGTAGAAATTACTTTATATGCTTACTTAGTTTCCTCATTAGTGAAATCGTGCCGGTAAATGTCTACTTTCAAAGATAAGCACAGACTTAATTAAATGATTTATTTGTAACTATAATTACAAGAAAATGCAAAGATAAACAACTAGATTTACCTAGAAGAACACACCAGCATTAACAAAGCTATTTCTAAAAGCTAACGCATACAGTACACATACGCATTTATTAATTATTTTGAATTGAAAAATTGCTGTACTGTCTTTTTCTAGTTCATATTATTATCTAGCAATTTTTAAGGATTTAACAAATATTCTGCCTTTCATTTTGAAAAAAAAATATATATATATATATATATATAATATCTATATCGTTCCATGGCTGGCGATTAAATACTCATGGTAGCACATTTATATATTTAAATAGTATGAGAATTATTTATAAATAAAAAATATTTTTATAAAATACATTTAACCTTTCTAACGCTGATCATTTATTGAAAACTTTAAAAAACTTTGTATAGTAAAAGAGAATTTATGATACTAGATAGCAAGTTGTATTTATATTTTTAAATATTATAACGAATAAGATATATATTATATATATATATTTATTTATAGATTGTCCTACATATGTTAATGTAAAACCAGTCTTTTGTGTTTACTTTGAAAACAAATGAACATACAAGTATGAAATTGAAAAGTGATTTAAACAGTTATTTATTATTTGTTGAATTATAAATAATTTTAACATCAAGCCAGTCTTATGTTTATTTTGAAAACAAATGAACATACAAATATGAAATCCAAAAGTTCTTTAAACAGTTGTTTATTGAATTGTACATAATTTTATCATCAAACCAGTCTTTTGCGCTTAATTTGAAAACAAGTGAACATACAATTATGAAAATCAAGAGTGCTTTTAGCAGTGATTTATTGAATTTTACATAATTTTATCACCAGGCATTATTTGCAAATAAAGGATACATTTTTATTTCGAAAGTTCACTGTTTCATATAAAAATAAATCAATTTTTTATTAATATAATTACATAAACTGCTTTTAATAAGGATTATGTCCGCTCCTACTTGTAATGCATTGGTGGCATCGATATTCTATATTGCCAATTATGTTGTCAGACACTGGAATGGGAAACAGAGTTCATGCAAGGATCAACTCCTGTTCAAGCCTCATTTAATGGCTTTGACGTCCGAATTTAGGCCGCAACCCATGTTCCAAAAGAAAGCAGTGAGAAAGATACTCTATCGGATTAATGCCCGAAGATTAAGTTGGTGTTGCCATTTACTCAAAACTTTGTTCATAAAGATATTCATCAAGAAGTCTAGCTCGGTGACGTTACGCATTATGATCCATTATTTTGAATTCATCAACAATTGCACCAGCATGTAGTGTGATATAGGTAGCAAGGGTTTTGTCCCTATATCTCTCAGTAGTCAAAGTTTATCCATAGCAAGTATGCAGGTCAGTTTTCCCACACAAAGTGATTCCAGCAAAATAATTCATCCTCTTCTTTAACTCTGATTTTCAACAATCTCACAGTGGAAATATCTGATATTTTCTTCTCTCCAGATCAGCAGATGACCTGATCAATATCTAAACAAAACACAGACCCGTTTGTGAAGAGTTCAGAATCTCTTTGCTCACTGATCTATGCAATGTGCTCTCTTGCCAAGTGTTTAACCCTGTCATGCATACGGACCTCATATGAGGTCGTATAATTATTGCATTATTAAGCAAAAAAAATTTTTTTTTAATATCCATTTATCGAGATTTGATTTGTGGACAGATAATACCTAGCATGCAGTACAATTTTAAAATTATTTTATAATGGTTTCTCATTTATCACAAAAAAAAAAAGATTTTTTGTGAATAATGAAAAATAATGAAAAATAATTTATGCACGAGAGGGTTAAGTTTGCATTTATGGCATCCATTAAAAGCGGTACACACAGCTTGTCGTCTTGGATTCAGTCATCGATTGTGAAGATATATGCACAACATAGTAGCAGAAAGTATCCTCTGTTGCGTTACAATGACCTGAAATGAGTTGAGACTCAATAGTGTTCAACAGCTTTCGGACAGAAAGAGCTAGAAAGCGATTTATGGAAGTTTGTAACAGCAATTACCTAATGAATTACGGAATGATTTTTGGAATAATTTGGAATTAAAAAAACCCTAATCTCACGGGACTTTTATGAAATGTTAAAAAATGCTTAAATAAATATATTTATTTATTTAATTATTATCATGGACATTTTGTTCGTCTTATGTCTGCTTTAAAAAAGATTTATTTTAATAATTTCATTAATAATATTACGTAACGTATATTGAATCTGCACTAACGTTTTATTTAATACTGCTATATTATCAATATTATTTAACAGTAAACAATGCGATTAAAAGCATTATTGATACGCATTTCATTACAGATATTTGTTGTTTGTATTTTATTACTATAACACTTTTTAAACGTCATTATAAAAGTCAACCATTCTATATTACTCTGCGCGGTTGTTCAAATTTTCGTAATTCTTTACGCTAGTATGTAAATGCGTATTAAAGGTTCTGACTTATGCTTTATTATCTTCAGTTGATTTAAATATACTGAATTAAAGCTATCAAAGGCAAACAACGTAAAATGTTATATAACTATTTCACCATGCTAATAAAATATTATATTAAATGAATATTTTAAAGAAAAAATAAAATAGCTCTTTAAAAATTACTGCAGCTAATGAAAAATTAACAGTGGCACTACTATATATGCTATCTATAGACAATTTTCCCTTGACGCAAATATTAAATTTAATAGCACCTATGTCTTTCTCATTACATTGCATTGAAAAATGGCACTAAAAATATTTAAAGCTTAAATTATACAGAAATGTTATAAAACAAAGATATTTACTTCAGAATTGAGGTATATCTATTAAATTTATTTTTAAGAAATATTACACTCATATTGCAGAATTTATATTAAAACAACATACGCCAATTGAATTTTATTGAATGATGTTGACATTTTCCAAACATCAAACAGAGATGCTTTGTTGCTATATTTACAATATTATGAAAACATTTGACCAAAATTAAGTACATATTAGCATAAATAATTATATATTGGAAAAATTACAGCATCTTTTTATCGATCGATAAAGTTTATCAAACATTTAGACAATATTTGTTTGTTTCATCGGAATCGGTTGAAATCGGTCTTTGAATTCCCATGTAAAGTTATTATTACGAATTTTTTGTATTGAAACTCCTAAAATCTATATCTGAAATGTTGCTTAAAACTACTCTAAAAGAAAATTTTAATTGACACATTTAATTTCCCTATTTTATAAAAGTATTCAGATAATCATAACGTTTTGAAATACATTATTGCAAATATTAAAGTTCTTTCAATAAGACTTTTGAAAAAAAAAAATTGAATAATATTTCCCCCATATTCCTTTCCTATGTCATCAAAAAATTTCGTGTATATTCTGAAGAAACATTAGTTACTATTTATTGAAAATATTATAGCAACATAATATCGGACTCTGAAGTTTTGCAAAGATTTAGAGAATAATGGCTTGACTAAAATAAGTGTTTGAATCGTATTTTAAAGATATTACGTTGAAATTTTTGCATTAAACTTAATAAAATCGATATGAGTAATATTATTTTAAAAAAAAATCAAAATCAAAATTGGAATGTAACCCTTTAAATTTCCGTTTTTATACTAAAAGTTAGATAGTAATAATATAGCGAAAGATAGTATTGAAAATATTAATTTCTTTTCTTAAATTATTTTGGAAGAAATTGGAAGAATATCCATCCTTTCAAAATGTAATAAGTGTTTACTCAAGTGTAACTAAAACAAACATACATGACATATATTTTTACAGATAAAGAAATTTCAATAATCTTAAAAAATCATTTTATTAAGGGTATTTATCTTCAAAACACTTCATAAAATGCAACAAGTATGTAAGACGTTAGAAATTTGAACTAAGTTTTCACATTTGTGGTACGTAAGGAATTCCTCGCTCCTTAAATGTGGTTAATTCTGTAACTACGCTCCTCAAAACTATTAAAGGATATTGAAGCTTTCGATAGAATAGTGTTGCTTAAGAATTGTTTAAATGAATGATTCATGATTTACCGATGCGGTAAGCTATATGAGAAAAAAAAATACGCATATTTGACAGGAAAAAATGCATTGTATTAAGCATTTGGTTACAAAAGAAAGAAAAAACAATATGTGAATATGAGGAAAAACGAATAAAAAAGAGGTTTTCTTGAAAGAAAATAGTCTTTAGTAGGGGTTATAGTTTCCCAGGACAGCCAGCAACGTTGAACACATTGGCGGCATGGAGTGAATGAGGCTATTAATGAGAAGCTGGAGTATTCTGTCCGACTCCTCCAGAAGAGATCTTTCCAGTTTTGGGAGAGTTTGTGGTGGCGGTAGACAGCCAGAAACACGTCTGCCTAGAATGATCCAAAGATGCTCTTTTAAAAGTATGTCTGAAGAACACGCTGCCCATTCGAATTTTATGAGTTCTTCCTCGAAAAGGAAATCATCCAACAAGTGAGCACGATGTCACCTGCAATTGTTTTCTATTAACATGAAGTCATCTCCAATTTCTGCAGAGTAAGTTACTACAATATATCTGAGGATCTTAGCCCTATATCACTGATAGGCCAGAGCTCCATTTCGAATGATATGCAAGTGGGTGCGTTCATCAATGAAAATACCAGCATAAACCATCACTATTCCACCGCCAAATCTGATATTTTCTTGTATGAACGCAGGATTGTTTCTAGTACCTCGTTCCCCACAGATGAACATACGCATATTATCAGGACGAACAGAATAATGGTACTCGCCAGAGAATAGAATACTGCGCCATTTACTTCTCTTCTAGTTCACATGCTCCATTGCGTAGTCCCAACTGGCGTCACGGTGGCTTGCTATTAACGTAACACATACGATTTGTCTGAGAGTATAAATACCTACAGCGTTGAGCCCGTTTCGGACAAATTGAGTAGAATCTTTAGCGTTAGTAGCCGAGGGAAGGTGTTGTTAAAAATAAGGGTTATTCCTATTTTGTCGTCTCCTGGTCGTTAATGTTAAATACCAATCGTTATTTGTATTAGTTGCACATCTGCAACCCTGCCCTTGGCCTGTATTTCCAGCCTCCAAAAAACTATTCCAGAAATTGAAAATCACACTTTGTGGCTTCTGCCACTTTGGCTTGTGTTTGGCTCCCCTCTGACTGACCAACAATACTCCAAGTTTCTCATTCGGTTAAATAAGGATAATTTGGTAAAAAAAAATCGACTTCGTTGAGAATTGCACTCATCAAAACAAAGCACTTACGCAATGTCGATAATTGTTTTCCACTTTTTCTTTCAGTAAATTGAAAGCCAAATTCCATTCACTGCAGATAAAGCGTCGTTTCTGATGTCAAAGTCAAAATTTGCATATTACGAAGTTTGAAAATGAGAAAAATTTACATTTGTGACTCTCTTCTTCCATTTTCTGTTTAAAAAAATCGCTTATAACTTTTTTTATATAAGACTTACAATATCCCTTAATTGTTTTTAGCATTGTAGTTCAATATAGTTTAAATTAAGCAATGTTTTAGTATCTTAATATAAAAATTACACATTTTAAATAACTGCATGTAGATATTAAAGTAAATCTTAATGTAAAATTTATTAGTCTTGTATTATGTGCGAATATGAATAAAGCGCAAAACCGAACACTGCGTTGGATATTTATTCATTTATCTGAAGCGAAATTGATCCATGGACAATTATACGCAATGATATCTAGGGTTCGTTCGTAGAAAAAAAAATAAAAGTACAAGTAATAGAAAATGTTGAACGACAATTATCGTTGTATTGAGCAACGCGCTCTCGAAAAAAATTAATATTGTTATTGACTTATAAACATAATTTTGCACCTATTATATAAAATGTGATGAAATAAATATTTTCTAATTACACTGTCAATTTCTTCTCGAGTTTTAACGGTAAAATATTTTGTGAAATATTCTATCCGACGAATTTTGATGGGTGCACCTGTTATTTATAATTAATTTTATTAGAAAAAAATTAAATAAAAACACGTATTTACGCTTTTAGTAACAGCAACACGTTATACGAGCAGTTAGTAAGAGCATGTGTATTACTTACTATTAGTTATACGAGCGTCAAAGGAGGTTTTTTTTTCATATTAAAATAATAACTGTACATAAATTTCTTTTATAATGTCAAAGACCGATATTTGAATATTTTTTGTATATAAGACTGTGTGTCTAAATATTACGGTTTCGGAGTTTGCTATCAAAACCGATTTATTTAGGCACCCTGTATAACACATATAATTTATTTATTAGCTGTGTACTTATATTTAGAAAAATAATATTATTTCATGAAGTTGAGTTTTGGAATTAACTATTTAACAGCGATTCGTATGGACACTCTGTATTTCTACATATAATTTATTTATTTACTCTGCTCCATACATTTATTAAAATAATATAAATTTATTAAGTACCATGGTGAACACAACTAAATGCATCGTACGTGAGCACATTTAAATATACTGTAGAATAAAAGGATTTTCATCTCAAACACATACAAGAATATAGAAAATATCAAACGAATAATACAAAAGAATAATGAAATTACGTGAGGAAACTGAATGATCTATAAAATTTAAATGATTTGCTTACAAAACACACACGTATATTTACAAAAGAATTTAGTTCTGAATCAATCTCCTGATTGGTGATTTGAAGGTGCAGTTTGATTAAATAACACTTTCACTCGATATTTCATATACATAACAATCTAATTTACTAAAAAAAAAAAATATTTAATTCCTTTATTTAAAGAAAGTGTAATTTTTTTAAATATTTTTCAGTCATGCATTTCTAATCAGAAAGAAGTGGTTGAAAAGAATATACTGTGTTTGATTTTAAAATATTACGAAACGAATTTTAATTAAATTGTTCATTTTGCATCAAGAACTAAGTAGGAAATTTACATGAAAGATAATTTTTTTAAATAGATGTATTTGATGCAATCATGATATTGAATGTCATATTATTATATGGAATCATTTTTAATTAAAATAAAACGAAAGTTAATAGTATATATACATATATATATAATGAGAAAGTTTATTTGGTTATATACAGATATATATAGATACATATGTATATATATATGTGAATATAACCAAATAATCTTTCTTCAATAAAATTATTAAAATAAAAAAATAAATAAATCTTTATACAATTATTTGATGAGACCAAATATTAAAAATTAATTAGGTTTCATGTTATTTATTAATTCACTGCAATCCAATTTCTAACTAAACAATCAATCTCACGCAACAACAAACATCTAGAATATATTAAAAAAGCAATTAAATTTTAAATATTTAAAACAAATATATTTTAAAACCTATTCCTAAGAAACATCAGACGAGCTTGAAATTTATTTTACCTTAATCAATAGTTATAGAAAGGTGTTATTTTATACATTATTATAGGTGAGAATGTTGATGCTTCACCCCCTTTATCCTAAGATGCTCATCATTTGTGTTTGAAAAACAATAGCATCTCAGCTACCACATTTAAATACCCTATTGAATAGTCTATATTTTTACAGCATCAACAATTTAAAAGTATACTGAAAGCTTATGTTGTTTTTAGTTTTTTCCAATACTCTTTAAAATGTCCCCCCCCCCCCCCCCCGAACCGTCAATTCTGAGAAATATGACCCATTGTATGAAGCATTTGACCTAATAAAGAAAATTACATTCCCAGTAAAAATTTTATTTAATGTAAAGTAAGATATATTATGGTATTTATTAAATTTATTTTACTAACCGGATTTTTTCCTACGAAATATATATTTTTTAACTTGGCCACAAGCCAAAGTAAACGATCCTACGTTAGTTAATATCTCACTTTCACAGTGTTACAAATTAAAGATTATTATCCTAAAAAGGGGAGTCAAATAAGACTATTTAAAAATAATAATAATAACCCACAACTGACGATTTTTAGTGTCAGCTTGACACGTTAGCTGCCTTCCATACGCTGTCTCCTTGGAAATAGGGAACACAGGATATGGTTTGCTTTAGCGCACATTTTATCCAAATTAACTAACGGAATATTCGGTCTGTAAATTTTGCTTTGTTTAGTCACAGAATGTGTGCGTTTTGTTTTTTATTAAAAATGGGATTACTATAAAATTATGTACGAAAATCACTTAAAATCAACTAAAATGTAAGGCAAGATTGCTTACAGTGATAATAAATGAGATTAAAACACATATAAATACCTTTATCATAACGGTATTTGTTTCGTAGCTCAAACGGCGACATCTTCAAGATCTTTGTTGATAGAAATATTTTCGCAAAAAATTAAAATATAAGAAATTGTTAAATAAAATCGTGAAACCACATGTATAATGAAAAAGAAGTGTAAACATAAAATAAAATGAAATAAAAGTTCATATATTGAATGTGAATTAACTTCTACAATAGTTTCTTATTATCAGAGTATCTCTTTCCAAATTTTAGGTAACTTCAGGTTCAATCTTTGCAGATATTCTCACTGCATATAATAATCTCTATTAATTCCCGGAAAATGGATGGTAAATAAAATATTGATGGATAAATTATTGTACTATTTTTAAAATCAATCTGTAAACGTTCTTTGCTACGGAATCTAGCCAAAGCTGTGATTTCCTTGTTGTATATGAAAATGTCACCGTTTCAGGATGAAACATAAATCAGTGTGAAAAAAGATATCTATATTCCTTTTAAGTGTATTTTTTATCATTTTTAGAAATTTTTGGCTTAAATTATTACTATTCAAAATCCCTGGTACGTATTTGATTAAATTCCCTTTTAAGCGCCCGCTATCACATGATACATCCAACCATATATACATAGGAGGATTGTCGAACTGTGATGAAGTGGTTTTCATAACCACACATCAAAAAGAGGTTTTCTGTGTTTATCATCGAATCGGTTCACAAATTATAATCCTGAAAATGTTTGTTAATCTTATAAATAACTTGCAATTTATAAAAACGATTTTAGTTCATTAGCAAAAATACATAATGATAAATGAGGTTGTTTCAAAATTAAGGTTTTTTTTAATGTGGACATTCATTCAATAAAACACATTTGACTACGAAGCAGCACTATTTTATGATGCATTTAATCCAAACATTTCTAATTTCTTAAAATCCCACATTACAAAAATGCTCCATATTTTTGAGGGACCTTAATTTTACTAGATGAAATTGTCGAAAAAAAGAGAACATATTCAAAATACAATAAATCGATAACAAAACCCAATTAATAAAGAAAAATTCCATGCCGGTTCGGCCTACATGTACAGGTAGATTTCGAAGTTAAGTACTAATTTTACGAACAAAAACTGCATGCAATCCTATATGCAGCATCTCTGAAGGTTGTCAAAAATTTTCATTACTCAATGATACTTTTTTATAGCTTTAGTGGCGAAATAACGGAATTGAGATTATTTTTTTCTTATACTACCCCCCCTCCCCTGTTCATTATGCAACAGTTGGTACTATCAAAACTTCTCAGTATAAAATTTGTATATAATATTAAAAAAATTATAATAAACTTAAATGGATTTGAAATCTTTTGAATTGACATTATTTTTTTCTTATTAAACCCCCACTTTTTATATTGTTTATAATTTTGTTTTGCTGTGAGAGTTGCTCCTATCAAAAACTTGTCAGTATAAAAGTTGTAGATAAAATTAAAGAAGATTTATAATAAATATAAGTGGATTTGATATATTGTAAATTGACGAAGTTAACATTTTTTGTCTTCTAAAAACACTATTTTTGTGCCCCTTGCGAACATTTTTGACGATATCAAAAATCTTTCATACATACCTTTTAAACCAATTTCCTAGAATTAATAACAACTTTAAACCAATCGGATATGTATCACAATTAAGAATTTATGTGAGTTTTTCTGTTTTCATAAAAACGCAGCCCGTTTTCACTTCTTTATCCGATTTTGGCCATCATTGAACTTGACTGAGATTTTCTGCTCCTTGCTTTTATGTATTTAGTTTGAAAGACATTTGCGCAGAATTATGGAAATTATCGTGCCCATAAAAAAGTGATATATACATCTTATATTATAATACGAGCAAAAATTGCGTGTGTATGTAAATTTTATCTTAAAAACAGCTCTAACGATTTTGGCTAAATTTTGTATTTTACCGTTTTCGGGCACGAGAAGACCATTAGGCTAGGGCATGTGCAAGAGAAATTTCGATTAGTGGGTCATTTTTGAGTCACTGTGCGTCAAGCTAAATTTGTGTATAAAACGGCTCTAACGATTTTGACGAAATTTTGCTTTCTATCGGACACGATAATACCATTGGGCTAGGTCGCATCTTCAAGAAAATTCGATTAGCGGATCTTTCTGGGTCACAGTGGTTCAGGTGTCAAGCTAATAGAATCTAAAAAATAATCAGAACATTTTGACAAAATTTTGTAATATATCGCTTCTGGGCATGAGTTGACCATTGGGCTAAGTTACATGTTCGAAAAAAAATCGATTAGTGGGTCACTGTGGGTAACTGTGGGTCAAGCTAATTGTATCTGAAAAACAAATCAAACGATTTTGACAAAAATTTGTAGTATACCGTTTCTGGGCATGAGGAGACCATTGAGCTAAGTCAAATGTTCGAGAAATTTCGATTACTGGGTAATTTTTTATCACTTTTTTTTCCAGCTAATTGTATCTAAAAAAGGATCAAAACATTTTGACGAAATTTTGTATTATATTGTTTTTAAGCATGAGAAGACCATTGGGTTAAGTCACATGTTCGAGAAAATTCTATTAGTGGGCTATTTTGGGGTCTCTGTGAGTCAAGATAATTGTATCTAAAAAACGGCTCTGTATTTTACCGATTCTGGACATGAGAAGATCAAACCACTACTCACTAATCACCCACTCGTGGACAGCCAACCTTTCGGTATAAGAGATGATTAGTCCACGAGGTGAAAACACATATCCCCCTTCCCACCGAAACCCCAGCACCCGCGAACGAGCCCAGAAGTCCCAGCAGGTTGGAAGACCCTGTTTAATGAAAATTATTAAAGTGACAAAACAAACAGAATGACTAATAAACAGTATAACAAAATGTCAGGGCGAGCCCAAGAGAACAGCATATTAAAAGTAAATATTTACGACAAAAGTTAAATTGCAGCATAGCACTATTTTTATATAATTATAGGTTAATTAATAATGAATAATTTTTATAATAAGGAATAGAGATAATAATAGATTTTGTTAATTAAAGGTTAATGCTAAGAGATAAGGAATTTAATACGAAATTCCCCTCCAATGCCCTGGCTAAATAAATAAGATAAGAGAGATGAGTTATAAATTTTTAATTAGCTGTTAATAAATAGGGAAATTAATGATATAGCATACTAGCAGGACCACAGATGAGGGAAATTTCTGTCATATCCTTTAAAGTTAAATATTTAATAAAAGGTAAAAGTATTTAAAACAAGACAATTTAGGTTATTTAAAATTTGAGATAACACATAATATAACAATTAGTTCACAGATGAGACTTTCACAGACGACACCTAAATACAATTAACAAAAACACATTCAAGAAGTGTTTTATTTACAAGTCATTTTCCGGTAAAGCATTATAGTTATAAATTACTGTAGGTATGATTATTTTAAAATTGAACTATATTCTATTATTAGTTTAATGGTTCAGAGTAAATCTAATGTTTTAATGTGTAGAATTTCTTATTGTGTAAAAGTTGTTGTGTTGAACATCAATGTTATTATTTCTACTGAAATATTTAGAGTTATTCATTCATATAATTAAAAACTTCTATTAGTATTTTAGGAATGAGATTCATTTCTGACTGAAAGTTGATGTCTATAGATCGGACAAGTTGTGATTCTGCAGAATGTAGAAAATAGTTCTCCATCTGCATACAGTTTGTACATTGTCTTTTTCATGGATCTAATTTATAAGGGCAGTCCGTTGTTTGGTGGCCTCTAGCACAGTGCGCACAGATTTCTCGCCTCCGACAGTCCTCCTTCCGATGATAGAACAATTGACAGTTCGCACATCTGAATATCGGTCTGTATACTGAGATTCTGCACATGTTGAAGCCTTGTGGTATTACCTTTTGTTTTAGTATATTATTGGCAGTAACGTAGTCCACCTCCAAGACTAGCTGATATGTTTTTGAATTTTATTTTTGTAGTTTTTTGTGTATTCTTATAGTGGAGGTCTGTTGCTGATTGAGTTGTATAGATGAAGTTAACTTCGCTTGGTCAATGTCCAGTGAAATTCCTGTTATTATTATTTTAAGGGTGTGTTCCAGTTTGTAGGTTATTTCTGTAAGGTGTTTTATACTTTCTATTTGTTCAATTATTTTGAGTAAAGTTTCTGTGCTATCTTCAGTTTTTGTTTTTATTATTATTGTTCGTTTATTTCTTGAGAATCTGCTGTAGATTGGAGGTAATGAGTCTAATTTTAATATTTCTGTATTAAGTATTTCTTGAATACGTTCCACTGTTAATTGTTTATCCAAGTTTCTTATTATTATTGATGATTTTGAATATTCCGATTCTAGGTTTTCATTGACTTGAGGACTTTCTTTTGTTGTTCTCATTTCTTCACTATCTACTTCTCTTCTACCTAAGTGAACTGGTGTTTCTGTTAGAAGACATTCTATTTTCTGAAGTTTCTTTAGTATTTGTGTTGTTTCTTTTCCATCTATTAGTTCATGTTGCTCTCTTTGTATTTCTGATATATTATTGTCTTTGCAATTAGTTTCCTCCTGTAATTTCAAGGCTTGGTCTATTTGTAATCTTAGTTCTCCTTCTAGATAGCTTATTTTTCCGTTTAGTTCTTTAATTTGATCTGCTTCCAAGCTTTCTTCCGTTTGTGAAACCTTTGATGTTTGACGTACGCTCTTTCTTTCGTTCACTTGTATGGCGACATCTATACGATATTTCCCTTGTTGATCAAGATTGCCGTTTTTCTTTGTTCTGGATTTTTCTATTGATTTGATATATTTTTGGAGGTTGTCTATTTTTATAGATTTGTTGGCTATTTCTTTATTTTTTGTGTCCAATAGATCCTTTTGTTTTCTTATTATTTCTGACATTTGAGCATTCTTCTCTTTTTCTTCTTCTAATGAATTTTTTAGGGTAAGTCGCAAATTCGTGAAAATTCGATTTGTGGTTCAATTTTGAGTCCCTGTAATTCGAGCTAATTATATCTAAAAAAAGGCTCAAAATGTTTTGGCAAATGTTTGTATTATATCGTTTCCCAGCACGAGATGTCCATTGGAATAGGTCACATGTTCTATAAATTTAGATTAGTGGGTTCCTTTTTGATTTCCGTGGGTCAAGCTTATTTTATTTATAAAACGATTTCAACGATTTTGACTAAATTGTATATTCTACTGTTTTCGGATTCGAGAAGAGCATTGGTTAGGTCGCATGTTCGAAAAAATTCGGTTAGTGGGTCATTTTGGGTCACTATGTCTCAGGATCATTCCAATTGCATCTAAACATCAAAAATGATACAATGAGAATAAAATATCAAATTGAACGCAAATCTAATTTTGACCGAGCTCGTGTGTGTGTGTGAAGGAGGAACAAGGCAATAGTTAAGGAATAACAGGAATTTAATAGTTCTGGATCATCACAGTTACACTTCAATACAATATAGCTAATTACAAAGTTGAGGGAGGGTAACAACGGTTTCGCGGAAAGTAGCGACGGCTTCTGGATTTCTACCAAACTGCAATTTTCTGGCCTCGTAGTGACTTCAGTGACTTCGACTCTTCGTCTAAATAATCCTCAAGATCCGTCTGAGGTTATCCTGTTAATTCGTTCCCAGGCTGAGAGATGCAAAGGTATGCACTAGCAATTTAACTCTAACTGCGGTCGTTACTTCTCGTAGGAAACTGTTGTCTCTCTTTGTTGCTTTATGCGAGTATTATGGGAACATTTAACCCATTAAGCGCCGATATATATATTAACCGATTTTTTTTATGGAATCGTTGTTTTTTTTTATGAACTGGATGACATGGAAGAATTTCTGATTTTTTTTTTTTTTTTTTTTTTTTTTGTTATTTGATTATTAATGAAAAACAGTATGTTCCCGGAAAGGGAGCAATGGCGCTTAGTGGGGATAATTTTTTTTTACAAAAATATACTTTTGCCTCCGCGTAGTTATAAAAGTTATTTTTGAATTTTTCAAAAAAAAAAAAAAAGGACTATATCAATCTGAAACAGACATTTTACGAAAAATTCAAATAAATTACATCTACATTTATAATATAATAAAAAAAATACCTTTTAATAGGGATTTTCATTACATATCTTTTTTATTTTCCATCATTACATTATCTTTTCTCTTTATTTTACATGAAAGACGACTGAACAATTACATTGCACTGAACGTTGCATTGACTGAACGTTGCATTGAACGTTGCATTGACTGAACGTTACATTGCACTATTTACAGGAAACTGGAGTATTTTTTGACATAATTTACAACTAGATTGTTTCCCAGCATTTTCTAGAAAATGGTTCACTCCATCAAAGCTCTTGTAATTTGACAGTAAAGCAGAAAGGTCCGAAAGAGGACGTTCTTCTATTTTCTGTTCTAGTTTGATCAATGACGAAACAATTTCACAAAGAAATTCTATCTGAGTAAGTTTTCCTTTACAAACTGAGTCTTCCTTATGGACTCGCCAAGCTGCTACAACTCGCATATTTAGTGTACTGGTGAAAAAATGGTCACCACCATTTGTCCGTCTTATTTTTGGGCGATACATACTCAAAAACCGATCCAGCAAATCGTCACTTCCCATGTTTTTGTTAAAAGATGCTATAATATGGTACTGCGGTGTATCAATTTTTTTCTTATTCTCCATGCTCCATCTTTTAGCCGAAATTACTGGTTATATAGGTTCAAAATTTCCAGCTAGACAAACAATCTGATTGTCTCTCCATTTCACCATGCTAATCCATTCCATAGTAATACAGTCAAGTATTCCTCTGTCTTTTTTCTTTAAAAACTTAGAATCTATCAATGGACAATTTTGTAGCGTGTTTTCTCTGTTACAACTTCTTCATCTGTTACTATAAGGGACAAACGATTTCAAAACAAATGATTTCCGGATCATCCGAATAATCATTCGAATTTAATTTTTTATAGTAATCCAAAGCTTGAGACACAGTTAAAAATTTCACAGGCATCTTTTCCTTAAAATTGAAATATATGATATGAAAAAATAGAAAAGTCTGATAAAAATATATCTTTTATCAAAAAGAAGATATCTAATAAAGTAAGAAACAGATTTTAAGAGTAACATTTCCAAAAAAGTTTGTTAGGAATGAAAGAAAAAGCTTTTTCAAAGTTTCTATGAAGACTGTTTTCGCGCACATAATAAAAGCAGCGTAATGGGTCTTCCTAATTTGGGGCATTCCGTCTGGCGTTTAAAACTAACTAAAGTGCCAATGCTCCCGTTACGGGAGCAACTCGTTCTTTCATTAATTGTGATCAATCTATTATACTTATTAACTACGGATGTATGCAGTATTATAAAGTAGACAGTATAAACATATTTCAAATAAAAAAAAATGTTAGTAAGTTATTTTTATTAAATATTTCTTGCGAAAGTGGTCAAAAAGGTAAATTTCGTCTTTTTAAATATTTAAAAAATATATAAAATACATATGAAACTTAAAAAAAAATACACAAGTCTTCTCATACATTCAAAATACAAAAAAACATAAACTTATTGACAATATATATAAAATACTCAATTTAGAAAAAAATCCTAAAGTAATGTTCCCAAATGGGAGCAATGGTGCTTAATGGGTTAACTACAATCACATATACATAAACCTAGTAAAATATTATATTTAGCCTGAACTAGTGCACCCCCTCACAGAAAAAGAGTAATATAACTATTTGTAAAAAAATAAAACTAGGAAAAAACAGGCTGCGGCCTCATCGGCAGTGATTTATATTTCAAAATCAGCAGAGCATTAAAATATATATATATAAAATATGTATTAGTGGCAGTGGGTTTCGGCTAGAACAGTGAGTAGCAAAATCAAATGTTAAACATTCGATGGCTGTTGTCACAAACTCCCCCACCATATATATATATATATATATATATATATGTATATATATATATATATATATATATATATATATATACATACATACATACATATTTATAAGCGGTAGAGACCCGTATGCCCAAATATCTCCGGTTTTCTATCTACAAACACCAAACAGCTTTAGACAAAAGCTATGTCATTAACATCAGTATATACAATAACTCTTTTATATTTAATTAAAAAGATTAAATAAATGGGAAATTGCATTGAATTTTATATTTTTTTAAATATATTGCAGTTGCTTTTCACAGATAAAATTATAAATATAATTTT
The DNA here is from genome assembly GCA_963932465.1 of Maratus speciosus. NCBI lineage: Eukaryota > Metazoa > Arthropoda > Arachnida > Araneae > Salticidae > Maratus > Maratus speciosus. The sequence continues at coordinate 379,134,271 of OZ010795.1, forward strand.
CTTATTTAAAGAAATAAATAAAAATAAAATACGTTCAAAGCAATGTTAGAAAATAATTGAGTAAAAATAATATTAATAAATTTATTATTAAATAATTTACATAAAAAACGCACATTTGTCAAAAGAATACTTTCGTAATTGACTTTTAAAAGCAATATTATTTTTTGACTGTCTTTTACTTATTCTTTTTATTGATGACGCAAAAGGTTTTTACAAAGCGGAAAAAAAAGATTATTCGTAGCTTTTGAAAATTCTAATTCAAGATATTTTTATAGAATTTTCTATGCCATTAATTTCCATAAAGCTCATTTTCTTTTCCAATATAAAAAGATGATATATATTTCGAAAAAAAGAAGATTTATATTTAATGAAGAGCTTTACTAAAAAAAATGTTGGAATCATTAAACATCATATTTTTAAATACATCACATTTATTTTTGCTAGAAATATGAGTAATTAAAAAATGTTTAATCCATAAGGGCGTTTCTTAATCTTTTCCATATAAAATAGCTTTACATTTAAAGAAATAAAAGCTAAGAATTTTAAATTAACCCTTTCGGATCAGGTGAACTATTAATAGTATATGACACTTCTTTGAGATTTAATTTATCATAATAGTTACTTTTGTTACTATCTGCATGTAGTAATGGTAATACACTATGGTAATACACTATGGTAATACTATGCGTTTCTTATAATGATTTCATTTATCTTTTCGCATTTAGAACACTGGGGGAAAAAAAAAAAAAAAAAAAAAAAAAAAAAAATCTTAATTTGACAGAAAAAAAAAACTATCAATGTTCACGCAACTGGAAAACTGTTTAATTTACAGAAATAGATGCTATTTTGCTAAAACATTATTTTCTGTAAAAAATATAGATTTTTACTGTAAAAAGTACAAAATCCACTTTTTTTACGGAAAAAATCCGTTTTTCTTTAAAACCGTTTTTTCTTGTAAAAAATGCCATGTTTTCCTTTAAAAATTACAGTTTTTTTTTTTTTTTTTTTTTTTTTTTTTTTTTTTTTTTTTTTTTTTTTTTAGAGTGTTGTAATAAGAAAAAAGAATGTATTCCTATTTTCTTTGAACCAATGGCAATTCATTTATTTTAAACATTTCACTGTTTAAATTTAAAATACCGTTTATTTTTCTGAACGAATCATGAGTTTTGAAACGCAAAAATAAGAGAAAATTACAATATCTGTCAAATCCTGTTGTACTAAGATATTTTCCAAACCTCTCCAAAAACTATTTTTTAGCCAATTGCCATACGAATATTAATTGCATGGAACTAAAAAAAAACCAACGATATTCGTTAGTTTTCAATAAACTTCAGTAAATCTATTTGAATAACTACTGTTAACATTATTAACGTAAAAATAATTTTTTTTTCTCAAAATGGAAAAAAAATCGGATGCGAAAGTATTAAATGATTTTCAGAAATTCACCATTTATTTACCTCAATACAGCAGCATCGATTTTCTAGAACGTAATTTTCATACTTAAAAAAAAAAGAAGAAAATCAGGCTTAGATTAGGAACACGAGTAGACTATTACTAAGAAATTTTATTTTCCATGCACTTAAATGAGATATCTAAATTAGGAGTTTGGAAAACATACAATTTAATTAAAAACTCTTTTTCAGCAAATTTTTTCCATATTTTATAATGTTCGTGAAAATTTTAGTAATGTCCTGTATATTATGAATAGAATTTATACAAACATGTATAAAAACATGTATAAAAATCACTTATAAACAGATTAAGTAAAATAATGCTAAAAAGTGATAAAATATCTTTATTAAGATTGACGATCGTTTCGTCGCATCAACGGCGACATTTTCAAAATTATTTATGATAGAAAAATGGGATTTTAAATATAAGAATAAATAATAAAAGAATTTATACGGATCTCAAAATACGTTGAAAATTAGAATACATTAAAAATGTGTACCACATAGTAAAACCCACTTCAGTCACCTATCGATCATAGTCAGTCCTCATCAAATTCTTTTGTATGCCTGTGTAAGTTAACGACAAATGCCATGTACTCGATAATTTATAAGAAAACATGTTGGAATAGAACTTAAGTGTTTTTTAATTTCAATTTATTTGAAGCTTCATAACATCGTTAGAATACACCGCAAATGATCCCCGCCCCCTCATAAATCACAATGTAATGATACATTTTTTAAATCCTTTCAAATGACATATTAATGGAACTTATACTGCACTCCTGAGAAAGCAGTCCACTTCAGCGATTAAGATAATCTCATCATGTTTTAAATATCGTAACGTCAATAAATTTCACGAAAAACTATTTTTCCCATAGGCCATAGTGTAATGAAAAACATGTGTTGATCAGTGTAAAGAAACTATAAACTTAATACACTTCATTTTCAATACCAAATATACTATTGTAAACTTAAGTTGGAAATGAAAATTATATGCAAATCTGAGTGTATTTACAGGAGTTATAGACAGGCGGACAGATAGACAGACAAAAATACTAAATCATAAACATTTTTTATCTACGTTGGAAAGTGTTAAAATGGAATTGGTATCTGTTGCAAAAAAAAAAAAAAAGTAATAATAATAAATAATAAAAAATCTCATTTATTTACACATGAAACTACTGTTTTGGAAAATCAACGCTGCTTCGTTAATATAAGTAAGTGCTAGAAAAGTGTAATACAAATTTTATATAAATTTATATAAATTTTTATCAGTCTTTTAGTACAAAAATATTTTATTGTAAGAAAGTAAAATACGCTCGCATGTATTGAATAAGAAAATATTCATTTATTTATTCATTATTTATTGTGTTAAATATCAGTTAAAAGATTAAATTTTGAAGTTTTTATGATTTCTAATTATCATTATATAACAACGATTTTCCAAAAAAATTAACTTTGTAATCTGTATAATAAATTAAAAAAAACTAGTACATAGACGAATTTTGAACTATACATTATATAAAATAGGTACAACAAATGTGTCCACAGAATAGTAGACGCATTTCTTATTTAAATAAAAGTATATTTTTAAATTAATATATTTTAAATGTAAAACTAAAGAAAATTAAAATGTTTTACAATTTTTAAAAACCATTTGGTGAAGTTAAAAATACTTTTTTCAGTTACTTTGAAACGTAACGTAAAATAAAACAAAATCAATTTAATGCTTCGAAGTAATTGTGTAATAATGAATAGAAGAGAAAGCAGATATTTGTTAATTACATAAACTAATAATTTGGATTTTTTGAACAATGAAAATGCATAAGCGATGATCAAAAAATACTATTGTCGAAAGTAGCTCAGCTTCTTAAAAATACATCTGTAAACTAATCATCATATTTTACTTTATCTTAAAAATTTTAATTGTGTATCACAAATTTCATAATTTAAATATTTAATTGTCAAGGAAAATCGAAGACTTATACTCAGCATAGTATTACTTTGGAGGAATACATAACTACGGTTGACAGGCATAACTAAAAAAAAAGTTGGCATATTTCGTTCAAATATCATTAGAATATATTTATGAGAGTGTCCAATTTTGGATCGTACACAAAGAACAATTGTCAAACCATTCAGACATTATATTAAAAAATAGACAATACTAAATTAAAGTATATACGTCACGAAATATTAGTACAGACGTCAGTTTCACAGGTGGACTATATTCGTAGGCAAACAACAACATAGAGACACAACAATACGACATAGAGGGCAAAACAATTACGCACAAAAATTATTAGAGTTAAATCAAAAATATTTCATTTAAGTAAAAAAGGAAAATAAATCTGGATTTTTTATCTATTTGAGAGAAAAGAAGTCGTAATAGCTTTGTCGTAGATAATTTGACTTTGATCTCACCAATAGCATTTTATTAAAACACAAATAACAGCTTTTATATTTCCCATGTGTAAATTGCGATTGTACGTGTATCAGTTCTTTGATTTGAAAATAAAATGTTTTGTATTTTATTAAGACTGCTTATATTTTTTTCATGTTTTTAGTATTGTAAATGAAACTTATGAGAGGTATGTATTACAAATGTATGTGTTATGCTAAAAAATCATTTATTCTTATCAAAAAACGCAACTTTTTGTCATTTACACTTACTCAAATTGGTGGGGAGTGTTCTCTCCATGTTCTTGATGTAATTGCAAAGAGTTAAAATTCCGATACACGATATCTTACTGTCTTACTTTTAATGTTACCCTTAATGTGTCTGTACTTCCAAATTTATACAATTGTAATGCTGTCTTGTATAGTTTTTAGTCCCCAATATTTTATTTCTTTCGGGCAACATATAAAATGTCGTCCTTAAAAAATAACGTTCCTTTACATAAGCCAGCCGTAAAACAAAGCGGACTTATAATTGTTCGGTAAAATACTGATAATGTTTACTGCAATATTTTAAACTTTTAACTATCGCACATTTTGAATTGTTACCCCAGGCTAAAAAGTACTTTTAACTTCAATTTGTTTGAAAAGTGTATCTCAATTTATTTTTCATCTATTAATTTTTTTGTAGTTTTACCGCCAATTTTAAAATGGGGAGCAACAGAAGTACTCCACAGCTGTAGAAAGTAAAAATAAAATAATAGATTAATATATATTTTTGTTGGCACTTTCTAATCCCAACTGAAAATATATATATATATATATATGGAACGACCATTGTTACTCTTGTGAGCATCAGAGTAAATTTCAATATATATTTTCAATTTTTTTATTACAAAATACATTTAGGATACATTTTATGCAACCATTTGAAAATACATGTGTTCTGCTCCCATAAACCCTATGCAATTAGTAGCGGAAAGAATTTTGCTTGCTTAGATAATAAATGAAAATTTTGTTACTCTTGTGACCACAAAAAATGCAATTTTCAAAGATTGAATTTGATGCAGAAATCAGAAATAAAGTTTACAGAATATAGCAGAGTAATTATAAATCTTTGTAAAAAGGATAAATCATTGAACTAATCTGGTAACACAGGAACTAGTTACATTTTATTTTGCAAAATGCTAAGATTTACTCTTGTGACATTTTGACCATAATTGAATTTTAGCAATAATTCAGTTTATTTACCAAACAAAAAAAAAAAAATAATAAAAATGAGTTAAAAAAATATTTTTCCGTACAAAAATACTTTTAACGATGGTTAAATTTTAAAATAACATAAAAGAATGTAAACAATTATAAAATTTATTAGAGTTTGTAAAATTCTCGAGAGTTTATCAATCTGGGAGCATTAATGTCAGCCACAAATTGATTCTTTTTTGCCAAATATTGTAATCGTCAGATTCAAGCTTGAGAATTGTTTTTTCTTTCCATAGCTGTTAACACTTTGATAATTTTCATTTACTACTTCAATAATAAAACCACGAATCTTTAAATCATCATATTTTAGAATCACTCACTATAACCACATAGCAACCTTTCAATTTATGCTACTGAACAGAATACGCCAATGTCTTCATTATCAATAATACCACTTACAATTTCTCCTGTATCATTATTTACTTAATGAAACACAAATTCTTTGTACGAAGCTGTTAGCGTATAGTCTGTAGTAGATAGTGTCATTTTTCATGGTTTTAAAACAAATTGTATTTGTTGAATGCCCTTCGCTGTTGGTATTTTCTCTCAAAGTAATAAAACTTTATCGTTTTATTTCCTCATCTGATATATGGAGAATGCTTATTTTTGTTTTTCCATGAACAATTTTGACAAAATAAGCAGTATTTCTTAGAACCGCCATTTTAGCACGCACTTCATTCCACACATAGCACTATGCAACCATGGAACTATTAATGAAGAGTCATTGACATATCCTTAAAATTGTGAAGCTTCAACTGTAACCGCTTTTGCAGGGGTTAATAACAGACGGTCGAAACTTCCACCAGTAAATTTGTGTAGACATTTTCTCCTTGTTTAAACGACTTGTCAATGCAAAATTTCTGCCATAAATAATAGCCGAAACAGATTAATATTTTTACTGGTAGCAGTTTACTTTGGCTGAAATCAGGCCCTGCGTTTTTACCATATTGTGACAACCAGTGAAACAAACTGACTGTTTTACTAGGCGAACTCACACCAGTAAAATCAAATAGAAAATTTAACCCTATTTATAGAAAATATTTCTACAAATAAGACCTCTTAAATAAGAAGAAATTTTCTATTCAATTTTACTGGCAGGAAGTTTGCCCCGGTGGTAATCAGGAACTGTAGATCCGATTTAAAAAATGCAACCGCCATCTTGTGACAACCTCCTTAGTTACTTCACTCGTAACTAGTAGACGTCTTCTTCTCTTTATTCATAACTCCATTTATGCAACAGCACAAAATAAATCTACAGCATTTATTTTTCATACCAGGAGTATTTGAAAAAAAATATGCTCAATTATGTTAATTGTGAACTGTAGATCCGATTTTAAAAAAGCAACTGCCATCTTGTGACAACCTCCTTAGTTACTTCACTCGTAACTAGTAGACGTCTTCTTCTCTTTATTCATAACTCCATTTATGCAACAGCACAAAATAAATCTACAGCATTTATTTTTCATACCAGGAGTATTTGAAAACCAAAATATGCTCAATTATGGTAATTGAGAACTGTAGATCCGATTTTATAAAAAGCAACAGTCATCTTGTGACAACCTCCTTAGTTACTTCACTCGTAACTAGTAGACGTCTTCTTCTCTTTATTCATAACTCCATTTATGCAACAGCACAAAATAAATCTACAGCATTTATTTTTCATACCAGGAATATTTGAAAAAAAAAAAATTTGCTCAATTATGGTAATTGAGAACTGTAGATCTGATTTTATAAAAAGCAACAGTCATCTTGTGACAACCTCCTTAGTTACTTCACTCGTAACTAGTAGACGTCTTCTTCTCTTTATTCATAATTCCATTTATGCAACAGCACAAAATAAATCCACAGCATTTATTTTTCATACCAGGAGTATTTGAAAAAAAAATATGCTCAATTATGGTAATTGAGAACTGTAGATCCGATTTTAAAAAAAGCAACAGTCATCTTGTGACAACCTCCTTAGTTACTTCACTCGTAACTAGTAGACGTCTTCTTCTCTTTATTCATAACTCCATTTATGCAACAGCACAGAATAAATCTACAGCATTTATTTTTCATACCAGGAGTATTTGAAAAAAAAATATGCTCAATTATGGTAATTGAGAACTGTAGATCCGATTTTATAAAAAGGAACCGTCTTCTTGTGACAACCTCCTTAGTTACTTCACTCGTAACTAGTAGACGTCTTCTTCTCTTTATTCATAACTCCATTTATGCAACAGCACAAAATAAATCTACAGCATTTATTTTTCATACCAGGAATATTTGAAAAAAAAAAAATTTGCTCAATTATGGTAATTGAGAACTGTAGATCTGATTTTATAAAAAGCAACAGTCATCTTGTGACAACCTCCTTAGTTACTTCACTCGTAACTAGTAGACGTCTTCTTCTCTTTATTCATAATTCCATTTATGCAACAGCACAAAATAAATCCACAGCATTTATTTTTCATACCAGGAGTATTTGAAAAAAAAATATGCTCAATTATGGTAATTGAGAACTGTAGATCCGATTTTTAAAAAAGCAACAGTCATCTTGTGACAACCTCCTTAGTTATTTCACTCGTAACTAGTAGACGTCTTCTTCTCTTTATTCATAACTCCATTTATGCAACAGCACAAAATAAATCTACAGCATTTATTTTTCATACCAGGAGTATTTGAAAAAAAAAAATATGCTCAATTATGGTGATTGAGAACTGTAGATCCGATTTAAAAAAAGCAACAGTCATCTTGTGACAACCTCCTTAGTTACTTCACCCGTAACTAGTAGACGTCTTCTTCTCTTTATTCATAACTCCATTTATGCAAAAGCACAAAATAAATCTACAGAACTTCTTTTTCATACCAGGAGTATTTGAAAAAAAAATGCTCAATTATGGTAATTGAGAAAGAAGTCATTGCAGGCATATTTGCATAGTTATATTTTTGTTTAAGTTGGAAAGCAATTCTATGCATAATAATTCAAAATTCATAATAATTTCAATGCATAACAATTTCATTTAATGAACAGAAGTAATAAAAACATACAACTCAATAAGTGGATTTTTATGCAAAACTGTAAATGAATTTTAATACTGTTAATTTCCATCTCAGTTTCGGTGTAGACTTATTCTTATGAAATTAAAACATACAAATACCTATATAGTAACTCTTTAGTTTTAAATTGATGTATCACACTTATATTTCCGTTTAAAATAATTTTCAGCAAAACATTTCTATTGCTGCGGACGTTCACTGTAATTAAAAAACGTGCTATTTTGAAAAAAAAATATGAATTAATTATTTCGTATAAAACATGGAGATATAATAAACTATATTTAATTTTAAGTATCCATATTACTGATACAAACAAATGAAGGGATGTAAATCCTTAAATAGCCGAATTTTTTGGTCGAGTTTATCTAATGACGACATCGCTTTTTGCTGGGTTTGTGTATTATTCTGCGATAGTGACGTCATATGCATACTTATCTGTAGATGTTGTTTAAGACTGGATCGTAACAGTGAAATTCTTTAGCAGATGCAAATGACTTCATTTTATATAAAATGAAAGTGTGCGGTTTAAAGTGAAAGATGTTTTGAATTATCTATATATCTATCTATATATTTATTTATTTATCAAGGGCGACACAAGATTTTGAAAATGCAGAGTTCTTTTTTTCTAGTCTGTATTTATTTCTTTGCTTCCCTAGTATTTTTGAACAGTGTATATGGATTTATATATGGCATTTCGTGATTCTACCATTTAATTTACAAATTTTCATATTCCCCCCCCCCTTTATTTAATAAACTAAATATTGCATCTCATTTTCATTACTTGTCGGAAGTAATTGTGAAATATATTTTCTGAACAATATTGCTCAGACTAATCCTTTGAGGGGAAGTTCTTGTGGTACTTTCAGTAAATTTGTAATCATCTACATTACTTTTAAATTACGTCAAAATTTCTCATTATAGGATATTTATCTCGAAAAAAATATGTTCTCGGACCGCTGAAATAATGGATATTTTTTTAAAGAATTACCATCTGGATAATATCTTATGTCAAAGATGTTTATAGCCCTAATAAAATATATATGGTAAATCGGGGGAAGATGTGGTAGTTTTTGACTTAATTTTATTTTTAATCGTCCGTTGCTTAAATTTGTTATTATTTGATTTCTTGTTAAAGTTACCACTTTTATGTCTGATTTAAAAAATATATTTCATTTCACAGGTATTATGGAAATCATCGAAAATTTTATTTTTGTAAACGCTTGCATTTAGTCATCTTACCACAGTATTGGTGTAAGATGGCGAAGAATCTAGGGGTAAGATACCTTCTGGTGTTTCAATGTAAAGAAAAAATAATTTTTGTAAAGCAGTATAAAAAATAATGGGACGAATAAAAGTATATTTAAAATTTTACAAGAAAACAAAAATTTTATGTTCTACATAAAATAAAATAAAAATATGGCTTTTAAGTATGCCTATTTTTAAAACTTTGCTACAAGTTTAAATAATGTAAAACTATTGTGACAAAATGCTTTCCAATCCAGTTCTTTTGTTAATATTTTACATATGCTCATTTGTTCTATTTAGATATTAATCCGATATGCCACAAACTGCACATTCGTTTAGGAACTGGGAGCAACTTTTACGCAACCAACAGTTTCAGTAATGCACTTTTTCCAATCACATTTTTCCGAGGATTTTTTGCGCTCTGCTAGACACTTCGAGCTCTTCTTTATAAAATTGTTTATTTAGCAATTTTACACAAGCTGATTTTGAATTGTTGGGGGTGATCGTATTTAATCAATCACGATAACAGGCGTTAGCTGTCACGACAGCGGTTTATTCGACATTAAAATCCTCCTGTCAAAGGGAAATAAAAATATCTGATTACTGGAGTTTGCCACTTGTTCTTTAATTACGATTTAATCTACAAATTAAACGTTACATCAACTTTCGAATTTGGAAGTGATAATGCACATTTTTGACACTTTATATGATAATTTCGACTAAAATTGCGCTGGAAAAATAGAACACTTCATGTACATATCTTAATTCTTATCAGGTAATATATGAGGTGTTTATCATTAAACTTAAAAAAAATTTAATTAAAATCTGTCAAGTATAAAATTAGCGGGAACATTCGTTTAGTTATTAGAATAACATGTAGAAATCATAAAAGAAATATGTCTGATATAAAAGAGAAAGTTTAGTATTTTTAGTTTTATATTCCATATTTTCTCTTATATTATCATAAAGTTAAAAAATGTCAAGCATTTAGTATAATAAAGTTAAATGCTATCTACAAGGTTTAATCCTTTATCTACTGACGGTACTTATAAATACCACTAAGCTAACGTGTTATAAAATTCCTTTAAGGTATAGATTAGTTGTAATACAGTTTAGAATGAGTTAAAGATACATTACTGTATCTTGTTCCAAAAGCGTTATTGGTTACAAAACAAAGATATTTTTAAAAGAATGATTTATTTTGCGTCTGCATCCTTTCAGCTTTCTTAGCGTTGGGGGGGGGGGGGGGGGGTATTTATCAATTTTATCAATTCGGAAATATTTCTATTTTTCTATTGTTAAAATGTTATATTTGTACATTTCCTAATTGTAAAAAATAATAACAGAAATATTTAAAACACAAGATTTGAGTGGGTTATAAATATTGCTCTAAACCCCTATAAATTCTAATTTAATTAATCATTTTAAATTCTTCTAAAATTTATTAAATGATTATGTAAATCTTCTAATGTAGTTTAAACAATTCACGAAAAATTCTTTAGAAGATAAAATTTTCATGAATTCACAATTCAGTACATAAAGGGTTACTTCATATCTCTTCAGAAAAAATCTTAAGTTTGAAAATGTTTCAAATGTTTCCTAAATAACGTGAAACAACAAGTGTAATTATAAAATTTAAATATTTTTATTTCTATAATTGCCGAAAGGATAATTGAGGTTCATTGTGGAGACAGGACCTGTGGATTTTGGTTTCTGTTTGTTATTCTGTTTGTCTGCCTGCTCCGTTAAAACTGCCAAAAAAAAGCATCCGATTATTTTGATATTTGATATATATATTGGGGAGGTACCCGTATTTACCCGCGTATTTTTTTAATGTAGTTGATTCGCTCAGAAAATATAGAAAATTTTATTTTATGTCATAATGCTTTTTTATGGCAATTCAATCGGGTTTTTTTTTCATGAGAAAATAGCGCATTTTAGTGACGGATTTAAATATTAAATTTTGAATGCTAAAATTCATCAGTGATGGTCTTAAATCACTCCGATTAATTTCAACTTTCGTTAATACATTTGTCATATTTTTAAATTAAGTGTGTAATATTCGATGGAATTTTATAAGTCAGCAAAAATATTATAAAATAATTTGTTATCTCTTTAGTTATTTGATATGACACATAATCCATTTATTTCGTTTTACTTTCTTTTATAAGATCCCTATTAACTCTAGTTCACATCGTATAAAAAAATCATTAAAATCTTCCAATTACGAAAATTTAAGCAGAAGGTCAGAATAAGGAAAAAAAAAACTTTCGTAATCTGTCAACTAAACAGGTTTGCGCCAATTATGAACGATGTTAGTAACATTACAGTTTAAATTGAATCTGTTTAAAATTAAGAGACTATCAAAAATAATACTTTATAGCGCAAAATCACCTAATATAAAATAATCAATTGGAAGTGGGCATGATTATGGATCTTTAGCTAATAGGTTTAAAAGTCTAAAAAATATGCCTATTTCTGGGATGATATTAATATGTTATTGCTATTGAGTAGATTGTGGTGCATTTAGATAAGGTCTTGCCTCTAAATATTATAGAATTCTATAAGACCGTCAAAACTGTTGTTCTGAAACAAAAGCTGTAACACCATTAAATTTTTAAATTAGATATAACTATAGTAGGTTCATCCCCCACCCTCTCACACAAACACACAATGAAGAAATGTACTTTTCTATCACAAAAATAACAGTGCTTTAAGAAATTATAAGACCACCAAGGAATTGGTGCAATTCCGAAAAAGAAGACACAATATGCAAATTTATAGAGTGTGCATTTAAAATTGATCTTAGAACGTTTTCTTTTATATTTGCTGCATTAAAATTTAAGTTACCTTTTATTAAAATCTTCTATTTTTTTAAAACATAAATAAGATGACTGTTAAGAAATTATGAAACCACCTGAGCAAATTAGTATATTATACGTCACATCAGAACCATTATAAAACTTACGCGTTTGTATATCATGAAAGTATTCCCAAGAAGCAAAGGTTGAGATTTAGATAGCATTATTTACGATATATTTGAAGATGCCGAGGAGTAAAAAGTTGTGTGCGACCGAAGTCAGAAAAATTTCGTTTTATAAAGGGTACTGGCAAATCTGAAAGAGAAATACTCTGTTAATGAAGCGTTCTAAAACTGCCATTCAATTGAAAAAATTAGGAAAAAGGATTCAATTAAAATTAAACGATCTCGAAGAAGAATGATTTTGACAGCACGGGTTGATCGACAACTATTTCGATTATCAACTCAAAAAGGTCTTTCAACTCGGGAAATTTCGAATCGTTTCAGCAAATTAACCTCACACGTAACAGTTTGCAAGTGTCTGAAACCAAATAGTAATGCAAAATGTATGAAACTTTTGAAAAAAACGGAGGTTAATGAAACATCATAAAGAAGAAAGACTGAAATGGGGAAAAAATGTCATGTCATGGGACAAGAAATGGAAACAACGGATATTATCAGATGAAAAAAAAAATTAACCATGGCGGTCCGCATGGCTACTATGCTGTAAATTTTCAAGATTTCCTCAATAGCTGTATCTGAAGAACTAATGTATGAATTTTCATCAAACTTTACATTCAGTTAGTCCCCGATATAAATTGATCTCGTTTTTGGTGTAAATTGTCCAAGAGGTGCCACTGCTATGAAGAACTTTTCACGATCGCTGAAATAGCCCTGTCTCAAAAACTAATGCACGGATTTTCATCAAACTCCAAATTCAAATAGAAGTTCACGTAAATTGTCCCTGATTAGATTTTGATATAAATCACCTAACTGGTGGTGCTGCTGTGTTGCATTTATCAGGAAGTGATAACATGTATGAGGTAGAAGAAAGTTTTGGATTGGCACATCCGATTAGATTAATATTATCTTAATCTGTTTATAATGAACTTAATACGGTACTGACAATAAAAGCAGTGCATATTTAAACTTCATTTGGCATTTCATAAAACTAAATTCAGCATAGTAATAACCTTTATCAACAGTGTAGATAAAACAAAACATCCCTTCAAAGTTTACAGTTGACATTGTGCTAAGCGCGCTTCCAAAGGAGGTCACGAATTTGCAACGCCTCCTTGGTCCGTGCAGCGTTTTTCCAGATAGGTTTTTAATTAACTTTTAAAGTCACGCGAGGCGATTGAAAGATTCCATTCAATGCAAAATAGTCTCGAATCCCATAGTATTTATGTAATTAGTTGTAATTTACCCTTAAATGCCTGATTTTTCAAAAATCATTGTAACAATGTTTTTCGGCTTTCATTTTTTAAAAAAATCATGGGGAAAATACTTAAAAAAATCATATTTTGTTTTAAGTATAGTTTACGGCTAAAAAACAGTTTGTTACTGTCGTGGTTACTTAGAACCACTGCCACATTTTTATTTAATTTCATTTAGAAAATATTTTTATTAATCTTGTATTCATTTAATTTTAATATCCGCATTCCAAAATTGTTTTAATTCCCTTTTTTTCAACTCTCCCCTGTAAGTTTTTCTTTCTGGCATAGCATTGCATTCATTTTAAAATCATAAACGTCGTTTTGAAATCTGTACTTCCGGTAAAAGAATTATCTGGAAAATTCCATATCTTTCTATTTGTGAAGTCATATCCTTTTGTAGCTCCACCCCTTAGCCAATAATATTTAAATCAGTTTAATTCGTAATTTAAAAATTCGTAACTCTTTACTACTGTTTGGCATCTTATCTCAGTGAAATCTATCAAATTTCCTTTTTTTAAAGCAGTTTTTTATATACTTTAGCATTGCATTTCATGCCAATGCATGGCGCCTGTATGTTCGCTCAACCAAATTTGGCGTGTTTCAAGGATTATAGCAACCACTCCTCTTCTCGGAGAGCTCGCGCGCATTGAGTAGTGTAGTTGGGGATTCCAATGCAGAATGGCTGCCTTTTTTTGCCATTCTGCGAAGAAATTATGTCTGCGCCTGCATGAGTGTTCTATCAACAAACGCAGAGAATGGATAGATGCCTCTTTCCCTTCTACAAAAAAATAATAAATGGATTTTCGTGTCTACAGTAAGAAATATTAAAAATGCGAGAATATTTCTGTGATTGTGTAATTCGGCTGCATAGTGTCTTTTTTGTTGTGGCGAGATTCTTCGACCAGTTACTTCTCTTTCTTCTGTAGGATGTGGATAAAGAATTCTGTTGACGGCATTATTATTATTTTTTATTCAAGTGTTGCTTTTATTTCGAGTCGTAGAATTATGATGCTATAAGAATCATCTAAATGCCTGTGTCTCCATACTCCCCAAAGGAAAGAAATTATTTTATTTTCCTTAGTAAGAATGTAGATGTGTGTGTCGATCATAAAAAAGAGTGCATCTAAAAAAATGAGATATGTACTCTATGATAATACGCTATGTTCTGCAAAAAATTGCTTCACAAATAAAAAAATTTGCAAGGAAGATTTTTCATTTGTTTATTTTTCTTTCTGCAAATGTCTCCATCATTCTTCTGTTCTTTCGGGTCAATGCAGATAATGCTTTTACCTTTTTATTTTTTTGTTCTTAATTTCCAAATGTATGACAATTAAATTCAGATTTTCTTTAATTAATGACTGTTGTGTCTAAGTGGTCTTTTGTGGCCGCAACAAAATGTTAAATGCACACTATACGATCGATCCTAAAAAAAAAAAAAAAAAAATGATTTGGAATTTCAATATCCAAAATAATTTTACAATATTATTCTATCACCTCCTGTCTTCCAAACACAACAGTTACTAATCGGCAATACTGGTGTTTAATTGAAAAAATAATTTTCCTTGATAAAATTCTATAATATTAAACACACAAGAATGTTGGGAACTATAATAAGAAATAAATTTTACTTGCTCACTGTAGACCAAAATAGGCTATTTCGCAAGCTTCCAAACAAAACAAAAAGAACAAGTAGCAACAATTGAAAAAATAAATCTATCTTTATTTTTAAACAGCACAAGTGTTGCCATCTACATGTTGAAAATCGATTTAATAATATTTTCAGAATATATTTTATTGGTAACATTAGGCATTATAGCTTCAATATTATTCTAATAGTATTTTAGAGCCTAAATTGGGTATGTTGCCGAAAAGCAACACCCGGCATTTAAGGGTTAAGGTCTCAAGACTCTTTAAATTGGAAAAAATGAAAAAAAAAAAAAAAAAAAAAAAGATCAGTTTCACCATTTATTATCTTAAAATGTATGAGATTTTAAAACACAATTTTTATTAAGATGCAAGATATAAGAACGTTTTTTTCATTTTATGTATTTAAAAAATTGCAAGATGGAGAATTAGCATTTACAGCGGCTCCAAACAGTCAAACATTTGACAAGCAGAAAATTCATATAACAGCTTACGCGCACGATTAGAAAATAAATATAGTAACTAGAAAAAAGTTGGTACCTACTTATACTTCAGATTCTAATAATTACCCTGAACCTAAATAAATTTATATTTAAAGCATTTTTATGTTTCTAATACAAAGTTGTATTTAGCTAATACAAAATTTCGAAAATTTTAACAACATAATCCCTTTAAAAAATATTTTTTTGAGCAATAAAAAGGAAATTTTAGGTTCGGTTTATACAAATTGTATGTAATGTGACGTATGTTTTGAAAATTTCATGAAAAAATATTCAAAAGTTTTTGAGATATCGTGCGCGTTATGCTCAAAAAAATCATTTGGAGAAAAATGACTTAAAAGTTTCGAAAATGCTGCTTCAGCTATTGAGCGGGTATAATTCTAAAATTCTGTTCTAATGAGAATTTGGAGGCAAAATTTATATTAAAATGTTCAGAAAAGATAGAAGATTAACATCTAAAAAAAAAATAATAATAATAATAAATAAGAATTTTTTGAAGCTTTAAGAGTCTTGAGACCCCATGAATTAGTCTGTTTTTAACAATTTGACGTTTATTGCATTTATACTGTTACTGGCCCTTACATTACACATACATATCATTAAATGTTGTTAACTAGGCTTTAAAAGCCGATGGTACATAGAGTACACCGCCCCTGTCATTATGTATGTCCAAACCGTCCATATCTTTAAGGGTTAATATCTCGACTAATTACAGACGATTTTTTTCAAAAATCATGACCAAAAATGCTTTTATACTTCTGCTACGATAGGTACCTCCAGCGCTGCTCAACAACATTGCTGAATGACCGTAAATCGAAATTTGTGTGTAACGGAAAAATGCGATTTTCTGAAAAGCTATGTGACCTAGGGTAATCGCTATAATTTTCCTGCAAGGTTTAAATTAATGTCTACTGCCTCCAATGTTTATGTAATTTAGTTTCAGTAAGGAATTCATTCGGAATTAGATGGGGGGGGGGGAATACTTTTCCGCTACATTTTCGACGATATATTTGAACATGTAATACCTAAATTTAAAAGAAATGTATTTTTGAATTCAGCGTTACGAAGGCTTTCACTGGATACCCCACAGGATATACAAAGAAAGGATTTTTTTCAAGTCACTTAATTTGTCACTCTACATTTTTACAAAATATATTTATAAATGTTTAATAATCTGAAAATATGTGGGTAATAGTCCCGGTAGCAGAAAGTTCCTGACGGGTGACGTGCGTCGCAGATTTTCTTTTCCCTTTTGTAGATTTTCTTTTCCATTGGATCTTTTTCCAACTTTATATTATGTTTAGTTCTTTATTATTTATTACTAAAACTTAGGATTATTATTAATAAAATTGAGTAAAATGCTTAAAAACATTAAAAGTAAATGATTAATTAATTAAAGGTTCATTTGTAACATTTTACCTGCAGATTATTTTCAGTCCCTGAAAGATCTGTCGCAGACACTTGGAGAATTTTCTGCTACTGGGGTAATAGTCTTTATTACTTCCCCGAATTTGAACTTTTTACGTTCTATAGTTTACGAGTAAAATGACTGTGACAGACAGACACAGGAGTGATCTTATAATGGTTTCGTTTTTACTTTTTATATATGGAACCCTAAAAATCCGAAAATTCCTAATTTATAAATCTTTGTCGATTTATTTTGTGACTAAATCAAAAATTACGAACACCAAATTAATGCATTGTAATAGAATTTCTTGTCACGCCAGTATAAGAAAACGTACGGAATCCTCATTGTGAATGTCCTGCTAGCACTTGTCCAAAATAATTTCATATCAAAAACTACTATAGGATATCATTTCCAATTTATTTTCCTATTCGGAATACATACAAATATCAATGAAGGAAATTTTATGTTACACCAATATATTTCATATCTGAATTTATTTCATAAAATATATATATTCATATATGCAAAAATATTGGAGATATTTTCTTTCAATTATAATAAGCAGAATCTTAAAAAGCTCAGACTGGCATTTTAGGAAGAAATATAAAGTCTGTTTTACATAAAAATGTTATTCGCATTCCAAAATCTTTCGAGGAACATGGAGTTATGCATAAAATAATAATTTAGAGGCTGATTTGCTTTCGTTTCTTTTGCCGTTTCCAAATATTTTAATCTTTTTTTCTTTTTTATTTCTTTATTTGTAATAGAAAAAATCATACATTATGGCTTGTTTTTCTCCATAGTCTTAAAAAACGTATATTTTTATTTCATATTTCTTTCACTAACGTATCTTAGTATCAAGAAATTTGAGTTTAATTTCTTACTTTTTTTGTATACTTCTACTGTAGAAATAATAATTATTTTCGTTACTAAAGGTAAACTTTTATTATTTTATTTTGTCTATACAAAATAATCTTCATTTTGAAAAATTTAGCTTATTGAAATAATTTTTATATTACATTTTAAATCGTTATTAAGAATAAATATTCTGTAAAATTAAAATTTGTACGTACAATTACATTTTTGTATGTCAATTTGTTCGAAATAAAATTATTTATGAAATATTTAAAAAATAATAATTTTGTCATATTAAAAATATTTATATCAAGCATACTTTAGCATATTTATTTAAATGCAACATTCGTCATGTATCATAAGTAAAACTAGGACGAAAAATCATGAGTGGAGCAAAGGTTATTAATAACTTTCGAAAACATTCACAATACCTTAACAAAAAATCACAGTTTATCACAGTGAAAGCTAACGTCTAAATAAAGAATTTAATAAACGTACAACGCATTTGAAACCCAGTTTCTGCAGTCGGCAAATTATTCAAGTTAGTGTTTGCAGCACTGTATGTGATCTATAAATCTGAGTATATCCCATCAAAAACATCTCATGTAAAAAATAAGCCAAGTCTCGTGGCTCTTTGACAGTAAACAGTTCTGATATCGTGCGTAGAGCCAAGTATTAACTTTGATATTTTAATTCACAAAATACTCCTAGTATCTACACCTTTAGTTAATGATTATTTTGGTGACTTGACAATTATGCAGCACAAGGAATTTATTACGTCAAAACGTTACTATGTTTCGAGTTGGGATGGAATTATTTGATTAAGACTGAATATGAACGCGAGAGATAGAAGCTTAAAGGAAGGATGCACCTATTAGGGGTATTTGTAAAAGAGGGTCTGGATTCTATTCACGTTACATAGGAAGAAAAATATCCAAAACTCCGGACATCGAACTCGACCACAAGAGAGTTTTCGCACCAGGGCTTATAATGTTATGAAAAATTATGTCCATGCTAAAAATGCATATGTGTTCCGTGCTATTAAAATAATATTTTATTCAATACTTTATAAATGAACGTTAATATTAAAATGTAACCAACAGACTTTACATTCTCGTAATAAGATTTTTTCTGTTCACTTTTAAATTAAAACCTTTTTTTTTTTTTTTTTTTTCGAATACTACGATTATGTGTTGGTAGATTTTTCTGAAAAATACACCAATGTAGGAAATCGAATAGTAGAAGAAACAATGTAGATTGTTTAACTGAATATCAAATGTCATTAATCATACTTTTACAGTTTAAAATGGATTTCATACGCAACATTTCAAGCATGGTGACAATAGAAGAGCACACATTTGTAATAAATATGATGGATGATTTTTGATGGACTTTAAATCTCAAGTAACAATTGAAGTAAATATAATTATACATTTTATTCAAATAATTAAGGAGGCCTACGGCTATTTTTGAGTTCAGAAAAATGAATTAATATATTTATATGCTTTATATAGTATCTGATTAAAATACAATTAATTATGAACCTATAAAAATATAACATCATTTTGTGGAATTTAAAATTATATTTCTTCTATAACCAATAAATAAATATTAACATATTATCTTACGCTGTCAAAAAGATGTTTCCTAATCTAAAACATAGAATAAAAAAAAAACAACTAAAATGTACAAAACGTCTTCTAATTTATCCACAATTATCGCGATGTTTAGAAACCTGATATATTTTCTGATATATTTTCAAAATTTAACTCTTTATGTACTGAATTATGAATTCATTAAAATTTTATCTTCTAAAGCATTTTTTGTGAATTTTTGAAACTACATTAGAAGATTTACATAATCATTTAATAACTTTGAAAAGGATTTTAGAAGGATTGGAGGATTTAGAAGGATTAACTAAATTTGTATTTATTGAGATTTTTTGCAATATTCAAAACCCTACTCAAATCTTTTAACTATTTTTTCTTAGTATTGTGTAGAATTAGGAAATGTACAAATATCATGTTCTTACAATAGAGATATAGAAATATTTCCGAATTGAAAAATCCCCCAAATCCACCCAAACCCAACAAAGCTGAAAATATACAAAGGTAAAAGAAATCATCCTTTTAAAAATATTTTTGTTTTGTGCAACCAATACTGCTTTTGGAACAAGATAAAGTAATGCATCTATAACTCATTCTAAACTGTATTACTACTAATCAAATTATTAAATGAATTTTATAACAAGTTATTTTAATGGTACTTGTAAGTACCTTTAGTAGATAAAAGGTTAAAGAAGAATTTAAAAAAAGATTCTTTTGCTGAAACTGAAACACATAGCAAAGTGGAAATTCCCCATTCAGCAATTTCCGCCAATAAACGGAAATGCACTTGAGATCTTTTGCATATGATCCTACATATGATTTATAGAATTTATCAGCGCTGTGTTATATGCAAATATTTAGTCAAATTTTAAAACGCGTTTCAGAACTGAAAATGCATTATTCTTCATAGGCTGTACTATAGTCAAGTACATTAGTGTCTGCTTGTAAGTGAACGATAAATTATATGCACACCATATTTTGCAGTAAGTGTTTTGTAGTGCACCTCAGTGATATAGTTTACTTTGGTATGTTCGGTATTGAAAATAAAGTTAGTTGCGATAACGGTTCATTTATAGGGATATTCAAAAGAATTCTGATTACAGTCTGTGGAGGGAAATAGTTGTCGCTGTGTTTTAATGATATTACACTAAAAATTGTGTAATATCATTAACATGCATACCATAATACACCGAAAAATATTTTACACATAGGCTGTAATGTAACGGAATCATTTGGATGTCCCTGTAAATGAACCGTGTGGGAAAATTGTTTTCGGTGTATTATGATATGAGTGTTAATTTTATTGCTCTATTTTTAGTGTAATATCATTAAAATACACCGAAAACGATTTCCCCCGGAGTCTGTAATGCAATGGATTTCTTCTGAATGTCCCAGTAAATAGACCGTGGAGGAAAATCGTTTTCGGTGTATTATGATATGTGTGCTAATTTTATTATTCTACTTTTAATGTAGTAGCATTAAAATACACCGAAAACGATTTCCCCCGATAATTTGTAATGTAACGGAAATCTTCTGAATGCCCCTGTAAAAGAACCGTGAGTGAAAATCGTTTTCTGTGTATTATGATATGTGTGTTAATGTTATTGCTCTATTTTTAGTGTAATATTATTAAAATACACCGAAAACGATTTTCTCTATAGGCTGTAATGTAACGGAATACTTTTGAATATCTCTGTAAATGAACCGTGGGGGGAAATAGTTTTGGTGTATAATGGTATGTGAGTTGATGATATTACACTGTTTTAATGCAATACCATTAAAATACGCCGAAAATGATTTTTTCACATACGCTGTAATGTAACGGAATTCTTTTGAATATCCCTTTAAATGAGCCGTTAACACTACAAACTTCATTTTCCATACCAAACGTGCCACAATATACTCCAGTAATATATATCAATTTCACGGGAAGACCAAATTTACTCGAGTTAGAGCACGGACAGACAGACAAACTGAATTCATAAAGTATTTTCAAGTATGTTGGAATGTGTTATAAACCCAAGAAGATATTTCAAATATGCACAATTTATGAGCCTTACTGTATTTAGAAAAGACTTTTAACGAATAAAAAACACCAAAAATTCATGAAATTTAAGCTGCCATAACTCGGTAAATTTTCTTTATAAAAGAACTGAGTTTTACCGTTTTATTCCCTAGAGCCCAAAGAAAACTTTTCTTTAAAAAATTAAATAAATAAAAAAGTTTAGAAATCTGAAAAACAAATAAATATTTAAGTATTGCGCGGCAGCGCAATACTTATTTATTTCCATTGTCACTTCTCAATGTTAATTTAACATGGAAAAGCCTATGGAGATCATAACTCTTTCACTTTTTCTTCCCACCTTTTTGTCCTTGATGACACTCATTTTTTTTCTTAGCGCAATACTTATTTATTTCCAGTGTCACTTCTCAATGTTAATTTAACATGGAAAAGCCTATGGAGATCATAACTTTCTCATTTTTTCTTCCCACCTTTTTGTCCCTGATGCCACTCATTTTTTTTCTTTACTAATTCTAATGATATTATAAATTTAAAGTGTAAAAACGTTTGCCTGACGTCAGGGTCAAAACGAATGGTAAAATACCTTTGCATATGGATGAATTATAACACAGAGAGAAACATGGGCATATTGTTTTTTGCATTATTCAAATATTCTTCTTAATAATTCCAATTTTCGCTTTTTTCATTGAAAATCAACGGACATTTTTCATAGAAAATGTAGCATTTTTACTTCATTGTTGCAAAAATTTCAAAAGCCGTAATAATAATTTATTTCTGTTTAGTTGAAAGATTTTTACGTGAAATAATAAATTAAGCAAGTTTTTTTTTATTTCAAAAATAAAAAAGGTGAATATGGCGTCATAGTGGAAATAAAGAGGATATTTTCAGAATAAGTTTTTGCTTTGATCAAGTTTATATTTTAGTAAAAAGTTTCTAATGGATAGCCATTTTTACGCAGGTAGCGAACTTAGAGGGGTAATACATAACTTAAATTTTAAAAGGTATTTTTTTCCGAGATGAGAACTATTTATGCCCCAAGTTAAACTTAGGTAATAATTTTCTGATGTGTTTACATCACTCCTTGGGAGAGAATAAGGTTTAAAAATTTAAGTAAAACTTTTATTTTTTATTGTATCACAGCTGTAATATTGTTAAATATTATCAGTAAGGAATCAACACAATTTACATTTACATTCATAGCGTTCCTGAGTGGGAAATAGGGTATCTAAATTTAAGTGAAGTTAATTTGTTATGTTTTGATTATAGATTTTTTACGTTCAGATTGGAAGTTTTTGTCCAAATTACCGCAACCTGCATATTACTACAGTGGTGAAACATTTTGAATTACACATTGTCAAACTGCATTTCACATTCTGGTACAATACCGCATACATCAAACCCTGTTGATGATACTCTCTATTAATTTTGAAATGCGTCCGTCTGAGTGCGGTAGTTATTTAAAAACTTGACATATTAAACAAAAATATAATTTGAAGAACAAATTAAAAAAACAAAATTTATTTCCTACATTGTTTAAGCCCGAGAAGGGACCGATATTAAGATATTTCATTCAATTAGTTCTACATTTAATGTTAAATTTTTGTGACAAATTATTTAAGCCAATTGAAGATTAAAAAATATAAATAAAAATCATACAATATGATACTTCAAACAATCTAAAAAATTAGATTCCGTTCAAATGAAATCGAAATAAATCTTAGACTTTTTTTTTAAAGTTCTGTATTGTGCATGCATCTTGTCATTTTACGCACAATTGTCATAAACATAATACAAAATCTGCAATACAAATATTTTCAATTAAAAATGGAAGAAGTCTAAGATTTATTTCGATTTGATTTGAACGGAATCTAATTTTTTAGATTGTTTTAAGTATCATATTGTATGATTTTTATTTTTATTTTTTTAATCTTCAATTGGCTTAAATAATTTGTTACAAAAATTTAACATTAAATGTAGAACTAATTGAATGAAATATCTTAATATCGGTCCCTTCTCGGGCTTAAACAATGTAGGAAATAAATTTTGTTTTTTTAATTTGTTCTTAAAATTATGTTTTTGTTTAATTTATAATTCAATGGTAATTTTTTTGGCGTAAACGATTTTTCACATAACTCAGAAACTAGCGGTTAAGAAACATGCAACCATCACCCGATAAGAAGAGACACCACACATAATAAAATAATATGTAGCATGAGTATAATAATTTTAAAGAACATTAATTTATTAGTATATCAATGTTTGAGCGTTACAATAATTATAGCATTTTGTATCATTTTCTGATACATATACTTTAAACATATAAATTGTAAGAAAATTCGACATAGCTGACACGTTTTTCCAATCCGTCTATGTAATTGTGAAAATAAATTCTTGAATAGTTCAAGCTGATATGTAAATGCCAATTAAAGTTCATGACCTATGATTTGTTTGTCTCAGTTGATTTAAATATACCTTATTAGATATGTCAAAAGGGAAATAAGTTATTCATTGTTAAATCTGATATCATGAATATCTAAATTAACACAGACGATATAACTTCCGTGGTCTATAATAAAGCAGCTATTTATAGCTCATGCAAATTGTATATTAATGTTGAAATAGATACTGATTGCTAATTGTATATGTATAATCCGCTTTTTGCACCATATTTATATGTAATATGTGAAATATTTCATGAAATATCAGTCAAATTACAGTTTATATAACATGTATTTCAATTTACAGCTGCCAATATTATCTTTTTCTTAAATCCAAAAATTATATGTATATTATAATAAACTGATGGAAATTGATTTATGAAAACACGGTTTTTTAACAAAAACTTCTATAACATTAAAAATGAATGAAATTTCATGGGATATACATAGTACGTATAACAAATGAGTTACAAAAATAAAATTTCATACATAATATTAAATATAAACAAAAAGTCAAAAATTAGATTTTCGTAATATGCAAACATGGAAATTGATTTATGAAATATCACTTTTCTTTGGCTAATTGGAAGTAATGTGACAAAAATTCGCATAAAACAAGGTAACGTGACGTGCACAGTAGACATAAAAAGCGTTATATATTGGAAGCAATATGTTTCAGTCATACATTTCACGATGGGTAAACGAAAGATGTTGTCTGAGAAAAAAGCGCTAAAATCGATGCATATCTGGAATTGGGAAAGTCTGTTCCGGAAATTATTAAATAAATTAAAACATCAGTTGGGGTGATGTATAAATATAGAAACGATTCAGCAAATTATGGCAAAAGTTTTAACAAAAAAGTAATCTACGTTTAAGTAAGAGAGAGAAAAGGGGATACTTCTACTTGCATCGAAAGCCACTCACAGTACAAAGCAGATTTGTACATATCTATCGCCTACTGTTATTTCTAGAAGAGATAGTGAAATTTTGCATTCTTCACGGAGCTTGAGATGGCCGAAAATGAAATCTGGTCCAAAGTTACTTCTGCGTCGCAAGCAGATGCGAACAGTACATGGCAATGCGTGACAATGAGAAGAAAGAAATTTTCTCCGACGAAAAAAATTTAATTTGGGTGGCCCGGATGGTTTGAAGTATTATTGGAGGGATCTCTGAAAAGAATCAAAATCTACATTCAGAAGAAATTTTGATGGCGGAAGTTTGATGATTTAGGTAGCGATCGCTTATGATGGCAAAAGTGAAATTTTATTTTTAAGCGGTCGCTATAATTCTTTTGATTACAGTTGAGTTTTAGAAAATTCACTTCTTTCTTTTGCATGGAAATATTATGGTTTAGTTTACATCGTCATAAAAGTCAATCCAAGTATGCACATTTCAAATGCAATGAAAGATTTGTTGACGAACAGAATATTGTTCTTTTAGATCATCCACCTATTAATTTTGATCTGAACCCCATCGGAAACGGTTGGAGATAGCTTGTTCGAATGGTTTAAGCAAACGGGATGCAGTACACATCAATTGTACAATTGAAAGCTTCAATCTCTCTAAACTGTAAATTAATTGATCAGAAATACATTGAAAAACTTGTTTTATCAATGCCATTTAGAATAAAAGAAACTGTGATGAGTAAAGGCAGCTTTACTAAATATTAATTTCAATTAAATTTTATATTTCATAAATAAATTTTCATGTTTTTACGTTACTGAAATATAATTTTTGATTTTAAGTTTTCGTTTATTAATATGTATTAAATTCTATTTTTCTAAATTATTTGTTGTACAAAGCATGTATAATGTATGAAATTTTATTCATTTTTAATGAATATTGTAGAAGATTTTTTTAAAAAACCGTGATTTCATAAATCAATTTCCACCCGTGTACACTAAAATAATCAATCATTATATCCCTGCAAAACAAGTAACGTAGTACAATCTTTAGATACTGGGGTTTTTGGATTATTAAACAATTTCTGGGGAACATGGCAAGTTACAAGACAGCCGTCTTCAGAAATTATCCAAAGGTGATTGAACTTTAAAAATGTTTTAAACATTCGTGCATTTATATCTAATCGATCGTCTCAAATATTGTCTTTTTCTTTCTACAACTTTCTACAAGCCGTACCGGTTTACTTCCTGAAAAGGATTTGTTGATTTTATTTCTATGTCACATTATGTAATATTCTGTTCTTGTTTGTATCCGATGCCGGGAACATTATGTTATGCTTATTATATTCTAAAATATACTTTTTCGCTTTAATTATAGTCGTGGTATTGTATCATTTATCCTAAACGTGAATTCGTCTGTTTAATTACAGTATTATTTTAGTTACTACAAGCATCTAAAAACCTTATCCGCTACTCTAGGAGTTCTCTAATTATAAGTTGCGCAAGTAAAAATGTAAGTAAGTAGTTTAACTTATGAATATTACTCTAAAAATGAATTGAAAAGTAAATAATTACTAAAGATTACGAGAACTGATAAAATCATTTTGATTAAAATAAAATATAACATTTTTAGCTGTAGCAAAACAAAATTGAAACGAATGAAATTGTATTAAATGTAAACACAAAATGTCATTCATAAAATATAACATTTTTATTAATATCTGATAATTATTCGATAAGTATATTTTAAATGCATATGAACGTCATAAAAGAGCATTTGTTAAATATAATTGAGTATGAAGGCCCTAAAATACCGGTTGATAAACATTTAAAACGCCACGAATGGCGATACGATACTCAAGCATGAGAAATGATTTTATCTATACATTGAAGTTTCACAAATTATTCATATAAAATACGAAACAACTGCAAAAACTACGCGCAGTAAGTTTAGAATTATTCACAAAAGATCAAATTTATCAAGTAAGCTATTCCTACTGCGAAAATTATGCGGAACTAAAATGGTGGAAGACGACAACGTGAATGAACATATTTGTTATATGCTCCAATTAATACGGTAAAAAATAACGATAGTAATACGATAGTAAACCAGCGATAAGTTAAAAAACGCTGGTGAAGATATAAAAGACGATCATACGGGGTGTTTCAGAAAGGACTACCCAACTTTCAAATGATATAATTTCGAAATACTGAGAGATAGAAAGGTGAAACAAGTGCTATGTTTTGCACACAGGTCTGGAATTAGTTAGAATCTAGTTTGCAGATATAGTTCCAATATTTGCTAATCGGTGGCATCACAAGCACACGAAGCTTTAAATAGAACTCAGAAATACAGAAAGTTTATACGTGTCTCTGTTTCATTGCTGGCACGTGTATGGGAGGTGTTTCGAATTATTTTACGGAGATTCAGAAACACCAAATTTTATTCCTTGGAGCAACATGTTTTTATTCTACCCGAGAATACCACCGATTAGGTTGGAGTCCGACGTTGACAAAGCGAAGCTTTAAAAAAATTAATGTTTAAAAATGTCCAGAAAAGAAAACAATTCACATTTTTTCAACAAGTTTGAACGGTTAACAGTCTGGCTGATGATTTAGACGGAAATTGGGATGCAGTCGATCAGTCATGGCACCTGAAAATGTGCAAGCAGACGAAGAAATTGTTAAATGTTTTCTCCGAAATCCATCAGTCGAGCTGCTGCTGAAGCGAGATTCTCAAACACCACTGCGTAAAGGATAATGCCAAAGGGACTAAAGCTGTTTCGCTATAAAATACAGTGTCATCAAGCACAAATACAGATCTGCGACAAAAAATAGATTTCGCAAATGAGGTAATCCAGATGATTGTTGGGAATAAAATTAATGTCGGCTTCGTATGGTTGACCGATGCAGCCCATTTTCATTTAGAAGGATTTATGAATAAACAAAACTGGCGAATATGGAGCACTTAAAACCCGTCTGTGCGTCTTGAAAAAACACTCCACTCTGCAAACGTTACAGCTTGTGCTGGGCTGTACAGTAAAGAGATCATTTGGCCCTTTTTAAAAGGGAAACGATTAATACATTTCGATGTATTGAAATTTTGCAGCAATTTGATGCCACATTTCAATCTCTGGAGGATGCACCAGAGAATTCACGGTTTATCCAGGATAGGGCCTGACCACACCATACTACTGCAGTGTTTAAATTCCTTTTCGAATACTTCTGTGACTGAGTCGTTACTCTCAATTATCCCCGTGTGACAGGCATTGGTAGGGATTGGCCTTCATATTCTCCGAATCTCAATACATGTAACTTCTTCTTGTGGGGCTACTTGAAAGACGCTGCTTACTCTAAAAATACTCAAAAGTTGTAACAGCTTAAACATTTCATCTCTGAGGCATGTACATTATTTCAATAGAGGCATTGCAACAAGTGACTTCGAACTTTACATTTCGGTAGCGTCATGTTATTGCTAAGAAAGGTGACCATTTCGAAACCATTCTAATGTGATTTCACCTATGTTCAAAAAGCTCACATTCTGACATGATTTCAAAGACACCGCTTTGTGACTGCAGAGCTCTCTGGTGTCCAATCTTAGAACTATTTCTACAAACCGGTGTATAACAAATTTTAGACCTCTCTATTCAACATACAACTTGTTTCACCTTTCTCTCTCAAATATTAATGTGTCAAAAAAAATCACAAACAAAATGTTAATAATTTAACATCCAGTTTTAATCCCAGTGCAACAAGGGCTAAAAATAGAAATCGAAACGAGGGTAGAACATCCAACAAAATTCCAGGCAGAATCGTTGATGGTCTGGAGACATGAAAATAATAAAAGAAAAGAAAACGCAGGAGACAGATCCTGATAAAAGCCAGATAAATAAAAAATTTCAAATGACATGTGAAGATAGTTTTTGTTTAAATAACGAAACCAAGAACTACTATATGTGAACTTTTAAACAATGTAATACATTTTTATTTAACGCATGATTTTTAAACAGATTTTTTTTCGTCGATAGATGCATTCATCGTTGAACTGTTAATTTTTACTTTAACAAATATGGAAAACTATATCATTTCAGAAAACAGTAGTAAAGATGTGTTTCTGAATCTTTGTTTAATATTTTATCATTGATATATATACTTTTTTTTTAATTCATCAAGATAACAAATTGTATTCAATATATCCAAAAACATAAATGAATATAAATTAGTTTACTTTAATTTTTTCCAGTGAAAAGAATTTTATTACTTTTTTCTTACTGTTTAAGTCAAATATTGAATAATGTCCATAAAAAATAAATTAAATAATCATTAATTAGCAGATATTAATGTATGTGATTGAAAAAATCGAATTTAGCAAAATAAAGAAAACATATAACGACATTTTCTTAAATAAATAAAATATAATAGAAATTGTAGTTACTTTAGCTTTAAATAATTAAAAAAAAGTATGTGACTATTTTTATGTACAATTTTCCCTCTTAACATTTAATAAAAAAAAAAATAGAGCATTTAGATTTCCGATTTTTCTTATAACGTTTTGGAATTGAAATGCGGATTAATAACTAAAACATGAATATAATGAATAATTAATATTAAGATTAATTTATCTGAATGAGATATAATTAATATTAATAATGTTCATCAATAATTTGTCGTTTATTTAAACTTGAATACAATAAAAGGAAACAGAAAATCAGATTTTTTTTCTTTGAAAAAATTTCTTTCAAAGTATTTTTATATTTCTCTCTTATTTCATAGTTAAACATTTATTTTCTTTTAAAAAAATGCAGATATTTTTTTGACCATGTAAGGAAATCGGAAGAATATTTTTTGCTGCATCGACATTTAAAAATAAAAGCATACGGATTTATTTATACATTTATAGGATAAATGTATAATAATGTGTACTTTAAAGCCTTTTAAAATTTTTATGACGATTGGTCAACTGTTACGCAAGTTATAACCTGTAAAGTGGCATCAAAAATTAAAACACACATATGGACAAATGCATCGCTTGAAGCGTGTTGGCGTGATCCCACAATTGTATTTGTTTGACTTGTTGGCTTATTTGAATTAAGAAATAATGGTACATGTTTTTTTTTTTTTTTTTTTTTTTTT
Organism: Maratus speciosus; assembly: GCA_963932465.1. NCBI lineage: Eukaryota > Metazoa > Arthropoda > Arachnida > Araneae > Salticidae > Maratus > Maratus speciosus. Next base: position 379,164,412 of record OZ010795.1, read on the forward strand.
TTTTTTTTTTTTTTTTTTTTTTTTTTTTTTTTTTTATTGAACACATAAAGCACAATATACTAATGTTTTTAAGACGGTATATTTTATGAGGGTCGAAAATCAAGATTCATGTGAGGTGTTTACTTGCGAGCGTTGGTCATGTGACTGCAGGTTTATGGACCCGTGACAACTGATGCATGGAAGGCTTCGCTTGAGGCATCGGCGCATCTCAGTCTTCAGACATTTATTTACTTTGTGTCTCAATTCTTTGAATAGTCAGGACCTAATTATGTGGTACAATCTAATTTAAGATGATCACTCAGGCCGTTCTAGCCAATTTTTTTAAGTAAACAACTCATTTATGCTTTCTTGGTGAAAGCGGTGAAAGCAGAACGTGCTAACCGATTTGGTAATTTTGGCGTTCTTTACAATTAAAAATAAACCAATATATATTTTAATTTTAACTCTTGCAAAAATATGCTTGTATCAGTAGATTTGTGATCCTTACCCTAATTTTCCGATCTAATTATGGAATGAGTTTGTGTTTTTCCTGCCATGTGCGCCATAATTTAATGTGGCCCATTGTTTTATCGTGAACCCCACAGGAGACCTTGGCTAACTTTTAAGTATTGAATATTAATGAATGAAATAGAATTACGGATTTTAAAATGCAAATGACTGAAAATATTTTAATGTGTTTTTCTACATTTACTTTATTATTTATCATTACTTTTTTAATTTTCTCTATTTATTTTATGTGTATTGATTTATTTTTAATTGTAAGTTCTTTTAGTTTAAAATACATACATTTACTTTCTTTAATAATGAGTATTTTTCTTCTTTTTGCATGATTTATTTCAGGGATTCATAAAGTTATAGTTCGGTAGTTTTCAGAATGGTTTGTTGAAACCGAAGTTTAGGCTCACTTACGTCAAACAAAGGGCCGTGTTTAAAATATAACGGTTCACATTACATTATTTTTATTGAAGTGATAAACCTAACGTTTAATAACCTTCTTTTCCATCCAGATTCGTTTAACGATCAGACAGACATCTTTAAACAGAAGGTGACTATACTGGTAGATTTTGTTAGGGTAGAGAATTACCCAATCCTCGATTAGGTTATTGTTGGGGGTTTAATATTTAATGCATATTTGTAACTTACTGTATAGTATATTTCTCACAAACTTACCAGCAGAACTGGACCCTCTTCAGAAAGAGTGATTTAAAACAAAACAAAAGTACTAACATTTGCTCATCCGCTGAAGAGCGAATATACAGAAAAAAAGGTACAAACGTATTGTATCACCTCTTTCTTTGAATGGCAGTTGGAAAGTTATTAAATTGTGTATATGTATTTCAAACTTTAAATTAGTTTTGAACAATTAATTTTATTTTTAATTTACAGAATTATTAAAATATATTAAATAGACTATTATTATACTTTACTTTTATGAAAAATAAAAAGAAGCGAATCGTAAGAACGTTTAAAAAAATGTTGTGCAAAACTATATCTATAACATATTAAATGATTTAATCAAAAAGCTCATTCACATAAAACATTTTTTTTAGTATATCATTATATTAAATGAAAGTCAATAATGAAAGTACGATTAGGCACTTACTTCAAGGACATTAAAATATATTTTTGGAAAAAAAAAAATGTGCCGATATGACCGATATTTTATGAATAGTATTGTTTGTTTTTATTGTGCCATGTTCTTTCTTTTTCCATTGGTTTATAGATATTTCAGATACACCATAGTATATTTGAAAGCCTAAATTTAACGGAAAAGTAAAGAGCAATATGTTATTCTTGTTCAAATTATGTATGATGCTTTTCTTTACTTACTGCATTTATTTAAACTTTAATTACGTTAAGTTACATAAATAATTTAACATGTGTCATTTGTTATAGTTAAAAACTTTAAGGGTTTTTTTTTTTTATAACAATACAAAGAGAATGTTAAAAATCCGAAACTATTTATAAAGCGCTTCTGAATAAAACATGAATTCCAACAATTCATTCTAATAACAACTATGTCTCCCCTATATTTCAAAATTCTACTCAGATACCAGACTAAATGTTGTATAGTTTTTAATCCTTTAACATTATTTTCTTTTTATCTAAACCATTAGGACAAAGACCTTTTAAGAAAACTCTACGTATTCCATAATTCATGGCCATTTATGTAACAAAAATAACATTTAGCTACATAAACGCTGTTTTTTTTTTTTAAGAATTCGTTTATGAAATAAATATTCTTGACATTTCTACGTTTGAAACATAATAAATGAACGTAAACGGAAAAATAATTGTATTTACTTTTTTTTTTTCAATTTAGGTTCATAGTTATTTCATGTTTTTTAAGCAGACAAAAAAAGGTAAGTATCTAGTTAAACTGATGGCATTGAGTTCACAGGCTATTTATACTAATTGTATATTAATATGCACTTTTTTGAAAGAATAATGCACCTCGAAAAATAAAGAAATCGACAAAAAACTCATTTACCTATATTAGGGGAAGAAGATTAGCTTTCCTCCCTCCCCCTTTATACCTAACCAATGAATCGCAAAATCTAATAAGGGAAGCGCCTTATCAGAACAAACCAGTATAAAAATTTTGAAACAAATCGGATAATTCTGCTTGAAAAACCCATTTATCTAAATTACCAGAAATGACTTTCTAATTGTATGTACTGTTTTTGAGCGTAAAAAAATAACAAGGCATTTATAGAATTTGATATTTAGCTTAAAATGGAGTGGTAATTTTCGCAAAATTCCTTCGGTAATGCACGGGATGATTTGCGTTAATTTACGTATTTTCACGCCAGGGTACATTGTCCTGTGAGAAAGATAAACTTATAAGTATTTACTCAAAACCTAATATGACAAATTGCAGCTAGTAATTAGCAGAATCCCAGTTGTCGAGAAATAAAATTTTACCACCGTTATCTGTGTCTGTAAGCATTCCTTTGAACATCAGCTCCAATTTAAAATGGGCGGATTGTACTTCGAATTTTTGTTTTATTCGCATATTCCTAAAAATTTACAAAATAAATTTGCAATTGCTTCAATAAATCTACAATTGCTTCAATAAATCTTGGAAATACAGTTTGTCTATAAAAATCTTCGGGCTCTTGTCAATGAATTTCCACATGTTCCCCTTCTCTTGCCATTAATTTCATATATCTTCTCGGACCGTGTAGAAATGCCTCTGTGACACGCACAATATCAGCCTCACTTGTACAGGGACTTGCGGGACTCTTCTTATTTAAGACAGTTCTAGTTTCTAGAAACTTCTGTTTCCACTGCAGGATTCTGCTTCTCAGTGGAGGATCTTTCTAGTATACTCTTCTGTAATTTATCTGTATTTGGGTTATGGATTTCGTTTCCAAAAATCAACAGAAAATCTGTGGTGTTTCTCTTGTTGTGTTAGCAACAGAATTGGCGCATGTGCGAATGCATTGAAAAGGTGTATAAAACGTTTGAATCTATCTAAAAATTAATGTTATTAATTTAAATCTATCTCCCTTATTTCAGGATATATTAACCCTTTATCTACTGAAGTATGAATTCATGAAATTTCATCTTCTAAAGCATTTTTCGTTAATTGTTTAAACTACATTACAAGATTTACATAATCATTTAATAAATTTTAGAAGGATTGAATGATTTAGAAGGATTCATTATATTTTAATTTATAGGGATTTTGTGCAATATTTATAACCCCACACAAATCTTTTATTTTAAATATTTTTCTTAGTATTTTTTAAAATTAGGAAAGGTACAAATATAATGTTCTTACATTAGAAATATTGAAATATTTCCGAATTGAAAAATTTGCCCCCACCCTCTTCAATGCCGAAAAATTTGAAAAGATGCAAACGCAAAAGAAATCATCCTTTTAAAAATATTTTTGCGTCGTGTAACCCATAATGCTTTTGGAACTAGATAAAGTATTGTATGTATAACTCATTCTAAAATGTATTAGAACTAATTCAATGTATTAAAAGAATTTTGAAATAAGTTATTTTAATGGTATTTATAAGTACCTTCAGTAGTTAAAGGGTTAAACATTAAAATTTCTCAGACTTTTTATATACACACTGAATATTAGCCTCTGTGGTTTTAACGCTTTTCGAAATCTTGGGTGATTTGGAAGAATTATTGTACATTTTCATACGTTGTTATTTTATATTTTCCTACGTGAAAAAGACACAACTTTTACTACAATGAGGGTATTTGCTCCTTCCAGCTCAATGGAATAATTCTCAATGGAACGTTGAAAACCGTTTTAATAACAAGCTCAATATTAAGGTAAAAATTAAAGAAGATTGTTGCTGATTTTATTGAAATATTAATATGGGGGTTAAACAGCAAACGAAAAATAATATTTATAAATCAACTCAAAGCAGGCTTAGTGTACAAGAGAGTACGTGATTAGTTTTTGATTAAATTTTGAAACTCGATGAAAAATCAAATACATTTCTTGAAGCGATTTTTGCACTATTCCTTGCTCACAAATATTAATTAAGATGGAAATATTTAATATTTGCATGCAATTTAAAATATTTAGTTTAGTGCCAAATTTAATGTCACTTTAATTATATTAATAAACGTCTTTTCTCGTTTATTATTTTGTGATAAAAAGAAAAATCATATGACGTTAATTAAATGAAAATATAATGACTTAAAAGTTTTTTTTTACTGTTTAATGTCATTTGAATAATAAAATACCATCTAAACTTAAAATGTAACTCATATTATTTAAATTTAGTCATTATTAAATATTTATTATAAAAATTTATTTCATTATTTTAAATTTATTCAATTTATTAAATAAAATGCATTAAAATAAAAAGACAACAAATGACTGTAAATATTTTTAGAGTCTATTAAAAATATTAAATAAAAAAAGTAATTAAAAATACATTTTAAGAGTTTTTTTCTTCTTTTTTAAACCGATAAACTGTTTTAACGTAATTTCAGGAAAAATATATATTGATTTAATAATAGAAAATGTCTTTCTTTCGATCTGAGGCATTTTTAAATGGTAAACGAGTAGTATATCAATACATTACGCACAGAATTATAAAGGTGATATTTTCATTCTGATATGTGTTAATACAAATAACTATATTACATTTTTATATTCTTTTGAAATATATTTAATGAAATCAAAATGCATATAAAATATCCTATTTTTCCACTGATAACCAAATTAGTTTAAAAATGGCTCAAAAGGTAAATATTAAAATATATAATTTCAAAAATCAGCATAAAATGAATAAAAACTTCTATAAAGGTATTGGATTAAAAATATACGAATATTTTAACTATGCGGATGTCATATTTCACAGCCTAAGAGGGATTACCATGCGTGGAGACTAAATCTTTAAACCATTGATGTCCCTCAAAGTAACTTTAATTAATTAAAAAAAAAAAAATCGGAAACCACAGAACAAAATCCTCGCTGCCGGAGAACATATCTCCCTCTCAACTCGGGGCTGCGTCTTTCTCTGATTCTTAAAATTGACTTGAGAATGGTCTTCTGCACAGCACTGGTTTGCTACAGCTGGTGAGCTGGACTGTTGAAACCAGAGACATGCTCTATCACTTCAAGAAATGCTGTTGCACCGCTATATGAAACTCTACTTGCGACAAGGCACGATGCCAGAAACAGTGAACGGGAGATGCTCTGTTATAGTATAACTGGCATGTCAGCTTGGAGATGTATGTAAGCCAGATGTTGGTGGATGCGATTGAGTTCGCTTAGACGTTTGGGACTTGTCTATAAAATCATTTTTAATCTTGCACTTTTTTTGAAAATGATTTGATTTGTCTTTGTTTAGCAATTTATTATACATTCAATACGCCGAGTTCTTTTTCAGTATTTATTTATTTATTTATTTATTTTTGCGTTTTAAACATCAAATTTAAAACATTCTAAATTTTGAAAAAGTCCAATTACGAATTTTACAAATTTAAACTATTCAATATCATACAAAATGCTATTGCTGTAATAAAATATATGTAATAAATTGAACACCAGTTATATTAGGAAATATTTAATAGATCTCAATTTCTGGAAGGAATGTGAAATTTCATTTTTAATAAAAATCTTAAATATCTTACTAACCTTAAATGTATTATCAATAATTTTGTGAATTTATTTTCCAAGCGTTTTCCTATAAACATGGCTTTATAGAACTAAAAAAAAAAAAAAAAAAAAAAAAAAAAAAAAAAAAAAAATACTTCTGTGAACTAAGAATGGAGATTTTTTTTTTTTTTTTAATATCTGAAAGTATTCAATTTTTGCGATAAACTTCCTTTTGATAATTTAAAAAAGTTAAAATGCTTTACTTTATTTTAATCTTTCACGCTTCTTAACAAGTTAATATAAAAAAGTAAAATTTATTCTTTATAGGAACTTAAAGGAGAAAAAAATACGCAGCAATGTTTTCTCGAAGTTTAAAATTTTACAACAAGAATAAAAATCTACATAAATGTTCTTTTAGTATACTTTTTCCTTTTGACTTAAAATATTTGACGAAAATTTGTACAACGAAATTATTTTAATTGAAAAATAATATAAAGGAATTTCCTTAATTTATAAATAAGGATATCCTATTGTTATATTGCAAACAAATAAGTAGATTTAATTCCGTTTCTAATAACATAATTAAGTGTTGATAACTAAATTAGTAAGAGTAAAGTTTGTGATGTATGTAGGCATAAAAAATTGCAATCCTGATTGGTAAAATGCTGTAGTCATTGACTCAATCAATCTCTTTGTAAAGTATACACGGTGAACAAAATTTAATTCCATAACTTTCAAACTGAATAATTTGTAGCATATTAATTGTAAGGTACTGGCAAAATATAAGTTTTCTATTACTGAATCCTGTGTTTTCGAACATATTGCTTACCTCAGTGCTGAAGTCCAATTTGGATTGTTTGGGGGATCTTATCATTTGGCCACTTTGATCCCAAGACCTGTCAATACTTGATTTTACTTTATGGGGTTATATTATAGATTATGTTTGCATTCCACTGCTTCTGTATATCATACTTGAACAGATATTAAAAATCAACATCGAACATGTTTTGATCGACATCATCATGATTACAAATATGATACGTCAAGAATTCTTTTCTCGATATGACACTCCGAAAGTCACTAAAGATAAACAATTTAAACATTTGTATAGTCTCCAAACAATGAGCATTTCGTTATCTTAATATTATATGTTTATTATGTATAAACATGGCATAAATGTATAAACATTTAATATGCATAAACATTTTGCTATCATATTATGTTCGTTAACCAAGCCTATTACGCCATGATTTTGGGAAACTAATTAATTACAACACTATATTGATATTATGGAGCGTAAATGCAATTTAAACAGTATGGGTACAAAAGAACACTATCAATTCCATTCTTTGAGTAAAACAGTCATATTAACTTAAGTAAGGTTTGCCCTACTACTCCTGTATCTGGCTGTTACATTCTCAATGGCAGAAGAACATGTCCTTCAGTGTTTGTATGCTTGTTTGTCTAACACTTGTAAACTCTTTGAAATATAAATACAGATAATAAAGTTTTGAAAGCGTGTGATAGACATTGAGGTTTTACTAAGTTTGTTTACGCTTAAAATCTTCCACATTCTTTGTATAATTTTCTATTTTTTAAATTGTATATCATGCAGATGTGTGGTACCCTGAATGGAAGACGTTGAATCATACTGATAGAGATGAGCGACCTGAGGCAATTTTTGATTTTGGAGACAGAAAAAAAATCTAACTACCTCAGCAACGCAGAAAAAATGAGACGCATATTTTAGCCTATTTCTAAAACGTGTACGAAATCTTAGAAACCGACACGTTGGATTAATTTTTTTTTAAATATTATTATTAAATGTGTACCATGCTCCATATCTTATAATAACGTCATATTTAAAAAAAAATATATTAGCTCAATATTATATTAATTGTATGTACTATGTAATGAGTTTAAAACATCGAAAAATAATTCATTTCAAAATTTCAGAAATATTTGTACCAATCCTGATGTAAAACATTAGAGTAACAGGTATTTAATTGAACGTAAACGTGAGTGAATAGATCATTTGAAATTGCTTGAGTGCGTTAAAATGAGGATGTGGAGTGGCATCTGGGCAACCTATAATGGTATCGATTTTCATTTTTCTGGTTATTCGCAGAAGTCATCAGTAAACTCTTAAAATTCACTAAAAGCTTCATTTTGGCAATTGTTTCTGAACGTCATTAACAATATCCCTTCCAGGCTTATTAGAGTTTTTGCCAAAAAGGAAAAATCCTTTGTCGATAAAGTACGCATAATTATGTATTCATCATCATAAACGTTCCTAACTGTAGTGTTACGATGGGGTGTCGGAGTGACTCATGTTAAATCAAGATCACTTTTGTAGTTTTTACCACAATAAAGTGGCTACTTATTTTCAAACGGAAAATGTTATCAGATTAGAAAAACGGTAAGCAAATAATTCTATAAACATGAAATAATTCTCACCATTACAGTATTTTTGATGTGTGAATCGTATGTGCAGTAATATATTTTACGCCCCTACGTATTCCCAGATTTGCACTTCAATAATTTGTGTTAATATTTACTTCAATTTTATACTGTATAAAACACACTGAATACATAAATCATAACAGTAATTAATTTTGTACATAAAGCATAAAACAAATACGTATGCATTAGTAATTACTCTTAACATAAGATTACGTAGAAATTAGCCCCTGTAAATAAGTATCTTTCAAAAATATTGCATTATACCCACATTCGTGAAACAAAAAATATGTCATATGAATAACAGAAAAAAATCACAGCAATGCTACTATTCCCAGTAAAATTTACTTTAACTTACTATTTAATAAAGTGAAAGGTATGGTAGAAATCCACAGAGAAGCACTACTGTTTAATAACGCAATTTAAAAGAATAAATATTGCAGCTATGTGGAATGTAGCTAATCAAAATTATGTTTTACAAGCTGTACAATTATAAGTAATTTTATATCAGTTATGAATCATACAAATATGTTTTTTTTTTTTTCTCAATCTTGAATTTGATAATGAATTTATTACTTAGTAGAAAATGAGGCTTATTGTGATATCTGACTTTAAGATTAACCTGAATTAATGTTTGTTTGTTGTATGTAAATAAATGTTAATCCTTTTTTTAAAGCAGAAAAGGACATTTCAGCGGAACAGTATTTTTCTGAAACAGGTTTCTAAGTCATGTATGCAGTGTACACAATTGGATAAATATCACTTATTTACTTTAACGGCAACATCCTACAAAAATTAGAAGACAAATCTCCTTTTCATAGGTTTCTTCCTTCTACAGATAAAAAAAAAGGCTTTGAAATGGATACATTATTAAGTAAAGCTGCGGTCTGGAATAGCAAATTGCTTGATGAAGAACCATAATTTCAAGAAGCGTGTATTTCGATTATATTTCATAGAAATCTTAAATAATTCTTTTTGTAGACATTCATTAACGCATTCTGAAGAATTTGCCTTATCGTAAAATATGATATTGACATTCTATTTCAGATTTTAACGTCATTCTTAAAATTTTCTGATTTATTTTATTTTATTTTATTTATTTATTTATTTATTTATTTTGTAATTTAATTTCGCTTCAAAATCAGACAGTTCTATTACAATGCTTACGATTTATTTGACAATATTGTCTTGAAATCACATCACCTGGAGAAAATGGAACTGATTACTGGTTCCTATTGTAAGCAAGTTAATAATTATTCGAATTGCCGTAAATAGGGAAATATATTTCTAGGTCTGATAAATGTAATAGTAGAGGACGTGGAAATTTCGACCGATATCACATCGTCCTGTTACATTTTTTTCATTCTTTGCTGAACTTTTTCAGAATGCATCTCCACCCAGAAGTCATGGCCACTACTTCATTCTCTCTAACGTTCAAGAAGAAATTTAGTAAAATCTAACTTTACGCTTTTCGTTTTCTGAAGCTATTATTAATGCAATGGATTCCAATTTGGATTCAAGGTCTTACAAGCGTCCTGTTGTGCACAGCATAGAGATGCTGGTAATGTTTTCGATGTTATACTTTAAGAATAAAAATAATATTTTCAAAATGTTTCATCTGCCTTTAGAGTCTACTAAATAATAATATAAACTATATATTAACTTACAAAATCACCATGCAACATTGTACTAGTGTACTGCCTGTTATAGATAAAAAATTGCATGAAATACATGAAACAATTTTTTAAATACTTTGCATGGGCTGCGCTGTTCTAATTATAAATGTTTTCTATGTGTGATACATTACATTGCAGAAAATTTCATGAATTTATCACAATGTAATTTATTACTAAACTTGACAATATTTTTATTTCTATATCTATTAGCCTTGATGAACTATCTGAAATAAACAATTATTTTCGTAAATCTATGGAGATATAGTGTTTTTACGCTTAATATTCCTACAAACTGTCGATATATTTTATAGTTCATTACGAGCTGAACATACAATAACGAATCGTAAAGTATGGATAAAAATTGAAAACGAATTTGTTACTTGTGGATAATGGAATTTCTTGTGTATTGTGCAGTATTTCAATTCCTGATAATTTGAAAATATTAGTCGCGTGTTCTCCAATAGTCTTTATTATAACTGTGAACTCGTTCGTATACATGTTCAGATTATGTTACTGAAGTCAGCTTAAGGGAGATTTTTCAACACTAGATTAAAGCCCGACGAATTAGGAGGATTGCCAGAATAAAGTATGGGTACACGCGCCATACTATTACAAGCAAAATGTTTATTACAAAATCAAAATATTTTCTTAATAACGAAGTTATTTAAACAAATGGGAGATATGAAGACAAATGTCTTAGAAATAATTAAATGCTTCATGTTTCTTCATTTCATATTTGATGTAAATATCTTAACTTAAAAAATCATACAATAAAATTCATACTTATAAAATCCATTAAAAAAAACTGAATTCTGGGAAAATCGCATTTAGAGGATTTTTAAAAAGTCACTGCCACTTATGTGAAGAAAACCGGTTTGACATTTGATTTTCAATATATATATATGTATATATATATATATGTGGATTTTAGCAATGCTGTTTAAGGGGGCCCGGGACACAAAAATCTTCAGATGTTCTTTTTTTCTTTTTTCTTTTTTTTTTTTTTTTTTTTTTTTTTTTTTTGGATTAAAAATTTCTGCTTAAAATGATGTTTAAATCATGTTTCTATCTTAATTAGAACAGGAAACATTTTTTTTCTTTTTGGTTTGTTTTCAAAATCTGCCTTTCAAGCTATGGTTGTCAAGGAAACGAGTTCTTGTGAAATTGCGTTTTTCTTCATGATAGGTTTTTTTCACCATTTCTCATATTTAAATTCTTATAACTCAAGAACCGTTAAAGATACAGGGTTGAAACTCGGCACATATCTTTTTCTATTATTTTACTTTATTTTGAGCCAGCATATTTGAAAAAAATATTTACTTTTGAAAATATGATTTTTTTTATTTTTTTTTTTTTTGTAATGTTTTCGTTAAATATTTTTATTATTGCTTTTTTAATTAATATTTTTTAAATGCTGGCTCTCAATTAAAATTTATATATTTCTGTTTATTTAAATGAAAAAAAAATGAAATTCTCAAAATAATATTTTGAGTTATAACGATTTTAAACCACCCTACTTTTTTAACAAAATTTAAAATTTATTTTTTTTTTAAATTATGAGAAGTTTTATCATGCGATTTTGTTTACAAATGATATGGTTATCCATCACAAAAAATATCAACATTTTAACTCAATAAATAATTTTTTTTGAAAATGTGTCCCGAACCCCCTTAATAAGCTGATGGAGTTTTTTGGAACAAGAAATATGATCGTTTTAAGTTTTTAAACTGGCATAATTTCTTAAGTTTTTTAAATCTTTTTTTAAAGGCAATAATAATTTTTTTTCCGATCCTTAGGTTAAATTTTGTTTCCTGAAAATAAAATAATGAAAATTAAATGGTTGTATAAATAAATAAATAAATTAAAGTTTAGTTGACCTCAATTAATCAGACATCACATTTCTCCATAGTGGATAAATTCGATTAATCTCACTGGAGAAATCCATATTTCATCGTTCTTTCCAATTAGACAGAATTTTATTTAGTGATTACTTATCTACTAAATTGGAAGTGAAATCAACGTAAAGAACATATTTAAATTTACATAGAACTGAACAACGTAGCTACATCTATCATCATTTTGTTTATTGTGTAGTTTTTAATCGTGAATTGCATACGATATAATTTCACAGCAGTAGGTCATTTACAAGAACATGATGTTGAGAGTTCTGAAGACACTTCAAAATTCTTTCCAAACACTTTCCATTTATTCAAGTTATTATTGAAAATGATCACGTATAATATAATTTATTGCCGAAGGTCATTATTAGTATGAGCTTCAGGAACTGAACTATACATTTTTTAAATATAAAATAAGAAACACACTAATGAATAAATATTTTCTTCTGAATAAAAGAAAATATTTTTGCCATAAAGCCAAATAGTTGAAAAATATATTACTTTTTAGAAATGGAACAAAAGGCGTTTCTCATATGAAAGCTTAGTTAAATGAATTTCTGACTTTCTATTTTAAATGTCTCTTTTCTAAATATTCATATCTGATAAGGTTTCATTTCAATATATAAATTAATGTTTTAAAAATCATCAAATGTTTTTATAAATTTTATGGAACATTAAAATTTAATTTTTCAGTAGAATATAAATTTAAAAAAATAATAATAGTAAGTAAAGAATAACACAATTCCTCGAAATTTATAAATAAATAAATATTAAAATTTTAAATTAAAAAAAATACGTCATTTATTCTGGAAATAAAGAGTGTCCCCCAGATATGCGTCCAAACACATAAAAAAAGAGAAAAACAACAACATTAAATATCTATCTATCTATCTATATATATATATATAATACGAAAATAGGATCTCAGTACCAGTATTTAGTAACTAACTCCGAATTTAGCCTAACTCTGAATCTATTCCGGACATTTGTTTGTAACTTTAATTATAATGAAGATAATTTAATGAAATTTTCAGAAAGCTTTTCTTAAATTGTGTAATATAATAAGAAGTGGAAAAAATGCCAAATATCGCATCCTAACACGACTGTAGTGACACGCAACTCCATTCACATTATGCACGGTGCGAATAATAGAACGATTGTGCGATCCTATCTTTAATCCAGAATATTTTTCAATATATTCCTATTTACCACAAATCAATTTAATTAAGTTGAAATATTCGTCAATATATGATCAAAATTGTTCAATTTATGAACAAACATTCGTGTTCAGATTAGAGTGTTTTTAACATAGTAATTGGACTCAGATGCTACTTTTCTATTCGAAATACTTTTGTTACAGTTTTTTTCTTCTTCCTTTCAGTATATGGTACATAGAGCTCCGAAAACCATGTTTATAAGTCTGTAAAATCTTTTGTATATTTCGAAATTTCTTATTTGGAAAAATATATAAGTAAGTCTTAACAAAGAATTATATTCTGAAAATAAACAAGTACATATTTATGCAAGGAAAAACTAAAATTTAAATATTATTCTAAGAACAAAAAATCTAATTTATAAGATTTTTGTACATTAATGTATGCATTATTTTCTGTTATATAGATAAAACAATCCTTTGTTGTTATTGAGAAATCCAGAAAATAAGCCTCAAATAAGATCATTGAAATTTACAAGTTTCTAATGAAAATTCGAATTAAAAAACGATTAATCAACATAATCAATTACAATGAAGAAAGTGACATTTTGAATTAATGTATAAAAATAATTATATTTTATTTTCAAAATTAATCTAGTGGTCCTTTCAGTCATTTATTTTTGGTGTTTTCATAAAAAAATTATGCTTTTAATACAAAGCTTTTTATTTATATTTGCTATATTTCTATTTAAATATCATGCTGTAAAATAATTCCTCGTCGCAATTTTTCCATTAAATAACACACTATTTTTTATTTTCTTTAAAAATCTATAACACAATTACGGTAACTTGAGGTGACATGCGGTGTTGTACAAAATGCCGTATCACGTAGTTTTCCTATGCGAAGCCGCTGTAGGGAAACGCCGCTAAGTTGTAAGGAAGAGTTTTCCCTACTGATACTTTAATTTCAATTTGCTTCCGTTTTTTTTTTTTTTTTTAATTTGTGCTTTTTTATTGCTATTTTATATTAACACGTGTGGTAAGTGTCCAAAATCTTTTACGTGGCTTCTTTATTCCCCTATATAATTCTTATTTTAAACACCAGAGAAATAAATCTGGCGGTTTTAGAGAATGCAGGTACCACGCCTTTCTACAAAGCACAAATGGCAGCCGGTTGCAACTTCTTCACGTCAGCGGGGTGGACTGGCGTCTTGCCCAATAGTTTGGGGTGAGTCCACGAAAATTTTTGGGGTAAGATGCTGGTTGTGTTCAATTGCGGTCAAATGCCTGTTTTTTTCTTCATTGTTTAAATTACACTTGCCTATTAACTAACTTGTGAACAATTTTAATCAGATAATTTAAATCAGAGATTAAACCGTGATTTGAATCAACTGATTAGAAAAAATCATTGATTAAAATTATAAAGTTTCTAAATGTTTAAAATGACATAAAGAATTGTTAAAATATAATACATAATAAATATAATACATAATTTGAAAGTTTTCTATATATATTCTGACTTATAAACAAACTTTATTGGCCTTAAAAATAATTGTTTTTATAATTATTAATCTTAATCATTGTAAAAATTGGATGTTAAATGCAGTTATAAATAAATTTAATCAATGTAAATATTAGTATTATATAATATAGTTTTAGATAACTAAAGTTTTCTGCCCCCTACGAGCTACACTCGCCAATCTCCATCCAGGCACCTCAGATTCTCAAAATACGCTAATATGATCTGCTTTGAAAATATTACGGAATATTAAATCGTAATAAAAAGACGAGTGGCAATCTCCTGTAATCAGGCGTCTATTCATTCCCTTTGGCTGATAGATTTTAAGGCCGAATCAATTGCTGTCGAGACAGCTAACGGCTATTTTCGTATTCGATTAAATAAAATCAACACAACAATTTAAAATTAGCTTGCATAAAAGGGCTCAGTAAACAATTTTATAAAAACTCTATAAGAAATGTATTTTTAATTAGATATTTTAAACGAATAGTTTTAATTATGGCGTAATTTCCATCAAAGTTTTGTTTCTCATTTGAATATTCACAAAAAACTAACTTTAAAGGCTTATAAAAGCCAAAATAAATCAGTGTGACAACCGTAACTGTGAATTTCCAGGTGTTTCAAGACTTTCTAAAAATGAATTAGATAAGAAGAAGCCAAAGGCTAGAGAGAGGGAATCTTTAACAAACGATGATTTTGTCGATGATTAAATTTCTTACCAAGATTCAGAAGATGAGGATTTTTTTTAAGTGAATGAAATGTATCCAGCAGAGTGTAATAAAACCTCGAAAAAATGTGATTGGATCAAGTGCATTCAGGGAAACTGTTGGTTATATAAAAGTTGCTAAACAATTGTGTAGTTTGTGGCAGATTTGATATATTGCTGAAAAAAAAAAACAAAGGGACATGGGAAGAAATCAACAAAAAAAGCTCGACTCTAAAGAACTTTATCACAGGGGGTGTATCTCATTTAAACTTGTTATAATATTTCAAACTAGCCATTCTTAAGAGCAATAATTCTTTTAAATGTTAAAAGAAACATAAATATTTTCGAATATTAGTTTGTTCTTTTATTAAATTTCCAATGTTTGTTGCATTAACATTTTTGTATTTACAAAATATTAAGTAAGTTAACAACTTTAGTATGTCTAAGATATTAAAGTTACTTTTATTCCTCCCATAGAGTTTTATATTGCTTCACAATAATTATTGTTTACATTGAAACTGCACAAGGCATTTTACTCCTAGATAGTTGGACAGCTTATCAATACCTTGGAGTAAGATGCCGAAATGCCAGTGTTTAAAAATACAGAATTTTCGGTGCTTTCTATAATATCTGTCAAAATGAAATACTTTTTTAAATCATACATACGAGTGCAAACTTAAAGAATATCAATCAATGACAAATAAAAACATTAGTCGATTTTTAAAAATAATTAAGTCAAAAACTACGGCATCTTCTCCCAATCTACCCTACGCTAATTACCTATAATAAAATTATATTTAAATTTTTCTTTAAAAACATAATCATCATAGGAGGTGTCTTTATTAATATATTCATTAATATTAAAGTTTTAATATAACGGAAAAAGTATTTAATTTTGTAGATAAAAGTTTAAAATTTTGCTTTCCCGGTCCCATTAAAGACTTCAGATTGTAAATTTTACAGCAGCTGTGTTGGCAGCCGCAGTAACTGCACGTTTTCTTATAAAACACAAATTATTATATTATTATTTTTTTTAATATAGTGCAATACTGTTCACATTATGCACGGCGAGAATAACCGAATGATGTTGGATCCTATATTTCTTATAGAATATTTTGTATTATTGTCCTGTTTCGCACAAATAAATTTAAATAAGATAACATAGTCGACAAAATATGTTTTTAATTATTAACTTTATGATTAAGTATCCATGTTCAGATTAGAGTGCTTTTGACTCAATAATTGTCTCACTTGCTACTTTTCTATTTTAAATACTTTTGCTGCAGTTTTCACTACTACTCTTTAATATTGGTACATAGAGTTAGGAATACCATGTTTTTAAATCTGTAAAATATTCTGAATATTTTGAAACTTTTTATTTCAAAAATATATAATAAATCCAAACGAAAATTTATAAAATGAAAATGAACAAGCTGTTGTATAAGCAAAAAAAAAAAATAAAAAATAAAAAAATAAATAAATAAATAAATATATATATATATATATATATGCTTAGAATTAAAAACCTACTTTATAATTTTTTTTTTTACTTTATCTGATTAAGCATTTAAATTATTTTCTGTTAAACATGGAAACAATACATTTCTTGATATTGAAAAATCCTGTAATGTAACTTTAAATAAAGACCATTAAAACTTACACGATTCTAATAAGAATTCGCATTAAAGAACTATTAATGATCGCATTAAATTATCGTAAATAACATGTTTTTTTTAATAATATATTTAAAGAATTACTTTTATTTTCAATATAAATCTAGTAGTAGTTTCCCTCATTTATGTTTGGTGTTTTCATTAAAAATAGGAATAGTATGCTTTTTTATATAATTCTTTTGTTTATATTTGCTACATATATATATTTTAATAGCATGCTTGAAAGTAAATACTCAATGTAAGTTTTTAATAAAATAAATTAATTTTTATTATTAACTTAAAAAATCTATAATTAGGAAAATACCTGTAATACAATTATATTTGATTATTCCTTAACTACAATAATAGTAATAGGAGAATGTTTTATTCAATACATTCTTTAATAAATAAATTTTAACATAGCAGAAAAAAAGTTTCATTTTGTTGAAACAGATAAATAAACTTATCTGAACTCCGTCTATGTGTAAATATAACCAGTAAACAGTATTTTTGATAATTTCGCAGTGTTTCGGTTTGGATGCAGTGGAATTAAAGAAATATACAGAAATAAATGTAGCTAACAACAACACAAAAAAATATATGAATCGCGATTTGTCAAAATGAGCTAAATTGAAATTATTTTCGTCTATTAATTAGCATTGTTAAAAATATTTTACGTTTTTATTTCTAATATTTTATGTTATTTTATTTTCTTTAAAAAATAGTTCCAATATAAAATATAATAACGTTATGCTAATGATCAGGGCTTAAAAAAAAAAAAACGCTTAGTTTGACATTCGCGTATATGACTATATTTATAGTTTATCTTTGAGCGTTTCCCTTACAGAGCATTTTTTTTTTTAATGTATACTTATTAAAATTTATCTCAAGTGGATTTATTTATACTTTGTAGCTTCCTAAACTTAGATTTTCAAAAAGCTTAGGTTGTACGTGTTTCCAAGCGTCCATATGGAAAAACCCCTGTTGATGAGTACTTACAATTTAAAAAAATCCATAGATCACCGTTGATTTTTCAACGTGTTTCATTTTGAAATATAGATGTAGAAGTTTTCTGTCAGATTTCTAATACGTAAACATATAGGAAAATTCTAAATGAAATGAAATCCATTAATTAATGGTTTACATTGCATGTTTTATAAGTGAATGCAGTTTTAAATTTTAATAAATTTTGAATAATTAAAGAGAACAGAAATTAATATAGCATTAATACAGAGCTTAATCTAACATAAAAAATACACAATAATAAGATAATTAGTATTAACATTTACATCTCTAAAACTTGATAAGAACTGTTGTCAATCTTTCTATTTATTTATCCAAAATAAATACAGTAGAACCTCTTTTATCCGAAACTCTTTTAACCGAAACTCTCGGTTAACCGAAATCCATTTTTAAAACCTTTTTTACTATCACATACTTCGGCAAAATCCATTTTAAAAGGTTTTTTTTTTTTTTTTACAATCATATTCCTTGTGTGCAAGCGGTCTTTTCCGAACTGCGAGGCCATACAAATATTTTCGATCCACTTTAATAGAGTTCCATTGAATTTAACTATTTAACTTGAGCTCCCGTAAGCTACGGAATGGAACGAAAAAAATCAAACAAATTAGCAATTCTGAAGCTTTTGAATGTTTTGCAAAAGGCTTGGCATAGCTGGAACATCAGAAAGACTGTGATACTGGTGGACTAATAATATTCAAAAACTCCGTGATAGAGCTTCAAAGCAAAGAGAATCGAAACTGCGACAAACAAAACGTGTTTTTAAACCCTTGTTGATTGTATGTAAAAGGTACTTAATTTTAGAATTAAAATTCAGGTAACTTATTCTTGTTTCTTTTTTGCTATTGCTTTATTTTTATTTAGCACTTGTTACCATAATAAGAAATATTGGATATATTTCTCCTTAATCTTAAAGTTGAAGCATTCTCGATTATCCGAAAATTTCGATTTTCCGAAAGAGGGTCGGTCCCAATTACTTCGGATAATCGAGGTTCTACTGTAGTTCAAACTATTACGTAAAAAGCATTTAAAGTTTTAACTCTATGGATTGTTAGTTTCAGTTGATTTATATATACAGAATTATGCATGTCAAAAACCTATTAATACATTAATTATGAAAACGTATACATTGAATCTAAATTCAGAACAGAGAATATGCAACTTTCATGTTTTGTAATGAAACCGCTATTGATATTGTAATATATCTAAACATTATCAGAAGTTATTAATTAATCAAATTAATAACGCTATTTCAGAATCCAAAAGATAGACAGCAAGAATACGTCGAACAACATTTATTCATAATTTTATAAGACTATTGCCAAAACCAGATTTAAATCTTAGAACAAATACATGATGCCATAAATATTATCCATGTATAAAATACATATTAAAACTAAATATATTACACAACGCTCTCCCCCTTAAAAAAAAATTTTGTTTTACAAATGAATAAATAAAGAAGGTAATAACATTGGAACAAATAACCTTTTACAGAACTATAAATCTAATCGATTTGGAGGCTTTATGACCCTTTTTGGTCGTGGAGTTTTAAGTAGCTGGGAATTGGAGTTTTTATGGCAGTCCAGAGTTCTTTTAGGTGTTTTAACAGTTCTTGATTGAAACTGCCCTTTCTCTGCTGCCTCAGTTGTCTCTATTGGTGTTTGAGATGCTGTTTCATCCTTCATTGAATCAGAAACAATCTTTGCATTAGACTCGGTGACTGTCATTGAAGATCCACTTGCATAATTCAATGGCACACTGCGATGCTCAGAGATTTCAGGAATTTGAAGAGTGCACTTTCTTAGATGATCTGCATGTACAAAGCGCACTTGACCATTTACATGTACCAGATAAGTACTTTCACTAATTTTCTTTGTGATTATACAAGGAAACCATTTAATTTCCTTGTTTCTGATGGATTTCACAAGAACATTTTCTCTAACATCAAAATGTCTTTCAACTGCCAGTGAAAACGAGACCTTTGATTCTCTTGATAGCTCTTTTCCTATGATCTTTTCCTAAGCATAATGTGATCACTTCTGAGCTTCTTAATCTTGGTTTGTGGTGTAAATTTGAAAATTAGCTCAGCAGGTGTTTTCAGTGTGACTGATGAAGGCGTATTTCGATAAGCAAACAGTATGCAGTCTAACCTATGTTGAAAACTATCATATACCCTATTAGAAAACTTATGTTTCTTCAACATGTTCTTAATGATATTAACAGATTTCTCTGCAGCTCCGTTGGAGTTTGGATGATATGTGGGTGAATTTCTCAGGATAATACCATTTGACTTAAAAAATCTTACAAATTCTTCGGATTTAAATTGTTTAGCATTATCAGATACAACTTCACTTGGTAATCCGAAAGTGGCAAAAATTTGTCGAAGCTTATGTATTGTAGACTTTAGAATCTGTGGTAGAAACAAGTGCTACTTCAATCCACTTTGAATATGAATCTTTAACAATTAAGAGATTGCGATTTTCATATTCAGCGTAATCGATGTGGATCCTTTCAAATGGTTTTCCTGTTAGAGGCCAGTTATTTAATGGAACTCCAGGTGCACTTGGCTTTGTTAATTGACACGGAACACATCTGTTTACATATGATTCAATTTCTGCATCTATTTTTGGAAACCAGAAGTATTCTCGAGCAAGATGTTTCATTCGCACTATTCCAGGGTGTTCAGCATGTAGAAGTTGAAGAACTTTTCCTCTCAAGCATTTTGGGATTACTAATCTATTTGCTCTTAGTAGACAATTATTTTCGATGCTCAGTTCATCTCTGACTTTGTAGTAATCCTGCAAGGAGTCTGCAACAACTGATGGCCAACCAAATTTGGTGTAGTCTATTGCTTTACTGACATCACAATCAACTGCACTAGCCTTTTCAATAACCTTGGTAGTCAGATCCTCAAATTCTGCAAAATAACATACAAATTCATGAGCACGTTTGTCAACTGGTTCATTATCTTTACAAGGGAGGCGATGACAGCGATGACAGCGATGACCACCTCGGGAAATCAGCTTTCGCTTTAGAGTGTTAGTGCAATCACGAGGGGTAGACCACATCCATTCCTCCCGACTCTCAACCAGAGTCTGAGAGGGAGCGTCGGGTCCCTGATCAAGTTGCTGAGATTTATTTCGGTTACTATGAGATTTACAATTACAATCACAATTGGTTACCCAATTTTTCTGGGCGAACCGAAGATTTCACATCGAAATATATGACTGTATGTAGTGATTACATGAGGATCATTTCACCTAATGTGATTGCATAATTGTTTACAATTTTCTTGGATATATATACGTCACAGTACATTTAACACACAATATTTAACATGACAATTAGAAACACATTACAACACAATATCAAACACCTACTATTTACATGACTGTGTGTACTGATTACATGTGGATCATTTGAATGTGATTGCATAATTATTTACATTTTTCATGGATTTACAGGGATTTCACGGTACATTAAACACACAATATTGAACATCACAATTAGAAACACATTACAACACACCTACTATTTACAATTTGCGCATACAAGAGTTTGGAGAGATGCACAAGATAAAAATTCAAAAGTGATAGAAGTTTCTGGCACCCGCTAATAACCCGTTTCACCCTACATGCTACACCCTAGTGATGGAGTCGGACTAGAATGACTCTGGATTTGAAAAGATGTACTCGTTTGTTTCTATAAACCTCATGCATTGTATGATCTTGTTGAGTAGTTGTGGTTTCTCTTTTACATCTCGCCACCAACTTGCTAAATTCATACGTGTATGTTTTTTGAGATGATAATGCGATGTTAATGTACAGTATAATACATAGTGTAACGATGTTGACGGCAAGCCACAAATGCATAGTGGGGAGTCTCTTTTGTTAATTTTGTATAAGTGTTCCTGAAAGGGGCCGTGATTTGTTAAAAATATGTGTAAGTATCTGTTGTTTACGAAATACTTGTGGTCAACCAATGGCAAGAATTCCTTTGTATATCGGCCTGTGTCTGAATCCGTCCAGCGTTTTTACCAATTTTTTAACAGATTCTGCTTTCTTTCTGCTTTATTAAGAGTTTTTTATGCAAAAAATATCGGTCTCAACAAACCAGGTGATAATTCATGGCACAAAACTGCTCCAAGTCCATACTCAGATGAATCACACTGTAGAACAATGGGCTTTGTTATGTCACAATGTACCAAAATATTATGTTTATCCAGTAACGTCTTACTTCTTTCAAAGGCATCAATACATTCTTTGTTGAAATGCCATTTTGTATCTTTCTCTAATAATTTATATA
Organism: Maratus speciosus; assembly: GCA_963932465.1. Lineage (NCBI taxonomy): Eukaryota > Metazoa > Arthropoda > Arachnida > Araneae > Salticidae > Maratus > Maratus speciosus. Next base: position 379,186,886 of record OZ010795.1, read on the forward strand.
AAGGTTTCAGCTTTGAAGATAAATTGGGTATAAAATGCTGATAATAGCCTAGAAGCCCTAGATAACTTTTCAATTCAGTGACATTTCTAGGTAATTGTGTATTTGAAATGTCATTACATTTATCCCTAAGCGGATGAATACCTTCAGGATCTTTAACATGACCCAGAACTTTAATTGTATCCTTGAAAAATTCACACTTTTGAATATTTACTTTCACATTGTAAGAATGTAGTTTCTGCAGCACCAGGTCTGTTCTATATTTGCATTCTTCCTTAGTATTTGCACGTATAAATAAATCATCAATCTAGCAATCAATGAATGAAAAATCCTTTAGAATGTTATCCATCTTTTGCTGGAACAAGAAAGATGCTGATTTGATACCAAAAGGTAGTTTGGTATACCGCAATAAACCCCTTTAAAAAATCCCATCCTCGTCGCCAATGGAATATATCTAAACATTATCAGAAGTCATTAATTAATCAAATTAATAACGCTATTTCAGAATCCAAAAGATAGTTTTGTATAATGCAATAAACCCCTTGGTGTATTCAGCGTCAGCAACTCTTGAGACTCAGGAGCTATAGGTAATTGATGGAAGGCCATTGATAAGTCAATCTTTGAAAAATACTTTCCTGATCCTATATTTGTTAGAATATCTTCCTGGGATGGAAGTGGATAAAACTGAGTTTCGCAAAATTTGTTTACAGTGACTGAAAAGTCTCCACAAATCCTAACAGATCTTTTCCCTTCGCTGTTCATTTTGGGTACTGGAACTATAGGGGTTGCCCATTTCGAATGACTTACAGGTACTAATACACCTTTTTGAACTAAGGAGTCCAATTCTTGATCGACCAATTGTCTTATGGCATATGGAACTTGTCTTGATTTACAGAAGATGGGTACAGTATCTTCCCTCATAGCTATATTTATTGCTTGACCCATTATTCCACTTGAATCGTTCGAATTAAAACAATTAGGGAATTTGGCATAGTAATGTTGTAAAATAGCATCTTGAGACAAAATAGCTGCATCCTTTGGCTCTTCTGAATTTTGTTTTGGTGTATTTTTAGTTTCATCATTAACATTTGCAATATGGTCATTCATCACTTTATTTAGATCAATACCAAGCTGTTGAATCCAGTAACGACCCAAGAGTGTAGGTCTATTTGATGCTTCAATAACAACTAATGGTAGCCATAAAGTTTTTTCTTGAAATGGTACAGGCACTTTAAATCTGCCAATAATTTTTAACATTTGACCCAGATAAGAACGCAAAGTTGGAATTTCTAATTTTTCAAGTGTACCTAACTTTAAACTTTCAAATTTGTCTCTAGACATAATTGAATGTGCACTACCTGAATCTACTTGCATGTCAATTGGAGTATTACCTACTAAAATATTAATTAGATAAGGCTTAGGAGCTTCATCTGTAACAGCTGCACACACGGAAACTGTGTTTATATACATTTCATCAAATGCTTCTTCCACAAAGTTTGTTATAGAAGTTTTGCAAATACTGGCTATGTGCCCTCGGCAATGACACCTATAACAAGTCGCATTTTTAAAATAACATTCACCTCTATGTTTCTTTCCACAATGTTTACAATTGTTAAAGGAATTGTTCATTTTGTGTCTATTTTCGAATTTACCTTCATATCCACTTTTCTTATCCTTACTTTGAAAATTGTTATTCTGAACAGGAGCTCTTTTATTGAATGCTTTATTAGCACTTGAAATTTTTAGAACATTATCTTCCCTAACCTTAAAAAAATTGGCTTCTTTACAAGCCGTTTCCATTGCAAGCGCAATTTCACTTGCTCTATTGAAGTCAAGGTTACTTTCACTTAACAATCTATTCTGAATTTGTTGATCTGCCAAACCACAAACTAGTTTATCGCGAATTGCATCATCTAGAAAATGTCCAAAAGAACACTTACTTGCTGCCTCTTTGATTCTTACAATAAAGGTTGCAACATCCTCAGCATTTTGCTTTAGGTTATAAAATCGGAATCTTTGCATAATCACCAATGTCTGTGGCGAGAAGTGACTGGTTAAAACTTTGATGATTTCACTATAAGGAATGTCCTTTAAACCTTTAGGTTGAACGAGGTTTCGTAATGTGGAGAATACTTTTTTCCCGACACACGTCAACAAAGTAGCCCGTTTGTCACTATCATCTTTAATTCTGTTCGCTTCAAAATAAAATTCAATTTGAAGCAGATACTCTTCAAAACAATCGTTGTCATTATAGGCTGGCATTCTACCAGTATGAGGATGATACTTGTCGCCTTGAGATTCCTGCACTATTAAACACACGTGAGATCTTCGTAAGTCAAGAAACGAAGCTTTAAGAACACGGATGTAGAAGTTTGATATAACTGGAAACACAATTTACGCTCGTCGCCAATATAATATATCTAAACATTATCAGAAGTCATTAATTAATCAAATTGATAACGCTATTTCAGAATCCAAACGATAGAGAGCAAGAATACGTCGAACAACATTTATTCATAATTTTATAAGACTATTGCCAAAACCAGATTTAAATCTTACAACAAATACATGATGCCGTAAATATTATCCATGTATAAAATACATATTAAAACTAAATATATTACACAACAGATATCAGATGAAGCTTTTATGTTAAATTACGATAGATAATTAGAACAGTCAGAAAAGTACAATAGTTATGCAACATTGTTACTTGTTAAATGGAATTTCGGATATATGATTAGTCCATTAGTGCTTTTGAATATAAAAAAAGTACGTAATAAATAAAAGATTGCTTGTTTATAATTCAACAATGTAAATTTAAAAATGCATTTCTATTTAAATATATTATAAGTTGCAATTTAAAAATATTTTAAATATATTATAAATTGAGTAATTATTAATGCATTTCATGACGTCATATTTGCTTTAGCAAAATGTTTCATTAAATTCCTCTTCCTGCGAAGATTTTTTCTTGAGGCTATGTCTTAAAAAGTCATAAATATCCATAAACTTAAATGGAAATGATCGTCCGATCTTCTAGTGTATTCACATATGGTTAATAAAGTGATTTTTTTTTATAATTTAATGAATTTAATAAATCATATTTACACTAATAAAATTACATATTATTAAACAATATTTTTATTGGTTTCTTTAACAAACATGTACTTTGAATTGGAATTTCAATATGTTTTCTGATGTGTAAAGCAAGTAATTTTAATTTTAAGAAAAATATTTAGTTTGAAATATGTCGGTATCGGTCAAGTGCGTGTTTTGCTAGGTCCATATGACTGTATAATAATGACTGTTCAGACTAGGAAGCAAAGTAGTTAGAGAACAGTCTTACTCCAGGTCGCCTTTATTATGGCAGTTGTAATTCCCAATACCTATCGTGTTAACCCATTGAGGACTGGCGTTACTATATGGCCACAGCATAACTGTCAACCCTTTTTCTGTTTGAATACTAGTAATTTAGAACAAAAATTTTCACTTTCTTTAATGACAGAAAATCTGCTATAAAATCTGATAAATATTGCTATTCTGAAAAAGTGGTACGAAAAGCAATTTTTGTATTTTAAAAGAAAAAAAAATCCGTCTTTAATCGGTTAAATTAACACTAGAACCGTCATTGGGGGTCATTTTGACATTTGACAAATTGATAATATTCGAAACGAACCAGAAATTTCTTCGTAAGATGTGTTAAATAAATATAGGCTAATTAAATGATTTAAATAGTTTTAAATTAAAATTCTGGTGTGAACCACTTTTTATAAAACTTGAGTAAAATAACCGGTGGTTCTAGTGTTAATACACCTTTTCCCAGAAACTGCCAAAAATATTCACTGGCAATTTTTTACATACATATAATACGAATAATTCCTGATAAAGTGAAGTCCACTTTTTAAACGGATATTCTTTCGCTTTTTTTTTTAAACAAACTGAAATAAAAGCCACTTTTTAAAAAAATGCATTGTGCCAAGGAAAAAAAAATTCTATAAAAAAATGTACAAATTTTTGTAACAAAAGTTCACATCAGATTGATCAGGGTAATATTGCGTAATATTCTGTCAAGGTTACAAACAACAGCAGATAGTAGTTTCTACAAAAAGGCACATCGAATTTCAAAAAGTAACACTTTGAGAAAATTGTGTTTAAAATTTACGTATGTAATATTTATGTATTATGTAAATAAACTGAATTACTTTTAAAAAATTAAATTCTTCTTGTCGTAGAAACAAGTTATATACCATTCGGAAGGGCGTAAAAGGTATAAAAAAATTCTTTCGCGAATTTGATTGCCAACTGTCCTTACGATCTTCAAAATAAGCGGGACATTTTTCAGCCGCAGTTGAAGCAGCCGGAAAACATTGCAGTGGGCGGCATTTCCATTAATGTATGTAAAACACTGGGACTATGGCTCGCCCTATTGCTTATCGTCTAGTCATATAATTAAAATTAATTTAATCCCTGTAAAATAATAATAATAATAATAATAATAATAATAATAAATATAAAATCATTCATCCAATCGAATACTGCTTTTTTAAATGATTCTGAATTATTCTAATTATACATTTCAATATCAACAAGGTCCTTAAATGCATGACAACAATTTTCCGTTTTCTTGTCTCCGGTTCCAAAGACATCGAAATTAAGAACCAACTGCATTAAGAATCGGGCTCTAAGAGAAATATTTTACAGACGAATAACACCCACTCCACATGTTTAAATTTATTGGTTGGAACGGCGGCTATTTGCTATAGTTTTTTGTCTAGAATGAGCACTTTTTGCTTGCATCCTTATTTATTAATGGTACCTTGAACGAAAAACATGAACCATAATGAAATTATCCCTGATATAGATTATTCTCGGGCGAGAATTTTACCGTTTTTAAGTTACTGCATTTTACTAACAGACCCTCCATTTTCAGATGCATCGTACTATATGATGTTCTTAGAAATATTTTTTATCCCATTGTATCGGTATCGTACCGGTGTGTAATACCAAATTCTTTAATATTCCAATAATTTTTTATACTATACAACCTATTATTATAAAAAATTAAGTAAATAATAAAACAATTCTTATTTTATATTTCTGGGCAATGTGTGTACCATGGGTGTTTGTAGTGTATGTCACATAGACTGTAACTGCTACTCTTTTTGGCCACCGCTATTTTCGAAAAGTTTTCTTCGCCTTATTCATTTAATGAGATATCTGCGATAAAATAAGTCACATTTTTCCTTTCTAAAATACTGGTAATCAAAAATACTACTAGTATGCATGGAACTAGCCAAACCCCATATGTTAAGTAAATCTAAAAACTGATGTATTTGTAGTAATTGCGACTTATGTAATTGTCACTGTGAAAACACTATGAAAACACTTTGAAAACATTACTGAAACTATCGTCAATAAATATCTATGGTTTTTAAAAATAATAATTTACTTGTAGTTGTCACGCATACTGTAAGGTTTACTTACTTGATTAAATGGTATCTGTCTATTTCTCCACTTAAATAATTTCAAACTATCTAAATTTCAAATAAAAAAAAGGAAAATAAAGTAAAGTATATTTTGCCTATTAACTTTATTAATACTTTATATTAATTTCGTTCTGTGTTTTACTTAATGTATTTATTTAATAGTGAATTTTCTACAAAATTCATCTAATATTGAATATTTTTTTATTCATCTTTTTTAACTATTTCTTTTAAGAATAACATTTCTTTGCAATTTTTTTGCAATTAGATTTTATTGTTAAGTTGTACGATGTTTTCATTTTTACTCAGTTTCTTTTTTAATGAAAATTAATCGAATAAATTTCATTGAATGAGCACTTGATTTTATTATTTAATATGGATATAAAAACTCACTTCTTTATCTTTTTTTTTTTATCATTGAAACTCATATTTTTTTTTAACATCAAACTCTTTTAAATTAAAATAAAAACAACACTAATTTTTTTACACATTCTACTGAATATCCAAAAAAAGGAACAATATTAACGTTTTCAACATTAAAACTAATTGATTTTTTTGCATGAATACATTTTCACAGAAAAAATATAAGTATATCAGTTTTAAGCCATCCAATGATGTTACATTAATCTCATGAGTGGTTTGTTTCTTCAATATACACTAAAAAAAGAGGTAGTTTTATGTTGCTAAAAAATGTTTATTCATGTTACTATTTTTTTTTTTTTTTTTTTTTTTTTTTTTTTTTTTTTTTTTTTTTTTTTTTTTTTTACGGTTTGCAAAAAAAATGCCTTTTTTTTTCTTTCAAATTTAGAAAACTATACTGAGAATACCAATCAGACATTTTGTATTTCTTTATGGGTGCCGATCATTTTTGATCGAAAATATGTTAATTCAAGAGAGACAAGTGAACGAAGTAATTTCATAAGACATTTCATCTCGTTCGATAAAATATTCCTTACATGAGTTAAAAAAGTAATGGCATATTGACGCTATGAAATTGAAGAAAAGTCAATATATTTTTTTCTAATCCTTTTTAGAGTTACAAGCATTTGGAAGATATCAGAACGCATTTAGGAATCGCAGACATTTCGGAAAAGTATCTACAGTGTGTCCACGTATAACCTCACCGACCTTTATTTTCACAACCGTTGGTACTAGATGCTTACTTCCAATTACAAAAATGGTTTAAATAAGGTAAAGAATTATTTTTAAATCGATTTGGGTCAAGAAAAACATTTATTAAAAAAATACGAAATTTAAATTTTTATACTGTCTCCCGGTCATATAAGTGATATTTAGTAAAAATTTACTGTGACAGTAACAAGTAAGACAGAAAAAGTGCCATACATCTAACATTAAAATTGACCGAGTTATGAAACTTTGAAATGCATGACTTATGCTCCTTTTTTGCATAGCAAAACAGATGATTTAGACCATGCTTTCAGGGGTCGTATATAAAATACTTAAACTTATTTCAAGGTATCTGCGGTTTGAAAGAAATCGTACAACTATTACGATTGTGTTAACTTTATTAGTTAAGTTTCAGATTAGTTAAAATAATTGTATTTTAACATATGTTGTATTTTGTAAGGATTTGAGGCTGTGATTTCTTTTAACAAAAATTATGTTATTTTCATAAGGTTTTATTTAACTTGCAACGGTCGTCTTTCCAGTTTAAAATTTGTACGCGAACTTTAACTGACTTTCAAATGTCCGATCGAATTTAAAATTTTACATACAGACTTCAATCCGATTACAATGTAATATTATTATGATTTTTGACCCTTACCAACTTATACATACTTATATTAGAGGATAACACAAAAAAATTTGGATAGATTACCGTCAACAAGTTTAAGAAATTGTTTTAGATTAGATAACATAAACCTGCATTGGTTGTGTTTTTTAACTTGTATAATTACGTTTTATGTATTTGTTAACGCCAAATACACAAATTACTTTCATTTTTAATAATCATGTCATGATTTTTCGCAAATAGTAGATTTCAAGGTTAAAAACAGCGAAAAATCTTATACTATAAAATAGATGTAAAACAATTTTATTCCGTTTAATTTTATTTAATTCAATAATTTATTCAAAATTGTGGCTTATATGGGTCTCTTACAGCTAAACAGCTCAGGGGTCCGACGAAGTTGGGAGGGGAGGGGAGATCAATTTTAATTTTGAACTTTTTAACTTTGAAATTTGCGATTTGAGAAAAATCCTGGCGTGATGGTTTAAAATGAAGGTCATTTTCGGATTCAGCACTATAAAATACAAGTGAAACAATTTTCATAAGCTAAAAAGCGTGGCACAATCCAAAATTTGAAAGACGGTATAATCTAACGGCATTTTAAAATATGTATCATTTTTGTAATGAATTGAGACTGTTGTTTATCATCGTTTTACTTAACAAAAACTCTGTTATTTTTATCCTCTTATATGTTCAGTAAAAATTGTATATTTTGCAGTAATATGTCAGAATGATTAAAGATTTCAAATTTATATTCAAATGCTAATTTTACTCTCATCCAATTCTTTAATATATCTAACGAAATTATATTTCTACTAAATTTGTGAATGACCCCTAATTTCCAGCAAAAAATATGCTCCAACTTTAAACAGCTATTATTCGGTCAATTTTAATCGTATAATAACGGGACTTTTTTTGCCTTACTTGTCAGTGTAATAGGCAAATTTTACAAAATATAACTTGTAGGACCAGGGGATGATTCACTGAGATATGATTTGGCAGACCAGTGGCATTTAGCTATTATATTTTTAAGGCAGTTCTTCAAATCCATAAAAGTCGACGAAATGTTTTGACTCATTTAAAATGAACAAAAATCAAAATGAGTTTTTTCTTCTTTTTTATAATTGAATTGAGTTATAAACAATTGTACAAATCATTTAAGGTTACTCCCAGAAAATTAGTTTTTTAATAACAACAAAAATGAATGAAAAAATGTCATATCTCAGACCCTTTGGATTTGAGGAAAGGCCGCCAGAAAAGTTATTTTATAATTTACGCAAGGTTTAATAAACAACTGGTCTGCCAAGTCATGTGGATGGAAAACACCTGAAAACTTGATTTTAGTGGTTGACTGGTAAGTTTACTTTTGTGTTTCCTGCTCCTATTATTCTATGTTTTCATACCTTTGGCTTCAGAAAAATTAATATTATAATCTTATGTACAGGGAAAAAAAGTAAACACCCCCCAATAACTCCTCAACAAATTATCGTAGACGAAATTTACTTGTACCGAACGATTGGAAATAAAGTCTACTTTTAAATAACGTATATAAAATTTACTTAGGGGGCCATCTATATATTAAAACGAATCCAATTTTTTTTTCAATGACAATACCCAATTTTAACAAGCTATTTCAAATCTTTGGTTCAAACTATGCCTAGATACCAAATTTCAAGTCATTTGAATGATAAGCTTTTGAATTATAAACATTCAAAATTTAGTACTTCTAATGTTAAATTACATTTTCATATTTTTATTTATAACTTCTCAAATTATGATCCTAATATTCTAATTTTTTGTGTAGCAATAATTCTAATATACCCAAACATAAATACGTCGAATTTGCAATTTTTATAATTTTATGATATGAATTATGAATTATGAAATTAATATTCGAAAAAAAATATGAATTGCAACCTACAATTTTTTTGATGGATTCAGATTTATTAAGTCCTGCTTTATGTAAATCCAAAATTTCACATTTTTCTTCAAATAGTTTTCAAATTATGCTTAAAAAACCGTAAAATGAAGGTTTAAGGGACCGTGTATGATAAAAATTACTAAATATTTTGAAATGTCTTATGCTATCCTGCAATCTAACAGGCTTAATTGACTGCTTAGGCTGCCTTGATCAAGAAGAGAGCTCTCTCGGTTAACAATCGAGTACCGAACTTCAATTTGGATATAGCCCTTAAAATACTCTCGTTTTAAAATAATTAAATTCTAGGAAACTTATGGTACGAATTGCATAAAAATTTGTTTTTAGACTAATTGAAGGATGTAGAGTTCATTTATGCTGTCAGAATTGTGTACTGCTATTGAAAAAAACAAAGTTATGGTTCGTTTTAATATGTAGATGGCCCACTAAGCAAATTTTATATACATTATTTAAAAGTAGACTTTATTTCCCATCTTTCGGTACCAGTAACTTTCTTCTACGATAATTTGTTGAGGAGTTAGTAGCGGGTGTTTACCTTTTTTTTCCACGACTGTACCTACTGCTAAAATCGAGAATGAGGGTGTTTTTCACTGAGATATGATTTGGCAGACCAGTGGCATTTTAATATGCTAATATAGGTAGTTTGAACCATGAACTTGATGGGGTGATGGTTCGTGCAGCCGCTCTTAGTCTATTGCAGCTAGCAAGAACACAGTTGAAAATTATTCTAAAAAAATAATCACTAACTGCAATGTATTTTTATAATTTTTAAGAAAGCTTAGTATAGGATAGAACTTTGTGACATGTTTATATTGTGGTAATTTAAAGTTGCAAAATATAACCAATAAGTAAAAGTTTTTGGCATACCTTATATAACATGAAGTTTTTCACGGATTACCTAAAAATGCACTTGCCGTGTAAGAAAATCTACTCTCTTTTAGAAAGGAAAATGCATTTATCTATTGAATATATAGCATAAATCTGGATGACTGTATAATTTCTGTAGTTATTGCAGCATATTCCCATTTATGTATATGTCTGAATCATTCAATTTGCCAAGGTTATATATGGCCGAAATATTTAATGTACTTATTTTGTTTCTGTTATGGAGAAATTTGCAAAAAACAAAACAAAATTACAGTTAAACTTATACAGTCAGATTTCATATTTAAAGCTTAGAAAATGTATGAAACATAAAAAAGCGACAATTTTTCAAGCTATGGTTTTGTTAAAGGGCAAATGTCAAAGCAGTTCATTCATTATTAGAGCAATTATGCTATCTCCCTCCCCCATCTTTACAATGTGTTTTGTTTATGTAAGTAAATGCAAATCGAATTGTAGATAGTTAATCAAAATACTTAAAAATATTTACGCCAAAACTGCTTTTATATGCAATTGAAATGTAAAGTTTTAATATTTTTTCAAAATATTTCTCTAAATATGAAAAGAAATTAAAATCGTCAGTTATTTTATTACACTTGTAGCACATGGTTGAAAGCATTTTTATTTTTTTAATATATTTATATGCACATAAATAGTCAAAGAACATGCTTGTATGCAGTTCAGCAAATTATACATAAGCACAAGTAAAGGGAAACAATTAACATATTTAACCCTTTCAGGACAAGTATTTGCGTTTCTGCAGTGTTGAATTCACACCAAAATCACATGGGGCAACATAATTTGTGACAATGGAAAACAGTTGATATGTATGTATCTTTTTTCCCCAATCTAAATATTGCAAATTATCTCTCTATTCTAAAAAAAAGTAACTACCGCTGTCACCGCCGCCGCCGCCGGTTTTGAATTTTTTGTGACCGGAGGTCTTTCTTCGTTAATATTAAGAAAAATAATGCATACAAAAATATGAAAATCGGTAGTATTATACAGAAATGTTTGATAAACACGCTGATGCAGACAGTTTTCAGATCGAAGAATTATTTTAAAAGATATTTAATGCTAAAGTTGGACAAAATCGTTCCACTAAAAAAGTTTTATAGGAGCAAAAACTGTTCATAGGAATTTAATCTTTTTTAGATCATTTTATGCGTTAGAATTTGCCGGAGTGCAGATTGCATTCATTTTTTTATTTTGGTAATTTTTTGAGGTTTTATTTCTATTTTAAATTCAGATTTTCAGCATTTCTAGAGATATTTTTAACAGATTTTAGAAAGTGATATTAATTTAAACTGTTGCCAACTGTAGCGGAAGCAATAATGTTTGATTCAAAAAAAAAAATATTTATACATGTAAATAAATTAAAAATTTATTTACACGTGACTATTACAAACAGAAAAAAACATTTGGAATTAGAATTAAATAATTATGTACAAAAAGCAGGAACTTATTAAAAATTATGTCATAAAAACTATAATTACACGTGAATTTTAAGATAGAAAGGAATTTGTAAAGCAATAAATTTATTAACATGCCTTAGAAGTCTTAAATAGGAGAAATTACGTGATATTTACGTCACATTACAGTTATTACATAAAATGAACACAAAATAATATTGCAAAACGGTTTAAATTTAGAAATTGCGCTAGACATTTATTTGATATTTTAAGAGGATACTTTTCAACTATTTTTGTTAGAAAAGCGCAAATAATATTTAATTTCTAACACAAGTATTTTCACGTGAATATTAAAAAGATAAAGAATAGTTTGGTCAAAATTACGTCAGATTAAAAACGATTAATTTAAAATGTCTCATTTAAAAGAACTTTCTTTTCACTTTGTTAAAAAATACCTTGAGACAAAGACTCTGTTTACTTAATTCCTTTTATATTAGCTTATTTTGAAATGTTGTTACACGTGTCTACGTCATCAAGTAATTTTTATTTCGACGTTTTATTTGTATTTTTATTAATGTTGTACTAATTTATTTGTTTTTTCGTTATTTAAAATAAAAATTATGTCAATTTGTATAATTTGGCGATTTATATAATTTGGCGAAATGGGTCGACGGGATAATCAAGTAGTACCGCAGCGGATTTCTCGTTAAAATTCCCCAATCAAAGAGAAATGAATAGAAATCCGTTTATAGAGAGATCGCCACTGTTTTTTAAATTGTAATTCAATCTTTCGAAACCTTTTTAAAGCCGATCAAATTAGCGTGCATTTAGAGTCTACGGTGTCTGGGCGGGGATTGGCGAGCGTAGCTCGTAGGGGGCCGAGCCCCCTAGTATTGCCAAAAAGAAGTAAAATAATTAGATCTTGCGTAAATATGTACACAAATATCAGCTGCAACATTGGTGACATCTCTATTTTACCTCTAATGTTAAACCAATGAATGTGTAATGTATACATTCTAATAAAATTAATATTTTCAACTTTTTTTCTCTGCTTTTTTTCTTGAATAGCTTTTTCTCTTTTTGTTGTCTAAATATTTCAAATGTATAATTTTATTTGAGTATTACTGTAATTTGATATTTTAATACATACAATTATTATTTTAGAAATATTTTGAGAAACATTCTTTAAGAAAAGTACACAGAAAAAATTGGTTACAAATAGTTATTTACCGACATTAATACGGATCTGTTATGTGGCAATAGGTTTCGATCAGTAAGAAGAAATTTCAAAATGTCAGTTTGTAAAAGGGAAAATAACCATGCTTAAATCTAAAATTTGTTTCAGGAATGGAAAATTTCATTCTGAAAAACAATATTTGTCTCCAAACCGAAGTATTTCAGTCTCCAAAACGGAGCATTTCAGTCTCCAAAACAGAACATTTCAGTCTCGAAAACGGAACATTTCAGTATTCAAAACGGAGCATTTCACTCTCCAGAAAGGACGTTTGCAGTCTACAAAACGGAACTTTGCAGTCTGAAATACGGAAATGTCATGTAACTGAATTTCTGTGATTTAACGGAAAAGATACGGCAACTCTGCTGCCAGAACCTTTTCCGTTTTTTTACTGGAGTTTGTTTTTAGAGTGCATCATATTTTAACTTATTAACCCATTTCAGGCCAAGCATAGAAATTTTATATAATGTGGTATTATTTTCATTAAAATATGCTTAAATTACATTCATTAAGACAAAAAATGTTTCGCGCATGAAAAATATTTTATTTGAGAAATAAAATGCATTCGATCAATGATGAGCAAAAGCACCATTAAATTTATAATTAATAATTGTTTTTTTAATGTTTTATGACATTTGTTTTACTATTATTTTATTTACAGAGCTTTCAACTTTAATCCATTATAAAAAACATATGATTAATCCCAAGAGGATTAATTATACATTTTCAAAAAGTCGAATTTGTCAATAACCGTTTCAATTGAAAAAGACTAGCGTATTTTGAAATTTTCTCAACAGAATGTGTTTACTCTAATTAAATTACTGATATTTTATACATGACTACAGAACCCTTAAAAATAGCAGATAAATAAAATTAGAGAAAAATATTCTTCATAGTGTTAATAAAAAAATATTTATTGAAATGGTGCGTTTACGCAACTTTGGCCGAAAATGGGTTAAGCGGTGAATTTTTGTGACATTATTCTGAACATTTTACAAAAGCGTTTCATGCCTGACGCTTGATTTTTTTTCTTTATTGTTTATGAAGTATTTTATATCTTGGTATACGGCCGGTCGGGCTCAACAAAATGATGCGAAGGACAAAATATATCTTACAAAAATAATTTTATCCAATTATCATATATTTAAATCGACATTTTCTATTTTTACGAAATAATACGTTGGCTCTTGATTATACCTAAAGAAACTAAATAAATTCAAAAATAAATAAAATTAATTATATTTTTCATTATAACTTGAAAAAAATTGTATCTTTTTTAAGTATATATTGTCTGGAGAATTTTATTTCTTCCTTTAAAAAAGGTTGTAACATGCAAATCCTTAACTTGTTCAAAAGTTATGACAGCGAAAGCCCTGAAAATCTGCATTTCGATATAAGTGAATTCAAAGTAATACCTTCTCAGCTAACGCCATTTACATAACTGTAATTCAATTCTATTCTGGTCATAATATGGTCAATATTATGCTGGAATGCGCTTCAAAATAGGGTCAATTAATCGCTATCTTTAAGGGAACAGTACACTTTTAAATTTTTCGATGTTCTTATTAGGGTTTCGTTCATCTGACGAAACCCTATTCGTCTCACTCCTTTGTCTGTCTGTCCGTCACAGAGACCGTCCTCAGAAACTATACATGTTGGAAACTTGAAATTTTCAGTACTTATAGCAGAACACATTACATGAAACGACAAATCCTAAAATTTTGAAAAAGTCTTAAATTTAACCCTTTGGGCTCCCACATGTGTATTCCAAACAATTCTTTATAAGTCAGCCCCTAATGAGGTTGGAGTCAGGAAATTTTGCATACTTATAGCTGAATACCTGAGACAACAAGACAAATCATAAAATTTTTAAAAAAGTTTTATATTTAATCCTTTGGGCTCCAACTTGTGTATTTTAAGCATTTTTTTCTAACAGAGCCCCTAATTAAGTTAGAGACATGGAATTTTGAATTATTATAGTTAAACACATGAGCCCACACAACAAACCATAAAACTTTGAAAAAGTGTTATATTTAACACTTTGGGCTCCAATTTGTGTATTTTCAGCAATGCTTTATAACAGAATTCCTAATCAAATTGGAGGCGTGCAATTTTGTATTCCGATAGCTCAACACCTCAGATCACACGACAAATAATAAATTTCGAAAATTTTTATGTTTAACCCTTTGGACTCCAGCTTGTGTGTTTTAATTAATTCTTTTTAACAGAGCCCCTAATTGTATTGGGGACTTGAAATTTTGCATACTTATAGCTGAAAACATCAGATCACACGACAGATAATAAATTTCGAAAAAAGTTTCATATTTAACCCTTTGGGCTCCAGCTTGTGTATTTTAAGCAATTCTTTCTAACTGAGCCCATAATTAAATTGGAGATTTGAAATTTCGCATACTTATAGCAGAACACCTGAGGTCAGGCGACATATCATAAAATCTTGAAAAAGTCTTACAGTTAAACCTTTTGAGATCCCACATATATATTTTAAGCAATTCTTTCTAAATGAGCCCCATAATTAAGTTAGAGACATGAAATTTTGAATACTTATAGCTGAACACTTCAGATCACACGACAAATAATAAACTTCGAAAAACGTTTTACATTTAACCCTTTGAACTCCATTTGTGTATTTTAAGCAATTCTTTCTAACTGAGACCATATTTAAATTGGAGATTTGAAATTTTGCATACTTATAACAGAACACCTGAGGCCCGGCGACAAATTATAAAGTCTTGAAAAAGTCTTACATTTAATCCTTTGATCTCCCACATATATATTTTAAGCAATTCTTTCTAAATGAGACCCATAATTAAGTTGGAGACATGACATTTTGCATACTTATAGTAGAACACCTGAGAACACACGACAAATATTTTTTTTCGAAAAAGTTTTATATTTAACCCTTTGGACTCCAGCTTGTGTTTTTTAATCAATTCTTTCTAACTGAGCCCAAATTAAATTGGAGACATGAAATTTTGCATACTTATAGCGGAACGCGTCAGATCATAAGACAAAATATGAATTTTTGAAAAAGTCTTATAATTAACCCTTTGGGCTTCAACTTCTGTATTATAAGCAATTATTTCTAACTGAGCCCTAATTAAGCTGGGGATATGAAATTTTGCATACTTATAGCTGAACACTTGTGATCACACGACAAATGATAAATTTTTCAAAAAGTCTTATATTATTGACTCCTCTGGGCTCTAACTTGTGTGTTTTTAAGCATTTTTTCTAACTTAGCCGCTAATTAAGCTACAGCAAACTAGTTTCACTTGAAGGCTCCGGGAGGAGGGGTGGTCATTTTTTCCCCAAACCCCTCATCTGATATATCATTTGACGACTCTTCAGCCACTCTTTCATTTTATGCACAATAGCCTTTCATATTTTATTTCCACTTGGCCAGGAGGGCTTACCTATTTCAACTTTTATAGGTCCAAATTCCTCGACTAATATAAGTGCAAATAGGTTCTAAAACGGAGTTTTGTCGGGCAGATGTTTGTTTAGAATAGAGTGCACTCCCTAGTTCCGAATTGTGGAGCTAACAGATTTTGCAAAAGGATAGCGTTTTGAAAGAAATATTAAACGAAACCCTCTATGCGATCTGTGATCACACTTACCCACTTGTTTTTACATCGTTAGAAAGGTTATTGTATTCTGAATAAGTTGGTACCAATCTTTTAACTGTGTGATAATTATTTACTGAGATTTCTGTAACTTTGGAAATATGCTAAAATGCGGCACTTGTTATTGGTTAAATACCTTAAACGATAATAAGAAACTTTTAAATATTAACTACAACTTCCACTTTCCCCAAATTTGTTTACATTCATGGTTTTCACAGTTTTATTTGCTATTAAGTGCTTAAATTGGAAACAAATAGTTTTTTCCCCTATAGCAATACTTTCCTGATTTGGAATAGTATTTCATCTTCTTAGTATTTAGTAGCTTTTTAATGAAAAAACATGCAAAATATGCTTCAGAATAACATCGAAAAAGGAGTCAGTTTATTGGTAATCGCTATACAAAATACGATGATAGAAATATATCCTAAGGGGCTAATTCATCTTATAGAAAATTAAAAATTATTCAATTTCATAGTGATTTTTGTTTCAATTGACATTTTAGAATATGGATTTATTGACATACATATATTTTTTTTAGTAAACTATCCGGATTTTTTTGCAGCAAAGTATGTGAATCAGATATCGAAATATGAGAATCCCTAAAAACGTGCACATTTAATTCATTTTCCAATCAAAGCTAAACACAATTTTAAGTTATATGTTTAAAATTACATTTTTGCAATAGTAAATGCTACATTTTTACAAATTACATCAATTTAATTTTTAAGCATGTTCCTATATTCTGCAGCATTTTACAAATAATTTTATATTTATAAATTTAAATTAGCCTATAATTTTATTTTTAATACAAAATACCATATATAATTAGTAGTTTTTTTGCCTTTTTATATATTTTATATTTAAAAAATACAATTTAATCTTTAAACGGCCTTTTCTCAAAATGGCATTTTTTACTCTTGCGCACATGATATCTCCAAAACTATTTGAAGTAGAGCTTTAAAAAATTTTCCCTACATAAAATACTTAGATTATCATGGAAATGAACTAGAATTATAAGTCTGTGTTCAGTATGAAAAAAAAAATATGAGTCTGAATGCATGGAAAAAATCATAGTTTATCCAATTTTTTTATGTTGCTTTTTTATATATTTTATATTTAAAAAATACAATTTAATCTTTAAACGGCCTTTTCTCAAAATGGCATTTTTTACTCTTGCGCACGTGATAGCTCTAAAACTATTTGAAGTAGAGCTTTAAAAATTTTTCCCTACATCAATACTTAGATTATCATGGAAATGAACTAGGATTATAAGTCTGTGTTCAGTATGAAAAAAATGTGCGACAGAATGCATGGAAAAATTCATAGTTTTTCCAATTTTTTTAATTAAATGTTAATTACCCTTTATCTAATTAACCTATTACAAATATACTAGATCAAATTATAGAGTGTTGTCTTTAATTTAAGATAAAGTTTAATCAAATACAATGAAATTAGCAAGAGATATTGTTCGCGCAGTGAAATGCTATCCATTGTAAAAATTTTAAATAGCCTTTGAAATTGACCCCTTGAATTTTTTAAAATTATAATATATCCAGATAAAAAATTGTTGAACGTAGATCAATATCACATAATTATACTCTAAACATTTTGTGCTTCTAGAGTGTTTATCTTTTTTATAAAAAATTGCTAAAATCATGACAAATTTCGCATGTTTTATGACCGTTTATGTTTACTGTCCTCTTAAAAAATGTCGGATGAGTATACGGGTACAGTTTGTTGTAGATTTTTAAAAGTATACCATGTGAGCAGAAAACTGTTCCTTTTACTAAAATGAATTCATGTATATAGTGAAATAATCTGTGTAAAATGTCTATTTTTACAAAAAGAACTTTTTCTAAAGCTGAATGTTCGTTATAATTTCATGCCTTCCCCGTTATGTTACAAGTAAAATTCTTAAATTAACTTAAGTTTTGTATGTAGTACGGATGTTTCGTAAAGCAAACGGTTATTTTCTAGATTCCAAACTCAAAATTTTTCTTCATCAAAAAAGACTAAATTTGCCTATGTGCATTATTTTAAATAATATAGTAATTATAAATAAGAATATTCCATTAAAATTAAATAACTGTCTGGTAATACATTTTCATGCATATGACATTTTTACATTTGTTTAAAAACCCTTTTTGAAGTATTCTGTTTTTCTATCTTGAATAATGTGTAATATTTCTTAATATAAACTATCTGCTATAATAAATGTGGATAGTTATAAATTCCGTATAGCTTAAAAGCAGTAATTTATAAGAAACATCCTGTACAATACTTTAAAATGTTCATTTATTTTTTGTATGTAATGAAATTTGCAGTCTTTGATAGCGTTAAAACAATGTATTTAATTCAAGTAATCCACTATTAAATTTAACTCATTATTGGAATAAGGAAGTTCCTCAGTCTGGACATAGTTTGAAACAAAGATTTTAAATACTATGTTAAAATTGTGTATTTCCATTGAAAAAAAATTAAGTTTGTGTTCGTTTTAATATGTAGATGTCCCCCTAAGCAAATTTTATTTACATCATTTAAAAGTAGACTTTTTTTTCCAATCGTTCTGTACCGGTAACTTACTTCTATGATTTTTTTTTTTTTTTTTTTTTTTTTTGTCCACGATTGTACAATCTAATTATCTACATAAAAACAAACGGAACTTTCTATCCGGTTGGTTGTCATTTGAGTTACGCCGAATGGATTTTGATGGAACTTACATAGTTAGATAATTTTTCAGAGAAGGTTTTAGTATACGGTATATTGTTCTTCGTTGGTTAGTTATATACTTATGGGGTATGTTCTAGAAGTAACTGAACCAATTATTAATTTCAAAATCAAATTTCAAAGTAATTGCTTAAGAGGCGTAAAGTGCCAACACAGTGGAAAAGATTCCATGCCGGGGTTCGAACCCGGGCCATCAGTATAGCGCACTGATGTTCTACCGACTAAACAACGTGGAACGATATCCAGCCTGGAAATTCTCACTATTAAACGTTGGCAAGGCTATAAACGCAGCACAAGATGGAATAATTATCGTGAGCCACCGACCTGGGGCGAACACGAAACTTAATTAAATCCAGCATCGATAGAAACTATATTAATACATGGAAATTATTCCAGAGAGAAACAGTCGCCTTGATTACAATATTTCAAAGGATACAATATTTAAAATTTTTCTAGGCTGGGTATCGTTCCATGTGGTTTAGTCGGTAGAACGTCAGTACGCTATACTGATGGCCCGGGTTCGAGCCCCGGCATGGAATCTTTTTCACTGTATTGGCCCTTTTCGCTTCTTGTGCAATTACTTTGAAATTCGATTTTCTTTTGAAATATTGTATTCAAGGCGAATGTTTCTGTCTGGAATAATTTCCATGTATTAAACCAATTATTAATATTTAGCCTTTTTAAAAAGTTAACTTGACGGATTTTGAAGAGACTTATATTGTTAGTTAGGAAATTTTCAGGGATGGTTTTAGTGTACTGCATATTGTTTTATCGGTTCTTAGTAAAAACAATATTGGGAGAATTCTATAATCATATGAACCCGAGAAAGATTAAACTTTTTAAAATGTTCTACCAAACACATTTTGAGGTTACTGGAATTAGGTATAGCTTTAATGTATTGCATATATTTCTAAGTTCTACAGATATAGAATTATGAGAGAAAGTATTATAATCAGTTGCACATGATTATGAAAGAAATCTCTTTAAAATGTACTGCTAAACGTATTGTGATGCCATTTGCATTGTTAATTAGATAATTGTTCAGCAATTAAAATGTTATTTTTCAAGTTATAATATATTAAATATCGTTGAATGGTTCTTTACCAAGCCATTGGCGAATTAGCATACTTTTAGAATAAGAATGATATTTAAATAATATGAATTCAATATAAAAATAACAGGTATAATATAATATAAATTTTCAAATAAAACAGTTATTCTTTAGACACATGATGTATATATATATATATATATTACCATTCTTTTTTCTGTATAATTTTATAAATAATCGCGATGATATTTTATATATATAACGAATATTAAAAATTAGAATAATTTGTCTAGTGATGCCCTTGAAATTTTCAGCATTTAAGTGAAAAATGCATGAAGATCCCACATTCTTAATTTGAAAATACAAACATAATAACAGACCAATTATCTTTATTTAATATATATATATATATATATATATATATACATGAATTTAGAAATTTACTCAACATATCAACAAAATACTAATACTTAAATCTTTATAAAATTGAGTACTATTAATGTAAATACAAAATCGCATTTTCTTTACAATTTATATTAATTTCTCGAATAAATTGAATGAAAAAGTAAAAATGAATTAATCATTTTCTAAATTCTTCAAAAAGTGATGCCCCAAATCCATATAATCTTCCATTGACATTCCAGAAATGTCAAATTGAGAAGTGACTCGTTAACCGAAAAAAAGAGCATTTTTTTAACCATTTACTTTTATAAGGCTTGATGGAATTTTTTTTTTTATTTATTTAGTTTTCTCTTGAGATAAAAAACATTTTAGTGAAGCTCATTTAGAGACAAGATTTTTTATTTTTAAAAATACTGATGCGTTAAAAAAGAATTTTAAAATAATATTTGACTGTTTAAGTTGATAACTATGCACATCATTGAACAGAAAGAAAGCTTAATCTGAATATTTATTTATTATTATTTTTTTTTTAATCTTGTTAATTTTTTTATGTTGTTGTGAAGCTTGTATGTTATTTTAAAAGTAGTTGTTTCAACAATATAAAAGAATGCACAAAATATGCATTTCAATAGTATGTTTAACATACAAAGTGTTTAACATACAAATAAGTGTTAAACATACAAATGGATTTAGGAGTAATTTATTTTACGTTCCGTACGCAGTTTTATTATTAGTAAAGAAACATTTCTAGAAATATTAATTTCTTATTATTTTCTATATCGTGTTTTAAAATTAATCAATTTTATTTATAAATATATAGCTCAAGTTATAATTTTTTTTATCAGCTAAGTGAGAAAATAAAGTAGCCCAGATTAGAATGGCAATTATATTGTAGTATTTTTACTTCAAATTTAACCATTAATCTTTTGGAAACAATACGCAACAAGTTCAGATTCTATATTAAATGTTAAAACACGTTCATAATATAGTGATCCATATAACTGTTAAATTAACTTTGACTATATCTTTACATTCACAAATCGTCAATCATACAAGGAAGAAATAATTAAACTGACATTATTCAGTGTGCTCGGTAAGGAGATGTAATTATCAGAACTGTTCCAAAATTTTTGAGATGATTAAAGACAGGAGAGGGGGGAGAGGTATTTAGCGAAAAAAAAAAAAAAAATCCAAATGTTAACGAAATTTTCGTCGTTAAATCTCTCTCTCTCTCTCTCTCTCTCTCTCTATATATATATATATATATGTATATATATATATATATATTACATTAATTAAACGTAACCTACCACCGTCAATTATTATGAATTAAAGCTGTAAGTATTAAAAAAAAAAAAAAAAAAAAAAAAAATATTATAAGAATTATTATGGAAGAAAAAAGAAAAAAGTGGACACCGACAAAAATTGAAAAGCTTATACATTGAATTACGTTATCAAGGGCACAGAATTCAATGATATAAGCAAAATGGTTGTTTTCTGTGGGAAAAATAAGCTAAAGCTAAAATTAATTTTCCCCTGTGCCCAAACAACCACAAAAATCAAGTGAATTGATTAAAAATGAAAGCAGAATAGAAACAAATAATATGAAATGGAAGAATCAATAAAACGTATTTAAATATTTATAGGATATAAAATATAAATAATAAACACCATACCCATTAATATTTCAGTATTTTACAAAAATCCATGTGCACATGTCAACCAGTATATCAAAAAGATTAAGGTGAATAAAACAGTTAAGAAATCACAGTAAATGATACCAAAGGATGCAGTTAAAACATTTTGAAATAAAATTTGAAATACCTTGTGAAACAAATTTAATCTAATATAAAATAAATAGATATTAATTACATTATTTAAAATGCACTATTAAATTAATAGATAACAGTTTAACAATATCGTCAAAATTTAGTTAAAAATACACCCTGGTGTATAAATTATAACTGAAATGGAGCTAGAAAAAATAAAAATTAGAGCAATCTGAAAGAGACAAGAGAGTTGGTGCTGCCATCTGTTATTAATTATATTAAACATTTATCGCAAGATAAAAATTTGTAAGCTTTTGAATGTAAATGACTGTTTAAACAGCAAAACCAAACAAATCCTTATATATAGAGAATTATAAACCTAATATAAATCACACAATGTATTTAAAACTATTGTTAATAAAATTTAAAAGCATACAATATATTCTATTAGCTAACTGATTTAAACTAAACTAAGAGTTTAAATAATGCTAGAACATTGATAAGATATAGCATATAGCTATATGCTATAAAACAAAATAAATTCAGTAATAATTAATATAAATAATTATTAAAAATAATTTAAAAATTATTTTTTAATGAATTATAAATAAGATATTTATAAAATGAACAGGAAATAAAAAACATGTGGAAGTATATAGAAGGTTAAATAATACTTAAAATCCCATTACTTAAAAAGTACAAATATAGAATGAGGATTATTTTCAGACATCCATAAAAATCCATAAAGTATGAATGTGGGATATTCAAAAACATTAAACTAAGAGTGGCATACTATTATTAATTAATATGATATTGTCCTTAGTAAATTAAAATTTAATAACAAATAATTGTAAATTGGATTAATGAATAATTAAGCTAATTATAATATTAATGAAAATCTATATATATGTGTGTGTGTGTGTGTGTATTCCAAAAGTAAACCCTAAAGAAAAACGTTGCAATATATTAAAAATGAAGAATCAATACTGAAACAAAATTACCTTTAATTATTGTCTGAGCGAAGCGAAGGCTAATACTCGGCGAAATATTACTGTCCGGACACATTACTACTACGATGGATATTAACGCCATGTCCTACTAAAAAAAAAGCCTAATAAAAACCTTTCGTCCAGCATAACTCAAAAAATATTTGTCGGATTTCGTTTCTGATTGCATCAGAAGGTACCTATGAGGGTCGCCTACTGAATGCACCTACTATGAAAAATAAGTTCCAAACCGTTTAAAAATTATGTAGAAAAAACTGATAAAAAAGCACAATTTATCTGCATACGTCACAGAAATTTGGTGTGCGTCACTTTCACCGGTTGATGTTTTCGTAGACAACTGGTTTGAACACATGGAGCAAATAAAAAAAATACGCACGCAGTAATATCGAATAGATCAGTTTCAACCACGTGATCACAAACCTTGCAACAACCCGTGGCAACCAGTTTTGGTGGGCAAACAAATAATAATAGAGTACTCCGTACCCCGGTGACCGTTTTTAGCCTGTTGTATGAAATCTGGCCTGTTGTATGACATACAATTGTGGATGATTAAAACAAAAGACATGAGTGTCTGTTGCTCCGGGAGGTTAACTTTCTCTGGATGTCTGTCTGTCTATCATACAGCATGCAATTTTCTTGTAAAGGATGATATTATTATGCAGTAAAACCTCCATAACGGACACACCCGATTAGTGGACACCTCTATTTAGTGGATATTTTTTCGATTACCGACCCTTAAATAACTGTACATTTTTTACTCTCAGAAGCGGACACCTCCAAATAGAGGACAAATTCTGCCCTCCCGAGGTGTTAGCTATTCAGAGGTTTTACTGGTAAAATCTCCATAGCGGACACACCCGATTAGCGGATACCTCTATTTAGCGGACATTTTTTCGATTACCAACTCTTAAATAACTGTACATGTTTTACTCTCAGTAGCAGTCACCTCTAAATAGAGGACAAATTCTGCATTCTCGGGGTGTCCGCTATTCAGAGGTTTTACTGTATATAATTTTGTTAGTTATTTTACAGGGCCACACGGAAGAATAAGAATATATGAAACGAATATAAACTAAATTCAGGATTGATAGATCGCTGATGGTAATGTAATTTTAGGATGTTGTTACAGTCATCCGCAACATGTTTTTAGAGTTTCGTTCATCTAACGAAACACTAACTTTCACACTCCTTTGTTTGTCTGTCTGTCCGTCTGTCACAGAGCCCGTTCTCAGAAACTATATATATCGGAGACTTTAAAATTTGCATACTTATAGCTGAACACCACACATCAAACGGCAAATAATAAAATTTTGAAAAAGTCTAATATTTAACCCTCTGGGCTCTAACTTGTGTATTTTAAGCAATTTTTCTAACTCAGCCCCTAATTTAATTAAGTTGGAGACATGAAATTTTGGATACTTATAGCTGAACATCTCACATCAAATGACAAATAATAAAATTTTGAAAAAGGTTTAATATTTAACCCTCTGGGCTCTAACTTGTGTATTTAAAGCAATTTTTCTAACTCAGCCCCTAATTAAGTTGGAGACATGAACGTTTGCATACTTATAGCTGAACACTTGTGATAACACGATAAATCATAAAATTTTGAAAAGTCATATTTAACCCTCCGGTCTCTAACTTCTGTACTTAAATCAATTTTTCTAACTCAGCCCCTAATTAAATTGGAGACATGACATTTTGCATACTTATAGCTGAACACCTCACATCAAACGACAAATAATAAAATTTTGAAAAAGTCTATTATTTAACCCTCTGGGCTCTAACTTGTGTATTTTAAGCAATTTTTCTAACTCAGCCCCTAATTTAATTAAGTTGGAGACATGAAATTTTGCATTCTTATAGCTGAACATCTCACATCAAACGACAAATAATAAAATTTTGAAAAAGGCTTAATATTTAACCCTTTGGACTCTAACTTGGGTATTTAAAGCAATTTCTCTAACTCAGCCCCTAATTAAGTTGGAGACATGAAAGTTTGCATACTTATAGCTGAACACCTCACATCAAACGACAAATAATAAAATTTTGAAAAAATCTAATATTTAACCTCTAATATTTTGTCTCGCGCAATTTTTAAATTTAAACTGTTTTGCAATACTATTTTTTGTTCATTTTGCATAATAAGTGTAATGTGATGTAATTTCTTCTATTTCAGACTTCTAACGCATGTTAATGAATTTATTTTACAATATCCTTTCTCTTTTAAAATTCACATGTAAATATAGTTTTTATGGCGTAATTTCCAATAAGTGCCTGCTTTTTATACCTAATTATTTAATTCAAATTTGAAGGTTTTTTCTGTTTATAATAGTAACGTGTAAATATTTTTTTTTTATTTGAAGCAAACATTATTGTTTGCGCTGCTTATACAGTTGGCAACAGTTGAAATTAATACCATTTTCTAAAATATGTAAAAATTATCTGTCAAGATGCTGAATATTTGAATTTAAAATAGAAATAAAACCGCAAAAAAATGAGTAAAATTTAAAAAAAAAATAATGAAATCTGCACACCGGGATCTTCTATTGAATAAAATGATCTAAAAATGATTAAATTCCCATGTATAGCCTTTGCTCCTATAATTTTTTTTTTTTTTTAATGGAACGATTTTGTCCAACTTTAGCATTAAATATCTCTTAAAACAATTTTTCGATTTGAAAACTGTATGCATTAGCGTGTTGATCAAACACTTCGCTATAATACCACCGATTTTCATATTTTTGTATGCAATAGTTTTCTTAATATTAACGAAGAAAGACCTCCGGTCACAAAAAATTCAAAACCGGCGGCGGCGGTGACAGCGTTAGTTACTTTTTTAGAATAGAGAGATATATAAAAATGAAAACTTGTCTATCTGTCTGTTTGTAATTTTATAAAAATCCACAATTTGGAAGCCAAAATTGTGAAAAGATACGGACATGTGTATTAAAACATGGCCGAGGCAACTAAAGTAATCCGGAATCGAAATAATTAAATAGGGAATTTTTAATTAATAAAAAACTACCAATTTAACAGCAATTTCTTATCAAATGTAAACATTTTTCGTTATAGCAGTTGCCAACAACTAAAAAACACAATAAAATTATTACTACAACAATTAATTTTCTACTGCGAGATTTCCAAGTTAAAAAAGAAAATGAAATAAATAGTTTGATGAATTAAAAAATAAAGGTGAATATTACGTCATAACTTTTCTATTTCAAGGTTTCCACGTGAAAGAGGAAAATATTATGTCATATTGGAAATATAAAGGACGTGATGGATATAGTATAACGTCATATGAGTGTGAAAAATGTATTGAGGCATGATAAAAACCCGATTAGGGAAATTATTGGCCTATTTTAACATTATTAATCCAATTATAAATTGAAATAAGTTCATTTATAGCTGTATTCTTTTGCGTCCGTTATATACATTTGTACATTTTTATGTAGCGTTTTCATATGATTCATTCATACAACATTTCGACTGCTTTTTTTAATGTTTGTTTTGTGTTGTATTTTAAATTTTAAAATTGATTTTTCAGAACAAACATCCTTCAAATTCTGGGCAACGCCGGCACTTTAGTTGGTAACAGATAAATGGCATTTGTATCTGTACATCTAATGCTAATATTATAAAGCGTTATAATATTATAAAGTATATAATATTATTAATGCTTGTACGTTTGAACAAAAAACTTTCAAAAATTTTCTATTTCTGTGTTACTGCTGAGCCCAAAATCTTGAAATTTTGCTTCGGGTTAGTTTTAAAATATACAATTGTCTCTATGAATGGTTTCTAAAAAATTTAAAAAGATGAAATTAACAGAAAGCGCACTCAATTACCATTAATTTGGAATTATTAGGTACAGCAACTTTAAATATTTCATAATGCTGGATTTCCTCCGCAAAACCTGCGATTTAAATGAAACAAAACTGATAGATACCCACCTAGCATTAAATAAATTGTGTAAATATTGAATAAAGAACTGTATGAAATAGTGAGTAGGTTGCCCGAAAGTACTTGTTAAAGTGTTCCTTCTCTAGGCTTTTCTCTCTCTCGCCAAGGTTACTAACAGAGGGAAGTGCCGTTTTAAATGTGATATGAATTTTTTATCCGATTCATTTTTCTAGACATTTTATCATAAGGTCATATTCTCAATTATCATTAGTACATTTTTATATATTAACTTATTCTGGTGAAATTTTATAATCGGGTTCATATTGGCGTATTTTAGCTTGCATGATTTGCTGAATAAATATGTATGGATTTGTAAATTACTTCAAATGACACTTTGACAGCTCAAAAGTTATTCAGATGCTATATTCAGATCTTATGTCATACTTTATGTTGTAATCATTGCCGATTTCTTTTATTCAATACATGCTAAATACAGCTCAACTTGTGCAGAATATGTTTGAAAACAAAACAATACAGCGTATGTAGTGGCCAGCATACACTCATCATTCAAATCCGATCGAGCATATCTAAAACACACTCAAACGAGGCATTGCATGCCACTGTTGATGTATTCGGTACTTTGATACTATATTAGATTTTGAAGAGAGAATTCCTTAAATGTTATCGACAACCTCATTGCATCCGTGGAAAACAGATGTTGTACAATATTAACTATTCCGGGGGAGCTAACACCATATAAATTATAGTCCATTCTTTTTAAACATCATATATTTGTCATTTAAAATTACTCAAATTGGTGCGGAGCGTCAGATTATGCTCTTGACATCATTTTATACAGTTAAAATTCCGATATAAGTAATTTAGTATTTCATTTTCTATTTTAATTTTAATATATTGCGTACTTTCAATTTTATATCCATGCATGGCTGTCTTGAGTGGTTAGATTTCCCATTTTTTAAAACAGTGTATACGAATTTATATATAAGATTTTGTAATTCTACGATTTGTTTATTTTCATCATTACAATTTATCGCAGCATATGGACAATTAAAGATAACATCTCATTTCTTTGCTTCCACATGTTATTATTAAATCTATGTTCTCAGTAATATCGCTCAGACTTATCCCGCTGAGGGAAGTCGTAGTAATATTTTATGATTTAATTTAAGCTTAATATGGCAAGTTTTAAAAAAGCAAAATATTTTCATAAACACACTGATAAAGTCTCATTATCTGCAATTTTACTCACATAGTCCAAAAGAAACAAAAAGAAGTATCTTGATTAAATTGTACGAGACATCCGTTAGAACGGAGCTAGTTTGGTTAGCATTAAAAGTCGATGTGTTACTTTTCAGTTTTTTACTCTGAGCAAAAGTATAATTAGTTTCTAAATTGTATCAAGGCCCTTTATTATTAAGAAAAAATTCTGTGTTTCCGTACAATATATGTATATATATATATATATGTGTGTGTGTGTGTGTGTGTGTATTTATGTTGAATTTGAATTTTTTTTTTATTTGTTGTTAGAACCACTTTTAATTAAATTTCGCTCGAAGTCAGAAAAAAATAAAAAGGCAAATTACAATTTTCAATGGCATATAGCAATTTTTAATAGAATCTAAGTTACCACATTTCATTCTTTTACTTTTAGAAGACGTTTTTATTGCTTCAGATATTTCTTTAAAATATTTTTCTTGGCATTTTATAATGAAATTCATTTTATAAAATATTCTCTTTGATTATAATTTAAAAAAAATATATTACTTTCCAGATTTTAATGAGGTCCCAAAAGATTTTCAGAGTTCAGTTGCTTTATATTTTAGTCATTTTTTATTTTATTTGAAACTAAATGAAAAATAATAATATTTATTATGCAATATAGCTTTAGTTCGAAAATACAACAAACTAAAAGGGAGTTATTTAAACTGTTACATTTAAATTTAAGGTTTACTTGATTTTTCTTACGTTTCAAACAATAAAAAACCAATTGAAATGCGAATAATTTAAATTAAGATTTTTTACAATAAAGAATTTGAACTGTAAATAACTTTTAACATCTTGTAATATTCTGAACAAATGAAATAATTTAGATTGGTAAAAAAAAAAGACTATAATTAGTGTAAACAAAGATGTATGATAGTTTAACTTCAATTTTTGAAAATGATTTATAAGAGAAAGATAAGGTATTCACCATCGATTTTCTCATCAGTTATTGTCTAATAGCATCATTCAGGGATTTTCAATGTTCTTTTGGTAAACGAATATAGTGAAAAAGAAAATAAATTCCTCATTGCAAGCATCTAAATCTCTAACTGACAATGCTAATTTTTTTTCTGGAAAAACAAGAACTGCACTAGAAGATGCACTAACAATATCAATTCCAGAAAAAAAATACTTATAATATACATTAATGAAATACATTTGATCTGAAATTTCCTTCCTTATCTGACAAGTAAACATATAGGGTTACCAAGTAAGAAGTCATCCACTTCAAGGGCCTCTGGAGTATTTTGTACTACTAGGATTCAGACGAAATTAAAATTACAGATTACTCTAATGATGGGGCCGTCAATAATTCTGTATATGTCGTTAGGTAAATGTTCAAAATGGTACAATGAATGCTCCGTACATCCTTCTTCATTATAAAGAACGTGGTGGAATCGTAAAAAGAACTTCTTTAAATCTCTGAATGCGGTTTGCCGGGCAAAATATGTCAAATAAAGCAAAAAATACTTTCATTCATAGCTGATATATATATGTTGCGACCAAAATATATTTGCGGAAGTTTGGCCAAGATTCCTGGTTAAAACCCTACA
Source organism: Maratus speciosus (assembly GCA_963932465.1). NCBI lineage: Eukaryota > Metazoa > Arthropoda > Arachnida > Araneae > Salticidae > Maratus > Maratus speciosus. Next base: position 379,216,929 of record OZ010795.1, read on the forward strand.
TGTATATATTAAATGAACAGTGTATTTCAGTGTATTTCCGCGGCCATTGTTCCGATTTGGCCGGAAATTCTTGGCACATATACGAACTGTCTTCCAAAAGCTACAGTTTCATGTTTCTAAATGAATATCTTCTTTTGATAAATGGCGCCAATTAACTTTTTATGCCCTTGACGCTTTTATGGCCTTAAACTTTTTTTTTTTTTGCTTTAATGTTTTATTGTAATAAGAAAACGTAATCAATAAATCAATACAAATATAAAAATCCTCATAATTTCCTTTTCATAGGAGCGATGGAAGTAACCTGATTAACAACATTTTGAAGAAATTTCAGAAAACACGTTTTATATAAAAATAAAATTGAAACTGAAATGTATTTTTTAAATAGCAAATCTGGTTCGTCTACAAATGAACAGCTATAATATTAAATAAGAACGAAATTGCATGCATCACGGAATAGGTTACGAAACATCTTCCATCACTATAGGAATGTTGATAAGAAAATTCGTTTGTGTTTAACCATTACATAAGGAAATGAGATGTCTAAAAAAACATGAAAAAAACCCCACAGAGCAGTAAAAATTCATTTCCGGAATGGTTGTCCATAGCCGGTAATATGTGAAATTTATTACGCTTCCTTGTATATGATCTACAAACCTCTTAATATGCTACAAATAAATTGAGTTTTAAAATGCATTTCATAGCTGAAATCTCATTACCAGACATTAATGCTAATAGCCAGTCAAGTAACAAAATAATTGGAATGTGTGTGTAAGTAAACAACAGATTCAACATATTCAGTAATTTATTTAAAATATGTTGCATTATATCTCAGAAATCTAAACAATTTGATTATGTTTAATGTAGTTTAACATCATTTAAAACATCGCAAACGATTTTTTGAATATATCGTAATTCAGTGGAATTATTTTGTGCTTCCCTCTAAACGAACTATAATTACTATTTATGTGATACTTAATAAAAACTATTGCTCTTAACTTCATTGAGCCATATCATTTTCACTATGTTTGAAACTGTGTAGCATAATTAAAATGTAATACAAAATAAGAAAATAAACGATTTTTACCCATTCACTATACTGCAAAGGAATGCTTTTTTGTGTATCTTTAAAGGAACTATATTTGGCACTTATTCCATACTGTTTAGATAACTTTTTTCGTCCACCTTAATGGTGCATATCACTTTTATTATAATTGAAATAATGTAACAACGCACATAAAATAAAGATTCTCCATGGATTGTATTGTAACGGAATCTTTTGAATGCCGATATAACCTGGCCATATTTAGTACCTAAACAATCATACAATTTAAAAATGTATATCGCTTGCTCGTAGTTCCAGCGTTAAGTCTATTTATCTTGATTGCATTTTCCCATAGTGTGCAAATAAAAGACACCTCCTCAGGCCACAGGACTCTTGTTTATAGAATTGTAAATGTGATTTTCAGTAAAGTATTTTAGTGCAGTTTCGTTGAAATTGAAGCACTGCGATTTGTGACAGCCATTCTCCCTCTTTTCTGTCAGCATCCAAATATATCTCTCACTTTTGAATAATATCATTCGTTAAACTGTAAACATGAGTTATAACAATCTGCTACACATCTGCTAGGCACGCCGGTCTGTCAGAAATGAATTACAAACTTTCAACTTTGCTTCCAAGTTACGTTAAATGAAAACGGCTAACAAGAATATTATCCACTTGTCGCTTATCACTAGTCTGTACACTTCATTGTCATGATTCACTTGAAATTTACTAGTAAGATATTTTATGCAGTTGCAGCAATTTTATTTTTGTTATTCTATTAATATTTTCAGATCTAATTTTTTTAAGTGCGTAAACAAATTGCGGTATATAATATATTTTTTATACAAAGAATCTTGCATTATTACGATTAATTAGGGAAAATGTTTCTCATTTAGAATAAAATAGAACAAAATCGTTCCATCCTGTAAATAAAAACAGCAAATTGTAATTTTTTTAATGAAAGAAAACAGTTATACGTTAGGAAGACAAATTAAATATGTTTACGCATACATTGGATTTTATTTCTCAAAAAACTTTATTCAGATTATTCTTAAATATTTCGTCAAATTGCTAAAGACTATAATTACGTACATGCATAATCTTACCGCTTTAAGGTTTTTTCCCATAAGAAAAAAATATCCTTTTAAACTTCGAAAATGTTATTTATTTTATTTATTTTTAGTTTCTGAAATACGTTGTTACGGCGATAAGCTTATTTTGCATCAAAAAATGTAAGAAAAATTCAATGTCTCCGCAAACTGATGTAAAAAATTATCAAAAATTGTGCTTCTAGAAGATTTTAAAAAATAAGTCCTAAGTTGTGTTCTCCAAATTTCAATTTTACAACGAAGAAAAAAATTGTGTCTTGAAATTACGAAGCAGGAAAGATATATTTCGTTAAAATTACAATATGCTTTATTGGATTCCCTGAAATCATACCAATAAATTTTAGGAAGAAAATTTGTCCAATGTTGTCAAATTGCTGTAAGGTATTTTAAGTTAAAAAAATGGATTTAAAATTTTTAAAAGCATGATAAATACTTAGAAATATTTGTGATACCAGAGTGCTAAATTTATTATCACATGAGTATCAAATTATGTCTTAAATGTTTGTATGAAAAATATAAGGTATGCAAGTAATTCATTAAAAGTAACCATGGAAAAAGAAAGGCCCTGTAAAGCAAAATTGTAATATCCGTATTAAGGATATCTCAGTTAAATAACATTATACAAAAAGAGTGTTTTTTAGAGATAAATAAATTTAAAACTAAATGAAACACATAAAATAATGCTAATGGCGATATTGGTTTTATTAAATAAATACTACTATGTCATTAGTGTTTAAAAATGATTTCGGGTATTTTGGCGCCGTGGATGGCTTGAATGAATTACAATCTGGAAGTTCAACTTTCGCCCACGTTATCGAAACGCCGGGGCCGTATATCAGCAATAACGCAGCGAATATTCATTTCAAAGTGGTACAATGTCTGTAGGTTATTGGCGTAGACAAGCGACTTCACATATCTTCACAGAAAATAATTCATTGGTGTGAGATCACATGACCGTGGAGGTCCATTACGTGAAATTATGTCATCACCCAATAATGTCTCCCGTAATAGAATGATGGTGTTTTGCAAAATTTGCAATCATTGTTCTAGCCTAAATATATTCATGTTGAATTGGCAAAACATACTGAGCACAAATCATCTGCCAGCTGTCCAAATGACTCTGACTAGAAACAGTGTTGACAATTTCAAAACCACACCTCTAAAAAAACACCCTCTCTCTCTCTGTATATATATATATATAATGCTTTTAAAAAGGTGTAAAACGAACAACTATATATATATATATATATACACAGTGGTGCAAAAATTGTGGACACTGTTAGGTAGAAAGTAAAAAGTAACATATTGAAACTTCCAACGTTATCAAGAGTACAGAATTCAATTATATAAGCAAAATTAGTCGTTTTTTGTGAGAAAAAAAGGCTAAAAGCTGAAAAAAAAGTTTTTCTCCTGTACTCTAACGACCAATATAACCAAGAAAATGGTTTCAAGATGAAAACAGAATAATATTAAATGCTATGAAATGGAAAAAGCAATACAACCTTTTAAATATTTAATTTATAGCAAGGAAAAATAGTAATATCGCACAAAATACCTAATAAAATCCCAGTTATTTTATCCAAATACACATCAGCACATGGTATCCAAAAGCTCGATAAGTTTAAGGTTATTTTTACAGTTAAGTTAACACAGATTTTAAAACCTAATGGATACAGTTAATCTATTTTAAAATACCGTGATAAAATACCGCAATTAAAATAATATAAATAGAAAATAATTACATAGTAAGTAAAATACCTCTTAACACTTTTAATTTTTTATATTTCTTAATTAAAGTAAAAAAATACTAAAACTATTAGTTTACAATATCGCAAATAGCCAGTATTAAGCTCCACCATGTGTTAAAAATTGATATTATTACTCTAATCGAAGCATCAGACATAATCCAATTTAAATTTTGGTGCTGCCATCTATGATATTAATTTGAAACTATTATGAACAAAATGTCATAAGATTAAGCTATTATAAGCTAATTCTTTCATAATACACCAACTGCTATATCCCAACAAATCCTAATATAAAAATACCATATTATATTTCATTATTCATATAAATATTAAATAAATACAAATGTTAATAGAACGATTACAATATATTCTACTACCATACCCAATTAATCTATACGGAAAATTTAAATAATTTTAATACAATAATAATATAATATAGCAATATGCTATAACACTAAATAAATTATATAAAAAAATATAAAAAAATAAAATAAAAATGGATATTGATAGAATTATGTCATAATCTTCATTTCCTAATTGCCTAATGATAACAAATAAATTGTGTGGTTTATTTTCATATTAACCATAAAAATCTAAAGAATATGAATTTGGGATTAACATTCACATAAAACCGATAATTAATCATTTAATACTAAGTTCAAAATTAAACAATATTAAAAAGTATAGAGGAATAATAAAAAATCTAATAACCCAATTTTAATACAAACTGTAATAACATTAGTTATATCAAATAAACTTATTATGCATATTATTCTCCATAAAGATGGTATACTATTAGAAATTAATATGATATTGTCCCGAGAAGACTAAAAATTAAAAACAAGTTAATTGTTAACTTGATTAAATATAAATTAAGCTAAATAAATTCATTATGAATTGAAATAAAAATATAACGTCACCATATATATATAAAATATCGAATCAACCTCCATATAAAATGTGTATTAGCAATGTAGTTATAATTCAAATGCCCCATCAATTTTTTAAAAAATAAATTAACCATTGCATATTATCCAGACAATACCACCCTCCTCCGTACTCTGACATCTACCCACCCAACCGTTCTATAATAATTTTTGATTATTTTACAATTTTTTATTTTTTTTATAAATATTTTCTTATTTTATAAGTTTTTTTTTTTTTTTTTTTTTTTTACGCATGTGTTAATTTGTTTTTTAACAAGATCATGAAAGTACTAATTGTATATTAAAGAATATATGAATTTAATATTAATAATATTAATATTATTTTAATATTATTATTAATATATATATACATATATCTGAATTTTGCCAGATGTAACTCTCGAATGTTTGAACCGATTTGGATGAAATTTTTCTCTCGACCGAGGGCGTTGGCCAGCTTCATCCCCATCTTGTTTCAAATGGGCGGCCATTTGAATGTTTACTTTTTTATTTTTTTTCTAACATTGTATACTTATAGAAAATGTTACGTTTCACAAAATGCAAACTCATATATATCATTTTAAATAGAATGTTAGAATATTAAAAGATACTAGATAGAGGCCGTGAAGATTTGACGGTAAATAACTTGAATGCTTCATTAGAAAATTTCATGATTATTTTAATTAGTTGCTTTTAAATTAATTATTCAATAACGAATTACAAGATATTTCTTTATAGCGATAGATGGGGCTGTCAGTCTAACCTAGTCAATGAAGAGAAATAATTTTAAGTTTATAATTTACAACAGATTATGCTTGTTTTTTATCAGAAATGTACCTAAAAATACAGGGTAGAGAATTTATTTTTACTTACTACGGCATATATATATTTTTTTCTTTTCTTAAAAAAAAAAAAAAAAAAAAAAAAAAAAAAAAAAACAGATATTTATTTATTTATTTTCATTTATTTGTTTTAACTACACGACCATAAAAAGCTGCCATCAATGTTATTTTTATCTGTCTCATTCTCTAAAATCCTAATTTTGAAATTTGTTGCAGCTAACGATTAACGATTTATAATATATACTTTTTATTACTGGGCAATTCCACAGAAAGTCATTTTTGGGGGGTGGGGTGGGGTGGGGATCAAATTTATAACATGTTTAATTTAAGGGTATGATTGGAAAAAATGATATTTTTATATTCTATAGAAAAATCCTAATAAAAAGGCATTGCAAATTATTGCGTACAAAATAAGTTAAGTATGTAAAGTCATTATGTTACGTCAGTTACACATGTAAATGCCATTTTTTTCTTTTTTATTGTTCAGAAATTAATTAAACAAGTTACTGTTATAATTTGGAATTACTTAATGCTGTTGAGAACATTAATTCACATTTTTTTAACGGGATAGAATTGATAATTTTTACACTTCAATGGAGGCAGAAAAAATGTTTGTATATTTTATGTTACGTCAGTTACAAAATTTTGATATGCAATTTTTGGTACTCAAAGAGAGATTGAAATAATCTGCAGGTATTTGGGTTAGTAAGAAATATTTTATATTGTAAAAATTTGTTCTAGAATTATTAGTACATTTTCTACATAGATTTGAAAACAAAATTCGATGATAAAATGTCACATCAGTTACGATGGAATTGCTCTACTTGAATTTTATTCTACATTTTTATAATTTTTCGTAAATATTAAACCAAGATGTCAAGGAAATTTCTTTTATAACTCTTATACGATTATTTTTCTTTAAGTTTTATTATTACGCAAATAAATGACAAACGTTTCTCTCTGACACACACACATATATATTCTTGATAATAGTCAGACAATATAACGAAAATTGTAGATCAATTTATATTATCGATAATTACATGCAAAATATTTTAGCTTAAATATTTTAAATATAAAATCATTATTTTTTCAAAATAATAATGAGTGTTAAATTTTATTTAATTATAAAGCATACAAATAATAATAATAATAATAATATAAAAATCCTATAACTTCTCTTCCTAATAAAATATGACATTATTGAAATAAATTATCGACAAAAATATGGCACATTTTGCCAAGCTTGGGTTCAAACCTGCGTCCTCTACAAAAATTCAAAGCTATAAAGTGCTGCGTTAACCCGCTACGCTAGCCGAATCAGGTTTAATTTACTTCTAAATTGAAGAGGTTCGAAAACCAGTTGACGCATCTGCAATTGTCTTGAATTTGAGTTCTGATTTTACAGAAATAGTTTTGCGTTTTAATATTTATATCTTATTTTATCAAAGAAATATATACAACTTTACATGCTAATTTCCCAATCTTCTTGTGTTCAATTTATAAGTCGGATCAACAGACATAACTTTTAGCCTCAAATCACTGTGTTTATCTCTTGTGTGTAATATGGTCAAAACAACATGACACCCCGAAAATAAACTATATCTAGCTCTTAAATTCGACACAGTAATTTTTTGAATGGTTAATAATGCTGAAAGAGCCAATTAATATTAACTTTGGTGAGAGAAAGAAAAGCTTGTTTACAGTAAGGTCGAATAGCAGACGAACTTAAAACAACTTCTACCTGTGATGTGATTTTTCAACGGAGCGAGCGTCTTTGCCCATGTGGAGCGCGTCACTCCAAAGGCAGTCTTGCACTTATATGCTGCGCATGCGCAACTGTAGAATTTTAATTTAAAACTACGGCTAAATAATAAAATATTTGAACAAACGAATGTAGGATAACTAATCTGTGGCCAAATATCTTTTATAAAATTGGTGTAATTTGATGCAGTAGTTTCTTTTCACGAACTGTCGAATGAAAACGCTTAGCGTTTTAAATATACTATAGATTTTAAAGAGTCACACAGTATAAGTTAACAACATAAGTCATTCTAAAGAGAAAGATAGGACACCTAAAAATTTAAAAAAGTGCCCACAAAACTCAAATGGCCGCCATTATGAAACAAGATGGCGAATGAAGCTGGCCAACGAACTCGGTCGAGACATTAGTATGTACTATGCATATGAAAATTTTCATCCAAATCGGTTCAAAAATTCGAGAGTTACAGCATTACAAAATTCAGATATATATATGTGTATATATGTAACGAATTAGCCGCTACTCCAGTTATGGATCTTCTGCCGTGGCGTCGGTCAGTGCCCGACCGCTGGGGGCAGGGGCGCGAACCGCGGACGCGTGCGTGCCGATTTCTGACCGAACCCACGGAACTTCTGGCATATTTAGGTAGTCGCAGGCCGTGAGTGGTATCCGGGAACTCAAAGTCAGATTCAGACAGTAGTTATTCCAATAAAGACACAGTTTTTTCGGGGACCTGATTTATTGTTCCTTTGTTACATCCTTTTGAGAAATCAGGCCCCTTTTGGCTTGAGAGCTGCTAATTTACTTTATGGCTTGGGAATTATGTGTACCGCTACACGATACTTAAGAGAGCCAAGTGACGTGGAGTTAGTGCATTCTTTTGATGGTAAAAAGCTCTGTCCGGGGACCTGTGCATCGGTATAAATATGCTGTATTTCGCATTATTCCTGCTAGGGGCCGTTGAAGTCAAAGGAGGCGTATTTAAACTATAATTGGTCGTTAGCTGAATGATTGACTGTCCGGGATAAAGGCTGTGGTTTGAGTTTGGCCGATCGAATGCAGCAAGACTTACGGATTGCATTTATTCAGCAAAAATACTCTTATGAGATGTGCCAAAACTATCTTTAAAAGTTATAAGATGTGATGCGGGAAAGTTAATTTAACAGGGGCAGATGCATTCACTCAACTGAGACACGATTACAAAAGCCTTTTAAAAGTTTTATTTTCTAAATTTAAATTTTAAAAAGGGACAAAAAGGGGATTTTAAAAAGGGGCTTAGCTTTTATCGTTTCATATCCCCCCCCCCCCACTAAAACAAGAGCCACAGGGCTCGCCTGCAAGACCTGTGGGTCTTATCTCGCAAATTTAACCCAGGATGTTTTTTGGTTTTAGATTCTGATTTTCTACAGCTAGCTCTCAAGTCAATTGGACCTATTTTTACATTCATATCTCAAGTTCACATAAAAATATTGTTCACATAAAAATATTGGTTACACTTAAACATTGGAATTCTTTAAATGGTGCTGCAGCAAAATAATAAGGGGACAGTCTCGAGACATGGGACCTTTAATTACACCAAACTGTCTCTAAAGCAAGTCTTTTGGATGTTCTTTGTAAATGTCTCTGGGTATTGTCTATTGAGAAACATCCTTTTTGGTGTAAAATTGTAACATTAACATATACAGAATATATAACATACACTAAAATACTCAAAGATAAACATACTGAAAACTATATAACATATTCAAATGTAAAAAAATATTTACAACTACAAAATATTCAAAATTATAAAATATTCATTAATACAAAATGTTCAAAAATATAAAATATTCAATAATATAAAATGTTCAAAAATATAAAATATGCACTAATACTATCAACACAACTATATTGAATATCAAAATGCAATTTGAAAAGTTTACGTTTCTAAAAATACTGAATTTTGACACTGAGATAAAATAAAAGTAAAATGCACTATAATACTAATAACAACAAACACATTTCTTCTTATTCTACCTTTCTGTTTCGGTAGGGACATTACTACTTCTTTGATGCAGCCAAGGGTTATCTTTATCAAAAACAAACTAAGTTGTCTTAAAAGGAAAACTATAGCTTAAAAAATTATAAATATGCGTTTGCTATAATTTTCACCATGCCCAGGGTCAGTGTGACATGAATTTTAATACTCTGAGGTGAATATCATCCCAAAAAATGTGCCTCTTGCACGACCGAAAAAGGAAGGTGGGCAATCGACATTCACCTACAGAGGGGAAGCGAAGCAGTTTTGCCAGATTCTCCGTTCAACCTGGAAAGATAATCTGGGAAAGCAGTCCGGCTAAAGATGGGTGGCCACGGAGCGGAGGACCCCTTCATATGTCACATAATTATCATAATAATATTGTTATAAAAAAAAACAAAATTCTAACAGTACTTTTAAACTGTCACCATCATTCTACGCCACTGGGGAGTTGGGTTACACGCCCAGCTGGGTCCTTGTCCAAATGCTACGAGCAAGGGGGACGACAGGAAAGCAAAAATGAAAAAAAAATTGAAAGATGAAAGAGATAAATGGGGTTTATTCATGGTTGAGTTTAAGGCTTTGAGGTGGGTGGTAGTATCTTAAATTGGAGGAATGGACAATTTCAGAATTTCTCTGAAAATGTGGACTGGGTTTATCAATTTCAAAGGATACATCAGAAAGTTGTTTTAAAATGGTGTATGGGCCTGAGTATGGCGAAGTCAGTTTACGGGTATTAGGATAATGAAATTCTTCATACATTACAATGTCACCAACTTTAAATTTTACAGGAAGGAACCGAGCATCATAACGGACTTTATTCTTTTTATGGTAAGCAATTTTTCTCTCTTTAACCAATTTTCTTGCTTCCTCCACAGGGGGATAATAACTATTATTTGGTAAAGGAGGATCATATGGTAATTTTCCTAACAATAAATAACTAGGGGTGAATTGGGTTACAGAATGAGGAGTATTATTATACTCATATAAGACTTCATCTAAAAGCTTAGTCCAGGGTATTTTCTTGGTTGTGGAATTGACTTTACATTTTAATCTAGTGACAGAAGTCTGATTTAGGCGTTCAATTTTCCCATTCGTTTCTGGGTGATGGCTACTTGTCAATCTGTGTTTTACATTGTAAGTACGAAGAAATCTTTTAAACCTGGAAGCTGTAAATGCTCCATTTCTGTCGGTTAACAATCTATCTGGTACTTGTATCTGAAATAATTGCTTCAAAATGTTTGTATAAGTTTCGGTAGTTACACTTTTTTGGAAAACCCCACACATAGCGAGTTGCATGGTCAACGACTAAATGCAAATATTTTTTTGTAGAATTGTAATAATTAAATCCGCCAACAGAGTCTACTGCTAAACATTCAAAAGGTATATCTGTTGGGGGCATTAATTGCAATAAGCCAAATCTTTTTTGCCTACATTTTTTGTTTATCTGACAAGTGTGACAGTGTTTTACAAAATTTTCAATGTCCTGATTAATGTTAGGCGAATAATACTGCGGAGAGATTAAATTTATCATCTTATAAATTCCAGGATGGCCAAATTGTGCGTGGGTTTTTTCTAAGAGGGGTTGACGTAAAGACATGGGGACCACAATATTATACAAACTTTTCTTTTTAATTACAACAACATCATTTATCTCAGTGTACTTTTTACCATCAACTGTTACATTTTCTTTTTTCTGATTGTCTCTTACTTCATTCAAGTCAAGGAGATGTATAATATGGGGTAAATTTTCTGAAACATGCAGTCGAGATAGCATATCAGCTTCAACATTAGTGGAGCCTTTTAGGTATTTAATTTCATAGTCAAACATACTAAGTTTTAGGGACCAGCGGAAAAGACGTCCTCTTAAATTTTTAACACTGTTGAGCCAGGTAAGTGCCGCATGGTGTGCCGCATGGTCTGTATGTATGACAAATTTTTGACCGTGTAAATAATGATAAAATTTATCTAAAGCATCCACAATCGCCAAACATTCTAACTCAGTAATTGCATAATTTTTTTCATAATCGCGAAGATTTCTAGAGTGATATGCTATAGGATCTAATGTTCCTTTTTCATCAACTTGTTTCACAACACATCCCACTCCATGACTTGATGCATCTACAAACAAATGACAAGATGTTTTGGGATCAAACAACTTTAATATAGGTTTTTCAATTAAAGCATTTTTTAACTTTTCGAAAGAATTTTGACAATTTTGATCCCATACATAGGGGACATTTTTCTTCAACAAATTGTTGAGAGGGTATCGAATGTTATCATATTTTGGAATAAATTTATGATGAACATTTATAGATCCCAAAAAACGTTGTAATTCCTTTACATTCGTAGGTGGTGTTAATTTCTTAATTGTCTCTATATTAGGGTTGTCAGGTGTGATACAACCATTTGAGACTTCATATCCTAGGAAATTAATTTTGGATTTAACAAAATTACACTTTGACAATTTCAGTTTAAGGTTTTCTTGGAGACAGATATTAAATAAGGTCTCTAAATGACACAAATGCTCTTCTTCATTTTGTGAGAATACAATAACATCATCAAAGTAACTACAGGCAAAGTCAATTTTGTATTTATTAAGGATTCTTCTGAGGGTACGGTTAAACCAAGCAGGCGCGTTTTTCCATCCGAATGGTAAACGATTCCACTCATATAATCCAAAGGTAGTGGCAAACGCCAGCTTCTCCGTATCTCGAGGGTGGATAGGGATGTGCCAATATCCACTGGCCAAATCAAGAGTGGAAAAAACTTTAGCATGTGCCAATTTATCTAACAGGGTGTCTATTCTAGGTAAGGGTTCTGCATCTGTTTTTGTAATGGCATTCAATTTTCGAAAGTCAATACATAACCGGGTTTTCTTCCCTTCTTCACGTTTATACACCAAAGTTACGGGTGATGAATAAGGGGAATAACTTTCTTTAACGATACCGGCTCGCAATAAATTTTGAATTTGTTCTTTAATTTCCTCTTCTTCCTTAGGAGAAGTGCGATATGCTCTTAAAGAAACGGGGAGGTCTGATGTTAATTGTATTATCTGGGGTTCAATGTTTACACAGCCTACATCATATTTATCTTTAGCGAAAATACAGACATATTTGGCTAGAAGAGCAGGTAATTGTTCCTTGACAGTCTGAACATTTGGCACATGTTCAGTGGTCTCGAACAACTCCGGCTCAAAATTTTCTTCGAATATCTCTGCATTTTTAACTGTATTTTCCATTTCTGGCTGGTTAGTATATGTTTCTGATAAATGTAAGGTATGATGGGATGAATTTGTTGAAATATTGTCCATGAGAGGTACTTTCTTTTTCTCTTGCGTGATTTGCATTTTAACACAGTCAATGTTCAATTTAAACAGTTTACAGTGGGGTAGCCCAGTCAAAGCATAAGGTAACTGATTATTAATTATAAAAAGTTCAACATTCTTAGAGATACGTCCTAATTTCAAACTAACAAGGCATTTTTCTTTCAAAGCAAGAACACCTTGTGTTTGTGTGACCGATATACTCTGCTGAACCTTACATATTTTTAGGTTAAGTTTGTGGGCTAAATGATAAGGAATAACACTGATAGAACTCCCTGTATCGATCAAACAAGGTAGTGAGCCTTCACTTTTTACATCAGTAACTTTTTGACAATTTCTATTCGATTTTTTGTAGCTAGCTTTTTCTTTTTGTATATGTCCGGACATAAGAAACCGATTACTAGATATATTTTCGGATGACTCATTAGCTCTCTGATCTGGGTTGGGGTTCGCAAAGTTCATATTGGGACTTGGGTTTGGAACTGCTAAGACTTGTTGTCGAAAAGGGCAGTATTCCACCCAATGATACGCATTTGGTATTCCTATATTAAAACAAACTTTGCATGGGGAGGGTGGCAAAGTGGTCTGGTGATGTACATTCGGTCTCGGTTGCCCATTTGTCGTCGGTCTAACTGTATTTTGGGGATTTCGTGCTTGATTAGAAGCAAAAGGTCGAATCGGGGGGTTTTGATAGGGAACTCTGTAGTTCCACTGCCGGTTATAATTCTGTCCGGTCTCATATGGGGGGCGAAACGGTCGCCATTGTCGATACTGATTGGGGTTTTGCGGGCTTGCATCTACTTTGCTCTCATTTCCTTTTCTGTCCAGTTGCAGCTTGCAAATTCTGAATACTAATTCACGCCATGAATGTGTAGTTGAGGGGTTACTTGCAATAACTAAGCTTTTGCATTTCTAATGGCAAGCCCTCCGTTAGTCCTTCCAAGATAAGCTTCTGGTCTAACCCTAAGGTTCTCCCTATTTTAGTCTTTTTCTGATAGTATTCGTTCAGGTCCTCTCCAATTTTGTATCTAATACGGGAAAAATCAGTTAATGAAAGAGTGTCGGGAATTTCGTAATGTTAATTGAACAAAGTGACAAATTCGGACCAATGCAGCACATTTAAACAATTATTAATGTACAACGTAAGTGCACTGTCTTTTAAGTATTTCTGTATGTGCCTAATTTTCCAGAAGTCGTCTTTTCCTGTTCTACACAGAAACTCTCGAAATAGGCGAGCTACGCTCTCCAATCCATATTTGCTATTGGCGAAAACGCAATGATATCAGGTTCTATGGACATTTTCGGGCTAGCGGTTATTGAGTTGTGACCAGACCCAGCTTGAGCTGACAGGGTCTGTTCACCTAATGTTGTTACATTATGTGTCTGTGTGGCAACCCCGGACTTCTGACTATCTTTCTCTTTATCTGAGTTGTTTTCTAAGTCATTCTTTTCAGGAGGGGGAGTGACACTCATGTTGAAATACAAAATATTACAAGATTACACAAAAATATAAGGCACAATTTAAACACATAAAAATATATAAAAATTTTCAAAAATTGCAACACAATATTTGTAGAAAATGGGCTTAAATCTAAATAAAATTCAAATTTGACACATCATTTTTTTTTCCAAATTGAGATTTAAAAAAAAAAACGAACTTTGAACTAAAATTTTAAAGTTCCAAAGATTTAAATACTGTCTAAATTTCAGAAAATTACTCTCTTATAACAAAAATAAATAAAATAAACGTTGTCTTATTCTAATTTTTGCTATTAAAATGACAAACAATTAAAAAAAAATTACCTTTTAAAACTGTATTCTTTTTCTCTTTTTTAATTCAAGAATAGATTAAAATGGTCTTACCTTCAACAAATCTATTCAAGGACAGCCTTACATATCCACAAACAAAACAACAACAAAAAAAAAACGATCTTCATAAAAATTTCCATGATTAAATTTACTCCCTGCATAAAAAAAAGAAGTCATTTTCTCAGTTTCTTCAGTTCATTTCTTCAGTTCAAGTTAGACCTAGATAAACTGATCTCTCTTGTATGATTCATCACGCGACATTGACCTAATTTCTCAGCTGATAACGTTCAAGGCTGGGCTGGGAGGAAAGAGTTTTCTTTTTCTTTCTTGCAAAGACTGTTTCAGAGGCTTGTTCGTTGGAGAAATAATTGATTTTCAGTAACAGATAATTTTTTCTTGATTGCTAGGCAAATGAATGTTTTTCCCGTTCTTTTTGACCAGAGTCTTTTCCTTTTGATGACCAGATTTTTTTTTAATTAATTGCTAGGGAACGTCTGTTTCGTTCTTTTCTCTGAATGAGATTACGTTTGACTGTTCTTTTCTCTGAATGAGATTACGTTTGACTTTACTGATCGTCAGATAAAATAATTAAAAGATAAAATAATTAAAAGTTGCATGATTTTCTTTTTTAAGGACTTTTCTTCACAATTTTCTGGGATGTCATTTCGCCGTAAACATTATATTTCACAACTGTTTTAGGAATTTGTTACACACCTCGCGCTGGGATCTTTGTGCTGGGATCTCTACGGATTTTTCGCTGATATTTTGGGATTTGTCCCGCGTAAATGCAGTATCCTACCGACTTTTCAATGTAACGAATTAGCCGCTACTCCAGTTATGGATCTTCTGCCGTGGCGTCGGTGAGTGCCCGACCGCTGGGGGCAGGGGCGCGAACCGCGGACGCGTGCGTGCCGATTTCTGAGCGAACCCACGGAACTTCTGGCATATTTAGGTAGTCGCAGGCCGTGAGTGGTATCCGGGAACTCAAAGTCAGATTCAGACAGTAGTTATTCCAATAAAGACACAGTTTTTCCGGGGACCTGATTTATTGTTCCTTTGTTACATCCTTTTGAGAAATCAGGCCCCTTTTGGCTTGAGAGCTGCTAATTTACTTTATGGACATCGGGCTTGGGAATTATGTGTACCACTACGCGATACTTAAGAGAGCCGAGTGACGTGGAGTTAGTGCATTCTTTTGATGGTAAAAAGCTCTGTCCGGGGACCTGTGCATCGGTATAAATATGCTGTATTTCGCATTATTCCTGCTAGGGGCCGTTGAAGTCAAAGGAGGCGTATTTAAACTATAATTGGTCGTTAGCTGAATGATTGACTGCCCGGGATAAAGGCTGTGGTTTGAGTTTGGCCGATCGAATGCAGCAAGACTTACGAATTGCACTTATTCAGCAAAAATACTCTTATGAGATGTGCCAAAACGATCTTTAAAAGTTATAAGATGTGATGCGGGAAAATTAATTTAACAGGGACAGATGCATTCACTCAACTGAGACACGATTACAAAAGCCTTTTAAAAGTTTTAATTTCTAAATTTAAATTTTAAAAAGGGACAAAAAGGGGATTTTAAAAAGGGGCTTAGCTTTTATCGTTTCATATATATATATATATATATGTGTGTGTGTGTGTGTGTGTGTGTGTCAGCATTTCAACTAAGGGTGGTTTTGGGTTTTGGTATCTTGGGGATCATGATCGGCGAAAATATAGCAAAATTTCCTGAACTGTTTTCTTTCGCACTGCTGCAATAGGTAGCTTTAAACTTATTGCTATGAAAGCGACTTAAAAGTGCCTACAATTTTGGCCACCACTGTATTTATATATATGTATATATATTAATTTAAATTTTTATCTTCATAATAGGAATTCATAAGAGAATAGGAATTCAGAATAGGAATCTTCAGAATAGGTGGAATTTGAAACGTTCTTCTTGAAAAGATTATCTACTTTTCTATTGGTTTCTTGGTAGATATATATGATTTACAATCTTCATGCTCTTTGAGTTCTGTCTTTTTATATTTTATTTAACAGATGTCTCCGATGTTGATAAGCTCTCCCGTTTATCAGTATTTTCTTCAGACTTTCGATTCAATTATAGATTTTGTGCAGATCGTGTTTTCTTTACTTTGTTTGGTTTTCTGGATGGTATATGGGTCAATATGAGAAAAACGGACAATTTCATTCCAAAATTTTAATTTTTCAGAATTAATGTATCAACTACCACATGCAATTATATACTATGATACAAGTTTTGTCATTTAAATGCTATAGTATTTTGAGATCACGGACGTATATTTTATGCGTAGGATAAACTTTTATTAAAGAAAGTGTCTGTTAGCAACGCAATCAGCGTCTAATAATTGAGACTGAGGTGATGGTTTTGTTTTTTTTCACACAAGTAAATTATTAAATATACAATGTGACATTTGTATTGCCAAAAACATTCGGCTATATAGAAGTAAAGTAAAACTGCAAAAAAAAAAAAATCATAGAATTTAGTTTATATCCTCCTCGGCTTGGAAGTATCACATGTGATACTTCAGACCCGAGGAGCTTAAAGCATGATTTTAAAGTTTTACTTTTTTTTTTTTTTTTTTTTTTTTTTTTTGCGTTTTACATGTTTGTAAAAAATGACATGTGGCTAATAACCTTTATATCACCACTTGGAATATCTGAAAAAAAAACCCTAAAAGTCTATGGTATGTATACAGTGGGCTATAAATACGAGCTTTTTTATTGTTGCTCTCTCCCAAGGCATCAGTTAATATAAATCAATAGAATAGATTGTTCGTCGAATTCTCAATAGCAAGCAATAAGCACTTAATTTTTCATCCCATAGTTTGTTTGTTTGTTTTTGTCATTTAAGCTGTGTCGCATGGTTACTACTATAATGAACTCTGTAAATTTTGTAAAATTAAGAAGTTTGGAGACGTCAAAAATTTATTTTTTACATAAGTATTTTCAAATACTTTATATTTTGTATTAGACAATCGACAATTTTCACGAGGAATTCTCTCTTTATTGCAGATGTAAAATTAGTATCTTAGAGTTAATATTATAGTGAATATTTATTTTCTATTTTTTTTTTTTATTATTTTTTACTTGCTTACAATAATGTATTCTAACATTTGAGTAAATTTTTTGTTGTATTGAGGAGTCTCAAAGGTTTAAAAAAACTATCTGTTTCTGCCACCGTCAAACCGTAAGCGTAGTACAGTCAAACTTTCCTTGATTGTGTTACTGTATCTTGATTGTATACCTTGATTGTGTTACTGTATCTTGATTGTATACCTTGATTGTGTTCCTTGATTTTGTACCCATCCTCTGCTCTATCATGAAAGTCACACATTGCTTCTTTAAGCCGTAATATTTGCTCGGGGTGAACCTTTCGTTAGTTACTCACTGCAAAAGCCATATGTGTTCATATGGAGCAACGGGATAACCTCGTGTTTCTTGTAAAACTTGATAAAACTACCACAGAAGCGTATGCTATGTTTAAAAAATATATACCTACATGGGTGTTTATCGCTACCTCAAATTTTGGAGTCGTTTAAAAGTTTCAAAAAGCTTGAAGAAACGACAGAAGACGATTTCTACCCTGGACAACACTGCTCATAAATAATGGATGCAAACGTAAAAAAAAAGATAAGTTAAACCGACTTTTAATCAACTTTACCACGTTGGGGTTCAATCTTCCCTTCGTGAAATGATAAGAGAAAGAAGACAGAGTATGTGGTAAAATCGTTTCCGTATCCTTCACTTGGCGAATTCGAAAGTCATTCCGTTTCGTCTGCGAAGCAATCTTGGCAAAGTACATCATGCATGTCTTTGTTAATACTCCGTATTCGCCAGACGCAGCTCCCTGTGAAATCTACGTAAATGTCAGTTAGGAGCAAAAAATGACGTGAATCGAGATCTTGGAATCGATCAAAGAAAGAGCGGCGGAGACTCTCAGTGAGCTGACAAGAGAGGAGTTCCAGAACGACTTTGTACAGTAAAAAATTCGACTGGAGCAGTGCAGCGATCGCCAAGAGAAGTATATTGAAGGTAATAAAGTTTCTTATATAATCAATGACGAATAAAATGTTTTATGGCACAAGTCTGGTTATTTCATAACCACACTTTGTATCCTGATGCTATGTTTAACAGATAGTATGGAACCATCGAAAATAATTAATAAATATGATTTCTAGTGATATATTGTGCGTATTATATTTTGCTTAGGTCATTTCTACCATTTAGACCATTGACTTTAAACAATAAATTTCTTTACAACTTTATAATAGATATTTAAATTGGCTTTAATGACACAAACACATTTTACAGATGCAGTTACAAATTACGCGTAAATACTAAACTAATAGTAATAAAAAACAGTAATGAATGTGATTTTTTAGGCGTTTTAAAACTTGAGAAGCATAACTTTATATTAGCAGACATACTATAATTTTTTCTTAAATACAGGATCAAATGAAATGAAAACATGACTGAAAAAAGTTAATTCTCAAACATCTAGAGCATCAAATTATCTTTTATGTTTAATTTCATAT
Source organism: Maratus speciosus (assembly GCA_963932465.1). Classification (NCBI taxonomy): domain Eukaryota; kingdom Metazoa; phylum Arthropoda; class Arachnida; order Araneae; family Salticidae; genus Maratus; species Maratus speciosus. The sequence goes on from OZ010795.1 coordinate 379,236,068, forward strand.
TCCGTAAATAATTTTTCACTTAGAAGAATTGCTCAGTCAAATGAAAATTATAATGCAACACTTTTTCTGTTTCTTTTTTCCTCAAAATTTTTATCACAAGTTTGCACCGTCTTTTATTAAACACATTAATTGAAGCAAACAAATAAAAATATTTATATATGTAAGTGAGATTTAATTTTTATTTTCTTGTATGCTGTTATATTCTGGCATCTCACATTCAAATTTTGAAACTCTTGAAGTATTAAATAGATAAAGAAAAAAAATATTCAATTTTCAATTTAGATAAAGAAATTTGTTTTGGTTCCATGTCTTCTGTTTTCATTATATATATACATATATATAAATCTTAAGATTTTTGTAATTGTAAGGATGTTTAACTAAACATAGTATTTTTCTTTTAAAAGATCAAGTTTCACGCTAATTTCGCTGAACATTATGTATGGTAGAGTTTATTTCTTTAAAAAAGAGAGATTTACGCCCATTTTTTTCTAATTCTTCAAATGTCCACACGCTAAAAGGTGTGTAACTGACATTAGTATACTTAATTTTTTCAGAATTTTTAAATTGTGAATGAACCAATGAACACATATTGCTATAAAATATCTAATATCTTTCCTGTGTGGCGTAATCTATTTTAATTGCATGTTTTAGAAATACTTAATTGTTGTCCAATTATTGGTATATAACTAAAAATTGCGTCACAAGCTTAAACATTTTTTTTTTCAGATTTTTTACGTAAATTATATGGTAGAAAATTTAATTCTTACTTTAAATAATCAGGCAATCTTTGATTTCATCTCAATGAAGAAAAATATGTATAAAAGTATTCAGGAATACCATAATTTAGAGGTGGGCTGCTAAAAGCGTGGTTTCGGACAAATAATTCAAAAGTGTTGTTGTGGAAATAAATAATACTTTGAGTCGCTATGCAATTCTGCGAGCTGCAATTTACTCTTATGAAGATTTGAGTTTTAATAAGAGTTTCGTGTTACAGGAATATTGGAACGTCCCTTACTATTTTTATTTAACAATCCTCATGATGCAAAGCAAACACCAAAATCATATTGTTAAAAGATCTTTCAAAGTTAGACTTAAAATGTCATATTTTATTTAAATGTTTCCGATCTTGTGTCTGTGGACATTTCTATGAGCTGTTAGCTTTTGAACCATTTATGAATTCATATAAGGAATTATGAACGGTATTGAACGATGTATCTTGCTCAGCTTTATCATATTTAACAAATACAATTAAATGAAATAAGTAATCAACAAGTAATTTTAATGTTATGTATAAATCAATGTACTCGTCCATTTATTGGATTTCGAAATTCTCATTAAATAATTTTTCATTGTAGAGCATTTAACAATATCTATATATTTAAAAGACAAGGCTGTTTTGCTAGTCATCTAGCCTAAACTTTCTACTGAACCGAATTTGGTAGTTATTTTTTTTTAATGAAAGTTCTTTTTTGTAGATGTCCGCGAACTCACTATTTTTAAAAATATTATAATTTTTATATTTTAATTTTAATTTTAAAAATCTTTCATGCAATTTCATCATATTGGTGGCAATCGGGTTAGTTGTATTGTGAAAGAGAGCAGGGGATCAATGGGAATTACCCAACATATCATTACGGATGCCGTTTTTGTATTACAATTAAACATAACTTTAAAAAATTTTTAACAGAAAATAGCGTCACTATATAAAATAACGCATTTTTACTCATAACGATTTTACATTTCAATATTTTTTTTCATTCCGCTAACACTGAGAGAAGCTCATCTCAGGCGGCTTTAGTGCATGAAAGTGATGTCATCGTGAACATGAAATGAGAATTTTATTCGGACAAACTAAATATTTTACTGCGAATGCGTCTAAAAGTAAATTTCTGGATTTTGCCGCCAGTCAGATTAGGACTTCAAGCAAAGAGCGCGGATGTTTACATGCAAAATTGTAACTGGCAAACTGTAACTGTAACTGGCGAAAGTTTGGAAATCTATTTATTAAATATTGATTCATTATTGTAATTATTTTTGCTATTTTTTTTAAATCATTCAACCTGTTCTTTTAAACATTTTCGTTCGTCGAATTCGACGGGTATCGACTTCCTTTATTAAAAATTACAAGCTATAAAAGATACATGAACATACTATTATTTAGAAAATTTGAATTATATTATTTTTTAAAAGTCGAAACGTTTGGCATCGCGAATTCAATTTTACCAACTTTTGTTTATGCTTTTTATATATTTTTAGTACATGTATGTAATTGAATTAATTTCATTTAATATTTTTACCCTTCTTCATAACACTAATGTGCGCATAACAACAGTTCATTAAAAATTTCATTTATAAAATATCTGTAGTTTTATTTCTGTAAGCAAATGTAAAATTTCATAAAGAAAATACGTACAAATATTAATTTTTTTGCTTAATGTATCACATGTCGAAATAATAATTTTGAAAAAAAAATCCTCCTTTTACTGAGTATAACTTATTATGTTCGCAAAATAAATAGTGTCATGAATATTTTGAAAAATAAATTCCGAGAATATAATTGAAAAAAAAAAAAAAAAAAAAAAAAAAAAAAAAAAAAAAAAAAAAAAAAAAAAAAAAACATTTTTTTTTTTTTTTTTTTTTTTTTTTTTTTTTTGTAAATTGTATTACAATATTTTTCAAAAAATATATTATATTTGATGTTTTTACAAAACGTATTTCTTTCCGAATGAACTGAAAAAAATGTGTTTTCTAAAGGAGACGTTTTGACTTCTAATATTTATTTAAAAAAATAACTATGGAATAATAATTTCCCGTAAATTCAATGTAACATTAGAGTATGAATTGTAAAAAAAAAATCATACATATATGTTTTTTTTTTAATTTAAGCTTTATTCATTCGTTTTTTAAGAACATAAAAAAATAGTTTTCCAAGAACTAATAGGCAATAAGAAAAAAAAAAATTCTCACAAAGAATGTATAACAAGAATGTAAATAAGATTTCTTTAGAAGGTAATTGGTTATATTCAACTTCTAATTTTAAATCTGAAAATTTTCTTTTATTTTAAGTATTTTAATAATGAAAGAGCTTTATTCATATATGAAATATAACTATTATTTTTTAAATCTCCCACGTATGATTTTATAGTATACTAATTAATACTTCTAAATGTATACAGCATAACATTTAGATTATAACAGTGTACTGTGTAATAATTTCATATAATAACACAAACATTAATTAATTTACAATATTTCTATTTTATTCTTCTACATAAACAGTTCATAAACAAAAATTTCAGTTCGTTGAATGTATTAAGTATAACTCCGCCTTTTATTAAAAGAAGCTTCATCTAATCTGATTGATGATGAAGAATTTCCCATTTCATAAGATGTATTTTTCTAATCATTAAATGATCTATGAATTGTACATTTTTACAAAGAGTTTAACATGCATCTTTTTTATTAATATAATTTTGGTTCGAAGAAAAATACTTTTCATTTATCTGCAGTTTTGAGACAGACATTTTGAGTTATTTACGGGGTCGTATTATTTAAAAAATGGTTCATTTTTTTTTAAACCAATCAAGTCATATTGGTTTAAAAACTGGACATACAGCTACAAGTCAAAAAATTAGAATAATGGAATAATAGGAAAGAGGGAAATGTGAAAAAATGTTCTTATGCAATGCTTATACAAAAAGTAATACATGATAAAAAATAATATTGTAAGAATCTACATAGTTTGTAGAATTTTTTTTTTTACATAAAAATTAAAGAAAATAATACAAATGTTAAAAATACTATATAATATTAACACTTAAAAAAAATCGAAACATTAGAATAACCATTTACGAAGTTCAAAATATTGGAATAATGCATTGTAAATAATATGTGTTTAAAAAAATGGAAAAACAGTTATTCTTTAATATTTTGTAGCATCACATTTACATATTATAACAGCAATAAGTCGCTTTGCCAAGTTAGCTACAAGTGGTTCATAGTGTATTCTACCAGACATGACCATGTCGACTTTATGTTGGAAATAATCTCAACTTTGATTTCTCTCGCAACATCTTGCAGTCTTTTGCTCATTATACCCCACAAATTGTCTATTGTATTTAAATACAGCGCATTAACCGGCCAGAGAAGTACGTTAATTCGGTGTTGGCTATGCCAGCTCTTGGTGGACACTGACATGTGTGAAGGTGCTAAATCGGGTTGGAGAATAAAATCATCACCACACAGATCTTCCGACGATGGTATCAAGACATGCTAAAGGACTTCTAATATATCTCTTCTTCCAGGTCTTCCAGGACCATCTACAGTCATGCAAGCCCATACCATTACACTGATCGTTTGTAGTCCTTGTCATACGCATCTTGCTTCACTAGCCATACAAGAGCACCTTATAGTACGGTCTTCATATATTACGCAAAACACACTCTCATCACTAAACAAAATCTTTTTCCGATCATCCAGACCCGATAAAAGCCTTCTTTTACTCCTCTTCACTTTCTCCCTTTTCTGTTTAATAGTCTTACGGGTCTTCATCTTTGATACAAGAGATTTAAAAATCGATGTTTAAAGCGACATCTTAGTGTTATAGATTGACTCACATCAACACCGTGTTCTTTCCATTTTCGATACAAATACCTTACACTTTTAAAACGGTTTTTCAGCAACACTCTTGAGCTTTCTATGATCTGTCTGAGTAGTTTTTGGCTTGCGGCCGCTATTTAGATGCTTGTTTTCAAAATGTCCGTCGTTAAAGTACAGCTTTGTTGCTCTAGTAACACTTGGGTGAGAACATTTTAATTAACTGGCGATATATTATCTTATTACGACATTCTTTATGGAAATCAATAATACGATGCTTTGTAAACTCCGTTGTTTCGGACGAACGACCCATGTTGCACACAAAATGAAAAAAAAAAAAAGATGATGCAAAGCATTTTCATAATTTAAGAAGTCCCGCAGAAGTAAATTTTATACATAATTTATGCAACCTTCTGAAAGAATCAGGAAAATTCATAAGTATTCTAATTTTTTGAACCATTTATTTTATTTTCATAATATTTTGAATAATGAAAATAATTTTACAGAAATACAATATTCACTCAAAATTTAATCTTTTACAGTCTTAATTTTCATTAATAACATGCACATATATTAAAACATCCACTCTCGTTCTTTGTCAATTGTACTACACTGGGATAAAATAAAATGCAATTCCAAATACAAATGAAATGAATTATTCTAATATTTATACTTGAGCTGCAAAAACAGAGAACTATAAACAATTAGGAATTCTTACTGTGATTAAGAATGTTGTTGCAAGCTGTTAAAGTGTCTGTCGGAAGATAACCTTAATATGACAAGAACTTCGTTCCAATTTTATTTTTAGTAGTTAGATCTTGACGTAGTTTTATTAAATCTTTTCTTTAATTTAGCCTATTTTTCACGAAATGTTGTCGGAACGTTCTAATATTTATGTTTGCATAGATAGCACTTATAACGGAAATAATAATAAACAGAATATGTCATATCATTATGAGTATAAAACCAATGAGTATAAAACCAATGATATAGTCATGTCATTGCATTTATTTTCAATGAAAAACCAACATATCTGCCATATTTGCGTTAATTGCAATTATTTTCAGCGTAAGAGTATTCTTTCTGAAGCAGTGGAATTTCATTCAAATTATTTTCAATGTAAAGTGAACTTTTATCAAATAGTGTTGATGCATTAGAAGTAATAATAATATATGCAATATCAATGTGCAATATCAGTGTAATTAATAAATCCAATCCTTTTTTAGAAATATATATTTTTTTTAATATTGACTTATTGATACTTACTCACAAATTTGTGAAAAAGGGGTGCTACCCACGAGCACCTGCGTGTCAAATATTATATCTTCAAAAAATATATGAAACGGTTAAAAATCATGAAATAATCGGGCATAATGTGTTAAATACATATTTTAAATTCATATCGATTTTACCAATTGCACACATTTAAAAAAAAAATGCTCTTAAAACAATTGCTTAAAATAAAAAGGTGGTCAATAACCATCCTTTATTATAACTAGGAGAGGATGGGTTAATTAATGTCAAACGGTTAATAAATGAAAACTAAAACTTTTTTCCAATGGATTAAATGGACTCCAATGGATTTTATGGATTTATATTTATCATGTCTTGCTGTTATGCAAATCCAAAATTTCAAATTTTTCTTCCAAGTAGCTTTCAATTTATGCTTAAAAACTTCAAAATGCTGGTTTATGGGGCCCGTCAATGATATGCAGAAAAACGTAATTTGAAAAAGAAAATATTTTTTACTCATATTAACAAAGCATTTAGGCTGGGATTACGGTGCCTCGCTTAATATCAACTTAGAGTGAAAGTTTGTCTTACAATGTAAACAAAGCGTAAATCATATTTCAGTAACTCAAGATCTTGCATTAACCTAAATCCTTTCTATGTTCATGTGATATGCAAATTATCAAAAGGGATCCTGATATTTCTAACAGTCTCATTAAATTAATGTCATGGAGATTACAAAAAATTCCTAATAAAAACAGTTTCTATACATCATATAAACAGGTCCTTTCTTTTAGATTTAAACAAAACATGTGACTTATTGGTGGGGGAGAATATTTTGCCTTTTATTTTTTGTGTACTAGGTATTACTATTAATATTTTTGTACAAATATTTACCCATAATTTTCTGCTACTTTTTTCTGAAAAAAAAAATTATCAAATGAATTATTTCTTCTTATTTTGCTTAATTATATATTTTTTATTTAGATAAATTTCAGTATTTTAAAATGTTGATAGCAAGTAGATGCAACTGTTGATATTTAAATTTTATTATGAGGACAAGTTTGTCTTTGTATACATGTTTGCGTTTAGTAGACGTGAAATATTTTATTTTTCTTTTTAAATAGATGCCGATGTATTTACGGCAAAGAATTAATCTAATTCTAGAATTTAGTATCTACAAAACATTGCTCAAAAAATATTTTATATCATTTAAACTATTATCATGTCCATAATGTAGCCATTGAGATATTTATACTTATTAATTTAATTTACGCAAATCTTATTAAATTGTTTTCTGTATTACACTGAATATCTGTTACATAAACTATTCTCACGAAAAAATTTTATTGTTAGTTATAACTGCTAATTTAGTCTTTTACTAACTTTTCTATATCAATCAAAAACTGTAATCTTTACAAATAAGTATCGATGTAAAGACTTTAATCCATAAATAAAGGTCACATTTAAATAATTAAACATTTTCTAGAATAGCTTGAAATTTAGGTCCATTCTAGTACACATTAATTTTAAAAAAAAAGTAATTTTTATGACTTTCAGATAGGGAAGTTTTCTTGACAATCGGAAATAGCCTGCAACAAAAATCCAAAATATGATGAAAATGAAACTTCGAATGACAAGTTTTTTGCCAACCAGCGTTAATGAGTTAATCTCAAAATTTCAAATGAAATAGCGGAATGAGTTTAATCATAGAATTATTAATCCTGTTTAAATTGAGAATAACGAAAGTAAAGTTACCCTGCCGTCTTTTTTAAGTAGATTTAATTTTAGTTCTTCAAATAAATCTGAATATAAACCATGCGAACATATATGAAAAGATCTAACAAGAATCAATACCACCCACCCCCCCAACTCTTCAAAAACTTTTTCTTTTCAGAATATGGCATTGTTAATTGCTTCAGAATTTATTTTCAGGCAAAAAAGCAATTTCTCTGATTGTTCCTGCATTGAATCCTTATAATGCTTTATGCTATTTTTTATTCTAAAATTTGCATTGGTCGATATTCTTTACATTTGTACCAATAAATAATTTTAAAAAAAACTGCGAGTTACATAAATTCAAAATCTGACAAAAAACATTATAAAAATACTTTTATAATTCCAATTAAATTCACATATTCAAAAATGATTATAATTACGGATAAATTTTTTTTTCTCTTGTAATCGGATAATTCAACAATTGTAGGCCTTATAAAATGAATATTGAAGGGAACTTTATGGTAGATAACTATAGCCGAAGCATACTGAATGAAATGGTCATATTGCCATAAAATAATACATAAATAGACGTGATTTAGTCAATGTGTATCTTTTCAAAAACCTTCGAGTACCGAACCTCTGTTGGATACAGCTCCTCAAATAATCCCATTTCAAAATAATCAATTCCTCACACACTAATCGTACGAATTGCATGCAAATTTATATTTATGCTAATTGGACGGCGTAGAGTTTATTTATGGTGTCAAAAATGGGTCTTGCTATTGAGAAAAACAATGTTTTGTTTTGTTTTGATATATAGATGGCTCCGTAAACAAATTTCATCTGCATCATTTAAAAGTAGATTTTATTTTCAATCGTTTGGTATCCGTTACTTTATTCTACGATAATTTGTTGCAGAGTTAATAGTGGGTGTTTAATTTTTTCCCCCACGATTGTACGTTGCTGAATGTCCATACGTAAGAAAACTATTCTTAAGTCAAACGGCATAATATGAATGAGTATTTTTTAGTCAAAATTTTTCACATTAGTAATACATATACACATGGTTTAATCAATTACGCTATAAAAATTAATTTTTTAAATGGTCCGGAATGTATTTAGTACTTCAAAATAAAGATATTTTCAAAAACGTAAAATCAAATATACACAAAAGCAGTGATAACTTTTAGGTAGCTTTCATTACAAAAAGCTACCTATTGCAGCCGTTCGGAGGAAAGGGATTTCAAAAAATTTTGGTATATTTTCATCGATCATGACCCCCAGACCCCGAAACCACCCTCCGTTCAAAAGTTGATATATATATATATATATATATATATATCCATATATCATAGCAAACGCGGCAGCGTTAAGCTATAATATGATTAAGAAATAGAAAATGCAAACGACTTTCTTAAATTTCTGGCGAACCAGTTGACGTACGACAATGATTTTTCTTTTGAAAGATAGAACTCGACGAGACGAATAAACTGATAGCATTTAAAAAATTACTGTAGCTTTCAGTAGTTTTTTATTTAACCTTAAACGAAAAAATGAAGACACAAAATTCAACAAAGTGTAGCTAACGTTCCAGTGGGTGGATTAATTTCGTTTTTGTTTTATTTTGATCCTCTTGTTAAAACTTAGAATAGGTTTTTTTTTCATCTTTGTATGTTTGACGGTCGCTGAGAAAATCGAATTTGTCTTTTATAATGTCTCCATAAAATTGTAGAAATCTCTCCTTTTCATTTTCTAATTCAATAATTTTTTCGTGTTGCCACTCCCTAAAAAGCAGTACAATAATAAAAAAAAAGGATAACACGTGTACTTTTTTTTTTTATAAGTCAATAAAAATTGAAATTCAACTGACAGATTTTTGTATTTTTGAAACCGACGTCAACATAAGCAGATAATGCATAATTTTCATAAATATATATATAAACTTTCTTGATTAATATTTTGAAGTGGAGTAATAGACACAATGGAGCACAAACGAGTTGATAGGGAAAAAAACAAAAAAACAGGGTAAACCCCAACCTTCTGTTCAGAAACTAAATGCAAGTTTTTTTTTAATTATCATCATAACATCCTGACTTACACAAGCGATAGGTATGCAGTAATATAAATACTTCACATACTAAACATACCTTAAAAAATACCATTCGATCTATTTTAAATAAGGAAGAGATGTCATATACGCACCAGAGTACATAACTGGCGCGATAATGGAGTTATTTTGCCTGATACGGTAACTGAGCTATTGTTGTTTATTTATCCATTATTTTTTTATTTATTTTTATTTTATTTTTTAAAAGTATATAAATTGTTTGGTTCTATAGTTATTAATTAAACTTTTCATTATTTATTGTTATTTCATTTTTTAAATAATAGAAAGTAATTTAAAAATTTATCTGTAACTGCTATTCGAAAACGAGGTTTTCGTTAAATTGGCGTCAGAATAAAACCCCGCGCCAAACCCGTTGTGCATATGACATCTGTGCCTTAAATAATTAGGGTTTCGTTTAACTTTAGGTCCTTTTGCTTGAGATTTATTTATTTATTTATTGAACAACAAACATACGACTTGTGTGCTTGACATGAAAGCCCGCTTATTAGTCGGAGACAACATAGCACAAGGAAATATTACAACACAAGAGAAATACACCCTGGGGGTTCCACACAAAGAATGTGTGCAATGGAACCAGCGGGAATCGAACCCACAATCTCTTACGCTCGCAAGCAATTAGCAGACCGGTGCTTTGACCGTTCAGCCACAGAGACCCTTGCTTGAGATATTGTCGAAAATGTAGAGCAAAAATATACGGTACTACTTGATTATCCCGTCGACCAATTTCGCCAAACTATTCGCCAAATGATACAAATTGACATAATTTTTATTTCAAGTAACGGAAGAATAAATAAATTAGTAATACATTAATAAAAATACTAATAAAAACTTGGGCACAAATGTCATATACCCTCCATATTGGCACGATTTTTTCCAACGCCAATTTGGCGAAAACCTTGTTAATATATCATCTATATCCGGGTTACCATATCAAGTAAAATAACGACACTTTGACGCCAGTTAAGTACCCGGTGCGTATATAACATTGGCGGCATCAAAAAAATCGCACCAATATGACATCTGCGCCAAAACTTGAATTAAAAATCACTTGATGACGTAACAAACACGTGTATCGTGTTTAATGTCAAGTGAAAGTAACATTTACTATGATCCATTATTGTCATTTAATCTTATAGTTTGGCGATAATTTATTGGTCGACAGGATAATCAAGTTGTACCAAGTATGGTACAGATGTCATATACGCACCACGTTCGCGCGATATTTTTTCCGACGCCAATTTGGCGAAAACCTCGTTTTCGAATACCAGTTACACATATATTTTTAAAAAGGGATTAACAATAAATTTAAAAAAGTTTAATTAATAACATTTAACAAAACAATTTATATAAATTTAAAAAAGAAAATAAAAATAAATAAACAATTTATTAATAAATAAACAACAACATTCGGGTTACCATATCAAGCAAAATAACAACACTTTGGCGCCAGTAAGTAGTACCCCTGTGCGTATATGACACTGGCGTCAGAAAAAAATCGCGTCGACGTGATGTTCATATGACGTCTGTGGCGATTCAAGTACACTTCGTGATGTTCATATGACGTCTGTGGCGATTCAAGTACACTTCGTGATGTTCATATGACGTCTGTGGCGATTCAAGTACACTTCGTGATGTTCATATGACGTCTGTGGCGATTCAAGTACACTTCGGAATGTTACTTTGAAATCGGTGAGTTTCATCGCCAAAATCGCCAAGATGCTTAATGATCATCGCCATCGAATATATAAATAATGCCATATTTGCAAACTTATAGGTCAAAATATAAGTGGAACCTCTGTTCACAACCACCTCTGTTTATGACCAGTTCGGTTTATGTCCAACTTCGCTGATCAAAATTTGACTCGGTGGGCGTGCAATATCTCGGCTCACGACCAAGGCTGCCGAATAGCCCAGTTGGCAACCCTCACATAACTATTGTTATTAGTCAAGTTTGGAGTAAGTTGTGCATATCAGAGTGTTTTGTGTATTTTTATTACTGTAAAAAAATTAACTTTTTGTTTTACTTTTACTCAGGTTTGCGCTAATATTACCTCTCATTATGGCTTCTAAGAATGAAAAAGTGCTTAGTAATAGCAGTAGTAAGAAGCTTAAGCGAATTACTCTACAATAAAAGAAATTGTAGCAAAACATGAGAACGATGTTAGTATAATCGGTCTAGCTAAACAATGCGATGTGGCCTCAGCGTTCGATTTCCACGATAATCTGTATATATATATATTACGCTATCGTATGTGTCACAGAAATCGCGATTATTTGTTAATTGTTTAATGACAACGCTCGAATGAAACGCATCTCATTGTTTATAGAACAACATTTAATGCATATCCATACCTATAAGGGGGGTTACCATATGCTGGACCCTGTACTGTCGCCAAATAGCGCCTAGTTTGTCGCCAACTTGGCGACATATCGCCAAATACCTATAGACTTCCATTGTAAACCAACAGGGTTTACTTGTTTTGAGAGAATCAACAAATTGAGATATTTTAATGCAACAAAAAATAATATAAGTTTAAGGAATTCTATTAATTATATTTAAGGGAGCGCAAGTAAACTAAATTATGAATAAAACTAACGTGAATTTGATTTAAAAACTTTGAACCTCTTAAAACAGTGTGCATTACTTGGTTAAATAGTGCGTTATTGTGCGAAATAAGAAAAAAGTATTGGGAATATTTAAAAGCAATACAGGTTTATTTATATTCAATATATAATTATCAAAAAATTTAAATGACTAGTATTAAAAAATGCTCTGGCGAGCAGCAAAAAAGGTTAATATGTTTTTAAGTATGAAAAAGGGTTTGACAAGTGCTTCTAATTGAGCATGAAAAAGGACAAGGGGTCCCTTCTTGGCTGCAGCTCACTGTCAATGCCAACTTTGAAAAAATCATATTTGCGCTTTTTCCATATAAAAAAATCAGCCACAGTTACGATAAAAATGTGTAGTGTAAAGACACAGCCAGTAAAGACGCAGCCTGATTAAATATGAATGCAAGGCGACATAGTACCAAAAATCTTGGTTTCTGCAGCATATTACACTCATGCTGTGCCACCAAGCACGCCCGCAGTGTAGAACTGTGCAGAAAACTGATTTGTAGTGCAGTGCAGACTGTTGCAGCACTCTGCACAGGAACAATTCCACACGTGAAAGCATAACAGTATAATGCATTTATTGATTGTTGAAATTATAGCGAAGCGGCTGTGGCTGTAAGATGTACTATGCAGTACAACAGTGCATATGTAAATTATAAACGAACATTAGACGCATACACCTTTAATACGGAGGTACAAAAGCACAGTGCGAGTGTGCGCTGAGGTTCAAAAGCATAATAGGAATGTACAGTGTAGTATAATTTGTAGAGAAATAATGGTACACAGTGCACTGTACAAAGTTGCATTGCAGACGCATGCGCAGTACAATAGTGGAACAGTGCAGTTAACATGTAAAGCACGACGGAAAGTTTTACTAAAGTACTGCGAATTTATTTTATATGGAATAAGCGCAAATATGATTTTTTCAAAGTTGGCATTGGCAGTGAGCTGCAGACAAGAAGGGACCCCTTGTCCTTTTTCATGCTCAATTAGAAGCACTTGTCAAACCCTTTTTCATACTTAAAAACATATTAACCTTTTTTGCTGCTCGTCAGAGCATTTTTTAATACTAGTATATATATATCTGATTTTTGTCATACTGTAACTCTCGTATTTATGAACCGATTTGGATGAAACTCGATGTGTACATAGTACATACAAATATCTCGACCGAGTTCGTTGGCCAGCTTCATCCGCCATCTTGTTTCAAAATGGCGGCCATTTAAATAAATTCAAAAAAATTAAAATTTGAAATGTGGTACCAAAAAATTTAAAATTGAAAAATATTTTTTTCTTATGCGTTTGACCTTGATACAAAGATTCCCGAGCATTTTTTGTTTTGTCTATATCTTAAAAAATGGCTGAGTTATAGCACTTTGAATTTCCAGCTTGACTGATATCTTGAAACGACCTGATATTTGTCACACGATAACAGGCGTATTTATGAATCGATTTGGATGTACCTTGATGTATACCAGTGGCGTGGCGTGAAAATTTTCGGTGGTCACCGCAATTATTTAAGTTTGTGGTGAAAAATTATTAACTCTAAAATTCAATGTTTGAATGTTCAAAAAAGAAACTTTAAATCTTACCTTCACTTATACATGAACTCCAAATGTTCTGCTAAAACTGGATCGTAGAGTTTTAAAAGCTTATTAAGAGTTTTAAAATATTGCTTGGTCATCGCCGCATCCAGCGATGACCGGACGCCACGCCACTGATGTATACATAATACGTACCAATGTCTCGACCGAGTTCGTTGGCCAGCTTCATCCGCCATCTTGTTTCAAAATGGCGGCCATTTAAAAAATTCAAAAAATTTAAAATTTGAAATGTGGTACCATAAAATTTAAAATTGTAAAATATTTTTTTACATGTGTTTGACGTTGATACAAAGATTCTGGAGCAGTTTTTGTTTCGTCTATATCTTAAAAAATGGCTGATTTATAGCACTTTGAATTTCTAGCGGGGCTGACATTTTGAAACGACCTGATTTTTGTCACGCGATAACAGGCGTATTTATGAACCGATTTGGATGTACCTTGGTGTATACATAATACGTACTAATTTCTCGACCGAGTTCGTTCGCCAGCTTCATCCGCCATCTTGTTTCAAAATGGCGGCCATTTAAAATTTTTTTTTTAATTTAAAATTTAAAATGAGGTACCAAAAAAATTGGAAAATGAAAAAGATTTTTTTGTATGTGTTTGACCTTAATACAAATATTCCGGAACAGTTTTTGTTTCTTCTATATCTAAAAAAATGGCTGAGTTATAGCATTTTGAATTTCTGTTGTGGCTGACATTTTGAAACAACCTGATATTTGTCACGCGATAACAGGCGTATTTATGAACCGATTTGGATGTAACTTGGTGTGTACATAGTACATACCAATGTCTCGACCGAGTTCGTTGGTCAGCTTCATTCGCCATCTTGTTTCAAAAGTGCTGCCATTTTAAAAAAAAATTAAATTTTAAATTTAAAATGAGTTATCAAAAAATTGAAAAATGAAAAAGATTTTTTTTATGTGTTTGACCTTGATACAAAGATTCCGGGGCAGTTTTTGTTTCGTATATATCTTAAAAAATGGTTGAATTATAGCACTTTGAATTTCTAGCATGGCTGACATTTTGAAACGATCTGATATTTGTCACGTGATAACACGCGTATCCATTAACCTATTTCGATGTAAGAAGGCATGTGGATAGTATATCGTAATGTCTCGATCAAGTTAGCTGGCCAGCTTCATCAGCCATCTTGTTTCAAAATGGAGGACATTAAATTAAATAAAAAATTATATTTAAAGTAAGGTGCAAAAGAATTAGAAATTGAAAAAGGTTTCTTTCTTAAGTATTTGACCATGATATAAGGATTCCGGAGCATTTTTTGTTTTGTCTTTATCTTAGAAAATGGCTCAGATATAGCAGTTTGAATTTCTAATGTGGGTGACATTTTGAAAAATCTGATTTTTTGCCTGCGAGAGAACTTGTATATATCAACCGATTCCGATGTGAGTGAGCATGTGCACAGGAATTACTAAGGTCTCGACCAAGTTCACTCGTTAGCCTCATCCACCATGTTGTCTTAAAATGGCAGGAACTTCAAGATTTCGCCGAATTTGGCAACCAAATATAAGTTACTTTAAATAAAAGCAGCTTGGATAAAGCTGACTAATTTCGCGAAATTCTCATTCATAATGATTTAATATTGATAAAGATTAGGATTGAATCTCCTATAATCGGTTTCCACTAAATTGAGCTTCGTGTGTTTGAATAATATAAGCTTGCTTTTTAAAAATAAGGAATATGAAAGCTACCTCTTCCTCCCGGCACTGGCCGGAAGGACTTTTTATTTTATTGATAATAATAAGTAAAAAATAAAAACCATATTTTATCATTTTTGTTCAATAGTTAATTAGGCATTCAGGTTTTATGATCTGGTCGGTCTCTTATTAAATGTTTAGATCTGAATAATAAAATCATAAGCTATCATTTTCCTATTAAAAAATCATCTTTATTGCATTATCTTGAATGGAATATTACCCAAAATATGAAATTTCTTTTTTCAGCAAACGCAACGTAATACGTGACAGCAAACGTAATACGGGATAGACATGAAGAAAGTCCTCAATCCTCAAGTAAAATTAATGTATTATATATTTTAAAAGCCATTATTTAAAAATGTAATGGGTAATTCAAATTGCTTTTTTTAGCAGTACAATGTTTTATTAATAGTTTTCAGAAGTTGCAGAATTTAATAAAGATATCTCTTATAAATATTAATTATACATTATAAACTGACATCTAATTGAAGAAAGAGTATGATTAAGGATATCAATAGTATTCATTTTTCCCATTTTTTATGTATGATTTACCTACACATGAAAGTAATTTCGTTTATAAGTAACGAGTATGAGCACCATTTAGTCAATAAGTTAGAGATTTACAAAATTAATTTCTATAAAGAATGAAATGGCACTAATAAAATTTTACTCATCAATTTAGCTTTCACTATTTTTTTTTGTTCAAATTAATTTCTGTTATGTAACAGGATACATTTTAGATCATAAAAACGACGTTAAATATTGTTTTAAAATACTTTTATCTATGTTATTCTGTTTTCTAACTTTACATTTGAAAATATGGGCACACTGAACTCTTTTCTATTGAATAATGAATATGTACATAGTTACCAATTTGAATAAAATTTATGGACATTTACTTAATAATTATGTTTAAAGATTTAAGTGAAATTAGTGAGGCATTACTGATAAATTTTCACAATGGGCTTTTCAAATTAGTCTATATTACAGAACAGATTACAGATCGCAAATAAATATGTTAATCCTGATTTAAATGGCTTTTGACCAAGTTAAACACGTTTCAGCTAGAGTTTTTAAAAGAAAGGATAAAAGTTATATTTCCTCAAGCATAAGATAAATTTAATAATTTGCATATTTTACAAATTATTATTTAAAAATCTAATGGATTATTCAAATTATTCTTTATTAATATAGACTTTATTCTATAAAAAATGAACAGCACGGCGGTGAGAGAAATAGCGCGAATGCCAAGAAAAAGCGAATAGAAGGGAATAAAAAAAAAAGCATAATATGATAGTAAAAAAGGGCATTGAAGAAACAAAGAGCATAAATAATGCTAAAAAGAGGGTGGGGGTGGTAAACATGTTCATCTGAACTATATTACAAATGATATTACAATACCGTATATACTCGCGTATAAGTCGAGGAATTTCTGACAATTTTCGGTAAGCAAATTTGGGGGGTCGGCTTATACGCGAGTCAGTTAAAAAAGCAAAAATAAAAACTTCGAATACAAAAAATTACGGCTTTTTATGTGTATGAATAAAAAAATAATATATAAAATATACAAATAATAATAATTCATAATTTAAAAAAAAATAGTGATTTGTTTCTGTTTACTTACTAACTTTTCGAATTAAAAAGTGATTTTGTGCAAATTTGAAGTAAAAAGTTAAGTTGTCGACTTTAACGCGAGTTTTTGAATTTTTCCAAAATTTGCATCCGAAAGTTAGGGGGTCGACTTATACGCGAGTATATACAATGCAAAAATATACTTAACTCAGTCCACCTTAATAATAATAAAAAAAAAAAAAAAAAAAAAAAAAAAAATCGGTAAGATCTAGTTACTAGACGCGTTGCAGTGCCTTTAAGTATTTTTATTCAATTCAAGGATAATAATAAATAAAAACTAACATGATCACAAACTTACTCATGAAAAACTAAAAGAAACTCCATCCGTGGAAAAAATCGGCTTAACTGGCCCGAACGTATTCATCTCAAGAAATTTATGATTTTTTGCAAAGATCGTTTAACGTAATTCGGGTTTTTGTCCCGCGAAATTCAATTTTTTATAGAACGGTTGAAGTAATTGATATTTTTTACGCGACCGATTAACAAAATTAGCCGTATTTTTCGTGAGCGACTGGAAAAATCGCTATTTGTTCATTGGATTTTTTTGATGAAATTCGGAACATTTTTCCTTGATTAACTTGTTAACGAATTTCAAGTTTTTTGCGCGTCATTTGATGAAATTTTCGATTTTTTTGAGCAACTAATTGAAGAAAAATAATATTTGTTTCATAGATCTTTGACGAAATTCACGATATTTTTCAAGCATCGTTTGAAGATATTCACGAAATGATTTTGCAAATTCTGAAAAAAAAAAAAAAAAAAAAAAAAAAAAAAAATCGCGGACGAATCACATGCCTGTGAAAGAATTAAAGGGTTGAAGTGCCACACAAGGTTCTTTATTAAGCTGAATTATCTTATTTTGTGCTCGTTACCGCAATCGCGCACGCTATTGCAAACATTGCCCTCAATTTAGACCCCCTAGAAAAAAAATAATATGAAATGACCTCGTAGCAAAAAAGAAGATTAAAAAAAAAAGTACTGCATAAAAGTTAACTAATGTTATTAATTTCAGAATTATATTTGACATATTTAAAAATTTCTTAAATTTAGAATTTTAGACGTATATTTCCGGAAGTACTATATATGCAATGATCTGTTGTTTAGCGTTTGACTTTTTAAGGAATGTTTAAAAGAATTTTATTTAATTTGTGATTTATGAAAATAATTATCGTTTTCCCTTGAACAATATTTAAAAAATAACGAATAACTTAAAATATATACTTTATTGTATGCTCGTGTTAACTTCCGTAATTTACGGGTGAAATTACACTCTCAAGGATAGTACCATGAGAACTGTAAATTTTAATCATTTTTTAAAAATCATCTGGAGATTTCCGGAATAAACATTTAAACTGACTTCAGTGACATTAACGAGAACTAATTCTCTGAGTGAATGTTCTGTGATTTTTTCTTATTAATCTTCATGAAACGGGAAGAATTATTGCATTAAAATATTCTGTTTTTCAAAATCGTGAAGAAAGGAAGGACTTTTACGAGATGGTGAAATTAATTTTAGAGTAATCCTAAAACCGTAATTAATCGTTTCTCTATTTATATTTTTACTGTCTTCTCTCTTTACAAGATAAAAGTCTTGGATTCATGAAATTTTTCGAATTCGGTTTTTGACGGATTTACGCGTTTTGTGGGTGCTCTATCTCTAGAACTAATGAACGGAATTTAATAAAAAATTATATTCAGTTATCCCCTGATATAAGTTGATGCTGATTATTTTTTGGTGTAAATCATTCAAAAGGTGGCGCTGCTATAAAGCATTTTTCACGATTTCCACACTAGCCCAATCTCCATAACTAATGCACGGATTTTCATCAAACTTCGGATTCCATTAGTCCTTGACAGGAATTGACGTCTTATGTATTTTGGTGTAAACGAACCCCCCTCTCTAAATAGTTGTTTTTAACCTAAATTTCTTATTGCTTTAGGGGAAAAGCATTACGAAATTCAGAAACTAGACAAAATTTGCAACAAATAAGATATATGACATTATGAATTAGGATGAACGGGGAGGGTGAGGGTTGCCTCTGAACATGCACCGCGGCTCTACGTGCACTAAATTATGAAGTTCAGGCAAATGGGGATTTTATCTGGAAAAATTAATACTAGTTCTGGATTTCGACTCACTTTATGTTTTTTGGGTCGCTGAATCCGAATTTGTAACTTCCCACCAAAATTTCACCCGGCAACTACTCAAAAAATTTCTTTTCTGAGAAAAGCGCGCGGGGAATGTTCCGAGGCAGCCCCCTCTCTCCCCGTTTATCCTACGTCATACTGTCATATATCCTATTTGTTCCAAATTTTGTATAGTTTCTGAATTTTGTAATGCTTTTCCCCTAAAACAAATGAAATTTAAGTTAAAAACAACTATTTGGGGGGGGGGGTGTTCGGGGGGGAAAATTTTGGGGGTAAGTTGAAAATTCGGATTCAGCGACCCTAAAAACTTAAAGTAAACCTTATAGAGAAAGTTCGGAAGGAAGATGGGAGAGCTTATGTAAACGTGTGAGTGGTTAAGTGGATATATGGTGCGCAACTTAGTCCACGCAGCGCTGCAGCGCATGTTCCGAGGCAGATCCCCCCTTCCCCTTCATCCTAAGTCACAATGTCATATATCTAACTTGTTGCAAATTTTGTCTACTTTCTGAATTTCGATCTACTTTTCTCCTAAAACAATAAAAAAAATGGAATTTTTTAATAAAAACCTTTTTTTTTGGGGGGGGGGTTACTAAAATTTGGGGGTGTTGCCGGAGGAAATTTCGGTGGGAAGTTACAAATTCGGATTCAGCGACCCAAAAAACATCTAGAAAGCCGATTTACAGTACTACCATTAATTTTGCTAGGTAGAGTCCCTATACGGTCTCTATTGTCTGAACTATTAACCATCACGAATACGTAAATCGACGAAAAATGACATTAATTCATTTTCTGTCACGATAAGTTTCATTTAAATATCTGTTAATATTAGAATATTAATGGCATGCAGGTTATGCAATTGACAAAATTACAAAGAAAGAAAAGAATGAAAAATAATTTTGATAGTTTGAAAATTAGTATCAGTTTGAGCGAACTTCATTTGGGTTGAATTTGAAAAATTCCTTGTGCAGCTGTTTCCCTAGGGGATGGTTCCGTAATCTATTTCAAGGATAGTTGATATTTTTTTTTATCAATATTATAACTTTTATACAGTTAAAACAATATTACTACAAGAATTATTTATTGTTGATTCGAACATTGCTTGTGGGCTAGGGAATCTTAGCTATTTTCATTTTGTATGCCACATACTATGTGCAATATATATATATATTTTTAATTTCATTTCAATATTTGAGATTTCATGTACACATTTTATGCTTTTGGAATATTTCCCAATTATGCGAAGAGCAAGTATTGTAGCAAAAGTTTTGTTCCGCAAATGCCACGCTGAGAAATTGATTTAATTTGGAATAAGCCTAACCCTTCGTTTACATCGAAATTCTTAGAGTCGTTTTCTATAAACCAAGTTATATATATTTATATATTACTTAAATTCTTTAGTTCGAAATTGCTCCCTAATGAGGATCGAAGCTAATTGTGCTTGGTTTGGAGAAAAACTTATTTCGTTTTCGTAATCATTATTATTAGTCCAGGCAATAGAGACCGTATAGGGGCACAGCCTAGCAAAATTCATGGTAGTTCTGGAAAAAGGCTTACTGTATGTTTTTTGGGTCGCTAAATCAGAATTTTTAACTTCCCACCAAAATTTTCCCCGGCACCCCCCCCCCTCAAATTTTGATAAAATGCCCCCCGAAAAAGGTTTTTATTAAAAAAATCAATTTTTTATTGTTTTAGGGAAAAAGTATCTACAAATTCAGAAAGTAAACAAAATTTGCAACAAATTAGATAAATGACATTATAAGTTAGGATGAAGGGGAAGGGGGATCTTTATCGGAACATGCACCGCAGTACTACGTGGACTAAGTTGCGCAATTCCACTTAAGCACTCACACATTAATTTTGCCCTCCCATCTCCCTTCCGAACTTTCTCTATAATGTTTTCTTTAAGTTTTTCGGTTTGCTGAATCGGAAATTTCAACTTACCCCAAAAATTTCGCTCCCCGAACACCCCCCCCCCCCCAAATAGTTGTTTTTAAATTAATTTTTTTTATTGTTTTAGGGGAAAATTATGTAGATAAATTCAAAAAGTAAACAAAATTTGCAACAAACAGGGTGACATTACGACGTAGGATGAACGGGGAGGGAGAGGGGTTCCTCGTATCATAAACTGCGGCGCTATGTGCACTAAGTTATGCAAGTCCAGGTAATAGAGGATTTTACCTAGCAAAATTAATGCGAGTTCTGAATTTCGGCTCACTTTATGTTTTTTGGGTCGCTGAATCCGAATTTGTAACTTCCCACCAAAATTTTCCCCTGCAAACCTCCAAAAAATTGATTTTTTGAAAAAATTTGGTTTTTGAGAGCAGCGCGCGGGGAATGTTCCGAGGCAGCCCCCTCTCTCCCCGTTTATCCTACGTCATAATATCATGTAACCTATTTGTTGCAAATTTTGTCGACTTTCTGAATTTCTACATAGTTTTCCCCTAAAACAATAAAAAAATTAATTAAAAAACAACTATTTTGGGGGGTTTCGGGGGGGGCGGAAATTTTTGGGGTAAGTTAAAAATTCGGATTCAGCGACCCAAAACACTTAAAGTAAACCTTATAGAGAAATTTCGGAGGGGAGATAGGAGGGCGAATGTTTACGTGTGGAGTGGTTAAGTGGAATTGCGCAACTTAGTCCACGTTGCACCGCGGCGCATGTTCCGATGCAGATCACCCCTTCCCCTTCTTCCTAAGTCATAATGTCATGTATCTAATTTGTTGCAAATTGTGTCTACTTTCTGAATCTCTAGATACTTTTCCCTAAAATGTTAAAAAAAGTAATTTTTTAAATAAAAACCATTTTTGGGGGCATTTTACCAATTTTTTTTTTTGGGAGGGGGGGGGGGTGTTGCCGGGGGAAAGTTTGGTGGGAAGTTACAAATTATGATTCAGCGACCCAAAAAACATAAAGTAAGCCAATTTCTGGAACTACCATTAATTTTGCCAGGTAAAATTTCCTATTACCTGGACTATATAACTACCATACATTTAAAATTGTCTATTGCTGTCCTATTTAAACATAAACATGGCTTCAAATTCGACTACGAAATATTAGGCATTTTACCCGTCTGATGACAAGGTACATCATAAATTACTGTTTCATTTCTCAAACCACACACTTATTTGTGAAATTTTATGTTTCATTTCATTTTTTGGTATTTGTTTAACTCTGGAAAGTTTTGTCGCACGTGTATCATTACGACCACGTGTTGCAGGAAAATGATTTTTTATCGGAAACTAGCGTGTTTCGTGCATACAAAATAATTTTTAACCACTCCCCGTCCTCCTAATGCTAAGATCACACTTGTGTTAATATAAAGTATTTCAAATTTAATATTACCATGAATTATATACTTTAAGATGAATATAAATCAAAAAATCTATTTTCTTTTTGTTAAAAAATCCATTTTTTTCTGTTCATCCAATCTATAAGTATTTTTTTTTTTTTTTTTTTTTTTTAATAATAAAAGTAATTTCGCTTTTTCTTTCATATGTGTCATTATCGATTCTTTCATGCTCCTGCAAATAAAATAATTAGAATAAAACCTATTAATTTTACCATTTACCCGTATCTATGTCGCCATTTCAAGAAATACAATAACAAAATAAGATAAAATTCGCTTTTCTCAAAATACCCCTTAGACAATAAGCATAGACACAACTAGTAGTTTTAGGTTTGCCATTTACTTTTTTCATTTGTTAGCCACTGTCACGTGACTGTGGCGGGAAATTTTCCCTTCATAGAAAGAAATGTCTTAAAAAAAATTAAAAACGTTTATGATGCTTTGAAAAATTTGAAATGTCTTATTTAAGGAATTTTTCTCCAGGTCAGACGACAAAAATGCGGCGTACCGTAAGTCGGGGTACTACGGCATTTATATATCTACACTGTAAAAAAAAAAACAACAACAACAAAAAAAAAAAAAAAACGTTAAAATATGGAAGTTGTACTTGCAATTGAGACGCCAGTGCTAGTTCCGTATTTTAACGGAATTGATTTTTACTGTATATATATATATATATACATACCGGGTGTCCGAAAAAGGACTGACTGATTTTAAAATTCAATAACTTGCAAACGGTGTCAGATACTTAAAAAAAATCTTGCAGGAGGGTTATGTATGAGGTCAAAAGTTTTTTTACAGGGATTTTCGATTGTAGTTCGAATTGCAAACAATAGATGGCGCTGCGATCAATAGACGCTAAATTCAGGCTCGATTTTTGGCACTTCGTGGCGCGCTCAATACATTTCCATCTCCTTTTCCGCATGGAAGAAGAGAAAGGACCAAAAATTGAGCCTGTATTTAGCTACTATTGCTTACAGCGCCATCTATTGTTTGTAATCCGAACTAAAATCGAAAAAAACTGTAAAAAAACTTTTGACCTTATGCATAACCCTCCTGCAAGAATTTTTTTAATATCTGTCACCGTTTGCAAGTTATTGAATTTTAAAATCAGCCAGTCCTTTTTAGGACACACGGTATATATATATAACTAAATAAAAATTTCTTGTTTAATAGTGTAAAAAAATGCCGTGGAATAAAAAGAAATCACCAGGAATTATAAGAAAAATAATGCATGTAATCAAATAATGATAAAACTGTTAATAAAAAGGATGACTCAAATTAATTCATTCTACGATGAATATAAAATCATGATAATTTAAGTTTTATTCTTTATGTTTTATTCAAAGCACATAGGAAGTATATACATGTTGTATTTTTCATAAAACATTAAACATTTTCCATTTTTTTTTTAATTTTTTTTTAGCTAATGGCAAATAATAACAATAAAAATTTATTAATAAAACAAGCTTGCTTGTATATAATGGAAATGACTTTGCTGATCCAATCATTTGTTTTCATCTGAGAAAATGTCGACAAATTGTTTGTAAGTGAAAAATTGCAGACATAGGTATAGGCTCAATGGTTATAGCAACAGCCTGGAATGCTGTAGTCCCGGATTTGATTCCTGGCTCTGGCTAACTTTTCACTCCAGATGGGACTATTGTATTTATGGTATGTATGTCTGTTGAATATTATTATATACTGTTAAACGTTGAATTCAGGCGTTATTTATGAGTGTTTTATTATAGATTTTAGTGTGTGTGTGTTTTATATTATATATCGTAGATCGATGTAATAGCAAAATATATTCATCGTTGTTCGGTCATCTAAGGCTTCCCCAATTTGGTTTATTAGTGTAATATTGAAGACCTAGGTATCGGTCGGAGTATCTCATTGGTTAGAGCGAAAGCCTGGAATGCTGTGGTTCCGGGTTCGATGCCTGGCTTTGGCTGATTTTTCACTCCAGTTGGGATTATTGTATTTATTTTATGTATGTCTGTTGAATATTTATATATACTAATAAAACACACACATGCTACAATATATATTAAAACACACATACACACGCAAATAACGCCTGCATTCAACAGTTAAAGGTATATATAAATGTTATACAGACATACACACAATAAATGCAATAAACCCAACTGGAGTAAAAAATTAGCCAGAGCCAGGAATCGAACCCGGGACCACAGTACACAAGATTGCTGCTCTAACCACTAAGCTTTTCCGGCCGATACCTGGGTCTATAATTTCTCACTAATAAACCGTGTTGGGGAAGTCACCAGCCATCTATACGACAGCTTTGGATGATAGATGGCAAATATGAATAGATTTTACTATTACATCGATCTGCAATATATAATAATAAATCACACGTACTACAATATATATTAAAACACACATGCACAAATAAATAGCTCCTGCATTCAACAGTTAAAGGTATATATAGATTTTATACAGACAAACACACTATAAATACAATAAACCTAACTGGAGCGAGAAATTTGCCAGAGCCAGGAATCGAACCCGGGACCACAGTATACAAGACTGCTGCTCTAAACTCTGAGCTACTCCGGCCCATACCTGGGTCTGTAATTTCTCATTAATAAACCATGTTGGGGAAGTCGTATAGATGGCTGGTGACGTCCCCAACATGGTTTATTACTCAACTATATTTTAGCATACTTTGTGGTATAGCTACAAATATACAGATCATATACGGGGCTTCACAAAAGAAAGCGGATATTTTCCCGATTATTGATGATAATTCCTTAAATTTTGTTTCCATATTGTTAATATACACATCCTCAATTTTTGTTGAATTATACAGGGAGGGTTGAAGAGTTTTTAAGAATTTGTGCCTAAAAATAACTTTACTAGAATGCCAGAAAATTAAAATTATTGTATTAATTCAACAGCTTAAATATGTCACTGATTATATTGGTAAAACGTGAGACATTTCCAATTTAACTTTTTCTTTTTTAGAAATTTGCAAATAATAACAATAAAAATTTATTAACAAAACAATCTTTCTTGTATACAATGGAAATGTCTTTTTTGATCCAATTATTTTTTTTTTCACATAAAAAAAAAAAAAAAAAAAAAAAAAAAATCTAGGCGAAAAATGGTGCATTTATACTCGTCAGCTGTCAGTTAGTTAATAAAATTTCTAACACCTTGAATATGCAGTTTAATTCCTTAATTACGTTTCGTATCAAATAACTAGTGAAACGAGTTAGCTTATAGCCATGAACATTTATCTAGCTATGGTAAAACGGGTGTGCGCTTGACGATAATGTGTACTGCATCTCCTTGCAACACCTTGAAGTTTATTTTTCCATTTTGAAAACAATCACAGATGATAGAAAATAAAATAGCGATTTTAGCATTAGAAAATGGCTTTGGATTCAGTTTCTCTGTCTGTCTCTGCCATAAGTCCTGTAAATAGACTCGGATTACCATGCAATTGATATATGTGAATGAGATTTACTATGGCATTTTTAAATTGAAAAAGAAGTACAAAGCATATATTGAAAATGAACTATGAATCATTTATAATCCATTTGCAGGGAAAGACTAAGTAATTGGTTTACGTTACAGTATATTGGGAAAAATCGCTCGCGGTGTATTTTAATGATGTTACCCGATTTCAGAAGTATTTAAACTTACAAACGACACTGAGGTGCACTAGAAGAGTCTTTCTATAGAATACTATGTACATACCATTCATTATTCATTAACAAACACACATAAAATAATTCATTTAGAATTATTATTTAAGAACAATAGTTACTGGAAGTATGTTTTAAGTTATAGGATGCGTTTATTAATCAAATTTTTCCCCTAATACTTGGTGCATAAATTCTATAGATTATATATAAGGTGGTACAATATATCTCGAGGATCAATCCATTTCAAGTGGTCTAGACTGGTTGCTAGACCATTTTTTTAAAATATCTGAAATTTTTTGTACAACAATCCTAACATGTTGGAAGTTCAAAATGACTATTTATTTATTTTAAATAATTTTTGTTTGTGCATGGTTTTGTTTCATTGTGGGCAGCATTTTCTCACATCCGAGGGTTTACGGTATTGTAAATATTTCATCTTTTATTTTTCCCATTCGAGGGGTTTGTACAGAATAAAATGCGCTGAAAGTCTGGTAATAAAATAGTTTCATAAAATAAATCCTTACTGGTGAAATTTTAGCATAAAATTTAAGATCTTTTCCAAAATCTCTCAGTTTACAGGAGGAAATACTTTCTAGCAAGGAGAACTTTCAACATGTCATAATTTGTTTTACAACTATGCCGAAAGTACTTGTACTCGCACGCCAAGTTCCAGATCTGGGACTAGCTTTCTCTTTGCTAAAAAAAAAATCCCAAAATTTTCAAAACTTTGATATCTCTGATGGGGCACGAGATTTTTTATTATCATTAAATAATAGTAACAGAAAATAAAATCTTTTGCAAAGCTTAGTTATTATTTAAAAAAAAATACGCCTAAGGCCTACATATTGTATAATTTCAGTCATTTTTATTTTAAGTAATTTTAGTAATTTTAGTAACTAAAAAATACCTCAAGAATTTTATATAAAAAGGAATGTTTTATAAAAGACATGGGGCAAAAACAGAAAAGGAATAAGGAAAGAGAAAAGTTGTTAATGTTGACATACTTGTTGAGATATATCAAACGTGTCAAAACACATTCCTGTTTGATGGTTTAAAAACCACAATTTTGACATCTATAATGTCCAGAAAAGCATAATTTGAAACAATTATATAAACTCATTTTAATGAAACATATCGGTTGGCAATAGTGGAGACATATTAAGCGAGTGAGGCGTTCATATTGGCAAGCAATAATACCTTAATAAAAGTGACATTGCCATTCTGTAACATTTGAACAATCGAGTACCGAACTTCAATTTAGATACAGCCCCTGAAATATGCTCATTTTAAAATAATTAATTTCTCTTAAAATAATGGTACGAATTTCATGTAAATTTAGATTTGGGCTAATTGAAAGATGTAGAATAAATGTTTGGTGACAAACTTGGGTATTGCTCTTGAAAAAAAAAAAAAAAAAACTTTGGATTTGTTTTAATATGTAGATGGTCCCCTAAGAAAATTTGACATGCGTCATTTAAAAGTAGACTTTATTTCCAATCATTTTGGTACCAGTAACTTTCTTCTAAAATAATTTGTTGATTGTAGGGGGTGTTTAATTTATTTTTCCTCACGACTGTACGTACTGACAAGAAATCGTTTTCCAGCAAAGTTAAAAATTCACATTCTATAGCCAGCACTGCCATCAGCGGTAAAGTGCAATGATGCCATTACATAAACTGGTACAAAAGCGTCCGGGTGGAAAACAGCTGGCCCATCAGTGATGGCCAACAGCAGGCCACCATTGGGTTGCCATCACATTACTTCAATCCGGCACTTTTCCTGCAGTGCTAGCACCTATCCCACTGCTATTCCTTTGCTGGTCAATTTCCCTTAAAATAATTCTTATAGAATTCTATAAAAAAAGTATTATAGAATAATGGCTTTTTTTCTACAAGCTAGTTTCATCAAGAGCTATAGAAATATCTGCAGAAGTGTCTATAATAGAAATGTCTATAAAAATATCTGAACTTGCAGCGGTTTCCATGTGGCCACCCTCCCAAGCACTAACCGCGTTCGATGCTGTTTGGTTTTCGTGATCGGGCATGAACAAGTACTTTCAGAGTATGCTACGACCGCTCGTAGTTGGTAAGCTCTCATTACACTATTTCAAGTTTGTTTCTTTTGCGATTCACATTTCCAATCATTAAATTGGTACATAAATTATTGTATTGTATAGGAAACCTATATTTTATACGCTTTTTTTTATTATTGATTCTGAACTGTGTAAATTATGAAAACCGAAATCCTTTGTAACTTAGTAAAACCAGTTTTAGGAAGAAAAAAAAGTGCTGCGTTGAAATAAAGAATTTATTTATTTATCCATTTACTTACTTATTTTGTTGGTGGCAATGGATCTATATTATTTACAGTTTAAAAAAATAGCTTCACAGCTTAAATTGTGTTAAGGTATTCATTTCAGATTTGTGTTCAAATACTTAATGTCTTCGATATTCACAATGCCACCTAGCGTAAGGGTTCCCAGCAATAATACTACAAAAGTTCGTGCACTTTCATGTAGTGGTGGGCCAGCGCATGAGAAAAACGGAGGCCTACCAGAATTTTATCTGATCAGCAAAGTTGACTGAAGCTGTCCAGCAGTGGTAGACCATTAACCAACACTTCTCCATCATTGCCAGCACATATCTTGCTGCTGGCCAGCAATTTTCTCTTTGCTGGGTACATTTTAGAATTACCCATCCTTCCAAAATACCATGGGGTCAATCCATTTCAAGTGGTCCAGAAAATTCTTTATTGGTTGCTTGACCATTTTAAAAAAAATCTGAAATTTTTTGTACAACAATCCTAACATGATGGAAGTTCAAAATGGGTATTATTTTAATTTTATACATTTTTGTTTGTGCATGGCGGCCATCTTTGTTTTATCGTCTGCAGCAATTTTCTCACATGAAGGGTTTACGGAATTGTACATAATTAATCGTTTATTTCTCCAATTCAAGTGCGGATTAAAGCAATTTGTACAGAATACATTGGGCTAAAAATTTGGTAATAAAGTAGTTTCCTAAAATAAATATTTACAGGTGAAATTTAAATACTAATTTTCAGTTTCTTTCCAAAATTTGTCCGTTTACAAGAGGAAAGTTTTTTAGCAAGGAACATGACATAATTTCTTTTGCAAATAGGCCGAAAGTACTTGTACTCACAAACCAAGTTCCACATTTTGGACTTGCTTTTTTTTTCGCTAAAATTAAATACCGAATATTTCAAAAACGTCAAAAATCGCACTTTTGAGGCTTTGGTATCTCTGGCTGGGCACGAGAAAAAAAATCTGAATTTCTGCTTTCTGACAGTATTTTATGGTAGTGTTATGCACAAGAAATTTCAGTATGGAGATTTGACTACAAGCTGAGATGGCAAGAGCAACATGTCCTTGTCCAAACTATAATGCCAAACTATTGTTTTGTTGTAGTCACAGGTAAGTATTTATATCAGAGTGACATTTAAATTTATTTATTTCATTAGCTTTAAGTAATAGTAACAGAAAATAAAGCCTATTGCAAAGCTTGGCAATTAATAAAAAAAATAATTATACCTACGAAATATTTTAAATATTGTAATTAACTGCAGAATTTATACTTCGAACCGTAAAAGAACCTTAAACCTTCTGTTGCTAGAAATGTGTGTTATTCGAGAGGAAAATATACATTTTAATAGAATACTTTATTAAGATTCATTGGAAATGGGGGGTATATTTTGCTGCTCATTCCTTTTAATCATATAATAGTTTCACGATTTCTTTTATGAGATTTTTAAAATACCCTTTTTATGAAAATTATAGCATATTTTTTATGAATTAATATTTGTGAAAATTCAATTATTTACATTCAATTATAAAAGTATTTTTCAGTGTTAAGAATTCAAATTCACAATTTATTCTTATTATATGAAACCATTTACGCAGACGATACTTACGAATTTTAAAAGAATTATTTTATGAGGGGTTTTTTCTGTAAAGTGGAAACAAAATAATTATAAACAAATAAAATTAATTGTTGTAATTAATAAAATGTAAAAAGATCTTTAAAAGAGCTTTCAGTTAAAATTTTAAAAACATTTTGTAAAATTTTACATCGAAAATATTTTTATTTATACCAGTTTTATATTATAAATAAAAAATTCGGAGGAAATTCTTAATCATTTGGCTGAATTTACATTTCTAAAATTAAAATGTGCCAAAACATAAAGTAACGTTTTTGCTTAATAAAGATGCAAAAATAATATAAAAAATATTGTTACTTTCCAATATTTATCTTATAAAATAATGCTTTGCGAATCCAAACAAAGCATGGCTTTTGCTAGTTTAAATTTATCTTACAGTATCTTAATCAATACGAAACCTCATATCTAAAGATCTTCTGATATATATATATATATATATATATATATTCTAAATACTGTAGTTTGAACTTAAATATGTTCTTAAATATATTCCTTAAATACTATTGTTCGGACCTTGTGCGCATGCCGAACGAGCTCCGTAGCTTTGCGGTCATGTGACCCAGTTCAGTTGTTCTTGAGCTGTCATTGCGGCACGTTGGGTATTCGAGCGGGTCTTATCCCCAAGTATAGAGTAAGTTGTTCTTTAGCTGCCATTGCCGCACGTTGTGTATTCGAGCGGGTCTTATCCCCAAGTATAGAGTATGTTGTTCTTTAGCTGCCATTGCGGGACGTTGTGTATTCGAGCGGGTCTTAACCCCAAGTATAGAGTATGTTGTTCTTTAGCTGCCATTGTGGCACGTATGTTATAGCGGGTCTTATCCCCAATTATTCTGTTGCTTATAGCGGGAGTATTCCCCATAATATGTTTTACGAACGTCACTTGTTCTAACAGCGGGTTATTACCCCAAAGTCACCTCATCATTCTATATGTTCTTCAGTGTTTGTGATTGTTTGTAACATTTGTGTGCTGTGTGATATAAAAATGTGAAAAAGAAAACTATTGGTCTTCAATCTTAAGGTTACACACAGTATTCACATACATTTTTGTGGTCCGTCGATATCGCAGCGAAATAGCTGCTATGGATAAATTAAATAGAACAAAAGGTGCTCTAAAAGGTACTATAACGAAATTAGAAAATTTCGTAAAAGATAATACAGATGAAATTAATTACTCGAGTACCGAGCTCGAAATAAAGATTCGAAAATTACCTAAGCTTCAGGCAAAGGTATCGGAAATACGGGATAAATATTATGATATCCCTGAGTTTAAGGACTTACCAGAAATCGAAAACGAGTTAGATGAACTCGAAGATCGTCTCGAGAAACTTGAGGTAAGTCTCAACATATTTCTTAAAAATCTTAAAGTTTCTGAAATAAATGTGCATGCTGATAGTATTGAATCTATAAGTTTGAATAATATTAAAGTTAAGTTACCTGAAATCCCACTACCAACATTCAATGGTAAATATGAAGAGTGGTCAATCTTTAAAGTACAATTTACAAATTTAATTATCAATAATGTCCAGTTAAATGACGCTCAGAAGCTGTTTTATTTGCGAGCATCGCTAAAAAATAAAGCAAAACAATTAGAAAGTCCAGACGATTCATTTGAGTCATTGTTTAGTGCACTTACTGAAAGATTCGAAAATCAGCGTTTGCTCATTGACACTCATTTATCAGCCACAATTAATTATGAAAAAAATACATTACGAGTCTTCTAAAGAATTGAGATCCTTTATTGATTGTGTAAATAAAAATTTGAGGGCTTTAAAAGTATTACAATAGGAACAAAACAATCTCTCTGATGCTATCCTTATCAATATTATATTGCAAAAGATAGATAAGGAATCTCGAAAATTATTTGAATATTCGATTAAAAAATCAGAATACCCCCAATTTAATGAATTAATGTCATTTTTGGAAAACCGAATATCTACGTTAGAAAGCGTAAATAGATACTCTGCTTCAAAACCCTTAAATAAAAACATTCCTCTTTCAAACAAACAAAAAATTTTCATGCTAAATTCGAATGATAAATCAAATGGAAAAACGTGTATTCTGTGCAAATTGGCTTTTCATAATTTGAACAAATGTTCTCAGTTTCTAAAAATGAATGTTTCTGAAATATACGATTTTTTGCAGAAAAATAAGCTGTGTACCAATTATTTGAATAACTCTCATTTTGTAAATTCTTGCATTTCAAAATGTAACTGTAAAACATGTGGATTGCGCAGCTCATCGCTTCATCAAGATAAAAAAAACAAATCCAGAAATGAATTGGCTTCCCCCCAAAGTTCCTCCCCTCTTGCAGGTGCGGTAAATAGAGAAACGAGGAACATTTCGGTAAATAATGAATCTTTAAAGACCTTGAATAATATAAAGAAAGAAAGAAAATCAATTTTATTGAGTACATGCTTTGTTTTTATAAAAGATAATTTCGGAAATAAACGAAAGTTTAGAGTAATTTTGAATAATGCTAGCAATGTCAATATTTTAACTAAGGATTGCGCTGACATGCTGCAATTTAAAAAAAAGGATAATTAATGTACCCGTTACAGGGTTAAACGGTTATATTTATAATGTAAAAAATAAAATTTCGAGTGTAATTACAAACGAAGATGGCTCTTTCAGGGAGAATATAGATTTCTTAATAGTTCCCAAAATCATGGATGTAATTCCATCAAAGCAGTTAGATGTATCGGACATTAATTTACCGAATATTGTGGAATTGGCAAACCCCACATTTTTCAAACCGGGAAAAATTCACGTATTGGTTGGGGCTGAATTATTTTATAGAATTTTAAAGCATAATTCCGTTAAGATAAACGATAAACTTTTTCTGCAAGACACTGTTTTTGGATGGATCCCAACTGGGGCGCTAGAGGAGAACACGCAAACAAACAATATTGCTATGTGCAATTTCGTTAGAGATTTCGATGAAATAAATGATAATTTAAAACAATTTTGGGAGCTTGAGTCTATAGGCATTAAACATGATGATCCAAAATTGTCAGAAACAAGCACAACAAATATTCGATAAAACTGTCAAATTTGTAGGTGATGGATATGAAGTTCAGTTACCGTGGAAGAAAGACTGGAAGGAATTAAATGATAATTTTAATGTTGCGAAACAGCGTTTGGAATGTCTAAAAAGAAAATTTTATCGAAACCCAGAACTTTTTCGACAATATTCTGAAATAATCACGGAATATTTAAAGCAATGAATTATAGAGCAGGTGCAAGAAAATGAACCTGTTTTAGAAAGGGCAGTGTATCATTTGCCCCATCATGCGGTCTGTAAAGAAGACAAATTTACTACAAAGGTCCGAATCGTCTTCGATGCCAGCTCTCATGATAACAATGATTTGTCCCTTAATGATTGTTTATGGCCCGGCACCAACTTAAATCCACTTCTATTTGATATTTTAATCCATTTTAGATTATACGAAATTGCCTTTTCTTCTGATATCGAGAAGTCTTCTGATACCTTCAAATATCGCTCGCTGAAAAAGATCGAGATTCTGTCCGTTTTCTGTGGTATGATGATGATTTAAAATCTTTCAAGGTCTTCAGATTTAAACGTGTTATTTTTGGAGTCAATGCCGCTCCATTCCTCCTATCTGCTACAATAAAGAAGCACATCAAGCAGTTTACGAACCTATACCCAAGAACTGTTCATCTACTCGATAAATATATTTATGTGGATGATTTTATATCTGGCGAAGATACGCTGCAAGACGCTCTTGATGTTTCCCTGAATGCTAACAAAATAATGTCTGAAGCAGGAATGATTCTTCGAAAATGGATAACCAATGATGAAGCGTTACTGAAGTGCTGGCAAAAGGAAGGTTTAAATATTCAAGCAGAACATGCTGCAATAAGCCTAGGAAGCAATCTAAGCAAGGTATTAGAAATGTCCTGGAAAACAGAAGAAGATTGTCTGACATTCGAAGTCAAAAGTTTAATAGAATTCTTGTCTTCACAAAAAGGGTCAAAACGTCTACTATTGCAAGCAGTTGGTAAAATCTTCGATCCGTTAGGCATGCTGATGCCATTCACCATTAGAATCAAATGCCTGTTCCAAGAACTATGGCTAAAGAAGACAGCATGGGATGAACAGTTACCAACTAATGTGCACGAAAAATGGTTAAAGTGGTTCGAAGAACTTCCAAATTTAGCAGAATTAAAAATTCCGAGCAAAATTTTTGGTTGCTTGAATCAAGTAATAGCTGTAGAAATACACGCCTTTTCTGATGCTAGTAAAATAGCGTATGGCTCTGCAATTTATCTGAGAATAAAAAGAGAGAGTGGAGTGGAAGTCAATCTCGTGAACTCGAAGAGTCGTGTTGCCCCGATAAAGGAGATAACTCTGCCGAGGCTGGAAATTCTGGGAGCATTACTAAGTGCAAGACTGACCAATAAAGTAAAACCCATCCTAGATCAAAAAATCGCATCGAGAGTGTACTATTGGGCGGATTCCAAAATAACCTTATTCTGGATCAAAGGATCACCAAACCGATGGAAACGGTTTGTGGCAAACCGTGTCATAGAGATTAATGCACTTTCAGATTCGAACTCTTGGTATCACTGCTCCAGCAAGGACAACGCTGCCGATCTCTTGACCAGAGGTGCGAGTGTTAATTCCCTTGTAGAGAATCCAATGTGGTTTAGCGGACCAAAATTCCTATCAGCTGGTGACTTAGTGACTGAGCAAGAAACTATTTCTGTGCCAGAAACAGATTACATTCCAGAGACTAAATCAAAATATAAAAATAATTGTAATGATTTCAATTCTAATATTTCTCTTTCTCTTTTCAGGAATCCTGAAGAAGTAAATTTTTTTCTCAACATAAGTGGTAAATACTATAGTATTCTTCGCATACTGGCATATGTTTGTAGGTTTTTTCACAATTGCAAATGAAAGTTAGCAGACCGGTGCAGAGGCTGCCTCACAACCCCAGAAATAAAAAAATTCAGAAGTTTCTCTAATTAGATCGTTCAAAATGGCAGGTAAAAGGGGAAAACATCAAACCAGGTGCGATGGTAGTCATAAAGGAGGACAATTTACCTCCCTGTAAGTGGATGCTAGGGCGAATCTTAGAGGTTATACCAGGAAAAGATGGTAATGTTAGGGTTGCAAAGGTAAAAACAGCCTCAAATATCTTTCTTAGATCCATATCTAGATTGTGTGTCTTGCCCATTAATGAAACCTAATGTACATACTTTTTCTCATTGTTTACTTATTTTAAAGTGCACCTAAGATTTACATGTTATTTTACATTCAACTTTTCGTAAGAACAATATAGAACTATTTTTAGAAAATAGCTTAAATTTTGTAACAAAGAATTTAATTTAATTGTATTGTATAGTCCTTGTTATTGCAACTTATTATTATTGTATTTGTATTGTAATATTATTTTATGGTATTGGTATTTTACTTAGTTCTTGTATTTATAGTGTATTTTCAATATTTTGAATGTGCTACGCACATTGCAACGCGGGGCGGCATGTTCGGACCTTGTGCGTATGCCGAACGAGCTCCGTAGCTTTCGGTCATGTGACCCAGTTCAGTTGTTCTTGAGCTGCCATTGCGGCACGTTGGGTATTCGAGCGGGTCTTATCCCCAAGTATAGAGTAAGTTGTTCTTTAGCTTCCATTGCCACACGTTGTGTATTCGAGCGGGTCTTATCCCCAAGTATAGAGTCGGTCGATGACGATTAGCCGAAAACCAAATAGCCGACAAGACATTTAGCAGACAGCACTTAGACGACAGGACGTTTAGACGACAAGTACATTTAGTCGACACGTACATTTAGCAGACAGGACATGTAGCCGACAAGTACATTTAGCCGACAGGACAAGTAGCCGAAACGTACATATAGCATACAGGACAATTAGCCGAAACGGACATTTAGCAGACAGACAACTGGACGACAGGCAATTGGCCGAACGTGACAATTAGCCGACAGGACATTTAGTCGACAGGACAATTAGCCGACAAGACAATTAGCCGACAAGACAATTAGCCGACAAGACAATTAGCCGACAGGACATTTAGCCGACAAGACAATTAGCCGACAGGACATTTAGCCGACAAGACAATTAGCCGACAGGGCAATTAGCCGACAAGACAATTAGCCGGCAGGACAATTAGCAGACAGGACATTTAGCCGACAGGAGATTTAGCCGACAGGACGATTAGCCGACAAGAAAAATTAGACGACAGGATATTTAGTTGAGAGGACGATTAGCTTAGTTAGGTTATGGTTAGGATACTTTTAGGTTATGGAAAGATTATAATCAGTTTACGGTTACGTTAAACTTAGGTTACAGTTACGTTACGGTTGGGTTACAGTTAGATTACGGTTACGTCACAGTTATGTTACTTTTAGGTAACAATTAGGTTACGTTTAAGTTACAGATAGGTTAAGGTTATGTTACGGATAGGTTACAGTTAGATTACGCTAAAGTTACGGATAGGCTACATTTAGATTACGGTTAAGTTACAGATAGTTTACAGTTAGATTACGTTTCTGCTACGATTGGGTTAAGGATAGGTTACAATTACGTTACAGTTTGGTTACAAATAGGATTACGGATAGGTTACAGTTAGATTACGGTTAGGTTCCGGATAGGTTACAGTAGGTTACGGATAGATTACAATTAGGTTACGGTTAGGTTACCGCCAGGCTACAGTTAGGTTGCGGTTAGGTTACAGTTAGGTTATAGCTACATCACAGTTAGGATACGGTTAGGTTATAATTAGGTTACGGTTAGCGTACCGTCATGTTACGTTTATTTTACAGATAGATTACTGTTAGGTTACAGTTATTTTACAGTTATGTTATGGTTAGGTTATAAGTAGGTTACGGTTACGTTACGGTTAGGTTACAGTTAGATTACGGTTAAGTTACGGATAGATTACAGTTAGATTACGTTTCTGCTATGATTAGGTTACGGATAGGATACAGTTACGTTACAGTTTGGTTACAAATAGGATTACGGATAGGTTACAGTTAGATTACGGTTAGGTTACAGTTAGATTACGGTTAGGTTCCGGATAGGTTACAGTAGGTTACGGATAGATTACGGTTAGGTTACCGCCAGGCTACAGTTAGGTTACGGTTAGGTTACATTTAGGTTACAGTTAGGTTATAGTTACATCACAGTTAGGATACGGTTAGTTAATAATTAGGTTACGGTTAGCGTACCGTCATGTTACGTTTATTTTACAGATAGATTACTGTTAGGTTACAGTTATGTTACAGTTAAGTTATGGTTAGGTTATAAGTAGGTTACGGTTACGTTACGGTTAGGTTACAATTAGGTTATGGTTAGGTTACGGTTATGTTCCATTTCCGTTACAGATAGGTTACGGTTAGATTATGGATATGTTACAGTTAGGTTACGTGGGATCTATGTCATTTAGCCGAAAACCAAATAGCCGACAAGACATTTAGCAGACACCAATTTTCCGACAGGGCGTTTAGCCGACAAGTACATTTAGCCGAAACGTTCATTTACCCGACAGGACATTTAGCCGACAGGTCAAATAGCCGACAGGACGTTTAGCCGACAAGACAATTAGCCGACAGGACAATTAGCCGACATGATATTTAGCCGACAAGACATTTAGTCGACATGACAATTAGCCGACAGGTCAAATAGCCGACAGGACAATTAGCCGACAGGACAATTAACCGACAGTTCAAATAGTCGACAGGTCAAATAACCGACAGGACATTTAGCCGACAGGTCAAATAGCCGACCTCACAATTAGCAGACGGGTCAAATAGCCGACAGGACAATTAGCAGACATGACAATTAGCCGACAGGACAACTAGCAGACAGGTCAAATAGCCGATATGATATTTATGAGAAACATTCATTTTGCCGAAAGAATTTAGAAGACACATTGATATGGGTCGGTGATATACCAACAATGTCAACCTCAATAACTCGTCACCATCATAATTCAACATTTTAGCTCAGAGGCTATCAAAGTCAGAGAGCTGATGTGCCCGCTGTTCTGTATGTATGTAAGTATGTACGTACGTATTCACGTAACGAGGTAACTCTTGATAAAAACATCCGATTTGCTTCAATTTTTTTTTCTACGTTCATTCATGAAAGGTGCTTCCCTGATTAGTTTTGTGGTTTCATTGGTTAAAGATAAAGGGGGAAAAGGGGGCTAGTCCCTCCCCTTAATTTAGATAAATGGGTTTTTCATGCAGAATTATTCGATTTGCTCTAAATCTGATATACCGGTTTATTATGTTAAGGAGCTTCCCTGATTAGATTTGGAAGTTCATTAATTAAGTATAAAGGGGGGAAAGAGGGCTTCCCCCTTAATTTAGATACATGTTTTTTTCATTCAAAATTATTTGATTTGCTCCAAATTCGGTATACGGGTTTATTATATTAAGGAGCTTCCCTGATTAGATTTGTAGGTTCATTAGTTAAGAATAAAGGGGGGATAGGGGAGCTACACCCCCCCCTTAATTTAGATAAATGGGTTTTTCATGCAGACTTATTCGATTTGCTCCAAATTTGCTATACCGGTTTATCATGTTAAGGAGCTGCCTTGATTAGATTTGGAGGTTCATTAGTTAAGAATAAAGGGGGGATAGGGGGCTACCCCCTATTAATTTAGATAAATGGGTTTTTCATGCAGAATTATTCGATTTGCTCCAAATTTGGTATACCGGTTTACTATGTTAAGGAGCTGCCTTGATTATATTTGGAGGTTCATTAGTTAAGAATAAAGAGGGATAGGGGAGCTAGTCCCCCCACCCCTTAATTTAGATAAATGGTTTTTTCATGCGGAGTTATTTGATTTGCTCCAAATTTTCTATATCGGTTTATCATGTTAAGGAGCTGCATCGATTAGATTTGGTTGTTCATTAGTTAAGAATAAAGGGGGGAAAGAGGGCTATCCCCCCTTAATTTAGATAAATGGGTTTTTCATGCAGAATTATTCGATTTGCTCCAAATTTGGTTTACGGGTTTAATATGTTAAGGAGCTGCCTTGATTAGATTTGGAGGCTTATTGGTTAAGCATGAAGGGGGAACGGAGGTTAGTCTCCCCCATTAATTTAGATAAATGGGTTTTTCATGCAGAATTATTCGATTTGCTTCAAATTTGATATACCGGCTTACCGCAGGGGGCAATTTTCAAACTTTTTTCGGGCCAGTTATGTGATATATCACCGGAAAGACCACTTTTTCATGTTATAATTATTTCTTCTCCCCTCCCCTCAATTTAGCTCCCCAGGGGGCACTTTTCAAACTTTTTGAAATCGTAGCGTTTTCATCATTTTAGATTAGATTTTCTTACGCAGCCCTCCTATAAATATTATTTATAATATATAAAATTCCAAAGAGTGGGGGGGTGTTATTGCAGAGGGGCGCGAGAGTTGGTGCACCGGTGGTGCTTTTCCAACTTTTGCAGACACCCCTCATGTGATATATCATTGAAAAACACTATAGCCACTATTTCACATTATACACCTCCCAAGTTCCACCCCCCCCCCCCCACACACACACACTGCTTTGCCACCCCAAGGGGGAGGGCTTTTTGAATTTTTTTGAAATCGTAACGTTTTCATCATTTTAGATCGGAATTTTTTTACGTAACCCTCTGATAGATAATGTTTATAATATATAAAAAATTCAAAGAAAGGGAGGGTCTATTCTGAGGGGCGCGACTCCCTGGAGGGGCGCTTTTCTAACTTGTGCCGACACCCCACATGTGATATATCAATGTGATAAAGCACTGTGATCACTTTTTCATATTATACACTTTCCATGTCCTTTAAACATCCATAAACTTTATTGATAATAAATATTAAGAAGTTCTTAAAAAAAACGCTCAACTTTCCAAAACTTTCTAAAATATTCATGGAGACATTTTTATGCATAAAAACATTAAAATAAAATCCTTTATATCTAACTTCCTTTTATCAGTAATTTATTTATTTTGTTACTTATTTTTGACTAGATAATCGTAAATTTAAAAGCTGTTTATTTTTATTCCACCCTAACATTATTTATTGCAGACTGTGTTGCACCAACATATGAGTATTTGGCGGAAGCTTGATGCAACAGTTGAAAGGAGAAATCAATCATCATGTTTGGTCAATTCTTTATTCATTTCATTTTCTTCGGTTACTAACGAAAAAGAGCTATTATTTGATACCAATTTAGCCGTGCTAATAAGTCTATTTTATACAAATAAAGCATATTATGGCATTAAACTGGATTATTCCTAATTTTCTCTTATTGATCAAGTTGAATTTAGACACTTTACTCCGTGAAGGATTGGATTTCTGTGGCTCCGGGGTGGGGGTGGGGGTGGAATTTGCACTTTTTGACCATTGAAAACACAAAATCACAAATCATCCATGGGGACATTTATTCTCTGGGGAGAATGTCTCCCCCGGGTCACCCCATGAATTCAACACTGTTAATGATTTAAAAAAAATTAGAACTCTTTCTCTTTCTGATTTAATTAAGAAATTTAAACATTTAAACACGGAACGTAGAAAATTATTTTGGAGAAACTATTATTTGTATAATGAATGCCATTGCTGGATCATATACACCTACGTTTACAAATGAACTGAAAATTTAATAGAATAATATTAAACTAGAGAACAGGAAAACAGCTTTTTGAGAATTTAGTGTCGCCCCCGACATTTCCATTACTTCATTTTCTTCTGATGGACTGATGGCTTCTATTATTATGAAACAGCCATTATAAATGAAGTGTTAGGGGAAGATGAAAGAGCAGCCGTAAAAAGTTTGAGCTCTGATTTTCTGTCGGAATGGGGGGAAAATGGCTATAATTTTTTTTTTGACGACTGCTTTTTCATCTTCCCCTAACACCTCATTTATAATGGCTGTTTCATAATAATAGAAGCCACCAATCCATCAGAAGAAAATAACTCGT
The DNA here is from genome assembly GCA_963932465.1 of Maratus speciosus. NCBI lineage: Eukaryota > Metazoa > Arthropoda > Arachnida > Araneae > Salticidae > Maratus > Maratus speciosus. Next base: position 379,277,388 of record OZ010795.1, read on the forward strand.
TTAAGCGGGACCCTACTGCAGTACAAAACTTATTTCAATTTTAAGACTTAAAGCACACGTTTTATTTTATGTAAAATAACGTCATTCGCATCCGCTTAAGAATTCCCCATTTACGATCTACTCTTAAACATCTACAGTAAAGCATGCATAGCACATCACTATCGCGAAATAATACACAAATGCAAAAAAATATTCCGTCATTCAAGAAAATCAAAAAACGGCGATCTAATGATTCATAGATACTTACAATTAAATATAGTATATAATAGCTCCATTGTTTTAACAGAAATCATTCGTTTATATACTTTTTTTCAAAATAGCACGTATTTTAATTACATTTTCTTTCGGTTGTTGCGAAAAAATGGCAACAAAAATATATAATTGCTATTTTAAAACTATTCTTCCTTTACTTTCTACAGAAATCGAGTTCTTACGTTGCCAATATTAAGCAAATGGTGAATTAAAAACTCCAAAAAATTCATATTTCAAAAATAAATGGAGATACAGTTTTCAAACAAAATGTATTTAAAAGAACTTTTTTTCTCCAATACGACGGTATAAAAATTGAAAATGTGCGATGCTTAGAAGTTAAAAAAATTGCTAAACAGTATTTAATCGTAATGCTTTCTTTTACGGCTAGCATCTGTAAGGTAACGTTATTTTTTGGACACAAAATAAGCTGGGAGAAAGAAATAGCATACCGTACCGCAGGCTAATAACATTTTGTTTTAAACGTGATATATAATTTTAATTGTTTCACCAATTTTCAAGTTTATTGAGAACTTTTTACGTTTCATCCTTATTCCTCTATTTGTATTAACTTAATTTTTCAATAACAGTTTCTTTGTAATCAACAATACTCTAAAGTTAAAAAATATATGTTGAGAAAATTAAAAATATTTTTTTCAAATAATTCTAATTTAATTTGATATTCAAAATTTAAGAAAAGCATTTATCGAATTAGATATATATGGTAAGCATATAGAATTTTTCTTTAAATTTGAAGCTAGGTTCTCCTTTATATTATTAAAATTGGTTCTTATTTAATATTATTTTTTTTCATTCTTGTTAATAAAGTTTGCATTTGTAGTCATAGAATGTATCCAGCCTCAGCTAGGGATCTAACGAATTTCGGACGATATTCAGTATTAAGCAGAATATTGTAGATATTTAGAGGAATAAAATCAGGGTAATACATTTTTAGGTAGATTTCGTAATAAGAAATACTACATATTACATTTTACCAACATTTTTGCAGATCTACGCCGATCATGAAACCATAGAACACCAAACCACCCCCAGTTCAAAACTTTATCTAACTATCTATCCATATCCACTTTTTTATGGACACGATAACATCCATAACTCTGCACAAACCTCTTCCAAACTGATCAAGGCCATACCATACAATCAAGGGGCAGAAAATCTCGGTAAAGTTCGTTAATGGGCAAAATCGACCCAAGGGGGTGGAAATAGGGAATGATTTTGTGAAAACAGAAAAAAACAACAACTTCTTAATTATAATGCATATCAAATCAGTTTAAAGTTATTATTACTTCTAGGAAAAGGTCCAAAAAATTATGCATAACAGGTTTTTCATAACTTCGTCAATTCACAAGATATAAAATCCACTTAAATTTATTATAAATCTTCTTAATCTTACCTACAACTTTTATATTGACAAGTTTTTGATAGTACCAACTCTTACAGAGAAAAGGGAGAGGGTTAGAAAGAAAAAAAATCATAACTTCGTCAATTCACAAGATATCAAATCCGCTTAAATTTATTATAAATCTTCTTAACCCTAGATCTACCGGGAATTTTATTCAAGTTTTAATAAAACGTTCTACACCAGAATTTTTATTTAAAACTATTTAACTTATTTATTTACCTTATTTTTGTCTGGTTTATATACTTAGTTTATTTTAAAGAAATTTCTGGTTTGAATGAATATTTTGTATGTACCTGTCGGGTCCAATGGACCCGTCTGGTAGACGGAGGGTTAATATTATCTACGACTTTTATATTGGCAAGATTTTGATAAAACCAACTCTTACACAAAAAAAGGGGGGGTACAAGAAAAAAATATTGTATTAAGGCTGTTCTCAAATCCATAGGGGCAACTTTATGACATAAGTTTTAATTCCCTTTTCTTCGGAAACGCATGAAATTGGAAGGTGTTGTTATACGGAAACTATGAAATTGAAAGACATTTTCCGTTTTTTTTGTAAACACAATAGATGATTCAGAAAATACTGTCACAGTTTGAACCAAATTTCCCAACAAAAGGAAAAAAAAAAAAAAAAAAAAAAAAAAAAAAACACTGAACGAAGGGAGAAAAATCCCTTGTAGTAGGTCTGCCAATTTTATACAATTACGTTAAAAAATCTGTACGTCATTGTGTCAGAAAATATCAACCTTGTTGAGCAGTGTAGTTGAGAACACAGCCTTAACATGATTCTGATAAAACCAGTTTAGAAAAAGTGAAATTAAAAACTCGTCAAAAGCGACCAGAAAAAATTGTCAAACTGTGTTTATCTCTAATCTTGATTTAGCCTTTTTGGTGAAATTAGTACTTAACTTCGAAATCTACCTGTGCCTGCAGGCCGAGCCGGGAGTGATTTTTTTCTCTTTCTTTTCTTTCTTTTTTTTAAAATGATTTTCTCAAATCCAAATTGGCTATTTTCTAACGTATTCATATAAAACCATTTTTATTTCTTACAAGCACAAAATGTACAGCTATTTTCATTCAGATACTAAACAATCAAATTCAATTTTTTAGTGTGAGACTATTTTAAGAATCCATAATCTGCCTATTTGTCATACATTTTTATAATGAGGCTCCTAAAACTTCGCTTATCGGTGAGAATTTTAACTAATTTTTTTCATTTTGCACAAAAATATCATTATTTGGTAAATTTTATAGCACAAATAATGTTCCGATACAATAGTTTGTTGAATTTTCATGATTTTTTTTTTGAAAAATAAACGGATATTTGCAATTGGCATTTAAAAAAAAATATTTTATGAACTGAGATAAGGATTACTACTGCAATTTGTTTATGTAGAAAAAGGTAAGTCATATAAACAAGGTTTTTTAACAAATAATAATCTCTTTGTGATGTTTCAACATATTATATTAAACGTATAAAACAGTTAGACATATAAATAACGAAATCTATATCGAATTAAAAATAAAAAACAAACTGTGCGGTATGAATTTTTTGCTTGCTTTTTTTTAGTTCCCTACGTTACAACCAAATTTTATACAATGAAATTTTATATCACACTAGCTGACCCACCCGGCGTTTGCCTGGCCCATCATAATAACCTTAAATAAAACTCAAGTTTGTATGATTTTATATCCTTTGAAAATCTTTTAAATGAATCTAGTTTCGGTTGTTCCATTGCATTCCACAGCGTCTCGTATGTTTCCAACAAACGTCTTTCCGAACGAACCTGTAATCTGGGTCCCCGCTACCTAGTGCTCCGCACGTATCGTAGACAATCGAAAACCAAGTCTAGTGAGCCAAACTTCGTAGTAATCAAGCCCATAGAACCGGAAAAACGAATGCATCATTAATGTTCGAAAATGTCGTTAACTGAAGTCTAAGATAAACTTTCATAATCACAGAAAGTAGCTGAATTGTAATCTAAGTTAAATAAACCAATTCCCGTTGAAATTGGGCCCTTATAACCCGAGGAAACAATTTATCCTTACGCGGTGGAAAGTTGCCTCCCTCCTCCTCTGTAAATTTCACGGTCTACTTTTAAAATTAACACGATATTATTTAAACGGATGAAATCTCTTTTCTAAAGTTACCTTTAACCCTTTAGTGCGCTGGGACAAAGAACAGTTTTTTTATGCAAAGAACAGCTTTTTTTAATTTAAAAGATTTTTTTTATTGGTATATACCTAATTCACACCAGGAGATAAAAATAGCAATATTTGTTTTAATTAATAACAGACATTCCGTATTTAAATAAAGCGAAATTAACCCTTGAAACTTTCTTGTGTAAAGTCAGATTCTCTGGAGTACGTAATTTCTAGAACGTATTCTATCATGGTATTTAAAGGGTTAAAGGTTAAGTTTTATAAAATAAATAATTATATAAAATAAGGTATTTGGAGACATACTTCTTAAAATATTTACTGATTTGCAATATTTTAGCGTAAAACAGCCACACGGCAGTAGTTATTATTTGTATTGCGGATGCGCAACAGAAGAAAAGAGTTCCGTATTATATGAAAAATGTATCTCTGATTTTTTTTTCATTATTTTTCCTGTGTAATAAACCTTTCAGAGAATCATATATAATTTTTTCGAAGCAAAATAAAAAATCGCGCATTTAAGGGTTAACGTAACGCGATTTTTATTTTTAATTTACGGATGTAGTGAGTAAACGTAAGCTGTTGCCGAAAAAGGAGAATAATATTCGAAAAAGGTGGTAGCTTGGGTATAAAGAAGAACCGGGCCTAGGGGGCAGGATATTAACTGGAATGTAGTTGGTTAAAGGAAAAATTTTTAATAGTTTTAAAGTAGCTTTAGGACGCAAGAACTATGAAGTAGAAAATTGTAATAGAGTAAGATCGTTTTTAAAGAAGCTGCAACAAAGGCCCCAAGAAGGAGATTAATATTCAAAATTGGTGGTAGCTGAAGTGAGAAATTTTTTTGTCGTTCATGGAGTTCCTAGAAGACTTAAGAAGTTGTTAGAAAAAAAAGCTAATGAATCGGGTCATTTTTAAGGGAGCTACAATAAAGGGCCCAAAAGAGGCCAACTGATAGTTAAGAGCAGGGCCTTAACATGAAAATATGTTAAAAGGTCTTAGATCTTCAATTATTCAAAATTTGCCATAGAGTTATGAATTATTTCTTAGAATAATAATTTAAAGAAATCTCCAAAAATTGGGTAAATGCTTAAATGATTGTCCTAGGGCCCAAATAAAATATGAGGGTGTTGGTCCTGGGAGAAGTGTCTAATACTCAGTTTTAAAATTATGCACTGAGAAGGTGAGAAAATTAGAGGGTGAAAAATGCATGGCGCACAAAAAATTCAAGGGACCTACGCGACCCAAGCGGGGAGAATGGAGCAAGGGTCTTAACAAGGGTGTAGAAATGGAAGAATAACTAAATGAAAAAAGAATACCAAAAATGAAGATCGGATTAAAAGGAAGCAATTTATTAACAATTTAGGGCGCAAAAACTTCAAGGAGTGCTGTACCGGGTCCCAGGCTGCCAGGGTCTTAACTGGAATGTAGAAATGAGGGAATAACTAAATAGGGAATTGGCCCCAAGAACAAGAAGATCGGATATAAAGAGGGTAAGTTATTAACAATTTAGAGCATAAAAACTTAGAGGCACAGGGGCCCCGATCCTTAAAAAAAGAAAATCTGATTGTCAGGTGCATCAGGACATGTCTTGGACTGTTCTCGCCTAAATGTTCAGATTTCTACGTGCGGTATATTTTGCTAGTCATCAAACGCAGACACACAGACACTCACACACTCACATACACACAGACAGAGAGAAACTTTCTTTTATTGGTATACGTTTTATTCAATTTTCCCCGCTAAAAACTGGGTTGTCGTTAAATCCTATCTCGCTGAAAACTTATTCTACAGTTAAATACAAACACACTCTTAGTACCTGACGAGTTATTGAGGTTTTAATGCATATGTATAAAATATTAATGATGATTGAGTAAAAGCACTGATTTATGAAGTTGATGAGCTATCGATATTATAGTGCCCCCATATCAGTAACAAATAAATATTACTTCTTTCAACAAAAACAAAGGTTTATAAGGCTGGCGAATCACCGATCTTTTAATATATAAATTAAATAAATTCGATGCGCAAAAAGACAAATTTGTGAGAATGTCGTTATCAAGATTGGATATATATAATTCATTAATGACATTCGACTTAATAAAATCACAGATGATTAAGGATGACGACTTTTCGAGGTTTTTTGGAAATCATACAGAATTTATATCAAACTGATTGAAATATAAATTTAAAGAGATGGCGAAGTAACTAGGTTTTTGCGTTTAGAGATATCGTTTGGGGATAACTTGTTATTTTGATTTTATTGCGGATGTAAAGAAAATTAATTAGATTCTATTGCCTAGAAGCACTGCTTTATGAGGATATAGAGTTATCAAGGTTTTAACCACAATGACCAATGATAATTGTTTAAATAAAAACATAGATTTATAAGCTTGAGAATTCATCAAGGTTTAACCGTATAACTTTTATTCGATATATAATAAAACAGATTAATGAATCTTCAAGTTATCCAGTTTTTAGAGCAAATGCATAAATAATAATATTAACTAAATACACTTATTTATGAGGATGTCGAGTTATCGAGGCTTTAACATATAAGCGTGATAATAATAACATTTTATTAAACTAGCTGGCTTCGCCCTCTAGCGTGCTCATAATTACATCGGGGCCTCTAATTTATGCTAACATCGAATAAAACGAATGTCGAATTCATATGAAAATTTTCGTTAGGTGCAGTAGCGTAGCTACGTTGTTTGCCGCCCGGGATTTCATCCGTTTATTAAATAATATTGCGTTAATTTTAAAAGCAGTCAGTGAAATTTACAGAGGGAGGGGGGGGGGGGTTGCAACCTTCCATCGCTTAGGGGTGTATTCTTTCCTCGGGTTCTAGGGGCCCGATTTCAACGGGAATAGGTTCATTTAAGTTAGATTACAATTCAGCTACTTTCTGTATTATGAAACTTTATCTAAGACTTCAGTTACCGACATTTTCGAACATTAATGATGCATTCATTTTTCGGGTTCTATGGGCTTGGTTACAACGAAGTTTGGCTCACTCGACTTGGTTTTCGATTATCTGCGGTACGTGCGGAGCACTTCCGGTACATACCGCTTTAGGTAGCGGGGACCCAGATCACAGGTTCGTTCGGAAAGAGATATGTTGGGAACACATGAGAGGCTGTGGAAGGTAATGGGACTTCCGAAACTAGGTTCATTTAAAAGATTTTCAAAGGATATAAAATCATACAAAATTGAGTTTTATTTAAGGTTATTATGATGGGCCTGGACAACGCCGGGTGGGTCAGCTGGTGTGATATAAAATTACACTGTATAAAATTCGGTTGTAACCAGGGCTTAATTTGCGCCGGAGCCCACCAGAGCCCGGCTCCGGTACTTCTCTGTTTTTAGTAAACATTTAAATATTGTTCGGAATTCACCGGAGCTCATAAATACAGGGCTCCGGAGCCCAGTGCAATAGCGCTTCCGAAAAACCGAAGCTTAAATTACCTTTTCCTTTCTTTCCCATCTCCAAGCTTTTGCATTCTTTTTACCAAAACACTTATATGTGACGTAATGTGTCACACACGTAGGGGATGGAGATAAAACGTACTCAATTTTTGTATCAGTTTTTAGGCTTAGACTGACTCGAGCTCAATCTGTATTACATTTAAAATTTTATTTATTCATGTATTGAAAAAAAATCTTCTTTTAAAATTACATATTATATTCCACTTCAAATCATTTTAATGCTATTTTGATCAGAATGAAGGGGAAACAGAAATCGTGTTTTTCTATTTCAAACTTATATCGGTGACGTGTTGATACGGCGCCACTCAAGAGAGTGAACAATAAATTTGCTTTCAGTTCAATTTTCTTTTGTGACAGTAGGATAATTTTTTATTGGCTGGGTTTTCTTTTTTTATTTCGATATCTAACCTGAAAAGAATATTTTCTGTTTTATCCAACAAGCATCAGCTTGACGTTTTGTCTGTTCGAGGTTTTTTGTCTTCTATTGCGTGCGAGTATAAAAATCACGTTAGTGATTTTTCTATTTATTTTGTATCATGAACGGTACCCACGCTAAGGCTCTGTGCACCTATACGAAGTCACTTTCCTTTGTAAGTAGATATAATTACCATGTATTGTTATTCTGATAGAAAGCAATCGAGCAGTGTTTCCCCTTTTTCTATAAAAGCATATATTCTTTCCGATAACGTTGTCAAATTTTTAATTTTATCTGATTTTCAGGGACTTACCGCAAAAGATTGTTATGCGGAAGGAAATGATTATAGCTTAAGATATGCACCTTTTACAGGAAATTGTAAAACATTGTTCCATTCTTCAGCATATAAATATTCATTTCTGTAAATTTCATTCATTTTTTCTTAAAAATGCATAGCTGCGAACTATCTCTTTTTTGTGTTAACACCATTTTTTAATCATAATCGTTACACTATTTAATCACAGAATTCTGCAATTAATTAACATAAAAAATAGGCACGGATTTTTACTATTCAGAAGAAGCGATAACTAAAAAGTGGAATAGTTGACAGCTAAGTATATGCTGATAGATATATTTAATTTTTTTATTTTGCTAAAGAAAAAAATGCTTTAAATTTTGCAACTAATGTACGGAATATAAATATGCAGATTACAGGGGTGGGGGGAGGGAGGTGGAACGGTACAGTTGTTGTACCGGTAACGCAGAATATTAGGTCTCCGGAACTTTTTTTGTTAGAATTTAAGCCCTGGGCGCAGTAATCTAATTGTAACGTAACCTTAATCTAACTCTACCATAAACATTACCTAACTGTACCCTAGCTGTAATATGTTACCTAACCGTAACCTAACGGTAACCTAACCTTCAACCTAACTATAAACAAATTATCACCTAGCCGTAACCCAACTGTAACCTAATTGCAACCTAAACTTAATCTAATTATAACATAACCGTAACCTAACTGTAACGTAGCTATAAACTATCGGTAACTTAACCGTAACGTAAACTAATTTTAAGCTAAATGTAACGTGACTGTAACCTACCTGTAACTTATCCATAATCCAACCGTAAACTATCTGTAACGGAAATGGAACATAACCGTAACCTAACCGTAACGTATCTGTAACGGAAATGGAACATAACCGTAACCTAACCGTAACCTAATTATAACCTAACCGTAACGTAACCGTAACCTACTTATAACCTAACCATAACCTAACTGTAAAATAACTGTAACCTAACAGTAATCTATCTGTAAAATAAACGTAACATGACGGTACGCTAACCGTAACCTAATTATAACCTAACCGTATCCTAACTGCGATGTAACTATAACCTAACTGTAACCTAACCGCAACCTAACTGTAGCCTGACGGTAGCCTAACCGTAACCTAATTGTAATCTATCCGTAACCTACTGTAACCTATCCGGAACCTAACCGTAATCTAACTGTAACCTATCCGTAATCCTATTTGTAACCAAACTGTAACGTAACTGTATCCTATCCGTAACATAATCGTAGCAGAAACGTAATCTAACTGTAATCTATCCGTAACTTAACCATAATCTAACTGTAACCTAACCGTAACGTAACCGTAACATACTTATAACCTAACCATAACCTAACTGTAAAATAACTGTAACCTAACAGTAATCTATCTGTAAAATAAACGTAACATGACGTACGCTAACCGTAACCTAATTATAACCTAACCGTATCCTAACTGTGATGTAACTATAACCTAACTGTAACCTAACCGCAACCTAACTGTAGCCTGGCGGTAACCTAACCGTAACCTAATTGTAATCTATCCGTAACCTACTGTAACCTAATCGTAACCTAACCGTAATCTAACTGTAACCTATCCGTAATCCTATTTGTAACCAAACTGTAACGTAACTGTATCCTATCCGTAACATAATCGTAGCATAAACGTATTCTAACTGTAACCTATCCGTAACTTAACCCTAATCTAACTGTAACATATCCGTAACCTAACCTTAACCTATTTGTAACATAAATGTAACCTAATTGTTACCTAAATTTAATCTAACTGTGACGTAACCGTAATCTAACTGTAACCTAACCGTAACCTAACCGTAGCCTGGCGGTAACCTAACCGTAACCTAATTGGAACCTATCCGTTATCTTAATCGTAACCAAACTGTAACGTAACTGTATCCTATCTGTAACCTAATCGTAGCATAAACGTAATCTAACGTAACCTATCCGTAACCTAACTGTAAACTATCCGTAACTTACCCTAATCTAACTGTAACCTATCTGTAACCTAACCTTAACCTATTTGTAACTTAAACGTAACCTAATTGTTACCTTAATTTAATCTAACAGTGACGTAACCGTAATCTAACTGTAACCTAACCGTAACCTAACTGTAACCTGGCGGTAACCTAACCGTAACCTAATTGGAACCTATCCGTAATGTGCTGTAACCTATCCGTAACCTAACCGTAATCTAACTGTAACCTATCCGTAATCTTAATTGTAACCGAACTGTAACGTAACTGTAACCTATCCGTAACCTAATCTTAGCAGAAACGTAATCTAACTGTAACCTAACCGTAACCTAACTGTAACCTAAGTTTAACGTAACCGTAAACTAATTATAACCTAACTGTATTCTAACTGTAACCTATCCGAAACCTAACAGTATCCAAACCAAAACCTAACTGGGCTAATCGTCCTGTCGGCTAATTGCCCTGTCGGCTAATTGTCCTGTCGGCTAAATGTCTTGTCGGCTAATTGTCCTGTCTGCTAAATGTCCTGTCGGCTAATTGTCTTGTCGGCTAATTGTCCTGTCGGCTAAATGTCTTGTCGGCTAATTGTCTTATCGGCTAATTGTCATGTCGGCTAATAGTCCTGTCGGCTAATTGTCTTGTCGGCTAATCGTCCTGACTGCTAAACGTCTTTTCGGCTAATTGTCCATGTCGACTAACTGTCCTATCGGCTAATTGTCCTGTCGGCTAATTGTCTCTGTCGGCTATCTGTCTTGTCGGCTAACTGTCGCTGTCGGCTAATTGTCCTGTCGACTAAATGTACGTGTCGACTAAATGTACTTGTCGGCTAAACGTCCTGTCGTCTAATTGCTGTCTGCTAAATGTCTTGTCGGCTATTTGGTTGTCTGCTAAATGACATAGACCCGTATAGAGTATGTTGTTCTTTAGCTGGCATTGTGGCACGTATGTTATAGCGGGTCTTATCCCCAATTATTCTGTTGCTTATAGCGGGAGTATTCCCCATAATATGTTTTACGAACGTCACTTGTTCTAACAGCGGGTTATTACCTCAAAGTCACCTCATCATTCAATATGTTCTTCAGTGTTTGTGATTGTTTGTAACATTTGTGTGCTGTGTGATATAAAAATGTGAAAAAGAAAACTATTGGTCTTCAATCTTAAGGTTACACACAGTATTCACATACAATTATTCTTAATTAATATTATTATAAATTCTTAAATGCTATTTAAATACATTCTTAAAGTATACAAACTATGCCAGAAAATATACCTTATATGTTTGTTTTACATTTTGATCACAACATTATAAAATCTTAAATTAAATTATTAATATATCATTAATATAACTTTAATACCTCTTACTTATTCAATGTAATAAGATTTTTGATTAAAGAGGGAGAAGAAAAATTTTCTGACTTTTATAAACGAGAAATCGTACGCTATGCAATATACTGTTGTTATCATTCATATCCTTACTTTAATTACATTTCTGTTACCAGAAATATGAAGACAAATTTAATATAAACAACCAAGGCATACTCTTACAAACTTGAAATAACAACGAATGCAGAGAGATAAATTACTTGATATTAAAAACTAACACACATTTGAAGGCAAAATTTGTTAAGTGTCCTCTGTCACATACTTATGATAAATAATTTCAAAATAATATAAAATGTTTCATACTGCGCAGTTAAATGAAATTTTTTGAAATAAATAATTTTTATTGTTATTTTGAGGTAATAACCTTCCCTTTGAAACGAGGATAATACACTGTTTGCATTTCCGGCCGGGTTCGTCGATTCTGTTCTATATATTTTACTTCTAAAATAGGATTGTAATTTTTGCAGTGCTCTATTTTTTTCGGCCTGATGTTGTTTTTTTTTTTTATTATTATTATTCATTGTTGTCCTTTATATAGGCATTTTTATGTTTTTGAAACATGCACATTTTACATTTTAAAGAAAATATCGATTTTTTATAATAACATTATAGTGATAAATTGTTACATAAAAATAAGAAATGTCACATGAATATAGGAATAAAAAATGAAAGAAAACCATTTTTTTCTGTAGAAAGTGGATATAACCCAGAAAAATACAAATTATTTTATTTACACGTCACAAGAACGCTTATTAGAACAATACAGCATTATAGTTGGAAACACTGGTAGACACAAAAACTATGTGTTTTTTCTTTAATTATTTGCCGTTCTAAAAAAATTCTTAAAAATTAAAATTCGCCTTAAAATATTTTTACAGATTAACTGCCAAGTTTTTACAATTTGCAAAAAATATTTTGTATTTCCTTTTATTTTTACTTTTTCTCAAAGTTTGACTTAGTAAATAAATCCATAATCACTCAGTATAATTTATTATTACATAAATGTTTGAAAAGTTTATTTTGTCTTAAAAAAAAAAAAAAAAAAAAGACAGCAACTTCTAAAATAAAAAACCTTCGCATATGACTATTTAAATATTTATACTCTTAAATGGATTTTCTGTAATTTTATCCATTAAAATTTAAGAAAAGTGATTAAAATTCATTCCCCCAAAACATGTTGATAGAAAATCTCTGTTTGTCCGTGTGTTTGTATGTAAGTGTGTTCGCATGCCTGTTACCGTTGTACCATCAAAAAGTGTATAAAGTTATGGAAAGAATTCAACCATTTTTTTTAAGTTTGTGACTATGGAAAGAAGGTTCTCCGTTAATTTGGAAAAAAATCCGCCGAAAGGGAGCCCTGTAATGGTAATTTTTGTGCCATTTGTGTGCGATTTTGAACATTGTGCCATCGAAAAGTGTATGAAGTTATCCATGGAATTGAACCTAATTTTCTTCCATGTTTTTGGCCAGGCTAAGATGATACTCCCTGATTTTGGAAAAATTCCGCCGAAAAGGAACGCTGTAATAGCGATTTGTTTACCATTTTTGCAATTTTGAATATTGTATCATAAAAAAAAATGTATGAAGTTATGCATATAATTTAAACAAATTTATTGTGTATGTTTTTGGCCATGGTAAGAAGGTCTTCTCTGAATTTGGATATATCCCGCCGATAGGGGACACTATAATAGCTATTTTTGAATAATTTTCTTGATTTTTCGTTGTTTTATTGTACACCGGCGGCTCATGAATCGACGGGAACTTCCCATCCTGATAAGCCGACTATTCCCGAACAGCTGATATACAACACAGTAACGGAAAACTATTGATTTTAATAAATATCATGCTCGAGATTAACTTTTTTAGTCCGATTAATTGACTGCAGCAAGAATTTAAGATGAAAGCGAATGTTGATATAATATTGAATTAATAAAAATGAAATATTGACATTTGTAACAACATTTTGAAACATTAAAATGTATGAGATAGAAAAAAGTTTTGAGATTGGCACTTCCAACTAGTTTTTGTTGTTGTTCTTAAAGAAAAACTTTTGTCTAATTGTTTGTAAATAGAGGGCGCTTCACGAACTCCAATTACAGGAAATAAGCAAATTGGATTCCTACAAAAGGCTGAGTGTACGTTTAACAGCTTATTTCAATTTTTTCTGTCACTGGTGCAGATGTACGTTTTTCAAAGTGATCTTGACATTAGTGCATAAAGTACTACTGGTGAAGCTGTTTGCCATAACCATGAATCGCCAATCGAAGCTTCTTAACGGTTTTCAAAAAAGAATTGTATAAAGAAGAGAAAAGATCCAATCTCTCCTCCCTTATTGCCTCCCTCTCCCTAGTTGAAAGTTAAGAAAAAACAGGAAGTTTGTGTGATGGACCTAGCAGTGGCAGACCATGTTCATCAGGCAGTCATACCTCCGCAGTAGCTTAGCGAAAGAATACTCTAATTCACGATTCATGGTGTGCTAAACTTGTACCCATATAAGTTTTAATCGGTTGATCATTTTTTTAAGAAATGGCACAGTTATGCGAGTTTAATTTCGGAGATGAACTTTCTCAAGTAAGGTCTCAAGAAATGCACATTAGTTTCTCACCACCTTTGAACAGATGAGGCTCACTTTTCATTCAATGTAACAGTTAATATGCAAAACTGTCGAATTTGGGCACATGAGAACCCACATGCTTATACTGAGTTACCCGGCGCATTTACTACGTGTTACTGGTTGGTGTGGCTTGGATTCGTCTGTTATTTTGTTTCGTTTTTTTCTTTTCACGAGCACTGTGTAAAAGCACTATGTAAACCATGCTCAGTTCCTGGAGATCGCTACTGCAAAAATCTAAAAGAGAAAATCAGATCTAGCTTTCTGAAATGTAATCTTTTACGCTCAGTGACGTTCAAGCAAGGCGGGGCACTTACAGGTTTCACGAAGGTCTCAAGTTATGCACATTCGCTTCTAAACTTCCTGTGCACATATGAGGCTCATTTTACATTGTATAGAACAAATTTACCATGCTCAGTTACTGGAGATCGCTGCTTGAAAACTAATTTCTTGTGGACATATGAGGTTCATTTTTCATTGTATGGAACAATTAACCATACTCAGTTACTGGAGACCGCTGCTTGAAAATTTTATAGTAGGAAATCGTACTTAGCTTATTAAACATGTATTCTCTTACGCACAATAACTTTTATGAATACGGAGCGCATCCTTATATCAAATCTTCAGTGATGCATTTCTTGTTAAGAAATAGAAACAACATGGAAAGACACAACTATAAATATGCATAAAACGCATACAGCTGTTTCGAAAACTCTAAGGTTTCATCATCAGTGCTTAAAATCAAAGATAAAATTAAATTTCTGGATTAAAGGGGAGAGAGCCAGAGAGCCAGAAAGGCGTTCCTTACAACTCGACTGTCAACTGCAAAATGCGACATACAGTTGACAAACAGCTGCGGAGTCGATCACATGCGCACACATGGAGACCAATTAAAATTCCCTAGTTCCTTCAGGAGAGATCAAACAGAGAAAAAAAGGGGGGTAAAGAAAAAAAAATTAGAAAATTAAAACATATCTTTGAAAAATTGGACGTACTGGACAAATCGTTAACTGTTTGAATTTTTTCATACGTGATAAACTTCCCAGGAGTCAAGATCGTAAATTGATGAGTATTTCTCTATTACTAATGCTTCGAAAAATTTAAAATTATGATTGTTGGACCATCAGCGGTTAGCAATAGCGGAACGTTGGATGTCACAATTTTTTAAAACAATTTTTATGCTCCTTCAAACTGATCTTAACCCCCTGACAGTCGAGCAAAAGGGCAAAATTGTGATGTTGTTTTCTCTGTGATTTTTATGCTAAAAAAAGATAGTTTTTTCAACATGATATAAAAAAATTTAATTACGTGTAAGAATATACCTTTTTAGAATATTAATCATAACTTAATCTTTCAAAACTGGATTATATCTGCGGAATTATATTAATTTAAAAAATGTATTTATTGCAGTGAATCGTGTAGCTTAGTGAACGGATATATTATTTCACGGCGGTGAGAAGGTTAAAGGCTCGCTACGTTTGAGCAATATACATTTTATTGCATTCGGAAGATATCCTGTAAATACACCAATGTGAAAAACTGTCAATTGGATGTTTCAGATTTGTGAATTGAATATTGTTAAAAGCAGTATAAACTACCTAAAAGTCAAGTTTTAACAAGATTTTAGAAATTCGATGGCTTATTTACGGAAAATATGGAAGTATAATTCATTTTTCATTGCCGACAGTATTAACTTTGGGTGAGTACGTTTACTGAGTTTATTATGAATGGAATAAAGTATTTCAAATCCTCGATCAATGGCAATAGATTTAATGTAATCTATTTCTGTTTTTAGTAAACTGTCCGAAGAACACATATTTAAGGCCCGGTAGACATAAGTGTAGAAGACGGACAATTTTTGATTATGCGACAGCATAAAAGGATATGTGGGGGTAAAGATACTGCTAATGGTTTACGGTAAACAGTAGTATGAAACAAGTTATTTTCACGGAAATCCATGACACCAAGGAAGAGAAAACGACTGTTATTTTCGAGTTCGGAAGTTACTTGAATATTTTCATCTACAGAATTTAAAATATCGAGAATATTAGTAAGATTAAGATCATCAGAGTTCAATAATGCAAAGCAGACATTGACATAGAGGATGTAAAATGGAAAAGATTATTCCTTGACATGGTTTGATTCGTAATAGTGCATGTAAATATCACTGAGGAGGGACTGAAGGGGAGAGTGTTGCAATATAGCTAAAACTCGATCAAAACATAAAATATAAGCTTAAAAATTTCCATGCCGTGGTTCTGAAATCTATTCCCAAGTAGTCGGACTTTTTTAACTTCGAAACTAAAAGAACGATATTGTCCATAGCGTCGTTATAAAAGATAACGACATTTTTAACCTAATCATTTTATACAAGCTGATTTTTAAATGTGTAATTGATCTTACTTATCAATCCTGAAAACCGCCATCAGTTGTTACGAAAGCGATGAATGAGGCCATTGTAATAGAAAAATACCCCATTCAAACGGAAAAGAATGGCAACCCGATTGCAGAAGATAACTACTACTGTAATGGTAATATCATTCAATCTTCCGTAACCTGGTAATATTTTTTAAACTTTGCACATTGTCGTATTTTTGGAGTCTGTGAAGATTGAACGGGACTTGTCGTCCGTAGCTCACATGGGGAAGTGACTCTATCATATATATATATATATATAACTATTTTGTTCTTAGTATATAAAATAACTAACTAATATTCACAATAATAGGAAAACTGATAGCACTCGAAGAATAAAACATTTTTACTACCTGAACATGACATAAACACATAAACAATTTAATTATCATTAAACTGTTATTAAATATCTGTTTTTAATCCATGAATGGTTTTTATAATATATTTTAAATATTTAAATTTATTTTTCTTTTTAATACAAATAAACAATAAAATAAACTAAAGATTAGTAAATTAAAATATACATTTATGGTCTCCGCATACTGCAAAATATTCTTTTTATTTATAGAATCTGTTGTTTCTTCAAACAAAGAAATTCCTGTAAAATACACACATGTTATTTAGTATAGTAATATCTTCAAAAGAAGTTTTAAATAAACAAAGGGAATAATTTTAAGACGTTTACCAAAGAAAGGTGGAATCACCGATATATAAAGAAACTACATTTTTTAAAACTTATTGATTAATTTTCAAAAGGATCTCTTTGTTTGTTTTTCATGGAAAACATAAGGTTCTTTTATCTCCATTTTTTATCTTCATTTTGAAAAATATATATTGAATAGGAAATAATTGTTTAAAAATAATTATTTTTAATTCAAATTTTTATTTATTTTAAAAAGTATTTTTTACTAATCGATTTTTGGCCCATGTTATTTCAATGCAACTTTTTCGTGCAACATTCATAACGCTATTTTAGGAAACTCATGAAATATGGGACATTTTCTTGTTAAAGAAATCTATTGTAATAATTTTATTAAATAATTCTGATTCTAACATTTCATTTTCCGCAACTTTAAGGCTGTTTTTCTATAGAAATAGGAATATTCTATTCTCATTTTCTCAATAGTGTTTAAATATTCATTTCTTTTAAAATAGTAAGTTAGAATGACAGCAAAATGAATACAAATAATAAACTATATAAAAGTATAATAAGCACTAAATTTTTTAAAGGAAGTATATTATATCATAAATAGTTTTTAGAGCAAAGAGGAATTTGTAGTTAAGTTTGAATGTTCATATATGAAAAATATACACGTTTTTAGTAGTAAAACGTAGTTTTATAAGAATATAAATTAATTATCTATGTGTGGAAGATTACTTTCGTTGGATGCATTTCACTTTTGATACAAATTTAGTACTACATCACAAGACCAGTAATATAGTATGTTTGTTTGATAATACTTCGATCATGTGTTGCAGTTGTTCAGTCGTTACTCTTCACAGTTGTACTATACGGAGTGAGAAGGGGGGATGGGGATGTTTAATAATATATTCCTAACGAATCTAAGATCTTTGAATAAACCTAGTTTTAAGTAAATATATAAATTCAAATATTTAATTAAAGTAAGTTTGGTTTATAATGTTGAATGGAATAAGCATTTTTTAATGCTTTAACGAAAATATCTGCATTTCAGATAAAAAGTAACTGTGTAATAGTTTATCTTTCTTATTGAATGATGTATTATATATATCTATATAAGACATGATCACCAAAGTTTCCTGATGAAATCGAACACAGTGTGACACGATGTGATTAAAAGTCCAGTATATTTCCTGTAAAAACTATCTGGATATGATTCTACTCTTGGAATAGGGACGAATTAAATTAGTAACATATTTCTAACGGATATTATGAAGA
The DNA here is from genome assembly GCA_963932465.1 of Maratus speciosus. Lineage (NCBI taxonomy): Eukaryota > Metazoa > Arthropoda > Arachnida > Araneae > Salticidae > Maratus > Maratus speciosus. Next base: position 379,295,764 of record OZ010795.1, read on the forward strand.
ACGTAAGAATACATTTTTTTTTTTTTTTTTTTTTTAATATATATATATATATATATAGACGGAGAAAAGAACAATCTGTATGATTTCATAAAATACAGTACGTTTTTTTGCTACACATTATACCAGATAAACTGTAGATGCAACATAGGATAATTTTGTGAAAAATAGTATAATAAGCGTACTTTTGTACGTTTATTTTCTCAAATTCTGTAACAGACAACTTCTGCTTGCAGAAGAAGCATAATGCTAAAAATAAAATCAAATATTTAATAAAATATGCTTGCACGTTTATAATTAAATACTAAAGACAACTGTGTTTATTTTTTTAATGATATATCATACTCATTTACAACTCAAATAAAATTTCCATCGCATAGGATTTTCCATTAAAATTATCTTTAGAAAAATGTCCACTTTTATGTGTGCATGTATCATCAATAGCAGGTTATATTTTTTGCTTGTGTAGATTAGAAACAATGCTTTGATGTCGAGATTAATGTTAGTGATTGTAGTATTAATCCTTTTTATATTGTATTTATTTATTTATTTATATTTTGCATATTAAGGGGGGCCCGGGACACAATTTAAAATAATCTTTATTTATTGAGTTAAAATTTTGAATTTTTTTGTGATGGTTAACCATGTTATTTGTAAACAAAATCACATGATAAAACTTCTCATTATTTAAAAAATAAAATAAAATAAAATTCATCAAAAAAGTGGGGTAATTTAAACTCGTTATAACTCGAAATATTATTTGTAGAATTTAATTTTTTTTTCATATGAATACACAGAAACATATAAGTTTTAATTTAGATTCAGCATTTTTAAAAATATTAATTTAAAAAAATTAAAAAAAAACATTAAAAAATTGTGTAACTTTTTAAAAGCATATTTTCAAAATTAAATATTTTTTACTAATTTGCTGAATTAAAATTAAAGTAATTTTTTTTTCCTTTGGATTTTTAATTAACACATGCATCAGACTTGTGTGCTTGACCCCAAGGCCCGCTTATAAAATTAAATTAAATAAAACAATTGAAAAAGACATGTTCCAAGTTTGAACTATTTATCTTAAAGGTTCTTGACTTGTAACGATTTAAATACGAAAAATAGTGAAAAAAGCCGTCATGAAGGAAAACGCATTTTCACAAGAAATCTTTTTCATGACAACCATTGCTTGAATGCTAGATTTTGAAAACAAACCAAAACGAAAAAAATAATATTTCCTGTTCTAATTAACATAGAAACATGATTTAAACGTCATTTTAAGCAAAAAAATACAGAGAAAAATTTAATGCAATAAAAGTTTTTCAGAAAATTTGGAGATTTTTGTGTCCTGGACTCCTTAAATTGTATGAGTGAAAGTTATGTCAAATAAGTGTATGTAGTGTATGCATTTTAACTAAAGTTTTTTATTTAAAATGAAATTAATGTATGGTTTATATTTTAAATATAATGACTGCAATAGGGAAAATGGCGATAAGTTGGCAATGTTACGCACAGCTAACGGAAATAGTTTACAGAAATAAAATAATTTAAAGCTTAGGCAGGTGGTGTGAATGTATCACGTAGTTAATTTTTATTCACAACTTCTGGAATCTAACCAAACTTAAAAAAAAAAAAAAAAAAAAAAAATTGTTTTATTCTGTGCCTGAAGAAAAGCAGTTTTTATTTTCAAATCAAATTGTTCGTAGACTCAGGTGACAGTCACATACACAATCATTCCATTATATCAAGAACATATTTGATTTGTCCGACTAAGGATCAAACAAGTAACAATTAGTATTAATTATAATAGCTTAATTTAAATATACGTTTAACATACAGAGGAAATTGCGTAAAAAATAAGGCAATTACGTTTATAGGTTTTTTAACCTTTACTTTATACTTTAATTAGATTTTTTGCAGTATATAATTGAACTGAAAAGCAAATCTTTCTTTTATCGAAAAACAAACTGTTGTAAATCTATTAAAAGTCAATTTTGGATAAAAATAATCATACTTCCTGCATTATAAATAATGTGATTTTTATGAGTATTTCCATCATTAATGTAGGCTGCAGATAACTCTAAATAAACAATTATTTTCGGAAAATGATTAATGATAGACTAATTACGTAGATTGTTGCGGTATTTTTTAAGCCTTAAAATGTCTTTGTTTTATGATTATTACTCAGAATATGTATTTTAATTAAATGTGTTACATATTCAATATAATTAAGTTTAAACTACTGATTAACAAATTAGTTTTCATTTATTCCTAACAATCCGATTAAAAAAGTATTTATATTTACTGGGAAAATATGAAAATAATTTATATTTATACACATATTACTTTTAAATATAACAATACTGAAGAATTTATGACTCTTTTAAGAAGTATATAAGTTTTTTCGTAAAAACAAAATATCATTTTGAATTACTTATAGATGTTTTATTAACATACATAAATCTAAAACCATGTACTTTCAATTTTCTGATGTTCTCATCGTCTGTGTTTAAATTGTTAAAAACCAGTGGTTGAATTCATACTTGATGGACTGTTCCAAAATTCAAATTAAAACGGCGGCAGGTTATGTTGTTTGGACTCTAAATTGATGTAAGTAATTTAATATGGTAATTTATTTTATGAAATAATTTACTCGACTTGTCATAATAAGGATTAATTATACGTGATATATTTTATATAATTTTCACTTAGTATTTTAAAAAGTAAGTGGTACTTATTGTTTTATTGTAACATGGAAGAAAAAAGACAGGATGTTTTCTAAAATATATCCCAGATCTTTTTACATATTTTAATTCTAGAAGAATTATCATATACATAAAAATCAAAAAAGAGAATTAAAAAGAGCTTTGTTAACGATATTTAGCAGTTAAATGCCTGATTTTTCAAAAATCATTGTAATAATGTTTTTTGGCTTTCATTCTTTAAATAAATCATGGAAAAAATACTTTGAAAAATCATATTTTTTTTTAAGTATGGTTTACGACTAAAAAACAGTTTGTTACTAATCGGCAATACTGGTGTTTAATTGAAAAAAATAATTTTCCTTGATAAAATTCTATAATATTAAACACACAAGAATTTTAGTAACTATAATAAGAAATAATTTCTACTTGCTCACTGCAGAACAATATTGGGTATTTCGCAAGCTTCCAAACAAATACAAAAAGAACAAATAGCAACAATTGAAAAAATAAATCTATCTTTTTCCTTAAAAAAGCGCAAGTGTTGCCATCTAGATGTTAAAAATCGATTTAATAATATTTTCAGAATGTATTTTATTGGCAACATTAGGCATTATAGCTTTAATATTAATCTAATAGTATTTCAGAGCCTAAAATAGGTATGTTGCCGAAAAGCAACACCCGGCATTTAAGGTTTAAAGACTTCGTAAATTTCATAAAGACAGGATGTTTTCTAAAATATATCGCAGCTCTTTTTACAGATTTTAATTCTAGAAGAACTATTGTATACATCATACTGTATACATATAAATCAAAGAAGAGAATTAAAAAGAGCTTTGTTAACGATATTTAAAGATTTCATAAATTGTATACAATATATGTGCAGTATAGAAAAGGGTAAATTTGACCTTATTATATATCCGGTTATCATGAAATAATACCCAAAGTGTAATTAGACACGAAATATTGGATTCTTTTAGAATATCAATGCTATATTTAAAACAAGTGTTGCCTACATATTAAATTTGCACCAAGTCCAGTTTTTAATGGTAACACCTACTTTTGTCATTTTTTGTTTAGTTATTTAGTTTAAATGAATTATAAAGGAAAAAAAATTATAGTTCATGTAGAATTATTTTAAATCTTCGTACAATTAAAAGAAGAAATACTAACTAACTTTGAAGCTAACTTCAAAAATTTAGAAAAAATTAAATTAGAGTCAGAACTGAAAGTTCCCTTGAAACACAACAGTAAAATTGTAAAGGAAGTTGGTATATAAAATAATAAAGGAGAAAATGACATCACCTAAATGTTATTTTAAAAACTTTCGGCATAATTATTTCTGATGTTTGTTTTCGATTACATAGCTGCCAACTTGTACGGATTTTTGATACCACTGAAATTTAACAGAAATTTTAGCCTTACTTAATTATCAAAATTCACTGCAATTCGGCGATTGAATTAGGCAAAATTTTCTGTTAAATTTTAAAGGTAGCAAAAATCCGTACAAGTTAGCAGCTATGCGATTATGATATAGTCCATTGAATGGTAGCAGAATACAGTGCATTTAGCATTCGAAATGTACAGTCGTGGAAAAAAAAAAAAGTAAACACCCCCTACTAATTCCTCAGTAAATTATCGTAGAAGAGAATTACTGGTATCGAACGACTGGAAATAAAGTCTACTTTTAAATGATGTATATAAAATTTGCTTAAGAGGCCATCTACATATTAAAACGAAAGATAACTTTGTTTGTTTCAATAGCAGTACACAATTCTGTCAGAATAAATGAACTGTACACCCTTCATTTAGTCTAAAAACAAATTTGTATGCAATTCGTACGATAAGTTTCCAAAGAATTAATTATTTTAAAACGAGCGTATTTTAAGGGCTGTATCCAAATTGAAGTTCGGTACTCGATTGTTAACCAAGAGAGCTCCCTTCTTGATCAAGGCACCTTATGCAATCAATTAAGCCTGTTAGATTACAGGATAGCATCAGAAATGTCAAAATGTTTAGTCATTTCTATCATAGACGACCCCTTAAACCACCATTTTGCCGTTTTTTAAGCATAATTTGAAAACTACTTGGAAGAAAAATGTGAAATTTTGGATTTCCATAAAGCAGGACTTAATAAATCTGAATCCATTGAAAAAATTGTACGTTGCAATTCATAATTTTTTTAAATATTAATTTCGTAATTCATAATTAGACGAGAGTTTGTGTGCAATTTTTTATAGCCATAGTTATTTTTTTAATATGGATTTATTTCTAATTCAATATGTATCATATTAAAAATATATTATATAGCATAAAACAAAATATGATTTTGAGAAAAAATAAAGTGCCTAGAACAGGTGCACTGTAAAAAAATCCATTGTAGATTTGCCAGCACAAACTGCTGGCGTCCGAATTACCGGCACATTGTGCTGTTAATTTTACGCAACTGCTGTATTTTTCATGATTATATACTCAAGAAACCCAAGAAAGCTGCAGTACATGTGATCGAGTGACAGTACATGTGACTGTGATCGAATTTGAGCGCGAGATGAACAGTACTTTGTACTGTAAAAATGTCGTTTTTTTCTGTGTGTGGGACTTGTTAATGCATTTCACTGAAACCAAAAACTTTAAATCGGAAAATATTTTTGGAAAATGTAAATAAAAGTTTGCCTCTTGAATTAGAAGTAGAAACTTCATATTTGTTATCCACTAACTCCATAAGGATGTAACAGAATATATAATACATATGCTTTTCCGGGCTGGTATAGTAAAAATAATACAGATAATTTGCCGAACCTTGGTATTCCCATTTCGTCAATCCCAGAGAAAAAGTAGGACATCTAGTAATAATCGCAAATGGGATGTATGACTTACTGCTAGGAAAAACTGTCTGCATCTAGTGGAACAAATGTAATTTTTATACAATTCATCTGATATATAGTACTAAATATAAGTTTGTGTTTCAGAAGTTGTTCCACTAAATGAAAACATAGTTTTTCATACCGGTAAGTCAGACATCTCATTTTTATTATTACTAGATGTCCTACTGCTGCTCTCAGGTGACAATTTGAAAAATTCAAATTTTTGCAAATTTAATAAGTAGACAACATTTAATTAAGAAAAACACTTATATTCTGAAGCAAAAAATATTTCCAATCAAATGATGAATTTGATGTGATTTTATCGTAAACAGTCATCGAATAAAAGCAAGAACATCGTGTTTTTCTATATACTGACTGTACATGAATAAAGCCTAAAAAGATAACAATCACAGATACTTTTACAGAAATCATATATTAACTCCCTCTAACCGATGAAAACTAAGCAGTTAAGAAAATTTATTGATAGTTTTGGTTTATCAGACCAATATGATGGAAGTATACACTGAAATTATTATATTATCATGAGAAAAAACGTATTGTATTTTTTAATCGATTGCTTCAATACTATACGACAATTTTGTATTTGTCAATAAACATAAGAAATTACTATACGAAAATTTATTTAAGTCACCGAATTTTATCAGAAAACATATCAGAAATATCCATTAATCACACTTACAGAAATCATCGATCTAAGTCAGTCTTGTAAAAGAAATCTAGTGTATCTGTGTAACTGAGCGAAAAATACTATGCACTCTGCAAAATAAATGTTGAAGTGTACGTCGGTGATTCTTTTTAATTTATTTATGTTTGAAGCGTCAAACCTTAAAATGCACTGCAAGCGATTTTCGCACATACGTAATAATATTTTGGAATTATATTGTGAATTTACAGACAATAGTAAACACTACTTTTATATGTTGTATTAGGAAAGCATATTGCAGTCGACCTCAAGGATGCATAAAAATGTCATTATGTTTGACGTTACGTAACATCAATAAAATGCACTAGAAAAAAATTTCCCCATGTTCCACAATGCAATGGGAATCTTTTGCGTGCATTTCTAAAATTAACAAGATTTGTTTCTTCAATGCCGAATACTCTAAGCTAAACCTCATAAGGTATAAACATTACATTGCGATATAAATTACAGGTTCTACTGTTAGGTCGGCCGGGGCTTTGGTCTACTGAATGGCCACCATGCGGAGATCAAGAGGACAACCGCCCCTATGACAGACAGGTATACTCGTTCGGCTAGGGAAATCTGTCAGCTAGGGGTCTGGTCATCAGTTTGGAGTCAACCGATGACCGCCATGTATTCTAATGGCCACTGATGCATGTAAAATCCGTCGTAGGGGCAAAGTCATCCATGTTACCTGTGAATTATACCTCTGGTGGTGCCTTCCTAGGTGAAGGTCTCGTCACCTGATCAAGGTTCTAAATTACGAGGCCAACTGGAGTAGCAAAGCGCAGGTACAAAACAACAAGATCAAAATGTTAAGTAACTGGTTTAACTAAATTCACATCTAAGCAGAAGTAGATAGGATGAAGATCTAGACCCTCCTCAGATTTATTGCCGCTACGCGGCGACTAGGCGGTCATCGCCCCGATACCAGGTATCAAACCCGTTCAGCTGGGGAGACCCGACAGGTAGGGGCCTGGTCATCTTTTAAAAGAAAGAGTATATTAACGACAGTTAGACATGGTTGGCGGACAGACTTATACACTTACAAACTGAATTTACATTTCCATTAGTGTTAAAAATAAAGTTGGTCATTACCTCCAAGTAGGAACAAAAAGATTTTAAACGCAGTTTTAAAACACTTGTTTTTAACATATCTAATGCTTTGCAATTTGTCATAACGTTTTATTTAGTAGTTTACATAAAGAAAATACCCTAGTTTCTTAAAATTTTTAGGAGCTTGTATATACATTGAATTCAAAATTCGTGTTTAATTTGTGGGTGGGTAGGACAGGCTGTTCTTTAATTTCTTGTCTATTTGAATTTTGTGGGACAAACGGTCTTCTATTAGCGCTTTTTGAAGGACATATAGAGTATCACAGCGAATATTAGCTCACTTTTTAGCTTATAGGTTATCAAAGCCTGAGAGCTAATGTGTCCGCCAGTTCTGCATATATGTACGTATGTATGCATGTACGTATTTATGCATATATGTATGTATGTACGTACGTAACACGATAACTCTTGATAGAAATATCCCACTTACTACAATTTCTTTTTCTAGGTTCTTTCTGATAAGGTGCTTTCCTGATTCGGTTTCGGGGTTCATTGTTTAAATAAAAAGGGGAAACTGCGGGTTAAACCCCTCTTAACTTAGATAAGTGCGTTTTTCATGCAGAATTATCATATTTTTCTACAAATTTGGTATACCGGTTAATTCTGATCAGACGCTTCCCTTATTAAATTTGAAGCGTCATTGTTTAAGTCTAAAGGGGGGAACGGGGTGCTAATACCGTCCTTAATTTAGTAAATGGGTTTTTCTATCCGATTTGCTTCAAATATTTGATACCGGTTTTTTTCTGATAAGGCGCTTCTTTGTTTAGGCTTGGAAGTTCATTAGTTAAATATAAAGGGGGAACACGGGCTAATAACCCTTTAATTTAGTTAAATGCGTTTTCCTACCCGATTTGCTTCAAATTTGGTATACCGGTTTATTTCGATAAGGCACTTCCCTGGTGGCATTTGGAGGCTCATTGGTTAAGTATAAAAGGGGAAAACGGAGGGGGGGGGGTAATACCTCCTTTAAGTTATTCTTCAAGGGGCATTATACTTTGAAATAGGAGTATAATATACAATTAGTGTGAATAGCCTGTGAGCTCAATGTCATCGGTTTAACTGGCCACTTTTCTTTTTTATTGTATTTAGCATTTATTTTTAAGTATTATTGACTTTACATGCTACTTGTACCTAAGGAATAACTTAATTTCCTTTATTTTTAAACTAATTCAGTTTACTTCGAAAACGAAAGCTATTGCAATAGATTTATTGAATATTTTTGCTTGGATAGAAAATAATGTAACAACTAACAGTTGTTTTGTATTTTGTTTATGCGTGACTGGACATGTGATATGATGTTTAATATAATTAAAAATGAATATTATCTGTCATTTCCTTTTTCTAAATATCCATTTATAAAGTCGTTATGGATGTCCTATCATTCAAGATATTATTCATATTTCTGATTTAAAATATCTTTTATCATTTTATAGCTAACGAGTTGTTCTGATTTTCAAATTAAAGGATAAAATATTGGTGACATTTAAATGATATAAAAATAAAATTTAAAGGAATCTTGTAAATCTATTAGAATTTTTCATACACGCAACATTAAATTATAATAAGTCTTTTTTCATATAAGCAAAAATTGAACATACTATAAAACATACTATAATAAATGCGTATATAGAATAGGATAAGTATTTTGTATATTTTACCCTTCTACCGGGTGTCCTAAACAGGACTGACTGATTTTAAAATTCGATAACTTCCAAACGGTGACAGATATTTAAAATACTCTTGCAGGAGGGTTATGTATGATATCGGGAGTTTGTTTACTGTTATTCTCAATTTTATTTCTAATTACAAACAATAGATGGCGATGCGAGAAATAGGTGCTAATTCCGGACACGATTTTTGGTACTTTGGGATACATTCAGTGCATTTTAATCTCTTTTTTTCGCATGGGAGAAGAGTGCGACCGCAAAATCGAGTCTGCATTTAGCGCCTATTGCTTACAGCGTCATCTATCACTACTAGTTATAACTAAAACTGGAAATCGCAGCATAAAACTCTTGACATCTTATATAACCTTCCTTAAACCTTCTTAACCATCCCATTAATTTTTTAATCGCTATCAATATTTGCAAGTTGTTGAATTTTAAAATCAGTCAGTCCTTTTTAGAACACCCGGTATGTGTTTAAATTTACTTATTTTTATTTTCGAGATAAAAGTCAAAAACATTTGCATGAAAATTAGCACTGACTCAACTGAATGTTCCACATTTTTTTATCATAATATTATAAGTAGTCACAAACAATTTCGGAGAAAAATAAAACTATACCAAAAACTTGTTAAAATAAATTGAAACTTATTAATGATTTGAAACGTAATGTGAAATTACTTTAAAAGCAGCTTTATATTAATAGCAGTAAGAAGCCGCTTTGTCATGTATGAGTTAAATATAATGAGAATTCTTTTTTAATACATAACACATGCATCTTTTTCTCGATAAACCTACAAAATATATATCGCATGGAAAACAACTCGCTGTAAATGATCCCGCCAAGCCACAAATGTAAATCGTTAGTCATAAAAAGCAGTAATATCGCATAAAAAGAAGCGATATACCTGTGCATATTCGAAGTGCCGTGAAAAATCTATCACCACTCATAATGATTAAAAATGATTTTCAAAGGATTCGGAGTGAGGTACAGTATGTGAAAACTGCTTGGCGACCTGCAGATTTTTATAATGGTTGTTTTCCCTGCACTTATATACGACTATATGTTTAATAATGTTCTTCTTGAATTGCTGCTTCCATGAAACTGTAAAAAGTTGAAACTTCTGTGTTTGCATGTCCATTCTTACCTTATTTATCATAATGTAGGTTAGATTTGTTCATTTCATTTACCATTATGTAAACGAGAAATACTACTTTTACGAATTGGAATTTTTAAATAAACACATAACCATGTTTATTAAAAAAAATAATGATCATATTATTAATAACAATGTGCCTAATAATAGACGTTAACTACACTGAGATATATTGCAGAAAGGCCTGCGTAAACTGAACTGCACATGCCTGAAAAAAATCTGTTCAAGTTAGGCTTGTGTTTTATTAGTAAATAATATTCCTTATGTTGGAAACGTGACTTTTTTGTTTAAGAAATAATTCCTTCACAAACAGGATCCATTTCATTAGTTTTCCCTTTAATTTTAAAACAAAAAAATAAACGTATTTATGTAATTAATGATTAAGTTAAAAAATATTGAAAAGGGTACTTGTAATAACAGATGATTGCCACACTTACATACCTGCTTGTCTTACAACTGTTTCTGGTTTATTTCAGATCTTTTTACTTACAAATATTTATAAAAGTGATATAGCGAGAATTTAAAATTGATTTTTTCGATTTTCACAAAATTTAAAAATTGATACATTGCATATATTTTATATGGCTGCAGGTCGTCAATCAGTTTTTAAATACTGTACCTCACTCCGAGTCCTTTGGAAACATTATGAATACTGGTAGATTTTTTTCACGGTACTTCGAGAATGTATATCTATATAACTTCTTTTTATGTGATATCACTTATTTTTATGACTGAACTTTTGGAATTTGTGGCTTGGCGGGATCATTTATAACGAGTTATTTTTTATGAGATATAACTCCTTTTTGTAAGGTATTTCAATTGCATTATACTTTTTCCATTTTAATTCAGAAATCAAAAGATAAAACAAAGATGACAGAGGTAGAATTATAATTAAATAGTAATGTTTTAATTTTTTTAAAAGTTTAGTATATCTAATATGACATAATATTGGAATATTTTAAAGTAATTTAAAACCGTTTCATCGATTATTACACATCTCAAAACAATTCATTTCTTTTATTTTTAGAAATGGTAAAGCCTAACGAACAAAACAGCAATATTTTTGCTGTTGTTCTGTAAGGTATAGGATGATTCATGAATTAACTCAACAAGGATTTTATCCAAATAACTGTTGAAACAATGACTTAACATTTTCAAATTTCATATCAATTTATACAAATTATTTAAAGACTTGAAAACAGGCTGAGTAATGAGCATTTATTTTATTAGCGGGCATGTTCGGAGTATTTATTTTTCAGGAAAACCAACGTCCCCCCGAAAATCACAGCAGAAACGCTGATTATTTGACTAAGCTTCTTAAATACTTTTTATATGTTTTTATAATCTCTAACACTTGTTTTGTTTTCTGCATTTTCAATGTATGTACTTTCTAAATTCCTAATTGTTTATAACACGGCTACCAGGGCATACAGTCATATGCCCTAGAAAGGCATATTTGGAAGGCATACAGTCGTATGCATCCAAATATTCTCTCACATATTTCAGGCAGTTTATCGGATAAATTATTATTCTTTTCAATAAATATCTGGAATTCGATAGTTAATCATTATTAAGGGGTCTCAGAACTCTTAAAGCTCTAAAAGTTTCGAAATTTTAATTTTTTTAGATCTGAAAGTATTTCAGAGGATGAACATATAAATGCCGAACACGACAATGTTTGCCAGAAAATGCATACGAAATGTAGATAGTTAGAACATGCTGCAATATTTACTGTTAAATGTTGCGTTAAGGGGGGTCTCAGGACTCTTAAAGCTTTAAAATTTTCGAAATTTTAATTTTTTTAGATGTTAAACACCTATGTTTTTTGAACATTTTGATATAATTGTTATCCTTAAATTCCCATTAGAACAGAAGTTATGGCATTTAGAATTATACTCGCTCAATAGCTGAAGCGGTGTTTCCAAAACTTTGAAGTCACTTTTCTCCAAATGATGTTTTTGGGCATAACGCGCACGATATCTCAAAAACTTCTGAATATTTTTTCATGAAATTTCCAAAACATATGTTTCATGTTAGTCTGTATAAACGGAACCTAAAATTTCCTTTTTATTGTAAAAAGAAAATATTTTTTTAGGGGTTTATATTGTTGAAATTTTCTAAATTTTGCATTAGCTAAATACGACTTTGTATTAAAAATATAAAAATGCTTTAAATACAAATGTATTTAGGTTCAGTGTAATTATTATAATTTGAGGTATAAGTAGGCACCAAAATTTTGATTCTAGTTGCAAAATTCATTTTGTAATCGTGCGCATAATCTGTTATGTCGATTTTCTGTTCGTCAAATGTCTGACAGTTTTGAGCCCCCTGTAAATACTAATTCTGCATATTGCAATTTTTCAAATACTTGAAATGAAAGAACATCCTTGTATCTTTCATTACCATTTAAATTTGTGTCTTAATATCGAATACATTTTAAGATATTAAATGTTGAAAATGGTACTTTTTCTTAAATTTTTCCTATTTTAAGAGTCCTGAGACCCCTTAAATGATCTTCTCTGATTTCGGTCAAATTATTTTTTTTGACTACTACTATAACCTAATTAAAAATGAACTGAAATCCATTTATGGCATATCGAATTCACTCTATAATTAACTAGTCTCAAATATTAGAGTCGAATAGTTTTATAATTGTCCTTATTAATCTTCTTATATGAAAACTTAACAAAAGTTTAATAAAATTGCAAGGCATTTATTTGATTAAAAAGGATTGTAAATATTGAATCAAAATTTATTCAATAAAAAGCTTTCTGACTATATTACCTTACTACAATGGCTTAAATTGAATAATTGCAAAGTTACGACTGCTGAAAAAAATATTTGAGTATATGTGCAGTATACATATAGACAGATCAACAGAAAGTATGTTACATGTAAATCATGTATAAAACTTTTAAAAATATAATCAGTTTAAAAGTAAAGGAAATGCATAACTTATAACTTATCCGACATGAGTAATTCACAATGAAATGGAAGAAACCATTATTCCAGTTATTGCAGTACGACAAACTCTAACTGAAGTACATTTATTTGTTTATAGGTATCTCTTTAACACCAAACGAAGTTTATAATAGATGGAATTCCGAATCTGGACTTTAATGTCCAAGCATTTTAGTATAAAATTAATATGGAAGAGACAATTTTCTCTTTTTGTATGTATCTGTGTCTTTTTGTATTCTCTTTTAGTATGACTAACAGTAATTTTATAGTTCTGTCGAATTGTTTTCCTGACTGTAAGTACTCTGTGCTTCATTAAACTGCATACATTATCTTTTTGAGCATGTTCTGTTATTTCTGTGTAGTCGGTGTCTACCAAGAATTTTACCATAATCGTGGTGGACTGGCATTTTTCTATAATCTAGTTTCTCCTTGAATATCAACAGACAATTCCTCGAGGGCTATTGTCCGCAGTACCTGCGTCAAAATCATTGTGATGTCATGCAAAATAAAATTACATTTAACAATTATATAAATTTTTTGTCCAAAAATCTTTATCGTATTGGATTTTAAAAGTGTGCGTGCTGACATCTAAAAGGATCTTTAATTAAGTAGATAATAGAAACATCTTTCATAAAGTGGAAATCTAGATCCACTAGCTTTTAGATGAACAATCTGAATTCATATTCATTTCTCAAGTAACATAATAAAACTGTATCGAGATTGAAATACTTTCATGACATTAAAATACATGCTACTCAGTAAATATAAATCGGATTTAGCGTAATCAAGATCATTTAAGTGACCCTGTAAATGAACCATAGATGCTTCAATTCCGCCTTACAATAGCAAGCTTAATTGGGTTGAATTCAGTAACTTATCTGACTATCGTGTGTATATAACAATTTTGACTAAAGTTAGGCTATTCAGTATTGTTTTTCCTCTGTGTTAATTATAGGAATACAGTACTTTAAACTGATGAAAATAAAAATTTAATCGATATTTTTATATGAAATTTTAAAGTTGGAAGTGCTTGTTTATAAAACAAATAAAATCACCATTCCACTTAAAAATAAGATAATTACACATCTCTGTAGCCGTATCAATAGATTTTTTTTGAGTGACCCTGTAAACCAAACGTAAGTGCTGCAGTTCTGTTTTACAGTAGGAAGCTTACCTGGGTCGAGTGTAATAACATATCTAAATGCCATGTGTATAGTAACACTTTGACAAGAGTTATGCCAATTAATATATTTTTTTTTCTATGGATCCTATGCTCGCATAGGAATCAATTAGTTGAAACGCATATAAAGCAAAAACTAATTAATAATTTTACTGAAAATTTAAAAATTTGACCTACTTATCAAAACATATAAAATACAGCAAACCGCGAAAAAATCTGATACTTAGACAACTCTTTATTCCTATCATACGTTCTTTTGAGTGACCCAGTAAACTAGGAGTGCACAACCTGTAGCCCGTAGGACAAAAGTGGCCCGAGATGGGAAATTTGTGAATTTCGTCAATTTATAACAGTAAAAAAAATTAATTTTGGTCCTTCTAGTAACAGGAAAGATTTTCGTTCATCGGGTGCTGAAAAATAGCGAAGTTTGTCGATGAGGCATCGAAAAATCGCGAATTTTGTTCATCGGAAAAGGAAAAACCGCGAATTTTGTCGAGAAGTCGCGGAAAAATCGTAAATTTCTTTGGTCGGACACGAAAAAATGACGAAATTTGTCGATGATCAGCGGAAAAAAAATGCAAATTTCGTTGATCGGACACGGAAAAATCGTCAATTTTGCTCACGGTGCGTAAAAAAATTAGAAATTTTGTTCATCGTCTGCGAAAAATATTGAGTTTCGCCAGTCACGAGAAAAATTCGAGAATTTCGTCAATTTTCCGAGGAAAAAAATTGCATATTCTCCAGTAAATTAAGAATCGCAAATTTTGTCGATCGAGTGAAGAAAAATTGCGTGTTTCGTCTGTTTATCTCGAGAAAAAAACACGAATTTCACTGATCGGGTGCTGAAAAATCGCAAATTTCGTGAATCGGTTACGACAAATCGCGAGTTCTGTCGATAGGGATCCAAAAAATCGCGAATTTCGTTGGTCGGCGAAGAAAAAATCGCAAATTTTGTTGATCGGGCTCGGAAAAATCGCAAATTTTGTCGATAATGCGCGGAAAAATGGAAAATTTCGTTGGTCGGGCACGAAAAAAATCGTGAATTTTGTCAATCAGGCGCGGAAAAAGGGCAAATTTCGTCCATCGGGCACGGTAAAATAGCAAATTTCATTGATGGGCTTCAAAAATAATGCAAATTTTGTTGATCAGACGCGAATAAATCTCAAAATTCATTGATCGGTTACAGAAAGATCTTTCGTTGATTGGCTACAACTCCTCCCTTCGTTCATGAAGTTTACATGTTTTTTATTTTTCATCATCACTAGTAGCTTTCATGTCTATGTTTGTTTTTTAGCACTTTTAATAAAACAAAATTTACACCCCCGAATAAAGTCAAGGAGAATTTTCACTCCTTTAAAATAATCCTTGCTATATACTTTTTACATTTGTTATATGTGCAAATGTAAACTGTTGATATATTTTTGCCAACTGAATTGCATATGTTGACTTGATAGAGGAACGTAGAGGAGTAAAACTCCCACCTCCCAGAAACAATATTTTTTATCTGATTACAGGCCACAGATCACCTCCCTAAAACCAAATTTTCTCCGTGTTACTGATGTTGACAAACCAGACGTTTTTATAAGTGACCATTCTCTTAAAAAGGTTGTGCACCCCTCCTGCAAACAAACCGTAAATGCTACAATTCTGTTTTACAATAGGAAGTTTATTTGGAATGACTGCAGTAACATAACATCATGTGTATACGTCCATTTTAACAAGAGTTAAACCCTTTAATCTTTAACTGATGTGACTACAATTTGTCACACATCTGATGTAATGCGGTCTCACAGATCGCTCGAATTTCATTTAAAAAAAATAACTGTAGGAAAATTATATCATGTGTATACGTCCATTTTGATAAGAGTTAAGCCATTTAAGCTTTAAATGATGTGACTAAAATTTGTCACACATCTGATGTGATGCGGTCTCACAGATCGCTCGAATTAAATTAATAAAATAAACTTAAATTGTTGAATTTACTTAAATTTTGTCCTAACAAGATCGTTGTATTTCTCTTAAGAGCATGTGAATTAAATTGCATGATAAATTAATTTTATTGATATTATTTAACTACAGTCCAGAAAAAATTACTTTAAAAAAAAAAGCTGTAGTTTGTTAATTTTCCTAATTAAATATAAAAATTAATCGCGTACAATAAATTTTACAATTTATCGTTGCCACAAAGTATGATAATTGAAAGGCAGTGTTTATTTTACAAAAATAATATTTATCCTACGAATATTCATCATACTGCAGTCCACTCATTTTTTTTGGTACATTCCATGTGTACTGGCTTTTGGCATGAAAAGTTCTCATAAGATGTTTTCCTCGAAAATATTCTTTCCTTAATGAAAATTATGTTGAACTCCAGCAAAAATATTTACATTTTCACCATCGGAATGTTGCGAATTTGTATCGTGATCCCTATCGTTGTTAAAAGCTGCATCGTCAGAACATTTAATATCGGAATATATTTTAACTGACCTGTTGTTCCTAATATATTCTTTTTCCTTTTGACTGAGAAAACTAGAATGTTTTCGAGGTTGCGATGAAATCATAACACAAAAAATACTTTTAAAAAAAGAAAAAAAAGTACAATTAATGACGAGTATTGCACTATAGTTTCAAATAATGACACAACTTCGGTGATGCTGTCTGACAGTTCCCAGTGTAACGAATAATACGTTTAAAATCAACTCACAGAATTCTCGCTTTGTGTGTGACCTTGAGAAGCTGCTGGATGAAGGATCAAGTTATATTCTTACTTTTACGGAGTGAAAGTGTCTATAGCTGGGAATCGCAAAGTCTGTGAGATTACGTCACATCAGTTAAAAATTAACATTCCTTTGCTTTATGTTAAGTATAAGAAAAAAATTACTTAAAACAGTTATAAATAAAATCTATTTAATATTTTTACAAGGAACTTTAAAGTTTTGATCTACTCGTAAAAAGAATTCAAATCCAGTAAACCGCGTAAAAATGGGATAAATACACAACACTTTACCCCGATCAAAAGATCTTCTGAGCGACCCTGTAAATGTACCGTAAATCTACAATTCTGTTTTATAATAGGAAGCTTACTTAGGTCAAGTGCAGTAACATATCTTAATATCATGCATATACGAACATTTTGACAAGAATTAGGTAATTTAATATTTTTTTCGTTCGATGTTAAGTATAGGAATCAATTACTTGAAACTGATATAAATAAAAAACTAATTGATAATTTTACGTGAAAATTTCAAAGGTTTGAAATACTCATAAAAGCAATTCACGTGCCTCATACCGCATACAAATGAGATAACTACACATCGTTTTAGACCTGTAAACTCCTTTTTGGTATGAACAAGAATTTTAAACAGTGCAAAAAACAGCATTTTTAAAATGGCATTTACTGAAATCCTATTCGTCGGATTCCGCTTTACGTTGGTTTTCTTAGTCACTTGGCACGACCCATTCTATATAAATAAGATTTATTTTTCTACGATAAATTGAACACGAGATATTGGTGTCAAAATTACGTTTTCGTCAGTCTTATTTTGCTGAGAGAATATAAACTGGACAGTCTACTAAAAAAAAATTGTAAAATCGTTTGGCAACAATTCGCGGAAATTCCTTTCATTTACGGTTCATTGTATTACTGTTTATCTTGCTTGGTGAGAAACTCTAAAGAGTTTCTATGATTTTCCATTTAAGCTTCATTTTTCAACAACATGTTTCTTTTTATTCAGGTGGATATCAAAATTTAATGCTCTTAATAATGGTAAAACTTATTATCAATATGTTTATATCATCATTACATTTATTGCATAAATATGAATTGTATTTATAATTTTCATAAATTATTCACCGAAATGTATGCAATTAGTAACACCAATGTCCACACCGTAAATACCGTAATTTCCGGCGTACATTCCGCGAATCTAACAATTGTGTTTTTGAAGGAACATATTTACCGCGACTTAAAAAGTTACATTTTATTTTTTTAAAAGTTTGGGTCAAAAAATGATTGTTTGATCGGCGGATTATACGCCGGAAATTACGGAACTCAAAAGGTGTACTTTTGAATGGATGGAAAAAAGAAAAGAGTAAAAATTATGTCAATTTACCTTAACTAATTTTTAAACACTCACAGTCAATATTAAGTTAAACACTTTTATAACTTTTTTAATCTGGATGTCTACCAGGGTGAAGGAACGGGAAATCTACTGCAAAGATTGGTCCGAGACTCATCTCAATCTTCTTAATATTTTTCTCATAGCCTTTACGGAAAATTTTTAAAAAAATGTACTGGGGAGAAAAGATAAAACACAAACTTGTGATATTAAGGTGAAATACACAAATTATTAATCTTCTTAATATTTTTCTCATAGCCTTTACGGAAAATTTGAAAAAATGCACTGGGGAGAAAAGATAGAACACAAACTTGAGATATTAAGGGGAAGTACACAAATTAATAATCCTCAACCATGTTTACCCTGCATGAGAAAAATTATACTTAACATCTTCTAAAATAGAATTTCAGTTTATCTTTCTTTAAACATGAACACATAAATAGCTATTCCTTATAACTATTTTTATCCTTTTCAAATCTAGGGCTTGAAGTAAATTTTAAGTAGATTAAATTTTTCATAGAATTTACCAATTTTTGAACTGAATCTTCATAGTAGTTTTAACATTTATTTTTCCAACAAATAAGAGTGAATTATGTCATTCAGGTATTGTCAGGGTAGCTTAACAGGTAAAGCATTGGCACAGCACGCCAAGTATTCAGGTTCCATTGCTGGACATTTTTCGCTCTGTTGGAATATACTTCAACTGTGCTACTCCTGCCTTGAATATCAATAACTTTTAACCCGTTCAGGACCGTCGCCCCAAATATGCACCCAGAAAAGTCTCTCTTCAGAGCCCACGGGTTCAAATATGAGGTTCACTGAAAACGTCTGTGAGAGCCCACGGGTTCATATTTGAATTTCGAATTTGGGATGTTATTTTAGCATTTTTAAACAATACTAGATGGCGTTAGATGTCCGTTAGTTTTGTGTTTGGTAATCGTCCGATCATTGACCTTCATTATCCTGCTAGACATTTTCAGTTCTATTAGATAGGGTGTGAGGAAGGGGGTATGATTCGTTTGTTTATGTAAACACAGCCACGTGCAGCGAGCTCGTTAGAGATGTAAGTGATTTAAATTGCTGCGTTTCGTTTTCGGTATCGCGATTTTGGTTTATTTATGGAGGGGTATTACAGATAAAATGCGTCATTTAGTATTGGTGGGTGATTTCTTTCTTTTTTCTATTTTTCCAGATCGGAGGCGTTTTAATGTAAAATTTTTATCAGATACTCAGAAATAATCATGGCGAAAAGACAGAGATTTTTAACTGAGAGTGAAATTTCTAAAATTATGAATGAACCTGATAATGAATTGAGTTCGGATGAAAGCATAAATAGTTTATGCTTTACTGATTCCAACGATTCGGAAATGACAGAAGAGTATGATGTAAATGATCCCATCAATGCGCCCAGAGTTTCAGAATGGAATAGTAATATAAGTGATCTTCCAAATTTGAATTTTTCTTCCGATTGCGGTGCAAAAATAAATAGTTCTAATCCCTTAGAGAAGGAAGTAGATTATTTTAATCTATTTTTCAGTCAAGACATTATCGATTTGATTGTTGAACAAACTAATAAATTTGCTGCGTTCGAACTGGAGAAAGATGCACAAAAACCATCCACCTCAAGTGCAAAAAGCAAGAGTTTTGCGAACATTACAATCAATGAACTTAGAGTATTGTTTGCTTTAGTACTGCTTATGAGCATAATAAGGAAACCTTCAATCAAGTTATATTTTTCGACAAATCCGATGTTTGCAACTCCATTCTTCAACAATGTGATTGCAAGAAATCGCTTTTTAGCTATTTTACGATATTTACATTTTTCAGACACTGGATCTAAAAAATTTGAAAAGGTAAAACCTCTGATAGATCTTTTAATTCAAAAATTCAAATGTTTGTACGTACCAGAAAGAAATATTTCATTCGATGAAAGCTTGTTGGCGTGGAAAGGAAGATTGGGTTTTCGACAATATATTCCTTCTAAACGAGCAAGGTACGGTATAAAAATTTACAAACTCTGCGAATCAAGCACCGGTTACATATGGAATGCTTTGGTATACACTGGCAAAGGTACGGAAAAGTCAGAAACAACAGGTTTGTACGGTGAACGAGTAGTGAAATCATTAATGCCAGGTTTGTTAGGTAAATGATGCAATCTTTACTTGGACAGATTTTTTGTTTCTCCTGATTTAGCTGCACACCTTCTATTGAACGCTACAAACGTTTGTGGAACAGTGAATAGATTTAGATGAGGAATGCCTAAAAACTTACCAAAAAAAATTGACAAAAATGAAGTCATATGCTTGCAGAAAGATGGAATGAATGTATTTGGATTTAAGGATAAGAAAAAGGATATGACTATGCTGTCAACTTTCCATAACAAAAACACAGTGAATGTTGGAACAAATAGAAAGACACAAGAAGAAATTACGAAACTTGAATGTGTATTTGACTACAACCAAAATATGGGGGGAATAGATATCGGGGATTCAGTAATGATACACTATCCAGCATTTAGAAAAACTATAAAATGGTATCGCAAATTATTTTTCGCATTTATGGATATGGCAATTTTAAATGCCAGTATTCTTTATACGAAAACTTCTGGAAAGAAGCTCTCATTGCTGGAATTTATATCGCAAGTTATTTATCAACTCATTGAAATATATGCTGACCAAAGATCAGGTAATATATTAATATCGCCAGTTTCTAACCCTTTAAGACTCAGTGGCCGTCATTTTCCAAATTTATACATAGATAAAACAGGAAAAAAATCTCGAAGAAAGTGTGTTGTTAAAAAAAAAAAAAAAAAAAAAGAAACAAACATTCTATGAATGTAAAATATGCAATATAGGGCTGTGCGTTGATCCATGCTTTCAAAAATATCACACATTACTAAATTTTTCTTAAAAGGTTGGTTTTCATTTTATATTATATATTTTTTCTTTTATAATCTCGTGAAAATATTTACGTGTAATTAATTATATCTGTTTATTTTTATTACAAAATATCTTTATGTGTATGTTATTTCCTTTTCGTATTATTTTAACGTGCTATATAGTTAACTTTTTCATATAACTTGTATTATATTTCCTTAAATATTAGAAATACATGTACAAAATGTGATTAAAATGCTCCTAAATATTTAAATTAAAAAAATAAAACTCTGGAAGTTTTACTAGTGTTAGTATATATTATGTTAAACAATATTACAAAGACAGTAAACTCTTTTAATTGAAATATTAAGAATTATGATTTTTTTTAACGCGTTAGGCTTAACTTGGAGAATTGGCTGGGCCCGTGGAGTAGATCTTTCTCCGCGACTCACGGGCCTGCGGCAGAGCTTTTTCTCCACGCGCTGCGGTCCCGAACGGGTTAACATATTCTATAATAGAAAGTCAAATGATCATTAATAAAGTTTAAAAAAATACCTACAAAAACCGTTAAGTTAAATTAAAATATTCATTCACAGTAATTTTCATTTTTTATAAATCAACATTTTACTGTATAAAATATCTTATCTAATTCATACTAATAAAATCAATGTAACTATTCAGGTACTTTATAATTAACAAAATGAGCTGTGAAATGCTCTAATGATACCAGTTTTGTCTATTCGAATGAAACGAATTGATAATAATCAAATTTCTCACTTAACGAAACTTATTTAGACGGAATCAAGGATTTGTGGTATGTATTTTTGTGTTTTCAAATTAATTTAATTGTTTTAAAAAATGCATTAAAAAGCTAATAAATTGATATAAAGTTCTTATTAATTTGAAATGGTTTTGTCGCGTATTTTCCAAGCTAGATGGATAAATTATATATATATATATATATATTGTCATTTATATCAAAAACAATGAAAATAAAAATTTAACTTTAAACTTGAAGTATTAAATTTGGTCATTCGCTGTCAACTGGCCAAGACGCTCCTGTTTGATCCCTTTCAATTTTAGTGTAATTAATACAGGGCATACATATAGGTCTAAGATCTGCTAACTTTCAAAGTCAAAAGTAGTATAGATTAGTCACCAGGTGGCTTACTGTAAAGTTCACTATTTCACAGTCACAGAAAACGATCAAATACCGCGATTTTCATCTTATCACTCATGATACAAGAAATGTTAAAAATTGAAAATAGATGATCAAGTACAACTTTTCTGCTAAAAACATAATGTCAGCATTAAAAATAACAATCCAGTAAATTCTTTTATACTTGCCCACAAAGTAAACCATACGACCTGTTGCGGTGAATTTCAAACTTATCTTAATAAACTAGAACTACAGAAAAAAATATTTAATTGATACACTGACAAACTTTGAAATAACTGTGAACATGTCATAGAGTTGCTGGAGTTGTTTCTCCCCTACTTAAAATATTTATTAATTAATTTATCTACTTTAAAAATATATACCCTATAAATTATACCCTTTAAAAATGACATAAATTTAACCCCAATTTCATAGCCCCATTCTAAATGGTGACACTTATAATTTGAAAACCGTTTCCATCACTGCAAAACAAATCCTTAAATGAGATGAAAACTTTTGTTTCACTTTGGGCCTCTTCGGTATAATAAACATAAATCAAGATTCAAAATATCTACTATCTGAGATTCGAGACTATACCGGTTATGTAAATCGGCATCAAAAATACCTCTGAAAGAGTCAGAACAGTCTAGTAAAGAAAGAATAACATAAAATTATGAGAAATAAGTTGATCATTTTTATGTCAAATGGTCTGTAAAGATACTGGCAGGAAGCAAATTAATATTCCACTACACTATCTCATAATTTGATATTTCTTGATAGCACAACAAGTTTCTGCCTATAATAAATTAACTAATTAACTACGCGCTATCACAGCGTGTTTCACACCACCAATTAGTGGCTAAATGATGAACGTTTGACCTTATTTTGACAAATATGAGAGAGAGTGAAAATACAGGGTGATTTTGTTTAATGTTGTGAAAGTAAAACCCTATAAAAATGAGCCACTGATCCAAATGACCCTAAATTTCACCAGTATGCTTCTAAAGCAATAGAAATTTTTTAGGCGCGGTTAAAAAAAAAAACTTAAAATCGCACCGACTGATGGCGCTGTATATGCAGTAAACTTGAGAGACGAGCTTGCACACGCACAGTGGCGATAAAACAGTGAATTGTGCACACCTCGTGTTTATTATTCTACGAATATCCCTGCGATTTCTGACTCTGGGGTTACCTAAAGAATACTGTGTATTGTGGTGGTGTTACGAACTTAGCTGCCCTGAAGGCACGTTTTGTGCACAAGATCCACAGTATCCAGTCGGATATTCTTCGCTGTGTTGTGGAACATGCGGTTTCACGTTTCAACCTCGTAGCTGAAAACGCAGGGCAGCACATTTAAAATGTCTTGCGTTAGTTGCGAAGTTCTGTACGAATGTTTTACTCCATATTTTTATTTTGTTCTATTTCTGCGAAAGTGTTCGCAGGTCCTTTTCTTGATTACTAAATTCCGTATGTATTTGATATGCGTAATAATGTTTTCTTTTTCTGAAAGTACCGTCCATTGTTTTCCTCCCACTGACGATATTGTTTGTTTCTGTTAACTTATAGCGCCATCTGTCGGTGCGATTTTAAGTTTTTTTTTTTTTTTTAACTCCGTCTTAAAAATTCCCATTGCTTTGTGAGCATACTTATGAAATTTCAGGTCATTTGGATCAATGGTTCTTTTGTTATGGGGCTTACTTTCACAACTAAAAAAAAATCACTCTGTATATCAATTACAAATGTTTACAGTATACTCAATTTCGTATGAAATGACATGTTACGTGTAAAAATATCTTTATTAGAGGCCGAAAATATCGAAGTAATTTGGGGTGTATTTAAAGTATTCATAATCTAATTACAGAAGGGTGGAATCATAAATCTAGAACCAATCAGGCAGGTGATTGGGCTCGTTTTTCTGCCACTGTGAAAAAGTGACATTTACAAAAAGGCCCTGTTGGCTCATCTATCTTATTTTTGACTTTTATAGTTTCCGCATGTCCATCTTAGACCCATATTCAAGCTCTTAATGAGCCTTTTTTTTCAATAATGTATAATTTTTTTACAAAACTCGAAAAAAA
Organism: Maratus speciosus; assembly: GCA_963932465.1. Classification (NCBI taxonomy): domain Eukaryota; kingdom Metazoa; phylum Arthropoda; class Arachnida; order Araneae; family Salticidae; genus Maratus; species Maratus speciosus. Next base: position 379,320,333 of record OZ010795.1, read on the forward strand.
ATTAGTTATTTTTTCACAGCAGCATTGCAAATCTTAATGAACTGCTAAATTGAAAAACAAAAAGCCTAAAGGAATGCGCATTTTTACTGTATATATATATATATATATATACATTTATTTTTGTAATTGAATGGAAATATTTCATTATTTAACCCCTTGAAAGGCGGTGGGATATAATATATCCCACCTAATTTTAATTCAGAAAAACCACAATGGCATCGGAACTTTCGTATGAAATTCTGCTAGTATAATTATACGTGAAGAAAATATTTAGCTAATTTTCAAATAAATTTGTTCTTAAATCCCGGTGTGAATAAATGGTTTCAAAATTTTATCGACATAAGTACTTTGCCCTTGAACCCTTTAAGCCACAATATAACTTCCTAATACGATAAACGAAAGAGTCAAGACTTAAAAAGTCTTTGAATTTCTGATACAATTAAATGATGAAACATTTTATTATAATCCGTCTAAATTACGGCTTTCCTAGACTGTAAAATATAATGTGTTATTCCTACAATTATGAAAACATCATTCTCACAAATGGGTACGTTTTTACATAATATTGCCATTAAAACAGGATTATGTTTAACATTGTTAAAGTTAAAAAAAAAAATGTAATTTTATTACAATTTTAAATTATTGTTGGTAGAAACTAAAAATAAAATTTTAATACACAAATATTACTTAAAAAAGCGGATATTAACTTTGATATTTACAAACATAGTTTAAAATACTAATTCTTGAAAATGACCGTTATTCTTAATAGCATCCTTATTTACATTTATATCTTTGAAGAAGTATTTAGTTTTTTCTATTTCTTTTCATTTTACATATTTATCAGATTTATGTTTCCACCATTCTGTTATCTACCCTATATATATATAATCCTAAACGAATTTATGAAACGACTGAATTGAGACGAATGTATGTAACGATTCCTATGAAACGACTGATTAATAAACTGATTATGTTTCACGGCGATTTCTCCTAAAATATGGAATACTTTGCGATGGAATTAACACCAAAAATCCGTATTGATCCACAGATCTCAAAACTGGTATTAGAATTTTAAAATTCGAATTAGTTTCTGAAATATTAATTTTTTTTTTCTAATTTTAAATACTTTTTTCTAATGATGGCAACTGAATTTCAATCAGAACATATATATTTTTTTTTTCAGACTTCAGAAAAGGTTATAATTTTAAATTAATCTGGCGACCAGTTTGGCCTCCCTTAAATCCAGTTTTGCCTCCTTTAAATCTCCCTAAGAAAAATGCTTTTTTTTTTTATTCCATTATCATTTTATTTAATACAAAACTTTCCTTTAAAACTGAAACATTTAAAATTAATGATTTTCACTTTTTTTTTTTTTTTTTTTTTTTTTTTTTTGAGCGAAACGAACAGAAAAATATTAGGCTCAGATGTCACACCGGGGTATCTAATTGGCGCCAAAATGGCGTTATTTTGCCTGACGTGGTAACCCGGCTATTGTTGCTTATCCATTAATAAATGTTTATTTACATTTATTTTATTTTTATTTTTTAAAAAAAGTTACAAATTGCTTTGTTCTATAGTTATTAATATATATATATATATATATATTTATTTATTGTTATTTCATTTTAAAAATAATAGAAAATAAATTAAAAGAATAGAAAATAATTTAAAATAAATAATGTCACTGGTATTCGAAAACGAGGTTTCGATTAGCCAAATTATATAAATCGCCAAACCACTCGCCAAATTATACAAGTTGGCGTAATTTTTATTTTAAATAACGAAAGAACAAATAAATTAGTATAAAAATACTAATACAAATAAAGCGTTGAAATAAAAATCACTTGATGGCGTAAACACATGTAACTTCCTTACAGTCAAGTGAATGTGACATTTACGATCAACCATTATTGGCATTTAATCTTATATAGTTTGGCGACAGATTTTTGGTCATAGAGATAACCAAGTAGTACCGTTTTAAATTACCAATCGAAAAATTAAAAAATGCTAACTTACGAGTTAAAAAAAAAAAAAAGAATGTTACGTTTCCGTTATATGGACACCATTGTCGGCAATCGTAATAGTTGGCGCAAAATGATAATCACATGAATTGAAACATTTGAAAAATAAAAGAAAAAACACTGTCGATAGTAAAGTGAGCCTTTTAAAAATATAACACTGGGAACTACAGACTTTTACGAATTATTTTACTAAATCACATATATATACTTAAAATAAGTGAACAAATAACTGTAATACAATAATGTATAGCAAATAATAGCAAATCATAATGTTTCGCATGGTTTACAATAAAAATCCGGTACCACTTAGTTATCCCGTCAACCAATTTCGCCAAATTATAAAAATTGCTAAATTATACAAATTGACATAATTTTTATTTTAAATAACGAAAGAACAAATAAATTAGTATAACATTAACAAAAATACAAATAAAACGTCGAAATAAAAATCACTTGATGACGTAAACACGTGTAACTTGCTTAAAGTCATGTGAATGTGACATTTACGATCAACCATTATTGTCATTTAATCTTATAGTTTGGCGACAGATTTTTGGTCGATGGGATAACTAAGTAGTACCAAAAGTCCTTTTCACGATCAGGATTGAAATAATTGGTGCATTAGCATACATTTTGGCATGGTGCACGTATAACGGGAAAATACCGAAAAAAGCTATTGGCGAGATTTGAACCAGGCTAACATAAAAGTACCAAGAATTTTTTGCGATCATGGCAACTTTTATATTGTTTTATTCGAAAAAATAACTTTGATTCTTTAATCAAAATGGAAACCTTTCTTAGGAAAAGCAAAGGAACTGTTGATGATAGTCACATGGCTTAGGCTATTATTATAGAAATGGTTTTCAATTCAAAAAACAGCGCAAAGAATAATATGGCCTAACGATTACAAATTTATTTACACATGGCTATTAAAAACAGAAAAAAAACCTTTAAAATTACTATTAAATGCGTTACGTGTTAAAAGCAGAAAAATATTGAAAATTATGTCTTGAACCGTGAATATTAAAAGAGAAAGGAAACTTTAAAATAATAAATACATTAATATGCGTTTAACCCTTTCAGGGGCAAGGTACTTCTATTCGTAAAATGTTGAAATATATGAATGGCACCGGAATTTACAAACAAATTTCGAAATAGGAAAATTCTTTTGTTCCCTTGCATAATAAAAGAAAAATGTTCATTCCAATATTCTGGTGCTAATGTGGCATTTAAGAATTAAAACTATGTGGTCCAAAAATGAACCACCGTCCTTGAAGGGGATAAAGCAGTAAATTGTAGTAATTGTACTAAATTGTGTTATATCAATCGTTTTATGACGCTGTTAAAAAATACCGGTCGGCGAACACTCTGTTTACTTAATTCATTTTATTTTAGCTTCTTTTCAAATGTTTAACAGATCTTCTTCAATCAAACACGAAAGCAACCATTGAATGTCTCAACAGCAATTGATTCGGCTTTAAATTTTCGCAATCAAAGGGAATTGAATGGAAACCCGTTTACAGGGAGATCGCTATAGGTTTTTTCATTATAATTCAATCTTCTCTAATCTTTTAAAAACCGATCAAATTAGCTTGATTTTAGATTCTGCGGTGTCTGAACGGGGGGTTGGCGGGCGTAGCTTGCAGGGGGCAGAGCCCCCTAGTTAAATTATAAATGTAAGGATTAAAAGTACAAAAAAAAGTGTATTAAGATCATTTTTATAACATCCTTCATAAAGGGTAAAAAATCTGAAATATAAAAGTATGTCTATCCATAAATTTATTTAAAACTGTCGTGGACAATTCACCACAGAGAAAAGCAGGTATAATAAAACAGCTTTGATAAACCTAATATGTTATCACTAATAAAAAAAAACAACAACATACTCTATTAATATAAAACAACCGTTTCTTTATAACATTTGAGAAGTCTTATTTTTCGATTTAAATTAAGAACTAATTGTTTGCATGACATTTAAAAAAATTACAATTTAAAAAATCTAATGGTAAATCTTTTTGTAATCACTAAAATCAAATGTCATATGGTTAGTTTTTAAATCTTAATTCAATATCAACTAGGAGGAATAATCTGTAATTTGAACTGAAGTATTTTAAACATATTGAAATCTATTGCTGTTTAAGTATCCATAGGTTACGTCTGATACTCGCTTCTGAAATATATTTAAAATATATATTTTTTTGTTAATTAATTTAAAAAAAAATCTTAACATATATTTCTTTTATCCAGAAATCAATTTCTAAAAGCTTCATTTATCCGAATCCAAAATTACAGAATTTGTCTAAGTGGTTTTTTAAGTTATGCTTAAAATGTTTCATGCATCGTAACTTCTCATGTAACAAATATAAATTAATGTAACTTTATACGTTCGAAACTAAACTTTCGCAATTCCTAAACTACTTGGTCGAATGACTTCCCGTTTGATGAGATAAGGTAAAATTAACTGGAAAAGCTAAATAAGATGAGAGAATTAGTTGTTTGAATGGAAAATTTTACAGTTTCCTGCAATTTCATTGTTCTTAGTCTTTCTTTTAATCAAAGATTGAAAATGACATTATATTATGAATATGTATTTTAACGATTTACTAAAACAATCTGGATATTTTTTATGGTCGATTGTACATCATTGTATAGAAGGAAATGTGTGTTAAAATATTAATAATCTCTAGGATTTTAAAGGTCTCATCATAATAGATTTTTATTTGGATTTTATCAGAGAGAAGCTTTGATAAAATAAATCACTTGTTGACTGAATCAAAATTATGTACTTAAAGCTATGCACTGTATGTTACTGATCTAAATATAATTTTGAAGAATCTTTCTTTGACGACCATAAATACCCTCTGTAGCCTAACGTTACACACATAGCACAGTGGTTTCAATAGTGAGAAAGATGGATACTTCGCAGCGTAAGATATTTTTGCATTTTAAATTAAGTTAAACGATGATTTATGATTCATGCAACCGATCCTTAAACAAAGAGATTAGGTACCAACTCAGTTTCTTATTTGTTAATTCCAGTATATCCAATGCTTTTCTTCAATGTCAATTATTTCAAATGCAAATAAAATAAAATAAAGTAAAATACATAAATAAATAAATAAATAAATAATTATTAGAACGCAAACGAGTAACGTAGAATATGCGTTTTTATTGTTTTAACCGTATATATATATATATATTTAATTTCGTCGCCAGATATTCGCAGGACCAATTATAGCAGCCACTATGTTTGGATCAGTATTTAATTGTTTACAAAATTCCATGAATTCGAATAAATTTTATGATAACAGAAACTGGTGGTATTTGATTTAGATTTAATATAAGACGTTTATTTAACTTCCTGACAAAACTTTATAAATATGCAAAAAGTAATTACCGAAAGCTGCTTATTAGAATCGAAATCGGAACTCGGTGAAATACCTAAGGCTACACATAGAGAGCAAATCTTACATGGATAAAAATCCAAATTAATGCCTTACACTCTAGTATCTTAGTCTAAAATCATTTACCATTTTCCGTCTTCATTATTTTATATATTTAACAAATTTAAGGACCCCGTTAATTAGATTTTAATGTTTAAAATATATCAATTATTTGAAGATTATGCAATAAATATATCAAAAATGGTTTTGCATCAAAACTTCCATCTCAATAAATTAATTTTCGTATTGTGGAGGGATCATATTAAGATATGAATGAAAATAGTCATTTTATGAAGGTTTAAATTTGAAACAAAAGTTAAATATTTTTAGATTTACATTCGAGTTTTTTTTAATTATATTTTTTTCTGTTGTTCTACGCTCTATGAAATACTGGATAAAACAGTATAACAGAATGCTTACAAATTATAATATAAATTATAATTATAAAATATATGTGTTTAATTTATTATATATCATGGTGTTGGGAATGTTAAAGGCAAGCTCGTCAAAGGTCGATTTATGTTTAACACAACACAGAAGTCAGTAGTAATAATCAAATTTAGTACAACAACAGTTTATATTTCTTGTTACGCAATCCTTAAATGAAGAGATTATGTACCAACTCTGTACCAAATCTGTTAACTCTAGTATCTTTAATGCTAGGTTTCAATCGCAATTGTCCGACACATGAAAAAAAAAAAAAAGAACATTGTAAATAAAACGAGTGATTTAGAAATAAAGTTTTCATTGTTTTAATATATATATTTTTTAATACCGCAGCTTGAAAGATGTAGCCTCTTATTATTGTAACCTGTATGTTTGAATCAGTATGTATTTGTTAAAAAAAATTATGTGAATTCAAATAATTTTTATAACAGCAGAAACTGATTGTATATCATTTATTCGAAATAAATATAACAAATTTAATTAAGTTCCTCCCAAAACTTTTATAAATATGCAAACATTAATTGTCTACAGCTAATTTTTAATCTAGAAATTATAATTTTTAATTTAGAATAAAAAAATCAAATTCTGTGTAATATCTAAAGACAAAAATGGACGATGAATCTTATACGGAGAAAATCATAGAAAATTAGGGATAATTACTTACACTTAAGAATTTTAAGCTAAATTAATTTTAACGTCTTCTGTCTTCATTATTTGTCATATTGAACAAATTTAATGCTCCCATTAATTAGATTTACATGTTTAAAATGCATCATTTAATTGAACATTATTCAATATATGTAACAAAAATGACTTTGTATTAAAATTTTCATCTTGATAATTTAATTTGCGTATGGATAATGCGTCATATAAACACATGAATGGGCGATGGATAATTTATGAAGGATTAAATTTGATTTTTTTTTAATTGCTGATTATTTTCTGAACTATATTGCGGTTTATTAAATTACGTTTTACCTGTTAATCTGTGCTTCCTTTTCATTAATACTTACAGTGTTATTTATTTATTTATTTGTTTTAACGTAAGGTAGATTCAGAAAAAGTAGCTTTATTTTAAGCAATATAACAGGTTGAAGTAAATGGCTCACTGTTTTATCAGGCTCCAGTTTAACCCTAACACTCTCATAAGGATATCAGTGTAAAAGCAAGGATATATGTACATTTTTAATTCTCTGATTTCCCAAACTTGTGTTTTGTGTGTTTATCCACAATATACGAAAATCTATAATGTAATGAAATAAAATGCCTGTAAGTAACTTAGACAGTAACTAAGACATGCCGGACTTTTAAATTTTGTGCGGGTTTTTTTTTTCTAAACATCGAAGATTTAAATTTTTGCACCGTTAAATAGGTAAAAATTGTGCTTTCAAATGCATCTTGTTTGAAAATTGTGCCTTAAATTACTGAATTTTTATGGATTAAAAAAATCAAAAATAATTTTTTTAACTTGCGTACAATTTAACTGTGGAATATTAATCCGTTTGTATGTAAAACAATATAAATAATTAATCATTTATTTAAATTCATGCAGCATTCCATAACTAATTATCAAATGAAGTAAAACTTCACTAATAAATAAATAAATAAACAAGAAATATATGGCTACGTAAAAACACAGAAATAATTCTAGTCACTTTTTTTTTTTTTTTTTTTTTTTTTGTAAATATGTTAATGTTTTGTAATGAATCACTAGCATACTGCCATCACGAAAGTAAAAAATAAAATAATGAGATGTTGTTGAGCTGTATATAAAATTATACTAGATGAAAAAGAACCTATTAACGTTAAAGGGGTCTCCGGATTCTTAAAATTAGAAAAAAATAATAAAAAAAACTTATTCAACATTTAATTTCTCAAAATGTATATTATTTCAAAACACAATTTCTAGAGGTATGAAGGATATATATGTTCTTTCATTTCATATATTAAAAAAATTACAAGATGCAAGATTAATATTCATAAGGAGCTTAAAACTGTCAGATATTTTTCAAGCAGGAAATTACTATAACAGGTTATGCGCGGGATTGCAAAATTAATTTTGCAATTAGAATTAAAATTTTGGTGCCTAATTATACTACAGATTTTTCTAATTACTTTGAAGCAAAAAAAAAAAAAAAAAAAAAAAGGCGGTGCTTAACCCATTTTTATATTTTTAATGGAAAGTTGCATTTAGCTAATAAAACTGTTTGAAAATTTCAACAGAATAATCACCCAAAATATTTATTTGAACAAAAAAAGAAAATTTTAAGTTCCGTTTATACAGATTAACATGAAACATTTATTTAAAAAATTTTGTAGAAAAATATTCAGAAATTATTGAGATATTCTGCGCTTTATGCCCAAAAACGTCATTTTGAGAAAAATGACTTCAAAGTTTTGGAAATGCCGCTTCAGCTATTGCGCGGGTATAATTCTGTAAGCCATAACTTCTGTTCTAATGGGAATTTCAAGAAAACAATTATATCAAAATATTAAGACAAGATAGTTGTTTACCATATATAAAAAATTAATATTTCGAAATTTTTGAAGCTTTTAGGTCCCTGAGACACCTTAAAAAAAAAAAAAAAAAAAAAAAAAAAAAGATTAAAATGTGTTCTGCGTACAGTAGTATATCAGTGACCTTTAACCGAGGTAAAGGTGGTTTTGACTGCCTTGTTTCAATAAACGAAAGAATGTTTCGGAAATAGATCAAAATACTATACATTTTAAAGCATAATCGTATAACATTTTTTTATAAGATAACATACTGTTATGCATTATTTTATGTTTTCGTACGTACACCATCATACAAAATTAAAGATATCAGAATTACATGTATATTTTTATAACTATATGTTGTTCCATAAGACATAAACAAAACATTATTTTTTTTTAACCTAATGAAATAAAAGAATTTTGCAATAATTTTAGCTAGAAACCCCTTTTATCACTGTTCATTATTTAATATTTTCAAACAAAACATTGTTTTAAAAGAAGTATTGCTTTCCTTTAGATATTTACACAACGTAGATCAATTACGCCTTAAAAAAGAAAAATAAAACCAACGGATTCTTTCTTAGGTTCCAGCCAATAGTATAATGATATTCACATGAGAGTCCAGCAGCGATCTAGAAACCCTGTAAAAACTAATGTAGCAAAAGTGTTCAAACACGAGATTATTATTAAGTGGCTTATTGTAATATTCTGTGTTCATTTTTATGAGGATAGCATGTTTACTCGTAGAGAAATTAAGGTTTTTATAAAAACAGCCACAAATTTCGCCAAGTTTTTTACTTATAATTTGCAGAGTTCTTAATATAAAAAAGAGTTATTTTCAGAAAATATGACAAACAATATTGTACACAATACTTTGTAATAAAATTTAAAAAAAAAATGAAATATTGAATGAAAAATTGAATTAAAAAAATAATAAAAATTGGACGAAAAACGAGTAGGTTTACTAGATAATGTTTCACTACTCATGCACGAAAGCAATCAAAATATAATGTGCATAATTTATTAGCTAAGTGTATAGAGCAACTGTTGCGAAAGTCTCAAAAACATAGCTTGAAAAATTTGAAAATTATCGCCGATAGAATCAGCTCGAAATCCGCTGTTCCCAAAAGGAAGTAAAAAATTGAGGGTTTGTATCCAAATACAGTAGAACGTGCAATATTGAGTATGCTATATTGGCACTAATCAACGGATATTTGGACAGAGCTCTTAATCGTTTTGCTTCCTATTTTGAACAACTGTTTTCGAGCTTATTTTACGGATGATAGATTTCAGAATTTTCAAGCTATTTTTTTTAACTTTCACAAAAGTTGCTCTATACATTTAGCTAATAAATTTTGCACATTATATTTTGATTGCATTCGCGAATGCGCAGATCAGTGAAACTTTATTTAGTAAACTTGCTCATTTTTTATCCAATTTTTATAATTTATTTTATTTTTATTTATTTATTTATTTATTTATTTTTATTTATTTATTTATTTTTTTAAGAAATCTGCAAATTATAAGCAAAAAAAGTGACACAATTGGGGACTGTTTTTATAAAAATCTTAATTTCTCTACTAGTATGCATGCTACCTCATAAAAATGAAAATAGTTTAATAAAATAAGCCTCTTAACCCGAGTTTGCTAGCGCTGGGTATGTCACACCCAGAGCTGCTTTTTTGTAGTTTTTCTCCATAATCTTTCTTCAGAAATGGGAGAGTCTTTGTGTAGCTGCCTCAAAGGCCATAATCTTAGAGGGGGAAAAGCGGTTAAATAATTCGAAATATAGATCTATCGTAATCACCATATATGGGTATTTTACACCAAGCGCGAGCATTTCTGTAACACCTCTGAATAAAGATAGACACAGGAAAATAGCAGAATAAATGTAAATAACATTTTTATTATATTTTAAAAACTATATTATCCCTTCCTTTTTCGTAGTGTTTTATGTTTTATGTAGATTTTAAGGTAAAAATATTGGAAGAAACCGCCAAGGGTATGACATACACAGAGCGAGTAAAACCGACAGTTTTTCTCGCGCATGCATTCAATATAGATAGACGCAGCGAATGTACAAAATAAATGTAAGTAACATGTTTAATATCTGATTAAAACTCTATTATTCCTTCTTTTTCCTAGTGTTTTATGTTTTATATAGATTTTATGGTAAAAAATTGGAAGGAACCGCCATGGGTATGACATACCCAGCGCGAGTAAGCCCGCTCGTTTTTCTCGCACGTGTAATGCCTGGATAATCATATTTCTTGAGTTAGAACTTTTGCTACGTTAGTTTTTGCAGAGTTACCCAAAAGACATTCGTTCATTTTTAATTTATTGGCCCCTATGAGGTTTCGGGAAAAAATCCTTGCGGAAATATATGACTTATTCTATTCTGTTTACACACCAGAAATTTCAGGATAAATCCTCATGTAGTTTTCCAGATATTTAACAAAACGTCTAAAATCGCAAATGACTGGTCATCATTGGCCATATAGTGTAGAATGAAAAAAAAAAAAAACATTTAAACTTAAAAACAAATGCAATAATTGAAAACGTACTTTCAGTAATTATTGCTAATCGACGGATTTCAGGTATAGTACTTTATACGAAATCTTTTGTTTTTCCCTATAAATGAGCTACACCTAATATGCAAATCATATTAGACAGAAATCATCTTCTAATTATCCTCAGTAATGTCTTCCAATTTCAGTATATATGATCTAGTATAACGTAGTTAAAATATACTGCAAACGGTTTACCTTCGTAGATTATTATGTAACGGAATTCTTATGTGTGGCCCCGTAATAATAAACGAAAGTGGTTTGTAACAATAAGTGCTTTGCACACCATACTTTCAAGAATTTATGTTTTAGAACAATTCATAAATGCAAAGCAATATGAGTTTGTTTAAAATAAAGTATCATAATTAAAACTAACTTGAAATGATTTTTTCCACATTCGACGTAATGTTACGGAATAATGTTATGAATACGCCGTAATGTTACGGTGCAACACACTTCCCTTTCAACAGCGTTCTTTCTATGTTGAACATCAATAACATAAACCTTACATGTCAATCCTAGTATATTTACATGCGTTGTATCGCAGAAATACGGACAGACACAACCTGGTCATAAACACTTTTTGATTATTATATAAATTTAAAAGCAACGATAAAAACGCCAGAATAAGCAAACATTCGGCAGACTAGTTTCGGTAGCGTTTAGCGTACAGTCCTCTGTGCCCGGCATCGAGGACGAAGTGCTTAGGCACCGAGAACGGTACGCTGAACGATACCGAAACTAGCCGGCTGAATGTTTGCTTATTCCAGTGTTTTTAACATTATTTTTAAATTTATATCATTCTGCGCCAAGTAGCATCTTAATCATTAATCTTTGACTATGTTGGAAAATGTTAACAAGTTGGAAATTGCTCGTCAAACGTGGCAAATGAGATGCGTTCGTACTATAACTAGTTTTATAATTATTTTTTGCACCCCATATTGTACTGAATGTATATTTTTTTGCACTTCATAAGTGCATAGTCTGTAACATCATTAAAATGCACTTCCAATAATTTTTTTCCCATTCCCCGTAATGTAACGGAACACTTTTGACTGTCCTGTAATTAAACTATACATCCGATTTTCCTAAAATTTGAAATGGATCGACAAAATTTTGCAACAATTATATCTTTAAAATTTCAGACCATTCGGAAGGCTGTAACATCATTAAAATGTACTTGTAATAATTTTTCCCATTGGCCGTAATGTAAAGAAAAAATTTGACTGTCCCTGTAATTAAACTATACATCCGATTTTCATAAAATTTGAAATGGCTCGACAAAATTTTGCAACAATCATATATTTGAAATTTCAGACCATTCGGTTGGGTAGTTTTTGCTCTGTTATATGCGGACAGACAGACGGACGGACAGACGGACTGACTGAACGACGACTATAGGTGCTACGTATTTATATAATTACGTTCGCACCTAAAAAGTAGCAACATCGACCTAACCGAACTACTGTTCGCTGATGGTATGGATGAATACAAGGAAACCGATTCGAAGGAAGATTTTAATGCATATATATTCGGTGTTAACATTTTTTACATGCCCCATAAAAAGTTTGCACACGATACTAATGTACAAAAAATATAAAAACGTAGAGTAGTAATATGTACTTTAACGCTACTCTAAAATTCGAGGACAGTTAATCAATCTTTAAGAATGTCACAGGCTACATTTTATAAAATGTAATAAGAAAACAGACAGATAGATAAATGTAAATTTTTTTAATATTTTATTGAAAATGAAACGTGACCAAAAACAAGAAAACCAAGACACAGAAAAAAATAACTAATATATCTGACTCATTACAATAGTTATGCGTAGGCATAGATTAATATGGATATATAGTATATACACTATCACAAAAGCTAGTCTCTATACATCAAATAATTCCTCATTTTTCAAAAAGTAATTTCCCTAACCCTATAAAACTTTGTCCGTCAATTCTCCATGGAAATCAGAAAAAAAGACGAAAAATTCCGTTTATTTATTTGCACGCATGTACAAATACACTTTGTTGCTTTCTACGCTTGTTCTTAATACTCACGTTTGAATTATTTTTTTTATGAAAATCGAAGATTCAATTAATTAAAATTTCTAATTCATTTAAAAACAAACATAAATAATGCTTTAGAGTAAATTAAAAAAAAATAGATTCTCATTTATTTAAAATTATTTCGCAAATTATTTTTTAAAGTTATAAAATATTCGTACACATTCTAAAAATATATAATGGATAAAATAAGTAAAAATAAAAATCGATATTTCCCCCAAAAGCAATCTTTCTTCTCGACCTATAATTAAAAATATAATACTCATATTTTTAATCTAACCATCAAATAAAAATTTTTTAGTTCATATTTTATGCAATTATTATCCTACAAGTGTTAAAACCACAACCATTGTCTCACAACAACGAAGACTCACCGCAATTAAGTTCAAAACTTGGAACCGATTGTTCAATCATTACAAGAGCCCCCCGTGTGAAGTAAAACCAAATCGGCTCATAAACTCGCCTCTTACAAGCAGTCACTGGCGTAATCGTTATGAGGACTGGTCACTCAGCTTCGGAATTCTCCTCCTTAATGTTAAGTCTATGGACCTTTGATGCATTCGTATATTTAAAATATCTTCTCGGGAAATTGATATTTTTAACATATTTTTACTGTGTACTCTTCTTAAAGGGTGTCTCTCTTCTTTTTAGTTTTTAAAATATATCTAAAATCTATGCTGAATTTAATATTTTATGTGTTAAAAGAGGGCGAACTGTGAGTAAGATTTTAGTGCTTCATATAAAATTAAGCCTATAAGACTTATTTGAGAAATAAGAAAACAAGTTGGAAATTTTTCGTCAAACGTGGCAAATTAGGTGCGTTTGTACTATAACTAGTTTGAAAAATATATTTTGGAACATCATATTGTACTGAATGTATATTTTAGTGCACTTCATAAAAACGTATCAGTTACATTCTGATCTAAACACTGTAACATCATTAAATGCACTTGAAATAAATTTTTCTCATTGGCCGTAATGCAACGGAAAATTTTTGAGTGTCCCTGTAGTTAAACTATACATCCGATTTTCATAAAATTTGAAATGACTCCATACAGTTTTGCAACAATTATGTATTTAAAAATCCAGACCGTTCGGAAGGCTGTAACATTATTGAAATACACTTGAAATATTTTTTTCCCATTGGCCGTAATGTAACGGAAAACTTTTGACTGTTCATGTAATTAAACTATACATTCGATATTCATAAAATTTGAAATGTCTCGACAAAATTGTGCAGCAATTATACATTTTAAATTTCAAACGATTCGGTCGGGTAGTTTTTGTGCTATTATATGCGGACGGACAAACAGACGTACAGACAGACAGACGGGCTGAACGACGACTATAGGTGCGACGTATTTATATAATTACGAACGCACCTAAAAAGAGACATTTTTAGGAAGTGTACAGAGAAAATGGAAGTTAAAAATATTAATAACCGGAGGAGATATTTTAAATGCCTATAGATTTTACATTAGAGAGGGGAAATAGGAAACTGAGTGACAATCCATTGGACTTTGGGCAGTCGGGGTCCAGGTTCAACTTCAAGGTCAACCAGACTGAAAAAGACCTTCTTCAATTAACGAATATTTATCTCCTACATCGAAAAAAAATGGACCAAATTTATTCAATTCTCGGATATATTCTCTGCTCTTAAAAAAAAAAAAAAAAAAAAAAAAAAAAAAAAAAAAAAAAAAAAAAAGGGTCACTTATCGAATAACGAAAACATTCCGGTAACTCTGCTGCAAGGAATATTTCCGTAATTTGAAGAAAGCATTTCTGAAATTGTATATACATTTACACACAGGCGTATTGAAAACCTTCCTAGTTTCAAACAAGTTAGAAATGATAACGACGTAAATATATAAGGAAAATAATAAACGTACACTGTAAAAAAAAAAAACCGGACTAAAATACGGAAATACCACTGACAATCTAGACGTCAGTACTATTTCCGTATTTTAAAGGAACTTTTCCCGGTAAATTACAGAAAATTTTCCGTATTTTTGGAATTTAACGGAACTTTTTCTGTAATTTACCGGGAAAAAGTTCCGTTAAATTACGGAAATAGTACTGGCGTCTTGATTGCCAGTAGTATTTCCGTATTTTAGTCCGTTTTTAGGTGCGTTCGTAATTATATAAATACATAGCACCTATAGTCGTCGTTCAGTCCGTCTGTCCGTCCGTCTGTCCATCCGCATATAACAGAGCAAGAACTACCCAACCGAATGGTCTGAAATTTTAAATATATGATTGATGCAAAATTTTGTCGAGCCATTTCAAATTTTATCAAAATCGGATGTATAGTTTAATTACAGGGGGCAGTCAAAAGTTTTTCTTTACATTATGGCCAATGGGAAAAATTATTGCAAGTGCATTTTAATGATGTTACAGTCTTTCGAATGGTCTGAAATTTTAAATATATCATTGTTGCAACATATTGTCGAGCCATTTCAAATTTTATGAAAATCCGATGTATAGTTTAATTACAGGAACAGTCAAAAGTTTTCCGTTACATTACTGGGGATGGGAAAAAATTATTGCAAGTGCATTTTAATGATGTTACAGACTATGCACTTATGAAGTGCAAATAAATATACATTCAGTAGAATATGGGGTGCAAAAATAATTATAAAACTAGTTATAGTACGAACGCACTTCATTTGCCACGTTTGACGAGCAATTTACAACTTGTTTTTTTTTTTTTTTTTTTTTTTTTTTTTTTTTTTTTTTTTTTTTACAGTGTACTGTTTGTTTTCAGATAGCAAAACCCTCCGTGCTTTTGCGCATGCGTCAGGTAATCTTTGATTTTGTCAAAATAGGGGTGATCGGTGTATGTTTAGCTGCGTTTCGCTGAGTGCCAAACCTAGTGACAAGGACAATCAAGAAATGAACAACTTCGGAAAATACGCAACTCAATGTAACACCCCTTTGGTAAGTAGAATCTTCAAAGAGTGCTAGAATCGGCTTTCGAAAACGAACAGTACTACTCAACCTGCATTTAAAGTAATTTTAGCTTTTTGATTTATAAAACTAAAAGTTTAAAATTTCTCCTGTAACAGAAATGAATGAGTATGACGACTGACGATTATATTCAAAACCAATTGCGTATGGTGATTAAGCAAAGGTTTTCGGAAGACCTCAAATACGAACGATCCCTAGCGGAGAAATCTAAAAGAAATTATCAAAATAATTTATTTGTTACTATCAATCAAAGTATTATTTTCAACAAAATCGTATTCAGATATAATGTACATCCTTTAAAAAAATAAACAAGAAAGAAAACTAAATAGCCAAGCACAGATTACGAAACAGTTTCCATTACAACCAGAAAACTGTAACGAAGCGTTACATTTAAATACAGGGAAAGAAGGTTTATTAGAAAACATATAACACATTTAATAATTCAGTTTTCGTAATCACCTTCCATAGTGAAAAAACAGTCGAATTTTTTTTTGAAAACCTCTTTATTATCTGTAGATTTGTATACATAGCATGCAGAAAATTAAGTCAGAAAATTCACTTTCAGCATTTTTCGCCAATGTATGGGAACGCCCTCGAATCCTTTTGAACAGTCCTGTGTAATATATTTATTTTTTTCCATACCATATTTTAAGCTAAAATTTAATTCAGGATAGCAGAACTTAAAAGGCACTTTCAGCAATTACCAACCATAAACGGTAACATATATTGTTCTTTGCATTGTCCCACATATGCCTTTTTTATGTTCCGCAAACTTCTATTAATATACTTAATATAGTTAAGGAGAGAAATTATTAAGATAATTAACAACTATCCTTAAGCTATTTACTCCCATAGTCATTAATACTTACGAATTCCTTTGAGTAGCCATGCACATGATCAAACCGTTTAAACACACCAGTATGTTTGAAATAGTTTAATATCATTAAAATACACTGAGGAGAAATTTTCACCCTAGGCCATTATGTAACAAATATATCTTTTGTATCACTTCGTAATTGAATAATAAATTCTTTGCATTCCATACCCACAAAAAGCATGTTTTAATATCCATCAAAAATACATATAAATTACAAAATATCTAAATGTAATTGAAACAATTTTTTCCTTAGGTGCCGTTATCAAACGGAATATTTTGACGATTCGTGTAAACGAACTATAAATGCTACATACAGATTTTTAAATAAAGTTCTTGCTATCGTATTCGCCAATAACATATAAAATATACGGGACAATCTCCGCATACTTGCAGAAGTTAGAGCACTACTAGATGGGCAGACAAAACCAAAGTCCTAAATATGGTGGAAAGTATCAAAAACGGAACAAAATTACAATTCTTGGAAGACATTCAAAGAAAAAAATTAACCCACTTTTGTAACATGCCCCACATTGTAACGTGTGTGTATATATATGTAATATAGTAGAGGAACAATTATCCGGACCAATCCGGATCGGGGCCGATCATTTTAGTTAAAAATCCGTATAATTGGACAACTTTAAAAAAGACTAAGGCAATGTTTTTTAGGTTAATTTTTTTCGCATTTTTTCTAGGCTTAGGACTGGCAGTTGTAGTAGGGCAAATTTTAGCATATTAACAAATGGTGTGTTCAGAAGTTATATTTTTAATGATTTTTTTCTACAGAATTGGTTCAAAGTTATACATAGAACTGCACGAAGAAATTATTACATGTATATGTACATTCACTGTGCGAACAAACGCGAGCGGAGAGATGGGGGTCACTTCAACCAAATATACCAAAGGATAAAAGAAGGAAATTCTCGACACCATTCAGATAATCCGAAGATAAAGAGAGATTTTCGTGGAAAAAAAATATACATACATGCGACTTTCGAGCATTAGAAGTGAAACTTCTTAGGTTGTAGAAACAGTTGATTTTTTGAATAGGTGTCTTTCTAATTAATTATCTACTAAATTATTAATTCCGGATTAGGAAATGTTTATTTAACGGTTTACTTTAGCAACATGCATCCGAATTTACCCTACTGCGTCTAGAGAGGTTTCATTAAAAAATTTTGGAGAAGACGGAAAAAAATTTATGATCCTTGATTGAACAATAGTTAATTGGACAATTCGGTTAATCAGCGTCCAGATAATCGACAACAGTGTGTAATTCTTTTGAATTCAAATACTCCTTTGAAAATTAAGTTAACTTCACTGGAAAATTTATCCCATTTAATGCTTCTTGAATGATAGTTTGCGTAATAAGGCTTATACCTTACAAATACAAAAAGGAAAAAGTCCTTCCGGCCAGTGCCGGGAGGAAGAGGTAGCTTACATATTCCTTATTTTAAAAAAGCCAACTTATATTATTCAAACAAACGAAGCTCAGTTAAGTGGAAACCGAATGTAGGAGATTCAATACTAATTTTTATCAATACTAAATCATTATGAATGAGAATTTCGCAAAATTAGTCAGCGTTATCCAAGCTGCTTTTATTTAAAGTAACTTATATTTCGCTGCCAAATTCGGCGATTTCTTAAAGTGCCTGCCATTTTAAGACAACATGGTGGATGAGGCTAACCAGTGAACTTGGTCGAGACCTTAGTAATTGCTGCGCACATGCTCACTCACATCGGAATCGGTTGATACATACGAGTGCTGTCGCAGGCAAAAAATCAGATTTTTTAAAATGTCACCCACGTTAGAAATTGAAACTGCTATATCTGAGCCATTTTTTAAGATAAAGACAAACAAAAAATGCTCCTGAATCCTTATATCAAGGTCAAATACTTAAGAAAGAAACCTTTTTCAATTTCTAATTTTTTTGCACCTCACTTTAAATATATATTTTTTTAATTTAATGGCCGCCATTTTGAAACAAGATGGCTGATGAAGCTGGCCAGCGAACTTGGTCGAGATATTGATGTATACTATCCACATGCCTTCTTCCATCGAAATAGGCGAATACGTGTGGTATCGCAAGACAAATACAAGATCGTTTCAAAGTGTTAGCCATGATAGAAATTCAAAGTGCTATAATTCAACCACTTTTTAAGATATAAACAAAAGAACAAATTTTCAGAAACAAAAACTGCTCCAGAATCTCTGTATCAAGGCCAAACACATAAAAAAATCTTTTTCATTTTCTAAATTTTTAATACCTCATTTTAAATTTTAAATTAATTTTTTTTTTAAATGGCAACCCTTTTTGAAACAAGATGGCGAATGAAGCTGGCCAACAAACGCGGTCGAAACATTGGTATGTACTATGTACAGACCAAGTTACATTCAAATCGGTTCATAAATACGCCTGTTATCGCGTGACAAAAATCAGGGCGTTTCAAAATGTCAGCCACGCTAGAAATTCAAAATGCTATAACTCAGCCATTTTTTAAGATATAGACGAAACAAAAACTGCTTCCGAATCTTTTTATCGAGGTCAAACACATAAGAAAAAAATATTTTTTCAATTTTCAATTTTTTGGTACCACATTTCAAATTTAAATTTTTCTTAAAATTTTAAATGGCCGCCATTTTTAAACAAAATGGCGGATGAAGCTGGCCAACGAACTCGGGCGAGACATTGGTCTGTACTATGTACAAACGAAGTTACATCCAAATCGGTTCATAAATACGCCTTTTATCGCGTGACAAAATTCAGGACGTTTTAAAATGTCAGCTTCGCTAGAAATTCAAAATGCTATAACTCAGCCATTTTTTAAGATATAGACGAAACAAAAACTGCTACGGAGTCCTTGTATAAAAGTCAAATACATAAGAAAAAAATATTTTTCCATTTTCAATTTTTTGGTACCACATTTTAAATTTTAATTTTTTTTAAAATTTTTAAATGGCCGCCATTTTGAAACAAAATGGCGGATGAAGCTGGCCAACGAACTCGGTCGAGACATTGGTATGTACTATGTACACACCGAAATACATCCAAATCGGTTCATAAATACGAGAGTTACGGTGTGACATAGGTCATATATATATATATATATATATATATATATATATATATATATATTGATATATATATATCAATTTTGAACGGGGGGTGGTTTCGGGGTCTGGGGGTCATGGTCGATGAAAATATACCAAAATTTTTTGAAATCGCTTTCCTCCGAACGGCTGCAATAGGTAGCTTTTTGTAAAAAAAGCTACCTAAAACAAAAAAGTGAAAGAGGAAATATTTATTTAAGTACTTAGTACAAAAATAAAATTAAACATAAACTAGAAGATAATTTTTGAATAAGGTAAACACAAAACTCAAGAATGTAAGTAGTTTTTTCATAGGATAAAAGTAATAAAAAAATTCTAATTAATTATGCTAATTTATGGCTTACAAAGAGCTTTAGAAAGAAAATGTGGTTTGATGGCACAAACAATGACTTCAGAGGAACGATTATATATATATATTTATTTATTGTGTGTAGTAATGATTATGTTTATCTTTGTGACATGCATAAATTTTTTAAACCTTCTTTGTTCTATAGTGTTTAATATTAACGTAATTAGTACCTGAAAATAAATGTTTAATAAATAATGCTTCCTTAAAAAGTCAGAATTTAAATTTGCATCTTACAGCCATATTACATAATAATTATTCTTAAAATTACTACCATTTAAAAATATGTACTAACAGTCTTTCCAAACATATTTATATCTTTTAAGAAAATTTGTATTTTTTCTTCTTTTAATTTTCCATATTTAAGCTTCTGCGATACATCTGTAATCATTTTATAAACATATACATTTAAACTAAGAATAATTACGTCTAAGTCAAAGTATTAGGATCATTCGTAAAAAGAATTTTTTTAATTTTGAGAAATCTAAACGAAGACAGTTGAGACCTAATCATTTTTTATTCAATTCATCTTGGTGTATATCCAGATATAAAAATTCGCAAGGATGTATATTAAAAAAACATTTGTTCAGTTTTTAACAAAACTAGGGGATCGAACCCGAGCTCCTCGGGTTACAGAGTATAGGTGAAAACCATTCTTTTCTTTTTAATTGTAATTATTTTTTATATGTAATATATATTTCAGATTGTTCACTAACATCAAAAAGAATTTTCATCTGAAAAATATCAATTATGCAATCAAAGTTTTAAAATTTATTAAAAGCTATACTTTCACATGCCACTGCATGCCAGGAGTTATTAGCCCAAGGTTTTGCGACTTACGGCAGTCTTTCCGATCATTTCAGTTCTTTAAGCGCGGGGTTCAATAACATGTCTGTTAAATTTGTTTTTTACATTATTTTATTTATTTTTCTATAGAGGAAGTTTTAATTTTGTTATGGAACATTAGACGGAAACAAATGCTAAACTTTTTACATTGTTTTAAGAGCAAACGGATTAATCTTTCGTAATCGAGCTACACGTGATAGATAAATTTAAAAATAATTCATGCTTGAAAATCTATATATATTATGCTATCGTACGTGGCCCAGAAATCGCGATTATTTCTTAATTGTTTAATGGCAACACCTGAATGAAACGCATTTCATTGGTTATTGTGCAATATTTTTAAAAAGGGAATAACAATAAATAAAAAAAATTTTTATTAATACATATAGAAAAAAACAATTTATATAATTAAAAAAAATAAAATAAAAGTAAATAAACAATTTATTAATGAATAAACAAAAACATCCGGGTTACCATATCAAGCAAAATAACGGCACTTTGGCGCCAGTTAAGTACTTCGGTGCGTATATGACATTGGCATCAGAAAAACATCACGCCAACGTGGTGCGTATATGACATCTGTGCCGTCTTTTATTCATCTCATTTAAAATACAATAAATAAATAAATAAAGATATTTTTCCAGTATAGGTACTTGGCGAAAAGAGAAAAGGTCCTTGGCGAGAAAAGAAATTTGGCAACCTATTTTCTGGCAACCTATTTCATCAAAATATTTTTTTTCGAATAAAGCTGCATAAAAGTTGCTATAATTGCAAAAAGTTTGTACTTTTATGTTATCTGGGCGCAATTCTCGCCAACAGCATTTTTTATTTTTCGAGGGGTAAATTAAAACAATACTTTGATGTTGAAATTAAATTGTTTATGGTATTTATTCTTTTCTTTTCTTTTTTTAAGGAATTTTTTTAAAGTGAAATTCATGAATTTGAAAAGTTTCAGTTTTAAATTAAAGTTATACATTTTAAAATGAGCGAAAGGATTATATTTTAATCTAAATTAATGAAATATGAAAAAATGCAACGGGTACAATGTTTAGCAATTTATCACCTGTGCCCGACTAACATAAAAATACCGAGTTCTTGATTTCTCTATCAGAATCTTCCGATTTGGCGAAGGATTGAGCAAGTAAATTGAATTATGAATAAAAGTAACATGATACAATGCCTAGCATGGGAGACCAAATTTAGTTATTTTAGAAACTATAATAATTCAGTCAATTAAGATACAATTTTCAAACAAAATGCATTTGAAAGTAGATTTTTTTCTCCATATGACGGTGTAAAAACTGAAAATGTGCGATATTTGGAAACTTAAAAAATCACTGACATAGCACACATTATAATTTCCTTTTTTTTTCAGTTTTTATGAGAAAATGGCAACAAAAGGTACAGAAATATATTATTTTCTTTCCTCCGGGATTATTTTCCCTCTACTTTCAACCCTCAATGACTTTCAACAAAAATGGAGGACTTCAGTTGCCACAATTACAAAAAATGTATTAAAAACTACAAAAAAATTAATATCTCAAAATTAAACTGAAATACAGCTTTCAAACAAATTGCATTAAAAAGTACATTTTTTTCCTCACACGACGGTGTAAAAATTTAAATTGTGCGATGTTTAGAAGTTTAAAATTTTGCAGTAGAGAAAATTTTAAAGTCAAAATTTCATTTCAAATTTCAATGTGTTGCCATTCGCAAAATGACGTATGCGTTACGCACAGATATGTTTGTCCTTTATAATATAGATACAGAGACTAATGAGTATTAAAAAAAATAAGACATTAGGTATGAAACATTTTCCATTTATTATAAAATTTGAATTATTATTTACTGAGATTCAGCAAATCTGTATCGGGAAAATCTAAACGTTAATAGTAAATAACCGGAAGGCGGTAGCACAGACAATCTCATGGATTTCACGGCTGAAATTCCAGAGTTAGTTGAGACTCGATTATCCTATTAAAACGTAATCGGTCTGCCAAGTCATATACTGGTGAAAAACATCTTAACAACCCGATTTTAATTGTTTACTCGTAGGTTTAGCATTGTGTTTTCCTGCTCCCAGTTTCCCATGATTTCATACTTTTGGATGCAGGAAAACACAATGGTAAGCCTACGACTCAACTTCTAAAATCGGGTTTTCACATGTTTTCCACTATGATATGACTTGACAGACCGATTGCGATTTAATATGCGAATTAAGATTTAACTAATTCTGGAATTTCAGCCGTGAAATCGATGAGGTGATTGTCTGTGCTGCCGTATCCCGGTCTAAGACTTAATCTATATAAATAAAAATGTAAATGTTCGTAAGTTCAAAATCGCTAATCTCCGAAAGCTTTGAAATTCACGGGTTGAGTTGCATTCGAATACGGAAGTGTTGTTATATACTTATTATGAACCTCGCTCCCCCCCCCCCATTTACCACGACCCCACCAGGGGGCACTTTTAAATTTTTTTCCAAAACCCATCATGTGATATATCATTAGAAAAACCTTGGTCTACTGTTTCATATTATGCACCTCGCATCTCGCTCCCCCCCCCCTTTCCCCACGTAGGGGCACATTTCTATATAAATAAAAATATAAATGTTCGTTTGTACAAAATCTTAAACCTCAGAAAGTTCTTCACCGATTGCTATAAATTCACGGATTGCATTGCATTCGAATACGTGCGTGTTTTTATATACCTATCATGATCATCGCTCCTCTCTCCTCCAATTTCCACGCCACCACCAAGTGGCGCTTTTTAATTTTTTTCAGACACACGTCATGTGACATATCATTAGAAAACCCTTTGACTATTCTTTCATATTATGCACCTACCATCGCCCTCATCCCACTTTCCCCATTTCAATATTTAAAAAATGGAAATGTTCGTTTGTACGAAATCTTAAACCCCCAACAGTTTTTCACCGATTTCTTTGAAGTTCACCGATCGCGTTGCATTTGAATGCGCGCATTTTTTTATATTACTATCATGAACCTCGCATCCCCCTCCCCCAATTTTATCCCCCGGGGCACTTTTTTTAATATTTTTTGACACCCATTATGTGGTATATCATTAGAAAGCCCTTTGACCACTCTTTCATATCATGCATCTCCCCTCAAAATGCCCTCCGGAGAGACACATTACTGAAATATTTCATCAGTATTTTTTTATTATATTTGTTTTTTCTTTGTTTTTTTTAGTTCATGTTTTTTTTTCTTTTTAGCTCACAGGCTATTAAAGCCTGAGAGCTAATGTGCCCGCAGGTTCTGTATGTACTTATGTATGTAACGCGATAACTCTTGATAGAAATTCCCGATTTGCTTAAAATTTTGTAAATAGTTTAATTCTGATAAGACGTTTTCCTGGTTAGTTTTGGGAGTTAATTGTTAAGTATAAAAGGAGAGCGGGGAAGTGGTAATCCTCCCTTAATTTAGATAAATGGGTTTTTCATGCAGAATTTCCCGATTATCTTCAAATTTTGTAAATACGTTCATTCTTATAAGGCACTTCCCTGATTAGTTTTAGGAGTTCATTGGTTAAGAATAAAAGAGGCAACGAGGGCCCTTAATTTAGATAAATGGATTTTCCATGCAGAATTATCTGATTTGCTTCAAATTTTGTAAATAGGTTTATTCTGATAAAGTCCTTCCCTGATTAGTTTTAGTGTTTTATTCGTTGTGCAAAGGCGAACAGGGAGCTACTCCCCCCCCCTAATTTAGATAACTTAGTTTTTCATGCATAATTATTCAATTTGCTTCAAATTTTGTGAATAGGTTCTATCTGATAAAGTGCTTCCCTGATTTGTTTGGGGGGTTCATTCATTAAGTATAAAGGGGCGAACGGGGGCTAATGCCACCTTAAATTAGATAAATGGGTTTTTCATTCAGATTTATCCCATTTGCTTCAAATTTGGTATACCGGTTTATTCTTGTAAGGCATTTCCCTGATTAGATTTGGAGGTTCATTGGTTAAGTATAAAGGGCGGAAACGGGAGGAAATCCCCTTAAATTATTTTTCAATGGGCATTATTCTTTGAAATAAGAGTACAATATACAATTAGTGTGAATAGCCTGTGAGCTCAATGCTATAAGTTTAACTCGGCACATATCTTTTTAATTCACTCGATTTGCAGGTTTGCCACCGCACGACTGCAATTGACAATCGGCTTGCCAATTATGATGTTGAGAAATATTCACAAGCCAAATCTTTGCAGCGGCTTGCAGTAAAAAATATTAAGCAACAATCTTGACAGGACCTTTCAAAGGTGAAAATGTCCTCAGTCCTCGCATTCCTTTGATTCCAATGGATGCGCAATTTCAATTTAAGAGATTTCAATTACCTATTTGATTGGCGTTTGTAATCTCCATGAATAAAGCGTATGGCCAGGCTTTAAAATTCAGCGGTTTAGATCTAGAGATGAATTGCTTCACACACGGGTAATTATATGTTTCGTGTTCTAGAATCGGCAAATCAGACAATCTCTATATTTAGCCAGACTGAGCCACAGCAACGCGTGGCCGGGTACGGCTAGTCATAAATATTTTCAATGCAAGTTGATATTTTTCCGGATAGAAATTATCTGAAAGATGTAATTTCATTTTTTTTTTTTTTTCAAAACAATACCCAACAAAAAATATAAATAAGTGGTTAAGAGTAATCGAAAACAGCATAGAGTGTTTCATTTAATATTCCTGTAAACTACTTTATTCTTTATTTAATAAATCCAAATCCAAATCGTTTATCTGTAATTATTAAATTCTTAACATTTTTCAATAACAACATAGATGACAACACCATTAATTTAAATTTAAAATTATTACAAATAGATGAAAATTTTTTAATAAAATTAAAAATACTCCAGAACTGCTTTTCAGACAATAGCATCAGCGTATGTATGTATATCTGAAAAGATATTTAATTACATGATTGAATATCAGCGGAAAAATTGCGAAACCTCTAAATTGCCAAAAATATTGTGAAAGCTCTTTTAATTAAATCAATCGTGACAGTGAAATTTAATCAATTTAAAATTTTACAATTTGTCAAAAAGTATTTTTGATTAAAAAAATGTAATTGGTGATATATTTTACAACAAGTTTTCACCTTGAAAAGGCAGAAAAAAAATACAAATTGGATAATTCTGTATAATTATATATTAGATAATTAAATATATTTCGGAGCAACAATTTAACACTCGGAAGCCTTTGAATCGGAAACATTTTGATTACCAGGCAGATGCTTTACCACGGAGCTATCGAGCCAGAGCAAAATTTTCATCCTGTTTAATTAATTTTACTAAAATGGTAGTAGAGCTTTTTTTTTTTTTAATTTTATGCTTTGTCGTGTGATCTGAGGTATTTAGCTATAACTTTGCAAAGTTTCAATACTCTAACTTATACAGTATCTATGAACGAACTCTGTGACGGACAAACAGAGCAGTGAGAGGAATATGGTTTCGTCTGATGTACAAATCCATAAAAATGAAGACTTATGCTATGAGTATGAAATATATTATCATAATTAAAAATTCAATGAAATGATTCAAAGATATTCGATACACAATATTCTATTTTATTTAAGCAGTATGCTGATGTCTGGAGTATATGGAAAATATACAATATATTTAAAAGTATACTATTCATTGAGCCCGAATGTAAGAGTATTTACCACATTATTTTATTTCTTTATAGTCAAATTGCAAAACAATGCATTTTTTAAAATAGTTTATGCAACAACTGTACACATAATTCACTAATTATAGTTTAATGTCCCTATAACATCAAAGGCAGGTATAAAAAAGAAGACGGTGTTTTTTTTATGTTGCCTCCTACGATGAGATATCCTATAGTCTTTTAATCCTTTTTATCACTACGTAGCATATTTGCAACGCAACCAAAAATGAAAAATCTGTGTTAATTATTCCACATGCTATAAAAGACAAATACATTTATTGCTGATATCTCCCAACACAGCAGCTAGTGCAATTTTTTCATCGAGTTCTCAACAGACGGCGATACTCAATTGAGTTTCCATACAAAAGCTTTTTTTTTTTTTAATCATTTGAGCAGTTTTGATTAGTTATTGTTAAAATGTTCTTCATAATTTTGTAAAATTATAAAGGCTGGAAAAGTCCAAAAATAGATATTTTACAAAAGTAATTTTGTAAACTTTACGATTTTTTATTAGAAAATTGATATTATTTATAAGAAGTATAGGATTTTCTGTTTATTGTAGCTGGGGGGAAAAAACCTTTTAGTGACTATTTTTTTATGTTCTTTTTTTTTTATTATGTGTTACGTGCTTAAATTATTGATGTCTCCTAATAAATAGGTAAATATTTTTTTTTTCAAAGCAGAGTTATTAATTTGAAAAGGGTTAATTTTCTTTTTCAAAACACTTTTATGTTTTTATGTAATTAAAGATTTAAATTTACTGTTTTAATAAAAAAAAAAAATGCAGTTTATTTAAATATTTTATGCAATAACATAAACATAGATTTAATTAGCAGATTCTAATGCAATTCACGTATGTCGATTTGATTTTTTTAGATCAGAACGGCCTCTCAACATCATTATATTTTTATGCCTGAAAAATATAGTAAGTAAAGTAAAACAGTCGTAAAAATTACTATCGTATAATAAAAGCTATAAAACACAGTTAAATACGTATTTACTCACATCATTCACGTACCCGAGTAATATACACATCACCGTAATTTGACAAAATATTTTACAACCCCCTCCCCCCCCCAAACAAAAATTAAGTAAATAAATAATAATAATAATCGTATAATTTTCACAGACCCTGCTTTTGAAAAGAATAATTTAACCAAAAGAGAGCACTCGTATAAATTTTGAACTTCTTACTTTTTTAAAGAATATTTTGAGCAAAGGGAAAGATTCGCATAATTTTGCTGTTGTTACTTTTAAAGAAATCTTTTAACCAAAGGATAATATTTGTATAATTTTCGTAATGATATTTTTGAAAAAAAACAACAACTTTTGAACAATATATTTGAACAACAACAACAAAAGAGATTGCCTAAATTTTCACAGCTCTTACTTTTAAAGGATTATTTTGGTCAAAAAAAAAGTTTCGAATAATTTTTTCCTCTTCTGCATTTGAAAGTATATTTTGACCAAAACAAAAGATTTGAATAATATTTGAACCACTTACTTTTTTAAAGAAAATTCCTGAAAACATGTAATTAAAAAATGCGCATTATTTTCAGAAGAAACATTTTTGAGATTGTCTAAAATGGATTTCATATTACTCTAACAGCGTGCATTCTAGTTATTTGTATTTCATAATATTTCTTTCAATTTAGTTCTCTGCATGCAAATGAGCATGTGTCCTTTGTTTCCTACATCTTTTTACTTTTATCTGTTCCAACAATATAATTGATTTTACGAAGAATAATACTGGAACAACAATGTTGTTATATTATTACTTATTTCTGGAAATTATCAGTCTAATTTAAATCATGTGTAAAGATTGTCCCTACTGCGTAATTACAGTGGCATAATTAAATGAAAATAAAAGAAGAACATTTTTACCCCAGGCGCTAAATATCGAGCGGTCTGCTTTTTGAAAAAATATCTGGTGATCCACAAGTTCCATGACTTTTGAAAGTTCAATTCGATGTAAATTATGCGCTTTTTAAAAATGCGATTTTCACAGAAATGCTTCGAAAGATGCGGGATTTTTGTTTGTAATTTTAAGAAAAAACGACATATCAGTTATATTATCACCAGCAGCTGGTATTTAATTTGAGGCAACCGTTTTGCAAGGGTATAAAATATTTAATTCAGAAGAAACAATCTGAGTTTAACAGTTACAACTTTTCAATGTGAAGCACATCAATTATAAATACAGCCATCAGAAAATGAATAACGTACTCGAAAACATTAAAGAACGTTTCAGATGGTATATGCAAAGCAAGATGTAGTATCGCATCGCTCGCCAATGAAGTAGGCTGATCTTAGTAGACGTCGGACTTCTACTAACATAAATGAAAAATACACAAAGTGTATATATGGAGAACTTGCAGACAACCAATGCAGAAAACAGCAACTCTGGTTGCAATTCTCACCAAATGTAGAACTCAGGATTGTCGTTTAAATGCAGGGATATTCGGAAGTGCTCCGTTCTGAGTAATATTATTGAATTTATTATTTCCTTTCTATCAAGGAAGAATAATTTTTTTCTCCAAACGAAATGCATATAGCTGTTCACCTGTTTCAGAAGCATATCTCCGTTGGTTTCCTACAATAAGAAATGACCAATGACAAAAGAAGCTTAAACGTGAACCATAATGCCACTTTTATGCTTTAAGAAGATTTTTGGACAATGTATTTGGCTTCTCTGTAGCCATAATGCAGCAGTTTTGTACGTTAACACTTCCACTTTGTTATATTTGTGCTTAATTAGTCTATAATACATTTAAAGGACAGTACATGATACATTACAATTTAACAACACAAAGTAAATGTCTACACAATTATTTTACAATATCTTTAATTTTCTGAAATCTATTAACAGTTACCCGAATTCAGTTTTATTGGTTATCTAGAAATTTTGATTGTATAAGTGGATTACAACTTCAAGAGAGATTGCAAGTTTTATTTGTTTTGGCATGCATAATCAATATGAGTATGTCATCATAACACTACAAAGTATGTTTAAACTTGTTGAAATAAAATTGATTCAATTTTAAAATTCAATAATAAGAGAACAGTGACAGCTATTCAAGAGATAAGTAGTAAAAGTACTGTGCGAAATCAAAGCTTTCTTTCTTATGCTCTCTTTATTTTCCAAATATGAGAATATATGACGCTAAACTGTCTCAAGCTATACTAAATCAAGTAATATAGTTGCAATTTCAAATCAATAGCATATTTTAATCGTTTTAGCATAATAAATATATAGGTAAGAGCTGAATGTAATTCAAAGTATTTCTACATGTTTGTTTATAGGTTATAACAACTTGTGACGTTGAAGTGCCATCTATTCGAAATATTTCGAACTAAGATAATAACATCGATAACAATAGCTATTACTGTTTACTAATAGTTTAATTTTTAAAACCACTGTTCATTTTGAGATATCCTGCAATTTAAAATTATAAAGAAGTGACATTTAAAAATTATATTAGAAAAATAAAATGAAAATGAAAATATTGAAAATGAAATATATATGGTCTTTTAAATAAAATCTTATATCATTACTTAGTGGAACTCCCTTAAAATCCACCAAAATGCTCGAATACCATATTTTAACCTTTCATATATTTTTTTTATGAAAACGGAATTTCAATAACTTTCACTCTGAGAAATTTCCATAGAATGAATATTTAGGTCCCTTCGAGTACCATAAGTATGATTAGATCGGAACATTTTGAAAGATTCAAAATTCTGTTTTTCTCTAAAGGGATTAATGATTATAACTCAGAACACTTATTACAATAAGGGATTTTTTTCGAATTCAGCTGAAATTGATTTAAATATATAGAATAGTTTAAAAATTGTAGAATCTTGGAACGATTAAATTTAATGAAGCTATATTTGAAATAATATATTTGCAGCTTGCTGAAAATTTTTTATAAGGAAAAATACGTTAAAACAAACAAATCATTAAATGAAGTTTACATTGAATTATATAAAAAAAATAAATCCATCGGACATTTTCTTTGTTATAAAATCTTTTTAGAAACATACAAAAAATATAAAGTAATTCAAAATAACGTCCAAAAAATACCCAGAAACAGTACAATAAATATCAAATTTAGATCATGACCGTTTATCTTTTCACGAAAATGGAAGTAGCTCTGAATACAGAAAATTTGCATATAAAACATTTTTATCTTCAGAGAAGAAACATAAATATGATTAGTCCAGCACATTTGCCAAGAAAATGAATTCAATATTTTTCTAAAGGGCCACGTTTATGATTTTTGCCAGGCATTCTCTATTATAAAAAGTTTTTGCAAATTCAGAAGGCATGTTAAAATAGCATTGGGATTAGACGGAAACGATTTGCTTATAAAATAAGCGAAGATTTTAAAACCATTTAAGAATACTTTTCCGAAATTCGGTACGCTTTAGTAGTGAAAGAAAATTATTTTAAATTAAAAATTCTAAACTACTTAAGAAATTTTAATCGGAAATCCTTTGCATTAAAAAGCTACTATAAAACGAATAATAAGAGAATATAAAGTATTAAAGGAATTAAAAACAAAGTAAAAAAAAAACCTTGATTTCAACTAGTATATTAAATTTGAAATTTAATGCAAGACATATTTTTTTTTTATTTGAAAAAGGAAGTATTATAAATAAAGTATGTCAAAACATAACTGAGACAAAGTTCAAATTGTAAATTTAAAACACTAATACAATCTACCACTAAATTTTTATTAAAACTACATTTGAAATAGAAATCGAATTTCATCGAAATAGAGCATTTCAGCTTTGTGATAAAGGACTGTAGAAAAAATGAAATTCTTTCAAACCCAAAGCATCATAATGCAATGAGAGTTCATTTGGGAGCTAAAATTCCACGATATACTATATTGAATTTCGTGAAATGGTTCAAACATCTTCACCACAATAAGAACAGACTACGTCTAACTAAAAAAAGGAAGTGTCGGCATTTCAAGAAAGAAGTAATTTGGCTGTAAAGAGGCTTGAGTGCATCCGTAAAAAAAGTGGACATCAGCGGAGAGATAATTCAGTAAATCGTGAATCGATCCTTTCGATACAAATCAAAGTAATATATCAATTCCAAAATCTTAAGATGACCAGAAAAAATGCAAGACGTAAAAACTGATAGCGCCAATAAAATCACCCTTTCTTCAAGAACGGGAAAAAAATTCAAAATTTTCACAATTGAACGGTTTAACAATCGACACAGTTATCAAATTTATCAAATTGAATTAAAGTATGCTATTAGTTAACGAACCTTTATATAAGGGGGTAAATGGTTATCTTTTGTGGTAGAGTTTGTTCAAGAAGCCAAAAAAAAAAAAAATCGATTCCTAGTTCATACCAGTGGCGTGGCGTGAAAATTTTCGGTGGTCATCGCAATTATTTAAGTTTGTTGTGAAAAATTATTAACTCTAAAATTCAATGGTTGAATGTTCAAAAAAGAAACTTTAAATCTTACCTTCACTTATACATGAAATCCAAATGTTCTGCTAAAACTGGATCGTAGAGTTTTAAAAGCTTATTAAGAGTTTTAAAATATTACTTGGTCATCGCCGCATCCAGCGATGACCGGACGCCACGCCACTGGTTCATACAGATGTGAAAAATAACCATTAAAACATCTTGAAGAGTGTTATGCTTCCATGGCGGCAAGAGCACTTTAGAATGAAAAAAGTCCTTCCGGCCAGTGCCGGGAGGAAGAGGTAGCTTTCATTTTCCTTATTTTAAAAAAGCCAACTTATATTATTCAAACACACGAAGCTCAATTTAGTGGAAACCGAATATAGGAGATTCAATATTAATTTTTATCAATACTAAATCATTATGAATGAGAATTTCGCGAAATTAGTCAGCTTTATCCAAGCTGCTTTTATTTAAACTAACTTATATTTGGCTGCCAAATTCGGCGATTTCTTAAAGTTCCTGCCATTTTAAGACAACATGGTGGATGAGGCTAATCAGTGAACTTGGTCGAGACCTTAGTAATGGCTGTGCACATGCTCACTCACATCGGAATCGGTTAACATATAGGAGTGCTGTCGCATGCAAAAAATCAGATTTTTCAAAATGTCACCCACATTAGAAATTGAAACTGCTATATCTGAGCCATTTTTTAAGATAAAGACAAACAAAAAATGCTCGTGAATGCTTATATCAAGGTCAAATACTTATAAAAGAAACCTTTTTCAATTTCTTTTTTTTTTTTTTTTTGCACCTCACTTTAAATATAATTTTTTTTTATTTAATGGCCGCCATTTTGAAACAAGATGGCTGATGAAGCTGACCAGCGAACTTGGTTGAGATATTGATGTATACTATCCACATGCCTTCTTCCATCGAAATAGGCGAATACGTGTGTTATCGCGTGACAAATACAAGATCGTTTCAAAGTGTTAGCCATGCTAGAAATTTAAAGTGATATAATTCAATATTTTTTAAGATATAAACAAAAGAACAAATTTTCAGAAACAAAAACTGCTCCAGAATCTTTGTATCAAGGCCAAACACACAATTTTTTTTTTCATTTTCCAATTTTTTAATACCTCATTTTAAATTTTAAATTTATTTTTTTTTAATGGCAACCCTTTTGAAACAAGATAGCGAATGAAGCTGGCCAACGAACTCGGTCGAGACATTGGTATGTACTATGTACAGATCAAGTTACATCCAAATCGGTTCATAAATACGCCTGTTATCGCGTGACAAAAATCAGGTCGTTTTAAAATGTCAGCCACAATAGAAATTCAAAATGCTATAACTCAGCCATTTTTTTAGATATAGACGAAACAAAACCTGTTCCGGAATCTCTGTATTAAGGTCAAACACATACGAAGAAAATCTTTTTCATTTTCCAATTTTTTGGTATCTCCTTTTAAATTTTAAATTTTTTTAAATGGCCGCCATTTTGAAACAAGATGGCGGATGAAGCTGGCCAACGAACTCGGTCGAGACATTGGTGTGCACTATGTACACACCGAATTACATCCAAATCGGTTCATAAATACATCTGTTATCACGTGACAAAATTCAGGACACTTCAAAATGTCAGCCATGCTAGAAATTCAAAATGCTATAACTCAGCCATTTTTTAAGATATAGACGAAACAAAAACTGCTCCCGAATCTTTTTATCAAGGTCAAACACATAAGAAAAAAATATTTTTTCAATTTTCAATTTTTTGGTACCACATTTCAAATTTAATTTTTTCTTAAAAAGGTAAATGGCCGCCATTTTTAAACAATATGGCGGATGATGCTGGCCAACGAACTCGGTCGAGACATTGGTATGTACTATGTCTAAACGAAGTTACATCCAAATCGGTTCATAAATACGCCTTTTATCGCGTGACAAAATTCAGGACGTTTCAAAATGTCAGCCACGCTAGAAATTCAAAATGCTATAACTCAGCCATTTTTTAAGATATAGACAAAACAAAAATTGCTCCGGAGTCTTTGTATAAAGGTCAAATACATAAAAAAAAAATATTTTTCCATTTTCAATTTTTTGGTACCACATTTTAAATTTTAAATTTTTAAAAAAATTTTAAATGGCCGCCATTTTGAAACAAAATGGCGGATGAAGCTGGCCAACGAACTCGGTTGAGACATTGGTGTGTACTATGTACACACCGAATTACATCCAAATCGGTTCATAAATACGAGAGTTACAGTGTGACATAGGTCAGATATATATATATATATCAATTTTGAACGGAGGGTGGTTTCGGGGTCTGGGGGTCATGATCGATGAAAATATACCAAAATTTTTTTAAATCACTTTCCTCCGAACGGCTGCAATAGGTAGCTTTTTGTAATGAAAGCTACCTAAAATGGTCTCTCCTGGAAAAGCGGGAAGTGCATAATAATGGCAATGTATTACTTCTTCAAGGCTGAATGTACAGTACCGTGTTGGGTATAATGAAGAACAAATAAATAGCAGCACACTGTAAGAAAACTCTGAAAGGTTGCTAAGAACTATTCACGAAACTGGGATGCCTAGAACTTTTTTTGTAACTGCAACCCGGGTTACAGATAAAATTCTAGTAAGATTACAGTAATTTTAATAGATTCTTTTGTAAATCTACAGATTTCTGTAGCTTTATAAAAACTAGTTTTGTAGATCCACATCTTTTTTTGTACAGTGCACCTATAAAATATTAGTAAGCATACAGATTTCTGTAACTATAAATCTGTAGAATTACAGATTTGTTTACAGTGTAAAGTTGATAGTCTTATTTAGAGATTAAACAACTAAAATAATTTAAATAGTGGAAATTGATCGACCACGATCTTCCATGGAACTAAAGGGTGAAAAAACAATATAAACAAGGAACAAAAATTTCGCGTCATGCATAGATTTTCAAATTAATTTCACCATGAAATTAAAATGTTTAAAGCAGCATTTGTAACGATCAAAATAATCAAACTAGATATTGCTTGAAAAAAGCTTTATTAGCGATACTGAACAAATACGATGCAAAGAACAATATTTTGATAATATTACCAAGCATATTGTAATATAGATTGGAGACTACAAACAATTCCAGAGATTGAAATATGCATGTCATAGCGCCCATCCAATTACCAACAATACAATAACACTCATTCTTCGAAAAAATCAAGGTATAGTTAACATCACTAATATCGTACGCCAAATCTTACCCCAATTCCGTACACTGTTAAAAATTTTGCAGAATTCTGGCAGGTCATTCGACCGTTTTTGTAAAAAACGGTTTCATAACCATAATTTAACAATATTCTGACCATAAAATGGCCAATAATATGGTCAGAATAGTGTTAAATTCACTGTTGTGTAACCGTTTTAGGAAGAAACGGTCAAATGACCTGCTAGAATGCTGCAAATTTTTAACAGTGTACATTTTAGCTTACACTGTAGCTGATACATTAAAAATCTATTGATTGTAACAGAGGCATTTTGTATCAATATCTATAATTGGTTCATATGTGTGATTGTTGCTTTATTAGTAAGCTTTTCCATGTAAGAGTATTGTGCGAATTTGTCACATAAAACCTATCAAAATTCTTAGCGTGGTCGACCTCTGTAAAGGCCGAATATATTAAACTTATTATTCATTTAGACCTTTAAAAACTATTTTTCACGCAACAATAATATGTTGTAATTTGAAGGTTTAAAGATCGTTTCCTTGTTTAAAATCCTTAAATTTGCTATTGCGGGAATTGAGGTTATTGATAATTAAACTGATATTTTAAGTAGGCTTGTAATTTTAGGCCCACATTTGTGAAATTAAATTTATCAGTTCCGTAAATTGCCAATATAAGTACACATTCTGCCATCTACGGTGTTATTTCGTCTGTGCAATGAATGTGTATTTGCAGTGTTATTTTCACTTTGCGTCTCAAGTGGTTAATGACGGTTATTAAATTGCTGATTTTTATGTGTCAAAGGGAAAATATCCGTAATTACGAAATTGACCAATAGATTTCGGTAAGATTATGATCTCTGCGAAAATAAAGTGATACAATTATTAAAAAATAAATTTGTTTTAAGAGGATCAATAATATCTTAATCGTCAAAAATTGACGGAAGTTTGATAGCGGATTTGGAAATAATTTATTTGATATGAGGACGAGAGTTTCACAACTCGGCTTATCCAAAAACTTAGAAATCGAGTTTTGAATCGCAGTCAGAGGTTCTGCGCAATTTCAAAATTCTTTTCTGGATAAGATGAGTTTTGAAACTCACGTAGTCATATAGGCAATTTCTCTTTTCATATTTGTTATTTGTGTTTTATTGAAATAAAAAATTTACCAATTAAAAAAAATAATAAAATAAAAATAAAAATCTTATTAGTTTTAATATTGTGCGTCAAAGTTAATCTCACAAATTTGTCACGATGTTGAAATCGAGTTTCCATGTGTCACAGTTGTTATTTTTTTCACTGCTTATTTCGTTGTCTCTAGTATATAGATTCGTTCGGTAGATAGGGTGAAGATGCCGTAGTTTTTTACTTAATTGTTTAAAAAATAGCTTGTTGTTTATATTTGTTATTCATTGATTTCTTGTTAAAGTTTAGACCCTTATGTATGATTTTAAAACTTATTTCGTTTTACAGGTGTTATAGAAAGCATCGAAAATTTTGTTTTTGTAAACACTTGCATTTCGGCATCTTACCCATAGGTATGCGTAAGATGGCCAACTATATAGGAGTGAGATGCCTTATGGAGTTTCAATGTGAACAGTAATTTTTGTGAAGTGGGAAAACATAATGGGAGGAATAAAAGTAACTTTAATATTTTAGACATACTAAAGTTATTAACTTACGTAATATTAGGAAATTACAAAAATATGAATGTAACAAACGTTGGCAATATAATAAAAGAACAAACTAATATATATTTCTTACATAATTATTTATGTTATGTTAATATATTTGTTTGTATAATATTTCGTATATTACGTTCTACTTAACATTTAAAAGAATTTTGGCTCTTAAGAGTGCCTATTTTTAAACATTATACAAGTTTAACTACGGTAAAGTTACTGTGATAAAGTTCTTTATAGTCAAGCTTTTTTGTTACTGTTTTTCATATGTTCCTTTGTTCTTTTTATCAATATCTCAGGTCCGCCATAAACTACACATTTGTTTAGGAACATTGAGCAGCTTTTATAAAACCAACAGTTTCACTGTATGCACTTGATCCCATCACAATTTCTCGAGATTTTATTGTACTCTGCTACACACTTTGAACAATCATTTTCATTCACATAAAAAAAAAAAAAAATCCTCGTCTTCTGAATCTTGGGAGGGAATTTTATCATCATCCGTATCATCGTCAGTTAAAGATTCTGTCTTTCTACTTTTTGACTTCTTATCTAATTCCTTTTTAGAAAGGCTTGAGACACGTGGAAATTTACAGTTGCTATTGTCACATCGATTTAGTTTGGCTTTTATAGGCCTTTAAAATTATTTTTATTTGAATATTAAAATGATTAAAAAAAATTGGTGAAAATTACGTCGTATTTAAAACGATGCATTTAAAATGTCTAATTAAAAAAAATCGT
This sequence comes from Maratus speciosus, assembly GCA_963932465.1. Classification (NCBI taxonomy): domain Eukaryota; kingdom Metazoa; phylum Arthropoda; class Arachnida; order Araneae; family Salticidae; genus Maratus; species Maratus speciosus. Next base: position 379,358,269 of record OZ010795.1, read on the forward strand.
ATTGCGTCTTTATAGAATTGTTTACTTAGCCATTTTATAAAAGCTAATTTTAAATTGTTGGGTTCCTCTTATTTAATCAATCTCGAAAGTACCAGTTAGCTATCTGGACAACAACTGATTCTGTCTAAAAATCCCCCAGTCATACAGAAATAAATGGAGACCTGATTACGCGATATCGCCCCTAGTCGTTTAATTACGATTTAATCTTCCGCAATCTTTTCGAAACAGATCAAATTAGCGGGTTTTTAGAGTCCACGGTGTCTGGATGGATGTTGGCGAGCATAGCTAGTAGGAGGCAGAAATCCCTAATTATCTAAAACTATATTATATATTATCGATATTTAGTAAAATTATTTATAAATGCATTTAACATGAAATTTTTAATAATGATTAAAATTAATAATTTTTAAACAATTATTTATAAGACCAATAAAGTTTATTTATAATTCAGAATATATATAGAAACCTTTCAAATTATGTTCACCTTAGATTATAATATTTCTTTGTGTCATTTTAAACATTTAGAAAATTTGTGATTTTAACCAATGATTCTTTTAATCAGTTGGTTAAAATCACGATTTAATCACTGATTTAAATTATCTCATTAAATTTGTTGACAATTTAATTAATAGCCAAGAGTAATTTAAATAATGAAGAAACAAACAAGCATTTGACCGCAGCAGAAAATAACCCGCATCTTACATAAGGGAAAACACCCGGGTCTTATCCCCCAAAATTTTTGTCCACTCACTCCAAAATATTGGGCAAGAGGCCGGTGCCCCCCGCCCCCAACTGACATGAAGAAGCGGGAACTGGCCATCATTTTGGTTTTGCAGAAAGGCCAGGTACCAGTACTCTCTAAAAACATCAGATTTAGTTATCTGGTGTTTAAACTAAGATTTATATAGGCAAATAAAGAAGTCACGTAAAAGACATTGGACACTTACTAGAAGTGTTAAGACGAAATAGCAATAAAAATGTACCACTTAAAAAATTTAAAAAAGAACCCAAATGGAAATTAAGTATCACCAGGGAACTCTCTTCTTTACAACTGAGCAGCGTTTTACTACATCGACTGCGCATATGAAAACTACGTGATACGGCATCTTGTACAACACGTCTTCTCACCTCGAGTTACCCTACCTGAAACAAAAAAAGAACATTTAAAACTAAAATAATTATATCACAACATCGAAATCTCTATTTGTTTACATATTTTTTGTTAAAACCTGAAATGCTTTTCAGGTGTAATCTACAGTAAACTTAATAACCAGAATAATAATAAAAAGGAAAAGATCTCCAAAAAATATGAAACCTGGGCCTCGTACCTGGACACCTGGAAATCATGCTAAAACTACATTTTGCAAGATAAATAGAGTCTTACATGATTAAAAAATGTTTATTGACTTTTACATTTTAACATTTATTTTATTTCTGTAGAGTGTAAGTAAATAAATGCAAGACCATGTAATGACCTAAATTAATTTCAGGCTTCGAAATCAACGATCAAACTTCAATAAATTTTCGAATTTGAAAAATTTTCTGGTGTCTCTAAACAGTTTATTATTTGTACTTTCTCATTGTATAATGTATTATCGTTTATTAATAAACTTCAAGCAAATAAGATTATTTGTTTAATGTACTGTTATGTATGTATAAGTATACATAGTATTTAAAAGGATGCTCAGAATTTCATATGTAATTTTTCTTGTAGAAAAAAGTCGTTCTTGGAGTTATCCGATTATAAATTTCACATTAATCAAAACAATTATACATTCTTTTATGTTTTATAGGCTCTAATTTTTATATAATGGCCTTATAATGTAATGGCTATATAATTTTTATATAATGGCTTTCATAATAAATAACTTTTTTTTTCATGTAAACAATGCATAATTTCAAAATGCATGTATATATCGCACACTGTAAAAAAAATTCCGCAACGTTCCTCGGGAAAAATGGGCAGCTGAGTTGCCCATTATTGCCAAGAAACATTTCTTGAAAATGACTGGAACTTTACTGTATATGTTAAAAACTTTCTACAGAAATGCCAGTAAGTTTCCTGCGAAATACCAGGAATATTTCTGTTGACAGCAAAACATTACTGACATTTCACAGCATGCGGGATCCGCAGGCGATTTTTACATTTCCAGTTGACAATTTTCGCTTTATTATCATTATTTGTTAGAATGAAAAAATATTTTGAAATTGACATCAAAATTATTATTTATAATTTACACGAAAAAATAAATTTTCAGTTAAAATTCAATAAAGTAAATATATATATGATATATTGTTTCTGAACTTTGCTTAAAATGTAAAAATATATAAATGTAGGTAATAATTAGAAAAAAAATCTAGACATAAAATATTTTGGATTTTCGTCAGTAATTATGTTAGTTTACAAGTTAGATAAAATACATATAAATTTTCATGGAAAAAAAAAAAAAAAAAAAAAAAAAAAAAACCTAAATGTAATTGTATATTTTTTCCGAAAAAAAAAATCAAATTTGCAGCAATTCAAAGTGTCAAATATATATCAAATTTAAATCAAATTGTAATAAAGTGTTAAAATATAAAATTAATTAAAAAAGAAAAAAAAAAGTCAAGAGGTAGCATCGAACTCGGGCCGTACGGGTGGCGTTCGAGCCTTCTGCGTCCACACCACGAAAGACGCGTTGAAAGCTGCAAACTAATGGGTATTTTGAAACGTATGTTAAACCTCGGCATCTAATTTCTGAAAATCTAAGGCCCATTTGAAGAAGTCCTTTCACAAGATTAATTAGAGATAAGAACCCTAAAACATACTTTAAATTAATCAAAATCGGTGAGAATCATGTTTGATGGTCCCCTGGTTAATGGAGATCCAAATAATAGGTTATTTCTTTTTACACGGTCTGCTCGTTAAACATTCCACAGACAAGTACGAGAGATAATCTTTTAGCGATGTCACAGAGGTATTGTATTTTCATCTGAATTGTCTTGACAATAGAGACGTAAAGGATTATGTCGTCTATTGATTTATTTGCATTCCATATTGATTTTTTTACATTCATTTAAGGAATTCGTTTTCGACACTCGCGCGCGAGCAACGGATTACAGCAAAAAATTAATAAATGGCGGCCGCAGTGTTTTGCTGTTTTCAACTTTTGTTCAGCAACGTTTCAGATAAGAAAACCAGAATTTCACAGGAAAGAGCTAAATTATTCTGAAAACCTGAGAAAATGCGAAACGTTCCTAAATTTTACATGGAACGTTACGATTTTTTTTTTTTTTTTTACAGTGCAGACGTTTCGCTGGGTTACGAAAAACATAGTCATATGAGCGATATTGGTTTGAGATTTAAATCATTTATATTTATAAATGAATGTCAAGAACAATGAATCATTTATACATAACACCTTTTTTGTGTTAAATCACATTTTGATTAAAATATGCAGACGTTCGAAACTAATTATAAATGGAATAAGGTAAAAAATTCCGTAAATTCGCTTATATTTTTCTTAATTTTTTTTTCAATTTTTAAAGAACAGTGGCACATATTTATGCTTGTGAGGTAGTCACACACACACACACACACACACACACACACACACACACATATATATATATGTATGTATGTATGTTTGTATGTATGTATTAGGGTGGGGCGAAAAGAATTTTTTTTTTTTAAATTTTTAATAGTGCTGAAAACTTGCGCATTGGCATCCTAATAACGGAAAAAATAACATAAAAAAATATAAATTGGTTTTAAAATCGCGCAAGATCCTTAAATTTTAGGCAAAAAATTAAAAATCTGCAAATTTTTAAAAACTAAAAAAAATATAGTTTATTTTATATCCAATAGTGTAAAAACTACTTTTTGTAGTTATCTAAATGTGTGAAAAATGTTTCTGGACACATTACCGTTCATTTGAATTCGCGCAAAAAGTTTTAAAATACCTTTTTTTTTTTCTTTTTTTTTTTGTAAAAGTTGCAATATTTCAAAAACACGCAAGCGGACATAAAGCTAAAAAAAATGCACCATTAGACATCGGTTTAAAGGTTTTAAGAACGTACTAGAAAACCAGCAAACATAAAAAAAAGATTGATAAATAGGATTGAGTTAAACTGAAGATTCTCTTTTTATACCTGACACTATTTTAAGCACACGCATCATAAAAATAATTAAAAATGGATATTTTTGAAACTTTGAATTGCTATGGACATCTGTTTTTACACAACAAGAATAGGTAGCGTAGAAAGCATGCGTGCATAAATTCAGAGCTGGGCCCGTCTAAGCTGATGATAAAATGTTTCAGCGTATTTTAAACTTTTGAAATACTACTTGCTACTTAATTTTTGATCAAAATTCAGAAAACTGATAAGAAAGAATCCTGATATTGCTTAAAAAGAAATTGTGCATGCATTTTAAAACTCGACTTCCTTAAGGCAATTAAATTTGATTTTTAACTTATTATAATGCAGAATTTAGAAGAAGATCTATATAGAATTCAAAAAAAAGCTCTAAAAATTAACTAATTAAGGAATTAAAAAATAAATACAGAGATTTGTTTGTAATAGAGTTTTACGGGATTAAAATCCAAAATCGAGAAAATATCTAAAAAATTAAGACGCAAGGAGCATTTTATAATTTTGTTTTAAAATTTTAAATATTTTAAAAGATCTCAAAATTATAATAAGATTGGGAATTTATTTTAAGGTGTTTATATACTTTCGGTGAAATGTATATTTGTACAAAATTTTTCTAGTATGAAAATTAAAAGAAGTTTTTTTAAACGCCCACCGTCCTCAGTGTCCTCTAAGAGTAGAAAAATAATATTTGTTAAGGTTGATTGATTTTTAAATTTCTATCTTGATTTTTATGGTTTTAATTATTTCACAAATATTGTTTTATAAGGTTTTGTTATTTTTATATGTATTTGCTTTTTTGTCTGTGTGATATATTATTATAAAAATGACGAAAGCAATACTGATACATTATAATTTACACACTGAAAAAATTAACCGCAAAAATTATCAATTAAAAGTGTATCTAATGTATTCATATTTCTGTGCAAAGAGTTCTTAAAAAAATTAAAAGGCATATAGGAAACTTAAAATCCGTTTTTCTTCCCCAATTACCCTTCTTCGGGATTTGGTTATTTTAAAATTGTATTGAATCCACTAAACCAGTGCGATTCTAAAAAAAACCCTAAATACACTGTGCATAGATCAACTAAAATGTTTGAATAGATAAAGAAAATTTCTATTCAACTTGGATACATTTATTTTTACATGCCAATTTCAAGACTTTTCGAAAAAAATGTACATCAAAAGCGAGTCAAAAATTACAAATTTGGATTTGAGAAGAGCCTTAACCCCTTGAAGTGCCCCGGTATATTATATATACCACTTAATGTTAATTCCCAAATGCCACATTGGCACCAGAATTTAGGAATTAAATTTTGCTTTGTATAGTGTCTGCGAATAAATGCTTTTACTTACTTTCATATAAATGTGTTCATAAATCGCGGCGTCATTCAATCATTTTAACATTTTAGCAACATAAGTACTTTGCTGCTGAAAGTGTTAAACAAGTTTCTCATGATTGAGAAATAAAATTATAAATTTAACGAAAGTAAATTTTTGTATCTGCTACTTTTAAATCTGACGTCGTGACTTTTGTTCATGTTTAATTTTGTGTTTTTAAATACATTTACCCTACGTTTGTTAGCTCTTAAAAGCTCACACTGAAAAAAAAAGTTGCGATTTTTCTTGCATTTTATATTGTAATCATTCAAGCACCGATGCTGTGAAATCAAATTGAAGGAGCGATGCTGTGAAAGCAAATGCAAGTAATAAGCGAAGTAGATATCGAATTCTTTCTGTCACGTATACCACGCAGTCAATAGCAAGGCGAGTTTCCTCAGAAAAAAATTACAGCTGTGTTGGTAGCCGGGTTGCCAGCACAATTTGTTGTAAAATACAGTCATTTTATCAGCATCGATACTGTGAAATGGAATTCAAGCACCGCTGCTGTGAAAGTGAATTCAAGTAACAAGTGAAGTAAAAATCGAATTCTGTTTGTCACGTGCAACACGTATTCTATAGCCACGCGACATTCCCTAGACTTGAGTAATTTTACAGCAATCTTAAAAGCAGCAACTTATAAATTTTACAGCAACTGTGTTGGCCTTTTGTTGAAACACACAGAATTCTGTTTTTACAGTGCATTATCGGCGTTCCCGTCTGATTGCAATGCTTGTTTCTAATATTAAAATTGTTAGTTAATAAAATAACGACTTAAAATTGTTGAAACAAAGTTAGTTTATTCATTTAAAAAAGTAATTTATAATTAAATAAATTGTAAATATAAATTTGCTTTTTTACCAAGTGAAAACTCGATAAATATGAATGCAAAAATACTTACTCATGTAAGATAAGGTAAAGCAACTAGAGATCGCGTGGTTGGAGAGATCGCGCACAAAGAGATTCGACGGGAAAGAGTAGTGTGCACACGAAGCGACTCCTGGTAGTTCTACAGCAGCATTAGAGCTGTGTCTACATGAATGTGCACACTTATTGTTCCAAGTGTCTTGGATAAAGCATCGCTATTTTGTTTTCTTTCTCCAAAGTAAGTGATTGAATTTTCATAGCTGTTCGTCAAAATTTTTATAGAATGCTAGTAGTACAAACTATTTTGAACAAAAACTATTTCTTATAAACCTCTAACCTAGACATGCAAACATCAACAATTCATATTAGAAGTGGTCATGTTTAAATAAAATGCCGCGCAATCTCTCCTACCAAAATAGGAGAGTTTGCGCATCTGCTGCTAAGGAGATATTGCGCAGGCTAGGAGAGATTACGCAGCTTATAGATAAATTTGCATGAATTGCAAATAACATGTAAAACACATGAATGAATCGATTTTGAAATAATTTCGGAAAAACACATTTTTATCAAAACTAAATTTTCCAACAAATTAATTTCCAAAAAATATCTTTGCAGATAAAAATTTTATTAATAAATTAATAATATAGTTTTTTAAATCGAATTTTATGTAATTATTTTTGTTAATAAATTAATAATATATTTGTTAATCAATTAATTAATTATTTATATATATTTTTTAATTTATGACCAATTAATTTGCTAATAAATTCATTTCGTTAACTAAAATAAATTTTTAACAGCACATTTCACATAACGCCTACAATGTTTTGGAAAAGCTTTCACCCATTTCAAGTAGTTTAGTGTCATCGAAAACAAAAGGAAACACAGTGCAACTAATGTTACTGATCCATAAAATATAAAAGACTGAAAAAAGACTTAAGAAGGATGCCACTACAAAAAAAAAGGTTGAAGATAAGGTGCTTCCAGAAAAAGTGGGATAAAAAAGCTGAAGGGAAAAAAAAACGAAGGTTAATGAGGATGAGTGCATTGAATGTCTGGAAAAGTACCAGGAGACAAGATTGAGCACGGACCGGATTCAATATATTGCTTGTGGCAGGTGATTGTACGAAAGCTGCATGATCTACAACAATAAATGCATCGATGGTGGACGACGACAACTTTGGTTAGCAAACAAAATATATTGCAACTGTGGAAATGAAAATTATGTAATTTTCAAGTTAAACATGTTATCAAGTAGATTAATGTTATTTTGTTCTTAGTAGGGCTTGCTTTTACTGATATTTCAATATTCTTCTTAAATTAAAATTATTTAACTGTTGTTAAAATTCTTTCTTTTTTATTATTTAAACATGAGGTTGAAATATTCACTCCTAATACAATACTATTTACGTACAAAAACCTTACAACAATGTCATTTAAGTGTAATTATTATTGTTAACAATTTAATTCTAGTTATTATTAATAACAATTGCTTCTACCCATGTGCGCAATCTCTCCTACCCATGTGCGTAATCTCTCCTACCTCTTTTCTTGGTTTTATTACTGCTGTTCTATTAAATTACAGCATAAAAACAAAATAACAATGGAAATGCATTAAAAACAAATGAAATCAAAATTATTCATGCATAGTTTAGCAAAAAAAAAAAAAAAAAAAAAAAAACTATATTTAGAATTTTTATTATTATTCTTTTGAAATATGCGCAGATTATCCTCGCTTTACCTTACGTACTCTGGAACACAATATTCGTTTTATTTCCAGAAACATAATACAGAACGATTAACATGTACAACGCATTATTTTAACAAATTCAGACCTGCTTCATTGACACAGAAAATATTCTGTTGAAAAGTGTTTTGCACCTATGTTTACATTTATTGTCATATGAAGTATCATCCATAGAAATTTTAATGTATTTTTATCTAATCATTTGTATTAGGCAAAGTATTAACCATGCAATTTTAATTCTTACTACATTAATAGTACAAATTCACAATATTTTAAAGCAAACACTAACGACAAATATGTTTTGATATTAAAATCATCTACAAAATGTCTCTATTTTTATTTTTAATGCACGTATTTAATTGTAACCAATAATTGAGACATTAAGTTAATGTAAAAGATGCAGAAAATATTACTACTGAATAGCAAAATATTGCTACATTTCTGAAATCCTTCTTTAGTACAATTGGAATAAAACATACAAAAATTAGAATTTTAAATTAACATTTGAACGAATAAATATAAATGTAAAATTTAACTACAATATTTTAATTTCATTTCTAGACGTTTTATTCTAAGGAAAAAGATTTAAATATCATACATTAAATTACCATATATCTATTTTCAAATAGTTAACAGAAGCTATAAAGGAAATAGTAGGTGAAATAAATCAAATCCTTTTCTTAACAACAAAAATGGGAAACTGAATGTTAGAGGAATGGTTCATAAATTATTCAATAATTTAAAGAAAAGATCAAGTGTTCCTAGAAAGATTATTCTGCTTTATATTTATCAAATATGTTGCCTTTAATAAAACCATGCATTTGTCTTCTAGGTGACGGGTCTTGTCTCAATGGATTATTTTTGCTTCTGTATATATATAACCATTATAGAATATTAAAAATCATCACCAATTTCAATTAAAATTTATAAATTGAGTATCAAGACATGATACAAACATTGTGCATATCAAATTTGGATAAAAAATTATTAAATTAAATAACCACTAAGGAAATTTTAAAAACTAGATCCAATCCGTTATCAATGATGTATTCAAAAATTATAACATTTAAAATTGCCGAAAAGTCAATATTAACTGGAAGTTGAATGCTTAAAAAGAATAAATAAATAAAGATAAATGTGTAGGAAATCTTAAATATTTGAAATATATTGTCATGCTATTTGTAACTAAAACATTTTAACCAATGAAAAAAGACCAGAAGAGATGAATCATTGAGAGCAGCAATAAATCCATTGTACGGAATGTAGGAACTGAAAATTGAAAATACATAAACTCAGTAAGAAAAACCACAATATGAATACAAAATGGGAGAACTATCATGATAAAAATGGAACTTATGATCCGTAAATATATATATATATAGGGGAGACTAGGGAGGGTTGACCCACTTTTTACAAAATGATTTTTTATTTTTTAAATATTGAACGTAGAATAAAGTTTTATATATCATTTTATTCGTTATACAATCAGTTATCAAATTGCTACATAAGTGTAACATATAAGAAATTTGAAAAATTATTGATTTTAATCATGAAAAAATAATGGGTCAAGGCTCCCCACATATGGGAGGGTTGACCTATTTTATTTTGTATTGCAATATTTGTGAAGAAAAATAAAATCAGTTAAAAAAAAAGCAAAATTCCTTTATGCTACTTGCTTTAATTATTATAAAAAAATATTTTTAAAAATATGTAGCTTAAACAAACCTGTTGAGAAGCAATTGCAAGTCAGAGGAGACAAATTTTGTTTTAAACAGGTTTTGGTCTGAGCATGGAAAATGAAATTTCAACATTTAAGGCAGCATTCTGTTAGAGACAGGTTCCGTTTTCATAGTGTTTCGTGTTATTATGTCCGGATTTAGAAGCCACTGTCCCGCCTTTTTTTTGTCTCCTTGTCTTATTTTTGTAACACTCGATCAGACAACTCTAATTGTCACATATTTTGGCTTCATCTCACAGTATTCACCCTGGTGAAATTTGTCTACATACCTTCCTAAAGTTTTTCGTTCGATGCTATGTTCTTTTGCAACCACATGAGCACATAAATTATCATTAACATGATTTAAAGCTTTAAGGAGCGAAGTACTTTTAGTACTAAAATGTTAAAATAAATGACTGGCACCGGAATTTACGAACAAATTTATTTGGAAATAAGAAAAGGCTATATTTTACATACATATTAAATGGAAAAGATTTTAGCAAAATTCTTGTGCCATTGTGACGTTTTGAATATAAAATTAAGTGGTTTTATAAACATATCATTGCCCCTGAAACGGTAAAGACTGCTGTTTTCATCCTTTCTAGTCTTTCCCACTGTTTCTATTTACTTATTGTAAGTAATATTTTAATGGAAAAAAGTTCATATCAACTTTCCCGATTTCTAGCAATTTTTCACATCCTTTTTTAGTCAGTTTAAAACATTTTCTTTTCCAGCACACCATTTTACTGTAGCTTTACAGAATAAATTTTCATTATTTTACATATATAACCACTAACTTTTATATTAAAAATATTTCCAAAACCACTTAATTAAGGCAGCCTTGAACATCTGGTCAACCCACCCTCACTATGACTGGGTCAAACCTCCCTGCATAGACATTTTCTAAAGAATAGCACATTGTTATGTTAAGCCTAACTTACTGTAAAATTTTTATACCTGGAATGAGGGCTCTATATTTCTGCATTACTTTAAACCTACGTACTTAAATTTCTACGATATAATTTATCTAAAAAAGCTTACAAAATATTTCTAAAAAACACAACTTTTAGGTTGAAAACCCTCACAATTGATTTTTTTCCACACCTATTTCGATTATCTCTATGAAACGAAGACTGTTGTTTGAGCATTCCAGTAGCTTTGGTTGACACCTATTGATAAAACTCTGAATTTTTTTAAATATGAAAATTGAGGGGTGGGTCAAGCCTCCCGTATAGTCAACCGCGTCCAGTCTCCCCTATACATTTATTTTGGTGTTACGCAATATAATAAGTAAAATGTATCAGAAAATGGATGCAAGTACTGTTTCTCCACTAAATAAATAAGATTAATAGTGGAAATTTCTCATAAGAAAAATAAAACCGAATGCAAATAATTGAAAAACTTTTTACGTAAAATATTAATAAGCTTACACTGCAAATAGAGGCGTCTTAAATTAAGACACATATGTGACTGAAAAGGTATTTCAGACACTTAAGTATCTGAATCTGAAAATTCAGTCATGATAGATGTCTTAATTTAAAACATATAAGTGTCTTACTATGATCATGGTGTAAACGAACTGAGAAAGGTGTCTAAAAAATCTGCAAGTGTCTACTTTTAAGACACTTTGTAACTCCGTTCCGCATTAACCACCAGGGGGCACTCTAGTTGCGCATGCGTTTTAGATGCCTTTCGTTCGAATTGGATGTTCGTTTGTAATTCAAACTGAGCGTTTGTTTTATCTACGCGTACATTTTAACTAATAATTTATTTTGACTTGATTCGGTTTTTGCGGAATGTGAAGTTCCAGGATTTAATCCGTATCGACATAGTGATATTCCATATTAATGAAAGGTGTCAAGCAATAACAATAATATAGTGTTCTTCGTCTCGTCAAAGCAGGTAAAGAGAACTGTTGTCTGGCGGGCTATGTTTTTAGGATGGAAATATTCCATTCTTTTAACAGAGCTAGCCGGATGTGCAAAGGGAAATTCTTTTTTAAATATCAAAGTCTGCTGAACTCACGGATACTAACGTAGCCTCCAATCCGGACGTCGCTTGAATGGATGTGATTTTGGAATAATCAAACTTTTTTCAGTTAAGTGGACCCTTCACTATGCATTGAAAACTCTTTGCGAATGTTTTCTCTTTAAATAGAGACCTCACACGAGTCTATAGCTTTATTAGTTCCTGAGTTATGCCAAAATTTGTTTAAAGCATTTTGCCTATGGGATTTCTATGTTAAAATTTTATCTTGCTAATATTTAAATTTCTACTATTCAAATCATCTGCAATCATGTTTCTGTATTATTTTACATCCGATGTTATCCTTAAAATAAGTTTTGGCAAGTCTGCATGGTGTATTAGTTGTTACTGAATCTATTGAGATACACCATCCTAAGCCTTCTTTTTCTGTCTACTCGCACGCCATTACTTTAAAAATAGCAGTGACAGCACCTGTTGATCGGCTCATAATTTCTTAATTACCATCAAGGCTATCTTAACAGCGTTTTCTTAGAGTAATTATTACACAGGAGTACCTTTTATATGGGTTTTATTTATGTACACAATATTTTTATAAGCATTTAATGCGACAGCATTTGTAACGTTCACATCGGTTTTACATTTCCCATAGGTTTAATATGTGATATGTACTGAAATTCCCAACTCTTTATAGTAAACATCCTTATTTAATTTTTATTTATTATGTATTCTTTTCATGTCAGATGACGTTTTCTTGCGTCTCAGATTTTATACACCGTGATAAATTTTAAGTTATTTAAAAGAATATAGTTCGAAAATCCTTCCATTTACCCATATCATTAATTCCCCCATACATACAGCGAATTACTTGTCTTCATTTATCATTTATTAGATTAAACTGTTTTGACTGATAAAACTCAAATCCGGTCATGAAATCTGTTTTTTCCTTCTGCTATATACTTTTGTTGTTTCCGAGCATTTTAGAAATATTCTACTTCCTATACTGAAAGTAGTCAACTTCAGATGTTTTCATTTTCAAGCCCGGTGATTCACACCACAATTTGAAGACTCATCAGAAATCGTCTGAAATCTGTAGACGTAAAGCGGAGAAAATTTTGTTGGCGTCTTCATTAAATTTTCATATTTAACGATTAAGAAAATGTTCTCGCCTTATCTCTGTATTAGTCATAATGATTATTTGTAAATTCTTAAATTCATGTAATTATGTGCTGTTAACATAATTGTAAAAATACGGTAAATATATACAGCTATATGTCATTTGAAATCAATTATAATATTGATTTTTTGATTATTTTTAGTAAAAAAGAAATCTGAAATTTAAAATGAATATCAGTAAAAAGATAGAATTTTATACTATATGTACTTAAGCATAACTAGATTTTCTACTTAAAGCTGAATTATTCTATATTTACTGAATCACAATGCAGAGTTGGAATTTTTCTAGAAGGACTTGATTAAAGCAAGGGTAAACTTTGACATGTCCCCCCCCGCCCCCCACCACCTACGATTTTTGTTGCCCCAAATTCGATATGCAATTTTTTTAAAGCTTATACGTTAAATGGGTTTCGACATTGTATATTGGTTATAATCAGTATTTTGAACTAAAAAGTAGAATAAGATTAAAATTTAAGTACACAAAATTTTAAATACAGTAAAAACACTTAATCGCGGGCACCTTCAGAACGCTGAATCTGTCTGCTATTCGATTGTGTTAGCTTTTATGAGGTAAATATATATACAGTGAAACCTCCATTAAGCGACCACCCCCTGAACGACCATTTTTTCATGGTACGAAATTTATTCCCATAGGCTCAATACTAATTTTACCTCTATTCAGAGACCACCCCAGTTGAACTCCCTCCATAAGGACCCATTTCTTTGAAGAAAATGAAACAAATTCCGTTTTTTCCGGGTCGCTTGAAAAAGGTTTTATTAGAATAATAATTCCGGAGAGCGCATTATTTATCAAACTTCTAAACTAAGTTTAGAATTTTTATTTATTCCGGTAACTTTTAAGTGTTTAAACCCCTTTGTTCCATTTTAGGCAATGAATTTAACTCTGATGACACATTAAGGATGACGGTCCATAAACTCCCCTGCCCTATTCTGTCAGGAAACTCTCAAAAGAATAGATAAAGTAATGAAATCGTCAAAATTCGTTCCAGACAAAAAAAAAAAAAAAAAAAAAGAAAAAAAAATGAAATGCATTTATTTATTGAATTTCGAAAGGACTTGGGAATAAAATTTATAGTAGATAAACCATAAAAGCAAAGCAAACATCAATGTATTCATTTTTTAAACCATGCAGTAATTAACTTATGTAATTAACTTTTGTTTTGATACTTAAATTTTCATATGTTTTCTTAATTTGAAAAATATAATTTTAGTAACATTAATTGTTACATTTTTTGAACAATTAAATTCTAGATTTTAACATGACCTCCATTAAGAGACCACCTTTCGGAGCGACCAATTTTTATTGGAACGGAAGTGGTCGCTTTAGGGAGGTTTTACTGTATATTGATAAAGGTGAGTGTTCGCTAAAGACAACTGTTCGTATGAAGGCTTTGCAGTAAAATCTCCATAACGGACAATCCTAAATAAAGGACACCACTATTTAGGAAACACATTTTTTTATTGAAAATATGCAAAATTTTTATACACTTATACCCAGGGTTGCTGGCTTTTAGACAGGCCAAAAAAAGCCGGCCGGCTTTTTTTGGTTTTAACCACTTAAAAAAAGCCGGCTTTTATTGGAAGAAGTCAGTTTTTATTTTTTAAAGTTGGTTTACAGTAAATTTGTTTTAAATTTGGATCAATTAATTTTTAATACATTTATAAATATTTTCTACTAAAAAAAAAAAAAAAAAAAAAAAAAAAGACTTCTATTAAATTTTATCAAATAAATAAGTCTTTATAACTTCTAGAAGACAGCTGTGAACGCATTATCTCTGAAAAAAAAAAATATATATATAAACATTGAAAAGGATATATGTTAGGCTCCACACTGGTGTTTTGAAATTCTATATTATATAGCTCCACATATACTACACATTTTAAAGATTATATTTAATTAAAACTGTTCTTAACTGCTCTGCTCAACAAGTGCAAAATGTTTTGACACATTTACAAATTCATTTTTTAACGAAAAGATGTAAAATTCGAAAGCCTGACCATGAAACATGAAAGCGATTTGGAATCAAACTGTGTTTTCCATTTTTTGATCCATCAATTACCTATTGAGCTATAAAGAGATTTTGATCACGGGACAAACACGTTTTTCCCCCTTTTCTGAGTGGTTTCTTCTTTCGTGTGGAAATTCAGTTCAAAACGCTCACTTTGACACTATTTTCTGAAAAATCTGTTGCGTTTGCAAAAAAAAAAAAAAAAAAAAAAAAAAAAAAAAAAAAAAAAACAGAAAAAACAGTGCAATTACATAGTTTCTGAACAACAATATCTGCTAGTTTCATGCATTTCTGAACAAAAATAAATTAAAACTTAGGTCAGAAAGTTGCCATTTTGGATTTAACAGCCTTAATGACAAAATATAACATATCAAAATGGAAACGAGAAATTAGAAAAGATGTTTTATTTGAGGAGAGTGGTACATAAGTGTATAAAAAATAGAGCATTTAAACAAAAAAAAAAAAAAGAAAAAAAATTTTCTCAAAATAAAGTTTTGAAAAGCTTGTTGCTGCGCATATTCATGCATATGCTATTCATAATGTTTTTAATAGTGAGAAATGGTGGTGTTTATTAATATGACTATGTATAATCTTAAATGTTTGCTAGAAATAAAATAAGACTTGTATATTAATAGCTCTTAAAATTAAGTAATAAAACATAATTAAGTAACCATTGTCTTCTTTAATTTTATAAAGCAGTAAAAATAAAAAAATTGGCAGTTGGTATGGCCCTTTTAAAATTTAGCAGACATATTTGCAATTCTGAATAAAAATCACTAGCAAAATCATCTAAGTTTTATTCGAGTATTATGTCCTCATTATTGAGAAACTGGGTTACTTATTAAACTGTAAATCAATTAAATGTCATTAAAACTAATTAAAAACACTTTAAAATGTGTAGTTTATAATTACAATGCTTTATTGTATAAAAGCCAATTATGGCGAAAAAAACCAATTTTGGCCAAAAAAAGCCAATTTTGGCCAAAAAAGCCGGTTAAAACCAATAAAAGCCACCGGACTGGCTTTTTTTAAATTTTAGCCGGCTTTTTTGCAACCCTGCTTATACCTCAGAAAAGCAGTCACCTCCGAACGTCGGACAAATTCCACGCTTCCGAGGTGCCCGCTATTGAGAGGTTTTACTGTATTAAGAAAAATATATTTTGTTTTTAACCTTATTCTACTCTAGAAATTCATAATATTGGTTAATAATAAATATTGATTAATAAATATCACAATATAATACTCATATACTGTAAATTTGGGGGAATCCAGTGTTAGATTTTATTTAACACAGAAATAAAAATGCTTAAACTAATTTACTGGGAATATCTTATTTAAATGGGAAAAAATTGCACAACATAGCAGGGATGGGATTCTTTCTGAAGGAGTGAATCATTTTTTATATTTGGGAGTAATTTGTTACCATAAAGCAGAGCTGATTGCAGCATGGGCAAACTGGGGTGTTTCTATGGGCCTTTAGCTTTACGGGCCCCTAAATTTGGTACGAAATTTCCATAAAGCTGATATTTTAAATTCGTTTTGATCTTACACTTATTTTAATAAATATTTTGCACTTTTAGAACATGATTAGGCTAAAGAAAATGATATATTTATCCAAATATGTATTTGACGGCATCGAATAGGCTTATTTTATTTTGTAACAGTATATGAAGGAAATGGGGGAGGGGGTGAATGAATACTAGGTCTTTGGACTAGAAGCAATTTGAAGTTCTCACTAAAAGTAATAAACATTTTTGATGCCGTAGGGCATATATGGTAACACATAAATACATATTTAGGTGAATATATATATATATATATTATCCTATTCTAAAACTACAAAAAACTGATTACAATCCTCATAAGGTCAAAACTGATTTAAAATATCAGCTTTATGAAAATTTTATACCCAATTTGGGGTACCCTAAAATCAAGGGGCAGAGAAGCATCACAGTTTTCCAACGCTGCAATCAGCTCTGCTGTATGGTAATAAATTATTCCCATTTATAAAAAATGATTCAATGTGGTCAAACATGGCTGCGTATATGGTTTAGAAAGAAAATGGTCAAAGATGGCTTCATATTGGCTAAAAAAAAAAAGGCTCAAAGATGGCCGCAATTAAGACATTTGAAATGTCTGAAATTCAGACGTAAGAAGTGTCTGAAAAATTTAAGACACTTTAAAACGTCTTAAAATTGAACACTCGTGTTTCAGACACTTAAGTGTCTGAAATTCAGACGCAAGAAGTGTCTGAAAATTTTATGACATTTTAAAACGTCTGAAAATTGAACACTGCGTTTCAGACACTTAAATGTCTGAATTTCAGACATTTCAGTTTACAGTATATGTAATTTACTTACATATATTTCCAGATTACTTGCAACTAAGAAAAATATGATGACTGATTTTTATAAATACTATTTAATCTGAACTGACTTATAAAGCTATCTTCCAATGCTTTATGACAAAGTTGTACTTTAATTATGCAGAGTCTATTTAAAATTCATTTTAAAAAGAGTTAGCTATCACCCTAAACAAATTTAAGATGACCTAAAATGAATGCATTTAAATAATGTAAAAAAATAATAATATATAATATAATAAAAACCATTAATTTAGAAAACAAATGTTATTATAAGATATAAACCGCATTCCCCCAATTTCTGCCATATTTAGTCAATATTACACTACCTGTCGTAAGAACCCGATGCATTGCATTCGCATCTCAAATCTTTCAGTTTGTTTGGAAAAATAATGCATTCCACATTTAAATATATACACACATACGTATACATATTATATTAATATTATTAATTTTGTTATTACCAGACATAAACCGAGTTTTCAATGTTAAATGGACAAACATTGCGAAAATTGCACTTTACTTGCCATTTGATTTTAATGCAATTATAGTAGACTGTCTGCATAAAAAATCGGATATAGGGGAAATAATAATCCGTTGATCTAGAGGATTTTGTATAAAAATTGAAAAACTTGCCATTATTGCAAAGCTAATGTTTGTTTTCTTGTATAACTCTTGAAGGAAATTTCGTACAGTCAAGTACCGACAAGTTCTGTAATGTACGCTGCCATGGTTCGGATAAAAACTTTTAATCTGAGTCCTGTACGTGCACTTAGACTCTTGATCAAAACTCCTTGATCTATAAAACTCCATTACATTACATTCTAAACGAAATTCAGAAGTCATTATTTGATACGGTTCAATAATATAAAGGAAAACATATATATATTTTAATGATACTAGTAAATCGAGTTCTTAAAGTCAAAGTCACCAGCGGCAAATATGTGTTCAGATAAAAAAAAACAGTGATGCATAAAATGTCTCTATTCTTATATTTAATGCACGTCTCTAATTGTAAACGGCAATTAAGACTGTATATTATTGTAAAATATTTAGATAATATTACTAGGAAATAAAAAAATATTTTTTACATTTCTGAAATCCTTCTTAAATCCTCTGGAAATAAAGCATACAAAAAGTAGAATTTTAAATTAACATTTGAATGAACACATACAGATTGGACTTTGGATATAAAAATCTTGATTTTTTTTAATGAAAAAATTGTAGTTGTTCGAGAGTCGCATGGATATCATTTACAGTTATTTTTTTAGAGCTAATCTAAACTAAAAATCATTAACTCTATGAATTAAGACAAAACAAACATAAATATATTTGTTCACCACATAGGATAGCAAACAATGTCCCACTATTTTTCATTTTCTTTCTTTTTTTTTATGTAAAAAAAGGATTAATTTTGTTGCTATTTTTAGAAAAACTACGTTAAAGAAGCCAAAAAATTAAAACCTGGTACCCTAATAGATTTTTTTTTTTAATTCTGAGATATTGTATCATATTATCAGATCCATGGATATAAATGGAGGTAATTGTATCTCAATTTGTTCCATATAATATGAAATGTAGGCGTGAAAGTATTTGATATAATAAACATAGATTGGATTTTTGATATAAATTTTGTGATTTTTTTTTTAAATTCTAGTGGTCTACAATTGTTCTTTATTACCCGACTGCCAAGACTTTCACGTGTATCTGGGTAGTGGATTTCTTTATACCCTCGAAACATCCCAACGGCTGGTTGAATTTTAATGAATAACGTCTCTATCGATTTGGCTTAATCATCCAATGGTTATAGGCTATGTTTTGTTTTTATAAATTCAAAATGGCAGCCGTAAAATATAAAATGGCGGTAGAGACGATTTTTTTACGTACCATATTGATTGGCATATCATTGGATAGTTCTTTCAAAATGAAGACGATGTTTCATTGACTATTTTACAGTCAGAAGCTCCGTTTAAATATTATACAACCTGGAAGTTGTATAGGTAAGATCTCTAGTTTTATTGGAACTCTAAACTACAAATACATCTATAGGCCTCATCTAAACATTATTTATAGATAGGAACTAACAATTAAACACAACTTAGAAGTCATCAATACAAGTAAATAAAAAAATTGGTAAATAATATAAAAAATAATTTCATATTGATGAGAAGCAATAAATTAGTTCACTTTTTACGCAGTCGGGTTTTTTGATTTTTTAAATTTATTTTATACAATGTAAAAGAAAATAATTGAAAGTTAATAATTAAATTTTTGTTTAAATGCGTATAAAATAACGGTGGCTCGACAGTGGTAATGTCTCTAAAGAAAACAAAAAGCCTAAAGTTTTATCTTTGTTGCACAAAGTATTTGCCATGAACACATTTTAAGAAAACCTTAAAATTTAATTAATGAAAAATAAGAATATGCTTTCAATAATAGAATTTTGTTAAGTAAAATGTTGCTTTTTTTTCAACTTTTGGCTCAGAAAGTTTTTTTTTTATCGGAATACGAAAAAACGAATCACATAATTTTAATGAACGTATATTCAGCTCTAATCATACCTTTTGTTTTAAAAATAAGCGAATATTAAAATATTCAGAAAGAGTATTATCCGAAAGTCGCTTTTTTGTGAATTTATTAACTTTATTCAAATTTTAATTAGGAAAATACACTTAATTTTATACAATCACTCCGCAATTTTAATACGATATATTAACCTTTAAGCTAATGATGAAGAACACGTTTAGTTTAGGAAGTAAATTTGAAATACAATTCTTAAAATTATAATTTTGAAAGATTTTCCTTTAAAAACATAAAAACATTCAATATCTACACTGACCTCTAAAAGTTAAGGTGAAGGCACTGG
Source organism: Maratus speciosus (assembly GCA_963932465.1). Lineage (NCBI taxonomy): Eukaryota > Metazoa > Arthropoda > Arachnida > Araneae > Salticidae > Maratus > Maratus speciosus. The sequence goes on from OZ010795.1 coordinate 379,378,528, forward strand.
ATGCTTTCGATTGCACGCGTTTTTTCGAGTATCTAACAACATTACCGGCGAATTGTTCTTGGACTTCTAGGATGTAAAGAACAGGTTTGATTTTATATTTTTCGCTGAAGATTTATCGGGGGGGAACAATTAGGGGGCTAATAATAAATTTAATAATAAAGTAATATTTGCGATCACATATGTAACAGAAAAGGCTGGAATTGTTTTGTCACTGTGGTAAATGACTACTGGGTCCTGTTCAACGTTTGTATGCAGTTGTGTAAGCATAGCACACATATTCGTGAAGATGTTAACGTTTTTTTGAAAAAATCAAAAGTTTTTTGTTTATAGCATACAGAGTTTTCAACCAAATTTAACATAACTTTCCGAAAACTTGCCAAAACAGTATACTGCAATTAAAACATGAATATATTGAATATTTGATGACATATGGGCATTTTTATGAGATAATTTTTAACTACGCATGCGCGGAAGATTTCAAAATTTTTATTTCATAATTTGTTAGTCAGTATTTTGGGGCAACTTCAAGAAAAAGTTCAATCAACTGTTGTGAAAACTTTGAAAGATATAGCGAGCTGATTGAAAAGTCGTGGAAACTTCCTTATAATTAAACTGTTTATAGGAAGCAACACACTATATCAACGCTATCTTTGTGAATTTTTGCGATATTTAACTGGACTTTTTATATAAGTTGCCCTAAATAGTCGACTACCAAATTAAATAATAAAAATTTTAGGACCTTCCACACATGCGCAGTTAAAAATTGTTTCATACAAATGCCCATATTTCATAAAATAATTAATATATTCATGTTTTAATTGAAGTATACTGTTGCTACTGTTTTTTGTCATGTTTTTGGAAAATTGTGTTAAATTTAGTTGAAAACGCTGTATACTATAAACAAAATTTTGAGTTTTTCACAAAAACGTCAATATCTTCACGAATATGAGTACTATGTTTACATAAATTCATACAAACGATGTACAGGATACAAATAGTCATTTAGCACAGTGACAAACCATTTCCAGCCTTTTCTGTTACATAAGTGATCGCAAATATTATTTTATTATTAAATTTATTATTATCCCCCTAATCGTACCCCCCCCCCCCGATAAATCTTCACCGAAAAATATAAATTCAAACATGTTCTTTACATCCTAGAAGTTCAAGAACAATTCATCAGTAGTGTTGGTAGATATTCGACAAAATGTGTGCAATCGAAAGCATCCAGTCCCTGTACCTTAACTTTTGGAGGCCAGTGTATTTTAGGTATATTCAATGATAGTTTTACGAGAAACTCCTGTCGGTTCAGCTAATATATTAATAAGATTCAGGTAGCTATGCCCAAATGCATGTGTAACGACAAATTTTACTTACAATTTCAGTGTTATATTAGTTTAAAGTCATTTTCGGTAAATAAAAGCAATATATGTAACGAAAATATCAGATACACAATAAAACATGTGATTCAAATCTATAAAGGTAAGTAAAAAATACTTACCGATCCAAGGTAGGCCGCCTTCTTTAGAATCAGAACTTATTCATCCCAGGATAGATTCAGCAATTAAAAATAATTCACATCAAATAGTCGGAAATGAAGAAACATATCTTGTCATTTTAGATTATTTATATGGCTAACTTATACAAAAGACTATTTACATTATATACATAAGATGAATTAATATCGAATTCGGTTTGATGGGGAAAAAAACCCACATCTCAAAATCGTTCTTCTTTCGTTCGTTCTAAAAAACAAAAAGTTTCTGTTGCCAAACGACAAAAATAAATAGTCCTCATTCGAAGGGAAAATGTCCATGGAGGTCAGGAGAAAATGTCTGTGGAGGTCGTGTTTTGTAATATCCTCCCACCTTTGAGGTTCAGGATGATGAAACTCAAAAATGCATAGATCCAGTCACTGCGGCTGTTTCAGTTTTCTACCAGCTCGAGATCGCCGATATTCATCCTCAGGTATGGAAGACTGATGCACAGGAGCAGGAACAGAGGTGATATCCAGAGGATCAGCTACAGAAGTGGAATCTGAAGACTCTGGCACAGGAGCAGGAACAGAGACGCTATCCAAAGGTTCAACTACAGAGACAGAATCTGAAGACTCGGGCTCAGGAGCAGGAACAGAGTCGTCGTCTATAGGAGCAGGAATTCTGTCTACTAAAAAAGGAGGCATTAGTTCATTATTGATTTCAAGAGGATATAGTCTTTTAAGGGGTCTCAAAAAGAATCCGTTTTGGTTTTAACTTTGGCTACCCGGTATTTTCCGTCTTTGCCGGGATATAATTCTTCAATTTTTCCCAAAGGCCAATTAATACGTTTTGAATTATCATCCCCAATTAAGACAATATCGTCTTTTTTAACTCAGTTTCCCTATTTCTTCCCGCATTTTCTCGAAGTTGCCCCAGGTATTCTATTTTAAAGCGTTTTCTAAGATCTTCTCGGATTCTTTGCTGATAAGCAAATCTTTTTTTTCATTTTTGTAGAATCAAGTAGGTCAAATTCAGGAACTCTCGAATCTTTGATATCTTGCAAGAACATCGCGGGGGTAAGAGGATCAATATCATCGTCATCTGCGATGTATGTCAGCGGTCTAGAATTGATTACACTTTCCGCGTCACATAACACGGTGTATTATTCTTCATAATTTAGGCTGGCCTTTTCAAGCACTCTTCGTAAAATACCTTTCAACATTCCTATCATGCGCTCAAAAAACCCTCCCCACCAGGGAGCTGAAGGTGGATTGAATTTCCATTGAATTTTTCGTTCAATAGCAAAATTTTGCAAGCTTTCGAAATTTATAGATTTCAATTCTGATGATGCTTTCACTAGATTTCTTCCGTTATCAGAAATAATAATAGAGGGTCTCCTTCTTCTTGAGATAAATCTTCTCACAGCTAATAGAAGATTTTCCGTTGAAAGTGAAGATACCAATTCAAGATGCATTGCGCGAAATATGGCGCACGTAAAAAGAACTATCCAAAGTTTCGAGCCATTTCTTAAAAATAACGGTTTTCATAAATCTAGACCAACACTTTCAAAAATTGAAGCATCTTTGACTCGTTCTTCAGGGAGAGGGGCAGTAGGTGTCTCAGCGGGTGAGGCAGTGAATCGTCTACATGTCATGCAACTTTTTATAATTTTTCGAACTGTACAGCTGCATCTTAATACCCAAAATTGTTCGCTCAAAATTGACATTAGAATTTGTATTCCTGCATGAAAAAGTTCAATATGTTTTCTTCTTATTAGCGAATAGGTAATATTATGATCGAAAGGCAGAACTATCGGATACCGGAAAGAATGGAAATCTTTTCGCATAGAGATTCGTGTTTTTACTCGAATTAGACCTTCCTCATCAGTAAAAGTCTGTAAAGAGGTATAACATGGTTTAGATTCACTTAATAAATACCTCTGAGCATATTTCAATACGACGTGTTCTGCGTGATTTATTTCCTCAGATGTTAAAATTTTCTCTAAGTTTCGCTCATTCGGTGTCTTTCTGATATTTCCAAAAATTCTATACATCCAGGCAGTAACTTTTATCATTTTCAAATATGAAGATGTATTTTCAGATAACTCAGTTGGAGTTTGAGAGATATTTACTGCACTGACAACTGTCTTTCTTTTTTCAGAGTTAATTCTTTCAAAATCGGGATTCAAACTACTTTTTGGCCAAAATTCTTGAGGTTTTTTAACCAATCAGGTCCCTCCCACCAGAGGGATTGTTTAAGGGATTCTGAAAGTTTAGAAGCTGTTTCCTGCATAGAGGGAGGTGACTTTTTTAAGTGGTGTTGCAAAGTTGCTCCCAATAAAAAGGGACTGCATGTAAGCCCGAAAACAACTCTTCGATGTTGGAAAATTTTCGTTTCTTCAGAATTTCCCTCCTTCTACCATAAAAACTTTAAAAATGCTCTGCTATTTTCATTTAAGCAAATCTGTAAAAATGCTTTTCTTATGTCTGATATTACACCAATTTTCTTCAATCGGAACCGATTTATCAATGAAGGGATAAGTTCTACTAAATTGGGGCCTTTCAACACACAATCGTTAATAGAGGGTGAGTCTTTTTCCATAGCGGACCCATCAAAAACAGGGCGTATTCGGGTAGTGGAATTTTCTTTTATTACTGCTCTGTGTGACAGAAAAAATTCAGCTTCCGTTCCTGGAGTTGATTCGATTTCCTCAATAATGCCCTCTTGAAGCCACTCATTAAATACTGCTTCATAGGCAACTAAATTGCCGGATTTCTTTAATGAATCTACGCACTTTTTTAATCTACGTTCTGCAATTTTCCGAGCACTGGGGAGAAAGGGGTGACCAACAATCCATGGAAGACTAACCTCATAACGTCCTTCATTGTTTATATGAATATTTTTATTGAAATGTTCTTTTACGGCCTGTTCGAGTTCTAAACTAGACCCTTTGTCACCTGGATCAAGAATTCCTAAGTGTCTAATCGCCATAAATCTGTGAGTTTTGCTTCATTTACATGTAAGGATAAAACAACTTTTGTGGAATCGTTTGTATCTTTTTCATTACTTTTACCCATGAATGTCCACCCCAATTTGGTCTGTATAGCAGTTAAATTACTATCCAAGGATTTAATTTTTCCCGTTAATAACTTTCCATAAATATCTGCTCCGATAAGTAAACTTATTTCTTGTGCATTTGTAATTTTTTGCTTCCCTGTATATGCATCGTAATCTGTGAATTTTATCCCATATTTTTTAGCTTACTTTATCCAAGGCCCATTTTTTATTTTTGGAACCTCAGTACATATTTTGTCTTGATCATAGATATCAAAATTACATTTAAAAGTATCTTCTAAATTACTTAAATATATTTTATATCGCTTATGAAAGTGTGTTTCTTGAATACCACCAAAAAGACCGTGAATCATTTTTTCTTCTCCTGTTGCTTCGTATCCCATTCGATTAATATCTTTACTCAGATAAGAACGTTGACTACCTGTGTCTATCAAACAGCGTACTAACAAGTGTTTATTTTGATCATTTGATTCTAAACGGACAGTTAAAGTCTGCATTAATACTGCGCGATTACAAGTTTTATTTGATAATGTCGTGCTTTCATTATTTTCTTGTGATCTGGTATTTTCTTTTTCGGGACATAAAATTTTATAATGCCGTTTTAAACAATTGCTGCATTAAAAAAATTTTTTTACAATATTTTGCTATGTGTCCTGCATTTTTGAGACAAACAAAACAGTAACCGTACTGCTTTAAACTTTCCTTTTTATCCTGTAATGATTTATTTTTACATAGCTCACATTCGATCAAAAAATGTTTTTCTTTACATTCCGGGCATTTACTTTGTTTAGAAAATGATACCGTTTCATTTATTAAGCCAGATGCTGAAGGAATCATTTTCGGCGACTGCTTGTCGCACACTGGCCTCCCAGACGTAATGTCTGTGTTCGAAGAATCTTGATTAGAGATTAAAAAAGCAGTTCTTTCTCGGGAAATAACTTCCATTTTCAAATAATCAATTATTTCCGTAACCTTTAATTCTTCATCGTTACCACATTTTTTTGTTATTTGTAACACTATGTCAGAAGGTAATAATTTAATTAGAATGGGAGAGAGTAACGCTGAATAATTTTCAATCTCCAATCCGAGAGATTTCAGATTTCTGATTTCGGTCTGGCAAGTGTCCAGCAATTTGCGGAGTGCATTGGATTTCTTTACTGAATTAAGTGATAAAAGTTTATGAAGGTGTGAGCTAATTACCAATTGTTTCTTACTGAAACGTTCTTTTAGAGTTTCTATTGCAGATAAATAGTTACTATTAGTTAAACTATAACCTTTTATAGAGTTAGCAGCATTTGAAGTCAGATATGACTTTAAATAATTGAATTTTTCTACTTCAGACAATTCTGCATTTTTATGAATCGTAGGTTCGAATTGGTCCCAAATTCTTTGCCAATCCGAAGGATCGCGTTCAAATTTTTCAATTATTAGCTTGGGTAAATTTATGCGAATGGATTCCAACTCCCGAATTACAACTCTTTCGTCGGATTTGTTTATTGTTGTAGTAGAAACATTCGAATTAGATTTAGTTTCTAATTTCAATTTAGCCCTTTTTACTTCCGTTTTCCAAATTACCAAATTCGAATTATACACTGTAAAAAAAATTCCGCAACGTTCCTGGGAAAAAATGGGCAGCTGAGTTGCCCCTTATTTCCAAGAAACATTTCTTGAAAATGACTGGAACTTTACTGTATATGTTAAAAACATTCTACAGAAATGCCAGTAAGTTTCCTGCGAAATACCAGGAATATTTCTGTTGACAGCAAAACATTACTGACATTTCACAGCATGCGGGATCCGCAGACGATTTTTACATTTCCAGTTGACAATTTTCGCTTTATTATCATTATTTGTTGGAATGAAAAAATATTTTGAAATTGACATCAAAATTATTATTTATAATTTACACGAAAAAATAAATTTTCAGTTAAAATTCAATAAAGTAAATATATATATATGATATATTGTTTTTGAACTTTGCTTAAAATATAAAAATATATAAATGTAAATAATAATTAGAAAAAAAATATAGACATAAAATATTTTGGATTTTCGTCAGTAATTATGTTAGTTTACAAGTTAGATAAAATACATATAAATTTTCATGAAAAAAAAAAAAAACCCTAAACGTAATTGTATATTTTTTCCGAAAAAAAAAAAATTCAAATTTGCAGCAATTCAAAGTGTCAAATATATATCAAATTTAAATCAAATTGTAAAGTGTTAAAATATAAAATTAATTAAAAAAGAAAAAAAAAAAGTCAAGAGGTAGCATCGAACTCGGGCCGTACGGGTGGCGTTCGAGCCTTCTGCGTCCACACCACGAAAGACACATTGAGAGCTGCAAACTAATGGGTATTTGAAACGTATGCTAAACCTCGGCATCTAATTTCTGAAAATCTAAGGCCCATTTGAAGAAATCCTTTCACAAGACTAATTAGAGATAAGAACTCTAAAACATACTTTAAATTAATCAAAATCGGTGAGAATCATGTTTGATGGTCCCCTGGTTAATGGAGATCCAAATAATAGGTGTATTGTTTTACACGGTCTGCTCGTTAAACATTCCACAGACAAGTACGAGAGATAATCTCTTAGCGATGTCACAGAGGTATTGTATTTTCATCTGAATGGTCTTGACAATAGAGACGTAAAGGTTTATGTCGTCTATTGATTTATTTGCATTCCATATTGATTTTTTTTACATTCATTTAAGGAATTCGTTTTCGACACTTGCGCGCGAGCAACGGATTATAGCAAAAAAATAATAAATGGCTGCCGCAGTGTTTTGCTGTTTCCATCTTTTGTTCAGGAACGTTTCAGATAAGAAAACCAGAATTTCACAGGAAAGAGCTAAATTATTCTGAAAACCTGAGAAAAGGCGAAACGTTCCTGGATTTTACATGGAACGTTACCATTTTTTTTTTTTTTTTTTACAGTGTACTCATCACATTTCAAAACTTCAGCTTCTAATTCATCTAATTTACTAGATTTTTGAATTTCATTGTCTAGATAATTAAGCTCTTTTTCTTTCAAATCTAACTCAGCGAGAAACTGTTCTAATGTATCTTCATCGGCACTATTTTCTGAAATTGCCGCTTCTATTCTATTAATTAATTTCGTAGTTTGAGACCTAACAGTAGTGCGTTTTGCTTTATTAACTGCATCCATTCTCTTAAATCAATATTATAACTAATAAAATTTATCAAAAACAAAAATGGTTGCAATTATCGTATATAAACAAAGCACTTCAATAAAGATTCTAATTCAACGAAATTCTTATTCTGACTCAAAACCTTTAGGCAGTTGCTGTTACGGGCGCCAGAAAATATCAGATACACAATAAAACATGTGATTCAAATCTATAAAGGTAAGTAAAAAATACTTACCGATCCAAGGTAGGCCGCCTTCTTTAGAATCAGAACTTATTCATCCCAGGATAGATTCGGCAATTAAAAATAATTCACATCAAATAGTCGGAAATGAAGAAACATCTCTTGTCATTTTAGATTATTTATATGGCTAACTTATACAAAAGAATGTTTACATTATATACAGAAGATGAATTAATATCGAATTCGGTTTGATGGGGAAAAAAACCCACATCTCAAAATCGTGCTTCTTTCCTTCGTTCTAAAAAACAAAAAGTTTCTGTTGCCAAACGACAAAAATAAATAGTCCTCATTCGAATGGATAATGTCCATGGAGGTCGGGAGAAAATTTCCGTTGAGGTCGTGTTTTGTGATAAATACATTTCACATAATTTTCACATCATAACAATAAAGTGATATTGACAATCACATTTCTTAAAAAAAACAAAGGTTTATTTTGTGAAAAAAAAGAAAAAAAAACCTTATGGGAAGATGCACAGCTACTAAATATATATACAAATAAAGTACATAAAGTACAAAAAAATTTCGGAAAGCACAATTAATTTCACAATCTTTAAAATCCGCTATTATTTACCTCAGAAGACAGGTAATTTTTCTTTACCGATGCATGTATTGGTTTAAATTTTATTTTTGCTAGAATTCGGTATAAAACTATACAGCTAGTTTCATGATCCTTATTCCATTATACCAGTTTATCTATTCTGTGCTCATTTGAAAGATAGGCGAGTTTTTGATGTCTCGAAAATTAAGGAAAAAAAATGCCATTTGTAGAAAGTAACAAACAAAAGAGTAACTAACGGTCAGGATGAGTCTGGGCTTACATTTTTTAGGCAGTTATTAATTATTTATAGTTTTGGATGTACCTTTTTACACATTCTTTTAGGCCGTCATTTTTGTTGGGTGACAATAAGCAATAATGTGCATTAATTTTTGGCATCTTTAGAATTTTTTTTAGTTATTTAAGAACAACGAATTTTGTTATCTAATTTTTTTTTTCTATATAGAGATTAAAATTTTCATTTTTTTTAATGTCTACCATTAAATAAGGTGAGTAATACTAAAAGAAAATAGTCAAATTTAAAAGTAAATACTCGTATAAATTCTGCACTATTATTTCTAATGAGTTCATTTAAATGTATTCTTTTAAATCATCAACAAAATTGACATAATATTTCCTATTTCATGGTTTTCGAACATAGCTGAAAATATTTTGAATAAAATATTTATGAATTATTTCTTTTAAAGAAGATTAATTGTAGGATAATAGTGATTAAGATGTATGATAAGAAAATGTTGTAAGAAGATGTGTACCATCTCTTTTTTTCAGTTATTGTGTCGTTTCGACTTTTAATTCATTTTTATTACTCGTGACGAGATTAGAAATGTCGACTCGAGCTAACCTTCCTGAATAAACTGTTTCGCTAATAGTATGCATATTTTACATTAATTTTCATGTATGTATATCATTGATCACATCAAAACATTTTTATTGTAAAATTCGCTAATAATGAAGCTGAAGGAAACATGAAAAATGTTCATTATGTACTTGTTTTGTTATAATCAGCTTAGTTTTCACAATAACTTGACGAAGAAAGTTATACAAATTTCTGTAAACACAGTTGGTACATTTCAAAGTACTTATTGTAGATAAAAGTTCAAAAATGCATATAGTAAACATACGATTTTGTTTTCAAATATAAATAAATTTCATTAGTTATATTTTGAATTATATTATTTAAAATTAGTTACATGCATCATCATAATCGTTTATTTATTATGGTTTTCAATTAGTTCCGTTAGTCTTTTTATACTAATCATCAGTTCAATATCATACAGTTTTGTGATAATTTTTATGGCGGTAATTCCAGATTAGAAAAATAGCTAGATATGATTCTGAAACATGCGATATATAATAAAGGTGTTTAAATTAACTGAAAAATAAACGTATTTCTCACTTCATTGTTTTATCAATAGAAAGAAAATAAAAAAAAACTTTCACAATGGTTACTAAAGTAATAAGATGTGCTTAAATTATAAAATGAAATTTATTATCATACTATTGAAAGTAAATCCATAGTAGGTTTAGACAAATGATTTTTTAAAATTTAGAATACCGATATTTAACAGCCCACCATTAAATTCTTATTAAAGGTAACAAAAAAAAAAAAAAAAAAAAAAAAAAAACTTTAAAAGTGGTTTCTTTTACTGGAGTTTTAAATTTATAAATAATTTGTCTATAGAGTACCAACTGGAGGGAAAAGTGTTCTTTAATTTGGAAATAAGCATTGAGTCAAACATTGAAAGGTATATAAAAAAAAATTGAACACCGCTCGAGACAATCGATTAAAACAGCTCGCAATCTCCCAATACTCCAATACTAAGATTTATATTGTCCTCTCAATGTAGCAAAATTGTTAGAAAACAGATTTAAAATGCTATTGCCAAAATTTTGCTCAAAATACTGATTTTAGTTTGATGAACAAAGTGCTTGAAGCATAATTAATACTTGGGTTGTAGTGTACATTTCTGTGTGCATATATTTTACCTTAATATGCACGTAAATTCCCTGGAATAAAATATTGCACATTGGCGAAAGTTGTTTGAACTAAAACTGAAATGAGAAATAAAATCATAGTAGCCAAATTATGCAAGGATCTCTAAATTATTGCCAATCTGTCATGCCGGATTTATGTTTTAAACGAAGCAAATTTGAGGCACTATCACATTTTGAAATAGCATAAAATGATCTAAAGCATTTCTTCTTTTGCAGACAATGTCTTGGCAAAAAAGCATTTTATTAAAGTATGATCTAGATTGATACATTAATATGTCAGTAATACACATATTATTTTCTTATACTAAGTATATGTATTTGTTGAAAAAACTTCCATATTAGTATTCAATGTAAGAATTCATTATGTTAATTCGACTAATCAATGCTACCGTTCCTTTATATTACGATATATACATAACATCTTCATTTTGGTTCAATAATCTTATTGATATATAACTTTATTCTCAAAAAATGTTAGTTGGACAAAGATCAATACACCAGCTTTCGGGTTCAATCACTTATATTAGAATTACCTTGTCATTTTTCAGCAATGATTAGATTTGCTATTTCCTGAGGATATACAGTAATATTTACTATCTGATATACTTCTTTACATCCGTTTTATAGAAAAGATGTATTTACTCTTGATAAAAAGTTGATAATTTCTTATTTTCAGATAACGTTTTATCCAACATAACATCATAAAAGTTTATATGTTATGGAATATGGATGCAGAATTCAACACTTGACTTTGCGTAAAAATTTGCCCAAAGTTTGTTTGCGTCGCAGAAATTTGCACAAACACATTGCTGGAATCATTGGCGATTTAAAGTTAGCGAGTGAAGGCATTTAATACTCCTCCCAGATCTTTCAAATTCCACTAAAATGTTAAAATTTTCTGTAAAATCTTTATAAAACGTGACAAATTATTTTTTCAGGACTTTATCTTTCCAAATGGCAAACTTTAATGTATGTACCTTTGCTAGGAACGTCTCTGAACCGCTATTGTAGAGGTTAGGTAGTATAAAATATCTATAAGAGCAAAGTTATTATAACAGTTCCTTTTATTATTTTGATATTTGGCCGTCTGCATTTCTAAAACAGAATGTTAAGAAAGAAAACCAAGCTGAAGTAAAAGGAAAAACAATAAATAGGAATAGAATGTTTGCTATGGCACCAAACAGTTAAAAAATTATCATTTCTGTTTAATGATTCTACTTATTCCTCCTCCATTTTTGTGAAATTACTTATCGGCTTAGAACAAACAATTCCGACGAAGAGTGTCTCTCTACAATGCTTAGTTTTACATGATACGTGACTTCCATTTTGAAATTTCGTACACGAGGAAATACTGATTAAATTTTCTTTCAAGTTGCATGTGATGGTTTATTTTTCTGTTGTAAACTTAATGACATCTCATCTATATACCTAAAACCTATATCTAAAACCTTTCGATCGTCTCCCTTTAATTATCGAAATTTTGATTTATGTACACAAAGCAGTAAACAATAATCGACATAATGCAATAATATGGAGTTTTTTTGTAACCAATGTTAAATATATATATATATATATATATATATCACTAATAAATAAATACAGTTTAAATATTTTACTTTTCCCTAGTTACCTTTAATTGAAATAACCTGAAAATATGAAACTTCTTTAATAAGTATAAGAAATGTACTATACTAAACTTATTAAGTATTTTCTATAGTTTCTTTTTCTTCGCATTTATGCATTTAATTTCATATAATAATCTAAATTTTATTTCAAAGTTAGGCCATTTATCATAAAATAAGAACAAAATATTGAAATATCTGCATTATAAGGAATATTTTGTCACAAGGCATAAATGCAAACTTACAGAAATAATCATAATTTTTTATTTCTCAAACATAAAAGAGAACGTTATAAACATTAAATTTTAGGCTCTTCTGGTTGCTTAAAATTTCAAATTTCATGATATATTCAAATGTTTTGTTTACTTTTAATGACGATTATCTTACGGTAAAGCTTTTACGTCACATATAACGTCATAATATACTTGAATTTTAGTCTTTGTTTAAGATGTACAGTATAACTTCAAAAATCCGGCATAATCGGTACCGAGAATATGCCGGATTTTTAAAAATTCCGAATTTTTGAAGGAATATCAAAAGTAGTACTATATTCTTAACACTTTACCGACCGGTAGCGGTTCGAACATACTATGCCCTTTCACCGCCCTGTCAGCCGCAGATCGTCCAAGACACCGGCTTGGTTTCGGCCTAGACTGACGCGCGGGAATATATGCGCTTTTCTTAAACTCTGGTAAAATTGTACGCTTCGTGCTATTCCAGGGTAACGAAATTTAATAAAATCTTTTACTTTAATCATATTAGTGTTAAACAATATTTTATCTATTACAATCGTTTTCAGTTTATTATTTACATAAAATATACCATAATCCATATAACAATATTTGTCGAAAAAAGAAGTTGTTTAATATTTTTTTAAACTATGATAGAGCTCCAAATAGTCACCTTTGTGTAATGGGACGTTGCAGTATTTACAAGCGAAACCTGTTCTGCTTAGCTTTTTTTTACTTGCACAAACTCTGCATTGTCGTAGGGGTTTTTTACATAGACCGCTGGTCACTATATTTACTAGTTTATGCTTTCCGAAATTTGCCAGTCTTCCGGGATGATCAATCCGGGTTATGGTTCTTGTGGGTTCGGAATTAGGTAGATCCTTACCTTGTTCATCAGTTTCGCTGTCTTCTATCAATGAAAGTGCCGCTTTGTGCAGAAAATTTTTATATGTAATCTTCTGTCGTTTCAGAGTTGTATATACTTTAAAGGAGTTAAAAAGTGCACAATTGATGAAGAACATTACGACACGTTTCGTCCATTTTTTTTTGCTTTCCTAAAAATGAAGTAATAGGACAGATATTGATCTGCGCGATCTACGCCCTTCATATATTTATTATAATCTATTATTGAAATAGGTTTCTGTATGGGGCAATCTGATGTCCTGCTTCTGTTTCTAGATTCCGCCATTTGTGCAGAATGTATTGTCGATATCATGTTTACATTCCTTTTGCCATTATTCCATACTTGTAATAAAATATGGCCATTTCTAAGAAATTGATGTTGGCCTCTTGAAAGCTTGACCGTTTGAAGTATTTGAGGAAGACCTCTGTTCTTTCGAATCGTCCCGCACACTCGCAATTTATTTGAAAAAAAAAATTAGCTATGTTGGCACTGTTACAATAATTATCTTGATATATATGATGCCACATTTTCTTATACTGTCCAATGACTGATAATACTGTCTCTTCTAGTTTTTTTTCCATCAGCGGCATGCACACAAAAGTTGGATACGTATTCTGTACGAGTTTCAGACAGCACTCTAACCAGTATTCCATATTTTGTAATTTTTGCCGGATTATATGTTTTGATTGGCAGTCTACCTCTCCATGGAATTAAACATTCATCTAGAGACAATTGTTGGTCTGGTTTATATACGTTGTTAATTTTTTCCTTGAAATAATCAATGACAGGCTGGACCTTCACCAGCCTATGCGAATTGGGAGAAATATCGTTATTATTACAAAAATGCCAGCTTTGCACTATTTGTAAAAATCTGTTCCTGCTCATAACCTTCGAGAAGAACGGCGTTTCTATAGATTGGTCTGTAGACCAATAATCGTAGAGAACGTCCTCCTTTACTTATTCCATGAGAATGATCAGGACCAAAAATTTCTTCATTTCAGTCACCATTTGTTGTCTTTCCATTTTTTCGTTTTTGATGTAATTCTATATTTTTCCACAATTTGATAATGATATCTATTAGACTCCCTCACGAAGTGTTCAATCAGGTCCCTTCCAATGAATAAATTCACAATATCAATTACGCTTTCGGAGGAACTTGGCATAATTTTTACGCCAGAGCTGCCTTCGAAAGGTTCCAAAATTATACTCTTGTCGTTCGTTGACCATGTATCATTGTTGTCTTCAACATTATTATTCATGTCCTCGTCTTCTGAATCACTGTATATTAGCGGTACAGGACGTCGCTTTCGAATAGCTATACTACTGCTATCACTTACGTCATCAGTACTACTTGCTGAACGGCTGTCAAGAGAATATGACAGGTCGTCAAGATAAAACTTGCCGAGACTATCCTTTCCATTCATTTCTAAGGGATAAAGCTTATAAAAAAGCACCGATTATCTGAATAAAGAATGCGAAATGCTTGCTGCTTGCTACTTGTCAATCTAATCTAACCAAATCTAACACAAAGATCAAAAGTCGATTAATCGACGACCGGTCGGTAAGCGCTGGGGAGCAAAAGTCGAATAATCGACGGCCGGTCGGTAAAGTGTTAATGGTACCCTTAGCCATAATATAATTCTTTATTAAGTGATAATTATGTAAGAAAAAGACTAAATTAAATATTAAAAAACTTACTTTAATTGATATTTTGTATGTTACGGAAACAAAAATCCAATAAAGAGCGAAATTATTTCTTCTTTTGAAATTTCGGTTAATGTTCTGCCGGTTGTTCATCCTCGTCTTCAGAGCTGCTACTAGCATTGTATGTTAAATTGTTCGTTGTTGATGAATTTCATCAATGCTTAGCCAATCATCTATATAGCTTAATTTGGCATGTAATACATTTTCGGACATTGCGTGTTAAATCAGATGATAAATTAAAAATATTTTCACGGGAAATGTGAAAGCCTGAAAATTCTTCCTCATCATTGAATTCGCCGTTACCGAAAATTAATTTCGGCCATATATTGTGCCATGCATTTGCCAAAGTTGTTCTTACTACTAAGTAACGATGCAGCTATTATATTGTGAAAATTATCCTGTTAATAAACTCACCAAAGCCATTGTAGTATATGTTAAGACAGTTAAGCTAGTTAAGTCTAGTTAAGCTTTAAAAGTATTGTTTCAATTATATTAGATGTAAATTTTCAACTGGGCGAAATATGGTCGGACCAGGGATCTCCTGGTTGAAGCCGCCAGTGCTCTACCTTCTGAGCTATCCCGGACGAATCTGGTGGAACTTTTTCACCCAGCTAACCTTAATGATTATAGCATCTGGTCTGAAACCTGGTTCATTTCAACAGAATAAATCACAGGTAATGTAATTCCAGAAATTGCTGAAGCCAGGAGATCTCTTGTTCGAATCCTGGTCCGGACATTTTTCGCCCAGTTGGAAATTTACATCTAATATGATTTATTTACCAATTAGAATAACTGTGTTAAAATTAATCTAGTGTAATTTCGCATCCAGCTCTAATGATAAGAGTAAAAAAACTAAATACAAAAATTTAAATGCTTAATTAAGGAACTAAAATTTCACGATTATATTAAACATTGAATTTCTTTTCAAATGAATTTGAAGTTCCTAACTTGATTTGTATTTCTTGTTTCAAATTTATATATTTCTTTCTTAATATCGTTATCTATTATATTATTCTTTTTTTAACTGCTCTTTTTTTAAAGTCAATTAACTGAAAAAGAGTGGTTAAAAAATGGTAATTTCAGATAACGAAATCTAGCGGTTGAAATAGAAATCCAATTTAATTCTCTAAAGTTAAATTTATCTTGGGATACAATAAGATTTCTCTTGCCGGTGAGCAATATATAATTGGTCTGCTAAAAGTATCTTGTTGCTTTCGTGATGTATATGACATTTTGTATAGCATAAATACTGTGCACCAAAAATAATTTATGAACATGCAAGTGCGAAAAATTTAAGTGCTCCCTCGGTTGGTTGAGTTTACGACGTGCAATTATTAACACGTGGGATATAGGCCTTAAGGGGAGGGGTGTCCTTCGTGGAGGGTCTTTCGAAGGGAACCTAACCCGCATTTACGCTTGGAAAACCAAGGCTCGAAGAAAAGCACGAAAAATTCGAATGATTAGGGCGACGGGCGCGATTGGGATCGAACGCAGCACCTCCCGTCTACCAGCTTCGACAGCAGAACCTCTCGGCCACAGTTGAGGAGTAGTGCTCCCTCGGAAAGGTGTAAATATATGTTTAAGGTTGGCTAGTCGCTCATGTTTTGCAGTATTCGCAGCAGCACATGTATTTCTCTTCGTATAGCAAAGTTTACTTTTTTGTAGCACCCTCCCTTTTTCTTCATCATTTAGACTACTGACATATTATAAAATAAAAACATATCCATGAGTAACGTTAACATCATTCCGATGGTACTAATGACCTGATCCTTTTACTTCGCATTTATTGCTTTAAATTAATTTTTAAGCTTTTTTATTTTAAATTTTTATCTATTGCATGGAGCTCGATTAAGGGTGATTAGCCCATTTGTCCTTAAAATATATAAATATTTGAACATTTGTTTTGAGTAATAGCATATAAAAAAATCCAAATTCATAAATAAATAAATAAAATAAAAATGGAATAAAAAAATATAAAACGCAAATTTCAAATATACGTGAATCTATGAGCTTGAACATATAAGTAATCACAATAAAATATTATCCTGTAAATCGTAAAACCTTTGGCTCTGTTATTAATCTATCGCACTTGGCTAATATAGAAGTATCGCTTGTAATAAGTTTCAAAACTTCTTTTGAAAAATTTGAATTTTTCTTATGAAAATTCTTTTTGGTGTTGTTAGTGGGAAACTAAAAAAATGTAAACACTCTATTAGGGCTTTCATGTAAAAAACCGGGATATTGTTTCTCGTAATTAATCTGGTACAATAAAAACGATTATTAAAAATATATTTTTCAAATAATAGACTTTTGGTTCAGAGACTATACAATCCTTAAATAAGAATTGAGATTTTAATTTTAATATTTCGTACAAAACGAATTACAGAACACTCAAAATGTCGATTTTTTTACCAGCTTTACGTTACTGATATTCTCCAATTAGTCGCCTAAATTTAAATTATCAAAATTTAAATTAGACTTCGAAAGTAATTCCTTAATTAACGAAACATAATTAGAAATGTCATTAAAATTGAGCAACAAGTTAAAGGGAATTCAGGTTTCATAAATGAGTTTGATGGATTATACTATGGAAGTAGTATCACATTGTACTTATAAATTTTATATATTTCACACAAAACTTTTAGGAATTTCAGTTGTAGTATTGTTACGAATTAAAGAAATCTTTATTTGCAATACGATTTAAAAAATAATAATAATAAAATTTCAATTTCTTTCTTTCATTTTATTGAACAATTTCGTCGTCAGTTCTAATGTTTTTATTTCACATATTAAAATAATAAAATATTTAAATTGATAATTAGACGAAACACACCACAGTATTGAAATAACTAGGAAGTCATTCGTATTACAATCTATCCACCCCCCTCCCCCCATTTTAAGACCGTGTCGGCTGCATTAGACCAGGTACTGAGCACGCTCAGTAAAAACAGTGCAGCGTTCTATGGACAAAGAACCGTATTACACAGTTAAAAAAAACACTAAAAGTTTCTTAATCTTTGAAAATTTAATAAATTTAATTTTAATAAAAAAATATATGCAATAACATCTCTCGACTCACATATGGTTCCGAAAATCGCCTTCTATACAGGGTGCCCGGACTAAAAGTATCCAAAAATCGTCTTCTATACGTGTCCGGGCTAAAAGTATCCAAAAGTTATGGCTTATTTTTACGGAACTACACATTAGAATTAATTTAAAAAAAATAAATAAAAATAGCATCTCACAATGTTTTAACAATCAATTGACTTCGATGTGTGGAACTTTGGTTACACGACAAACGTTGGTTTAAGTAGGTTACACGACAAACGTTGGTTTAAGTAGGTTACACGGAAAATTTTAGACCCAGTCGTTTATGGGTCCTCTACCAGCAAGCCGTGTGCTAAATTTCGTATGCGCCCTGTGGTTTCCGAGTTTTTGAGGTTACATAGATACGCGCATGGAATTTAATAGGGTAGATATTAGTTCGTTGTTATATTATATTTTCACAGATTAAGAAACATTTCTCCCTTTTTAACATTTTCCAACAAAGTTGAAAAGTGTTTATGACTTCGGTTTGTCTCTCCGTTTGTTTGTCTGCCCGCGCTCTAACTCTCGTAAATATACTCTCATCGTTCTGAAATTTTTGGATGTTAGTGAACCATAAAACGACCCCTATTTCAAATAAAGTTTCTAGCATGTTTAGTTCATTTACAAGGAAAATCAAAATTTTCCGTTACTTTACGGTCTATGGGAAAAAATCGTTTAAAATAATGGTTTTTAATGATGTTACATGCTTCCAAACATAATAAAATTGATATGCATTTATCAAGTGTACTAAAATATTCATTCTGTAGAATATACCGTGCAAGGAATAGTTATTATTCATTTACAGAGCTACACAAAATAATTCCGTCACAGAACGATATAGGGATGGAGGGAATTGATTGCGGCGTATTTTAATTATGTTAAATTATTTCCTGTATAATGAAATTGATATACGTCGCTGAGGTTTACTGTAACTTTTTTCATGTATAATACGAAGTGCATAGCATTTACAAGGACACAAAAAAGATTTCATATACAATATTGTATCCGAAGTACTGTACAGTAGCGATGATTGCTGGAAATGCATTTTTAATTATTTTGTGTGCTTTTATGTTTCACTATATTTACGCATAGTATATGATGTGTATAAATGTTGTAATTTATATACAAGGCTACACAAAATAATTCGTAGTTTATACTGTGTATGATTTCAAATTGCTTAAAGGTGGTTCGTAAATGAGTTATGCATTTTTACGCGGAACTGCATTTGGTTTCATAAGATATGTTTGTAGAACATATATAAAATGATATACAGGGTCACGCAAAGAATTGGATACATGTCCGCCTATAAATGATAATGTCTGGAAGTGTGATTTCAGTAGTTTTAAGAGTGGTTTAATTTGAATTAATATTTAGCTAAATAGTGCCATGTATTAAAGGTACTAGGTTAACTACAGGGCTGTAAATATATATGCAAGTATGTTTTGATATATTAGTATAAATTGCTGAAAGAGAAATTTCAACCTGTTATGCGTTTTCTTGCTAAACTAAATTTCCCCATTATATAGTATATATATCACATCAGATCTATATATCACCTACAAATATAACATACACATATTACATACACATCACATATATATCACCTACAGATCAAATACAGGTCTGTTCAAAAAAATTCGAATACATATTTGGCTATAGACGGTAATAGCAGAAATCCGTTTTTCAAATGTTTCATGCGTTTTCTAAAATGTTTACTTAGTTCTCTTACATACCTTATTTCCCTAAACAACGAAGTTTTGTTAAAGCATTCAGGAAGTGTTGGAAAGTGTTTCATAATCTATTCTTAACCCCTTGAGGGGCAAGCAATTACGTTTGTGAAATGCTGAATTCCTACCGGAATCTTCGAAAAATTCTATTGCAAAAGAAGTACAAGCAATTTTACGGCTTTTTTTCCACCAAAGTTAGAAAAGTAAAAATTAACAAAATTTTTCTGGCGTGAAACTTCATTAATCGCAGGTGGTATATAATATATACCGGTGCCCCTCAATGGGTTAACGCATTATTTTTCTTACTTGTTTTGCAGTGTAAAGAGGAATTCTGATTTGGTTCTCCGCAAAATTTGCATGTTAACCAGAACGAGCATAATCACCCTAGTCTCGGGCTGTGTTATACGAGAACACGTTCACTGTTTTTTTTTTTTTTTTTTTTTTTTTTTTTTTTTTTTTTCTGTAGTATAGCAACGACATAGCGCCAACAACAGAGCTTTCTTTCATTGGAGTGATTCTCCGGAGTACTGTCTACGCAAGATGCTTAACGTGAGTGTTTCGAAGGAAACCATACCTGTGCATGATTGAGAGCCGTTTATAGTTAATATAAAATGATTAGGATGTATAAAATTTACTTTATGAAAAAATGCAATCATTTGTAAAAATTTCATAATGGTAAGTTTTTACCGCGTTAATAAAAATAATTTTGATCAAAAAATCAATTCCAGTTGGACCATATTTAAATTGGAAATTTTGTTGACAGATATAAGTTACTATTGAATCAACAAGCATTCTAAATTCCACAAACGCCTACACAGTTCACCAAAATTTTCTGTTTTAATACTGTTGGATAGCAACTTTATTGGAAGAACAATATTTATGTGTATGATAAAATTCTGCTTAAAATTTCTATTGACTTTTGCGATTTGAGTAAATCGCATAATGACCCATTTCAATTTCTTGCCCCATTTAGATAATGATAAAATGTATTTAAAAGTTTTGCTTGAAAAACATAAATCTCAGAACGAGCTCAGAGTGGAATTACACATTCACCTTGAGTTAAAATAACTAAAATTAAATATCTACTTACTAAAAAGGTGCATAAAAATTTATTAAAATATTCCGTTACAAAATGATACCCAAACAAATATGAGGTATGTCATAAGATAAAACATCATTGCACGCACTAATTCCTTACCTTAAAATATCCAATGATCCCCCAATTCTATGACCACTCGAAAATATAAAGAAAGATTGGGGGAGCACATGAGAGATATCAAGTTTAGCAGACAATCTACTGCACTTTTAAGATTAAATCAACCCCAAAATTTAAAAATAGATTTCCAGGAAGCAAAAGTTATTATACCTACATCAGATTATTGTACTTTGAGGATTATAGAGTCATTGGAGATTTTAAGTAAAGGAAATAGTGTATGTAATGATGTTTTATCTTATGGCTTACCTAATATTTGGTTTAATATTTAAAAAAATATCTAACTCTTCAGCTTCTTAACGAAACAACTTCATACACACCCTCAACAAATAATAGACTGACCCTTTTTTCCAGATTGGTATATAAAAAGCACAGTAAATGCGGCATTCCAGTGAAATTATCCCTTGAAAATGATCGCGTTTTCGATCGAAAGACCTCGGGAATCATCTTTTCTGTTTCATATGATTTTAACATCAATGGTTTTTATGTTTTAAAGACCAGTTCCTTTTGTAACGGATTATTTTAATAAATTTTCATGCACTTTCTCAGTAAGCATATTTTTAATTTTAGTTATTAAAAGTTTTGATATGCGAGCCATTAACTATGGAAATATTATTAATAATAAAAATAATAATTTTAACATATTTTAAATGAAACGTCATTCAACAGTCTAAAAACTAAATAAAATGTAATTTGAAAACCATGAATTTTTTTATAATTTTATTACATGTTTATCAGATTTAGCAGTGTTTTAAATCTCATCTAGTTTTATAATCGAAAACTGTATTGAATATCGATAATACATAAATATTCTTAAATACGTACGAACATCGTAATTCATTATCTCATTCTTTAAAATATGAATACACGCCTTTCAAATGTTGCTCATTTTTAATGACATTTATAATTGCAGCTTTTGTAATTAAGAAACATAAGGACATGCTTCGAAAGAATTACAGGATTGTCTTTTAAGACTGACTCTGAACTGTAACATTCATTAATGCAAAATCTAGTGTACGTGTGTATCTTAGTAAAATAATGAGCACAAGATCACAGAAATACTCAAATGAATACAATAGAATGAATGATTAGTCATTTTTCTGATATAATGCTTAAAGTTGTACCAAATATGTTGCAAAAGCTATCATTAAATATAATTTAAATGTTAATGAAAAGCAATTAGTACGTAAATCACCGTCGTTCCAATTCTGACGCAATAACAATGTTTTAAATATGATTAATTTAATCTGTTTTTTGCTTAGCAAATTCATTATTTTAATTGTATACGCTTCTTTGAATAACCTATTATTTTATGTCGTTGTCTGAAATAAAAAAAATAAAATACGTAAGCTTATCTAAGCAGCTGAGAAATTTTCCAAGTGTATATGGATGGGCATTGTATATGGGACATAAATTTTACGTGGCAGAAGATTATTTAAAAAATTAATTAAAAATAATGGAAAAGAAATTTTAGTTAAATTTAGATACGCTATTTTAGACAAGGGGGCCATATAACAAATTTATACGCCTAGTTTTAAAACATTAGTATAGCAACCATAAAAAATTATTTTCACTTATATTTTGTTATACAATTTCCTCCTAGGAGGCGCTTTAAATGTTAGATTAAATTCTGTTGAATCGGTACAACCAAATTTTATGTTGAATACGGGCAGCATACAGTGAAACTGCAACAACAGCAAAATAAAAACAATTCTTTAAATATGTATTCCTCGCTAGAAAGCATCATTGGTGTAAAAGAAAGTTAAATTTAGATCATCCTATCTCTTTTTAACTTGGAGTACAGTTGCTGTATGAGTAAACATAAAAAAAAAAAAAAAAATATTTTTAAATCGCAGTGAGGGTCTATATCACTATAGTAAAAGAAACGACAAAACTTTTTTCAGTATAAATATTTAAAAATAGTTGAAGGTATTTTTTTAAAGATTTGTGCAAAATTATTTGTTTTGTAAGTGATCTTAAAATGCGTTCTAACAGTTAGTTAACCCGCAGTTATGCTCATAGACATACCTGAAGCTTTATGGCATAATGGCTTTAAATTGCATTTCGAATAATTACCGCTAATAGTCATAGTTTAATCGAATGACTCTGTTATATATAAAATACTAAATATGTTGTAGGTAAACTGTAACAACATACTAAAATGACAGTATCGTTTCCGTTTTCCAAACACTGTATTTTACATAAAGTCGTAGTATTTTGTAAGTCCTGGAAAAAACTATAAATGCTTTATACAGACTCTACTTAAAAAAAAAAACTTGCTGTCGGTGACTGGAATAATATACTAATATTACCTTCAGCGTTCTAGAAATCTTGATTTTAGCATATATTTATTTCATACATTTCGTTTACATAAGCGTATTCTTTTGAACGGCCTTACAAATAGAAATAAATGCTATATACATAATCTTCAAGCAAAACAAATACTGTCAGTGACAATAACAGCATGTTACAATTACATTAATTAGAGATTTCTGCAATCTCAGCATTTAACATGTATTTGTTAACCCTTAACTGGAAACATGAAAATGCCGCGGACAAACACTCTGTGAGACAGCTAAATAATAATAAAAAAATACTATAAATTTAAAAAAGAAAATAATTCTTAATAATTTACCAAATAGTGAACTTAAATAAGTAATCTTTAATAGTAATGTATTAACAGGACAAATTTCTTAATATAACAGCATAAAAATTGGTTTTGAGTGTCGGATAAAGAAAATATTTTAAAATTGCACATTATTGTTCAAAATATAACATTTTCGACATAATAATTAAATAAATGCTAATATTTTTATTTTTTATATTTCGGTGTAATATGAATTAAAAAAAAACTACTAAGTAGTAAAATTAAGGGGTCTCAGGACTCTTAAAATTGGAAAAAAATGAAAAAAAAAGACTATTTTCAACATTTAATACCTTAAAATGTATTTGATTTTAAGACACAATTTTAATTGGAATGAAATATATAAGTATGTTCTTTCATTTCATGCATTTAAAAAATTATAAGATTCAGAATTAGAATTTACAGGGGGCTCCAAACTGTTAGACATTTGTTGAGCAAAAAATCGGCATAACAGCTTACGCGCACGATTACAAAATAAGTATTGCAACTAGAATGAAACTTTTGGTGCCTACTTATACTTCAGATTGTAATAATTACCCTGAACTTAAATAAATTTGTATTTAAAGCATTTTTATATTTTTAATACAAAGTTGTATTTAGCTAATGCAAAATTAAGAAAATTTCAATAGTATAATCACCTAAAAAAATATTATTTTGAACAATAAAAAGGAAATTTTGGGTTCCGTTTATAGAGACTAACATGAAACATATGTTTTGAAAATTTCTTGAAAAAATATTCATAAGTTTTTGAGATATCGTGCGCGTTCTGCCCAAAAACGTCATTTGGAGAAAAATGGCTTCAAAGATTCCGAAACCACGCTTCAGCTATTGAACGTGTATAAATGTAAAAGCCATAACTTCAGTTCTAATAGGAATTTCGAGGAAACAATTACATCAAAATGTTCAGAAAAGATACCTGTTTAACATCTAAAAAAATTAAAATTTCGAAATTTTAAAGCTTTAAGAGTCCTGAGACCACCTTAATGCAACATTTAACAGTAAATATTGCAGCATGTTCTAACTATCTACATTTCGTATGCATTTTCTGACAAACATTGTCGTGTTCGGCATTTATATGTTCATCATCTGAAATACTTTCAACATCGCTTATGTCTCTTCTTACATCATCAAACCATAACAAAATAGTTTCTTCTATGTCTTTATCACCATATCGTACCCGCTTTGATGGCCCCTACATTTCTATATCCCAGAGCAAGAAATTACATAAATGGAAACACGCCGCCTAACACACTGCATTGGAAATAAATATTTTTCCTTTCATTAACTAAAAATGCGCAGGTGTTACTGTGTGGGGGAGGCAGAGGACCAATAGCGTAAGAATTTGATTTAATGATAAGATTGGGGATGCGTTCATTTTTGTATAAAGGGTAGATATATAGACGCAACCATCTCACAGACGGTATGTTTCCGGTTAAGGGTTGATTACTCGTTTAATCAGCCATTTCTTAAAATTGTTTTATCAGGGTTGTATATTTATAGAATAGATTTTCATTAATGGAGAAATTTCATCACATTTAAATTTGTATTTCCTTTTGTAATGTTTGTGATTTTAATAGAGCCCCTCTTTAGAAAATAAGTCTGAATTCAGTAAATAGAGAATGACTAATATGATACATATACAGCATTTATATGTTTTGCAAAAATATTGTAACAGTATTACGTAAAAAATAATCTTGTATAAAAAATAATTGAAATTTAAGTAACGTAAATTATATTGTTCAATTTACGCTTCCAAAAGTTTAAAAATATTTAAATTCATTTTTAGTAATAATCTGACTATCAAAAATTACTTTTGTATGCAAAATATCAAGATTCTAACATAAAGGGATTCTTTGTGTTAGACAGTATATATAATGAAAGTATATACTTTTCTTGGGTAACTATTCACATTTGAGTAAGTATAAAATAATCACTTGAAAGTTTTTTTTTTTTTTTTTTTTTTTTTTTTTTTACATTTACACGTAAAAGGATTCACAACCACAGAGTTGTTCCCTGATTACATATTTTAGAATAGAATATCCACTGAAGATAAAAGGATGTTTACTATTGCATAGTCTAATTCTTTACGCCTTGTAATCGTCGAAAAAAGGATCAAGGCGCCTTAAAAAAAAAACGATTTTTTTAATCGAAATAGACGCCTCTTAAATCCTCTTAGAAGGTCAGCAACATTAACAGGTTCTTTAAACATTTCTTATCATTTATTTATAGTTACGGCGTGTGAAGGATTGCGTTTTTAACAACGTTTATACTTTAGTTACACAGAAATTGTATGCTTTGTTTCATGAAACCATATAACACATTTCGCAGATTACCCTTATTGCGCCTTTCTTTTGAAAACGAACTTTTGATTCACTGCTTATAATTATCGACGTTTCACCATCTATATGTCGATTAAAAAACGTTTTAAACAGGGCTCTGTAATGATAAAAAAAATTACATTAGAATCTTCAACAGTATTTTCCTGTTAATGATTTGTGTTCACAGAAAACATTTAATCTCGACATGTATTGAAATATATATTTCATTCAAATATATATTTAATTCAAATATATATTTCATTCAAATATATTTTAAATATGACATAATTCTAGTCTTGTAACATGTGATAAACTTAAATTTGAAATGCAGATTTATTTGAAATCAGACTGCAACATTCACAGTTTTGACAAAACCCGTTAATCTCCTCCAGTTTTAAAGAAAAAGACTTTAGGAAATATTCATAATATCATAAATTCTGTCCAGTTTGCCTTAACTTCGTATTTTTATTAGCTCATTCATTCAAATCTACGAACACACATTTCAAAAGCCCATTTTATTTGATAATTGTAATTATGGTTTTTCTAATTAAGAAACATAAGGGTAAATTTCAAAAGAATTACAAGAGTTCATTTTAAGATTGTCACAGAAATGTAACTTGCATTGATGCAAAATTCATTTACTGTGCATCTTAGTAAAATACAGAATTAAAGATTACCAAAATGTTCAGTTTCGTACAATGGAATTTTTAGTAACTTTTCTCATATGCTATTGAATGTTCTCCTATGATGCGAAGCCCCACCAGTGGCCGAGACTGCTCTCGAAGCTGGTAGACGAGAAGAGCTGGGTTCTAACCCAATCGCGCCCTTCGGCCTAATCGTTCGGAGTTTTCGTGGTTTTCTTCGAACCTTAGATTTCCAAGCATTAATACATGTTAGGTTCCCTTAGAAAGACCCCCACGAAGGGAACCCCCCCTTTAGGGACCATATCCCTCGTGTTGATAACTGTCCGTTATAAACACAACCAACCAACCAACCTATGATGCGAAAGCTAAAGAATGGAGAGCATTTTAATGATACTGAAAAATACTTAGCATATAAATAAATCATTAATATATTCATTCTGCGTAATGCTTTGTTTAAAAATGATTTATTTGAATCTTTTATTTCCGTAATTAAAAATTCACTTTATCAAAAATAATAGTTCACATGTTACCTACCATTTCATAGCATGATTAATGGTTTTGTAATGCATTGGCAAATTTACCAAATGAAAAGACGAATTGAAATTTTATTATTTCTAATCGTGTAACATCAATCGCTTAATAATTAATTTGTAGTAAGAAATTAAAATGTGTTTTTATCTGAAATGCACTTTTAGTAATAAATATACCAAAATAAAATATTTCCTTATTGGCATATTTATATTAAAGTGGCATTGAAACAATAAACAATAACTCCATGACTGGTTCATATCTTTAAAAAAGAAAAACATTGTACTAGATAGTAGTTATTAAAAATTGGGAAAATGGAATTTCTAGTCGTAAAACTTTAATCAAAAGCATAGAAAATCGTAAAATTTAATAGTCAATTCATATAAATAGGAAATTTTTAAAACCCAAATTTCATTAGTATTAAGTTAAAAGTATTTGTAAATGTGTGATATTGCCTGTATACAAGGTTGAGCAAAAAGTTCTGGGAAATTTGTGAAAGTTGCGTTGTTATGAGCAAATTAAGAACAAAAGCAACAAGGACTATTCTTCAAAGTAGATATCAAAATAGTCCACGTCTCTCTGCGATCGTTCTGACAGATTCCGTATATGCTGGAAGTACCATGGTGGCTCCTTGGAATCGAAAAAACTCTTGGCATACTTCTTCAACTTCAAATTTAAATCGACGGCCCTTGAAAAAGTGTTGCATTGATCGAAAGAGGCCATAATCGGATAGAGCCACGTCTGGACTGTAAACGGGGAATAGAAAAATTTCGAGAATTGCGAAAACTCATCGACGGCTTTCAGAATCGTTAGATCCTTTTTCCAATAATTCCCGGATCAACACATGCAAATCATACTGTTCAATAAGCATTTCGAACTCCTATAGATATACCACTAGTACTCCTACATACCATACAAATTCTGGTAACTATCTCTCTATTCTAAAAAAAAAGTAACTACCGCTGTCACCGCCGCCGCCGGTTTTGAATTTTTTGTGACCGGAGGTATTTCTTCGTTAATATTAAGAAAAATAATGCATACAAAAATATGAAAATCGGTAGTATTATACAGAAATGTTTGATAAACACGCTGATGCAGACAGTTTTTAAATCGGAGAATTATTTTAAGAGATATTTAATGCCAAAGTTGGACAAAATCGTTCCATTAAAAAAGATATATAGGAGCAAAAACTGTACATAGGAATTTAATCATTTTCAGATCATTTTATACGTTTGAAGTTCCCAGTGTGCAGACTGTTTTCTTTTTTTTTTAATTTGGCTAATTTTTTGAGGTTTTATTTCTATTTTAAATTCAAATTTTCAGGTTTTCTAGAGATATTTTTTACAGATTTTAGAAAGTGATATTAATTTAAACTGTTGCCAACTGTATAAACAGTGGAAACAATAATGTTTGCTTCAAAAAAAAAATATTTATACGTGTAATAAATTAAAAATTTATTTACACGTGATTATTATAAAGAGAAAAAAACATTTGGAATTAGAATTAAATAATTATGTACAAAAAGCAAGAACTTATTAAAAATTACGTCATAAAAACTATAATTACACGTGAATTTTAAGAGAGAAAGGAATTTGTGAAATAATAAATTTATTAATATGTGTTAGAAGTCTTAAATAGGAGAAATTACGTCATATTTACGTTACATTACAGTTATTACATAAAATGAACACCAAATAATGTTGCAAAACGGTTTAAATTTAGAAATTGCGCAAGACATTTATTTGATATTTTGAGAGGATACTTTTCAACTATTTTTGTTAGGAAAGCGCAAATAATATTTCATTTCTAACACAAGTATTTTAACGTGAATATTAAAAAGAGAAAGAATAGTTTGGTCAAAATTACGTCAAATTAAAAACGATTAATTTAAAATGTCTTATTTAAAAGAACTTTCTTTTTGCTTTGTTAAAAAATACCGGGATACAAAGATTCTGTTTACTTAATCCCTTTTATATTAGCTTATTTTGAAATGTTTATCTTATTTTACTTAATCAAAGACGAAAACAGCGATTGACATATGTATTTTTGGTACTACTTAGTTATCCCGTCGACCAAAAAATCTATCATTCGCCAAACTATAAGATTAAATGTCAATAATGGTTGATCGTAAATGTCACATTAACTTGACTTTAAGCAAGTTACACGTGTCTACGTCATCAAGTTATTTTTATTTCGACGTTTTATTTGTATTTTTATTAATGTTGCACTAATTTATTTGTTCTTTCGTTATTTAAAATAAAAATGATGTCAATTTGTATAATTTGGCGAGTGCTTTGGCGATTTATATAATTTGGCGAAATTGGTCGACGGGTTAATCAAGTATTACCGCAGCGGATTTGGCCTTAAAATTCTCCAGTCAAAGAGAAATGAATAGAAATCCGCTTATAGGGAGATCGCCATTGTTTTTTAAATTATAATTCAATCTTCCGAAATCTTTTTAAAGCCGATCAAATTAGCGTAGTTTTAGAGTCTGCGGTGTCTGAACGGGGGTTGACGAGCGTAGCTCGTAGGGGGCGGAGCCCCCTAGTTAGATTAAAATTTTCCCAGAACTTTTTACTCAACCTAATAAAATAAATGTTAAAAGATGAAAAAAAACCCCTCACAAAATCAGAACCAGTGTACAAAAAGCTTGAATTGAATATGAGAATTAATAAATATTACATATATATTATATTTCATTATTTTTTTTAATACTGTGTTAAGTTTATTAAACGTTAAAAAGTAATTTGTTGTTTACTTAAAATTAAGTTTTACCGAAATTCCCTGTTGTTCAAATTGTTTCACTAAAACTTCTATTTTCATTTGCAACGGTTGTTATAAGATTTTCTTTTATATTCATGACTGAACCGTTTAACCTTGAAACTTGTGCATATATTTCTTTCCTTTCAAGAACAATAACTCGGTACATTCCTTCGTTATAAATTTATTTTGAGATCCTGAATCTATCAATGCCCAAGGAAGAACAATTTCTCTTCTAGCATTTTGTACATATACTATCGCGGTTGAAAGCAGTACTTGTTTACTAAAAGAAGACGAGATATTAATTACAGTATTGCTAATGGTTGAATGCGTGTTATCAAATGAATGTGTATTTTCACCCAAAGTGGTGAGTGTTTGTGTAACTATGTGGAGAAAATGCGTTTGCGGTTGGCGACAATTTACTACTAAAATTACTTCTGTTTTGAAATGGTATAGCCTGATTAGTATCAAAACCTTCTTCACTGCGTTCCAGGTGAATCAAGCTGTGATGGCGCTTGCTAAAATTTTTGCACGTGCTTGAACTTTTGCACTGACTGATGTTGTGTAAAAGTTATAAACTATTGTAGCATATTCTTTCCATTTAAACAATACTGAACCATTTTTTAGTGGAAAATTTAAGAATTTCAAACATTTCATTAAAATGTGGTCATCTTTACACATTAAACAATTGTGTGGACATTCTGCTAACAAGATTAATGACTTAGAATTAAATGAAAGTTTCTGATACTTAATGAAGTGTTTTATGGAAGTGAATGTATGGATATTTTCCAAAATTTCAGATTGTTTCTCCAAAAATAAAATTTATTCATCTAACCTTAGTACTTCATTAGCACTTATACTCATTTCATAATGTTCTCGAGTGTCCTTATCTAACTTTTAAAGAATGGTATTTAATATTAAAACATTGGAAAGATTGTTTGTATTATAGTTTAAAATACTTAATGCGCGAATTCATTTTTACATTGTCGACAAAATTTCGTAGGTCTTTAGTGGAAGGCTGCGTGAGCGTATCTGCGTCTAAAAGTGAATTGATGTGTATTTCTATTACTACTATATCATTTTCGTATCTGTCCTTTAATGTTTGGAACAAGGAAAAAATGTATCTTCTATTGTAATAAAAACCCTTGCATCATTTATTAATGCTGCTGATAAATTATGCAGTTTTTTAGCATCCGGCAGTTGCTCATTTGAGGTTATTATGTTGTTAAATTGCAGCTTAAACGTATTCCACTCTCGGATTTTCCGAAGAATTTTGGAAGTGGTATTTCAGGTAATTTAATGTTTATCGCGTTGCTTATTAGAGTAGGTTTTGATTGAATTCGACTGGGATCTGTAAATTCTTCTAAACACTTACTTGGTTTTTTTTTTATTTAAAATTTAGTCTTCATAATGATATCATGATATTCCTCACTGTTGTTAATATCATTTTCATAATCTTTTTTTTTTTATAGTAATGGCAGCTTCTGTTTCCTTATTTATGTTTTATAGTGATTGTTCTTTATCATTTAATTGTTCTAAAATTTCTGAGTAATTATCTATTTCTAGATTTTTGTCATTTATTAATGTTTCGAAATTATTAATCAATTTTGTAACAGAAGTACGTATTGTGGAATGTTTCTTTTTCAATTTATCAATGGATTCCATTTTAAAAACTTATAATACAGCAAAAAAGGATAGTGAAATTTTTCCTACCTTGCTTGCTTAGCAGAAGATTTCTTCTAGTTATTAATCAAAACAAAGATGCAACATTCTATAAACTTCGACTCGAAACAACTGATGAAAATAGTTCATACACTATCACAGAACTTTTTCTTTTTCCAAATTGCGAAAAGTACATCTTATTTTTCCGGCTAGACGTTGACCATTCATTAGGGATGCGTATTAACATAATTAATAAACTCACATTCTTAAAGGACTGTATGTGCTTTATTTTTCTTAATGTTTTTCTTAATGTTGTTCTTAATGTATTTTTCTAATGTTAATTTCTTATTGTGCTTTATTTTTGGTCCTTAACAGATCAAACTTTGTCTGACACTTTCGAAAATATAATAGAGCAAGAGTAGTGTAGCGGGCGAAACGGTGAAAGCTTGCTAGTAATATTATAAATTGGAAAATGTGAAAATTTTTGACTGAGGTCAGAGTGAAAACGAATGATTTAATGGCGGATTAAAATCTGGAACGTAACACACTGTACGATTTATTTACTTTATTCAATTACATTAATACTTAATAATAAATAAAAAATTATTTTCATTGAGAATCAGTGGGCATTTTTCATATAAAAGTTTATATATATATATAAATATATTTTTATTGTTTCTCAAAATTGAAAACCGTAATAATAATTTTTTTCGCATAAAAAAAAAAAAAAAAAAAAAAAAAAAAAAACAGTTAAAGATTTGCACGTAAAAAAAAAATAAATAAATAAATTAATTAATTAATTAATTAAATTGAAATATTTTTTTAAGAAAAATAAAATAATAAGGCTTTATACTGGAAATAAAACGGACATTTTTAAATACTTGGTATTAATACAAGGAGCATGAATATGAGAATGCACAGAAAGCAGTTGAATATGTCGTCATATTTAAATGACACAATTTAAATATATATTGATGCTGGTGGCAAAGCATGAATATCAGATACATAAAGAAGAGGAATTTCTTTCAAACATGATGTCGTGATTGACAGGAAAGGAAAATGAACAATAAATTATTAAAAATAGTTGTCGCCAGACAGAAAAGTAACGTCTTAATATATATCAAAAGCTTAGATGCTTGTATTGAAGTTAAAAGTAATTAGCATATATTGAACACAATTTTTTTCATTTTTGTAGTGTACCTAGGCAGGAAATAGGGTAACTGAATTTAGATAAAAATGATTTTTACTTTTTTAAATAAATTTTTAGAATAAGCGAATGGCGTGAAATTTATGTTTTGATAATTTTTTTTACATGGCAGTTTTTTTCTTTAATTTTAACCCCCGTGTTGGGAAATTACATAATTAATACTTTAATTTTTTAACCATTTAAAAAAACGGATATTGTCCTCTGTCAGGGTAGGAAATCAAAAACATATCTGAAGCGTTTTATTGGTTGAATCCGCATTTCATTCGTTTTCTGATTGGTCTATACAGTAATCTGTCTTTTCCCTTTACTTTCAACAGAAATGGATACTTCACATACAAAAAAGTAATAAAAACTACAAAAAAAATAATAACTCAGAAACAACTTGAGATACAGCTTTCAAACAAATTTCATTTAAAAGTAATTTTTTTTCTATATACGACGGTGTAAAATATAATATTGTGGGACGTTTAGAAGTTTAAGAATGAAATTTCATTTAAAATTGGTCCGGGAATATAAATGTCCGGGAATTTAATCCATGGCGTACGTAGTAAATGACCAGCTCCGTAGAAGTTTAAAAATTTAGAGTACCGAAAAATTTTATCCATGGCGTACGTAATGTATGATCAACTCCGTGCGATTTTTTATGTCTTAAATTTTAGTTTTTGAAAAAATCATTTTCCAAATTGTCGTTGTAATTTGTTAAATTGCATTTTTTAATTATTATTATTTTGTCAGTTAGGAATCATTCTTCGAGGTAAAATTAAGTAAACAGATTCAATCTTTTTTTCCTCGTTTATAGCGCCAACCTGGCTAGAAATAGGGTAAATAAATTAAAATAAATTTGATTTCCATGTTTTTTTTAATGCAGTTTCCGAATAAGCTACTGCTGTGAAAGTTTTATTAAAGAAAAAAAAATACCGATACTTATTTCGCTAGTTGGTGGGAAACGCATAAATAAAAGTATAAATGCATTTTTTTATGTCTTCTCATGTGTGAATATACTAGAAATTAAAATTATGTAGTATAATTTAAACTCACCTTTCGTTTACGTCGACCATGCCACCTAGCAAGATATATATTAAAAAAATTAATAAAGGTGTGTGTGTTTTTTTTTTTTTTTTTTTGTAATTTATTGTATGACTTCAGTAAACAACAAAAAAAAAATGTTAGTACCGATTTAGCACTTTTTTTTTTTTTTTTTTTTTTTAATACCGCCTTGTTGGATAATATAGAATAACTTAATTTAAGCAAAATCGAAATTTTTATGTTTCATGTTATGACATCTAAAATGAAATTAAAAATAGTTTTCAAAGATTCAACATATTTTTCTGTGTGTGTTTAGAGCGCTTTTTTGCGGAAAATATTGTAGCTATATTTTAATGATTTTTTGTGATTTTGTTTTATAAATCACAATATAGCAGAAGATTCTGTAGAAATTGGGGATCCCAATTTAAGCAAAACTGTCTGTCATATTTTACTCTATAACAGCTATATAATATGTGTAAACATTCAACACAATTTATATTTTTCATTTAAAGTGTGCCCTGCTGGAATATAGGTTAACTAAATTTAATTAAATTGATTTTTATGTTTCTATTATAGATATTTAATGCTCAGATTGGACATATTTCTCTCAGCTGTATCAAACTGCACTACAGCATTGAGGAAATGTTTTGGGTTAGACATTAGGGTGGGTCGAAAAAACCGAAATATTTATAATCGAAATGTAATAGAGCGGAAAAGTTGCCTTTTGTAATAAAGAATAAATTCGTAAAATATTACACCGATTAGTTAATATCTTTTACCGCCGCAAGGGGGCCAAACTTTTCAAAAATTGCAAAAAACATGTTTTTTTTAGTATTTTTTTTAAATTATCCAAACGTACGAATACAATTTCTAATAAGACGCAATAGCTACATGAAGATATAAGAAATGTCCCGGTAAATGTTCATTGTGATAAAGTAATATCGTATACTGCCGCAAAGGGACCATATTTTTAAGAAAAAATGTAAAAATTTCAAATATTTAATATTTCTAAATTTTTAAAATTTGTATAATATATCTAGAAGTAAATCAATCTAATTCATATCTATTAATATCTCCTACATTTTGTTAACTCTTTGTTATAGACTGGAAAAAAACGGTAATCATTCATCATTCTTGACGATCGCTTTATCTACTGCTGTATTACTGCAAATCAGCCGTTCATATACCAAAAATCACAAAAATGATATAAAATGAACAAAATATTTTAGTATTTTCTTAATTAAAACACAGAGATGATTAACCAAAACGGGTTAAATAAACTTAAAATGAAGAAGTATTTAAAGTAATTGAATTTTATAATATGACTTGCTTCCAAATAAAGCCATTGTTCCTCGAGAGGCCGAAATCGATCATATGTGATCCTCCCTCTATTCTGGTCCACAAACTTTACCAGCACTTCAGAGACTAATTTCACTCATTTTTCTACTGATTGAGTGGGACAAGGAAAATTATAATAGCTGGTATCTTTAATCGAACGTTCTAAACTTACCAGCGTCGTTAGATCGTCAGTCGATAGACAAACCGTAACAGGTAGTTCCGTTAGTTTACAGTTTTGCCACTCGACTAAATCCATGCAATTTTAAGCTTCAAGTTCAAGTCTGGAATAACGAAGGGCACTATAGAAAGATGCGTGAAATTAATCTCTGAAGTGCTGGTAAAGTTTGTGGACCAGAACAGAGGGAGGATCACATATGATCAATTTCGGCCTCTCGAGGAACATAGACTTTATTTGGAAGTAAGTCATATTACAAAATTCAATTACTTTCAATACTTCTTCATTTTAAGTTTATTTAATCCGTTTCGGTTAATCATCTCTGTTTTTTAATTTACAAAATACTAAAATATTTTGTTCATTTTATATCATTTTTTGTGATTTTTGGTATATGAACGGCTAATATGCAGTAAAACAGCAGTAGATGAAGCGATCGTAAAGAACAATGAATGATTACCTTTTTTATTGTCCAGTCTATGACAAATAGTTAACAAAATTTATGACACATTAATAGATATAAAGTAAATTTATTTACTTCTAGACATATTATAGAAATTATAAAAATATAGAAAAAATGAAAAAATGAAATTTTTACATTTTGTTTTTGAAATATGCTTCCTTTGCGGCAGTAAAAGATATTATTTTATCATAATGAACATTTACCGGGACATTTCCTATATCTTCATGTATCTACTGTGTCCTATTAGAAATTGTATTCCTACGTTTGTATCATTCAAAAATACATTGAAAAAAAACATGTTTTTTGCGATATTTTGAAACTTTGGCCCCTTGCGGCGGTATAAGATATTAACCGATCGGTATAATATTTTACGAATTTATTCTTTATTACAAAAGGCAACTTTTTCGCTCTATTACATTTCGATTGTAAATATTTCGGTTTTTTCGACCCACCCTATTAGACATAGTTTAATTTAAATCACCAATTGTGATACCACAACAGCATAAGTCAAACCCTGATGATGGAACAGTCTGTTAATTTTTGCATGCATTCGTCTGAATGCAGCAGTTATAAAAACATAACACATTAAATAAAAATAATTTTGGCAGAGTAATTTTTAAAATGTATTTCCTGCATTTTTTGGTTGCCGAACAGATATATTTCATTATGTTCTTCTACAATGTTTCAAATATGGTGAAACCAATTGAACTTAAAACATGAAAGTAAAATTCAAGCAATTTGATACTTAAACCACCAAAAAAGCTTATTCTGTGCAAATGAAAGCGAAATAAATTTTTGACTTTTCCGTTTTAGTTTCAAATATTTCTATTGCAGTTTTTGTATTATGCTATGGTTATCGGAAAAACAATGATAAGATACATGTAAAATACAAAGATTTATTTCTATTTCATTTAAATGGAATCTAAGTTTTTGGGGGGATTTAAGTACCATGTTGTTTGAATATTATTTTCGTAGTTTAGTTTTAATCTGCAAAATGGCCTGTTATAGATAATAACGGTGACCACCTAATGCAAAAATGAAGATTGGTTATATTTTTTAATGAAATATGCTGTTATCGCATAGGAAAGAGCATAAATATTTATACTGAAAAAAAATCATTAATTATGAAAGTCACAGATTATACTAATTATCTAAAATCTTATTGAAGCACATTTATGTAGTTAAAAAAATGCCTGAAACAGATTATACGATATCCACTCAATAAATTTTTATTATATAGGGGGGGGGTGTAGCGCATTTGGACCACTTCACTTATTTTCAGGAGTAACTCACTTAATTTTCGGGATATCTGCAAAACAACATTACACGAGGTCAATCTATTCATCTACTAACTAAATAAAATTTTAGATCAATTTCTTTTTGAAAATCTTAAATTTTATTTTAATTTGAAAAAAATTATCAAAAGTGGTCCAAATTCAGCAACTGTTAGCCTAAGTTGGACCCCCAGTCTCCTAAATTGGACGAAATAATATCAGTTTGTTTTAAAGACTAGGGAATATAACTAATTTTATTAAAAGCAAAGTTTGCGATTAATGAAACAATCAAACAAAATAACAGCAATGAAATATAATGAAATCAAATATCTGAAAATAAGAGTAATTGTTTTAAATCAAAATATATTCAAAATATAAATCTAAGTTATAACTAATTAAAAATAGAAATTTTGAAACTAATTTTCACTTTCTTGAATAGCATGTAAGAAGTAATGCAAAGCTTACATATGAATTTCGTTTATTGATTTTCCTTCTAGAGCACACTACATAGAACCATATTTGGCAATCTGAAATCTGAATCTTTTCTGCTATTTTACTTCTCTTACAAATTAGGAAAAACCAATAATCAGTGTCTCGATTTTTCTTTTTAGCTTCGGAATTGTTAGACCTTTTTATTGCAACAGAAGTTTTCTTTACATTATGTTTGTAGTTTTTCCATTCCATCATTTTCTTGCTAATTGCATTATGCCTATTTTTTTAAGTCTTGATGTTTCAATTGCTTTTGTGCTGTCAAAGCTTCCTTTTTGTCGATTATTATTAATACTATTATTATTTCAAGGTTAATTTATATGGTGAAGATGTTAACACAACTGTTTGTTTTTTTTTTTTTTTTTTTTTTTTTTTTTGGCTGCCTCTGTACTTTGATTTAACTGAATTTAGCAAGAGAGATAACATTTCTAATGATTTTTTGGCTTTTGGGAAGAATTTGTAGTTGCAACCTTCTTGAAGGTCAATTTCTTCAAAACTTTCTACTCCTCTTTATTTCCTATAACTTTAACAGCTTTTGCTGTCACGGGTGTTTTCCTTCCATACAGTTTGTCTGAGTCTTTTTCAACATTATATTAAAAAAAGTTTTTAAAAAATATCCTCTATCGAAAAATACGCTATGATTAATCAAACGCAAACATTATATATTCAAACAATGTTCAATTCACTCCCCCCCGTTCCCGGAACCTTGAAATAACCACTCCCCCCTGATGGTTTGAGATTTTATGTGTTTTAATTACAAAAAAAAATTGTATTCCACCCTCCAGAACTGTATGAAGTCTGCATTAGGAAATATCCTCTAGGAGGAGAATGTTTGAATTCAACTATGGAAACCCAAATACCCCATAGGAATAAGGAATTCAAAGAAAATAAATACAAATATATGCAAGAAAAAAGAAGTTGCAAACAAAATTTTTTGCATAACATGTAAAAATATTTTTATGTTTATATAGGCCTATACGATATATAAAATTTATCCAGATATACCAAAAAAAAAAAATACAAACTTGCATAGAAATAGTAATTCATTATTTAAAAAAAAAAAAAAAAGTGTACAAAGCGTACCTTCCTCGAAACTAATTACTTACTTTTCAAGTTTATGATCACATATCTGGTCCAATTTAAGCTACTTAAATTTGACCAAATACGGCAACTACGCCATTTTTTAAAACATATACTCTGAAGACTAAGAACAAAATCGAAATCAAATGAATCCGCGTGAAAAAGATGCGCAATAAACAGATGAATTCATATATGTACATGAAAATCTAACAACTTGCCTTAGTTTTAAAGTGTTCACTTACGTTTAGTAGGAAAAAATTAGATCAAAATAGTTAACTTTAGGTTTTTTTTTTTTTAATTGTGTGAAAACAGCACGGGGTAGGTGGTTGCTTCTTCTAATCATGAGTGACGTCATTCTGATGAGTAGGAATGCAGCGGTAGATGGCGTCTCTTCCTGTAATTAACGGCAGAATAGCAACGGTCCAATTAAAGCGGCGGTCCAAATATGATGGCTACTCTCCCATTATCTGTTTATTTGTTTTTCAGTAACATTTATTTTTGGAAGGAATTGAATAAATTGTTTTAAAATAACACTTGAATTTTTGAGAAAATGAATTATTAACTAAACAAACTAACGTATGTAATGCATTAGTATTTGTAGATAATAGTAAAGAAGAACAAAAAATTATGCGTAGGGGAGACCGGGGAAATGGCGCCACTCAGGGTTAAGCCGCCATCCCGCCCAGTTTAAAAACTAACTGCAGTTTGAGGTAGTGAATGCGCCTGCACTATTAGCAACCAACAATAGAAACAGAGCCTAGAGTGAGAGTGATTTTATTTTCGTCGTTCGTTTGTTCTAGTGAAAAATTTAGTTTTCATCTGGTTGCTTCTTATTTTGAAGCTTCAAATGAGTACAGGTAAACACCTTTAATTATAACATTAGGTGCTTAAGACAATATTACCCTTAATCTACATGCTTTCACTGACATTTTGATGCAATTTGTTGAACAAGTTCGGTACTTCTTCCGGCTTTGCTGGGGGATTTCCGCTATATTGTCTTCTCGGGGTAATGCCGCAACAATGGCAAAGGGTGGCTTTTCCAATTTGAGTTAGATTTTAAGCTTAGCACATTATAAATCTAGCTTAAGGACCATTGTAATTATTCATTAATCTGCTAAATTATTGCTTTCTAAATATTTTCAGTAGGTTATGTGTTTCTGAGTATCCATTTTATGTACAGTCGTGGCCATAAGTTTAGGACCGGCACTGAAAATTATGATCCATACAATAAATTGAATACTCACTCGTTAGTAAAATTATTACTCCGTTTATTACATGAATATTACATTTCTACGCATATAAATAGATTCATTAAACACAAGTTTTACAGAAAAATCAATATTTTATTGGTCTGCCGTTAGCTTTTATTACATCCTGCAAACGTTTTGGCATGCTCTCTAACAGACTTCGGCAGTATGCAGTTGGTAATTCTTTCACCCAAACTTCCTTAATTGCTTTTTCCAGTTCCTTAACACTTGTTGGCAGTTTCTCAGAGATCTTGTGCTTTAATAGAGTCTATAAGTTTTCAATTGGATTCAAATCGGGACTGTTTGCAGGTCAGTCAAGGATTTGAATTTTCCTTGTCTTCAAGAACTGAGTAACAATTTTAGAGCGATGACATGGTGCACCATCATGCATAACAATTGTGCATTTATGAACGGTCATGTGTAATTCTAACTTTTCCTTCAACAAATCCACGTATTTTTTTCCATTCATAGTGATTCCTGGTGGTAGGAAGAACAATGCAGCCGTTCCGTTCACTGACATTCCAACCCAAAACATGACACTTGGGGAGTGTTTAACAGCCTGTAAAATGTAAGGTTCATCGAATCGCTTTCCAGGAGGTCTACGGACATAGTGCTTGCGTGTAGAGAACTGCTGTATGGTAGATTCGTCCGAAAAAATACCAGGTGCCACTGACGAATTGTCCATTTGGCATGTTTCTTGGCAAAGTCCAAGCGCTTAGCTCTCATGGCCGCTGTTAACCTGGTTTTTTTCGCAGGTTTATGGGATTTTAAATGAAAGTCGTCTAACAAACGTCGACTTATTCTTCTACGATTGACATCCGCACCTTTTGCAAGCAGTACTGATCATATCGTGCTTGCGGAACTCATTGGAGGACGAACTGCTATTCTCCTAATGGCATGGTCATCCCTAGGTGTGGTTTTACGAGGTCGATCACACCTTTTGGCCTCAACGTAAGTCCCTGTTGCTTTAATTTTCTTGATCGCATTGTGAACTGCACTCTTACTACGTCTTACTAGTTCGCTAATTAGTTGTTCAGAATATCTTTCATTATGAAGAATAACAATTTGTGCAAGCTGAGCTTCAGAAACTGATGATTTTCGACCCATTTTCATAGGTTTTCAAAACTTGTAAAACAAGCAACAATTCCGCCTGCCACGGTTATTACTCAAAGATCAAACAAAAAGAGAATACAGTACTCCACTGCCAGACGGAATGACGTCATCTGACGCAATCAATTTGATTTATGACGTTAGCAGTGGTTTCAATTGCCAAAACACTAGTTTCTGAACGGTGGTCCTAAACTTTTGGCCACGACTGTCTTTACTAGGTCATTAAAGAGTGTCTTCATTACCCTGATACAGTAGCGGAATTACCCCAGTATCCTGGGTAATCCTGCCACTGCACAGAGATTGAAAGAAATTTGTTTTATGTGTGCTTA
The DNA here is from genome assembly GCA_963932465.1 of Maratus speciosus. Classification (NCBI taxonomy): domain Eukaryota; kingdom Metazoa; phylum Arthropoda; class Arachnida; order Araneae; family Salticidae; genus Maratus; species Maratus speciosus. The sequence goes on from OZ010795.1 coordinate 379,419,805, forward strand.
CTTTGCAGTTATTATTACTGTTAAATTTATGAAGATACTAAAAATCATGATTCAGCTTTAGAATTTTTACTATTAAAAAATAAACATTTTTTTAGGTGAAAAAATTTAAATTCCCTTAAGGTGTCGCCATTCCCCCGGTTTCTCCCACAGCATAGATTATGAAACAAACAGTTTACTAAAGTCACAGTTTACTAAAGTGACAGAGGACGTCTAAACGAACAATTTGGAAAATGCATAACGCGTTTGAAATCCCGATTCTGCTATTGCCATGAGTAGAGGTTAAAATATACGATTTTTTTTTGCAGCCCTGTATATGATCTTTATATGTGTATGCTTAATACAATAAATATTATTCTAAAAGTTAGTTCAGTTAAACGCATAGCACAGTTGAAAATTTCCACTCAGCCGTTTCCGCCAATAAACAGATGTTATTGAGAAAATTTGCGCGGCCTTGTATATGATCTATAGAATTTATATACTCAAATTAATATTTTTTAAAAAAAGTTACATTTAAAAACGAGTAACCACAACTGAAATCGCACTTCTAGCAATTATACTTCGTAGGCTTTAATAGTCCAATTATTGCTTATTTTCATCTATAGCGAAATTCTTTTGTGCGTTCATGTAAATAAACGACAAGTTCTATGCAGATCGTATTCTATAGTAAGAAGCTTTTAGGGCACATCCGTAATGTATATCAATTTCATGTTTAAATACTGTAATATCAAGAAAATACACGGCAAACGATTTTTCATCATAGACCGTAATGTAAGGGAATTCTTTTGATTGGCCCTGTAAATGAACCTAAAATGCTACACACTTCAGTTTCAATACCAAGCATGCCATAGAAAACCTGAATAACATATATTCATTTAATGACAATCGGACTATATTTACGCGGGTTAGAGCGCGGAGAGTCATACAGACAGACGGACAGACAAACCGAATTCATAAACACAATTCAACTATTTTGGAATGTGTTAAAAATTATGTTCAATATAGCGGTATTTCATTTTTCATTTGAAAAAAAAAAATAAATATTATAGCATGGAGATTTTAAAGAAGTGTATAAAAAGCACATTTAACTTTAAAAGAAAAAGGTATTAAAAAGTTTTTTAACCATTTGGAAAAATGGTTTTTGTTCTCTGTCAGGGTAGGAAATCAAAAAATATCCAGGCGTTTTATTGGTTAAATCCGCATCTTATTCGTTTTCTGATCGGTCTATACAGTAATCTGTATTTCACTTTACTTTCAACAGAGATTGATACTTCTGTTACCACTATGACAAAATATAATAAAAACTACAAAAAAAAAATAATAATAACTCTGAAACAAATTGAGATACAGCTTTCAAACAAATTGCAATTAAAGGTACATTTTTTGCTCTATACGACGGTGTAAAAAGTAATAATGTGGTATGTTTAGAAGTTCAAGAATGACATTTCATTTAAAAAGGGTCGATGAAAAATCCTTTTCCCGAACAGCCAATGAAATGCTTGAATAATACGTAAGTTTCAGGTGCATAATACGTAAGTTTCAGGAAATGTGACGAGTCGTAGGCAATTTTCGTAGCTTGCAATTTTTACGTGCAATAACACTATTAATTTTTAATTCATGACGTACGTAATGTATGATCAACTCCGTGCGATTTTTTATGTCCTAAATTTTAGTCTTTGGAAAAATCATTTTCCAAATGGTCGTTGTAATTTGATAAATTGCTTTAAAAAAATTTTTTTTAACCATTTGGAAAAATGGTTATTGTTCTCTGTCAGGGTAGGAAATCAAAAACATATACGAGGCGTTTTATTGGTTGAATCCGAATTTTATTCTTTTTCAGATTGGTCTATACAGTAATCTGTATTTCCCTTTGCTTTTAACAGAGATGGATACTTCTGTTGCCACTGTGACAAAATTAATAAAAACTACAAAAAAAAATTAATAACTCTGAAACAAATTTAGATACAGCTTTCAAACAAATTGCAATTAAAAGTAATTTTTTTTTTCTCTATACGACGGTGTAAAAAGTAATATTGTGGGATGTTTAGAAGTTTAAAAATGAAATTTCATTTTAAATTGGTCGTGAAATTTCTTGGAAATCTGACGCTGGAAAAGCCGTTTCCCGAACAGCCAATGAAATACTTGAATAATACGTAAATTTCAGGTGGATAATACGTAAGTCTTGGGAAATCTGACGAGTCGCAGGCGATTTTTCTCGCTTGAAATTTTTACGTTTAATAACACTATTAATGTTTAATTCATGGCGTACGAAATGTATGACCAACTCCGTGAGATTTATTATGTCTTAAATTTTAGTCTTTGAAAAAATCATTTTCGAAATAATCGTTGTAATTTGTTAAATTGCCTTTTTTTTTTTTTTTTTTTTTTTTAAATCTGAAGCTCTCTTTTATGCTTTTGAAAAATCAAACGGATTAAACAACGTTTTACTGATTGAGTTCGATGCGAATTTTACAAAATTTATCTTTAAGATAACCAGCCGTATCCAAGAAAATTTTTTTTTACCTTTTATTAAATTTCCTTCATATACATAAAAGTTAAAGATATCTAGTACAGTCATCAACTTTCTTATTTCACATAAATAACGCATTCAAAAAAACCATTTTACAGTCAATAACATATTCATTTTTTTTGAAAAATTATATCTATACCATGATGAATAATTTAATTTTACATACAACATTTTCCTTGAATGGAGTTAAGTGTATCTTTCTTATATGAATTTCATTATCTCTATATTGCTTATAAATAGTATATCTATTTGAAGTTTTCTGCAAAAATACTAATATTTGTAGTTCATTTTTGTTGTATATGGCGATATTTATAAAACCAGAATGATAAGAGTTTAATAATAATATTAAACTTCTAAAATAAGGTCTCTAAATAACTTTGACAAACCATCGAATAAAATTGTTACGATAATATCATACACGCATTCAAATGTACATGAACTCATACACTATGTACGGTTGCCAAAACTGACAATCTGTATATTCTAGTCGTACCACTATTTAAAGAATATCTTTATAATGTAAATATTTCTCATGCAATTGTTGTAGAATTAAGAATTGTAATTCGGATAAAATGATTATAAATCGGAAAAGATCCTTTGTAATTGAATAAAAAAAATAGTCTCCAGTAGCTGCAATGCATTATATATACAGTGACAAACAGTGCCTGAAACTTTAAAACCAAAAATCTTTTATCATAATAGATATAACTAACGCGAAAAATCATGATTCACGAATATATTACAGGACGTTTTCAGAAGACTGTAACGAAAAACGACGCATAAGAGTTTAAACTCAAAAATTATTTAAACATAATAGATATAAAAGGTAAAAGCATCGTTCACGAATAGATTATTAGACAATTTAAGAAATCTTTAACGAAACCTCACTATTTTGTATAGAAAAGGGATACCTAAATAAATGGATCAGAAAATGTATAACACATTTCCACACTCATTTTGAACAATCGGCGCCTGTAGCCGATAAGATCGCCAAATTCTTTTGAGCAGCCTTGCATATGTTTGTACATGTATATGTTCTTTATATATGCTCAATTTATTTATACATCAAATCGCTTGCTAAAATATAATTAAGCTTTTACACGCTAGTCATTTTGAGCATTTATTTGCAACATTTACTGCACATTGACTACGACTTGATTTCCACTATTTCCACAATTTTATAAACACCACATATAATTCAGCAATAATATACATTTAATTCTGTTTGGAGATGCATCGAAAAACTAAAATGTCACTTGCAGATGTTATTATCTATAAACGACTGTTACATCCACTGTTTTAAGTAATCCTGTATACGAATTTATTTATAAGCTATAACCATACCTTAGTATACCAAAAATAAAAATGGCAATTGCGTAGCACAATTGAAAAAATATAAAATACATTGTTTATATACAGTATTATATAAGATACAGTGCTACAATAATATACTTTGTTTGACGCATCATTATCATATGAATTAAAATTTAAACATTATTTCATTCTTTTAAATTATCTGTTACCGAAATTTAGGGGGCATTTAAAAAGGAATATTTAGTAACAAGTTAATTAATTAATAATATAAAAGAAGAATTTAGATATAGCATTTGTAGAAGAAAATAAATTAACTTTTCTTTTCAAATTAACATTATAATGTCCGTTGTGTATTGTTTATAAATGTGGTGAGATTAATATAATTTTTATAATGTTATTTGAAATTTTTTCTATGCTGCAATAATTTATGTGAATATAGGGTCTGTAAAGAATTTTCAATTGTGTTATGCTTTTTGTAACTCAATTATATTTTTGCATGCTATGTAGCATACATACAAAGCTAGACATCATATACAGGGGTCCCCAAGATTATACGGATATTTTTACAACTTTTGGTGGTAATAAAAATGTTGGGTTTTAGAATGTGTTATACGTTTTCTAAATTTCTTTACTTATCATCATCTTTTGACTTATTAAATGGTGAAGTTTTGATATAGTTTGAATTTGTTGCAAACTGTTGCATGTTTTATGACTAATGCATGATTTGTCTTTGTTGCTTAAATATAATAACAATTAAATGGCGTCATATGTAGAACCTATTCTTCAAGAATATTGCTGAGTAAGTTCGATAATGTCATTATTATGCTCCTTGTTTTAGCATCATATAACACCGAATAATTGCACTGGTTTTTTTTTTTTCAAATGAAAAACAAATATATTTTATTGTAATAAAAATGTATCAATAAAATTTAACTCCATTAATTTTATGTTATTTTTATTAATATTCTATGTATGTGTTTGTGGAAAACAGAAGTAAAATTATTGCCACCATTTTGTAGAAATTGCATTAAATTTTTATTTTAAAATGAACAAAAAAATCTTGTGCGATCTCATTTTCAAAAAAATGTACTTTTAAATGAAATGTGCTTGAAAGCTGTATCTCAATCTGTTTCTGAGTTATTAATTTTCTTTGTAGTTTTTAGCTCACAGGCTATCAAAGCCTGAGAGCTAATGTGCCCGCCCGTTCTGTATGTATGTATGTACGTACGTATGTATGTATGTATGTATGTATGTATGTATGTATGTATGTACGTAACGCGATAACTCTTGATAGAAACATCCGATTTGCTTCAAAATTTTTTTCTAGGTTCATTTTGATAAGGCGCTTCCCTGATTAGTTTTGGGAGTTCATTGGTTAAGGATAAAGGGGGAAAAACGGTGTTAGTCCAACCCCTTAATTCAGATAAATGGGTTTTTCATGCAGAATCATTCGATTTGCTCCGAATTTGGTATACCGGTTTATTATGTTAAGGAACTTCCTTGATTAGTTTTTGGTGTTCATTGGTTAAGGATAAAGGGGGAAAAAGGGGGTTAGTCCACCCCCTTAATTCAGATAAATGGGTTTTTCTTGCAGAATCATTCGATTTGCTCCGAATTTGGTATACCGGTTTATTATGTTAAGGAACTTCCCTGATTAGTTTTGGGGGTTCATTGGTTAAGGATAAAGGGGGAAAAGGATGGTTAGTCCACCCCTTTTAATTCAGATAAATGGGTTTTTCATGCAGAATCATTCGATTTGTTCCGAATTTGGTATACCGGTTTATTGTGTTAAGGAACTTCCCTGATTAGTTTTGGGGGTTCATTGGTTAAGGATAAAGGGGGAAGGGGGGCTAGTCCACCCCCCTTAATTTATATAAACGGGTTTTTCATGCAGAATTATTCGTTTTACTCCAAATTTGGTATACCGGTTTATTATGTTAAGGAGCTTCCCTGATTCGTTTTGGGGATTCATTGGTTAAGGATAAAGGGGGGCTAGTCCACCCCCTTAATTTAGATAAATGGTTTTCTTGCAGGATTATTCGATTTGCTCCAAATTTGGTATACCGGTTTATTATGATAAGGAGCTTCCCTGATTAGATTTGGAGGTTCACTGGTCAAGTATAAAGGGGGAAACGGGGGCTAATTCCCCTTCACTTATTTTTTTGATGGGCATTATTCTTTAAAATAAGAGTATAATATACAATTAGTGTGAATAGCCTGTGAGCTCAATGCCATCAGTTTAGCTGGGCACGTTTCTTTTTTATTATTACTTTTTTGTCATAGTGGCAAAAGAAGTATCCATCTCTGTTGAAAGTAAAGGGAAATGCAGATTACTGTATAGACCAATAAGAAAAAGAATAAAATGCGTATTAAACAAACAAAAAGCTTCAGCTATTCTTTTGATTTCCTACCCTGCGAGGACAATAAACATTTTTCCAAATGGTTAATAAACTGCTTTCGTTAAAAAAAAAAAAAAAAAAAAAAAAGAATGTTAAGATTGATTTAAGTAAAATCTATACAGACCTTCAAAATCACATTTTATTTCAACTTTAGACACACGTTCACCGATTTTGGGTTTTAGCAGTTTATATGTTAGTCAAGGAGATAGCAACGTTTTCGTCACCTGATTTTATCAAGGCTCCTTTTTAGCTCTCAGGCTATCAAAGCCTGAGAGCTAATGTGCCCGCCTGTTCTGTATGTATGTATGTATGTATGTATGTATGTACGTACGTACGTATGTACGTAACGCGATAACTCTTGATAGAAACATCCGATTTGCTTCAAAATTTTTTCCTAGGTTCACTGTGATAAGGCGCTTCCCTGATTAGTTTTGGGAGTTCATTGGTTAAGTATAAAGGGGGAAAAACGGGGTTAGTCCACCCTCCCCCCCTTAATTCAGATAAATGTGTTTTTCATGCAGAAAGATTCGATTTGCTCCGAATTTGGTATACCGGTTTATTATGTTAAGGAACTTCCCTGATTAGTTTTGGGGTTCATTGGTTAAGGGTAAAGGGGGAAAAGCCCGTCCCTCTTAATATATTCATGCAGAATGATTCGATTTGCTCTGAAGTTGGTATACCGGTTTATTATGTTAAGGAGCTTCCATGATTCGTATTGGCGATTCATTGGTTAAGGATAAAGGGGGGTTAGTCCACCTCCTTAATTTAGATATATATATATTTTTTTGCAAGATTATTCGATTTGCTCCAAATTTGGTATATCGGTTTATTATGATAAGGAGCTTCCCTGATTAGATTTGGAGGTTCACTGGTTAAGTATAAAGGGGGAAATGGGGGCTAATTCCCCTTCACTTATTTTTTTGAGTGGCATTATTCTTTAAAATAAGAGTATAATATACAATTAGTGTGAATAGCCTGTGAGCTCAATGCATCAGTTTAGCTGGGCACTTTTCTTTTTTATTCTATATGTTCTTCCGTTTTATGGTGTAGTACGTTTGCGGTCAGTCTGGCAGTTGGGAGACGTTGCGTTTACCTGTGGCAAAAGGGATTATCCAGGTCAAAAAACTTCAAAATTACGTCATTTTATAAAGGCTCATTTTTCTATATGTTCTTCCATTTTATATTGTAGTATGTTTGCGGAGGGTCTGGCTCTTGGGAGACGTTGCGTTTACCTGTGGCAGACAAAAAACTTCAAAATTACGTTATTTTATCAAGGCTCATTTTTCTATATATTCTTCCACTTTATCGTGTAGTACATTTGCAAACGGTCTGGCTGTCGGGAGACGTTTAGTTTACCGTCGGGAGAAGGGGTTATGCAGGTCAAAAACTTCAAACTTACGTTATTTTTTCAAGGCTCATTTTTCTAGATGTTCTTCCGTTTTATGGTGTAGTACGTTTGAGGAATGTGAAGGATATTTCCTTCCCATATTCTATTAATACATTTTTTTCCTTTACTCCCCCCCTTTTTTAAAATAAGGTTATTTTACTAAATTCCTATATTTTAAATCTGTCTTAAAATCATAAATTAAATTTATTTTCATCGCTCTTTTCCTTTAGAAATACATTCTCGTTTCACACTCTTAATTCTCATAAACCGCAAAGAGCAGTCGTAAATTAAATGAAGCATGCTACTTTTATCTCGCATAGAAAAAACTTACCCAGTACACTTGCATGCTTAATTTGGTTGCTATGCGGGATCTTTCTCATGCTTCCTTTCTTTATTTTTTTGATTGGGTCACTACATCTGCATCTTTCCTTTCCAACGTATAAATTCTTATCATAAATTTTGTCTGCAATATCTTATTTTTAATTGCAATGCCTTCAAACGGCTCGCCACGCCTATTCCGATGATTTGACAAACCCCCTGTAAAATGCTGCTTTGTGGTTTTCGGTTCCCCACATTTTCTCGGTTATCCGTTGGCGTTAATCCGTTGGTGTCTCATTTCAATGTAATTCTCGCCAGATTTCCACTGGCTTGCTTGTTTTTGTAAATTACTGCTCGCCAATAACTCAATGCTATAAAATGTGATTATGAGGGGATTCTCTTCCTGATCGTGTATCTATAAAGATAAAATGTAGATCGTCCCCTCTCCAGCACCGGCTATGTTGCCGTTGCCGCCGGAAAACCTCGATTTGTGCGGACCTGGATAATAAAGAACCTACTGTTTACATCTGGGATTCCTATAGACAGATTGTGTGTCTTTGTTTTAACTCAAAACTGGTCACATATCTTTTCGCATACTAAAATGTGAATGCTATGATACTCCAAGAATCATCGATGCAAAACAAAATCCTATTAACCTGTTTCAAACATACCAGCAAAGACGAAAAACTCTTTATATGACTTGGTGCATCCCGGAGTTATCGAGGTTGTTGCTGGGGAGAGGCAAATGATATTTCATGCGTGTTAGTATACACAGATATTCATAGAATAAAATTATTTTTGTATAAAAAAATATTGCAATTCCAGTTTCAAGCGAAGAAATCTCTCAATCCTGTATACTGATTTAATGGAGCTGAACCCCTGCGCTCATTATAAAATACTGCTTGGCCGGAATCTTAAAAAAAAATCTACTTCGAAAATATCGTACGATATCCAGCGCTCCTCTGACGCACGGACGAGGAGATGTGTCTACCGACAAACTCAGTACACAACAGGCGGTAGTTGACCGTTACTTATTACCGCATGGCTACGCCTTTTTGACCGGCAAAGGAGAAAAAAAAAGAAAAAAAACTGTATTTCAACGCTCAGAGCTTCGGAAGTGACGCGCCCAATGCTTGTTTTTGGTGATCTCTGTGTGCTTTTTTCGTGATGGAAACAAGAATTTTTGTTTACCCCCTTTTTCACGCAAACTGTCAAACGTGCCAACTATTTTCCTCAATCATCGTGAACATATTTTTTTTAGAAGAAAAAAATGACAGTATATCTTGAATGAAAGTAGAAATATGTTTTGTGGACCTGCCCCGATACAAAAAAACTATAAAATATTATAACTATAAAACTATTAATATTTTTTCGTATGACGGATCTTTTTTTCCAACTTTTTTATTATTTTTCTTGTGTTTCACAGAGGTAAGTCAGTATTAATTTATGAACTTGGGAATTTTTTTCACATTCCTTTGAATAACTTTCTAGTGCGTTATGAACATTTTTAAATATCAATATAAACTATTGATAAAAATCAAAATATTTCTCCATATTATATATTTTAGTTATACGTGATTTTATTTAGACAGACGTCTTTATCTTAAATATAATTCTGTTCAATATTTTCTTTTCAACAATTGGCTTTCAAGATATTCAGTTATTTGATATTTTTAGGAGGAAAAACTGTTGATTATATTTTTGATGTGTCATTCAGTTGTAAAATGTTTTTCTTCTTTTGTAAGAAAATATCAGGTACTAGATATTTTTGATACACAGAGGAAGAAAGTTTGTCTTTACATAATTTTTTTTTCTTTCGCTTCTGCTCACTTTCAAATAAAAAAAGAACTAAGAGTTTTTAATAATATCTAGTTATAATGAGGATATAAGATATATAAATTCAATTCCTCATGGCTTGAAACATAATGATAATGGTAAGACTTTATTTTGTTTTAAATTTTCATTCAGTTTTAGCGTTATTTATGTTTTAATATTTATCTATGATGCTCTATAGATTTCATTTTAATGATGTGGTATGATATATATATATATATATATATATATATATATATATATAAGGAAAAGCATCTACCTTCATTTCAATTAGTATCTGGTTTAAGATTGTTTTAACATTGTAAATGTGACACACACATCGAGGCAATTTACAAATATTTTTATTGTTTTACGGCAGTGAATTGCATCCAAATTGGGACTATTATATAAATGGAGAAAGTAATAATAATGCTGGTACATTGATTACTTTTTCATTTCGCAATTCTTTTAATCGATTGTGTCTGTCACATTACATTTTATTTAAAACTTCTTTAAAAGCAATATTTTGGTATTTTTTTTTTTTTTTTGAGTAATTATACATCACTACCATATTTTAAATATTTTTTAAGTAACACAGTTTCTATTTTCTCATAAAAAATATATATAGAGAGAGTTGCTAGATTATAAAGTTAACCTTAAAATTATGGAAAATCAGTGCTATGCATAGATGTCTGCACAATAAGAGGATAGAAGAAAACATGATCTTACAGGCATCTTTCATTATAATTACATATATATTATATTTATAATTATTTGTGTTTTTTTCCTCAAAAGAAAAGGAAAAGTAAAAGAGAAAAACTTCTAAATAAATGATACTGTGTGTTTTCGTTTACGTATATACAGGTAATCAAGTTTATATATTTTTTATTATAATTTATGTGTATATATGATATATATATATATATATTTTTAATTATTGATAAGGTACAATATTCAACAATTCGTACATCACGTTGTACCATTATATTGAAATATCTTATGTGTGCACACTTATTTACAGCTATCCAGAAGTCGGACTGAGCTCAGGTAATTGTCATTGAAAATTTATTGGCACCAAATTTTCTCAGGCATGCTTGCATGCATGCGAAATGGAGACATGATATATATATATATGCTTTGTTTATTCATTTTAGAATTTATAACGTAAATATTATTACGCCAGGTCCCTACAGAAACTACTTTATCTTTTGCTACCGCTGTTCGCGTTAGTCATTTTCGGATAAGCAGGAGATATATGTGAAGGGTATTTCCTTCCCATATTCTATTAATACATTTTTTCCCTTTACTCCCCCCCCCCCTTTTTTTTAAATAAGGTTATTTTACTAAATTCCTATATTTTAAATCTGTCTTAAAATCATAAATTAAATTTATTTCCATCGCTCTTTTCCTTTAGAAATACATTCTCGTTTCACACTCTTAATTCTCATAAACCGCAAAGAGCAGTCGTATATTAAATGAGGCATGCTACTTTTATCTCGCATAGAAACAACTTACCCAGCACACTTGCATGATTAATTTGGTTGCTATGCGGGATCTTTCTCATGCCTCCTTTCTTTATTTTTTTACTTTCTTCTATCTTTACAAGAAGAAAGTATTGGATTCGTAAAAATTTTCGACTTCCGGTTTTCGACGGATTTACACGTTTTAGAGGTCAGAGATTCCGAAAAACATGTTTTTACAAAATGTCTGTCTGTGACTCTGTGAGTCTGTCTGTCTGTCTGTCTGTCTGTGTGTATGTGACACAAATTTTGTGGGCGCTCTATCTCAAGAACTAATGCACGGAATTTAATAAAAATTTATATTCAAGTAGTCCCTAATATAAATTAGTGCTGATTAGTTTTGGTGTAAATCGCCCAACAGGTGGCGCTGCTATGCTGCATTTTTCGCGATTTCTGCACTAGCTCTATCTCAAGAACTAATGCACGGATTTTCATCAAACATCAGATTCAGTTAATCCTCGATATGAATTGGTGCTGGTAACGTTTTGGTGCAAATCGCCCAACAGATGGAGCTGCTATTCTGCATTTTGCAGCATTTACATGATTTTCGTAATAGCTCTATCTCAAGAAATAATGCACGGATTTTCATCAAACTTCAGTTTCTGTTAGTGCTTGACATGAGTTGACGTTTTGCACCTTGTGGCGTAAATCGCTCCACAGGTGGCGCTGCTATGCTGCATTTTTTGTGATTTCCGCAATAGCTCTATCTCAAGAACTAATGCTTGGGTTTTCAACAAACTTCAGATTCAGGTATACCTGGATATGAATTACTGCTGTTTATGTTTTGATGTAAATCGCTCAACAGGTGGCGCTGCTATGCAGCATTTTTCTCGATTTCCACAATAGCTCAATGTCCAGAACTAATGCACGGATTTTTATCAAACTTCAGATTCAGTTAGACCTTGACATGAATTGATGTTTTGTACCTTTTGGTGTAAATCGCTCAACAGGTGGCGCTGCTGTGCCGCATTTTTTGTGATTTCCACAGTAGCTCTAGCTCCAGAACTAATACACGGATTTTCATCAAACTTCAGATTCCGGTATACCTTAATATGAATTAGTGTTGTTTGTGTTTTGGTGCAAATCGCTCAACAGGTGGCGCTACTATGATGCATTTTTCAGAATTTCCCCTATAGCTCTATCTCAATAACTAATGCACGAATTTTCATCAAACTTCAAATTCAGGTATACTTTTATATGAATAAATTGATGTAATTTCTTTTACTATTTAAATGATTTACTTGACGTGATTTATATAGAAGAAAGTTTTGTGATGGCCACAACATACTAGTTTTTTGATTGGGTCACTACATCTGCATCTTTCCTTTCCAACGTATAAATTCTTATCATAAATTTTGTCTGCAATATCTTATTTTTAATTGCAATGCCTTCAAACGGCTCGCCGCGCCTATTCCCATGATTTGGCAAACCCCCTGTAAAATGCCGCTTTGTGATTTTCGGTTCCCCACATTTTCTCGGTTATCCGTTGGCGTTAATATTTCATATGTTGCCCTTTCCCCTCCTCATTGACATTAAATTAACGTTTTGAACACGTGTCTCATTTCAATGTAATTCTCGCCAGATTTCCACTGGCTTGCTTGTTCTTGTAAATTACTGCTCGCCAATAACTCAATGCTCTAAAATGTGATTATGAGGGGATTCTCTTCCTGATCGTGTATCTGTAAGGATAAAATGTAGATCGTCCCCTCTCCAGCTCCGGCTATGTTGACGTTGCCGCCGGAAAACCTCGATTTGTGCGGACCTGGATAATAAAGAACCTACTGTTTACATCTGGGATTCCTATAGACAGATTGTGTGTCTTTGTTTTAACTCAAAACTGGTCACATATCTTTTCGCATACTAAAATGTGAATGCTATGATACTCCAAGAATCATCGATGCAAAACAAAATCCTATTAACCTGTTTCAATCATACCAGCAAAGACGAAAAAGTCTTTATAAGGACGGTCTGGCTATCGGGAGACGTTGCGTTTACCTGTGGCAGAAGGGGCCATAAAAAAACTTCAAAAGCAAGTAAGTAAAATAACTTCAAAAGTACGTCATTTTAGCAAGATTTTTGTTTCTAACATATGTTTCTATTAACTATTTGTGATATTAATCCATTATTGCCAGACGTTGCTAATGTTGCTAAGATCCTGCCAGATCCACATTTATTGCTACCATATTACTCTTTGGCTATTAGACAACCTATAATTTATTTGCAAGACACAAATTCAGTTACAAAGTTAATGCCACATAGTTTTAAATATTGCAGCGACAGTATCTGTTTCAAGTGTGGTTTATAGTTTAAAAATTATAAGTCATCTTTACTTCATGTTATCAAAGTTAAAAATAACCAGATAATACTCTTTCGCTAACAGAAAACCTGCAATTAATTTGCCAGACACAAATTCGTTTGCAAAGTTAATTCCAGACGCAAGCAAAGTTAAAAATGCACTTTCGTTGCCATACTTAAAGCCGCCTGGCATTAACTTTGCAACCGAATTTGTGTCTGGCTAATTAATTATAGGTTTTCTGTTAGCGAAAGAGTATTATCTGGTTATTTTTAAGCTTGATAAAATGACGTAAAGATGACTTATAATTTTTAATCTATAAAACACTCATGAAACAGGCACTTTCGTTGGCATAATTAAATCCGTCTGGCATTAACTTTGCAACCGAATTTGTGTCTTGCAAATGAATTATAGGTTGTCTGATAGCCAAAGAGTAATATGTTACCTATAAATGTGGATCTGGCAGGGTCTTAGGAACATTGGCAATGTCTGGCAATAATGGATTAATATCATATATAATATATAATAGTTAGAAGAAACAGTTGTTATAAACAAAAATCATGCTAAAATGACGTAATTTTGAAGTTTTTTGACCCGCATAACCCCTTCTCTCGCAGGTAAACGCAATGTCTCCCGCCAGCCAGACCGTCTGCAAACGTGCTAAACCATAAAACGGAAGAACATATAGAAAAATGACCCTTGATAAAATGACGTAATTTTGAAGTTTTTTGACCGGCATAACCCCTTCAGCCACAGGTAAACGCAACGTCTCCCGACAGCCAGCACGTGCGCAAACGTACTACACCATAAAACGGAAGAATATATAGAAAAATGAACCTTGATAAAATGACGGGATTTTTGACGTTGCCAGCTCTTAGACTATGTTTATATGTATATATATGTATAAAACCATTATAAACCAATACAATTTATCAACGACTAATGTGAATGTACAAATAACAAAGGAATTTATTCAAATTAAAAATAATACATAAACCATAAAAAATAAATAAAAATAAACAAATCCTTCTAACAAGAGCAACATGGAATTGAAGAGAAAGTAAACATTTAAAAAAAGGAAATATTTGTGGAACCATGGCAGAATCATCGGGCCTAATTACCTTGATTGCCACAAGTTTCATCTTTGTATTAGTCATAAGAAGCTAAAGAATGCAATAAAGAGTTACTGCACCCAATAAATCTAGAAAATAAAAAGCCAGAAATATCTTAAGATAAAAAAATGAATTAAAAAAGAAAATTGTATTACCAATTGAAGATCTAACCTGGGGTTAAATTTTAAAGCAAAAAAAAAAAAATAATAATAATAAAATAAAATAAAATAAAATAAAAAGCATGAGAAATGATTTGCACATGTTGACAATTTTCTTTTTGAATAAATAAGATTGGGACCAAGGAGTAATCATTTAGACATTTAGAGTATAACCAAATGGAAAAAATAAAAAAATAAAACAGCATTTCTATTCGAGAAAAAGTGGTGCTACCATCTGTAGTAACTTGGACATGAATTCCAATGTATAAAATAATAAATATAATAGCAGATATATTACGATATTAATTATAAATTATCTTTTGAATTTTTAAGTGATACTTTGAGCTGATAATACTGCTGCTTCTAGTGGAATTTCTTATGAATACATATCAGATGACTACAAAAGAAATCATATTGATAATACACTTAGATAATGCGCAATTGCAGCAATGAACTAAGCGTATAATATTTATAAGATTGCTAAGTACATTTAGCTACCATTGCTATATATATATAACATTTTAATAAGATACCATTAATAATGAGAAAATACTGTTCAAAAAGAATTATTGACATTTAGAATGAAAAGATATCAAAATGCATAACAAAAAATATTTAAATAAAATATTTAATCAAAATAATCTATAAATTAAAGGGAATTATTTAATTTTATATTCAGAAAACAGTTTAACATAATTATTAAATTTGTTTAAATGTACGCAATCTAATCAGAAATGAATGAATTGTTCTTTTCTTGAGTTTTATAATAGATTTTAATAAATAAAAACAACAATGTAACATGATGCGTCTGATATCTCTTGCTTTCGAGATGTTCCATAACAGGAATGTAATTAAATGAAACATGTTAATTAAATAAAAGCTTGTTATTTGTTGAATATTTTCTCTAAAAAGGGAAGTATAGGTTGAAATTACTTACTGTGAAACCCGTTTTAACATTTTTAATCAAAAATGTTGTAAACAAAATATATAACAGAAATTTGCCTAGTTAAACTTTGTATTAAGTAATGTATTTTATTTCCAAATTAAGAAATTATTAATACTGTTATTGAAATAATGTAATAAAATTTAAATATTAGTTATAACATAAATCAATTTTCCGAGTAATGTGATTTTATTTAAGTGATTAATTTCAATATCAGTTTCTAGGATGCTATCAATTCTCAAGTAACCATTTTTGGTTCAACACATATTTTCTCCAAATAATCATCATAAAATCACAGCATTATTTTCTTTTCATTTAATTTAAAATTATCCTTTTGGTCTTGCGTGTATAAATTCGATTTCATAGGTAAAAATGTTTATTTGAAAATTGTAAACATCCTTACTAGAAATTGATAGTTATGTTATAAAAATTACTCGGAAAAGTATACAAAAATTTGTAGCATGAAATGAAATTTTATTTTTATATATCCTTCTTTAAATCTCTAAAACATATTGATTTCTGATATTTCTAAAGATGAAGAAACGCTTTTTGAAACAATTGGTAAATCGGAACAGGTTATTGCTATTTTCTTTACAGATTATATTACACTTTAGTAGATATAGAAATCCTTGCCGTTTTGTACAGAGCATTTTAGAAGGTTGCAATTTGAAACTCAAGCAATTTTTGCATTGTCATAATATTTTCCGTTTGACTTTATTACGATATGTACTTTACTCCCGGTCAGTACAATGATGCACTACGAATCGCTACGGTTTGTGGCTATTGAATGAGAAAAGCTCCCGTGGTACCTTACACGTGCCTCTTTTTACCAACAGCTTCAGTCACGTGGTGCGCGTTTGCGCGACTGCAGGTGCACGAAAAGAGCATCATCAGACTCCAGCAGTCTAACTCAAAAGGAAGTAGACCAGCCTGTCTTTTTCGATAGCCTAGGCTAGTGGTGTATGTGATGTCACATCTTTCCTTTTACAATTTTCGCGACAACTATGTGTTGTCGACGTAAGGTTCCTTGAAGAC
Source organism: Maratus speciosus (assembly GCA_963932465.1). Lineage (NCBI taxonomy): Eukaryota > Metazoa > Arthropoda > Arachnida > Araneae > Salticidae > Maratus > Maratus speciosus. The sequence goes on from OZ010795.1 coordinate 379,436,623, forward strand.
ATATTATGTACACGCAATTGCCATTCTCCACAGTTCATGCTCCGAAATCTGAACGTCTTCTGCATCTTACAAGGATTGATATTTTTAAGCGTCAATCAGATTTGGTCAAATTGCTATAGGTGGAAATTTTTAGTAAGGCTTTGCGAGGACATATGACAATAAATATCGTTATCGTAGAAGGAATAAAAAACATTGTAAACCTTACAATTTTGTCGCTTGAAGACATCAATATTGTGAAGTCAATAAACATTGGCATAATCTCCTCACTTTGCATCCAGGTAGCCAACTACAAGCCAAAGTGGCGCCAAATATAATGTACAACAGCTTATTCTTTAAACCCTCTTGCCCATGTAAAGTGCATTTAAGTGTCTCGTAGTTTGTTTACAATATAACAAATCGGAATAAAATATTACAAGAACTATGCTACTGTATACTAATAATTATATACTATATCAACATTAGAAAATAAATGCCAAAGGAAAGGAATGGTGTGATTATACATGCACTTTTTCCATTATGTAATGTTTTTATCATTATTCTAAAGCAACAATTGGATATGATCACCATTTATGCAAACAAACAGATTTTGTAATTATTTCTTTTTATAAGGTTAATAAAGCATGTGTCAAAATATGAAACTCAAGTTATATATGGAATATTTTAAATTGTATTTAGTTATTTTATTAGTTGTTATTTTGTTTTAAATAAAAGAATTTGTATAACCCTGCAAAAAAGGTTTTTGTGGCAGTATATGTATATATACATATATATTACTTTAAATATATTACAATGAACGAAATAAAATACATAAAAACGTTCTTAACAATAAACTTTATCTTCCAATATAAATAAAAACTTCTCACACCGGAATGTTACGACACATTTTCTCAAAATAGCTCAACTCTCCAGAGATAAAGGGTTTTGGTTGAGAAAATAAAACAACTAATTTAATTTGTCTGTTAAAAAGACAAAACAAGTAAAATTAAAAGACACAGCGAGAAAGGGGAAATAAAATAGCCTCTTCATGTTTAAGTTTTATTACTCTTGGGACTGTTAAAAACAATAAATAAAATTTCGCTATTAAGGACAGTCTAAAAGTTTAGTAAACCTACAACTAAATATATTTTCAATTTTAAAAACAGAAATTGTTCGAAATAGTTTAAAATGTTTTAGCACCAGAAACATTAGTAATAAACTTTCAGTACCAATAATGTGCGGTGTAACAACAGCAAAAAAAATCTATTAGACGCCAGTGGTGAAATATTACTGTATTTTCTAAAATACTATCTGAAAATACCAATTTTAATTCTAATATATAATTTTTAATTTATAAAATTTATAATTTATTCAAACATACTTTATTAGAGAGTAAGAGGATTTTGAAAATTCTTTAGAGACAAGAAACAAATAATGAATAAATATTTCAGTTATTACTTTCCTTTTAAAATTGAAACGCACTACAAAAACAATCGTAATAACAGTGCAATGTAATTTTGTTTTTGTGTTAAAGATATTTTTTGTTATAGATATAATTACGCTAAAAGTGGGATTAAAAAGAATTGTTAAAAATACTCTAATTTGTAAGCAAATACGGTATTACATATCTGAGATCAGAAGGAAGTGATTTTTTAGATCAATGATTACCTTTATCCGTGCAATAGTAATATGCAATAAGTTGTCTCTTTTTCACATATATGGTAACTAAGAGGAATAAACACATTAGTTTATTGACTTGTACGTTTTATTTAAAGGAAAAAGAAATAACCAACTCTATTATCTATAGAGAATGAAAGCTTATGTGCATATTACACTGTAAAAAAAAATCTGTGAAGTTACTAAGGTTTTTCTAGGAAACTGGGATTCCTAGAACTTTTCATGTAACGGCAACAACAAAATTTCATGTAACAGACACACTTTTGCGCCGAAAATAAAAAAAATCTGTAAGGTTACTAAGAATTTTTTTGGAAACTGGATTCCGAGAACTTTTCATGTAACTGCAGCCAGGGTTACAAATAAAAGTTTAGTAAGATTACTGAAATTTTAGCAGATTCATTTGTAAAGTTACAGATTTTTGTAGCTTTACAAAAACTAGTTTTGTAGATTTGCAGCTTTTTTCGTACAGTTACAGGTGAAAGTTTAGTAAGCATGTAACTTTACATCTGTAGAACTACAGTTTTTTTTTTTTACAGTGTAGCTGCTTCTCTTGTTAAGAATTATATCGATGAATGAAACTATGATTTTGCTCCACTATACCACAGTATTAAGTGAAAACAATTTCCTTATTTTTTATTGCTGACATTATACTTAATGCAGCCCTAAAAGTTTTACTATTTTCGTAGAAGATGTTGTGCTCTAAACATTGTTTTAGACAGTTTCCTACGTAGTTGAAAAATGCTTATGATTTGGGATTCTCTGTCTGTCTGTCTCTCCGAGTACCAACTCACGTAAATACACGGATTACAAACGGTACAAACGGATTATCATGATAATGATAGGGTAATTCAGGGTGATTTATGCCGCACATTTTTTTTGAAGTTGTGTATAAAGTCCCATGGTGGACATAAAATAAAAATAAAATCATGTTATGATTTTATTTTTATGATTTTATGAATTAAATATGTCTATTTAATGTTAAATATACAACGCATGTACTGCGACAAAAAAAAAATCAAAACAAATTATTAATATTTTGTAATAATTTTTTTCTAAAACGTTACACTGCGGCGCGTCACCCGTACATTCAGGCTGAGACGCCGCACTTGTGCGGTAGTTATGCCGTGCTTGTAATAAGAACAGAATGAAATTATAAACAAAAATATTTTAAAAAATATTCATATCTGGACTATAATTAACGATGTAATAACAAAATGAAACTAAATGAGTACAGTGAAACGTATTAGTAGATTCGAATTAATAATTGTTGCCTACTTTCACTATTAAAATTACCGACTTATTGTTATTATTTTTTATACATAAAATTTTAATTGTTATTTCAGCTACAACGTAACATCAATGTATTAGAAAGGGAAAAGAAAAAAAGTAACATTGTTTTTACATAATTTATTTGTTAAACCTTTCGGGACCGGTTTTCTTTTACACAAATTTTATTCGGTTGGTACCACTTTTTAAATGAAATTACCTTAATCAATAACCTTAAACCTCAATAACCTCAGTTACCTTAAATAATCATGAAAGTGCTCTAATTAAACAAAGCAAATATTATTTTTCTTTTTTACTGGTGCCAGAAACAAATTTTGTTAGCTCTTTATGAAGGCGCTTATATGCACCTATGGTCCCGAATGGGTTAAGAGACCTGTTTGTTCGACTACGATATACAGAAAAAGTGTCTAAAAAGTATAGTCTTTATGTAACTACATTTAAACACATGATGCAATGAAGCTAATTACACTTCCTATTTTTTGGAGTAGTTTGCAAAGAACGTCTGCGTTACGCGTAATCCATTTTTTCATTATTATCATCTTGACTTGCATCTTTCTTGCTCTTCTTACTTTTTATTTTCCCCTTTTACTCTTTTGGTTTTAGCAATCTTAATAATATGCCTAACATGGTTAGTCTATGAAAAAAGAAAAGGAAAAGTTAATAACACTTAATCATCCCGTACAAAAGAAACTGCGGCATGTATACCCGAATAGTAGTGTGGCATGTATCCCATTTTGCATGTTTCAGGCATCGGCCATCACAGTTACCTGCTATCGCTAAGGGGAATGGCGTAACCATACACACAGTACTCTGTACAACCGTTACACTTAGTTTTGACTTCGAAATAATGCATGCATTTAGTAATTAGTGTATGAAAAGTATTTAAACATAACGTGTTTAAAAGTTTGGACAGTGAAATCATGCACTTACGTCAAATTAAGGATTGTACTTCTACAAGTAAACATCGAAATGGGATTCACGGTATACACTGGTTAAAATAATCTCATTGCGCACCTATACTGTGCGTTTGACGACCATCTATCGATAATTACAAGAAATACAAGGGGTGCGGCATCTATCCCGTATGCGGCGACTCTCCCGGAGTTACTCTATATGTTATTCAAGTTTGCTGTGGAATGTTTCGTATTGAAAATGAAGTGTCTAGCATTTACAGTTCGTTTACAAAGACACACAAATAAATTATATTATGTTACATTTTATACGGAGAAACACATTTGTATTTTAATGATGTTACACTATTTTAATCACATTCAAATTGATATACATCACTGAGGTACACCTGAAGGCCCTTATGGATGAATGTGGTGTCCATAGAATTTATTATTCATTTACATGGACACACAGACACATTTCGATTACAGTACTGCCTGTGTACAATAATGGCTGGAATTACGTTCTTAGTTCATTTTTTTTTTTTCTTGGTGTGTATAAATATTATAGATCATATACAGGGTATCACCAAAGATGTCGAGTTAACTTCCGTTTCTGGATAAGAACTTCTGAAGGAGAATTTTCAAATGACTACGCGTTTTCTAAGTGAGTTAAATTTGATTAGGTTTGACCGGGGCACGTTTACGCATAGGCACATTTATGCAGTGCATTTTTTCCGAAACGAGTTACAACTGGTGGGTCACCAGCCATGAGAGATTGATGCTACACCCTAGTGTGAATTCTAACAAGTGTTTGAGCGTCAGTCAAGCTTCGGTCTAGCATGAAGAAATGATAATTTGTTTTCTGTCAAGGTGAGTAAATTTTGCGTTGAATTTATTGAAACTTACTGTGAACTAAAATTACTTAGTTAAGGATAAGCAAATATATGAACATTAGCAGAATTTTATCATTTTTTGTTAACTGTATTTATTTGAAAAATAATTTTATTTTCGTCGCACGTTAAAAGTAAATCAAAACATGGCGTCGGGGCACGTTTACGCATTGACATTGAGGCACATTTGTGCACGTTCAAAAAGAAGAAATTACTTAAAAATTTACTAGTTTCTATGGAAGTAGAACAAGAAGACAGCAAAGGAAAAAGTATGAAACCAAAAACTGCAAAAGGGAAAACGTTTGTACACTCTGGAATAAAGAAAATCGTGAAGGAATCTGATGACGAAGATGAAAATTGTGTATGTATTTATTGTCTGAAATCATACCACCAATCCAAAAAAGGTCAAGATTGGGTTCAATATTTTAGATGCAAAAGTTGGTCCCACACTGTAAAAAAAAATCTGTGAAGTTACTAAAGTTTTTCTAGGAAACTGGGATTCCTAGAACTTTTCATGTAACGGCAACAACAAAATTTCATGTAACAGACACACTTTTGCGCCGAAAATCAAAAAATCTGTAAGGTTACTAAGAATTTTTTTGGAAACTGGGATTCCGAGAACTTTTCATGTAACTGCAGCCAGGGTTACAAATAAAAGTTTAGTATGATTACTGAAATTTTAGCAGATTCATTTGTAAAGTTACAGATTTTTGTAGCTTTACAAAAACTAGTTTTGTAGATTTGCAGCTTTTTTCGTACAGTTACAGGTGAAAGTTTAGTAAGCATGTAACTTTACATCTGTAGAACTACAGATTTTTTTTTACAGTGCATGACATGTGTTGAAAAGGAGATAATTTATTTTTTGTTTCTAAAAATTGTTACAGTGATGATGAAGGTGACTAAATAGTTTCTGTTTTTAAATAGCAATAAGCCCTATGTTTTCAGTTTAACCTATAAAGTGTTCTTAAATTAATTCTCTTTATTTTTATAAATAAAACATTTCAATTTGATTAAATATTTATTTCACTTACACCGTGGTATCACATATAATATGCGTAAACGTGCCTCACTTGATGCGTAAACTTGCCCCGTTCCCGGGGTAAGTTTACGCAAAATACTTGGACCTAAAAAAATTTTTTTTACGGCTAAAAACACAAAAAGGGCAGCAACTGAATACACAAATTTTTATTGACTGCTTTATAAAACCAGAATATCTAAAATTTTCTAAATTAAAACATAAAATTCGAAAATTCATTGAAAAAAGTTCGCCTAAATGTGCCCCGATCTACTCTATAGTATGTAGTATACATAGAAATCAATAGATCCTATGCTGAGCTGCAGAAAGGAATTCGTTTTTTTTTTCGACTATTGATGATAACTGCAGAAATTAGATTTTCAAATATACGTTTTTTAAATTGTTTACTTAGGCGTCCTTTGGGTTAATAGAACTTAAGCGCTTTAAGCAATTGTATACGCCTCCTCACCTATTTGAACATTTTTACTTAACATAATCGTTCACCTTTTTTTTTTTTTTTTTTTTTTTTTTTTTTTTTTTTTTTTGTTAAACATTATTCTGAATGTGTTGGGAAGTGTTTTATAATCTATGATTTATGAATGATTTTTCTTTTCATTGTTTAAATATTACTTTATATTCAGTACGACCTACATTTTCAATAACCGCATCACGTGTACGTATACTTTTATGAAACTGAAAGAATTCTTAATGAAGGAAGTAGCAAATAAATATAATTGTATGTCTCAGAATAAAAAGAAATCTGAATTTTTGGTAATAATTTAATTGTAGAAAATATTTTAACCCCTTGAGGGGCAAGCAATTACGTTTGTATAATGCTGCATTCCCACCGGAAAATTTGAAAAAAATTATTTTAAAATAAGGAAAAGCAATTTTACGACTTTTTTCCACCAAAGTTAGAAAAAGTAAATTTTCATGAAATTTTTCTGGTGTAAATCTTCATTAATCGTAGGTAGGATAAAATATATCCCACCGCCCCTCAAGGGGTTAATATGTTACTGAGCAAAATTTCATTTCTTCAAACTTTAGATCTTTTCAGTAGAAAACAATTGGTATTTATTAAATTAATCATTTATTTACATGTACATTTTTATATTTCTCATGTCACTTATAGTTTTTCATTAGTTACACTGATTTAATAAAATTATGGTATCTAAAACAAACAAAAAATGACTTCTCAGATTAAAAATTCGCGATTCTGTATCATTATTTCGCATTTCGGTTCATGGGAACTATCCGTCCAACGAACTATTACATCAATCTATGGGTCGCACCACGCCGTTATTGAATACTGGTTAGCGCTGGAAAGACTACAATGACAACATTTTATCAAATTATCGTGCCACAAATGTTAGCACCATAAGATGATGAAAACATGTTCCAACATTTAGTGCTTCGGACGAGCCATAAACTAGATTATTTTGGATCATGAACAACTAAAATTATGAGCCGAGAATTAGTAATTAAATTGTTAAACTAGAGCATTATAAAATGTTCAGCCAAGAACATATGAAATGCGTAATAGTAAAGTTGTGAAAAATGAACCAACATTTTGCTACAGTTAAATCATGCATACAAGTGATTATCAGATTGGAGAATGTATATAAGGTTAGTTGGGGTAACTGGACCCACGAGGTAACTGGGCCATAGGCTATTTTATAAAAAAATCATTGGTGTATTTTAAGTTTTAGCTTTTGTGAACAATGCCCCTTAACCTATACTTCCTAAAACAACGTGTGTCAACTTAATCATAACTCTCTCTTTGCTGTGGTAGGTTGTGGAAAATTTACGATTCTTTTTTTAAAAACTGCATCCATTCGGTTGAACTTCCTCGGCTTTTTTTTTTAAATAATTGAAGTATACTTTTATTAAACAACCTTTTTATTTAAGATTAGGCATATAACTACGTTAATGTTAGTAGACGACTGTACATATTTACTTCATGCTTCAAATGTAAGCAGGGTGTACCAGTTACCCCATAAATTTGACATGAATGGGGTAACTGGGACATGTATCCGGGGTAACTGGACCACGCTGGATCCTGTTACCCCAATAGTTATAAATAATTTTTTTCAGTTTCTCTTACAACGGGAAGTAAATTTCTCCATTTTTATTTTATTTATTTTTTTTTTTATTTTTTTTTTTTATTTTTTGCTCACAGTGAAGAAACTTATATAATATCTTATTGAAAATTAAGTAAAAAAATTAAAAAAAGCATATTGGGTGGTATCAAACCAAATTTCTTGACCCCTTGAGAGGCGCTGATACCGTTATGGCATTTTAATTCCTAATTGCCACATTGGCACTGGAATTTTATAATAAAAATTTCACTTTTATTATGTACTCGAAAATATACTTTTACTTGTTTTCAAATAGATTCTTCTATAAATACTGATGTTATTAAATTATTTCAATATTTTACGAATGCCAGTACCTCGCCTCTGAAAGCGAGATAGCCAAACCTTGAAATTTTGCGATATACAGATAAAGTACTTAAGTACTTACGTAGTCGTTTGTTCATAGATTTACCTTACTATTTTTTTCTTAAAATACCCATGTGACTTTTATACATATTACCTATACTAATGTAGATAAGTACATAATTAATTTTTATTTTTTGGTATAAACAAATCTAATATTTTCACTTTTAGTGTTTTTTTAGACACATTAACAGCAAAAGTTTCCTTTACAACGCTCTTTATTGACATTACATGTATTTACATGATCTGCCTGGTTTAAATATTTTTAAGCTGTATACGCTTTTTCAAACAGGACCTGATATTCCATATGAAAAAAAAAAATGAAATAAACGCGCGTGGAACATAGACCCCTCTGGTCCACTTACCCCATTTTTATGGGACAACTGGACCCATGGTGTAAGAAAGATGAAATATGCATATTTTTATTTTTTTAAATATTAAGATTTAATTTCGAGCATTTCTGTCTGATAGACGAAACCTAACTGAACACATTTACAGAAGTTCAGATTTTAATTCAAATGAACATTAGCTTTTTGAAACTGAATTTTCAGAAGCTCCAGAGTCACATTGTAAAATCATGGCCCAGTTGCCCCAACTAACCTTACAGTCGAGTCACTTTCATTTAAATCAGATCCGATATTCGTATTTATCGATGAACTTCTTCTTGAACACTTTCCGATATAGCCATAGAGTATATTGTACGCGTATAAAACTATTTTTTTAGATTGGTTATAAGATAGTGGCATAGGATGATAAAAAGTTATTATTATTTTTTTAAGTCACTGTAATAAATAGTTTTGAACTGCCAAATAAGTCATATTTTGGTACTTATGCTTTTTTTAATCAGCAAATAAATCAACGTTGAGCCTTGAACTTTTAAAATGCTGAACAAAAAAGTGGTAAAAAGTTAACCTTATTAAAATTTACCATAGTGGTGTCTGATGTACGTACATTGAGTTCCGGTCCGGTTTCGAACCTGGCACCATTTGATTTGTGTCTATTGAGCATACTGAAAGGGCATAAATCTTTTTTTATTGGCTGTTCGATAGTGCTCTAGAATGTTTGTCCTTTATGTTAAACTTTCACTTTAATAAGAAGTATTGAAATAACTACTGAACCATTTTTTGTTGCTTAAAAGAAATTAAAATAAAAAATCAGCAAATGGTTGACTTTTAAACAGGGTGTTTTTAAAAGATATTTGCTCAAGTTTTATATGAGCGAATTGCTTTTTAATTATGGGAAAATATGAAGAAAATCACACAGTGAAATATTCATTATACTTTGCTTAGAATTGGAATTATTAATAGTAATTAGTTTATTATTTTAACTATTGTTAATAATACCTTTAGTAGTATAGTAGTTATTTTAATTTTTATGAAAAAAAATGTTTTAAAATGCAAATTTTTAGAAATGGAACAGTAACAAAAAATTTTAAGCATTTTAAAGAAATATAAAATGGGAAATGGGAAATAAGCCATATGTATGGATTAATTTTAAAGCTCATTTTTTAAATGTTTTATATCAAGTAGATATAAGTAAATATGTTAATGCTTGTAAAATTTTGTAAAACTACATAATACCTAAAGATGCTGAATGTCAATGTTAGTACATCAATCCAATAGAGTCTTGTGTAAAAAGAAAAAAAAAAACATCCATTGTCAACAAGCAGAACGTGGTTTCTGCAATAATTATATTATCTTGCGGTTAAGGAAAATTACCCATCAAAGGAACATTAAATGAAGTTCGCCTGAAAAAATGGAGTACGTTAGTCTTGAGGAATGAATAATTTATGAAGGAAAGTTAAAGAACTTGCAGTTCATCTTTATTTTTCTTATAGTCTAGTAGCAAGTATACGTTATAATATGGAACATTAGGTTTTTAAATAAAACGGTGTAATGCTTAGAAAATATTGGTTAGAAAGATTTATTTGCCGTGTATATTATGAATCATGTTAATTTTTATAATTTATGTTATTTGTATTTTCTGTAAAATATGTTGCAATGATGTACAATATTAAATGTATACTTTTTAAATATTTCTTCTTTAAAAAAAAATATTAAATTTGTTCGAAACTAGCAAGCTTTGCCCTCTACGCTGGTCGGTATCTCCAAATGAGCTGTGAATCAAACATAATATATCATTGAATTTGACCATGTATTTTAAAGTAATATGCACCTTCTTCTGGAATGACCTTATGATCCAGTCATTATAGTAAGTTCACCTCGGAATTCGAGATACCAAGCTGTAAGTCTGTAAATACTTGTATATTGACACCCTAAAAGTTGTCTCAAAACCTACATATGGTAGGGTGTACGCAACTATTAAATTCCAAGGTCAAAGGTCACAAAAATCGGTTTTTGCGCTTTTTTTGTAAATATCTCATTTCCTATAGGTTTTTTGCTATTTGTATTTATTATCAATATTGTAGAATACAAAATTCTCTACAAATTTTGTTTGAAAACATTTTTCATACGTCGAACCGTTTTCGAGATAGAGGGCGGAGAGCGCGCGGTCACAGCATCACTTCAGGTCAAACGGTGCCTCCGGTCGAAAACGCGCCATATATAATTTTTTTTCCTAACTTATCCACTTTTTATTCAGTATTAATTTATTTAACAACACTTACCTGTCCATGTAATTGCAGAATTGTTAATGAAAATATAGGAATTATATTTGAATTTTAACCTAATTAATATAATATTAATAACTTCTTACATGATGAAAAAAAAAACAAATAAATTATGAATTAATCGTTTTATTAAAAAATACTATTCAATACATTTATTTTTATTAAAAGTAAAAAAATGGAATAAAGGGTACAAAAACTATAATTTATGTTTTTAATCATCTTCTTCCTCTTCATCGTCGTCTTTCGGCTGCTGGTAAATTTCAAACTGGTCTTCATTATCGTCTTCAACGACATTTGTCTCAAGTTGTTCCATGATTTCGGGGTCAAAGGTCTCATCTTCGTTAATGTCGCTCTGATATGGTTCTGCATTGAGACAAGCTTGCCCATTACATTGGCCACAAGCTAAAGGGCATTGCAAGCCCGCTTTCCTGCATCCGCATCGCGAACCACAACCACTCTTGCAGTTGCAGAAAATTGTATTTAGCAAATCTTCTGGAGCAGGTGGTAAAATTGTCATGATAAGCTCCAGAAAATCGTTTTGCATTGCCCAACCCCATACCTGGGGTTCCAAATCATGCCCTAACCAAGTTTGAACTTGATAATATACACGTTTGAAATGTTGATGAGAAGCTGCACTTGTTTGGGGAAGAATTGAAAGCTGCACAGGTTTATTAAGTTTTGTAGACTTGACGTAATGCATATAACGAAGATGATCGAGACTTTTCACAGATTTCGGAGCATTATAGACTGCCAATAAGATTTGAGTTCCACTCTCTAATAATCTCTGGGACGAACTATTTTCTTCCTCAAATACTGCAGCTAGTTCATCCAAATTCGTCAGTTTCTCAAAAACTTTTAAAAATGATTTTTTTCCCTTTTTAAAAAGCGCAGAAGTTGTGTCACAGCCACTTAATGCATGCAGAAATAAAATATGTGTTTTGGAATGAGGATAATTATCAAAACTTTTAGTCGAGTATATCTCCGTTTTTACATTTCCTTTCCCAACTTTTTTTAAAAAAAATTCTTGTTCGTAAGACAGTGTACGCCCAATTAAAATGACAAGTAAATCAATATCTTGTCCTATTATAACTGCAGTTTTTTCAGACTTTGATTCTTCAATTGCAGTTTCAACAATAAGAATCGTCTCTGGCTTGTTTAGTAGTAATATTTGCAGCTTGTAATTTTTCAGTTAAGGTATTAATGAGCATATCTTTGTTATTTCGATTTGATAAGAATTTTTCTTGAGTAACTGGTACAACCATTGTTTCATCTAAACAGACTTTATACGTTTTTGAAAGTGCAGCAGTTCTTCTCTGCTGCTCCACAGCTTTTACGTTCTTACTGTAGTCTGAATATCCGTCAAATACAACAATTATTTTGGAACTGTAATGCCTTTTTAAATAATTAATGTATTTATCAAAAATAATAGATAAAGTATCTTCTCTGCTCCATACAACATGATGAAGAAGAAATCCGCCATCAATAATGAACGTCACATTATTTTCATTGAGAAAAAAATCAATTGGGCTCATGTTGTCATACAACGACGATTTTGTTGTTTTTCTCATGCCATCATTATCAAATAGAGCTGTTGGATACGGACTCAATTCATATTGAAGATATTCCTAGAGATTACTTTCAAATTGTTTGCTGACAGTAATTCTTTGGAAGAGTAATAATGGAGCCACTGCAACTTTACAATCATTTCGTTCATCAACTATATATGGCGCGTTTTCGACCGGAGGCACCGTTTGACCTGAAGTGATGCCGTGACCACGCGCTCTCCGCCCTCTATCTCGAAAACGGTTCGACGTATGAAAAATGTTTTCAAACAAAATTTGTAGAGAATTTTGTATTCTACAATATTGATAATAAATACAAATAGCAAAAAACCTATAGGAAATGAGATATTTACAAAAAAAAGCGCAAAAAACCGATTTTTGTGACCTTTGACCTTGGAATTTAATAGTTGCGTACACCCTACCATATGTAGGTTTTGAGACAACTTTTAGGGTGTCAATATACAAGTATTTACAGACTTACAGCTGGGTATCGCGAATTCCGAGATTCTTACCTAATTTAAGCTTAAATGACTGGACTATTAATGACTGATGAAAAGTGTAATAATATACCTTTGGGTTCGTCACCTCCCGAGTCTTACGTGTGTAGAGTCCTTTTGCGCAGTGTGTCAGACGGGTTCTGCAGGACTCAGTGCGGTGCCGACATTACACGATCTCCCAGATCAGACGAATCACCACAAAATGGACGTCTCTTACCCTGAACGCACGTCACTCTCACTCAACGCACGTCACTCTCCCTCAACTCACGTCACTCTGCCTCAACGCACGTCACTCTCCCTCAACTCACGTCACTCTGCCTCAACGCACGTCACTCGCCCTCAACGCAGTCCACTCTTCCTCAACGCACGTCACTCTCCCTGATATCTGAGCACATCGGACGAAATGGTCGTTTTTACAGCAAAACATAAAATCCAAAGAATAAAATGAGGGATTCTGAATTTAAGCATTCGAGTCCCCTGGGAGCTTCTGGCGTATTGGAGCTTCGGGCAATAGACATTCAGGTATGCTATTGCTTTACAAATGTTTCTGGACTTGAAAATCTTCAAATATAGTCACAAGCCCTTCTGTTAGTATCACACAAAATTTGAGGTGTTAAGGATGAACTTTAATATTTGGTGAAGAACGATAGAGCAATTTGCAATACACTAAAACCATGCCTGGATAATTATCTAACTGACATTGCAAGTCTTAACAAAATCCGTCCAGTAGAGATTTTTTAAAAGAGTAACTTTCTTAATCGTATTCAACTGATTATAGGGATTTCCCAGCCATAATTATATAACTAAGAAAAGTAGACTGGAAACAAATATATTAAAACTTTCCCTGAAAATACAAGTCTACAATACAAGTAGAATCGAATTCCGACCAGCAGAACTCAATAATTAAAGTTGTAATTTTTTCAAACTCGGTGAAAAAATGGCCAGAACGTTTTATCGAATAATGAGACTTTTGGATGAAATCGACAATGCTCTACAAAATCAGGTATCCCGGACAAACATGGCAGACACATAATTCACCCAGAAACCTAATGAATATGACATCTGGTCTGATATGTGAATCAGCTACGCAGAATAAATCGCAGGTAATAGAATCTCCAAGAAACGTTGGACAAGTAAATCTATTCATAAAACGCAGGTTATATAACTCCATAAAAATACGAGAATAATTAAAGTAGAAATTGCTCCAACTCGGCGAAAAAGTATCCAGGTCAGGATTCGAAACAGGGACTTTTGACTGTCGCTACCAATACTATACAAACTGAGCTATCTCTGACAAACCTGTCAGGCAGATAATTCACCCAGAAACATAACGAGTATACCTATGATCTATTCCGCGCTGCCGATCCCCGTATCAGACCACCAGTCATAGTCACTGGGTTTCTGGGTGAATTATATTTCGACCAGGTTTCACCTTGGTACACTATATGGACAATCATCATTGGTCATTTGCGATTTTAGACATTTCCTTAAATATCTCAAAAAATACATGAGGAGTTATCCTGAAACTCCAGGTGTGTAAACAGAATAGTACATGTCATATATTTCCGCGAAGAGTTTTGCTCGAGAGGCCATAGGGGACCGTCAACAAATTGAAAAAGAACGAGCATCTTTTGTATAACCCTGTAAAAACTAATGTAGCAAAAGCGTACAAACTGTAGAACATTATTAACACTTTTGCTGCCGACCCCGGCAGTGAAAATGATTAGAGATTTTAAATTGATACCGGAAATTTCGAAAGAAGATATTTTACTTTATATTATCGGTAAATGTATTTTATTAAATAAAGCGTAAGATACTATTCTTTATTTCTGGTAAGAACACTAAATTTTCGGATAAAAATGGAGGCCAAACTGGTAGATCTGCATGGTGGCACTCAACGTGTTATGAGTAGCGTTGCCAGGTCTCCCGTGTGAATCGTGTCTCCCAATGCTCTGGATACCATTAATTTTAACTGTTTATTTCGCTACGTTTAATTGAAGATAATTCTGCCACTGGATAAGGAAAAGAAAACCACTTTAAAATAGTGGTGTTCATATCATTTGGAGACCCGATTTGTATGGGAGACCTGGCAACACTAGTTAAGAGGCTTATTGTAATAAAATATGTTCATTTTGGCTTAAGATAGCATGTATATTAGAAGAGAAATTAAGGTTTTTATAAAAAAAAAGTCAATTTTGCCATTTTTTTTATTATAATTTGCAGAGTTCTTAATATAAAAAATGTTCTTTTCAGAAAGTATGAAAAACAAAATTATACACAATACTCTGTAATCAGAATTAACAAATAATAAAAATTTGATGAAAAATGAGCAGATTTAATAAAAAAAAAGTCCTTCCGGCCAGTGCCGGGAGGAAGAGGTAGCTTTCATAATCTTTATTTAAAAAAAGCCAAATTATATCATTCAAACACACGAAGCTCAATTTAGTGGAAACAGAATATAGGAGATTCAATACTAATTTTTATCAATATAATGAATGAGAATTTCGCGAAATTAGTCAGCTTTATCCAAGCTGCTTTTCTTTAAAGTAACATATATTTGGCTGCCAAATTCGGCAATTTCTTAAAGTGCCTGTCATTTTAAGACAACATGGTGGATGAGGCTAAGCAGTGAACTTGGTCGAGACCTTAGTAATTGCTGTGCACATGCTCACTCACATCGGAATCGGTTAATATATAGGAGTGCTGTCGCATGCAAAAAATCAGATTTTTCAAAATGTCACCCACATTAGAAATTGAAACTGCTATATCTGAGCCATTTTTTAAGACAAACAAAAAATGCTCCTGAATCCTTATATCAAGGTCAAATACTTAAGAAAGAAACCTTTTTCAATTTCTAATTTTTTTTTTGCACCTCACTTTAAATATATATATATTTTTTAATTTAATGGTCGCCATTTTAAAACAAGTTGGCTGATGAATCTGGCCAGCGAACTTGGTCGAGGTGTTGATGTATACTATCCACATGCCTTCTTACATCGAAATAGGCGAATACGTGTGTTATCGCGGGACAAATACAAGATCGTTTCAAAATGTTAGCCATGCTAGAAATTCAAAGTGCTATAAATCAACCATTTTTTAAGATATAAACAAAAGAACAAATTTTCAGAAACAAAAACTGCTCCAGAATCTTTGTATCAAGGCCAAACACATAAAAAAATCTTTTTCATTTTCCAATTGTTTAATACCTCATTTTGAATTTTAAATTTAATTTTTTTTAAATGGCAACCCTTTTGAAACAAGATGGCGAATGAAGCTGGCCAACGAACTCGGTCGAGACATTGGTATGTACTATGTACAGACCAATCCAAATAGGTTCATAATTACGCCTGTTATCGCGTGACAAAAATCAGGTCTTTTTAAAATGTCAGCCACAAGAGAAATTCAAAATGCTATTACTCAGCCATTTTTTTTAGATATAGACGAAAGAAAAACTGTTCCGGAATCTTTGTATTAAGGTCGAACACATACAAAAAAAAATTTTTCACTTTCCAATTTTTTGGTATCTCATTTAAATTTTTTTATTTTTTAATTTTTTTAAATGGCCGCCATTTTGAAACAAGATGGCGGATGAAGCCGGCCAACGAACTCGGTCGAGATATTTGTATGTACTATGTACACACCAAGGTACATCCAAGTCGGTTCATAAATACGCCTGTTATTACGTGAGAAAAATCAGGACGTTTCAAAATGTCAGCCACGCTAGAAATTCAAAATGCTATAACTCAGCCATTTTTTAAGATATAGACGAAACAAAAACTGCTCCCGAATCTTTTTATCAAGGTCAAACACATAAGAAGAAAATATTTTTTCAATTTTTAATTTTTTGGTACCACATTTCAAATTTAAATTTTTCTTAAAAATTTAAATGGCCACCATTTTTAAACAAAATGGCGGAAGAAGCTGACCAACGAACCCGGTCGAGACATTGGTATGTACTATGTATAAACGAAGTTACATCCAAATCGGTTCATAAATACGCCTTTTATCGCGTGACAAAATTCAGGACGTTTCAAAATGTCAGCCACGCTAGAAATTCAAAATGCTATAACTCAGCCATTTTTTAAGATATAGACGAAACAAAAACTGCTCCGAAATCTTTGTATAAAGGTCAAATACATAAGAAAAATATTTTTCCATTTTCCATTTTTTGGTACCATATTTCAAATTTTAAATTTTTAAAAAAATATTAAATGGCCGCCATTTTGAAACAAAATGGCGGATGAAGCTGGCCAACGAACTCGGTCGAGAGATTGGTATGTACTATGTACACACTGAATTACATCCAAATCGGTTCATAAATACGCCTTTTATCGCGTGACAAAATTCAGGACGTTTCAAAATGTCAGTCACGCTAGAAATTCAAAATGCTATAACTCAGCCATTTTTTAAGATATAGACGAAACAAAAACTGCTCCGGAATCTTTGTATAAAGTTCAAATACATAAGAAAAAAATATTTTTCCATTTTTAATTTTTTGGTACCACATTTCAAGTTTAAAAATTTTTTTTAAATTTTAAATGGCCGCCATTTTGAAACAAAACGGCGGATGAAGCTGGCGAACGAACTCGGTCGAGAGATTGGTACGTACTATGTACACACTGAATTACATCCAAATCGGTTCATAAATACGCCTTTTATCGCGTGACAAAATTCAGGACGTTTCAAAATGTCAGCCACGCTAGAAATTCAAAATGCTATAACTCAGCCATTTTTTAAGATATAGACGAAACAAAAACTGCTCCGGAATCTGTGTATAAAGCTCAAATACGTAAGAAAAAAATATTTTTCCATTTTTAATTTTTTGGTACCACATTTCAAGTTTTAAAATTTTTTAAAAATTTTAAATGGCCGCCATTTTGAAACAAAACAGCGGATGAAGCTGGCCAACGAACTCGGTCGAGACATTAGTATGTACTATGTACACACCGAATTACATCGAAATCGGTTCATAATTACGGGAGTTACAGTGTGACATAGGTCAGATATATATATATATATATATATATATATATATATATATATATATCAATTTTGAACGGAGGGTGGTTTCGGGGTCTGGGGGTCATGATCGATGAAAATATACCAAATTTTTTTGAAATCGCTTTCCTCCGAACGGCTGCAACAGGTAGCTTTTTTGTAAAGAAAGCTACCTAAATGTTTCACTGCGTATGTGCGAATGCAATCAGAATATAATGTGCATAACGTATTAGCTAAGTGTATAGAGCAATTGTTGTGAAAGCCTCATAAATATAGCTTGAAAATTCTCAAAATTCACGTTGATAGTATAAGCTCGAAATCCGTTGTTCCCAAAAGGAAGCAAAAAGATGAGGGGTTGTATCCAAATATATTAGTGCTTGTAATATTTTCTACGCTGTCTTGGCGCTAATAAACAGATATTTTGATACAGCTTCTCATACTTTTGCTTCCTTTTGGGAATTCTTTGAGTGTAGCTCAGTTGGTAGAGAATTGTCTGCTTCCACCAAACGGCCCTGGCTCGAATCTTGGCATGGAAAAATTTTCATCTGGTTTGGGAATAATGCGACTTTAATTCATGTGTAAATACGTATCCAGCGATTTTTTTTTTTTTTTTTGTTATATTACCTTCCTTTTATCAGCAAAACTCAAATGGCTGGAACGAAATTCTCATTTGCATTTTATATATTTAGTAGACAGATAAATAAATAGCGATGTGATATATCAAACTAAGAAAGTAATATATTTTGTAAAATTAGCTAATATTTATAAATGATAGTTTTCGAGATAAGTCGCATTGTTCCCTTGAGTATTGTTCTAAATAACGTATCTTATCAACAAGGAGAACATTTCGTCTCTAATTATTGTATTATTTTGTGTTTGAAAAAAAGTACCCACAAAGGATCTTTAAATGGAGAGCACTTAAAAAAGTACAGTTAGGAAGACTTAAGAGATGAATAATATCATCATGAAGAGAATGAAATGAAGAATAAATAATGTAAGAATGAATAATGTATTAAGTAAAGTTAAAGATGTCGCGTTTTTACTTTTCTTATAGCAGAATAGCCAAGTTACATATTTATCTTATGTAGATTATTAAATTTTAAAAACAAATGTTTAACGCTTAGAATTATTTGTTATCTTCTAGGCTACTTTTACTTGCCTTTATGTTTTTGATATATTATTACTATTATTTTAGAATTTATGCTACTTCAAGTATCCGGTAAAATCACTTAGTATTAGTTTCAAATCCAATTCTAAAAAAAGAAAAATGTGTTTTCAGTATTATATTTCTGAAAATAAATGTAGTCGATTTGTGGCGTATTTATAATGGTAGGAGTTCATGAGGTGTCTTATAGGATTTAAATATAAAGATTTCATTCAACAACGGGCAAAGGGTTGGCAGAGGGTTGGCAGACAAGATCTCATATACTTCGCCCTCTCTCCGTGATAGCAATAAAACAATCTTAATCAAATATAAAATCAAAGGTTAACTCACATAACTTCATTTCTCCGGAGCGTGCATAAGCTGCGACGACGGGGTTCATTTCAAATCCAGATCTAGATTTCATCTCACTCTAAATCTTTTCTTGTTTCCAGGCTAAGCTCGAGCCATACAGGCCGTTTCTCCACACCAAAACGACTTATGCCAACTCACACTCTCTCAAACGCCTAACTAACCAACTAAACACTTACTAAGCGCTTAACCTAATTTCGCTCCCCTATTTATACTGTAGCATACTGAGCAAAGAAATTTGTATACGGTTACCGCTAACTCCCGGAACAGTGAACTCCAAATTAATAAATAACCGCAGATAATTAGAATGGCTCTATGTTAGAGTTACAACTTACACCATGTTTACCTTCAAACCACTAGAGAACCTCTGTAACAAAGTTACTGGTTCTTTACATATTTTAAAATGAATATTTGAAAATGTTCGAAGGTTTTCACACAGTATCCACATTAATCTCACTAAAATGAACAAGCCATATTAATGCTTTTTAAATCTATATTATAAAGCTGAGAATAATGCTGAGATCACATTGACCATGGGAAAACCTGACAAATAAATTTCAATTTTAAGGCAGTTTTTTTCTACTTTAAAAATTCGCATGATTTAAATTTTGCAGTAAGAAAAGCAATATTGTTTTAAATGAAATTTTTTAAAAATCAATACGAAAAATTGTCGAATTTTTATGGTTTTTAATTTAATTTTCAAGGATGATTTTTAGTGTTTCGTTCATCTGACGAAACTCTATTCGTCAAACTTCTCTGCTTGTTTGTCATAGAGTTCGTTTTCATAAACTGTATAAATTAGAGACTTCAAGTTTCGCATACCAATAGTTCGCATAACAGTAGTAGAGTCTATATTATTGTTGCATAACAATAGTAGAGACTTTGTATAGAGACTTCCTATAGAGACTTCCAATAGTAGAGCTCCTATTTATAATACAGACTCCTTTGTTTATATCAGTACCTGTTTAATGTTTTAAAACAACCCAAGAATTTATGACTGCGAGAACTTCTTAATTTTGAATAGGTCATCCACCAAAAGGTATTCAGCACTGCGGTTCAATCTTCTATATAGTACAATCTTTCGCTTCTTCCAAAATACATTGAAGAGCAATTTATTTTGTAACTTTATTTCTTTTCTATTTCCTCCTTTATTTTGATTTTTCTTTAAAATACTTACAATTTATTGGTGTTTCACCACTTCCACCACAACACTTACATCGATATTTTTTTCAGCTCATTGTCATTTGAACTGTATTCGACGATGATATTTTCTGGGCATTTTCAACAAAATTTGTTTGGTCATTTATATCAAAATTGCCATCGTTATCAGATGTAATTTCATCTAGAGAATCATTTTCTAAAAGTTCTATTCACAATTTAAAAATTTCGAAAAAGCTCCGTCGCGATGTTGTATTTATAAGTTTCCGGAACTGGAATAGCACTAACAGACTCTTTTTTTTTTCGCCTTGCGTGGTATACAATGGGAAAAATATTCTTTTTACTTAGCTCCTAATGTATAACAGAGAAAACAACATTCCACAACTATCCAACAATAGCTTGAAATCTGAAAAAAATCTCACACTTTTGCCTTGCAGGTGGTGCATGACAGAAGTGAAATCACGCCCCCCCCCTCCATCTCTTCCTTTTTTGTAGAAAGAAAGAGCGATACATCTCCTTACATTATTCTTCTGTTTCTGAAAAATACAGCCCTATTGATAAAAAAGAAAAAGGCCATTATTTTGTCCGGGTCAGAGATGACCGAGAGATGAGCAGTTATTGTAGGTATACAGACCTGTAGATAAAAAAGTTTTCGTTGGATTTCAGCTAAATTCGTGTTAAGGCGGTTCTCAAATCCAAAAGGACAAATTTATGACATAAGTTTAAATTTATTTTTCGTCGGAAATGCATGAAACTAGCAGGTGTTGTTGTTCAGAAACTATGTAATCAAGCTAGTTTTTCTGCTTTTTTGCAAATGCATCTTTCAGAAAATGGTGTCAAAGTTGATGTTTTGAATTGAAGTTCCCGCAGAAAGCAGAAAAACCAGTCAGCGAAGGGAGAAAATTTCTTTGTCATGTAATCAAAATCGCTTATAACTCAATAGGTAATTTATTTATCAAAAAATGAAAAACAAACCAGTTCGATTCCAAATCGCTTCCATAGTCAGGTCTTCCAATTTTATTTTATATCTTTCCATTAAAAAATGAATTTGTAAATCCGTCAAAGTGTTTTAAGGTTGTTCAGCAGAGAAGTTGAGAACAGCCTTAAGACATATCCTGACTATTTAGAAAAAGCAAAAACAGTTTTAAAGTTTTATTTTAAAAAACAACAGTAATACAAGCGAAAAATCATGTCTTTTGTCACTAATGACATGCCTCCGTAATTCTAGTGTTGGATTATTATTTTTTGTTGCATATTTCATTGTGTGTATAAGATCTACAGATTATATACAAGTCTGTACAAAACATCTGAAGAACTTTTCCGTTTATTGATGGAAATTGCTGAAAGGAAAATTTGAACTGTGATATGCATTTTCTAATTGAATGAAATTTTAGTATATCATTTGTTATGTGATAAATCTATAGTACATATACTGGGTTGCAAAGAAAATTCAGATTTTTTTTCGTCTTTTGATAGAAATTGGTGAATTTAAGTTTTCAAATGTATTAGGTGTTTTACAAATTGTGTATTTAGACAACGTTTTTCACTTTATTGAACTGTGGAGTTTTATTATAGTATTCTAGATGTATTTGAAAGTGATCAAAATCTATATTTCACGCATAGTTTTAAGGTCTTTTTTTATAATAGTTGTTGTAATTATTTGATTTCTTTAATCTAACACAGGGGCTTTGGCTTACATTGTCAATGCTTAACCGCTTGATCTACCTGAGCGACAATCGAAAGGGCTTGATTCAATTTGAAAACTGTCCGAAAACTGTTCCATTTGAAAATAACCAAAAATTTTCACTCAGATGGCATAGTGAATATATTACGGTTTATTTATTTATTTGTTTTTTAATAATATCAATAGTCATGCTACTTGAAGTAGCAGTAATATAGTTTAGAATAAAATAATGATTGAATATAGTTTTTGCCCAGTTCTAAATAAATTACGTGGGGGAAAATTGACACTTCGTAATACATGCAATAAGAAATTTATAATTATTTTTATTGCAGATTAATTCAAATATCAGACTATTTTCACTTCTAATTGTGTAACTCAAAACGTTTGATACTGAACAGTAATATATTTTCCATAATGCATGTTTCTGTGACTTCAAAATTGTAATGATAAAACATTGATGCATTTACCTTATAAAATTTAGATAAAGATGCTTTCGTTATAACCATGGTGGGAGCTTATCCTGCATATTACATTTTTGTTGTTATGTTGTCAGTCATACTGAAAGCAAATAAAACATACGAGTTGATTGTTTTGTAAGTCTGAGAGAGAAAGGTTCTATACAAGGAGTTGGATTCAAAATATCTGTCTTAAATAACCAAAGCTCTACCAACTGTTCCTGCGGTTTATTATACTGAGCTGTTTCCTGTGACCGATCAGACGTTACTTGCAAAATTTTACTGGTGACTTGTGTAGACCAGAGTTATATATTTATACAGCTCTGTTGGTTACTCCTAAAAAAATTGTCAAAAAAGCTATAAGTACAGGTGGTGATGGAAATATATTTATCTGTTATTTGAAAAATATTTCTTCTTTTGACTGGAGAATATCAGGAAATTTTGAGATTTGAAATGCGGATTTTTCGTGTTTTGTTGTAAAAATTCAGTTTCTAAATGAAAAATGATTAAGCGGGATAAGTCGCAGAATAATCGCTGCGATTGGACAAAAATGCAGCTTTAGATGGAAATTTTCAAGCATTTTTTATTTACATTTTTGCATTTTGAGGGAAAATAGGAAAAATAAAGCAGAAAGTTATATACTATACACAATAGCAAAAATCGTTAAATTAATGATTTTTTTTTGAGAGAGTAGTTCGTTCTCATGTTAGGTTAAACGTCCTGTACCTAGTCTTGTTTTGAATTTAAAAAATCAACACGAAAAGTTTATTTGCAATAAAATATTACATTATTAAATTTTATCTATAGTTATGCTCTTTTTTTAAAGCATACAAATAGGCCTCAGTTTGGTTATTATTTAATTCACAAATTCCGAAATTAACAAAAACGGATTTTGAAATTTGTTTTATATATGAAGCTGTATTATGAAGTACAAAAAGGCGAAATAAAAACATCCCGATATTATTATCATACACCGAATTTTCAAAATAGATATCTCTAGTTCAGCTATTGAAGATTTAAAAAAAAAAAAAAAAAAAAAAAAAAAAAAAAAAAGATGATATCAATGTAAGTGTAGTATAAATATATAAATATAAGATATATTATATTATTATTTGATAAATAAACAAAGGTATTACATATGGTTCGACAAATTTTTTTCTCATAATGTTTAGTATAGTGAAGATAATGGTAATAATGTTTATCTGGAACTTCGGATGGAAATGAGATTAAAAAATGCCTTTTACATTTTAAAATAAAATAAATTCCTGTCGGCTCGGGGCTACAGGTGGTGGTAGATTTCGAAGTTAAGTATTAAATTCACCAACAAAACTTAAATCAACATTAGAGATAAATCCAGTTCATTAGCTAAGAGGAACTGCTTCACTCTAGGGAGCTAAACATTTTGTGAAAATTCTAATATACACGAATACACACACGCATGTATATGGAATAGGTATAAAATGACTAAAACAAATTCAGAGAACCTCAAAGTCTTAAAATATATTAATATTTCCATAGTCGGGTTTTTATCCATGTTTTAATACGTTTCTCCAAACTCACATGACGTTACCTATTCACCTGCTGATGTCCATTATATTTCCAATATGACCAATATATATATATATATATTTTAATTCATTAAACTATTTATTTCATTTTGAGTTTTTATACCGAATTCTTGCTCTAGAAAACTTATGACGTAATATTCAATTTGTTTTCAATTGGTCAAACTATTTATTTGATTTATTTTTTCACGTGGAAATCTTGCAATAGAAAAGCAATTGTTGTGGTGAGAATTTTATTGTTTTTTTTTTAATTCTTGGAAGCTGCTATAACGAAAAATATTTATTTTTTCCTGTCATTGTTTTGTAAAGCTGGTTTTATCACAATCTTGTTAAGACGGTATTCAAAATTTTTAACGTTCCCCATTTCCATTCACTTGGGCCGATATTGCCCATTTTCAATCCCCGCCGAGATATTAGCCATCTCAAAGTTGTTGGCGAGTTTGAAGACGATCCATGCATAATTGCGACTTTTATAGAGCAGACAAAATTTAGTACATGCATACACACACACACACACACACACACACACACACACACACACACACACACACACACACACACACACACACACACATATATATATATATATACAAACTTTTTAGGTGGGGATGGTTTTGGGTGTCCTGGGAGCGAACATGCTAGTAACCCCTGTTATGATTTATACTATCAAGGCTTATACAAGGCTCATGGCCGATGCGTAATAAAATTTTATATCATGTAGAGAAAAAAGTCTTTTTTTTAGGATTTTAAAAAATTCACAGAGAAAGATACATTGCAGTTATGTGCTATTGCTCGGCAATCAGTGGGTTCAGTGCGGGCAAAGAGCGATTGATTTCATATTTTTACCCGACTCAAAAGAAGGGTTACGTGTTTCACGTGTATGTGTGTATGTGCATTTCTTTATACCCTCGAAACATCCCAACGGCTGGATGGATTTTAATGAATGAGGTCTCTATCAATTCGTCTTAACGAGCCGATGGTTATAGGCTAGTTTTATTTTTTTTATAGATTCAAAATGACGGTAGAGACGAAAAAAAATTACACATCCCAAGGTTGGTTGATTGGTTGGTTGGTTGATTTTTGACGGCCGATTATCTGCACTAGGGATATAGGCCCGAGGAGGGAATGCCCTCCGTGGGAGTCTTTCAAAGGGAACCTAACTCGTATTTACGCATGGAAATCCATGGCTCGAAGAAAACCACGGAAACTCCGAACGATTAGGGCGACGGGCACGATTGGTATCGAACCCAGCACCTCCCGTCTTCCAGCTTCGAGAACAGAACCTCTCAGCCACTGTACGCACCCTAAGGAGTGGCATATCATTGGATAGGTTTTTTAAATGAAGACTGTGCTTCATTGACTATTTTTACAGTCAGAAGCTCTGTTAAAATATTATAGAATCTGGAAATTGTGTATGAAGGATCTCTAGCTTTACTGCAACACTAACCATCATAGACATCTATAGACCTTATCAAAACAGTGTTTATAGATAGGAACTAACAATTAAACACAACTTAAAAGTCATCAACACAAGTAAATAAAATAAATAGGTAAGTAATAGAAACAAGTAATAAAAATGTATATATATTTTAAGTCAATTCCTAATTAGGTCAATAAGAGATTTTTTTTTCTCCCATTCTTTTTTTTCCCTTTGAGTGGCGCTTAAAATGCCTTGATCAAGAAGAAGACTCTCTCAGTCTTAAAATACCTTGATCTTGAAAATTAATTTCTTTAGTTTAATTAATGATGTAATATTTGAAAAAAACTGGATTAACATCAAGTGTCATCCACTACAAGTTTGTAAAAATTTATTTGAGCTTGATTGGATGAATAATAAGTCTTTTATTCCCGATTGAAAATTTGAACAAGATATATATAGCGAGAGTGTGAGCTAATAGTAGGAATTGGAAAAAAAATAGTTTCACATTGGTGAGCAATAATTAATTAGTTCTATTTTTACGCAGTCGGGTTATTTTTTATTTTTTAAATTTAATTGTTTATTAATTTGTTAAGTTTTTGGCGAGAGGTAGTTATTGGCTAGACGCAGATCTTGCCAACGGATGACCGCTGCCTTTGAATACACGGGAAGTTTTAATTTATATATAAGACTAACAGACGATAATTATCCAAGCGTTAGCACGTGAGAAAGTAAGAAAGAATTTGATGACTGCCGATAGCATTGGAGAGAGTGCGTCAGATTGTTTATCAACTATATAGAAATTAAAGCAATAGATATTTAAAAAAACATCTGGATATTATTATACGTTCGCTGGATTAACAAAAAAAAATGACTCTCTTTTAGCAAAGCTTCGAATTAAAAAGTTTGATTGACAAGGAAGGTCTCCATACGGGCATACTCAGAAAAATCTGAAAAAATTGCAGAATGTTCCTCTCATATGGATATATATGTTTATAAAAAGTTTTTTGGCGGAACCCCGATACAGCGTCCGTAAAAAAATAACGAAATTTTCGTTTATTTGGCGATTTATCACCGGTTGGCGATGAAAAAAAATATGCTTTTATGTAGGAAAAAACTTTTTATGTTGAATTTGTTTATATGAGTTTAATTTAAATAACTTTAGTTTTGTAACTACAGTTTCTTATATATATTTATACGTATTTATAATAAAATTTAAATGTCATATTTTACGATTTAAAGCAAAATTTAAATTGATTTAAATTATTTCAAGCTCAAAAATTAGGCAGATAGAACACTGTCGATTTGATTTTGTTGCTATGGAAACGACTTCGTCTTTGATATGAAAATGTATTATGGCAATCAAATGTCAGCTGACTATAATGATGTTATTACACGAGGGGTCAAAGACGCTTGAAATCCCAGGCATCTAGCGACAACAGCCGTCTCACGGGTTGTCTTTTCTAAGCATTTCATTGGCTGTTCCGGAAAAGGCTTTTCTATTATCAGATTTGCAAGCATTTGATTAGCTGATACTGGCGAGTCGCCTCGTTTCGGGCGTCAAAGACGCCCGACAGAAAAAAGACGCTCGCTCTCCAAGTAACTCCCCTGGAGCCATAGGAATAACATGGAGACGCCTGGGATCCAAGCGACTTTGACTCCTAGTGTAATAACACCATAACTTAAAAAAGATATTTGCAACTTGCAAAGCATAGAAAATATTTTTACAGTGATAAAATTAAATAACTACAGCAACAAGCAACATATATATGTAATATAAAAAATATACAATAACCTCTTTCATTGATTAAGTTTAGATTAATTAAAAACCGTGCATTCTAAAAAACAATTAATAAACAATTTTCAGATGCATTAAAATCGTTTGCTTTTGGCGAGGAAAAACCCTGCACGCCAAATCGCGTGTCACTTTCGTCTTTTCGCGCCAAATATTCGAAAATATATTATTTTTTTACAGACTTTCTACTGAAATTCCGCCATTAAATTTGACTGATCCGTTATTACATACATGAGTAGTTTATCTAGCATTTTTTTTTTCAACATATTCTGAGTATGCCCTGTATGGAGACCTTCCTTATGAGATAAAGTTGCAAGGGCTGATGAAACGCGAAAAGAATATTTTGAATAAAATGGCTGTGATTAAAATTGTCTTTATTATTTTCTTTTATTAGAGTGAGTTATCTGAGAAAATTAAAGTAATACGTCAAAAGAAAATAGATTAATTTAACCCTTAGCTATACAATAGGAAATAGAACGTCACATGTTTTTCTTGCTAGTTTGTATTTAATTATAGCTACATAGGGACAATATCAACTACCTATAATGACCAATATGTGTGATATCAAACGATATCACGTTTTTCAAAACTTTAAGAACAAAATTCTGATAAAATGCGTAGATTATTGAAAACACAAGAGAAAGAGTGAGCATTTTTTAAATCCCTGAACTGATTGAAATATTTTTATGTGAGTAGTATTCCGCATTTAATTATTGTAAGTTTAGATTTTTTTTAATTAAAATTACGAGCTGCAAATAAAGTATCAAATGTCCACCAAATCTATAGATATATTGTTAAACAAGTAAGTTTTTTTTCTTTATTATTATGATAAAAATATAACCTGATATATGGTATGGGATTTGAAATATAAGAATTTGTTTATAAACTTGTGTATAAAGAAAACTTGTGTAAAAGAAAATAAATCTTGTGTTTTTATTTGGTTGTTTACCGAATTTATGTAATTGTAGCCTACGGCAGAATTGGATTTAATGTAAGATAAAATCACTCTGTAAAGTTTAAAAATATATATATCAACCTTATTTACTTTTTAATTCGATTGCAGTTAATTTTAAATACGATATTGTATTATCAAATGTAATAAGGTAGATCATTACGATAATATCCTGAGACATATGAAAGATTTCTTGGAATTCTTAAATATGAAATAGATTTATCAAAGTAAACTATAGAGTTTCATGAATGATGATGTAATTTTGCGTATATAAAGGATAACCATGTTTCTATTTATCATTCTTTGGAAACAGTGTCAATTTAGTTTTAAAGAAACGTTTTTCTTTTCCAATTCACATATATTCATAAGGTAGATCATCTCTAAGGGATTCTACGATAAGTTTAATATAAATATATATAAATATAAGATATACTGTATTGTTAAATGAACAAAGCTGGAAGTTTCACATATGAATTGGCCATATTTCTAAAACCCTTAGAACAAATACTAAGAAAAATTATATATTACCGAAACATAAGATAAAAATTTGAGACATTATTTTTAAAAACATAAATTTATTGAAATTTTTGCTTTAATTAGGTGAAAAGCGTTGCGAATTAAGCTGCTGTAAGTTTAATTTTCTTTTAATTAAAACTTCGAATATTGCAAACGAAGTATCGAATGGCAACCAGATCTCTAGATACATGCTTTTAAAAATAAATTATTATGTTTTTGATATATGATAAAAATATAATCTTGTTTAACATATGATGTTTGAAATATGAAAACTAATTTCTAAACATTGCACAGTGGGACGTTTTGACGATCTAGGTGGACAAAATTTATTTCGTTGAAGTTTAATTAGTTTTTGTTGATTATTCGAATGCATCTCTAATAAATTATCTCAAATATTGAGGAATAATTGGTTTATTTAACAATAATGTTTCAAAATAAAAATATAATAAATTACAAAGAATGCGTTAAACGTACTTATTTTACTATTAAGTAAAAAACAATTTAATTCACACATGTAAGTTAACATTCATTTTTTATTTTATTTTTGTCTACTCAGATTTGCTCTAGAAATTTGTGTAGTCATCCTAAAAAATAAAATATTTAAAATAAGATTATATTTTTAAAAAAACTTTAATGTTTTGTGTTACCCAGTAAATCATATAAATGCTACCTAAATAATCAAACTTCTACGTTCTTTAAATCATAATAATATTGTATTGTCATTCAAATTACACATGTATTCATTGTTTCGCATCAATAGGAAAATTAAAAGTGGTTTCAGTTTCACTTGCAAGATTTGAGCTAAACAAATATACAGGCACTGGAAGTTAATATGATGCTTGTTTATTAATAAAACCTTACTGATCTACAGGTATCTGCAGGAGTTTGTTTATTTTTTTCAATACTTTAGGAGTGTCTCTTTGACTTTAAAAAATACTTATTGTTGAATAATGCTGAATAATTTGTTAAAAGTCAAGATGAAATTTGTAAACAACATCAAGGATCATCCAGAATTTCAGCCTTTGAAAAAATCGGTAAAGCGGGTTTAATATCACTCATTTACAAACAAAAATGGGTTAAGTCTGACCTTGACAAAGCTGTGACATTAGATCAGCAAACTCGTGCTTTCAAATAAAACAGAATAGCCACGATTTGCTTTCAGACTTAGAGGAAGCTAGTGGAACTTTTGTAACTCCCTCAAAACAACTGCACAAATGGATACTTTACGGTCACAATTAATCGAAACATCTGATTTTTTGCACCAAAACTAGAACGGATCTTGGAAATATATACATTCAGCTTCCAGTACATGTGGTTTTGTCAAATTCCTAGATAATCGGGAAAATGGATTTTTCCACCTAGGTCATCAAAAGCCCCACTGTGTGTTGGGAAAATGAATGTTGTGTTTGTAATTATTATTCGATTGTATCTGACTTTATTTAATTGTAAACTATTATAGAATTAGATTAAACGAAATATAAAATCATTACGTAAAGTTCCCTTTTTAAAGTAGAATGCTTGCATATTTTATAAAGTAGGCTATGATTTGTTTTGAATACGAAACTGTATTATCAAGTGTAACAAATAAGGATAAAACTGTGACACCCCATACACAATTTCTTGGCTATCTTGAATTCGGATTTATTTAAGTAAGAGAATTCTCGAATTCTGAAAAACAGATTCATGAATTTTACGATTTATTAAGTATGTTTTTGGGAATTGCAAATGACGATACATTTTTCGTGTATAAAGCGAATTTAAATTCCTATTTATCATTATTTGGAAACCGATTTTTAACAAGTATTTTTCTCTTTCAACTTAAATATAATATTTTCGTAAAACCGCTCTGAAAGATTCTATGATAAATAATATCCCACCAAAAACATCTCATGTAAAAAAAAGCCAAGTCTCCTGACTCTTTGACCGTAAAAAGTTCTGAGTCATGTGTAGAGCCAAGCTTAGCTCTCTTATTAACTCTGATATTTTAATTCACAAATTACTCCTAGTCTCTACACCTTTAGTAAATGATTATTTTGTGACTTGGAAATTACGCCCTTGTTTTGACAAATTAACGCACGTCACGTGAAGAGGGCCTGCTTCTACCGAAGCTTCTTTTTATTCGTGTTTGAGCTGTGGTCTCTTAGCAAGATTTTTAGTAAGCAAAGTTGGATTTCGTCCTGTGAACGAAATTTTCAAGAAGGATAAACGAAAAAAGTAAGTTTTAATAACTCAAGGAATATATAAACATATTGATGTTATTAAAATAAGTTTATTAAGCAATCTATTCGGGTGGGCAACTACTGATGCTGTTTTCTCATGGTCGTAGTAGTGATGGCCCACAGTTCCTTTTTTTATATTTTATAGCTATGTGTTGTCATTAATTAAAGTTTTTGAATACATCTATTTCTTTCAATGATTTAAAGCAATGTGTTCGATGACAAATCTATATTAGCATATTCCTCTTATTTATGTCCACTTTATTCTATACTTTTTGTACTTGCAACATTCCTTTGTAAATGGCATAATTGACTACTCTTTTAGGCTAGAATTTACACCCTAACTGCCTAACTTTGGTATCACAACTAGCGTCTATAGCTAGCGATGAATATTCTAAAGTTAGTTTTAAGCTTTCTAGAGTGAAAGGTAGTTCAGTGGTATGACGTTTGCTCAACAGGGATTCATGTGTAGACCGGGCTTCGTATGTAGTGAGCAACAAATCTTGAAAAAAGAAAAATTTTATTTTTCAGTATGTTTAATTAAGTTATAAAAAATAATTCAAAACAATGCTAACTTTAAATATTTTAAATATTATTTTTATACTAATATTATAATGAAGAAACGTTTGCTTGTCGGTGTTAATCTGTGGAACTTCTAACCCATTTCAAAAGTTATCTTGACAAAATGATGTTGACAGTTTGTACTTTACTACAGACTATATTTCATGTTGGTGTCATAATCCCAACGGAATGCAGGAACAAAATCTTTCTAAAATGCATATTTTTGTGATTTTGAAGGGTATAAAAATTAGAAATTTAACTTCATGGTAACTTGCAAGATGTAAATACTCTCTATAAACAGTTTCTAAAGAATTCAAAGTTCAAAAAAGATTTAAATGCGAAGAAAATGTTTTCTATAGAATTACGATTTCTGTAGAATTAGGATTTCTATAGCTTTGTTAACTTTATAAAATTTAAATTTGACATGGCTGTTATTTTTAAATCGTAAATGCACGCGCATAATAGTTTTTTTTTTTTTTAAGTAAAAATGTGTGCTGAAAAAGTTCTAAAATTCGGATTTTCGTGACACCGAAGGGGCTAGAATCTTGACATATGTTAGTGTGGTTGAGATGCAAATGCTCATCAAGAATGTTTTCTACAATTTTTTTTTATTTAAAAGGTCAAATGAGCGGACAAAGTTCTAAATTACGATTTCTATCGTCTTGTTTGGGATATAAACTTGAAATTTGACGGGGCTGTTACATTTAAGACATAAATTCTTGCATAAAACTTTTTTTAAAAAACTCGTAATTTAAAGGGTTAGAGGAGAAAAAGAAATTCTAAAATTTCAATTTCTTTTATATTATTGTAGCTAGAAACTGAAAATTCTCACGGTGGTTTTTTATAAGATGTAAATTCTCATTAAGAGCAGTTAAACGGTTAAAGAATAAATCGGACAGCGGGTCTGTAAAACAGGGGAAAAAGATGGTTTAGGCCAAAAAAATGATGGCCAACAAAATAGTTGAGAAAACCGACAATAAAGCCACCTAAATACCAGGACCAAATCCTGCAAACATAATCAGAATAAAAAGAGATGTGCCCAGTTGAATTGATTCCATTGTGTTTACAGAGTATTCTAACTAATCGCATATTAGACTCGTATTCCAAAGAATAATGTCCCTCGAAAAATAAATGAAGGGGATTAACCTCCGTTTTCCCGCTTTATACTTAACCAATGGACATCCAAATCTGATCACTGTAGCTCTTTATCAGAATAAATCGGTATACCAAATTTGAAACTAATCGAATAATTCTGCATAAAAACATATATATCTAAAATAAGGGAAATTGGTCCCCCCCCCCTTTATACTTAACCAATGAACTTTCAAATCTAATAAATGATGCACCTTATGAGATTAAACGGGTATATCAAATGTGAAGCAAATTGAATAATTCTGCCTAAAAAATATTATTTAAATTAAGGGGGTACTAGCCCTCATTCCCCCATTTATACTTTACCAATGATCCTCCAAATCTAATCAAGTAAGCTACTTAACAGAATAAACCGGTATATCAATTTGGAGCAAATCGAAGAATTCTGCATAAAAAACCCATTTACCTAAATTAAGGTGCGGAGAGACAACCCCACTTCCCCCTTTTAGACTTAACCAATGAACATCCAAATCTAATTCTAGAAGCTCCTATTCAGAATAAACCGGTATACCAAATTGAAGGAAATCGAATAATTCAGCATGAAAAAAAAAAAACATTTATCTAAATATAGGGTGGTGC
Organism: Maratus speciosus; assembly: GCA_963932465.1. Lineage (NCBI taxonomy): Eukaryota > Metazoa > Arthropoda > Arachnida > Araneae > Salticidae > Maratus > Maratus speciosus. The sequence goes on from OZ010795.1 coordinate 379,470,108, forward strand.
ACAAGCCCCCCACCCTTTAATTTTAAACGATGAATCTCCAAATCTTATCAGAAGTGTCTTATCAGTATAAACTGATATATCGAATTTGAAGAAAATCGAATAATTCTGCACTAAAAATCCATTTATCTAAATTAATATGGGATTGCTCCTTTAATACTTAACCAATGAACCCCCAAAACTAATAAGGGATGCGCCTCATCAGAATAAACCAGGAAAAAAATTGAAGCAATTCAGATATTTCTGTCAAGAGTTATCGCATTACGTACATACCTATGTACATACAGAACCTGCGGGCACATTAGTTCTGAGGCTTTGATAGCCTGCGAGCTAAAAAGAAGATTACATTTCGGTGGGCAATAATTAATGCAGTGATCGGCCATTACTGATGTTTTGTAATTCTTAGTAAAACAAATCTTGTAAAGGAATACATTTTTATTTTGTTGATTTTCTTTGCACGAAAGTCTTCTTCTATCCTTTCTTGTTATATTTTGTCGTCGTCATGAAGAAAATGCGAATGGCATAATAATTATTAGCTAAAATGTAAAAAAATCGTCCTTAACTTGGCCATCACTGGTGGTTTTACACTACATATAATATTTTTTAAAAAAAGAAAAAAAAAATACGAAATTATTTTTTTTTTCAGTTAGGAATTTTACATACCATTATTTGGAGACGTCGGGTGTCAAATTGATTTTTAAAAAAATGTCCTTCTCTTTCAACTCAAACATATTCAGTACGTAGAACGTGAAAAATAAGTTTAATGTAAATATATAAATAAAATATATAGTTGGACTTTCACATATGATTCCGGAATTTCATGTAAAATTTTAAGAACTACCAAGAAAAAACATATACAGTGCCTCACAAAAGTGTTCGTACACTTACGAATTTCAATGAAATTGTGTTCTATCCATTAATTAAATTCAAATTTCAGAAAGAATATTTAATAATGAGAACTACAACTTATTCTTATCAAAACTGCGTAAAATATTTTAAAAACATACTAAAAGTTATTTTTAAAAAAATCAAAAATCAAAGAGTTACAAAAATGTTACCTCACAAAAATCTTCGTACACGTAAAAAAATCTTACATATTAGTAAATACTTTAATATTTCGTTAAATTAGTACTTACTAGGATATTCTTTAGTATAAACAAAAGTTTTTAAACGTAGTTCGCTTTTCGTTTTACAGTCATGTCTTCGTACTCTAACCTCCATTTTATTCCAGATATGCTCTATTGGGTTTAATTCCGGCGACTGAGGTGGTGTTTTCAGAATTTATGGATTATTATAGAGACACCAGAAGCGAACGTTGAAATTCGTGTGCTTAGAATCGTTATCTAGATTTAAAAAAAGAAAAAAAAAGAAAAAAAAAAAGCAAGGTTGTTTTCAATACTTAAATTTTGGGAAAATAATTTTAAATTGTATTTTAAAACATTTAAATAAAGCTCATAATTCATTATGCCATCAATAAATATCCAATTACATAGTCCTGATGCTGCCATGCACCCCCACACAAGGACACCTCCACCGCCATGCTTAACTGTTCCAACTAAGTTCTTCGGATTAAGTTCTTCATTTTTTATTCGCTATACAATTATAGACTCATACGAACTAAAAGTTTTAAATTTACTTATATCTGAAAATAAGATAATATTTCAATACGGTTCAGCTTCATACGATACGGTTTATTTATCATTGATTTTGCGAAGGAAAGACTAAGCTTCCTGTTTTTCTCATTAACAAAACAATTTTTACGAGCAAAACGCCCATTTAATCCAGCTGATATCATCTCTCATCGAATAGTTTTATACGAAATTGAAGTAGAACATTTTTTATTAAATTCTCTAGCAACTTTTACAGAACCTAAACGTGGGTTTTTCACAATTTTCCTAATTTTAAATCTCCGATTACGTTGTGTTAACTTTGCTGGGCGACATTTTATTGCCTTATTATCTATCCGATTTTCTTCTTTAAATCACTTTATCACATAGTGCAACATAAAGTGGTTTAAATTAACTAAATAAAAACGTAGAAAAATGAATAAATAAATAAAAAATAACGATGACTGTGCTAGCAGGGAAACAAAGTAACAAGGGTTACAGAAAAAAGGAAGGAAAAAAAAAAAACATAAATGAATTAAAATGGTTTAAGCTACCAAAAGAAGGAAATAAAAATGAAATGTGGTAAAATTACCACAACTATAATGAAAAATAATTAATTTTTGAGTGCTGTTAGTTGTTTCTTAAGACTACGAGACATATTTAAATAATAAATAGAATATTACGGATAAAGCAAGCAAAAATTGAAGAAAAAATATTTCTTAAATGTCCCCAGAATGCAAAAATAAAAATAATACGGCAGACACTATAATTTTAATTATGAATTTTTCCGAAAATGTTTCAGTGTACTAAGACTTTTGTTGCGTAATATTTCTCTGCCTCCTTACGTTTTCATTTTTATATAAAAAGAAAATTAGTCAATAATAAAAGGAATAATTGAGCATTATTTAGAATAACATAAAGTTGACGTGTAAAAATATTGGACTTCATATTAGAATTTAATTCTAGGAAAATAACTTTTTACAATAAATTTCTAAGAGTGCGAACACTTTTGGGAGCCACTGTATTATTAACGCATATGAGAAAAAAAAACTGCTTTATTATTGTATAAGGCCTGAACTGATTGAAACATTCTATTTCTTTAATTACATGAATAATGTTCCTCAATTAAGCTGTATTGTATATTTACAATTTTTTTAATTAAATTTATGAATTGCAAGCAAAGTATCAAACCTAAAGGGGTATACTTAAAATATAAATTATACTTTCTTTTTGGGTATTATAAAAATATAACATGGCAAGTGGTATGAGATTTCAAATATGAAAACTGGTTGTTTCTTGTTTTAAAAAAAAGTGTGTTCTTATTACATTGTTTGTATTTTTAATTAATTATTTCCTTTGATAGAATTACATTAAATGTCAGATATCATCATTACGTAGTTGTCTTGTAAAATGTAATAGACATGTTATCTTTCAAATAAAAAAAATATATTACGTCTGAATAAGAATTTAAAATTAAACAAACGTTTAAAATCAAATATTTATAACCTAAAAAAGTCAAAAACTATTATAAAATAAAATAAATCACAATTAATGTTTCAAGCATTATACAAGCTCATGGTCAGTGGAAATGTCCATCGAAAACAAAAGCTGGTGTTTACACAGATTCATGTTCAAAATATAAATTCGAACATTAATTAACAATGTGAATTAACATTACAATCACAGCAGAACCAAATATTCTTCTGGAATTGTACATGGTGCGTTTGGCGGAGGTTTCTGTAATCTGCCGCTGTTCTGTTAAAAAGTCCACTACTTAAAATAAAGCATAATTCAAGCTTCCTTTCTTAGAAAATTTAATTAAAAAAAAGGAAAAGTTACATTTTACGAAATTTTGACATCAGTATACCTGGCAATGTTTTATAGACAATTCTTAAGTTTCAAATTTTAAATTCATGTCTTCCATAAAATCGCTGTTATTAAAACCACATATCAAAGAGCATGAAAATATTGTAGTTAATGACAATGCTTTTCAATTAATTTTTTTTTCTTCTGATTTGACTTGCTATCGTCGCTAAAAAGATTTCTTTTCACTGGAATCTGTAACGTCCTCCATAAATCACAAGTGTCGCGTAAGGTATATTCCCATTACATATTATAAATATTTATATTTTTTAATATATAAAATATATATATATATAATTTATTCAAATAAATTAATATTGTCACAGTCGTTAAACCTCAGTTTGTTATGACGAATATGTTATGGAAATTGAAAAATGAAATCTCCCCCTTACAAAATGCCTGTATAGTGTACATTATTCCTTGTAAAGATGGTGACTCTGTTCATATTAGTGAAACTGAACGATCATGAAACTTCAACTTTTAACAGCATTAGGTTACTTAATAATTCAGAAATTTTCAACCAAAACGTGTAAATCATTCAGCAGATAAAAATCACATCCAAGATGTTGAAAATATTCAAATACTTTTAAATTTTTCCTGAAAAATGAATTAAAAATTAGAGAAAACGTCCTTAAACGAAGTACGTACAGTAGGGTGGAACTTAAGTATAGGGTAAAAAAAAAAACTTTTTTGTTTTAATGTGTAATAGTGAAAACTTTTTTTCCTTTTTGGATGTCTCAACTTTTGGCTGAAAAGGTTTTTTTAAATTAAGTTATTTTCCGGTTCCTCAAGGAGGTCAAAGTTTTGAAATTTCAGTATAAAGTAACCTAAAGTAAACAACGTAGCTGTTCGCTCATATCTACTTTTATTTAGCAAATACTATACAGAAGTCACCACGAGGAGGTGGTTAGATATCGACTTCCATCCTTCTTACCCCCCTTTGTTATGGATTAATTCAACTGGATATTCAACCTACTGTCTTTTTAGGCAAACTTTGTCATTACATTGTGGGAATTCAACTTTCCCAAGATTAAGCTATCTTTTGCTTAATATTTAAAGGCGGATGACGCAGCTCGCGGGACAATTTTGACACACGTTTCCACTGTTTGAGTATGACAAGGAAAATCTAAAATTCAGGTGTATCCCGTGTTTGTACTTTTTTTAAGTTCTTCATCCGATCAGTCCGTCAAGATAGGATCAATGTTTTTATAGTCTATAATTTCAATATGTTCGCATTTTTTCAAGTCGCTTTCCTACTGGTCCAGAAAATCCTTTCGTACCCGTAGTTTTTCCAGCAAAATGTTGAAATAAGTATCTAAGAAAAAAGTTCATTTGCATGTAATAATCAAATTATCCATTATAAAGTTTTTAGGGTATTGCTTCCGATGTTTTAACAACTCCAGATTTGCATCCTGCATTAAAGGCATTTCTGTTTCACCCAATAACTTTCAAACTTGAAATGCCTGTATTATTATTTCGAAAATACACCAAAATTGCAGTGGCTATATCAGTATAAGAAGAAGGTGTCAATGAAATATGACCAATATATTTTTATCCTGGTTTTTGAACTAAGACCAGGTGTTCGTCTTTAATGATTCTTAGTTATACTTTTTTCCCTCTGCTTCAGTTATCATAGTGTTAACCTTTCTGCCATCAAAATACTAACCTTCTAAAATTAACTCATTTCGTCTTTTCTGTTCTTTCAAATTCTTAATTTTCTTTTCTCTTTGTCGTCTTTAAGTCCTTCTTTCAGTTACCTTTTCTTTATTATCATCAGAAATACCCAATCTTCTAAGGTGCCATTTGCAATAATATTTGTAGTTCTGTCTAATACTCCAGTTCTTTCACCTTGTTGATTATCAAACTCAGGTTTAGAAAAACAACCGATTGAACTATTTCCTTCGGAACTATTTTTTACATTTGACGATCATTCAATCAAAACATCATTTTTTTTTGTTTTAAAATCACTTTTTTCCTTGATATTTCCTTTTCCAGTCTTGCTACACATTTTTTGTAGTTTTATATCTATTGATCCTATTGCCATCACCCCATCTCTGTTTGGTCTTTGAGAAAGTGACGTTCTTGTTCTGATACACGATAATATTTAGTGCTTTTACACAAAGAATTTTTTTTGCAGGATTACCTAACATTTTGCAATTTTATATTGGATGTGGGATTATTCTTTCTAATCTTAATATTTTTCTTCAAATTTTGACATTTCTCGCGCTAGTCTCTAATCATTTTTTATTATTTGTGTATCAGAAACCGTTGGAATTGAAGGTCTCAGCAATATACTTTTAATTGTATCATCAACAGCTTTAGATATTTTAGAAATAGTGTGTACCAGATTCCAGCTGTCAGATTTTAAGTTAAATTGAACCCAAAAATAATGTTTCATAACATCTTCATATGTTCGTAAAAGGTGACAGTCTAATGTTAATTGTTTTAGTTCACGAAATACAAGACACTTCAACAATTATCTAGATTTAGGTACGTTAACAGACTTTGTCCCTTTTGACACCGAATGTTTGTTGAAAAATAATTAAAGAAACTGTTAACACACGTTAAATCGGACTAACTTGTTGTGTGTCGCAGCCAAATAAATCAGAGACAGTGAATGCCGACGCACACGACGCTGGCTTCTACAAAAGTCAAATAAAGTGGCGCTAAATTTTCTAAGGCACTCAAAACAAATTATTCTCTTTATTACAGGACACTAACACTTAATTAATTTAATTTTGCAAAACATAAATTTAACAATAAGCTTAAAAAACTTTTCATGCAATTATTGCCTTTTTTTTTTGTTTTTTAGGGAAAATCAGGCACTTTGAGGAACCGGAAAATATCATTTTAAAATTAAAAGAAAAATATTTTCTTTTTATGGGGTTAAAAAGGAAAAACATAATCGCTATTAGAACATAAAATTCGAAACATCGTTTTTTAGTTCCACCCTAACGTACAGTTAGACTAGAATGTGTGGTCCTACGGTGACGTATAACCCTATGTAATTTATTAGTTCAAATGCATATTTTTAACGTGAACGTCTGAAAACAACTGCTTTAATTTTTAATTGATTTTGTTTACTAATGAGGAACTGGTATATATCTTCAAAATTATTTTGCATCTTATCTTATTTAGTATTTTTATTGTGATTTTTAGTTTTTTAAGTTCATATTTTAGTTTAAGCTTATTCTATTTTTAAGTAGAGAGTGCTCATAAATGGCATGCCTTTTTTTAACGTGTCTTTTGTTTTTCTAAAAAAACGCTGTTTATCTTATTATTATACATTACTTAAGTAATCACTTTGACAACTATCATTAAAAATTAAGAAAAGAGCAATTAACTGACAGTTTAACGAATAGTAACATAGAGCAAGTTCTATCGGTGATTATCACCTACAATAATTTTTTAATTTGTCTCTAATTGTAACAATATTGCTAATTGAGAGGCGTGCAGTACCCTGATTTATCAACGGCAAAATAGAATTCGTTTTGTAATACATATATATATACACACACACACATATATAAATATATATATAATTGGAAAATGTAATTTTTTATATTTGTTATGTAACTTCTACAAAATTAAATCAGCATAAGATACACAGCTTTCTTTAAAGTAAAACTTGGTTAACCGGAACCAGTGTACATGCTATAGGAGCTGTAATGATCTCAAAACCGCAGCAATCGTCCCAGGTATTAAATATTTCGGCCCAACCTGGCTCGCTGGTGGGTGCATTAAACTTGTGGAAATAGCTTTATAATTTTTTCTCGTGACAAATTTCTTGATCGGGTTTGCCACCACCGTTCCCGCCAAGTGTTCAAAATGGTAAAGGAAAGTCCGGTAGTATTACATTTTTTAAATTCAAGTGCATTGCACTTTTTATTTGAACTTCTTCTTCAAAACTGGTAATATCCAAATCTTTTGGAAAGCATTACTTCTACTCCATATATTGTTTTGGTTGTAAAATATACTCGTATATTAAATCTCAACAGCTTTTTATTGTCCTAGTAATACTAATTTTCATTTGTTTAGTATATCTTTAGTATATACAGCCTTTGCAATCTTACACAAAATTTGAAACATTTTCTTTTACGGAAGCTATTAAGAATTATAAATGAATCTTCTCCTTCAGAAGAGGTTATATTCAGACCTTTTGGGAAGCAATACTTCTTTTCCATATATTGTTTTGGTTGAAAAATATTCTAGTATATTTAGTTTCAATAACTTTTTATTGTCTTAGTAATGTTATTTTTACTTCCTTTAGTATATGCAGCCTTTGCAATTTTACATTAAACAGGAAACATTTTCATTCAAGGAAGCTTTTGAGAATTATCACTGATAATACTAATTCTCGAACATAGGGGTTATCCAAGTGTCTATTTATCATTTTTTTAACTTTTGGAGCATGATATGACAATTTAGTTTACCTTTTTTAGACACCGTTCCCTTCTTTACAATTCACCATTCGGTTTCTATTACGATTTATAAAATGATAAATGAAAATGAAACATTGTTAGTTTTATTTCGACTTTCCCTTCCAAAAATGTGATATCCAAAGCGTTTGGGAAGCATTATTTATTTTCCATAAATTTTCTTGCTTATAAAATGTATAGTTAGTCCCAGTAGCATTTTTTTGTCCTAGTAATATTATTTTCTTTTGTATAGTATCTCTTTACAGCCGTTGCAATCTTACACGAAACTTGAAACGTGTTCTTCTACGGAAGCTATTGTGAATTATGAATTATTATATTATTTCTCGAACGTAAGGGGATATCCAATGTTCTATATATCATTCTTTTAAAGCATGAGGTGACAGTTCTGTTTATCTTTTTTAGACATAAGCAAGACATCATTCCTTTATTTACAATTCACCATACGGTTTCTATCACGATACATAAAATAATAAATGAAACTGAAGTTCATTATTGCTCAGACAGTTAGATTAATAATATGAAAATAAAAGAAATATACAAGACATTAAATGAAACAGTACATAAAAACTAAAACAATATAATAAAATAAAATAAGTAAGAAGAATACTTTTAAAACTTTATTTTATAACCATTCAATATTAATCTTAAAAACCAAGTCTGGAGTCTTGACTGTAATCCACACTGTTCCATTATAATATGTTGATTTAACGTGAACCCTAATTATAGAAAATTCACCGTTTTTATTTGGGTCCAGTAGAAACTGAACGTCAATGTATTTTTTTTGTGTGTGTGTGTGTGTTTTCATAAACTGTTACAAAAACTTTCTTAAACTGTGACCTAAATATTATTATCTCAAAGTTTGCTATTTTCAAAAGTAGGTTCAAGCGAACGATACATTTCTTTAGCTTGACTTCGAAATTTATTTTTCTAAATATTTCTTTCATTCGTAGGACAACTGGTTTATTCATACTTAAAATCGGAATTCATGTGTATATGTTTTAATATGTATATGTTTTAATATATATACGCATAAAACAGCAATTTGAAAATTACCAGTAAAAAATAAAAATAAATAAAAAAAAATCTTGAGGTGCAAGCATTATTTTAAGTTAAATCAAAACTGCATCATGACAATTTGTGTATAACTTTTTGTTAAAAAATCCATACAAAATTCTTGTATGGAATTCTGTCTCATATGTTTATGCAAAATTCAGGATACCTATTTAAAAATAATTTATTTACACTAACTAATCAAATAATTTGTATAACAATCTTTTATCTAACTTACCGTGTCTGTACGTTGGCCGCAAAGCTTGTAATACTTTTTTCAAATCTTCCGGTTCTAAAATTAATCAAATTTTTGGCAGCGTGACGTATTTCCAGTGATAATGCAATATTCTGAAAAAAAAAAAATAAAATTCACCTCCGGCACCCCTTAAGGGGCAAAAAAGACTATTCAATAAGGATACAAATATGTCATCATGTATGTGATCACATAAATTATACGCTTGCCTCATAAATGCGCTGATTTTCTTGGATTGATCCATCGCATGTTTGGTCATTTATTGACATCCAGAGTGTAAATGAATATGTATTGATCCTCAGGAGGACTTGGTTGATTTTAATCTAGACAAGGAATTTGATTTAAGATTCTATATCATTTTTATTTAAATTAAAACTGATAAAAAATCAATCCCATTTTGATTTATTTATTTTAAAAAAAGTATTTAATTCAATAAATGGTCCTTCATTTTTTTTTTCATTTGCGTATATTTTAAAATAAGCTTGACTTTAAAACATTTATTTACTTATAATTTATTTTATTTAGTTCGATGAATAGGTGAAAGAAAAATTCTAAAACTCACAATGAATTATTTTAAATAATAAAATACATTTCAAAGCATTGGCGTTTATTTTAAATTTGTAATAATATTTTTTTACAAATTACACTACGTTATTAAATTTCAGGTATAACGAAAATCTATTTTTAAACCAGAAATGTGCAAACATTAAAATAAAAAAAATTTTAATTAGCTTATTAATTTGTTTACCCTGCGACAAGGAAAGAATAATAGGAATAAAAACAAAAGATTTTTATATGTTTAAAAAAAAGATAATATTTTAAGAAAAACAAAATTGAGACTATGGTGTTAATTAGTAAATTTGGAAACGAAAAATAAATTACATTACAAAGAATCTAAGAGGCAATTCCCAGATTTGGAGATTCATAAACAATTACAGGAAGAATTCCTAAAAAAAATTTTTTCAACGAATGTTGATTTTGTCTTTTCATTAAAGGTATTAAAACTATATGTAAAACAATATTGCTTCTATAAAACAACCATTGTTATCTCAAGAGTTAACTATTAATCTGATAATAGTAAATAATAACTTAAATTATTAAATAAAACTTCCAGTATAGTTAATATATTATTTAATTCTTTAGAAGGAGATACTCCTTGTCTAAAAAGTAAATATATTTAGATGGCTATGAATATTCAGCGAATTAGCATTTTCAAATTTAAAATGATGCAAAATAATATTTTTAACTCTGAGATTTCTGATAATTGTCAATGCTATGATATTATTAATATTTCTTTCTATAATTTCCATAATTTACAAATTACTCATGTTATTTCTATTTATCTAGTAAAATAGCAAATTAATATATAAATATTAGTAAACTAGTGTAAACGCCCGTTCTAGGACGGTGGGTAGAACTTTTGTTTTTCCCTTAAATTTTTTAAAAGATTGAGAAAAATATCCATATGCTGTTGTTTCGTTATCGAGTTATTTGTTTTAAAAATCATAAAAAGCCTGTAAATTGAAATACATTTTTCAAAAACTTTTAATTTGAAATATACTCTCCCTATTCAACGGTACAAAATTTTAAATTACGGGATGTGGAAAAGTAATTAAATTTGAATGAAAGGGAAATGAAAAGAAAATGGATAAATGATTCATCACATAAATTTTTCTTAATAAATTAAATATCAAACCTGAAACAAACTAAAGACTATGTTTATTGCATTAATACTCAGAAAAAAGAGTTCTCTTATATTTGCCTGGTGATGTGATAAATTGTCAAATATTGTTCCCACTGACATAATTCACATTGCATTAATGGGTCTCAGGACTCTTTAAGCTGTAAAATTTTCGAAATGTAAATGTTTTGGATGTTAAACTCCTATATTTTCTGAACATTTTGATATAATTGTTTCCTTGAAAATTCCGGTTAGAACAGAAGTTGTGGCTTTTAGAAATATACCCGATCAATAGATGAAGCGTCGTTTCGGAAACTTTGAAGCCATTTTTCTCTAAATGACGTTCTTGCGCATAACGCGCTAGTCTGTTTCATGCTAGTCTGTACAAACTGAACTTAAAATTTCCATTTTATTGTTCAAAAAAAAAAAAAAAATGTTTAGGTGATTATACTGTTGAAAATTTCTAAATTTTGCATTAGCTAACTACAACTTTGTATTAAAAATATAAAAAAGGCTTTAATTACAAATTTATTTAAGTTCAGGGTAATTATTATAATTTGAAGTATAAGTAGGCACCAAAACATTCATTCTAGATGCAAAATTTACTTTGAAATCATGCGCATAATAGGTTATGCCAATTTTCTGCTCGTCCAATGTCTGACAGTTTGGAGCCCCCTGTAAATGCTAATTTTGCATCTGAATTTTTTTTAAATGCACGAAAGGAAAGAACATATGTATGTCTTTCATCCCAATTAATATTGTGTCTTAAAATCAAATACATTTTAAAATATAAAATTTTGAAAATGGTCTTTATTTTTATTTTATTTTTTTATTTTCCTGGACCAAATCCTTTCCAAATCCTTTTTCCTAAAAGAGTCCTGAGGCCCCTTAATTTCACTTAAAATGCAAACCTTAGACCCATTTAATTTAAAAAGCATAACTTTTATTTAAAATACAAACATTCAAAATACATATATTGCAAGAAATTAAAATACATGCCTTTCACTCATTTCCTTTAAAATACATAACAATAATAATAAATACCATAGCATTTTATGTTAACTATAAAGCATTGTTTCGAAATCACACAAGCGAAAAAATAACTATTATTGGCGAAAGAAAAAAATGTTATTGGCGAGGTTGGCCCCCTGATAACATAGAAGTACCGAAAATACAGTTGAGTTTTCTAAGATTTTGCTTTTAAATTTAAAAGTTTTCATTAGTTCATTTGCGAATGACGTCAGAGGAATATTAACACAACATGAGTTGAAATATTCAATGCGCGAAAGCCATTATAGACATTTCGTACCTTGGTATGCTTCTAATACGATTTATGTAACATTTTTTTTTTTTCCTGTACCAAATCCTTTCCAAATCCTTTTTCCTAAAAGAGTCCTGAGGCCGCTTAATTTCACTTAAAATACAAACCTTAAACCCATTTCATTTAAAAAGCATAACTTTTATTTAAAATACAAACATTCAAAATACATATATTGCAAGAAATTAAAATACATGCCTTTCACTCATTTCCTTTAAAAAACATAGCAATAATAATAAATACCATAGCATTTTATGTCAACTATAAAGCATTTTTTCGAAATCACACAAGCAAAAAAATAACTATTATTGGCGAAAGAAAAATTGCTATTGGCGAGGTTGGACTCCTGATAACATAAAAGTACCAAAAATAGAGTTGGGTTTTCTAAGATTTTGCTTTTAAATTTAAAAGTTTTCATTAGTTCATTTGCGAATGACGTCAAAGGAATATTAACCTTCCACCGGGCGCTTTTGTAAAAAGTACAAGATTAGCTTTATTTTTTCTTTAAAACAAAATTCAACCAGTAGAGGCGTTAATAAATATGTATATTCGTCTATTGGATATCCCTTTCCACTTCCTGAAAGTTATTTGCATTTCAGATTGCGCAATTAGCTTCACCTGTCATTTAAATCTGTGAACATTTTCTGTGTTGTACATTATGCAACGCGCGCCTGCTTGTGAAGTTCTGTCTCAGCAGAATATTTCCGAGTGAAATTTTTTATAATTTGTTTTAATGGTATTTCAGTTAAAATAATGTCTAAACGAAAATGATATTTTAATGATAACAAAGAAATGGTAGATTATCTAACGAAAAGTTTGAATGAAGACAGTGATAGTGATAACATTTACACTGAAGAAGATCTTCCATTTCGTGAATGTGACAAAGATTTGAGTAATGAAAATTTACAAGAAGAAGATCACAGTAGTGACTCTGAAATAAATGATTTAGGTGATGAGATTACTGAAAATAATAGTGATGAAAATTTTTATACGGTAAAGGATAAAATCACAAAATCGAAAAATGAGGAAATCGTAAAAACTTCTAAAACCAAGAACAAGAATATTATAAAGAAAATGACAGGACCAACTGCATATGCAAAAATAACTGCTTCTGAAATGGACAGTTTTCTAAAATTGATTGATCTCAACATCATTTATGAAATAACCGATTGCACTAATAAACATATAGAATGAATAGAAACTAAGTATAATAAGAAACGTGATTGTAAACAGACGTCTAGAAGTGAGTTTATGACTTTGATGGGACTGCTTTATTTTATGGGAAAATGAAAAGCCAACACGCAAATGATCAGCAGGTCTAGGCTGCTGATGGGTCTGTAATACCAAAATTGAGAACACCTATGAGTTATAAGCGATTGATTACAATATGTCTAAAGGAGTTGTTGACATCTGCAGTAAAATGTGTGAGGCTTATATTGTGTCTCGAATAACAAGAAGGTGACCTCTTGTCATATTTTATACTATGATGAACACTGCAAGGATAAATTCACATGTATCATTTCTACTGAATAATGCTGATAAAGAACCAAGCCGAATAATTACTTTTTGAGAACACTTTTAAAATCCTTTATGAAAGAACATCTCATATCCAGAGCTCAAATTCCGTCTTTACCTCGAGATGTGTCGGCTTTCCTTGATCTATATCGTTCAACAGAAAATTTGGAAGATGAAACTTCAAATAAGTTTATCTCTCCACATAAGAGAGGTTCGTGTTACATGTGCGGCCGAAAAAAAATTCCACCTATACAACGAAGTGCAACAAATGCTTAACGTTTACATGTAAACAGCATTAAAATAATATCTTATGCCTGCCATGTGAAGCGAATAATGTAAGGGAAATATATGACTGATTCTGCATGTCCGAAATTACTTCATTATTATTTAGTAATTAATTATTAGTTTTTATACTTTGTGATTGTAGTAGTAAATGGCATTTTACACATTTAAATTTCTGCTTTAACATAATATGACAAAATAAGGTCTATTGCGGAATACTTTCACAAATTGTGATCAGAGATAACTTATATGATATTTGTATGTTAAATTATTTGTAAAATTATAATACAGCAGCAATAATTGAATGTTTTTTCCCTGTTGTACAATTTACAACGCGCGCCCGCTGATGTGGTGAAAATTTGCGCTTCCAGCGAAAGGTTAACACAACAGGAGTTGAAATATTCAATGCGCGAAAGCCATTATAGACATTTCGTACCTTGGTATGCTTCTAATACGATTTATGTAACATAAAAAATACATTTTTTGACCACCTTGTTTTGTCACAATATTTCTGTGGGAGTATGTTTTCTTGAGTGGGAGTAAATAAAATATACATTTTTTTTTTTCACCCATTTCTTCAAGTATATGTGAGCTGCAAAAAATAATAGTTTAATTGTTTGCATCACCATTGATTGTAAAACTGAGCGTAAGATGGAAAATTTAATTGATTTGTAGAGAGATCCAACAACTTCATGTCGTGCGGTATTTGATCTTTTACTTAAAAAACAGTGTTAGATTTTTTTTGCATAATATGTACACACGGATCTTTTTTATTTAACGGTTTTCTATTAATAAGTAGTTGTTTGGCAACTCTAGTCTCTACAAAATAAGTACACTGTAGAAAAGTTTGTACAATCCATACTTTTCTATTTGTACTATATTTAGTGAATGAAGGAATATATCATATATTTAATATTTATTTATTTATACTTCCCAGACGTAAAGCTAATCGTTTTTTCTACTACGGATCATTCCTCTTTTCGAGATACGTTTGCACTCCAGAGATACGTCGAGAAATTACTGAAAAGTAAAATTTTATCGTGCATTTTAAACGAATTGCTGGCATAGATCGCCACACTGTTGATTTTGGTATTTACCCAGTGTTTTTATCCTAATGCATCCATGGTACTACATAAATTTTGCATTTGTTTTATAGCCATAATCTGCTTATTGTCTAGAATGAAAAAATATAGGGGGGAGTAACCAAATTTGGACCACTCCACTTATTTTCAGGTGTAACTCACTTAATTTTTGGAATGTCTGCAAAAGATCATTACACAGGGTCAATCTATTCATTTACTAACTAAATAAATATTTAGGTAAATTTCTTTTTGAAAATCTTAAATTTTATCTTAATTTGAAAAATTTGTCAAAAGTGGTCCAAATTTATCAAGTGGTTGACTAAGTTGGACCCCCAAGTCTCGTAAATTGGACCAAATGATATCAGGTTGTTTTAATTATTAGGGAATATAACTAATTTTATTAAAAGCAAAGTTTGCGATTAATGAAACAATCAAACAAAATAACAGCAAAGAAATATAATGAAATCAAATATATGAAAATAAGAGCAATTGGTTTAAATCAAAATGTATCCAAAATATAAATTAAAGTTATCAGTAATTAAGAATAGAAATTATGAAACTAACTGTCAGTTACTTGAATATCATGTAAGGAGTGATTCAAAGCTTACACATAAATTTTGTTTATTGTTTTTGTTTTCCAGAGCAACAACATAGAACCGTATATGGCAATCTGAACACTGAAACATTTCTGCCATTTTATTTTTCTTACAAATTAGGCAAAACCAGTCATCACTGTCAAGATTTTCTTTTTACATTCTGAATTATCTGACTTTTTTTTTTTTTTTTGCAACACAAGTTTTCTTTGCATTATGTTTGTAGTTCTTCTCTTCCATCATTTTCTTGCTAATTGCATTACGCCTATTTTTTAAAACATAATGTTTCAATTGCTTCTGTGCTGTGAAAACTTCCATTTTGTCTTTTTTTTTTTTCAAGGTTTAGTTTATATGGTGATGATGTTAACACAACTGTTTTTTTTTCTGCCTCCCTCTGTACTTTGATTTAACTGAATTTGGCAAGGGAAATAACATTTCTAATGATTTTTTTGCTTTTGGAGAGGATTTCTAGCTGCATCTTTGTTGCAGGTCAATTTCTTCACAACTTACTGTCTGCTTTTTGTTTCCTATATCTTTAACAGCTTTTGCTGTCACGGGTGTTTTCTTCCAGACAGTTAGTCTATGTCTTTTTCGACATTTTCATGAAGGTTTGATATTTTATGCGTATTAATGGCAAAAAAGTATTCCATCCTCCAGAACTGTAAAAAGACTTCAATCACAAATATCCTGCAAGAGGAAAATGTTTGAATTCAATTCTGTAAATCAAATATGACGTAAGAATAAAGAATGCAAAGAAAATAAATACAATTACATACAAGATAAAAGACATTGCAAACAAATTTATAACATAGACATTTAAAATATTTTTATGTTTATATAAGCATAAACTGTGTAAGAAAATTAATCCAGATATACAAAAAAAAAAAAAAAAAAAAAAAGAACTTGCATGGAGATAGTAATGCTGCATTATAATATATATATAAAAAAAATAGTGTACAAAGTGTACCGTCCTCAAAATTCATTAATTACTTTTCAAATTTATGAACGCATATCTGGTCCCATTTAAACAACTTAAATTGGTCCAATTACAGCAACTGCGCCATTTTTTAAAACAGTTAATTTCAAGACTAAGAACAAAAACAAAATCAAACAAATCCACCTGAACAATATGCGCAATAACCAGATAAATTCACACACACACACACACATATATATATATATATATATGAAAACATAACAACCTAGCTTAGTTTTAAAATATTCACTTACGTTTAGTAGGAAAACATTAGATCGAAACAGCTAACTTTAGGGGTTTTTTTTAAATTGTCTGAAAACAGCACGTGGTAGGCGACTGCTTCTTCTAACCATGAGTGACGTCATTCTGATGAGTAGGATTTCAGCTCTAGATGGAATCTCTTCCTGTAATTAACGGCAGAATGACAACGGTCCAATTATAAAGCGGTGGTCCAAATATGGCTATTCTCCCCTATATGTGGTAAGATTAATAATATGCATTTGTATTCATTTGAAATTTTGATTACAAGCAGTTGGTAGAAGTTTCTACAATTCATCTTGCTAATGATAACAATTAATTACTTTTCCTTTTTAGTAAGTCTTATTTATGGCAGATATAGAAGAATTTGCAATTACCAATTCATAATTCACTAATATTTATATTTTGCCAGATTTTTCTATGATGCGTAGAGTTAAAAATAAATAGATAATCAGGGGTAAGCATCTTCAGTATGAAAATTTCCAGCCTGGAATATTTAGATTGAAGTAGCTGTAGTTCGAAGAAAGCAGTATTATAAAAATATATAATTACAATTTCGTCTCAAATATCTACTAAAAATATATGTTGCATCTTTTCATAAAAATTTCTTTAGCCGGTGTTTACGTCCCAGCATACACTTAAAAAATTAATAATAAAAATGAGCAATATTTTCTCACGTTTTTCCTTTACTTCTAATTATTCACCACATTTCAAGAGAAAATTAAAATAGTAATTCTGTTTTGTTTTTCCCTTGAAAATAATTCTAAAGAGATTCGTAACATTTAGAAAAAATCTTTCCTAATTATTTTTTCTAAATGACGTTAATTTAAATAAACAGTGCTTATGCTTTCCTTATTTGTTAGTTCCCATTTTGTTTTAAAAAAAACATTTTTAATTAAGGTAGAAAATGTTGTTTAGCTGCATTTTTGTAATTTATGCATTATAATTATTTTTACTTTGTTCTTGAAAGAAATAGAAGCAATGTAAATATACATACAAAAGTTATAATGCAGTCAGAAAAGACATCCATGCAACCGGAGTCATTAATATTCTTAATTATGTTTAAAAAGAATTCCTTAAAAAATAATGAATTTTGTAATGTGTATGATTGACTTTTGAACTTTTAGAAAAGTTATTTAAATGCCACTAAGTCATATTTAAATTTAATATATTATCATAAATTTGTACTCCAAGGATTAAAAAAATAAGTTAGCATTTCATTTTAGAAATATGCATATTTCATTGTATTTCGCGCTTCTTTATCAAGTTTTTTTTTTTTTTTGGTTTATAAAGGTCAGTATAGTTAACAATCGTTAAAAAGATCAATTTGAAAGAATATTTAACTTTCTTTCATATAAAAGGAAGTTTTTCTTCTTATTATTTTATTATTGGTATTTCAGAAAGAATGAACAAATTTAGTTTTAATTTGTGTTTCAGAGAATAATTTTATGGTAATATCCGAACACACAAATTTGAAAACATTCAAAATCTAAAATTAATTCTTCAAGGGTTTTTTTTTCAGTATATAATTTAAAATTAAGTTTAAATTAAAGTAAAGAATTAAAAGAAACGTGTATAGATTAAGTAAATAATAGCGCGCATAATCCAGTGATAAACTTTCATTTGTATGCAGTTCTATGAGTCGCACAAATGTTAAAGTCAAATAAAAATAAAAACATTTGTTCAGATTTGTTTTAAAATTTGTTCTCATAATGACACACATTTTAGCTGAATTAAAGACAAATATTTGGATTAATACATAAATTAGAAAACAGAAAAATTAAGAAAAAAAAGCAACCACCATTATTTAAAAAATAAGTCGTTAAATTATGAGTTAAAACTATAAATGAAGAACTGAGTGGAAGAACATGTTATGGTACATTTTCCCCAAGAATATTTTATTTCATTTATGAAAGTGTTATGAGGTATTACACCGTACTATGAACTAAATCATGGTAAAATTAAATACTAAAATTCTACTCAGTGTTGAAGATATGAAACAGTATCTTTTAATATTTAGGATTTTAATATTTAAAAATATAAATGGTGAAAGTAATATCAAATATTTAATTATTAAATGTTAATTTTTTTAGGAAGAGTTTAGTATCACATATTAACTTTCAGACAGATGCTACTAAGAAGAAACTAAATAAATAACTAAATTACAACAAAAACTTTAACTTCAATTTTCTCGAATTCTAATTTTTCTTAAATAACATTTTCTTCCACTCAGGTCTTCAAATACAGCAATATTTACTCTGTTAAACATAATAATTTTTAAATTACATATGTAAAGTTTAAAACTACTTTAATATAAATACAGTAAACATCCTCTAAACCGGCAAACTGGATAATCCGGCACAACTTTCGGAAACACAACTGAACCGAGAAAAAATAAAGGAGAGGGTTGAAACAGATTTTGATGAGCCCACAGAGGAAATTTAGACTGATGAGGCCATCATTTAGTGTGTTATCAACCTAACAGCCCCCAAAGACGTTTGCTGTGATGGAGATGATGTGGACGAATTAAATAAAATAAGTTGGAATCGAGCAGATGATGCCTTGAATACATTTATCAAGTTTTATGGCTGCAGAAGTTCGCTCAAAGCTGCACAAATTATGAAACGTCGCATAATAAGAAATAACTTCCTAAAAAAAGAGAAAAGACTACTACAAAACAAACTTATATTAGAAATTTGTTTAAGGTGGCTTCTACGAATAGGTCTTCAGTGCACTTTTTCATTTTATAGTCATGTATATATGTTGTACTTTAAATTATTGAGTATTATTG
This sequence comes from Maratus speciosus, assembly GCA_963932465.1. NCBI lineage: Eukaryota > Metazoa > Arthropoda > Arachnida > Araneae > Salticidae > Maratus > Maratus speciosus. The sequence goes on from OZ010795.1 coordinate 379,489,813, forward strand.
AGCACTTTTTAAAATTCTGTTCCAGCTGTTTAAAGAATAAAAAACATGCTTTAGTGTCATTTTTTGTTCAATTCTAACTTCTACATCTTTTTCCCGACATTCATCCTGTAATCCGGAAAATTTTCTAATCCGGCATGCTTCGAGTCGCGAACGTGCCGGATTAGAGGATGTTTATTGCAGCTAAATTGCTTTTAAGGGACGACTCTTTTAAAATATTTCAAAGTTTATTTAGAAGTCAAAAATAAAGATCATTGCTTTGAAGTATACTAAAATAAGTGCAATTGAGAAAAATACACGAAGAAGAATGAGTCATGAAAGTGAGATAGAGAGTTGTTTTTGGCATGCATTTTGGTTGATAAACACATTACTGTTAATCTTGTTGATGCCTTTACAATATTATTAAACAGATGTCATTTCAATTATACTGAAATGGCAGAAATACATTTATTGCGCGAAACTGTAAAGGTAAATGCGATAACGAATGAGAAGATAGTTCATTTTCAAATATGTAAGTTTGAAGGGTGTGAAAACGTTTGTTGCAAAAAAGATTGTTTGTAATCACCATTAATATACGTAATAGGGTGGTGCGAAAAAAGTCAAGTTGATATTTCCGAGTTGCTATAGTGCGGAAAAGTTGCGATTGGTAAATACAAGAAAAACAAAAAAAAAAATTATTTAAATCGGACTTTATCTTCCGATCCCGCAAACCGCCTAAAAATTTAAAAAAATTGAAAATTTCCGATTTTTACAGAATTTTTTTCTTTTTCTACGTATATATATTTTTTATCGCTATAGTGAAAAATATTTGCAGATTGTAATGTTTAATAATAATAAAAATAAACAGTTGCGTTTAAAGAAAAGCTTCCGATCACGCAAGCTCAATAAAAATCGGCAAAAATTCAATTTTCAGTGATTTTGATGAATAAAGAAAATAATCACCTGAGATCAGTTTGCGTTCCAATATTAACATTTGCATATAAATTGTACGATGTACAACTCTTTGCTTGTTTAGATATTTGATAATGTTTAAACAAACCAGAACTCACCACGGGAAGGTAGCTGAACTTCGAGTTCAAACCACACCCTATCCTCCATCCAACCAATGAGGGTGTTTGCTATTTACATTACTTAAATACATAATTTGTTATAATAGAATCAAAACACTGTATTAAAAAACTAGTGTCGTGACAGTATAAGATATACAATTTGTTATGTCATCTGTTTAAGTCTGACTTTTAGACGCAACTTTGTACTGCGATTTGGTGGTAATGTCTGGTATTATGGACATTGATTTCAGTGTGGCCCTGATGCTCTCTTGATTGGGGCCCACATACCTTAAATGATGCTTCCGTTACCGATTTAATGCACCGCTGGACATCTTACGTGTGGTTGAAAAACTTTTTATCATCCTAGACTGAGATATGACCTGATTGAACGAAGAAATGTATTTCTTCATGGGTTAATCTCCGAAAAAGCGGTGGAAATGTTAATTTTGCTACATTACAATCAATTAATTTTGGATTGTAGGAGTGATAAAGATTCAGATGCCTTTACACTTTGAAACATTCTGCCTGGCTTTTAACAGCCCTAGCTCTCTTATGTGCCTCCTTTTATAAAAGACCATTGCCATCAGTAGGTTTTCCGGGTGAGCAAAGAACGAGTTTCATTCAGTTTCAAAGACTACACTTTCTTCAGGTTGTCACGAAAGTATCGATATGTTTCAATTGCTCTGTACAGATGAATAGGCCCGTCTGTAATGTACTTACAGCATTTTATTTCAAAACAAACTGGCAAGTAAGATTTTAAAATAAATGTCAATATGGCTTTAAGGCATCCGATGGGTTTTCCACGCTCGCGTAAAGTCGAAGGGTTCTATTTGCACAAGTGAACAATCTGGCATGTGAAATTGGACCGGAGTCACACTTTAATAAGTCATTTGGAAAGTTGTAACTGTTAATTGCTTGACTTACGCCAAGAAGATATCTTTGGTCCTTGCTCAACAGTTGCCTGTCCACTTCTGGAATTTCACAATCAGTCAATTGAAAATTTATCACCGATAGCTTTACACAACAATGATATTGTGTCCAAATGGTGTATTAAATGATCTTGGGCCAGTAGTTTCAACATTCAAATGTTGAAAAAGATGGCGGGAAGGTAATTCAACAAAATGGAATATACAAACAACCCACTGCAGTGGTCGTCAGAGATAAACTTCAAGCTTTCTGATAGCACCACCTTTCTATCCAGTATTGGTATTTGTACCATCACAGCCTACCAAATCTAAGTATTCTAGTGAAACCCCTTGTTCAGTAAGACATGATACTATGAACGCTACAATGTCCTTAGCAGGCCCGGAGTTTGGAGGCACATGGCCTAAATAAACTGAGTCACGTTCTTTTATGACAGGAAAGTGTTCCTCTTTAATAGTTCGACGAACCTGTTTATATGCAATACTTTCTTTAACTGGGGTATCGTCCTTTCTTCCGTCAAAATAGTATATGCCATGTAGTTCATCTGAATCCAGTTGAGTTTTCTGTAAATTTTATGGAGTTAGGTGAGACTAGGTGGGAGCGCGTACGCCGACTTCAGCGCTGTTTTCCAACGAGGCTAACGGAAGTTGGGTGCACTACTAAACTTTTCAGACCTGAAACGAACTCTTCGTGGTAAGTTCTAGGTTATTTAAAAATAACTTAATATACTCAATAGTATCAATTAACATTTAAATCTTAACCTGAGACTGCAAACTGACCTCAGTTGATTATATTCTTAATGCATGAAAATCACTCAAAATTGAATTTTTGCCGATTTTTATTGAGCTTGCGCGATCGGAAGATATTCTCTAAACACAATTATTATTATTATTATTATTAAACAGTACAAACTGCAAATATTTTTTCCTATAGCGATAAAAAATATATAAACGTAAAAAAAAAGAAAAATTTTGAAAAAATCGGAAATTTTCAATTTTTTGGAATTTTTAGGCGGTTTGCGGGATCGGAAGATAAAGTCCGATTTGAAGAATTTTTTTTTTTGTCTTTCTTGAATTTACCAATCGCAACTTTTCCGCACTATAGGGACTCGGAAATATCAACTTGACTTTTTTCGCACCACCCTAATACGTAAGGGATATTCTTTCTAATGTAATTTCAGAATTAAATAAAAGTAAGACATTTTCATAGCAAGAGCTGATTTTCATCTACTTTCTATACATTCTATATGAGTTACATTAGCACTTGTTGTAACAATTTGTCTAGTCACTTGAACCAGAAATATACTTAAGTATCTTAAAAGGAATTATTATGTCTTATTTTATTTAATTTTTTTAAGGTTACACCTGATATCTAGTATACAGAGATTAGGTTCATTTTATTGGTGTATATAGAATAAGGGAAATTATTGGATGAATAAAACGCATCTTTATTTACATTCGAAGGTATGAGCCACTTTCTTTAGTGATGCACTATTATTCTTGCTCATCAATTCTTGATCGCGCACTTTAGCGATATTTTGGAATTGGCTGTCATTGCTTCCATCATGAACTTATAGCAGTTTTTACGTAAAAGATATAGGTATCCAAAGGATACACTTATCCAAAGTATCCCATTATATGTCTGAAAAGACATTTGATTTGACTGCGGATAGTTACACACTACTTTAGATGGCAGAGGCACATATTTGACTGCCACAATTTCCTGCACATGGATTGTGATGGAAAGGTTTGATTAATGTAGTTTTCTGAATTAACTCCTTTTTGTTACTGTCATGTTTGTATTTCAGTTGATTAATTCTAGATGGCAGCATCAAAACTTTCTTTCTTCCCACAATTCTTTTCCAGAGAATTCTCTTCTGTGTACTTTTGTGTAGTCATGTGACCTACGTATGTAAGTGTTGTGCTGTGTTTGTGAAATGATTATTAAATGTTTAAATGTCTACCAGCGACCTCGTTATTCAGAGTTATCTTAATTATTATTAGTTAATTACTAAATATATACTATAGTTACCTAACTCAAACTCAAACTGCATTACGAGGAAATACACGAGATTACTTTCTAGTTGTATATTAGTTTGCAAGTTCCTTTTTAATGTAGAATAAAAACTAACATACAAAAATCTACTCATCCTTGTCTCAGGTACAAATATTTTAAAATTACAGATAAACATTCTATCGGCATTTTATTTTATCATTTTGTTGATAGACTGTAAACTAAAATGAAACTAAGTAAATTAGTTTTTTGTAATTGATATTTCAGACTTTTTTTTTTTAATATAGATTAAAAAAGAGACAGAAGGGTTTCTTTATGTGAAAGAAATTTTTATTAAAATTAAGTGTAACTTATGTTTGGATTCAGTTTTTGAAGTCTTCTTCCTTATCTTTGAAAATAATTTTAAAACATTGTAGAAGATAATATCAGAAACGAATAAGTTTTACAAAAATATGAGATTGTCTTTGATTGTCTTTTTGAGATTATATGGGATGCACCTATTAATTTTGGAAACATTTATGTGAAAGCCAGATATATATTGCTTTTAGATGAATATGCTTGGCAAGTTTGCAAATTATTTCTCAGGATAACGGGAAGGTTCACTGATAACTTTCATATTTCATAAAGTTCTTCTATTGTATTAGAACAATATCCAGGATTTTTGTTTACTGAGTAATTTGGGATTCATTTCCTCTTTTATCTCCCCTAGAAAATTTACCTGGAACTAAGGATTATTATAGTTTATGAGTTATTCCAAAATACATTAAATAAAATTTCTAAAAAGACCCATAACATTATGCTTAGTAATAATTATAACTGATATTAAAGCATATTAAGCATAGCGCTCTATCTTCTTCTCAAAAAGAGTCTATTAGGCATCTCATTGCCAATACTGTTGATTTCAATTCTAATGTTTATAAACCCAATCTTAAACATCCTGTTAAACAATGTCTGAAAAATTTGCGTTCTGATCCAAACTTAATTATTACTAAGGCCGACAAAGGTGGTCAGATTGTTCTTCTCGACAAATCTACGTATTTGGAAAAAACCCATAAATTAATTAATGATGGTCCGTATGTGGATATCCGCAAAGACCCTTCCACTAGTGAAATTAACTCTATTAAGTATGCCATTAAGTCTTCTTCCATTATTCCTGCTAACTTTAAGAAGTCCCTTATTCCGTCTATTGCGCATTGTGCCAGGTTTTATGCTTTACCTAAGGTCCATAAACCTGACATTCATTTTAGACCTATTGTCTCTAGTATCGGTACAGCTTCTTATAAGCTTGCCAAATATTTAGTTTCTGTTTTTTCCCCACTTTTGAGCAGTAACTGTTTCACTGTTAAGAATTCTTTTGATTTTGTTAAAAAACTTCATAATTTTAAGCCTCAGGGTCACATGATGGTTTCTTTTGATGTTAAATCATTATTTACAAACGCTCCGGTTGAGAGGGCTTTAGATTGCCTCAAGAAAAGGCTTTGTGAATTCTATTTCTCTTATTTTGAAATCGAGGAACTTATACTTCTCACTCGCGCTTGCTTGTCGCAAAATACTTTTGTTTTCAATGGTACTTTCTTCCGTATGATTGACGGTTTGGCTATGGGTAATCCTCTTAGTCGAATTTTATGCGATATTTATATGCACTATTTTGAGGTCAAGCTTTTTGAAATCTTAAAATTTCCGTTCAATGTTCGTTATGCTGATGATGTTTATGTCCTGATTGAAATGAATTCGGATATTAATCATATTCTCTCTATTATGAATTCCATTGATCCCTGCATTCAATTTACCTCTGAAATTGAGACCAATAACTGTCTTTCTTTCCTGGATGTCTTTGTTATTCGTTGTGAAAATGGCTTTCAGACTACCGTCTTTCGTAAACCTTTTGCTGTCAGTCTCCCACCTCACAGGTATTCTTCTCATCCCCCTAACCAGAAATTCGCTGCTTTGAATACTTTTGTTTTTCGGGCTACTAATATTTGTTCCACTCATCAGTTACGTAGTGCTGAACTTAATTACCTCAAAGCTATTGCTGTCGATCGTGGTTATTCCTCTAATATTATCGATTCTATTTATAATAAATTTACGAAATCCGACCATTCTGAAAAGCATTCTAATTCCAACTCTAATACTTCAGTTGTATTACCATTTTTTCCTAAAATCAGTCAGCAAGTTGCTAAAATCATAAGAAGGTTTGATTTTAAAGTTATTTTTTCTCCTGTTAATAAAATCCCTTTTTCAAATCTCAAACACCCCGTTGATCGCCTAGATAACTGGGGCATTTACCAGATCTCTTGTCAGTGTGGTCTTTCTTATATTAGTCAGACTAAACGTGCTCTTAGATTTCGTTTAAAAGAGCATGAAGGTTATGTTAAAAATCAGGAGCTCAAACGATCTTCTATTGCTCAACATTCTTGGTCTTCTCAACATAGGTTCGATTTTTCCTCAGCCATCATTATCCAAAAATGCTCTTCTAACCTTGATCTTGATTTTTGGGAAGCTTACCATATCATTAAAAATTCTCACTCTTTAGTCAATGACTTATCTAGTACTCCAGATTTTCCAAGTATTTGGAAAGCGTTAATTTAATCCCCCCATTTTTTGGTTTCTTTTCTCTACTTCTCCGGTAGATGTCGCTACTTGTCCACCCAGTCGTTTCCACTGCTTCTCTCTCATTGGTTGTTTCGGCGCCTTCGCCACCCGCATAGGGTATAAAAGCCAGCGCGTCTCTCTCTATGATTTTGCTCATCCTTGCTTTTTCTAGCACGCTGTTCCTTTTGCACTGAACAAGAATCTCGCTAGTAGATTCGAAACAGCTGTTTACTGCTTTTCATATATTGTTTGTGCATTTTAAACGTTGGTTTTTCTGCTTTTTAATATAACTGATATTGTAGAAATCTATTATCCCTTTCAAATATATGTGATTAGTTTCTGCTCACTTTTATCTAGTTAAATTATTTTTTTTTATCTGCACTTTAAGTAAGGAAAATGCATTGCTTTTAAAAATGAGAAAAGTAAAGTAATACAAGTTTATTGAAACCTAACATTAGTTAAGATAAAGTATAATGAGCAACTAATAAATAATACTATAGATAATAATTTTCACAAAAAAATTCTGAAAAATTTTCAGTCTTATATAGAATAATTGTTGCTTATTAATTACAGAATTCGCCTGTTTATTGCACATAATATTAAACGTAATAAAAATGGAATTTTGAATCTCTCAAAAGCATTTTACGTATTTTATAAAATGTGTTGCTACTCAGCAGGTTATTGCATTATCATTACTGTAAAAAGTCGTAAGGATTGTCCTAAAAGGGGCTCATAACTTATCTACAATTTAAAAAAAATATGTATTATTTGGGTAAATACATTTATTTTTACAATTTATTATCTTAATGTATGCAAGACAGAAACAAACAGAAAAAACTAAACATGTGAGATATTTGTTTGATCATACAAATTATTAGAAAATTTCATGTAAAATTGTAAAATTTAATTTTTAAATTGCGCAACTCTATTGCATTTTAACTACTGTAATAGAAGACTATATTGAATAGTATTTAGCTTTGTTGAATAGTTAAGGGATGCCATACATTTTAAAATATCCGTATCCAGTTCAAAAGTGATGTGGTTTCGAGTTATCTTAACTTTTTTAAATAAATATTGAAATTACATAAAACTTTGCAATATATTTAAAGCATATTTAAGGCTTTATAAAATATAAAAGTAAATACTTATAAAATAATGTAATTAGGAATACGGTTGAATTAATATTTCAAACTTTCTTCACATTGTATGTCACTATCTGCACAATAATGTTACTTCGAAAAGATAATTCAACATAAATTGACATTAAAATTAACTTTAAACTCGACTTTATAAAATGAATTAATGATATATAAATTCTTTGAGAGAAACTATTTTAAAAATTCAATTGTATTTGAAAAATGGAATAATAATTAATGATTAAAAAACAATGAAAATATTGTCTTATCTCAAAAATATTAATTAATTCTACAAAATATAGGTTACAGCTCATTTTAACATAATTTGTATGTTTATATATCTCTGTAAATTAAGTTATCGTGAGGATTATGAAATACCAAGTGAAAACATTTTGCACAATTAACTGAAACGTATTGTTTTTTTTTTATTATATTATAAGTGTTTATCTTTACATTTTATAAAAGTTTAAATATGGGTTAAATATAATACACATATTTGGGAAGTTTCAGTAAGAATTTAGAATAGTTATGAAAACTTAAAATTACATACCTTTAGCACTGGCGACGGAGATTTAAAAAGGTATGAGATACCTTATAAGTATCTTTAAAATATCGAAGTAATTCATTCGAAATGAAAAAATATATATATTTTTTTCTTCCGGATACATCTTCTCCAACGTTTTATCTTAAATTAAGCCCAGAATTGAAAATAAAATAACAAAATCTCTATTAAAGACAATATTTGATCATTATTGCAAATGTTTTCTTTTATAACTTTATGGCAAACGAGTTTAGTATACGTCGCGCTGTGTCCATATTTATTTCTGGTGCCTGGCAAAAATATGGAATTGCCTTCAGTTTTGAGTCCCGCTTCGAATTGAACCTCGATGGTTTGCGACGATGCGTCTGGAGACGTCGCGACAGCGGTGGGATACCAATCTGACTGTCGCCCACCATACGGCTTGACAACCAGGAATGACGATCTGGGGTATCATTTTATTTCATAGCAGGACCCGTTTGGTTGTCATACGCGGCACCCTTGGAACACAGTGGTACGTCGACGATATTCTACGCCCCGTTGTGTTGTCCTTCATATCACGCTTTCCTGGGCGTACTTTTAGCAAGATAATCTCCTCCCGCACACGGAGATAGTTTTTACTGCTATCTTCGTACTTTCCGAAATCTAACTTGGCACGTAAGCTCGCCGGATATCTTCCCCATTGAGATAGTTTGAAGCATTATGGGCAGGTCACACCAACCAGCTCGAGATTTTGCCGATCTAACGTGTCAATTATACAGAATTTGGCACGTCATCCCGCAGGACATCGGCCTAATCTATCAATGAATGCCAAGCAAAATAACTGCTTTCATAAGGGCAAGAGGTGTACCAACGCGTTATTGTCTTGCTCACTTTGTGAACGTCTTTCTGTTAAATAAATCATGCAGTTTTTCTGAAATTCAAATCATTTGTTTCGTACATGCACATCACATCTTCCTATTTTTGTCCTATTCGCTTAACTCCTTCTTAGTGCGTCGTTTTGTTTTGTCTTAAAGTATATTTAAAAAAATTAAATACAGCTTGTAATAAAGCACATCTTCCATTAGATGAGTGGAAGAAAATCAACATGGGTATTTTTAAGAAGAGCTCTTTCATCTTAGATCAATATGTAATGTAACACTTTATAAAAAAGGCTATCACATTTAACATTTAAGAAAATACAATTATTATTTTTATTATCACTTCTTTTACCAAAATCTTTAAAATGAATGCGTGTATGAGTCTGTATATGACTCAAAACGTTTTATATATAATTTTTCTTTAACCAATATAAATAACAATGTATTTGAAACAAATAAATGCACCTTGTATTGAAACATATTTTTCATTAGTAAATGAAATCTTGATCTTGTACGAAATTATTCCTATCAAGTGCAAATTTATGATCTCCAAATAAACAAATATAGAAAATGAATTAGTTTAACTAATAATATTTTGGGATTAAATGCAACATGATATATTTTTTCAATTGATGCTTTCGGTATATGCCAAATGATCTATTGTCTGAAATTACTCATCTACTTCATTAATAATAGCCAATAAAATGCTTGAAATAACTTAGTATTAATACTGATAGGTTATTTGTTTCACTCTATATTGTAAAATAAAGCTGTTGATTAACAGATTTAAATGGTAAATTATGGATGTTAAAATTCCCAATTGGGTATTATTTTAATAAATTCCGATTATCTTGAAATTTTGTTAATTCATTATCAGATTTTTTTAAAATTGGTTACATAACATTTGATGATATTTTATACATATATTCGTAAAACATTCTTGTTTTGCTACTTTATTTATTTGAAAGATACATATTTATTATTTTTTTTTAAAATTTATTTTGTCGGATCCCTATCATCTATATTTCACAGCCCATAAAAATCTTTCAAAAAATCTCCGTTACAACAGATTTATGTAGAAAGATTGAATTCGGAAAATAAAACGTAAGTTAATCTTTCGTAATCTGGTCTGCAACATAGGTTTGCATCAAATATAAGTGATATTAGTAGCATTAGGTTTAAATTGAATGCGGGTTTTATTAAAAGGCTATCACAAAAAAAAATCTTTATAGGGTCAATTAACGTTTGCTATTTCTTTAAATGGTAGTATGTACGATTATTAACCATTACCCAATCTGTTTGAAAAAAAAAATATTTTTTTATCACTTTACTTTTTTAACACGATACATATTTTCTTTCTTTCAAGATTTCACGCATTACTCCACTACAGGAATATCTATATGTGCCACTATGTATATATGCCACTTATATGTATATATGTGACAATATATGCCACCTTTTACTTGTCAAAAAACTTTTGAAGAGCCCAATCCATTTTGGTTAAATGACCAATAGCGTGAGAGCAAGAGTGTTGGAAGAAAGTATGGATCCTCCAAAGAGCGCGCGAAACGCAGGGCTTCACGAATTTTCCGGCGGTATTCCACCCGCCCACACCCTGCAGTCCTCAATTCTCCAGCCGTATTGCACCCGCCTCCCACTTTTTCATGAATTAAACTTATTGAATTTCACCTTTTAATTTGTCTAGCAGCGTATTATATTTTGGAGGGATCCAAGAGTATCGGCAGGGTATAGGAACCTCCGACTAGTGTGAAAGCATCTGATGTATAACTATCATTGCAATTTTATATTTAAGAAAAAAAAAAAAAAAAAAAACCTTACAAGGAACAAGTTACATTACTTTTTACAGATACGTATTTGTTTACTTATCATATACCCACAAAAAATATATATGTCGACATGAAACTACATTCCACTCAATTCTATTTCATAGATTATCCAACAACATATCCACTGTATTCCGTTTTAAGCAAAAGAGTATTAAAGTTAATAGCAAAAGAGTAAGCAAAAGAAAGTGCTTTAGAGTCCATAGGACTAAAGTAAAATATGTACTCAAACAAGTTATTTGATCACCATTGTGCGTAATTTGTGCTGCATGTATTTGTGTAGAGAACCTTTAAGCCCAAATATATATTTGAAAGGTAATAAATTAGTATTTAAATTTGCTTTTACAAGGATTTTTCGTCCCCGTTTATTTAAATAAGAAGAGCAATAACCAAAATTCAATTAATCAATTACATATTTCATGAGATGTTTTCAGAAATTTTCTCTAAAAATACTACACCTCCATAATACTCAAAAGACACGTAGAATTACCGCTTTAATACAAAAACATAAAAGAAATATCAATATTTTAATTAATTAAAATTACGTTTTTAATTGTATTCAAATAATTGAACATTTTTAGAGGAGATCAAATTACTCGCATTTCTTGTTCTCTCTATCCTTTATAAATGCAATGTTATTAAATGTAATTTAATTCTGTTATATTTATGTCATTGTCGAGACAACGCAAAATATCAAATTATCACGAGACTATATTCTGCCCAGTAACCCATAATTAATTAAAATTTAATTAAATGCATGAAACATTTTCTATATTAGAAAAATCATATGGCATTTTAAATACAACTTAATTAATTTAAATAATGGAAAAAATATTTTTAATCAATTTATTTTTTTTATTCAAATTAAACGTATATCTTAAAATCGAAATCATTTCTTCTTCTTTTTCGTCACAATTTTTAGCATATGGTGTCCCAGAAAATTCTTTATATATTTTAGACATTAATAAACAAAGTACACAAGATCAAAATAATATAATTTTTAAAAACTTAAAAAATTTCAAAACTTCGAGCCGAACGAATTCGATCAGACATAGATCGTCATCAAGACAGCTTTGATTGCGTACTGAAAATTCCTAATCGTACTCATTCCTCGGCTGGACAACCAGGTGAGTCTATTTTATAGTGGAGAGGGGCAGTTGGGAAGCAGAATACCGGGAGATTTTTATCAAAGTTTAACAATACATCTTCTATGTTAAAAGCTTTAACCATATATCCGGAATGTTGTATGACATATTATCATAAATTGTCTTATTAACTTTTATTAAAATTTCTTTGGATTATTTTATTAACGAATTGTGATAATGGGAGGTAGGAATAACGATTCATGCTTCATCCAAACGAATATTTAAACTTTGCTGCTGGTTACGTCTTGCTAACACTATGGTTTGTATATTAAACTTAATATGGCTTACGTGTTCTTTCAATTTGTCCTCAAATTTCCGTCCGGTCAGTCCAATATATACCTTTCAAAGTATACATTGTAATATACTCATAAAGTCAACATATTTAAATGTGCAGCGGACAGTCTAACACTTTGTGAAATGGATCACCTTGGGAAATACATTTTTAAATGTAAATAAACCGTCTTATACAAAGGTAGATTGTAGAGCAGTCTGCTACTGACTGGGATATGTTCGTTACTCGACCGAAGATTAGAATATCATTATTTTTTCTTTAAAAAGTTTCATTAACAATACTCTTTTTAATAAGGCTTTTTTAGCATTAAGGTCTTCCTTTTTAGCATATCACAATTTAATAAGAAATTAGAAAGTTATAAAATAGCACACATTCGCCATTAATTTTTGAAATTATCATTGTAGTCATAAGATTAATAAGGAGAAATTATAAAATCAGAATATAGGAAATGTGGCAGATTCGGGAACATATTAATAAAGTAAGTAAGACGCGATTTAAGGTGTTTTAGATGAGAAAATGTGTTTCTATTTTAGCACTTCTCAAACTATAATATGCAATTATGAAATAATAATGTGACATCAAGTTACCATTTATGTATAAAAGTAGCTAGGTCACTGAAATTAACAACACATTCATAAATATTTTAAATAAGAAAAATCCATTAAGGATTATACTTAACGACTTATGAGTTTTGTTGATATCACTAGATCATACCTTTATTTACAATATTCTTTACAAGTTTTAAAATATATAAATATTTTAAAACTTGTAAAGAATGTAACATATTCAGCAAAAGGTATAGAAAATGATAGTTTCGTGTGGGAATCATGTCACACAAAAAGTGATGAATAGAAATGAATATTCAATTTAAGCATGAATGAAATTTAAATGAATATTTAATTTATCTTTTAAGGAACCAAGAATTTAGTAACGATCATATATTATTTCTCATTCCGAAAACATGGGTCAGTATTTTGAAAGAACTATGAAGTTTCCATGTTTCTCCAGACAATTCTTTTTTTTTATTTTGAATAACAGATGGAGCCATTGAGTTGATTTTAGAGGATTTTTGATGGTCCCGTTGTGCTTTTCCCTTTTCTTATTTAATTTTTGAATATGTGTCATATTGATTGTTTCCTGCCGATTTGTATTTTAGAAAATTTCACTCCTGTTGATGGTTTTAAAGATTAAACCGAAATGTTGAGTTTTATTTTATTCATGTGTTTTTACGTTAAATCATATTTATATTTATGAATAAGGTGTACGTTGGAAAGTAACATCTACTTTGTTTTGTACTAAAGATAATTGTTCAAGAATAAATTTATTTTTGAAGAATGATCTATAGTACCTTTCTTCTTTTCAAAATTTTTTGTTTTTTCGATTAAATGCAGATTATAAGAAATTTGAAAACAACTTAACATAACATATTTGAATATCCTAAATATTATATAAAATTAAAATTTTGAATTTTTTAAATTTTAGTTTGAAAAGTTTCTATTTATTTATGTGTATGTTTCTATTTCTGTATGGATATGTTTATATTTCTGTTGTATATATTTATATTATGTATGTATATATTTACATTACTGCATATGTTTCTTTATATTTATATGTTATATATTTATAATTATAAGAGATTTTTTAACCTATTTGTCGTATAAATTACAACGTACATACATAACTTAAAGTTATCTTTAGCAAAATTAATTTATAAACGTTTAATTTACTTCGCTCGTATTATCATTACAGAAACATTGTTTTTATGTAAATTATTTTATTTATAAAAGTTGTTAACATTGTCTGAAAAATTTCAATAACAGTTGATTTTTTAATGGCAGATAGAAAAAAAAATCTATAAAATCGGAGTCAGGTACTGAAATATATACTGCTACTTATGAACATTTTTATAGGGTTATTTTCTTTTCCCTTGTTATAAAACCCTATCATAATTTATTTAAAATACGAAAGCTTTTTATTATTGATATAACTTAAACGTATTTCCGTGAAATTATACATTATTGTACCACATGTTCTACATATATTACATGCTTTTATTTTTAAATTAGTAGAGTGGAATTTCATATTGTTTAAAAGGTGTGTTATTGGAAGTAATATTTTGCAAATTAAACTGGGAAAATGCTATTGGCTTATAAGATAAAAAAAAAATTCAAGCATATTTATAGTAGATTATTTTCATAATTTTTAGTATTTTCGACATGATCTTACACTCAGAAATAAAATTGTAACTTTATCTATGTATTAAATAATTATCTTTTTAATGTGTGCCGAATGTCTAATTTGCTCTCCAGTTAAATGACAATTTTGTATGCAAAAATATTTCGCGATATTTTTTTGAATAAGCTGACGTTGTTAGAAATGGACCCTAATTCAAAGTATTTCACCTTTAGATTTAACAAATTTTAAATATCTACATTAGTTTCAAATTGGTTTAAGTAAAGTGATCATACTGTTGATTCATATCAGTGGTGAAAGATTCTAATATCTGCAATAATATTTAAACGAGTCTACAATAACATTTAAAAGCGATCACGCAATATACATGCTATGAATAAAACTTGCATTTTATTTTTAAAGTTTAATACAGACAAAAATTTAAATTGTTAACTTAAAAGAATTATTAGAATTTTAATAAGAAACTTTTTAAAAGAAAGGGACATATAAGTGTTTCATTAAGTAAATTTAATTCCACTGACTATTTTTTAAAACAGTATCGTAAATATTATCAATTTAAAAACAACTATATGCCTGATCTTTAAATGTTTCAGTTGTTAAATTACAATCGTAGTAACGGTTTATAAAACACTATATTACTTATTATATAATGTAAAGATGAGTTATAATATTATTTTTATCGCATTGTAAATAAACATGTTCGATTTTATTTAAACATTATCATTATAAGTAAGATGTAATCTTTATTATATCTTTGATTATTACTCTAATAATATATAAATGATTTTCTCCTTATATTTTAATAATAAAATAAAATCAAGTGTATGCCACTTAAGTTTATTAAAGTAATTAAAGTTGAAAAGTTTATTTGTGTACATCATGTTTTAGAAAACGAAATTAAGTAAATAAAGAATATGAACAATCATAAATTGAAATATTTCATTATAAATTGAATATAATTTTAAAACTTTTTTTTCTAATAGAAGAATATTCCTGAGAGATTTTATGCGTTTTATAGTTTTACCCAGTACGATAACACAAAAAATTAAAAAAAGAATAATTCTAAGATTTTTTTTTAAAAACAAAATAATAATAATCGTGAAATATGAAAAAAATATCATTGCAATTTATTTGAATAAATACACTTATTCAGTAAGGTGAAACTTTACAAAAAAAAGTCCCAAATGGCTAAAATAAAATATTTTCAATAAACATTTCAAAATAATCAAATACAATTAGTTTGTTGCTGCAAATTAAAATTGTGCTTGTGTTTCATATAAGTTTACATGTTTAGCTGCATTAAATTTCTTCATTGAAAAGCTATACTTAACATGTAAATATAATTCCCAGCCACCCATTGCGATCTTAATAAAAATCAAATGCTTGAAAAATGTTCAATAATATAATTTAATGAAACATTAATGAAACATATTTGCATATAAATCATCTTGACTTACTGACAATTTCCATTATAAAACTGTGTGCATTAATTTTTTTTGGTATATTTTTTTTAGGAATTTGATGCATAAATTTAACACTAAATTTCTAAAAACCTGTTTCATGTTCTTTGTTTTATCGTTAAGGTAATATACAATAATAAGCAAACTGAACGAAAACATTTGTCACCTTTGAGCAGGAGCACGATCGTTTGCTTATACTTATACTGAATGAGTTGCAGACGTGTCAGAAAGTAATACAGAGCCTGAACAGCTACTTTGTGATCATAGCAGTAAAATGGAGTAGGTTAAACATTCTTAAGAATGAATCTATATAACAAAAAAATTGGAACCTGTGGAAATGCTGCCATATAATTATAAAAAAGTAAGTCTTTTTTAAATGTGTCAGAAAGGTTTGCAATTATTAAAATTTACTGAAGTTCCATACGGAGTAGTGCACCTTGTAATCAATTTACACTATTATTACTCTTAACATATATTTATGTTTTAATGAACAAAATATGTGCTAAATTGTAAAACTTAACAAAAAAACTTTCAATTTTTGTACAAGACATTTTATCATGACGAAGGTTTTCGACGACTTTGAAATACATTTTTTGAGTCGTAATTTTTTTATGCTATTTATTACAGGATCGTACAAGTCCTGGAAATTCCAGAGCGGGAAATACTTCAGTAACAGTATTTTCTATGGAAAATCTTTCATTAAACAAGGTGAAATTTCGGGCGTTTGTTGTATATTTATTTTTTAAATAAAAAATAATGGTCTTGAACCTGAAAAATAACGGGACTCATACGAATCCTTTCATTATGTTCTCACTCCCTTGTACATCTGAAAAGGACAAATAAATATAAACGGTCAAGTGCGAGTGTTACTCGTCCTCAAAGGGTTCCGTACAATAAGTATATGAATTATTAACTGAATTGTTGAAAAAATCGTTGCTAAAAGAATAGTAAGTCTTTGTAAAAAACTATACCACGCAGGGTTGGGATGGGTATACCTGTATATACTTGAAAAGCATGAATGAGTATACCATAAAAGTTCAAAGACATATGAAGCTTAAATATTATCAAATATTGCTATTCTGTATAACTCTTTCTTATATTATCCTAATCTGTTTATGACGAAGTTAATTCGGTACTGACAATAAAAGTAGTTCACGTTTAAACCCTTGCGCTCTGGCGCATGCGCCAGAGAAAATGTATTACATTCTAGCTATCAGTTTTGCCGCATCTGGCAGTTTTTTTTTTTTTTTTTTTTTTTTTTTAAGTTATGAATTCACATCACAAACATTTAATTGGTATTTTCCTTTTACTATATTTATGGAAAATGAATTATCTTGCAAAGCAAAAGTAGAAGTTAAAACTTTCTGGTGAGCATTCGGACTGTCTAATTTTAAAATGAGCCATATATCCTTACTTACGTCATGTACGTCATTGTCGGAAATGACCAAAATAGCATGACGTACGCTACGTACGTCATAGAGCGCAAGAGGTTAAATTTTATTTGGCATTTCATAAAACTAAATTCAGCGTTGTAATAATATTTTTTTTCTACAGTGTAAATAAAACAAAACCCTTGTTCTACAAAACGTCTACTACCTCTAATTTTTTTCATAATTTTAGTTTTAGGATATTCGTAAATACATTGGGGGGGGGGGGTATTTTTGCACTACATTTTCGACGATATCTCTGAAAATATAATACCTAAAATTAAAATAAATGTATTTTTGAGTTCAGCGTTACGAAAGCTTTCACACGATACCCCTCACGATATACAAAGAAGAGATTTTTTTCAAGTAACTTAATTAGCCCCTCTACATCTTTTTCTAAATATATTTGTGAATTTTTAATAATCTGTAAATATGTGGGTCAATAGTCTTTATTACTTCCCCCAATTTGAACTTTCCACGTTCCATAGTTTACGAGTAAAACGGCCGTGACAGACGGACACACAAACACAGGAGCGATCTTATAATGGTTCCGTTTTTACTTTTTAAGTACGGAACCCTAAAAAATAAAATATGTTATGAAAAATTCGAAATACGTAAGAAATAATTTAATTTTTTTTTTCTTATAACTTATTTTTTACGTTATAGTTTGTGTACAATTTAATTTACAGTATTTATAAAGAAGTAATTTGTAAATTCGATAGCTACTTTAAAAGTTATCAAAGAAAAATACATAAAAATCATCGTTTCGAGATAATTGAGATTTTAATTTTAGCTTCGTAGTTATCGAAACTCTGCGCGGTTCAACGTTTACGGCTACTCTTATTTTAGGAAATTTTCTATCAAACTAACTGAACGGCATTTTTTAATTTTAAAAGTTTATAATAATATTAATAATTACAAATAATATTTTACAAAAATTTTGCATGTTTTCAAATTATAAATATAGATTTTGCAAATATGTATTGTATCATTTAAGTTGTATGTAATTATGATGATTTTAGCAAAAAGAAGAGTTTTCTTTTAACTTAAATGTCAGCAGAAATATTTTTATTTTTATTTTAATATCTTGCGTTTGAATAAAAGGACAAACTTTTTCATGAATTTTTACTTAATTTGTTTATTTTTGTCTTTCTTTCTTTTTCTTGTGCATATCTGTGCACAAAACAAGCCAATATCCGTGCAAATATTATCTTGTGATTTCGTTTGGCCTCTCTACTCAAAACCTGATAGTTCCAAAATTTTCTGAAATCTTTATAAAAATTGACTACGTGTGAAAAATACAAATGATGTGGATCAATTCTGTCATTCAGTTCTAAAGTATCTAAAGTCATTTGCTAAAAACTTGGAAAATGTTCCACAACCTTGCAACTACAGTTGAAATGGGATTTCGCATTGATGTAACACATAACCCAGGTTCAATCAAAAAACTATTACTTCTACTTTCATCTCTAATAAATATTGGCTCTCTCCTTTTGAAAACGAAGTGACGTTTTTGTATAAATAAACTGCAATTAGTTATTAAAATATTTTCTGATGATAGGCTTGGGAAATACAGCGCGAAAGTACTAAGAAGTTTTAAATAAAATGTATATTTTTAACTTATAACATATCTTTTATTATTTTAGTCGCCTTTTACGTAAAAAAGTTAACGTAAAACTTTTACGTAAAAATTTTTAAAGTTATATATTTTAAGATTTTATATATTTTGTGATTAAATTTTATTTTCTTTATTAGTAACGCATATGTCTATTATGTCATACATATTATAATATAATAAACTACCTTTATATTTCGTCATTCTTTATTTATAATAACTATTATATGGATTTCAATACATCGAGGCATGAATTAGACTAGAAATTAATTGCATTAAAACGCACATAATTCTATTTTCAACTTTAAATATATTTTAAAACTTAGCTTTTCCAGTAACAAATGTTCGAATAATATGAGAAATTGTTAATATTTTATTTTCCATTTTATATTTAACAAATTTAAAACAAATAAAAATACAATTTATGTTACAATCTATAAGACTAAGTAATAATTCGTAATTTATTAAAATGCATTTTGCTTATTTATATTAAAGAATAGTACAAATACTAAGTACATTTTTTTTTTTAAATTTTATTCTCATAAAACATTTACACACACATTAGGATCGAAAACGAGTAATAAAGAGCATAAGTAATTGCTATGACGTCTAAAAGTAATATTTATTCAAATTTAGTCATGCATTAACACGCTTTGAATTTTCTTTCCAAATACACATCGAAACTTTTCTCTATTTTCCCTCCATGTCAAGTTTACGCCTGGAATACTCTCATTAGCATTTCGTATTCAATTTTGATCATGACCAATCTTCAGCCTCAGCTTCTGTGCACAGTCTATTTCTCACAACCTACACTTTTCATTGCTGATTACTAAATTATGAAGTGATCAGAAGCCAAGATGGGATTTAAAAAAATCTCCAATTATTCTGAATTTTTGGCTATATACTTCTTTATTCCCAGCGGATGTAGATATTGCCACACTTGGTTTCATGAAACGATACGTAAGTGTGATTAAGCATAAGTAAGCGTGATTTTTTTTTCTATTTATCAAAATGCGCAACTTTATGAAGAATTTGGAAAATATAAAAAAAGGCAACAATTTATTGGGATACATGAACACATTAAATGTAGACTGGAAGTGAGATAGATTCCTAAGAAGAATAACCAAATTTTTATGCAACAAGAAATATTTAAAAATGAAATTGTTTTGTATATGAACATCACGATACAACACTCTAAGCATTTCTGAATTTGTTTTTTGCCTATATTCTATTTTTTTTCTTCATTACTTTCCACAAATATTTAGTATTGAATTACATTTTAATGAATTATAATGAATTAAATTCATTAACGATTCATTAACGAATCATTACTGAATTAAATATCTACGCCTATATAAATCAAATAAAAATACATATACCGAATATTTCCGTGTATAAGCCGATGACTTTGGGATATATTTTTGGCTCGAAAGTGGGGGGAGGGTCGTCTTATACACGAGTCTAAGAAAATTTCAAAATTTGATATTCTAAAATAAAAACGATGGTAAATATAAAAAATCATAAAAAATACTTACAAATTTCAAAAAGTTACTTAATAATCTATTCTTTTATAATTAAACAAATCATCAATCATCTTTTACTAATCAAAGTCATTACAGAATTTTGAAGCAACTCCTTAAAATTGCTTTATTTTATTGATATATCAGGATGAATATCGTCAGTATCTAGTTCATTATCATCGCCATCTTCTTCAAAAATGGTATCATCCTGGTTTCGACCAATCGCATTACTGATGCAACATTTTTTGAAAGATCGGACAATTATTTCTTGCTATAATTCAAGCAAAGCTTCTTTCACCCATTCTGAGATAGCAACGATGTCAACTTTTTAAAAAATACCGAAATTCGAAACAGGTGCATCACCAGAAGACATCCATTCAGTCCATTTCGAATGGAGTCTGACTTTAAAAGACTCATTTAGAAAACGCACCAATGTTGCGGAATAGAAGTAAGGTCACCTGTGATCTACTGAAGATCTCTAGGAGATATCAATAATTTAGCAGCGAGTTTTTTTTTTTCTATTACATATTAAAAAAATTATAAGTTTTCGTTCGCTGAATTTTTTATCGCGTTTGTTCAACATCGGCTTACATACGGGTTTCCAGTTTTGGACGATTTTTCACTGGGAAGTCCTATATTCAGCTTCTACACGGAAATATACGGTATGTATTTTTTAAAAGCCCATCAAAAACATTGCCTTTGCAGGTTCATTAATTAAACTAAATCTAAATTAATCTAACCGCAATTAAATGTAAATAATTGTGTTTCACTTAAATAGTAAGTATTTTATTTATGAAAAAGCGGTTCTGTTGCCTATTTGAAAATAAAGATTGGTTAAGTCAAATTGAGTTTTTTATACTAAAAAAAAAAAAAAAAAAAAACAACAAATTGTCATGTCTTGTAGTAATTGTTGTAAGTGATGTTTATTTAATTTTAATTATGATGCTTCCCCATGCTGCAATGTTTTTACATTCAACTCGTCCTGTCAGGAAATTAATTAAATATCACATTTTTACTTAGAGAAATAATAAATGCTGTTACCATTTCAAATCAAGTAATGAAAACTATTGTAATTTAATTTACTTCTAGAAATAACATCCATTCATTTCCTTTCACTCACTTAACACAGTTCGTTGTTTTATTTAAGAATTTTTCTCAATCTATTTTTGATCTCTTTCACCTCTATGTCAAGTTTACGCCCGAGGAGCACTCACAGGCACTTTGAATTCCATTTCGAACACGTTCAGTCTTCAGCTATAGATTCTGAAAAGAGGTAATTTACCGTAAACACTCCGCAAAGTGCTGCTGAGTGCATAATGAAGTGATCAGACACCGAGTGTGTATTTCTAAATAGCTCTATTTATTCAAAAATTTGAAAAGAGGAGAATACTCTTTTAAATGCCAGTAATCATTTTACACCCGGGGTTCATACCATGTTTAAATATTTAAAAAATATATTTTTTCTTTTTGTTTCATTTTCTAAAAATGCGTATTATGAGATTTCACTTCACAGAGTTTATTCCTACATTTTGTTTTCTGTGCAGGAGAAAAAATAGAAACATTTCAACAAAATTGCAACTTATCATCAAATTCATTTAACTATAAATTTCAAAATTTCAAAAGAAAAACATTTAAAAAATTCCTAAATGGCTTACAGAAATAATTTACGGATATTTTAACATAATAAATTTAAAAATATAAATAAATATACATTTTAATGCAAGAAAAAATTAAAAATTGTCTTCATATATAATATTGTGTGTATAATTTAGAAAAGAATATACATAATTTAATAATATGCCTGTGATTTCCAGAAGTTCCTTCGACTGTTTAGGAAACGTATAATTTAAAATTAACATAAAATAACATTTGTCCAGAATAGGCTCAAAAATATATATTATAACTAACAATAAAATTATCATGGGCACATACAGAATATTTTATGATTCTACATCAATTTAAATTTCTCAGCTAGTGTAAATGCTAGAAAATAATAAAACTTTTAAGAATATACCGGCGAAAGCTTGATCTTATTTAGTTTGAGATTACGAAATAATTAATGAATTTTTGCTGAATTTATATTAAGTATACGAGTTATGCCAATTATTCTTGTTATTTTATTCCTGTATATTTTAATTTTAGAGGTAACTGTTTCCAAACAAAATATTATTTTAAAACAAATATCGCTATACTTTTTAGAAAATTGATTTTGTATTCATATTTTATACATGATATTCATTTTCAAAAATTCTACAGTATCAATGTATAGAACACAGAAACTTTGGACAACATTTTTTTATGAATATTAATTGTAACCGAAGCTATAAATTATATACATTAAGTAAAATTCTCGAAAAAGATTTAAATGGTGTGCTTCCATTCCCATGTGTTGTTTATGTGTTTTGGAAAGCGTAAAAGTATGCTCATTATACTGATCCACGTTAAAGTTAATTTGAACTTGCTACAATTTTAGTTTATTTTTAGAAACCACTTTAAATAAAACATGAAGTAACAGTTTTAGGCTACATTACTATTCTCTCATGATTTAAACAACAAATGGCAGTAATCTTTTGCGTACGGGATGCCTATAATGAGCTAAAATAAATTTTAAATATTGTGACATTTTTATTTAAAAGATATTTACATTTTTAAAATGCTGCTTATTTAAGCAGAATAAATAAACAGTTTGTTTTCAAAAGTATTTCTTTGTCTATTTTTATGTTGAAAACGTTTAAATAAAATCCACCGTAATATTTGTTAAAGATATCATAACTATGCAAATTTATTTGCTTGTTTTATAAATTGATTCTTGGTAGGACAATTGTATGCATTTTCTGAAGATTTAATTTTCAAATTAGTGTACATATATACAAAATAGTGCATAACGGATAAGCAAGAAGTGTACAAATCTGTTTTATCTGTTAATTATAGTCTTGCCTTCGATACAATTAGGTAAAACTATAATTATAATCTGTTAATAGTCTTGCCTTCTGTACAATCTATAGGGAATTGCTTCACATCATTTTAATTTTATTTGATACTGTAGTAGTGGTAATAACACAAATGCTTTTTGTTTGGGAACACGACTGTTATCTATTGTTTGGTTACATGATACTCAAGTCTATTACTCTTAGAGTTAGCAACTTATAAACAACTTATTACGGCAAGAAAAGCTCCTTTTCGCTTATGATGCTCAATCGTTTTTATTAAAGTATTCTTTTTTTTATTTTTACATTAGGTATAAGGATGGAGAATATGTATTCCATATTGATTCAAATAGGATTTCTTGATTGACATCTGTGTCATCCGGCCCATAGATATGCAGGGAAAAGACCTTGAACACCTGCCCAATATAAGAGCATAACTGAGATTAGTTCATCACATTTACTATTAAAGTCGGGTAAAATTTGAATTTCAGAAGCAACGCTTGTTCTACTAAAACTATACATATCAGGGAAGCATTTAAGTGCAATAATTCGACTTTAAAGTTAAAAAGCATAAGGAAAAGTATGTGGAAATTATCTCTCTATGTGCCAAAATATATATATCCTCCTGAGACCCAAGCAAAATGTAATGCATAAATTATTTTATATATGAGGTTTTTTCAACAAATAGGCAGAAAAAATGACGTTTTTAAAGAAATTAATAAAATTCGATTTTTTAATTTTGTTTTACAGTACATCCATCTAAATGGATGCTCAGGCCATAACTTACTTTAAAGTAATTTTAAAAAATGCGAGAAGTATGGGAAAAAATAGAATTTATTATAAGGAACATATGGCAAGTATTAACATCTGATTTAAAATTACAAAATAAAAATAGTTTAAACAAATTAAAATAACATAAAAACGAAAATTACCAGCAGAACGTAGAATTCCAACTTGACTCATTTATTTCGCCATTTTGTAAACAAAGTAGTTACCGTTGCCAAAATTCAAACGCTAAATGTTGATTTTTGATTCATACATTACCAAAACCAACTGGTTTTAGATTTCTACAATGAAATTTAACGCAATAGAAGGAGAAAGCAAAATATCCAAATAAATGAATGCCAGGTCTCAGGAGGTTATATATATAGCCCATTATGTACGAAATGCATTCGGCAGACCCAGAATATCGCACGATAATTAAACTAAGAATAAACAACAAACATCAAAAAAATATCAACAGATATAACCTGAACAAGGAAAAACAACCAGAAAGTTGTGGCCTCGTCAGCAGTAGGCATTTTATAAAAGCACAGCAATGTTTCAGACTAATTACCATACATAAAGACCTATTATTCATTAGTGGCAGTAGGTTTCGGCCAGAGCGTCGCAAAGCATAAATCAAATGCATAAAAACAATTGAAAGCATATCGTTAACTCTCCCCCACCGGACTGGACGCCACAATAAACAGCAGCGCCATAGCACAGAGAAAAAAGGCTAGCTCAATTGTTATGTGCCAGTGACTTGTGATATATTGTTTGTTAAAATTTGTATTGCGAGAGATGATGTCGTTAGATACTACAACAATAGTGAAACCGTTATCGTCAGACATTGGTTTGCTCTCTTTCGCTATTTGAAGTGAGGCTTTGCTTATTGGGATGAATTCTTTGTGGTTGTGATATTTGTTTTGAACGCTGTGTGTTACCTTTTCCCGGGTCACGAATGTAGGTTTCCAGGAATTGGCCTTGGCTGTGTTTGAACCTAGGACGTACTGTATGGAAGGTGAGCTCCATAGCACAGAGCAACAGGCTAGCTCAATTTCTCCGTGTCAGTGATTCAACATGTATCTTATTTGAAGCCCTTGTGTGCGAGAGACGATGTCGCTGCAATAATATTTACAGAGTGAAATCCGATTAAAATTCAAAAGTAAAAATTAGACATATTTGTTGCAATAATGTTGAGGAATCATACAATCTATAGCAGTCAAAGTTTGTTCTCTTAATATGTCCTGATCTTTCATATTAACATTACATTGAAAATTACGTTGAAAAAAATTTCTGAATTTCTAATAGGGGATTAAAAATTTAATTTAAAGTCTAATTCGTGTAATACTAATATAAACAAAACAAAGTTATGAACAATTAAAAAATTGTAAATAAATTAGATGCGAAAAAATACATTTTTTTAAACATCATATTACTCATATATTTTGTTTAATTCAGCACATGTTATTTTATGTTTAAAAAAATGTATAAATAGTTTTGGTTTTTCATAATTACAATGCTTTCAGAATTTGACAGTTTATTTTAAGCAATCTAGAGTTTGCTTTTCACAAAACTTTCACAGTGTAAATCGTTTCCGAACCACAGTGAATTTCGACACATATGAAAATCAATCTGTGGTCAAAATTAAACAAGATCGCATATACTGTCTTCATTATATTTATTTTTTTTTTCTTTTAAGACCAAAGCATTTTTATTCTTAGAAAAATGAACGCGATCTCATACATTGTCATCTTTATACTATTTACATTTTGTTTTCTTTAAGATCAAAACATTTTCATTGTTAGAAAAAAAGCATTTTATTTAAAAAAAATATTTTGGGATTGGAAACTGAAAATAATTTTTTTCTTTCATTACAGTAGGGAATTTCAATCAGACTACTTACATTTTACAAACAATATGCGGTCAAAATAAGATTACGGTAGCATTTTCTTTAACTATCATATCTACCCTATATATATATAATCCTAATGAAACGAATTTATGAAACGGATATATGAAACGGCTGAAATGAAACGAATTTATGAAACGATTCTTTGAAACGACTGATTAAACAACTGATTATGTTTCACAGCAATTTCTCCTAAAATGTGGTCTACTTTGCGATGAAGTTAACACCGAAAATCCGTATTGATCCGCAGATCACAAAACTGGTATTATAATTTTTAAATTTGAATTAGTTTTCGAAATATTATTTTTTTTTTCTAATTAAAAATAATTTTTTCTAATTATGGCAACTCAAATTTTAATCATAACATATATTTTTTTCCATATCTCAGAAAAGGTTATTATTTTAAAATAATTTGTTGGCCAGTTTGGCCTCCCATAAATGTATGCTAAGAAATGTATCATGTTACTTTTATTCATAATTCAATTTACTTGAACAATCTTTCACCAAATGGAAAGATTCTGATAGAGAAATCAAGAACTCGGTATTTTTATGTTAGCGGGACGCAGGTGATAAATCGCCGAACATTTTTCCCGTCGCATTTCTTTTATATTTCATTAATTTCATTTAAAATATAATTCTTTCATTCATTTTATTTAAAATACAAAACTTTCATTTAAAATTGATGGCTTTCACTTCTTTCTTAAAAAAAAAAAAAAAAAAAAAAAAAAAAAAAAAAAAAAAAAACCGAAAAGAAAAGTATTAGTCACAGATATCATATACGCACCAGGGTACCGAATTGGCGCCAAAATGGCATTATTTTGATTGACATGGTAACCCGGATATTGTTGTTTATTTACTAATAAATGTTTATTTACTTTTATTTCTTTTTTAATATTATATAAATTATTTTGTTCTGTAGTTTTATTTAGTTATTTATTTATTGAACAACAAACTAGTTGTGTGCTTGACATGAGAGTGTTCTATAGTTATCAGAATTTTTTTTTATATTTCCTTTCGAAAATAATAGAAAATGATTAAAAAAAATAAGATACAACTTAGTCATACCGTTGACCAATTTCGCCAAATTATACAAATTGACATAATTTTTATTTTAAATAAAAAAGAACAAATAAATTAGTATAGCATTAATAAATATACAAATAAAACGTCGAAATAAAAATCACTTCATGACGTAAACATTTGTAACTTGCTTAAAGTCAAGTGAAAGTGATATTTACGATCAATCATTATTGGCATTTAATCTTATAGTTTGGCGATAGCTTTTTAGTCGACGTGATAACTAAGTAGTACCAAAACTACATATGTAACTGGTATTCGAAAACTAGGTTTACGCCAAATTTTCGTAATATATATATATATATATATATATATACTAGCAGAACTAACCGGCTTCGCCCGTGTCAATTATAAGGTGCCTTCAGGTAAAATAAATTAAATCGAAATAATACGACAATCACAATAACTGAAATTTGTGCATTCCCATCCACAAACTGTTATAAAGACAATAAAAAAACATGGCGTTATTGTCTCGCAACCATAGTAAAATCCATGAGCTTTAATAACAGAATGCACCTTTTCTTTAGCGGGTGTAAGAGAAAAATATGTGATTTTCCTGACAATACGAAAAAAAAAATTCCTCCAAATCGCTCAGCACTTCGTGAAATTCTTGTTTATATGGTATTATCTACATTATAAAGCAAAAGCACTATGTCAGTGCCCATAAATTGTAACCCATAAAATGTGACTTTACTGCAATTTTTCTAACTTTTAAACATCACACAGTTTCATTTTTTACAATGTCGAATAGAAAAAAAGTTCTTTCGAATGAAATTTGTTTGAAAATTGAAACTCAGTTTTCTAATTTTAATGGATTTTAAAGTAATTTTTAAGCATGGATATTTTAAAAGTTGAGTGCAACCCGATTACGAAAGATGAACCTGTTTACACTTAATGCAATAGTATAAAGAAAAGACATGTCTATGAGTAACGCTGGTATCATATTTTTGGTGGCAACAACCTAACACAACAAATTTCTCTTTTATTGCAGTTTAACATTGTCATTCGACTGTTCCAACGTATTATAGAAAACAAAAGTACTTTCAGTGATATTTGTTTGTAATGTTTATCTCAATTTAAAAAAATTTTATGGGTTTTAAAATAATTTTTAAACATGCATATTTTTTAAATATGCTTGCAACCCAAATACAAAAGATTAACTCAATTGTTCAAAAACATTGTAAATAATTCAGAATTTGTTTGCTTTCGCGTAATATTCAATAACTAAATTGGCAAACGAAATTGAAACGCCAAAAATAAAATAAAATAAAACACGAATTTAACAGATATCAAATCAAACTACTCAAAATAACCTGATAAGTATATAAAATTCAAATGGGAATTTCGTTCCGGGTGCATATAACTTGAATTCTTCAGAACAGATTTCCATGCGACTTGCACTATTAGTTTTTTAGGGAAGATTTTAGTGCGTAACATATTGTTTTCCGTTGCTTAGTCATAGAATTATAGGGGAAAGTTATATAATCATGTGAACTCAATTATGAAGAATTAGTCTTATTAGCTGAATGAAAAATCCAGAACTTTTTTTTATCTCTAAGTATATTGACGGGTTTATCTTCAGTAATGGGGCTGTGCGCTAGGATATTCTTTTTTTAATGAGTGTGCCTGACACCTATTATGGCATGCACCTTTGTTTAAAACAATATAGAATGACTTATGTTTTAAGCGACTATCTGGCAAGCAATTTGATTACAAAATACTAACCAGCAATATTGCTTAAGGTGCTTCTCCAGTTCCCTGCTCAACAACACGAAACTTTCTGACACATTTTCTGACTCATTAAACTTAATTAGATAAATTTTGTAGGCCTGACTACGATTAAAGCGATTTGGAATTGAAATGAGTTTTCCCTTTTTTCATAAATAAATTACTTATCGAGTTATGAGCAATTGTGGTTGCGTGACGGCCGGGTTTTCTCCTTTATTGCACTGTTGCGTCCGAAATTCAGTTCAAAACACCAACTGAAAGATCTTATACCTTTACCAAAATATGCAAGCTATCTTTCGATTACATACCGGGTGTCCCAAAAAGGACTGACTGATTTTAAAATTCAATAACTTGCAAACGGTGACAGATATTTAAAAAATTCTTGCAGGAGGGTTATGCATAAGGTCAAAAGTTTTTTTACAGTGATTTTCAATTTTAGTTCGAATTACAAACAATAGATGGCGCTGCGATCAATAGACGCTGAATTCAGGCTCGATTTTTGGTACTTCGTGGCCCGGATAATACATTTCCATCTCCTTATTCAGCATGGAACAAGAGAAAGGACCAGAAATCGAGCCTGTATTTAGCGACTATTGCTTACAGCGCCATCTATTGTTTGTAATTCGAACTAAAATCGAAAATCACTGAAATAAAACTTTTGACCTTATGCATAACCCTCCTGCAAGAATTTTTTAAATATCTGTCACCGTTTGCAAGTTATTGAATTTTAAAATCAGTCAGTCCTTTTTGGGACACCCGGTAGTTTCTAAATAAGAACTCCTGTCAATTTCATGCGTTTCCGAAAAAAAAAATTAATTAAAAAATATGTAAGAAAATAGCTCCTTTGGATTTGAGAACAGCCTTAACTTTATGAACAGCCTTAACTTGACGTTTATGAAAAAACTCACATTTTTAGTTTTAATTTTGGAACTCGCGAAATTTAAATTCAGAAAAGGGATGTTCTTTTGACACATTGTGGTAATTTTTTTAACTTTTAGAATTAAAATACATGTTTTCTTTGACGCGCGTAACAGAAGTATACAATATCTCCCAAAATACGGGGGGAAATGCAAAAACATACATCCAAATGAGGTAGTAGTTACTAAAATTTTACTTGGAAAATTTGAAATTTTATTAAAATTAAATCTACAATGATTAGATGAAATGATGTCATTTTCCATAAACTTTAAATCAAGACATCTGTCAAGAATTTCTTTGAAAATGTAAATAACTGCTTTCTTTTTGCTATAAATGACAGAAAATGTTAGCACTGAATCTAAACCACTACAACACTTAGCGATAACGTATAGCTATAAGATATGGCTGTAGTATACAATCGAAGTAGTAAGCAAAATATAGGAGCCATATGTTTACAATGAGTTTGATTACGCGTTGAAAAGATTTGATAGAATGTGACGTCATATCTAGCTTTTTTTTCTTTTTCTTAAAATGTTTTCATGAAATTTGAATGTTTGTATTAAAATAGATGTTTTAATAATAATAAAAAAAAACGTTCAAATTGAGGTGCTACGTTATTTTCCCACTCTTATAGTTAAAGTTTTTATTTTATATACAAAAAAATGTAAATTTTCTGTTTAGAATAACGTCAGTATCAAAGACGCAAAAATATAGCAAGAAAATCTGATTTTTTATTGGCAAATAGAAACAAAATACACGCGTTATCCTTATTTTTTTTTCACATTATTGTGTCATTTTTTAGGGTTTGGCAACAGGAAAGAAACGTTTGAATTAAAAAAGATTTAAAAAGAGATATTTCTATAATGTTAAATTATGGAAGTGGTAGAAAAAAGGGATAAATAGTGGTCTGATAATTTTTTTAAAGTAGACAGTGATCTTTTCCACGTTCTAAAACGTATGTACATCGAGTTTCGTGCAAATCGGTCAAAAATTAAAGATTTGTATAAAAGACATACATACAGAGAACGGAGACACACAGAGAACATATTTTTAAAACAACATCAGATTAGCGCGTTTTTAGATTCTGTGGTGTCTGAACGGGGTTGGCAGCTTGCAGGGGGCAGAGCCCCCTAGTATTACTATAATCTTGATTAAGTGCCATTAAGTATATGTGTATATTTATATAAACAATATACAACATTTTAACAATATTTCTTATATTTTACATACAATAAGTGATAAAGTAAATCAATGTTTTATACATCGTCCAAATTAAAATTTTCGAAAATGTTGTTTGTTACAAATGTAATCCTATTCATAAAAAGACAGTAAAATAAGTAAATAAAAAAAGACAGTAAATTGAGTAAAAATTCTGTTGCAAATATGTAAACTATATTGCATCTTAAATTCTATTAAGTCTTTGAAACACATATGAATAACGCATGTGTTTAACATTTGTGACATAGAATATTTTGAAGATAGACAAAAATTGTTTTCGAAATTTTGTTGCTTATATTTGTCATATATTCTAACCTATGGTATCAAAAGTAGAAAGACTATGCGCTATTCGAATATATTCCATTTATTTTAAATATAGTATATTAATACGTTAAATAACAATAGAAAATTCTTA
Source organism: Maratus speciosus (assembly GCA_963932465.1). Classification (NCBI taxonomy): domain Eukaryota; kingdom Metazoa; phylum Arthropoda; class Arachnida; order Araneae; family Salticidae; genus Maratus; species Maratus speciosus. The sequence continues at coordinate 379,521,375 of OZ010795.1, forward strand.
TTTAATTTAAATGCAAGATGCGTTTTAGCAATTAAACTTAGTATAGCATCTAAACCTTCCGAATTCTGTTTCTATGCATATACTATGCTTAATTTTAGACTGAGGGTTGTGAACTATTAGACAGGTACATAAAGTTCTTTTACTCTAATAATTATAAAAATATATTTATGAATGTATCCAATTAGAGTTGAAAAACAAACAAAAACTACGGAAAAAGATTTTCTTTTAATTGCTTAAGTATCCAGAGCAAACCGTGTGAAAAAAATAATAAAGGTAGAAAGAAAGTAAAATTCAATTACAAAATTAAAATTTTACTCGGTAGGAGAAAAAAATGAGACTAAAATGTTTACAATCTCTATAAAGTCGAAATTATTAAAAAAATATGTATCAAGATAAAAACATATAAATAAATGGAAAATAACTGTATTGAAAAAAGTGCGGTTATCAAACTGATTAAAAAAATCATATTATTATTGCAGATACCTCTTTACAAGATATTAGTCAACTCGTTCTCTAATGCAAATTTTCCCATCAGTAGCAACCATCAAGATTCCTATAGGCTAAATTCCAAGTATTTTTTTTTCGTAAATATAAACATTAGCACATGAAATTATTTGTAAAAAAGGCAAGTATTGTTTCCTTTCTATTAATAAAAATACTATTCATTTTCAATTTTACAAGAATCGTAGAGTATATAATTTATTTTAATCATACTTTTAAAAATGATAATTTGAATGAGAAGCTATTTGAACGGTAAATTGGATATAGGCTATATATACGTTTAGATGTAATTTCGAAATAGATGCTGATAACTGTAAAGTAATATTCATTTGGAAAAAGAATATTTTCAGAAAATAAAAATTCAATTTGAAAATTAAAAAAAAATATTTTTTTTTCAATTTTTGCGCTTTGGCAGTGTTCCTTGCTACATTTTTATAAGGGTACGATAGTGGGCGAGTGAGTTTTGAAATTTTCCGTTAACCATATTGTCTTGAATCACTAACATTTGTGCTGGAATGAGGGTTCTATTCTGTCATTCTTTAAGTATCGCAAAGTACGTATGTGTATTCCGAAATCAGGTTGACACAGATTTATTTTTTCAGTTATATATGAATTAGGTAACTGCTGTTTAGTAATTATATAAATTGTGGTAGTAGATGGATTCTATGGATTTTAAGCGAATCACGCCTACAAATCTTGTATTTCTGTTGTGCGATTTATGCATTGTTGGCTTCAAGTGGAGTTTCTGATTAGCAGATTTCAAAAGACATTGTGGCAGTTGTGACATTTCACAAATGTGGCAAGACATTGAGAGACTTCTATTTCAAATAAAGAAGCAATGGGATCCGCTACATTCCATTAGTTTACATTATCGTCTAATGTGTATATTTTAAGTTGTTATATAACGAATATTAAAGACATTGGGAAATGTAGATTTATTTGTAGTTCCTGTTGTCAATTGTGAATTTTTTTTATCCTTTATAACCGAGGTAAAATAATCAATTACACAAATTCTTTTTGTCGTAAGCGACATAATAAATCCATATATCCATAGTTGATTATTCCCGAAAATACATCAAATATATGAAACAAATCATTAAATTATTTTCTAAGATTGATTTTCAATAAACTTTAACACTCGCTTGTTTAAATAATTTATCGAAATCTGCATATAAGTGTTAAGCTTGATAAGTTGAATTTTAAAAAAATCATGAAATTGCTGTACCTTCTTTTTATACTTAAAATAAGTTTCAACAAATTTTAAAACTTTTATACTTATGTTTATAGTTATAATATATACATAAATTATAACACACATTTTCTTTGATGTTTTATTATTATTGTATTTTTGCTATTTATATTATTAGTATAGTTGTATGTTTAACATACTTGTAAAACTATTTAATCTAAACGTTTTATCGAAGAAAAATTATATTGCGTTCTCCGTTTGGTATAAAATTTAGTTTAATTAAAACTAAAGGAAAGTTTTAATTGAAATTTAATTTATTAACTTGTGTTCCAGTGCTACTAATACACATTTAATTTCTAATGTAATTTGTAAGGATTATTTAAAAAATCATTTATAAGATGCGCAAAACCTGTTTTTTTGTTTTCTCGGCTTCCTTATAAGCACAGTTTTCACAAGTGTTTCATTTAAGAAAATCACGCTTCGTAAGATATAAGGGTACTAGGTCAATTGTACATTTTTAGAAAATAAATCGTGAGCTGTTCGTTTCATCAATATACACACCATTAAGACACATACAATGATCTACACACAGCCAATGGAAATTTTTTAATTACGACAACTTTGTTAATTAAAAAACTTGTGCAAAAAAATTTACAATATTGAACATAAACTGCAGACATGTCTTTCATAGATATCGTAAAATAAAGCAGTATGCTGTGGACTTCACAAACTTTCTTTTATATTGTTATAATATTCAAATAGGACTATGACACACAAACAATTACGAAGTAGGGGGCATTTTTTTAAAATTTGACTCAAAATTACTGTAATTATTGAATAGCTATTTGAACGTGCAAACCAAGAACTTTCTTCTATCTTATACATCTTTATATTTCAAAAAGTGTGTTTATAAAGGTTAATACTTCAACATTATTAGTTCAATACAATACAAACTTTGACATTCATCCAAAATTTCTGCGTCAGTCATTTAATCGGAGTAAAAATGAGTTAATCTCGAACATGATATTTAATAAAATACATATTTTTCGTTATTCTGTTGTACGTCAGCTGTTTGAAAATAGCCGGCTTAGAAAGATGCAAAGTTTCCGTTGCTGCACGAGCCGCTTTTGCAACAGTCAAGAAAATCATACAAAAATCAATTTTACTGCGCACCCTCATTGCGGAGTATTTTCAAATCCAAGAAGGATCTGCGTGCGATAAACAAAAACTTACATATTAAATTTGCTTCCATTCTATGCCTAATTTCATACACTTTTCGATAGAACAATATTGAACATGGCATAAAAATTGCTACTGCAGCACCCCTTCCGGCGAAATATTTTAAGTTCAAGGAGGACCTGCTTGCTATAGCCTTAAACATATTCACGAAATTTGATTTAATTCTATGCCTAACTTCTTATACTTTCCATGGTACAATAATGCAAATGACACAAAAATAGCTATAATAGAGTAATACTTTTCAAATTCAAGGAGGACCTATTTGCCATAGCCAGAAACATTTACTGGAAATTTGTTTCAATTCTATGCGAAAAAAAAAATAGATTACAATACTTTATACTATTATAGATAGATGAGAGTAAAAAAAAATGCACTTTTGAAAAGTTACCCTACCCAGGATCGGAATTTAAAAGGAAATTGGGTTAAGATATATATTATTAAATTATAACATGAAATATAAAATTAGGTGAATTTCTATTCAATAGAAGCTGAGATACAGTTTTAATCTCTTTATATCGTAAGGACGCATATGTAGACTTCTATTCTTTTCCTCATAAAAACTAACTTTTTTTTTTTTTTTTTTTTTTTTTTTTTTTTTCTTTTATAATTTAGTTATAAAAGTATAATAGCTAAATACATTTTATTAACTAAATAAGTAAATTGCAGCACTGACGTTTATTTCTCCATAAACAAAATGTTATTTTCATCTGAGATTTCAAAATTCATTCAAAATAGTGTTACCAAGAAAGTACAAAATTTTCATAATTTTTTTAATTAAAATCTTTAAAATTAAAAAATGAAGATTTGTAGACCATTCACTTGTTTTAAGTCTTTCATTTTTTTATTGCTTGAAGTTACATTATTGATAATTAAATTGATATTTTAAATGGAGTATAAATTTAAGATCCATATAAGTGAACCTCAATTATCAGACCCCAAAAGTAATAGTTTCATAAAAAGGGATAACACTGTTTTCAATTTGTTTCATGTCTATTTGTTTCGTGTCATTATATATATATATATATATATATATATATATATCTTACATATCATATTTTGTCAAACTCAATTCCATAGATGCCGCAATAAACCTATCACGGAAATTGTGACAAGTACAGAATAGCAGCGAGAGCTTTTCATCAACTAAGAGGAAACAGAAAGAAGTAAATTTATCTCTTACATATGAGATATATGAAATTCTGTCCCATAGAATAAAGGTATAGCCTAATATAACTATCACGGAAATCGTTAAAACACAACCTCGCAGGACCACCTATTGAGCTAGAAGCAGCCAAACCTTAAAAAAAAACTCATGTCTAAGTGTAACTGTGTACCGTACCATAGATGGGAAGAAACAGCTGTTGCAGAAATCGTGATAACACAAGCATAACAGCGCCACATTTTACGCTATTTATATCGAAAACTAATGAATATAGGATTATCTCAATGCCCCACTGAATATTAAATTTCATGAAATTCCATCCCATATATGCCGATATATAGCTACGACGGTAATAGTTTAAACACATCATACCAGCGCCACCTATTTAGCAATACACACCAATTCGTAACAACCATCTACTTATGTCCAGGTCTAGTATAATATGCAGTTTTATGAATTTCCGTCCATTAATTCTTGAGATATGGTTTAAAATGAAATCCTGAAAATGCAGCATACCAACAGCAATTGTTGGCCGATACGTACACACACCTATTTAGCACAAATTTATGTCACAGTCTAACAGAATATCAGTTTAATCAAATTCTGTATATTAATTCATGATATAGAGCTATCACAGAAATCTTTAAAAAGACTAACTAGCAGCATTATATGATTGGAATTATACAACCAAACCAAATCGGAATCGTAATTAGTGCCAAAGTATAACAGAATATGAAGTTTGATGAAATTTCCTTCATTTGTTCTTGAATTACAACTACCATGGTAGTTGTGAAATGTGCAACATACCATTTATGTCACAGTCTAATAAAATAAGAGTTTAATGAAATTCTGTGTATTAATTAATTAGATATAAATATCATGGAAATCTTGAAAAACAACGAATAACAGCAAGATATGTTGCAGGTATTCGCTGAAACTAATCATTATTTATTTTTTTCGATGTCTATATAAACATTACGTTTGATGAATTTGCATGCATTAGTTTTTGTAACATAGATATTGCATGATATCGTGGATAATGCAGCGTAGCAGCAAACCTCTTGGACGATAAGCAGCCAAAACATATCAGCATTGTTTGTCTATCTAATTGCTAAATTTCATAAATTTCCGTGCATTCCGTTTCATTAAATTCCTTTATATAGTGACTTAAATATTATAGGTGCAGATTCCCAAAATTTTTAAGGAGCCAGAGGCTCCTAAACCCCAAAAATCTACTCCCCACTTTAGCTCCTAACCAAAATCCAGTGGCCATATTGTGAAACAAACTCATAAAACAATAGTGTTTATGTGGAAAAAACTTAACAAAAAAAATTGAATTCAAAATGAAAAATAGTTTATTTAATAAATACACATGTGCAACAAAACACAGACTAACTAGAACAAATGTGTATATTTAAATTAATCCTAAAATTCTTGAAAGTTTCATATTAAAAACGTATAATACAAATCAGGAAAAATTAGAAGATAAAGTTGGAAGAGATACAATTGAATAACGAAACGTATAAACTAAGCAGTCATGATAATGAAAAATATTAGAAAAACTTTATTTCTTATTTTGATTTTGTTATATAAAAGTATGCATTTAAAAAAAAAAAAATTAGGAATATGTAAGAGTAGTTTAGGCTATAAAAATCTCGCACTTGCAGAAAACATTTACAGAGCAAGACTATACCTCGCGTTAAGTATTTTATCGTGCAGGTTTCTTTTTGTTCTTTTTTCTACAGAGTTTGGAATCCTCTATCCTCACGGCTCCATTATCCCAAGCCCTTAAATAATCTCCATCGGATCGGGAACTTTGGATTGTCTCGTGAGCCAATCTGCAGTAAAGAAGTATTTATTTCAACTCTGGATTTCGGGCAAAACCTTCGAAGAAATGCTTGCTTTCGCTGCTGTCCAAAGGAGAAGCTTTACCATTAGTGCGCTCGTGTGCCGAGCTTTGCAGCTGCTAACCTTTGCAGTGGAGCGGTCATGCGAAGAATTATATTCGAACATAATGTTCGGCAAGAAAGCAGTACATCACAGGGGCAGCGTAGACGACGGTAAATGAGATCGCAAAAATGCCCTGCTTTTTTATCAAGGTCATACTTGATCTCGGCCACTGAAAAGAGCAGGTGCTTTTCTATTTTCAAAAGAAAATAAATAAAAATTCCACGACGGGGATTGGGAACACTGGAAATTGATCTTTGGCGACTAAGAGACTGAAAGTTAGTCGCAATCTGGACCTACATTAAATATAAAGTCTACAAAATTTGTGGCACGTATAGACTAACAGACAGACAAATATTTCTAAATATTTTGAAATCGGCATCAGAACATTGGAAAACGTGGAAATCTATCTTAAAACAGAAGTCGAAAATTTTTACGATAATAATATTTTCTTCTGGTGTATATGAGTAGATCAATGACTCAATCTAAAGTAGTAATAATATATATTTTTTTAAACTTAAACATATAAAATGATTTTGAAAAATGTTTTACAATTTACACGCACTCTCCTATTTGTTGTTATAAAACATAAGTCCAAGAAGATATCTTTTCTAATAATTTTAATGTGTTTAATTGTCATTTACACATTGCATTGTCTTTCATTCACAATACCTGATGTTGCTAATTTATTCAATTAACAAGAAAGAAAAATCATACGTCAAGAACAGAATATGAAACACTTTTCAACAAATTCAAAATAGTGTAACAATGCTTCACCGTTTATTCAGCTGAAATATGATGTCTAATTGAACCATTTGGAAACACATAACACATTTAAAATAGCAATTTCAGTAATTACCATCTACAATCCAAAAGTTTTCCGAATTCTTTCAGCAACCCTGTATATGATATCTAGATTTATATCTGTAAACTACACGCAGGAAAAAAATTAGTTCGGTTAGAAATTAGATGCCTCATTTGAAAATTATCCTTCAGAAATGTCCTGTAATTATGAGAATGGTACTTCCATTATTTTGTGCAGCCCTTTATACGAGGTATAGAAATTATACATAATAAATATCATGTAAAATATTCGTTAAATTTAAAAGTTCATACCGAAATTGAAAACGCACTTCTAGCAATTATTGATCAAAAACAGTACAGTAACAAATTTCTTTTGAGTGTCCCTGCAAATGAACATAAATGTTATAAATTTCCTTTTCTATAGTAATCATCTTCTAGTGAAATTCAGTGTTTGCTAGCAATTTAAATACATTTGAAATAGCGTAATGACATTAAAATAAACTGCATTTTTTCCCCCATTGACCAATATGTAACGGAATTATTTTGAGTATCTGTAAACTTAGGTGCTACACACTTCATATTCCATACCGAGTGTTCGGACCTTGTGCGCATGCCGAACGAGCTCCGCAGCTTTGCGGTCATGTGACCCAGTTCAGTTGTTGCTTAGCTGCCATTGCGGCACGTTGTGTATTCGAGCGGGTCTTATCCCCAAGTATATAGTTGTTCTTTAGCTGCCATTGCGGCACGTTGTGTATTCGAGCGGGTCTTATCCCCAAGTATAGTATGTTGTTCTTGAGCTGCCATTGTGGCACATTATGCTATAGCGGGTCTTATCCCCAAGTAAAGAGAGTGTTGTTCTTTAGCTGCCATTGCGGCACGTTGTGTATTCTAGCGGGTCTTATCCCCAATTATTCTGTTGCTTATAGCGGGAGTATTCCCCAAAAGATGTTTTACGAACGCCACTTGTTCTAACAGCGGGTTATTACCCCAAAGTCACCTTCATCATTCTATGTTTTTCAGTGTTTGTGATTGTTGTAACATTTGTGTGCTGTGTGATATAAAAATGTGAAAAAGAAACCTAGTTGTCGTCAATCTTAAAGTTACGCACAGTATTCACATACATTTGTTGTGGTCCGTCGAGCCGGAGCGAAATAGCTGCTATGGAAAAATTAAATAAAACAAAAGGTGCTCTAAAAGGTGCTATAACGAAATTATAAAATTTCGTAAAAGATAATACAGACGAAATTAATTACTCGAGTACCGAGCTCGAAATAAAGATTCGAAAATTACCTGAGCTTCAAGCAAAAGTATCGGAAATACGGGATAAATATTATGATATCCCTGAGATTAAGGACTTACCAGAAATCGAAAACGAGTTAGATGAACTCGAAGATCGTCTCGAGAAACTTGAGGTAAGTCTCAACATATTTCTTAAAAATCTTAAAGTTTCTGAAATAAATGTGCATGCTGATAGTATTGAATCTATAAGTTTGAATAATATTAAAGTTAAGTTACCTGAAATCCCACTACCAACATTCAATGGTAAATATGAAGAGTGGTCAATCTTTAAAGTACAATTTACAAATTTAATTATCAATAATGCTCAGTTAAATGACGCTCAGAAGCTGTTTTATTTGCGAGCATCGCTAAAAAATGAAGCAAAACAACTAGAGAGCCCAGACGATTCCTTTCAGTCATTGTTTACAGCACTTACTGAAAGATTCGAAAATCAACGTTTGCTCATTGACACTCATTTATCGGTCATAATTAATTATGAAAAAATACATTACGAGTCTTCTAAAGAATTGAGATCCTTTATTGATTGTGTAAATAAAAATTTGAGGGCCTTAAAAGTATTACAATATGAACAAAACAATCTGTCTGATGCTATCATTATCAATATTATATTGCAAAAGGTAGATAAGGAATCTCGAAAATTATTTGAATATTCGATTAAAAAATCAGAATACCCGCAATTTAATGAATTAATGTCATTTTTGGAAAACCGCAGTTCTACGTTAGAAAGCGTAAATAGATACTCTGCTTCAAAACCCTTAAACAAAAACATTCCTCTTTCGAACAAACAAAAAAATTTCATGCTAAATTCGAATGATAAATCGAATGGAAAAACTTGTATTCTGTGCAAATTGGCTTTTCATAATTTGAGCAAATGTTCTCAGTTTCGAAAAATTAATGTTTCTGAACGATACGATTTTGTGAAGAAAAATAAGCTGTGTATTAATTGTTTGAATAATTCTCATTCCGTAAATTCTTGCATTTCAAAATATAATTGTAATACCTGTGGATTGCGACACAGCTCATCGCTTCATCGAGAAAAAGAAAATAAATCCAAAAATGAATTGCCTTCCCCCCAAATTTCCTCCCCTCTTGCAGGTGCGGTAAATAGAGAAACGGAAAACATTTCGTTAAATAATGAATCATTAAAGACCTTGAATAATATAAGTAAAGAAAGAAAATCAATTTTATTGAGTACATGCTTTGTTTTTATAGAAGATAATTTCGGAAATAAACGAAGGTTTAGAGTCATTTTGGATAATGCTAGCAATGTCAATATTTTAACTAATGATTGCGCTGACATGCTGAAATTTAAAAAAATGATAATTAATGTACCCGTTACAGGATTAAACGGTTATACTTATAATGTAAAAAATAAAATTTCGAGTGTAATTACAAACGAAGATGGCTCTTTCAGGGAGAATATAGATTTCTTAATTGTTCCCAAAATCACTGATGTAATTCCATCAAGGCAATTAAATGTATCGGACATTAATTTACCGAATATTGTGGAATTGGCAGACCCCACATTTTTCAAACCGGGAAGAATTCACGCATTGGTTGGCGCTGAATTATTTTATAGAATTTTAAAGCATAATTCAGTTAAGATAAATGATAAACTTTTTCTGCAAGACACTGTTTTTGGATGGATCCCAACTGGGGCGCTAGAGGAGAACACGCAAACAAACAATATTACTATGTGCAATTTCGTTAGAGATTTCGATGAAATAAATGATAATTTAAAACAATTTTTCGAGCTTGAGTCTATAGGCATTAAACATGATGATCCGAAAATATCGGAAACTGATCAAGCACAACAAATATTCGATAAAACTGTCAAATTTGTAGGCGATCGTTATGAAGTTCAGTTACCGTGGAAAAAGGACTGTAAGGATTTAAATGATAATTTTAATGTTGCGAAACAGCGTTTGGAAGGTCTAAAAAGAAAATTTTATCGAAACCCAGAGCTTTTTCGACAATATTCTGAAATAATCACGGAATATTTAAAGCAAGGAATTATAGAGCAGGTGCAAGAAAATGAACCTGTTTTAGACAGGGCAGTTTATTATTTGCCCCATCATGCGGTCTGTAAAGAAGATAAACTTACTACAAAGGTCCGAATCGTCTTCGATGCCAGCTCTCATGATAACAATTATTTGTCCCTTAATGATTGTTTATGGCCCGGCACCAACTTAAATCCACTTCTATTTGATATTTTAATCAACTTCAGATTATACGAAATTGCCTTTTCTTCTGATATCGAGAAGGCGTTCCTTCAAATCTCACTAGCTGAAAAAGATCGGGATTCTGTCCGTTTTCTGTGGTATGATGATGGTTTAAAATCTTTCAAGGTCTTCAGATTCAAACGTGTTATTTTTGGAGTCAATGCCTCTCCATTCTTCCTATCTGCTACCATAAAGGAGCACATCAAGCGGTTTACGAACCTACACCCAAGAACTGTTCACCTACTCGATAAATATATTTATGTGGACGATTTTATATCTGGCGAAGATACGCCGCAAGAAGCTCTTGATGTTTCCCTGAATGCTAACAAAATAATGTCTGAAGCAGGAATGATTCTTCGAAAATGGATAACCAATGATGAAGCGTTACTGCAGTGCTGGCAAAAGGAAGGTTTAAATATTCAAGCAGAACATGCTGCAATAAGCCTAGGAAGCAATCTAAGCAAGGTATTAGGAATGTCCTGGAAAACAGAAGAAGATTGTCTGACATTCGAAGTCAAAAGTTTAATAGAATTCTTGTCATCGCAAAAAAGCTCAAAGCGTCTACTATTGCAAGCAGTTGGTAAAATCTTCGATCCGTTAGGCATGCTGACGCGAATGGCATGCATTCCATTCACCATTAGAATAAAATGCCTGTTCCAAGAACTATGGCTAAAGAAGACAGCATGGGATGAACAGTTACCAACTAATGTGCACGAAAAATGGTTAAAGTGGCTCGAAGAACTTCCAAATTTAGCAGAATTAAAAATTCCGAGGAAAATTCTTGGTAGCTTGAATCAAGTAATAGCTGTAGACATACATGCCTTTTCTGATGCTAGTAAAATAGCGTATGGATCTGCAATTTATCTGAGAATAAAAAGAGAGAGTGGTGTGGAAGTCAATCTCGTGACTTCAAAGAGTCGTGTTGCACCGATAAAGGAGATAACTCTGCCTCGGCTAGAACTTCTCGGAGCCTTACTAAGTGCAAGACTGACCAATAAAGTAAAACCCATCCTAGATCAAAAAATCACATCGAAAGTGTACTATTGGACGGATTCCAAAATAACCTTATTCTGGATCAAAGGATCATCAAAGCGATGGAAGCAGTTTGTGGCTAACCGTGTCATAGAGATTAATGCACTTTCAGATTCGAACTCTTGGTATCACTGCTCTAGCAAGTACAATCCTGCCGATCTCTTGACCAGAGGTGCGAGTGTTAATTCCCTTGTAGAGAATCCAATGTGGTTTAGGGGACCAAAATTCCTAGCAGCTGATGACTTAGTGACTGAGCAAGAAACTATTTCTGTGCCAGAAACAGATTACATTCCAGAGACTAAATCAAAATATAAAAATAACTGTAATGATTTTAATTCTAATATTTCTCTTTCTCTTTTCAGGAATCCTGAAGAAGTAAATTTTTTTCTCAACATAAGTGGTAAATACTATAGTATTCTTCGCATACTGGCATATGTTTATAGGTTTTTTCACAATTGCAAATGTAAGTTAGCAGACCGGCGCAGAGGCAGCCTCACAACCTCAGAAATAAAAAATTCAGAAGTTTCTCTAATTAGATTAGTACAAAATGCAGAATTTCAGGAAGAGATTAAGGGTTTAAAACGGGAATCAAGGGTTTCCCCTTCCAGTAAAATTAAATGTTTATCCCCCTTTTTGGATCAAGATAATATCTTAAGAGTTGGCGGTAGGTTGGAAAATTCAGATTTAAACTTTGATAAGAAGCATCAAATCATTTTGCCGAAAGGCCATAAGCTCACAAAACTCATATTTGAGCATTTTCACAGGAAGTATTTTCATATTGGTCCCCAAACTTTAATCCATTACGTACGTATGCGGTTTTGGCCCGTAAGTGGAAAAAATTTAGCGAGAAAAGTAGTGCATGATTACGTTGTCTGTTTTAGGAACAACCCAGTTACTGCTAAACAGATCATGGGTGACCTCCCAGCGGAAAGATTAACTCCAAATTTTTCTTTTAACTATACAGGAGCTGATTTTCCAGCCTTTTTGAGAGATTAAAAATAAAAATCAAAGGAAAAGGGATTTTTCATAAGGTTTATATCGCGATTTTCGTTATCTTAGTAACAAAATATTTCTTCAGAAATTTAATGAAATCTAATGTATATACTTATTTCTCATTGTTTATGTATTTTAAGGTGCACCTAAGATTTACATGTTATTTTACATTCAACTTTTCTTAAGAACAATATAGAACTATTTTTAGAAAATAGCTTAAATTTTGTAACAAAGAATTTAATTTTATTGTATTGTATAGTCCTTATTGTTGCTACTTATTATTATTGTATTTGTATTGTAATATTATTTTGTGGTATTGGTATTTTATTTAGTTCTTGTATTTATAGTGTTTTTTTAATATTTTGAATGTGCTACGCACATTGCAACGCGGGGCGGCATGTTCGGACCTTGTGCGCATGCCGAACGAGCTCCGCAGCTTTGCGGTCATGTGACCCAGTTCAGTTGTTGCTTAGCTGCCATTGCGGCACGTTGTGTATTCGAGCGGGTCTTATCCCCAAGTATATAGTTGTTCTTTAGCTGCCATTGCGGCACGTTGTGTATTCGAGCGGGTCTTCTCCCCAAGTATAGTATGTTGTTCTTGAGCTGCCATTGTGGCACATTATGCTATAGCGGGTCTTATCCCCAAGTAAAGAGTATGTTGTTCTTTAGCTGCCATTGCGGCACGTTGTGTATTCTAGCGGGTCTTATCCCCAATTATTCTGTTGCTTATAGCGGGAGTATTCCCCAAAAGATGTTTTACGAACGCCACTTGTTCTAACAGCGGGTTATTACCCCAAAGTCACCTTCATCATTCTATGTTTTTCAGTGTTTGTGATTGTTGTAACATTTGTGTGCTGTGTGATATAAAAATGTGAAAAAGAAACCTAGTTGTCTTCAATCGTAAAGTTACGCACAGTATTCACATACACCGAGCATACCACGATAAATGTCATTAACTTATATCAATTGCATCAAAATCCGAGTATATCTACGCAAGTTAGAGCATGGACAGACAGATGGCCAAACGGCCAGACAAAAGGAATTCATAAACAGTTTTCAACTAATTTGGAAATAGTTAAAAATTTGACATTTTATTAAATTCCTATATGAAGTGTTTTTTTCTTAATCTTTTAAACATAATTTACTTAATTCACTTAAAAATCTTGCTATTATATTCTACTAAGTTTTTTTTAGTATGAGAAAGAATATATTTACGACACGAATGTATCTGGGTAAATACCATTTGAATCTAGACAGTTGCTAAACATCCAAACGGCTATTTTATTAATACATTAAAATTTAAAACATTTTATTTTATTAAACACAGTTTACATGATATTAATCCTTGTTTACTTAACTCATCTTTAAGGGTCGGTATCGAATTCAATTTAATTATAAATAGCAAATAGAAATGTAATCTGGGCAGTATTCTGCTTGGTAAGTTTTAATTAACAGTTCTCAGTTCTAACTGTCATAAAGCATGTAAAATTTGTAACCACTTGTCCAAATTTCTCTATCTTGAAACTAGAATAATATTCTTATCATGTTTAACGAGAGTTATGCATAATTCATCCGGAATTATATGTCGTCGTGGAATGATCGTATTAGTTAAGTAAGATTAAAGAAAATTTGAAACATTTGAATTATTTTTCTGTTTTTTTCGGATTTTTTTATTATGTGAGTATTTTAAAGAATATTTATGCACAATAACTCCTATTTTGCTGACTAGATGTTCTAAATTTAGATGGAAAGAAATATAGCATGTGGCAATACTGATATCTGTTAAGGGGACAAGGGAGCTTTAAATTTTTTTTTTTTTTTTTTTTTTTTTTTTTTTTTTTTTTTGTAAATTTCACTTTAAATATTACTTAAAGGTGCATTATATGCATTATGACATACGTTTATCACAAAAAAAAAAAAAAAAAGAAAAAAAAAAAGAGGAAAAAAAAAGTAATTTCCCGTAATATTTTAGGTGTTGCTCAGAACTTTTCAAAATTCCCCATGCGCATTCCATATCAATGAAAATCCCCAATATATATATATATATATATATATATATATATATATATTTGTTTTTAATACAAAGTTGGTTTATATATATATAAATAAAACTGGGCATCAATTTTTTTCATATTTGAATGTAAAGGTAAGGAAAAAAAAATCGATTTCTTTTCTTTATATTTATATTTAACTGATATTTGTGATATTACTGATAATGCTGTTATTTTTATATTTTTATTTTATTTAAAAAAAATTATTTAAAAAAAAAACTCTTTTTAAAAATAGCTGTTGAGTCTTATTGATTTAACATATATAAATGCGTAACGTGTATATTGGTGAATAATTTAATAGTATGGATAGTGTTTAGATCAGGGCTCGAAATTTCCGCTCGCCAGCTCGCCAGTGGCGAACAAACATTTAAGGTTGGCGAGTAAGTTTTGTTTTTTAAAATGTTGTGTTTTAAATCGAACTATATACGCTCAGAATATTCGTGCCTCAATCCAGTGACATACGGATCTTGTAGATCTTTTGTGCTTAGCTAAGAAACGTGGATATTTTAACAAAGTATGGCAATCAAAAACAATGCAGGTATTTTATCCATTTTATTGCTGAAATTATGAAGTTAGATTTATTGGAAAAATAAAAAAGTGTACACATATTAGCATTCTGGTTGATGGTACCACATTTAGATAAGATGTTGAATAAGCAAATGTGTATGTTCAATACGTGGATGCAAAAGATAATCGTACCTAAGAGTACATTTTCGGAGCAATACAGCTGCCAACTTCTACATCATCCAGTTATTTTCACAGCCGTAACTGATTTTATAGATAAGAATACAGGTCCAAATTAATATAAAAACAGGTGTTATATTGTAGTCTTGGTTACTGATGGTCCAAATATGATTGGATACAAATCAAGACTGTCTATGAAAAAGATATCTATTTGTGCTAAATTGATAAACATTCACTACTTTGCACAACATTTGCAGTTGGCTGTTTTCGATGCCAGTGGTGCAGTTGAATATCTGAAAATATTTGATTCGGTGGTTAGGAGCATTTTTAAATTTTACCATGCCTCGGATAAAAGACGTCATATGTTACAAGAAACAGCATAAATTCTAAGAGAAAGATTTCTTAAACTGAGTGATATTCACACTATTAGATGATTATCCATCAAAGAAAGTTCCGTGAAAGCTCTTTTGCAAGCCGTCTTGAACAGGGGGCCCACGGAAAAGACAATGATAGTGCTAAAGCTAAGGGTTTGCTGAAAAGATTAAAGGATTATAAATTTCTTTAAGTTTTGTACTTCCTGTCGGATTTCTACAGGAAATTGAACCTTTTGTGTTCTTTGTTAAAGTGTTCTTTTTTCTACCATTTCATCTGGAAATGAAAAATTGAGCATTGCATCTCAGTTCTGACAGATCTCGAACCTAGTGTTGGACCAAACGAACAGTAGTTTGTGGACCAAGTATCCATCTGAGGGATAATAAAAGTTATACAGCTGGCAAATATTAAAAATGGGGAGTTAGAGTTTCAGACTTTAAGTGGAAAAATAAGCAAATATGCAAATATACACATAACAGAAAGACTGTAATATATGTCAACATATGTGTTAACATCTCTGCATGTTTTTGACACTTTGGGATGGCTTCCCAAAGAAAAAATTCTCGAATTTGGGTTAGAAGAAATAAAAAAAGGTCTTCATGTATTTTAGCCCAAGTCTCTGTGATGAAATAGAGTATATTGTATTGGCAGAGTGCGCAGAATTCAAGTTCATGTTCATCACTAACACTGAAAGATGTGCTGGAGAAGTTTTACAGTAAAAAGTATTCGGCAAGATACCCCAATTAGCTCCAGGTTTTAACAATTTGTCCTGTTCACCAGTGAGCATAGCTTCATGCCAGAGGCTTCAGCTGTCACAGCAGTCTCAAGACTGCACACAGGAACTCTCTGAAGACTGAAACACTGGATGATTTACGCAGAATTGCTATTAATTGTTCCACCCTGATAGATTTTGACCCTACAGCTTCGATTGACAAGTGGCATTTGAATGCAGAAAGACAAGCTACACACATGAAGTTCTAAAAGTGCAGAAACTTTTTCTCATGACTTTTTAGCGGTATGTGACAATTTCTGTAACCATTGAAACCTTACGGTAACCTTATTTTGAGATATTGTTTTTCCTTTTGCAGTAAATATGTTTCGATTTTCCAATTTCTACATTTTTTTATGATTTCCGTCACAAGAAAGTTCTTCATACTAGATCTGTACACTTTATACACTTTCATACACTTTAAAAATTGTTCATATTTCTCATGAATGTAAAATATTCCTGATTTAACAGACAGCTCCTTTTAACAACGGTTAATTTAAATTCAGTTTGTCATAAATAATTTATTTTCTGTTCAAATGTGGTGACCGACGTTGCTGTTTGAATGAATGTAAAATAATGTCGAGTAGAAGTTTTAGTCTGACGAACAACTTTTGAACTGAAATTTTATGCCCTGGTTTAGATAGAAACTTGTAATAGTAAAATGTATATACTTCGTAAAAAATTATTTAAATTTATTTTAATAAAGAGTTATAACACTTTAATCCCCTGCAGCAAATGTGTAAAAATCTAGGCACCAGTGATTAGTCTCTCACCACTAAATTTTATTGGTAATTTTTCGACTAATATTTCGTCTAAATTTTTTGTAAGTATGCTAATAAAATTTAAGTGAAAAAAACTAATACAATTTAGTGGTGAGCGACTGCCTGCTGGCGCGTAGATTTTTACACCCCTGCCCTGCAGTCGGAATCGTTTTGTTCAACGCCATTGCATACTTTACTTTTTTTTAAATATATTTTTAAATTCCAGAATTTTCTGCCCGTAAATTGGCACGCTGAAGTTTATATATAATATATCTTTCCATATATATATAAAATCCTAATGAAACGAATTTATGAAACGAATATATGAAACGGCTGAAATGTAACGATTCTTTGAATCGACTGATTAAATATCTGATTTTGTTTCACGGCGATTTCTCCTAAAATATGGAATACATTGTGATGAAATTAACACCAAAAATCAGCATTGATCCGCAGATCTCAAAACTGGTATAATAATTTTAAATTTTGAATTAGTTTTCGATATATTATTTTTTTTCTAATTTTAAATACATATTTTCTAATGATGGCAACTCAAATTTTAATCATAACAGAAATTTTTTCTTCATAATTCAGAAAAAGGTTACTATTTTAAATTAACGCCAAACCAGTTTGGCCTCCTTTAAATCTATGCTAAGAACAATGTACTTTTTTTGTATTTCGTTATCATTTTATTAAATACAAAACTTTCATTTAAAAATGAAACATCTAAATTGATGACTTTCACTTCTTTAAAAAAAAAAAAAAAAAAAAAAAAAAAAAAAACGAAAAGAAAAATATTATTATTATATATATATGTCATATACGCACCAGGGTTCCTAATTGGCGCACAAATGGCATTATTTTGACTGACATGGTAACCCGGCTATTGTTGTTTATTTAATAATAAATGTTTATTTACTTTTATTCCTTTTTTTAAATTTATATAAATTATTTTGTTCTATAGATATTAATTATTTTTTTGCTATTTCCTTTTGAAAATAATAGAAAATAATTAAAAAATACGGTACAATGTAGTAGTTATTCCGTCAACCAATTTCGCAAATTATATAAATCGCCAAATTGTACAGATTGACAAAATTTTTATTTTAACTAACGAAAGAACAAATAAATTAGTATAACATTAATAAATATAAAAATAAAACGTCGAAATAAAAATCACTTGATGACGTAAACACGTGTAACTCGCTAAAAGTCAAGTGAATGTGACATTTACGATCAAGCATTATTGGCATTTAATCTTATAGTTCGCGATAGATTTTTGGTCGACAGGATAATTAAGTAGTACCAAAAATACATATGTAACTGGCATTCGAAACCGAGGTTTTCGCCAAATTTTCGTAAAAAAAAAACATGCCAAACATATGACATCTGGCGAAATATTAAATTATGTAACAAACCATGACATTTAATTTCAACTTCAAATCAGTGTTTTAATTTACCACTCGAACAATAAAAAAAATGCTAATTGGCGAGTTGTAAAAAAGATATTGGCGAGATTTGCACCCGGCTTTTTTTTCTTTCGGCCATAAACAAATTTCAAATGCCATAAACAAATACCATCTGATCCCTTCGCCTTTCCTATAAAGGTTTGGAACAAATGTCATATACGGCCCCATATTGGCGCGATTTTTTTTCTGACGCCAATGTCATATATGCAACGGGTACTTAACTGGCGCCAAAGTATCGTTATTTTGCTTGATATGGTAAGCCGGATGCTGTTGTTTATGCTGTTCATGCGTTACCCAAATTGGCGTTGGAAAAAAATCGAACGTTCGAATTATATTAATCGAACGTATATGAAATTTGTTCCAAACCTTTATATGAAAGGTGAAGGGATCGGATGGTATTTGTTTATGGCATTTGATGACTTGAACTATTATAATATAGATGAAATAATGGAGATAGAATAATATTTGGCGACTTATCACCTGTGCTTGGATAACATTAAATTATCAAAATGACACCTAGAGTATAAAAAGTCCTTCCGGCCAGTGCCGGGAGGTAGAGGTAACTTTCATATTCCTTATTTTTAAAAAGCCAACTTATATTATTCAAACACACGAAGCTCAATTAAGTGGAAACCTAATGTAGGAGATTCAATACTAATTTTTATCAATACTAAATCATTATGAATGAGAATTTCGCGAAATTAGTCAGCTTTATCGAAGCTGCTTTTATTTAAAGTCACTTATATTTGGCTGCCAAATTCGGCGATTTCTTAAAGTGCCTGCTATTTTAAGACAACATGGTAGATGAGGCTAACCAATGAACTTGGTCGAGACCTTAGTAATTGCTGTGCACATGCTCACTCACATCGGAATCGGTTGATATATACGAGTGCTGTCGCAGGCAAAAAATCAGATTTTTCAAAATGTCACCCACTTAACAAATTGAAACTGCTATATCTGAGCCATTTTTTAAGATAAAGACAAACAAAAAATGCTCCTGAATGCATATGTCAAGGTCAAATACTTAAGAAAGAAACCTTTTTCAATTTCTAATTTTTTTGCACCTCACTTTCAATATAATTTTTTTTAATTTAATGGCCGCCATTTTGAAACATGATGGCTGATGAAGCTGGCCAGCGAACTTGGTCGAGATATTGATGTATACTATCCACATGCCTTCTTCCATCGAAATAGGCGAATACGTGTGGCATCGCGTGACAAATACAAGATCGTTTCAAAGTGTTATCCATGATAGAAATTCAAAGTGCTATAATTCAACCACTTTTTAAGATATAAACAAAAGAACAAATTTTCAGAAACAAAAACTGCTCCCGAATCTTTGTATCAAGGCCAAACACATAAAAAAAATGTTTTTCATTTTCCAATTTTTTAATACCTCATTTTAAATTTTAAATTACAGTTTTTTTTTTAAAATGGCAACCCTTTTGAAATAAGATGGCGAATGAAGCTGGCCAACGAACTCGGTCGAGACATTGGTATGTACTATGTACAGACCAAGTTACATTCAAATCGGTTCATAAATACGCCTGTTATCGCGTGACAAAAATCACGTCGTTTTAAAATGTCAGCCACAATAGAAATTCAAAATGTTATAACTCAGTCATTTTTTTAGATGTAGACCAAACAAAACCTGTTCCGGAATCTTTGTATTAAGGTCAAACACATACAAAAAAATTCTTTTTCATTTTCCAATTTTTTGGTATCTCATTTTAAACTGAATTTTTTTTTTAAATTTTTTTTAAATGGCCACCATTTTGAAACAAGATGGCGAATGAAGCTGGTCAACGAACTCGGTTGAGTTATTTGTATGTACTATGTACACACCAAGGTACACCCAAATCGGTTCATAAATACGTCTGTTATCACATGGCAAAAATCAGGACGTTTCAAAATGTCAGCCACGCTAGAAATTCAAAATGCTATAACTCAGCCATTTTTTAAGATATAGACGAAACAAAAACTGCACCAGAATCTTTTTATCAAGGTCAAACACATAAGAAAAAAATATTTTTTCAATTTTCAATTTTTTGCTACCACATTTCAAATTTAAATTTTTCTTAAAATTTTATATGGCCGCCATTTTTAAACAAAATGGCGGATGAAGCTGGCTAACGAACTCGTTCGAGACATTGGTCTGTACTATGTATAAACGAAGTTACATCCAAATCGGTTCATAAATACGCCTTTTATCGCGTGACAAAATCCAGGACGTTTCAAAATGTCAGCTTCGCTAGAAATTCAAAATGCTATGACTCAGCCATTTTTTAAGATATAGACGAAACAAAAACTGCTACGGAGTCTTTGTATAAAGGTCAAATACATAAGAAAAAAATATTTTTCCATTTTCAATTTTTTGGTACCACATTTCAAATTTTAAATTTTTAAAAAATTTTTAAATGGCCGCCATTTGAAACAAAATGGCGGATGAAGCTGGCCAACGAACTCGGTCGAGACATTGGTATGTACTATGTACACACCGAATTACATCCAAATCGGTTCATAAATACGAGAGTTACAGTGTGACATAGGTCATATATATATATATATATATATATATATATATCAATTTTGAACGGAGGGTGGTTTCGGGTTCTGGGGGTCATGATCGATGAAAATATATCAAAATTTTTTGAAATCGCTTTTCTCCGAACGGCTGCAATAGGTAGCTTTTTGTAAAGAAAGCTACCTAAAAGCAAAGTGTTCCGCCCGGAACTGTTGATGATAGTCACATGATTTAGGCTATTGTTATAGAGATTGTTTTAAAATATCGGTTGACAAAGACTCTGAATACTTAATTCATTTTATTTTAGCTTCTTTTCAAATGTTTAACTGATCCTCTTTAATCAAAAACGAAATCAACCATTGGATGTCTTAACAGCAACTGATTCTCCGTTAATTTTTTGCAATCAAAGGGAATTGAATGGAAACCCCTTTATAGGTAGATCTGTACAGCTTTTTTCCGTATAATTCATTCTTCTCTAATATTTTTAAAACCCATCAGATTAGCGTGTTTTTAGATTCTGCGGTGTCTGAACGGGGGTTGGCGAGCGTAGCTTTCAGGGGACATAGCCCCCTAGTATATATATATATATATTAACTTATTGCATTAAAAGCATAATACACTTTACAAGAGCATTCACATTAATTTAAAAATCAAGAAATTCTCACAATTCTCAAAAAATCTAAATAAAGAATGTTAATTTGACACTAACATCTTATACAATTTTAGATTATCTCAAGAGCTATAAAAATGAATGGTGACTGAAAATGATTACATTATTACAAACGGCAATAAGATCCTTGAACACAATGATACCTCAAAACGCTTTAAGTACAGTACAGAAGGAAGCTCAAAATCTGGATACTTCACACGTGTTCTATTTCGCTCCTTTAAGTCACATAGGAAATACTCAAGTCGTAGTTCATGTCATGCCAGACCACATCATCTGAATACCAGACATATACATAGACATAGGACGGTTGTTATAGATGGATTTTTAAAATAATATAAATTGCCCTTTGATTCCTTGTAATAATATTTTTTATAAATATTTTCGCTTTTAAAAAAGGCGAAATACACTTTTAGAAAACACTTGTATTCAAATTCAAAAGACCCTAAAAACGCTGATAATAATCCGCCTATGAGATGCTCAATTTTTTGCCACCGTTTTGTCCTAGAATTCAGCGGGCTTTGCCAGACATTGTCAGGTATTTTCGTATAGACACTTATGTCATTGCGTCATGACATAACGTTCTTACTTGGGCGATTCTTAAAAGGTGGGCACTGAACATACGTCATAACTTTAGTTTGCCTTTCAAACATAACTTTAATTATCATTGACTTTATTTTTTTTTCTTTTTACACCGAGTTTTTAATTCTATTCAGAGACAGAAAATGACATAATTTATTGTAAAAGCTTTGTATAAATATCCTAAAATTTTATTATTTTATGCTAAAGAGGCAAATTTGGGACATTCATAACGTTAACTGCTCTAATGTACCACCAAGAAAAAGAGTTTTAACTTGCTTCCAGGTGGTTCTAATCGTAAAAAACGAATGCATAAAGGAAAAGGATGTTTTTTTGATAATTTCGTTAAGAGATGGCAGACTGATTTATTGCTTTTTTGAATATAGAAGGACTTTTCTATAAATAATTTTTCTGTATTTTGTTATGTCCGAAAGTAACGTACGCGACAAAGCTATCATTTCCACGAAAAATACATCAAGTAAGTACTTTAAACTATTTTATCTAACTTTAAAATTATTTTTTTAATTAAATTATTTGTATGTGTTTTTGTAAGATTTTTTTTTTCAATAAATGCACTTTTCTCAAATAAGAAAGTGGAATGTCCGAATCGTGTAACGATGGAAACGCCGATTTTATTTTCGGTAATTTTTTTTTTTGAAGATGATTTGGTGTCCTGAAACGTATAAAAAGATTTTTATTATAATGTTTTATCGTAAATAATTACCGTGTTTTGTGTAAATAATGTGTACTTAGTACGTGTAATAATATAATTTGACTTAAAGCATGCTTAACTAATGTGTGTAACGATAGACACATTATGGCGACCACTGCGATCGTTACGAAATTTCGGACATGCTTATTTAAAAGAATGATTTAAAATTAATAGTAAACTTCTTTTTTTTAATTTCAAAAGTAATTCTTCATTGATTTTACGTGTTTTTATATATTTTTCAAAATTTTCTTTGTAGAAAATGTACCCCAAAAGATTATTTAATAACAATGTCCAAATCGTGGAACGATCTAAACATTAATAATTTTAATTTTCTAAATATATAAATAAATATATTATAACAGAATCCATTGCTCTAACATATATCTTAAAAAATAAAATAAATATATTTTTGTTAAATTATTGTACTTGAGTTCTTTTTTTCTTTTTAAATTCAAGGTTTAAGAATCCCATCTCCTTAAAATTCCATTCTTCCTCTTTGCTCCCCCACCAAAATG
This sequence comes from Maratus speciosus, assembly GCA_963932465.1. Lineage (NCBI taxonomy): Eukaryota > Metazoa > Arthropoda > Arachnida > Araneae > Salticidae > Maratus > Maratus speciosus. Next base: position 379,544,866 of record OZ010795.1, read on the forward strand.
CAAGGCAAATAAAAAGTTTAAGCCACTTCGTTCTGTAACTTTGGTTTAAAAAAAAAAAACAGGAATTGACAGTATTTAAAGTAATAGAAAAGACAGCCAGCGAAAACTGTTAAAGGTACTCAAAAGATTTACTCCGTACTCACGACAAACAAATTTGGTACTATTCAAATAAGAAATAGATCTGTTTTTTACAATCTCTGTAAAAAAAAATCAAGAATGCATTACCAGTGAAGCTGGTGAAAAAAATATTGTTTCTACAATTGACTCCTCACAGTTGAAAATAGATTGACATTGGTGACTGGTACTTTGTATTAATTCATGATGAAAACTTATGGAGAGGTATTATTGAAAAGATCAGCATTGATAATGGTGAACAAATATTTTCTACAATTTTTTGACTCCTCAGGCAGACATTGATTTTAACAGGTTTCGTTATCCATCTAAAAAAGACAGCAGAAATATAAAATATAAAGATATTTTGTTGAAATCACCAAATCCACCTCACCCGGTGAAAGCAAGAGGAGACTTTTCTTTTGCTAAATAAATTATAGATATGTGCATTAAAAAAATGGCAGTATAACTTTTTTTTTGAGAAAAAAAAGAATAAATTATATGTTGGATTCTTCTAATATTATATAAAGGTATGTTTTTTGCATAATGTGTAATTCCTATAAAATTAAGATATTAATTCTAAAAAAGTAGTAAATATTTTAATATCAGAGATTAACATTTGATTTTATTATTATTATTACTGGATAACAAAAAGTTAATTTTACATATATATATGTATACACATACAATTATAGGACACATTTACTACATTGTTAGTCTTAAGATTTTTTTAAATACTAAGCGCAACGTCCAAAATCTGTCAGCAATATCCAAAATCTATAACGTACGTGCGAAAAAATGTCCAAAATTTGTAACGTACTGCTAATTAAATGCTTTAATAATTAATTTTACAGAGTAGTTGCTGTCTTTTAATGTTTGTGTATAATTTTGTAGGTTTATGTACTATACTATTAAAAAAAATTGCCCTTAAATTTGAAAATTTGAAAAATTACATATAGTTAACTTTTGATGACTCCACCTTCTGAGAATCTCCCACTTATGTCATTACATTCTCCATTTATACTATTAGTTCGATTACTGCTGTAGACAAAGAAAACATATTCTTATAAAAGAAGTCACAAGGTGTCATGCACAATACATTAAAAACATCTAACGCAAAATTGACTACCACATGTATATTTCCTATGTGACTAATAGAGAACCTACATAGAACTGATATGAATCACGCAAGAAAACTTTTCATTCCATTCTTTGTTGCGACTAACGTGTTTCCTATCCGTTTTACTTACCCATCAGAGGTATTATAGGGTAAATCTTATAATCTTTTTGAAAATCAGAATTTATTTGACGGATTTACACGTTTCAGACGCTGGAGATTCCGAAAAACATATTTTTGAAAAAAAAAAAATGCCGTCCGTCTGTGTGTCTGTATGCGCCTGTGAAAGGTCTGTCTCCCGAACAAATTGAAATAGAGAGTTGAAATTGGGTATGTACACAGTATGTAATAATGAGAAGAAGCTTATGGAATTTCAGTGACCTCGATGATCCGGAAATATTTTTTCGGACTCTCGAAATATTCGTTCAGATAAAAGGCATAAAAAAATTTTCGAAATTGTTTATTTTAAAGAGGGACTATAAATGACAATAAAAAAAAACATACATTTTGCATAAAGAAGGAAGTCGATCGGATAATTAATTGCCGAGATATTTGTAATCATATTTTCCACACTCTTCGATTTTTCATGACACATTATTTCATTCAAATTTCAATTCAATGATATATTTTAATTGGAAATTAGACAATTAGATGCAGTAAACAGTTAGTTAATATGATTTTCATTTTTTACGGTAAAAGGATGTTTCTTTTACGCAATTCAGTAATAGAGCATTTAAAATTATGGACGTCATCAACCTACGATTTTAACCATTTATCTACTGAAGGTACATATAAGTACCATTACAATAACTTGTTATAAACTTCACTTAATACATTGATTAGTAGTAATACAGTTTAGGATGAGTTGTGGATACATCACTTTATCCTGTTCCAAAAGTTACACAAAATAAAAATATTTTTAAAAAGATAATTTATTTCGCCTTTAAATCTATTAAGCTTTTTTGGCGTTGTGGGGGTGGGGGGGGGGGAATTTTCAATTCGGAAATATTTATATATTTCAATTAACAGAATATTATATTTGTACTTTTCCTTATTCTACAAAATACTAAGAAAAATATTTTAAAAAAAAAAAATTGAGTGAGGTTATAAACATAGCACACAAAATCCCTATAAATTCGAATTTAATTAATCTTCAATCCTTCTAAACTCCTTCTAAAATGCATTAAACGATTATGTAAATCTGCTAATGTAGTTTAACATGTTCACGCCGGCACGGTGGGTCACACTCGACTGTCCCAGAGTTGTCAAGTCTCCGGCTTTTTTGCACACCACTATTATTTTAGAGAAAATGTTGTCCCTTTAAATCGCCCAATTGTTCTAATTAAATAAAACAGCATTTTCTGTATTAAAATACTGGTATCCAAAAACCTCTGAGACAGTCGAGTGTGACCCACCGCGCCGGCGTGAACGTGTTAAAAAATTCACGAAAAATGCTTTAGATGATAAAATTTTCATGAATTCATAACTCAGTACATGAAGGGTTAAACACTCTATCTACCGAAGAAATTGAGATAGAGGCTTGAGAAATTTGGTATGTACTTAGAATGTACTAGTGCCTATAAATATGTAATAGTTTAACGACTATTTAATTTCAGTAACATTAGTTATCCGGAACTACTTTTTCGGACTTTCGAAATATTCGTTCTGATGAAGCGTATATAAAAATTTTCGGAATTATTTCTTTTAAAAAATTAATGTAACATGAATTTCCATAAAGGATGCAGTCGATCGGACAATCAGTTGCCTTGACATTTGCGATCATAATTTCGGCAGTATTTTATATTATGCGTATACATGATGATTAAGAATTACGGTGGCAGCTAACGACTGAAAAATTACGAAGTTACACTAATGTGAATTAATTACTATCATATATATGTATTACACTAATTACTGTGAATATTACACTATGAAGTTATTATAATTTTTAATCAGAAAGTTTTTTAACTCACTCTGTACAATAATATATGTTTTTGCGTTATTTGATAAAAATTATCACAAATTTACTTTCTATGTTTCAAGTTTTTAGTCACCTACATGTTTATAAATGTTTTAATCTAGAATTTTGCATGTTGAATCTAATTTAGCTAGAGGAAAATCACTGCCTATTGCGCAAATTGTAACAAACATTCTAGAATCACTTAGAAGTGAAAAGCGCTTTGGCGTTCTGCAGTTATCTTTTCTCAAATTCTGAATTCTAGCCTTTTGACAAATAATGTACGTAACAAGTGTTTTGAATATAATTGAATCCTGAGCCGCGTTTGTCAGTAAATATTCGCAAGTTTACTAGAATAAATAGATCAAAGATATGTTTAAATAATATCGCCACCACAGAGTGCTGTTGTTACTTCGTATTATTGAATATAAAATAAAATAAAAATTACTTGATGCAAGTATGCAATCACCTCTATATAAAAGGTGTCTCAAATTTAACTGCACATTTCTAAGAGGGCTATAGCAATATTATTCATTGAAAAGTCATGAGGTTTGAAGAACTTTTCAAGAATTCCAAATTGCGAGAAATTTCTATATATGTGTTACAATTGCGGCTAAAATCTTGAAATTTCGCTAAATATTTCATTTAGAATTATTCTAATTTACTCTTTATTTGGAATTGTTAGGGCTAGAAACTTTAAATGTTTATTAATACTATATTTTTTAGACAAACAATCGAAATATCTCATGCAATCTAAATGCAATACAATGGGTGGCAAGCAGTAAATTGGTCGCTCGAAAATACTTAAGAAAGTGTCCCTTATCAAGTTTTTTTTTTTTTTTTAATATCTTGCCAAGGTCCCAAACATAGGGATATGTCGTCTTAATTTTAATATGTATTTTTTTCCAGACTCACTAGTTTAGAGATTTTATCATTTTGAATTTTTTTTCAATTATCATTAGCAGATTCTTATGTAGTAACTTATTCGAGAAAGTTTCATAAACGGGTTCCTATTGGTGTATTATGACAGCTCAATAGATATAGACTAGATATTCAGATCTCATGGCATACCATACGTTGATATGTCGTATCAGTCATATAAGTAGACGTACGCGTATCAGTCATTCCATATAATTTCTTCTAATATGTGCTAATGTGTAATACACGTCGACCTCTGGAAAATGTGTTTGAAAAGAATACAGTATTTCTATGTATTGGCGAACATTATTGTTCTAATTCTTTTTCACTTAATCTAAACATTCATTTCAAATTTAATCTAGAATTTAGGTGATTCAGCGGTATCTTATTCTACAAATAATCAACATATTTTACGGCACAAAACATACATTTAATAACGTAAACGGAACATAAAAATGTATAAAGTGACATTCGACACGTAACATCTAAAACATTCTAAGATCAACGAAGGATTAGTTCGTTTCATTTCAGAAGTGTACAGTTCTAATAGAGCATGCGCTGGCTAATTAGCTGTTTAGAGAATTAGCCGGAACATCCCGCTCGGCGTTGTACGGCAGCGCAACATCATCATAAAATGGCAAAGTTACTACTCTGATAATATTTCGACATAACACACCTGTAGAGGTCTTAAGATCAATTGCACGGACATGTCCATCATCACCTTTATAAGTTTTCATAATTCTAGCTAGTTTCCAGTCTATAAACTTGTCATTTCCTTCCTTCAATAACACAAGCTGTCCAACTTTAAGGTTTTGCGTGGACTTTTTCCATTTACTGCGGACTTGCAGCTCATTTAAGTATTCTCTGCTCCAGCGTTGCCAGAATTGCATTTTTCTATGCATCATGCTTTGAACTAGAGTCCGCCTAGAAGAAAAAGGTAAAAAGTCTAAAATAGCATTATTTTCAGGAACATTCAAAAGAGGACCTCCAATGAGGAAGTGACCAGGTGACAGTGGTTGTAGATCGTTAACATCTGCAGACAGGGGCGGTCAACGGACGTGAATTCATAACTGCCTCAATTTGCGTCACAAGTGTTGACAGCTCTTCAAAATTTAAGATAGTGGATTTAGTTATATTCAAGGGGATTCGGTTCATGGTTTTTATATTTGATTCCCATAACCCACCGAAATGTGGTGATGTAGGGAGTATGAAATTCCATTGAATTTGTTCTTCAGCACTAAATCGCTGCATTTCTTCCGAAGAACAGATTTCATAGAAATATTTCAAAAGAGTACAACTACCCTAAAACTTTGTGACATTATCACACCACATGACACCGGGTTTAGATCGTCGAGCAATGAATCTTTTCAAACAGGCTAAAAATGCTTCTGTGAAACAACTTCTCCGAACAACTTCTCGAACAAGTCCGAAACAACTTCTAGATGAACAGCTTTAGTAGAAAAACAAATAAATATAGCAATGTATGATTTTAGGGTTATATTTGAACGTTTTAAGTTAGGTTTTGTTATAATAGGACCTGCTAGATTGACGCATGTTTTCTCAAACTGTCTAAATTGTACAATTATATCACGGGGCAAGTTACCCATCAATTGTTGAAGAGTTTGATGTTTTGTTCGGAGACAAGTCATAGACCTATTTATAATTTTCTTTACTTGACTTTGACCAAATAGTATCCAATAAAATTGTCTTAATAAAGATAGAGTTGTCTGAGTACCTGGATTTAGGAATTTTTTGATAATAATCGATTAAGAGTTTAGTAAAATAATGAGACTTTGATAAAAGTATTTGGTGTTTCTGAGATTCTGATAAATTAGAAAATTTCAGTCTTCCACCGACCCTTAACAGACCATCTGCATCTAGAAATACATTTAAGTTTAAGATCTTAGTGTTGATTGGGAGAGGACGTGTTTCCTTCAAACATCGAATTTCAGTTTGAAATGCGGAATTTTGAACATTCTTTGTCAGCTTCTTGGTCACATGCTTCAACTCCGAAGTATCTAAATAATCATATTTTCAATTTGCAGTTCATCAGAAATCTTAAAGACCATGCAGCAATTCTTAATAACTTCATAAAAGAAGAATATCGATTAATCAAATCAATGTTTAACTGATTTTCATTTCAATAGTTGATTTTATAACAGTGTTTTTCTTTAGTTCTAACTGATCTTTAACTTCAGAAATATCTAATTTATCGAATGTATTGTCCAATTTTGGCCAAAGAGATCTGTCTTGCTTTAGCCACTGGGGACCTTCCCACCAAAGATGGTTAATTTTCAACTCTGAAACATTCGAACCTCTAGTAACTAGATCGCAGGATTATCTTTCCCAGGACAGTGAAACCATTTTAATGGATCACTAAAATTTCTGATTTCTTTTATCCAGTTTCTGACAAACATTTTAAATCTTTCTAGCTCACCTTTAATCCAAAAGAATGTAATAGTAGAGTCAGTCCAAAAGAAGCAAATTGTAGGAAAGGCTAATTCTTCAGAAATTTTATTGCAAAGTCTAGGAGACAAAAAGGCTCCTAAAATTTCAAGCCGGGGAATTCAGGCAGTTTTTAAGGGGCGACTCGACTTTTTGTAGCCACAAATCTGGTAACAATGTTCTTATTCTTTAGCACTGTTCTAAGGTACACTACCGTTCCATATGCCTACTTTGAAGCATCTGAAAAACTATGTAACTCAAAATAATCAACTTCATCCAGGGCAATATCAGTCAAATAATATCTGGGAATGCTAATATAATTTAGTTCTTTTATTTCTTCAAACCATTCATTCCATAAATTGTCTAGATGTTTGGGTAGGTTTTCATCCCAATCAAATCCTAAACAACAAATTTATTGAGTTAAACATTCAATTCTAATAGTATAAGGACTTATAAAACCAATTGGGTCAAAAATGCGACCAACAGTTTGCAATAAATAACGTTTAGTGCTAGGTTTATTCAAAAGGAAATTTTCTAGATTTTGAGCCGTAAATGAAAACATGTCACTATTTGGGTACCAAGCAACCCATAAAACCTTGGAAGATATCACACTCTGATTAGTTAGGTTTAAATTATCAGACATTTAATCAAGGGTCAGCTAGGTGGGGAGGCCTACCAAATGGCTTAAGCACTCACAAGCCCCACCCAGCGGTTTCCATCTACTACCGCCGTCACCACACACACACACACACACAAATAATAATAATAATAATAATAATAATAATAATAAATAAAAGGCCCGAAGGGACCTACAGGAAAGCCAATTGAGAATATTAAGATTAAATACAATATAAGTACAATATATACACGATGGAAAGCCCAATTTTTACTGGGCGTTTACGAGAGAAATTTAGATATTTGTAATTAATAAGATCATGAGATAATAGATAATAGGATTTTTAAACTTGTTGGAGCGGCAAAAGCTCAATTACTCTGCAAAGCTGGGCGTTCTGCAAAAATACAATAAAAGCTACGTATATGTATACTAAATTAGAAAGAGATTCATAATTTTAAAAATAATGTAGAATATAAAAAATAGGTAAAATAGTGAATAATTATGATGAATATTATATAATTATATACACACACAAAAGTTCAAAAGTCTATTGTTCTTGCTACAGTTCAATTATAGTTCAATCGTGTTGTTTTTGGCTAAGAGTTTATTTTGAATTGGTGGTATCTGTCTATTTTTTAAGATACGTTCTCATCATCATCTATAAATGGCAAAACATTTTGAAACAAATAATGGTTGTTTTCTAAAACTTTCATACATTCAATTATCTTTTGACAAAATGATGGATTTGACAAAACCACTGAGAACCACTGAGACAAAGAAATTTTTGGAGATTTTCTTATATGGTAATATGATGTAAGGGTACAGTTAAAGATATAATGCAATGATGTAGCTCGCTGACCGCATACACATAATGGAGAAGGAACCCTGTCAAATTTGTAAAGATATGATGAAAATGGGCCGTGGTTAGTGGCAAACAGAAAAAGATTTCTATGCAGCAGGATTCTCTTTTCCGAGACTTTTGGGGCTAAAGCGTATGTGTACCGTCCTGTGGTACCATAGTCCCAGCGATTCTGCCATTGTTCGTGTAGAGATGATTTTAGAAGCTTCTTCAAGTAAGAAGGAGGGTTGGGAAAGAATTTGTATTTGGCATGTGATGTGGCTTTGGTTGCTTCTTTTGCCAAAGAATCTGCATGCTCATTCCCCACATTACCCACATGTCCACGGACCCATTTAAAGAAGATCTTTTTTCTTGTTTCTTGGAGTAGTTTGATAATTTGTACTGCGATGAGATTTTTTGAAAAAACATCTTCTATTGCTAAGAGACTTGAGAGACTGTCCGAGTGTATTAATACTTCTTTATGAGGGGAGTTCCTAATCCACAGCACAGCCTCTTCTATGGCCAGGAGTTCTGCCTGAAAAACAGTATTTTCTTTACTTAACTTAGTTTGATCCTCGTGGATTAACTCTCCTCTCTGATACACACAGAAGGCATATGCCGTTTCATCTTCCATCTTGGAACCATCCGTATAAATGTTTATTTCTACATGTGGAGTATTTTCTGGATCTATTTGAAAGAAATATTCCTTAAATGGTTCAACTTGATCTGACTTCATTTTTGGTTGGTAAAATATTGGTTCTTGATTTCCTGTCGGGATTCCAAGACGTAAGACTCTTCCTGTTGTTGCTATATATTCAAGTTGAAGTGCCAAGGGCGGAATACCTGTTAAAACACAAAGGGCATCCGCCGAAGTTTTTCTGTAGGCACGTGAAACTAATAACAGGCATTGGTATTGTATTGATGAGATCAGACGAAGCCCATGGGCTTTGCTTATCCGGTGAAACCAAGTTGCTGCAGCATACGTGATTTTCTTCTCCAAGATACTATTGTACCAAATCTTCAGAATTAATTTGTTTACCCCTCCGTAAGCTGAGGCAAACTTCAATAGGTCTTGCGAAAGTTGTGTAATTTCCTGCCTTTTCTTTCGTAAATGGGGGAGAAACGACAACGTACTATCCAGAACGATACCTAAGTATTCTAAAGTTGGCTCACTTTTTAATGAATGGTTGTCAATTTTGAGTGTTGGAGCTCTTTTCAAAAATTTTGGTCTTCTAAGGTGGAGAACTTTACATTTATTGTAAGATATTTTCATGTTGTGATTTGACATCCACCTACTAATATAATCTAAGATGTCCTTTCCTAATTTTTCTAATTCTCGCCTTGTTTTACCATTTAATATAATTAAAATGTCATCTGCATAAGCTATTATTATGTAACCTAACGATTTTAAATGGCGTAAGAGAGCGTTTAGGAAGATTCTCCATAGGAAGGGCCCAAAGCATGAACCTTGTGGGCACCCCTTCCTAAACCAATGAATTTCTTGTGCTAGCCAATTTGGTTTCGCTCCTCTGTGAGACAAAAAGGATTTCAGGATATTAACATATGGCTCCTCCAACCCCAAAAATTCCAGTTCTTTGATTGTTGCGTCCCAAGGTAAGTTGTCAAAAGCATTTTGGATGTCTAATGATATTAATGAGATGTAGTTGTTTTCTTGTTGAAGTAAGTCAATTGTTGAGAGAACTTCTTGTATCGCTGATTCAGCCGATTTACCCTCTAAGAATCCGTGTTGAGAACTCTGTAGAACTGTCGAATTTCGAAAATGATAATTTATTCGTTTTAATAATAATTTTTCAAAAATTTTCCCCAGAATTGGGAGTAGAGTTATTGGTCTGTATGACTGAGCAGATTGTGGGTCCTTACCTGCCTTTAGAAAAAAGACTAGTTCTCCAATTTTCCAACTTTTTGGGAAGTAATTTAAGTTTAATAGAGTATTGTAAAGATTCAGTAATAGAGATGAATGTGAGTGGTAAATATTTCGTACAATCAGATGGTCAACATTACCCGGACCTGGTGCTTTATTCCGATTGAACGAGAAGATGGCAGCTTTTAGTTCTTGGAGTATAAATGGATTAACTGGCTGGGTTGAGCGCGGATGAATTTGATGCGGTTGCAAGTCCGAAGGACCAAATATTGAATTGGCAATTTCTGCATAAAAAGATTGTCTTGAGTGGGTTGCTGTAGTGGAATCAGAAAGAGCGTAGACTTCCTGTCTGTAAAAATCTCTAAATGCCGTCTTTTTTAGTTTCCCAAAGGGGTCTTTGGTATTTGAGCAAAAAGAACTCCACGCTGTTTTCTTTGCTTCCAGAATTTTCTTTTTATAGAGTGCTCTATACTTTTTTAATTTGATCATGTCTTCCTCTGATGCAGACAAAAGTTTTGTTTTCCTATAAAGTGCTTTAACAAAGCTTCTCATTTTCCTAAGTTCCGCTGTCCACCAAGAAACTGTTGGTTTAAATGTGGAGTTTTTTTTCTTTAAAGTATGGTCACAGGTTTGTGTTATTATATTTATAAAGTTGTCGTACTCTTTTTCGAATGCACCCGTCGTTTTTATATCCTGGAAAGTTATATTATTTTCTTGCAATGATTTAGATAATTTTCTATTGAATTTTTTCAATGAGACATTCTTTGTCCGATATCTACGCTTTGGAAGCTTCGGGGTTTGGATATCCATATACAAGGTTATCATTCTAATCTCAAATCTGGTGGTATTATCTTAAGTAATATTGGGCAAAGTAACCTATTGTTTGTATCGGATTTTACTCACAACGACTGTAAATTTCGAATTTGCACTAAACATTTATCATACAAATTTCTTAAACCATCAGTGTCAGAAGAACTTTTCAAACCTTTCTTATTTAATAAATTGTTTAAGTGAGCGTGTACGAGCATGTCATGCCTACAATACCTCTCTTTCAAAAGCGATACTGCAGCTGCATAATTATATTGAGTTAATCCAAAACCATTAATCGGGTTTGCAGCCGCTTCTGAAACCAAAGTTTTCAAATACGTAAATTTTTCGATTTCTGTTATACTTGGATTTTTATCTATCGCTAATTCAAACTTGTTCCAAAATTCTAAAAAAATTTCCTGTTCCCTAAAAAATCGGTTTATTTGTTGCTTTGGTAATTTTACTCTTTTGAGTTCCGTAGCAGCATGACATGTTCGCACTGAATCAGTGTTATTACTATGTGTAATAACTGCATTAGAATTGAAACTTTTAATTTTAAAGTTTAATTTATTTCTTTAAGCTATTATTTTCTGTTCATATTCATCAATATTCAGAATTTCATTTTTGACATTTTTCGCATTTATTAGGCTTAAAATGTTATTATCATTTTCCTTAATAGTCTTACATTTAACGTTTAATTTAGCGACTAATTCTTATAAATTTTCTAAAGAATATCCATTACTAGCTAAATACTGTTCAATTTCTTCAAATAATTTATTTAATAGAATTCGATGCGTATCACGCATTTTTCGTTCTTTATTTTCATTCATTTTCAAGAAATAAAATAATAACAAAAATCAACACTCACCAGTTCTATCTCGAAACAAAACAAAATATTGCGCAGTAATCTTTTCACATCAAGACTTCCCGGCCGATGCACCACAAAATGTTCTAATTCTTTTTCACTTAACACACTTCTAAACATTCATTTCAAATTAAATCTAGCACCTAGATGGTTCAGTGGTATCTTATTCTACAAATAATCAACATATTTTACGGCAGAAAAAAATACATTTAATAACGAAAACGGAACATAAAAATCTATAAAGTGACATTCGACACGTTACATATAAAACATTCAAAGATCAGAAAAGGATTAGTTCGTTTCAGTTCAGAAGTGTACAGAGAGTCTAATAGAGCATGGGCTGGCTAACTAGCTGTTTAGAGAATTAGCCGGGACAATTATCTCCTCAGTTAAATCCGATCGAGCATGTCTGAAGCACAGTAGGACAAAGCATTGCATGCCTCTGTTGACTGTTTGGGACTTTGATATATTATATTTTGAATATAGAATACTCTAGCCACTTAATGACAGCATCATCGCATCCATGGAAAGCAGTTATACAACAGACTTAACTGTTTGAAGGGACCACACATTGTATAAAAAATCCATCAATCTTTTTAAACAACAATTTTTTTACCATTTACAGGTACTCCAATTGGTGCGGACCATCTACTTATGTTCTTGACATCATTTCAAAAATTATATTTCTGATATATAATACTATATTGGTTTATTTTCTCTATTACCTTTAATGTATTGCGTACTTCCACTTTTATACACTGTATGATTAAATTCCTTATTTTTTTAACAGTGTATATGAATACATAGTATTTTGTAATTCGACCATTCAATTTTCTCATTTTCATTATTTAAAATTTGTATGATTTTTTAGTTAATTAAAGATAACATTTCGTTTTCTTTACGTGTCAAAAGTTATTATTAAACCACTTTTTTCAGCAGTATAGTTCAGACTAATGCATCCTTAGGTAAAGAACAAATTGAATTTTCACTCTATATGGAATAGGAGCAAAATTATTCGAAACATAGCTTTTTTTTACAATTTTTTTTTTTTATTTTACAAGTTAATAGAGCTTTTTTTGGGCTTAACAATTTCAATGCATGATTTTGGAATAGAGTTTAATAGATTTCGATGTTGTTCACGTGACAAAACACGCCATGAGTCGAAAATGGTAGACTTTATTTCAGATTTCAAGTTAGCTTATACGATGTAGGTTTTTTTTCAGTAGATATTGCTCACTGTAATATCTGATACAATTTCCATAAGAGATACGTCAGGTCTATTAGCCTGCCAATCAAGTGTGGCTATCTTATCATTTTCAAACCACTGATTTATGTCTTTTGGAAGTAAATTGAGGCATTGAGCTACTGAAAAATATGATTAAGGCCGGTATATTTTCCACCTGGCGTAACAACTGGCATTCTATCATATAAATATAAGTAGTCTATTTTAACAACACTCTAGAAAGCAATTTTAGGATTGTCTCCGGGGAAAACGGAGAGAAACCATTAAGGGGCCTCCACCTATTTGACGCTTCGAACATTCGATTTTTTTCATTTCAATGGTTATTCCAATATGAAGGACTACCATTCAGACCATCATAATAAAACTTATTTTCATGACTGAAAATAATTTAAGACCAATTCCCTTCTTGCTTCAGATGTTACTGTGACGAAGAATTTGGGCTTTTTCATATTCATATCGACATTTATTTTCTGTACGTATTACTCACTGTGATATCCTGAATGTTCTGCATGAAAGGTAGGTGAAGAGCATTTGCCAGCCAATCAAATGTGCGAAACTTATTATCTTCAAAGCACTTCTTTGTGTTTTTTGAGAGAGATTTGAAGAATCGTTTTATTGAAAAATATGTTTAATGCGGTTAATATTTGTTCAACAAATGTTGTTTTAACATGTGAATATGGTTATGTCTATTTTGTTATCCCTCTAGAAAAGCTTTTCTAAGCTTTCTAAGCTAACGAAAAGCAGACAAATCTATTACGGAACCTCCACCTAGTTGATGCGTAGAATAAACGGTTTTTTAATTTCGAAGGTTATACCAACATGAATAAATAATATTCGGGCCAACGAAATAAAACATATTTTTAAAACGGAAAATAATTTTAGACAAATTCGCGTGTTGCTTTAGATCTTTCTCCGGAAATTAATATGTTATATATATATATATATAGGAATATGTTAAATGTGGTTACTAGGGAGTTTTATATATTTAAAATTTCCCGACCGTTTTATTCCACTTCTAATAGTCCAGACTGATGCCAACGTTTTTATCAGCTTCCAACGTCTTTGCTGTCATTATTTTCTTTGCTACAGTTAGAATGTCAAACATTGGTATTGTTTTGAAAGGTTTTTGGACCGTCCTGTATGATTTATAGTATCATAAGATGAGGGGTTCATCTTCCGGTCCCAGGCCCTTTTCAGGCCCATTTGTCGACGCAAGGAACCACCCGTGAAACAAGCCCCGCGACGCGTCCCGAAGGTCGCCGCCAGACAAGCTCCAACAGAGCGGAACCCCACGCAAACTCCGGTCAGGTCGACGCACTGCCCAGCGCACGTCACGCCGACTATTCCCAAGTTGGTGAACAATCGCTACGATAGTCCTCACCACCCAGCTAGAAAAACCAAGTGGTCCCTAAACTTGGTTACTCGAGCCGGTAGACCCCGCAAGCCATCGCAGGAACCGGACGCCTATAAAGACGCTGGGCCCACGGACTGAACCGAGGCTTTCCGACCCGAATTTAATTTACGGTTTATAGTATCATAAGATGAGGGGTTCATCTTCCGGTTCCAGGCCCTTTTCAGGCCCATATGTCGACGCGAGGAACCACCCGTGAAGCAAGCCCCGCGACGCGTCCCGAAGGTCGCCGCCAGACAAGCTCCAGCAGAGCGGAACCCCACGCAAACTCCGGTCAAACCGACACCGCTGCCCAGCGCACGCGGTGACGGCTATTCCCAAGAAGAGACGAACGGCCGCTACGACAGTTCTCACCACCCAGCTATAAAAACCAAGTGGTCCCTAAACTTGGTTACTCGAGCCGGTAGACCCCGCAAGCCATCGCAGGAACCAGACGCCTATAAAGACGCTGGGCCCACGGACTGAACCGAGGCTTCCCGACCCGAATTTAATTTACGGACAGGCCCCCAAGATCAGATACCATTTTCCGTCAGAGACATTTTTGTGGGCCAGCCGATAGGAAAGTTAGTGAGGAGCCCCTAGCTTGAAGACCAGGGAGACGGGGAAAATCCCTCCGGCCGTAAAGCGACCCAGCTCCTGGCTTTTCGCCCAAACCACCCGGCTCAACCGACGGAACCCCTCGCGGATCACGCCGGGAGCCAGTTGGCCCAGACTAGGTGCCGTTAGCGACCCCAGGCGGGCACGGAAAGCTCCACCTAGACGGAATAGACTCCGCCTCGCTAGGGGGTCGGACGGAACGGAGTCCCGCCAGCCCCCACCGACTCGACTCCATCCTAGAACAGAGAAGCCAGTGGAGACCGACAGAAGCCCGCCCGCCACTACCTTACCTCACGGCCGTCGAGGGTACCCAGGCCCGAAGGCCCCTGACCCCGTGCAGTGACCGACCGCTACCTTTGTTAGTGCGTTCGAAAGTTAGGTGGAGACACCTCTAGGTCCTCATCACCAGGCGAGGCAAACTCCGGTACCGCATAGACACGGAGGACCTGGATCGGACCAAGAATTCACCTGAGGCACGATGAGCCGCCGCGTTACCGGCGAGCCTCCGGCGAGCCTCCGGCCCGTTTCCCTGCGGGAATAGCGTTCGATGTTGGACCTGCCGGCCGACCCCCTCCCATGGGTCACGTCACGACATGGAGCAACCAGAGCCATACTGGCCTCCCCACGCGACCGCTCCTTGGTCAACGGGGGCACCGCCAAACCCTACCACCCTAAGGGTCGGCTCCCAACTGCTCCAGCTGAGGTCCTCGGAGGGATGAGCCACCCAAGTCATAAAGTAACCTGGGCGCTGTCCGTAACCCTCGCCCTTCGGTTGCTCCGGGAGTCCCTGCATGGCGTTCTCGCGAGCCCCGTCGTCACTAGCGAGCACCGAGGACTTTCCTCTACAAAGCCCTCACTCATACTTCAGGCTCCCTCTTAGTCAAATGGTGGATGGGGTCCTATCGCCTTAGCTAGTCTTTGCCCGGCGACACCGTCCGGCCCTTAGACCGGCACCGGGATCGACCTATGGAGCGTCGCTATCCGGCTTGGCCAGAGAACCCGGCTGCCGGCGGTGCGCCCTCCCGCGGACGACCGAAGGGCATTGCACCCATGCACAACGTCCGTTAACCGTGGCCACCGTGCTCAACGCCTGTCGGAGATGAGCCTCTCGAGGAGGTGGCGAATCGTCCCCATCCGGCCCCCTCGCATTCGTACACAACGAACTCTGCCGAGCTTCCGGTCACCTCCCCACTCAAGGGGTCGGGTCGGAACCACCCGGAGGGGCGGCCACTTATAGTATCATAAGTGAAAGGATTCTGTAAGAATTTAAAAATGATTGCCTTAAAAAGTTTAAATTTATCAGTAAATTTTGAAGTGATATTTCGATTTCGTAATAAGCTAGAATTTGTCATCGCTCGATGTCCAAAACGAATTTTTCTCCTCCCATCCTCAAAACGTTTTACGAACTTTACGAATGCGCTCAGAAGCTTCTTAAAATTCTTTGTAAGATGGTATGTGGAAATGGCCACTATTTTCTAGCAATGGTTTTAAAATAGTTATGGCGCTTTTAAACATTTGCTGCAGAATAAATTAGCAAAATACTTAATTTATATATATGTCTATATCTATCTGTCTATTTATCTATCTATCTGTCTATATACAATATGAAATATAAATAAGTAATTATTTCTTATGAAAATTAATTATATCGACATCTATGACCTTTATAATGCGCAATTTTTTTTTTTAAATTACCGTCTTTTGATTTTCCTGCTGCTAAGATTGAATGATTAATGTAATTAATAATTTAATATTGAGTTGCATACCTAGGAAATATTCACTTTAATTAATTTTCTACGCTGTTTAAAGAGTTTAATGGAATTTTCAATGCATTGAATCTTTTCATTATATAAAAATAATTACTGAATGGCTAGAATATATAATATAAAAATAAATTATTTTAAATTGTTAATGGGGATTTTAACTACTTTTCAAAAACTAATTATGTTTTTATACTTTCAGTATTTTTACATTTAATAGTAATTTAAATAAAATAACATTAAATTTTTTGTGTTTTTTTTTATTATACACATGATAACAAATATTTAAAGATAAGTTACCAAATACCACGTTCATATGATTGGACGTTTAGTGTCAAGGTTGAGAATTTATTTAATAGCCAGTAATAGTTGCAGATAGATTTATATGCGAAATGTATATATAAACAAAATAAAAGATATTAAAAATAAATATAATATTTCTAAAATTGATTCATTATTAAAATTCTATATGTAACATTGGAACGTCGACTTCATCTTAGTATATTAATCGAGATATTAAAACACTTAAAATAATTCATAATTTATTCCTTACTAAAATATGTGAAAAACAATATAAAATGTATTAAAACTTTATGTTCAATTCACAAAATCTAAAAAGTTCTTTGGAGTTCCTGAGTGCTTTACAGCAGAACCCGGTCATCATCAAGAGTTTCAATGAGAAAGATTCTTCAATTATTGGTATTCAAGCCCCTTGATGATGGTTGAGTTCTGGTTGAAAACGCTCGTGAACTTCGACGTACTTTTTAATATATGTAAATTGGTCGTAATGATTTAAATCCTTTCATATTTTTTACAACTATATTAGTAATGAATAAAGTATCACTTATTTTAAATGTTTTCATTTTTTGATGCATTCATAATTTTCTAACAAATTCAAGTATGACAATATACAGTTTCATCACTCTCTGCGTCATTGTTTTGCAAAATTTAATGAATAGAAACTTATTTATTCATTAAAAAAAGGGAAATAAAAGAAATAAATAAAGGTGAGAAAAAGAAAAGAAAAATAAGGTGGAAAAGTGCTATTGTGCAGAAAATTAGTGTCAATAAAAATGCTACAATGGAATATCAAGCATAATTTTAATAATGAAAAGCATAATTCTTGGTGTATCCTGACACCAAAAAATTATTGATGCTGTTTCGTTATACGACTTTTGGTTCAAAGTAGCTGCACCAATGTTGGTGTACTGTAACACTAAAAAAGGGCTTATGTCATACAACCTTAGATAATATTCGTAAATTAGGTGCCATGCAATTGAAGTTTATTCCTTTAACCTTAAATTGAACATCAATTCATGATAAAATAATTTATGTATGCATAATTCAATCTTATTAATGTGGATAATTACGATGCAATAAATGACTGAGATTTTCATTATTCGATTCAAGTTATCCAGCTATTCAGCTTTTTAATGAAAATGGTGAATAATAAATAAATAAAAACAATGTTTATATCAATTACATGCTATCAAAACTTTCGATTTTTCATTAACAGTAATTCCGAATACATATAATTCTTTATGTAATGAAAAAGCATTTTACGATTACAGACAAAGGATAAAATTCGGAAATGTTAGTAATTTAAAATAGGAAGGTTTCGTAGCCATGACTGAACATACAAAATATGACTTTACAGTTAATTTTAAAATATTTCTTTTGTATGTGTGTGTGTGTGCGGGGGGGGGGGGGTTGAATTTGCATGCTATGTCTGATTTGATTATATATCAATATGTGTTAAAATGTAGTTTCAGAAGCAAACTTTTCAGTGTATTTAACCACACTGACATACAGTTATTCTAAAAGATCGTTCAAAGGATCTTTTGGCTAAATATTAAGAGATAAGAAGAATATCTAAATTGTATTTCAAAGGTTTATTATAAAAAGGAATTGGAGCTTATCAAAATCAGTATATAAATTATATCCGCATTTTAATTGGAAGTGTTATAAAAACAAATAAAAAAAAAATATCAGTGTTTTTTGCCATACTCACATAAAGTGATTATAAAGTATCTCTCATAGACATTTTTTGCTGAATATTCAACGTTAAGAAGTATACCTTTTTAAAAAAAAATCATTATCATTGAAAATAATTCAAATTTACCAAAATGGATTTAAAAAAAATCACTTATCTACTTAAGGACAATTTATCAGATTTGTGACTTATCCTTACACGAAGGTATATTAAGGTATTTATGATTTTAATAAAGTAATATTTTGCTATCAAATAGATATAAAATAAAATAAACGAATTTATAATCGTTTCGAAATTTGAGCTTTAGCATCATTATTTAGCGTAGTATTTAACAAGAAATTAAAATATTTTCAATTTATTTATTTAAAATTTTCCTTACGAATGAGTTAGTTTCATTATAGCTTACTTAATGGTTAGATAAAGAATGAATACCGATTTTGTTTCTCAAAATAATCCTAATTGGATTTCTTAAACGCCTTTTTATTCCCATACAAATTTTTCGTTTATCCCATTCTTTTAAAATGTTTAATAGGATTTTTGTTATCTTGTTGTCGCGTTCAATTACTTTATCCTTTCAGTATGAATTTAATATCCTTTGTATAATAAGTATTTATGATGTATAAACTATTTAAGTAATTGCAATATGGGAATCTGTTAAAAATATAATTTATAAAATTATTATGCACTGATGGATTTTACATGTTTATTATTTTACGTTATTATCCATAAAACTTGAAATATAATGTTACTTAAATGTGGAAAAAAATAAAGTAAAAACTTCTGTAATACAATTTAAGTCATAAAACTGAATATATACTCACAAATGTAATGTCGGTTGGGGTTAATGGAACAAGAGTTAAATAAAAGAGTTGCCACAGGGCTGTCTAACAGATAGTTATATGTAAGATTATCGTAAACTTGTGGAAGTATAAGAAATATAAAGTTTCTGATGTTTACGAATTTTACTATTATCTTTGTTGATGCTTTATAAAAGTGTTATCACAATTATATGGAGAGCGAAGTTTATGGAAAGCTCTCTTATTTTCGCTTATGAGAGCTCACAATGTGCGTAAAGCGCAATACTTTTATATAATTTATATTTAAGAACCAATATAACCGCTACTTATGTTCTATTAACTATTCCAGCAATTCCATTATTAGAAACTGTAAAATTAGGGGCTCTGCTCCCTAATACTATAGCTGCACTCTCAACACACAGCTATACTCTGGAGAGCTACAGTCTCCAACACACGTTTAGCCACTGCAGACTCTAAAAACACGAATATTTCATCGGCTTGTAAAATATTATGAAAGATAGAATTAAAATTAAAGAAACTGCGGTGATCTCCCTTTTAACATGTTTCCGTTAATATCACTTTGACTGTGGAATTTTAAGGTCGAATAAGCTGCTATTAAAACATCTAATGGATGTTTTCGTGTTTAAGTAATCAAAATCAGTTAAAAATTTGAAAATAAAAAAAGGAAGATGTTTTAAATAAGGGATTTTAAACGCATCGTTTTAAATCTGACGTAATTTAAACAAAAGTTTTCTTTTTTTTTCTTTTTAATATCACGGGAAATTATTTTTGTTATTAGAAAGGAAATATTATTATTTGCGCTGTCTTAGAATTGGCAAGAATAATTTGAAAAAAAAATCATCTTGGAATGCGAAATAAATGTCACTTGTAAATATATATTTTTTAAATTTTAACTGCTTGGCAATATTATTGCTTGGCCACTTTAAATGTGCCGTAATTTCAACTCAATTTCGAAATTCGACAGGAAATTATGTTGCAATTTCCTTCATTTACATCTTTCAATGCATGTTAAAGAAATAATCATTTCAAAGTTTTCTGCCTTTTCTAATAATAACGTGTAAATACAATTTTTTGGAAATAGTTTTCAATATTTTTTCGGATTTTAACACGTAATCATTTAAATATTATTTTGAAGATTTTTGTTTTTAATAGTCACGTGTAAATAAATTTTTAAGTGAAAGTAAGTATTATTCTTTACGCTGTTCTTATAATTAACATAAAGTTAAAATAATAACCTTTAGAAAAATATAATAATAATAAATATGAAATATTGAATATGAATTAATAAAAAATACAAAAAAATATCGCTTGAAATGCTGAAAATTTGAATAAAAAATGAAAAAAACAACACATAAAAAATTAGTCAAAAAAAAAATGCAGTCTGCACAATGCAAGTTCGGATAATTTAATTCCTATGTAGAATAATTAAATTTCTATGTATATATATATATAAAGTAATGGAATATTTTTGACCGATTTTAACATTAAGTAGTTTTTTAAATAATTCTACGATTTAAAAACTGTGCATGAACGTGTTTATCAAACAATTCTCTTTCATACTACCAATTTTCATATTTTTGTATACAATGCTTTTCTTAATATTTGCGAAAAAGACCCCCAGTTACAATATATATATATATATGTATATATATTTACGGTTACGTTGATAGCGTTAGTTACCTTATTTTAGAATAGAGATTAGGGTGGTGCGAAAAAAGTGAAGTTGATATTTCCGAGTCGCTATAGTGCGGAAAAGTTGCGATTGGTAAATACAAGAAAAACAAAAAAAAAATTCTTCAAATCGGACTTTATCTTCCGATCCAGCAAACCGCCTAAAAATTCAAAAAAATTGAAAAATTTCGATTTTTTCAGAATTATTTCTTTTTTACGTTTATATATTTTTTTATCGCTATAGTGAAATATATCTGCAGATTGTACTGTTTAATAATAATAATTTAAAAAGGTTGTGGTTAGAGAATATCTTCCGATCGCGCAGGCTCAATAAAAATCGGCAAAAATTCCATTTTGAGTGATTTTCATGCATAAAGAATGTAATCAACTGAGGTCAGTTTGCGGTCTGAGGTTAAGATTTAAATGTTAATTGATACTATTGAGCATATTATGTCATTTTAAACAACATTGAGCTTACCACGAAGAGTTCGTTCCAGGTCTGAAAAGTTTAGTAGTTTACCCAACTGCCGGTAGCCACGTTGCAAAACAGTGCTGAAATCGGGTACGCGCTCCCACCTAATCTCACCTAACTCCATAAAATTTACAGCAAAAGTCATCTGGATTCAGATGAACTTACATGGTATATATTTTGACAGAAGAAAGGATGATACCCTAGTTATAGAAAGGATTGGATCAAAACAGGTTCGTCGAACTATTAAAAAGGAACACTATTCTATCATAAAAGAACGTGGCTCAGTTTATTTAGGCCATGTGTCTCTAAACTCTGGATCTGCTAAAGGCATTGTAGCTTTCATATTATCATGTCTTACTGAACAAGGGATTTCATGAGAATACTTAGATTTGGTAGGCTGTGAAGCTACAAATACCAATTTTCGATGGAAAGGTGATGCTATCGAACATCTTGAAGTGCATCTCGGACAACCACTTCAGTGGGTTGTTTGTTTATTCCATTTTGTTGAATTACCTTTCCGCCATCATTTTCAACATTTCGATGGTGAAACAACTGGTCCAAGATCATTTAGTAGACCAATTGGGTAGAATCTCATTGTTGTGAAAAGTTCTCAGGGATAAATTTTCAGTTGACTGATTGTGAAATTCCAGAAGTGGACAGACAATTAGTGAGCAAGGGCCAAAGATAACTTTTTGACGTAAGTCAAGCAATTAAAATTGGCAACTTTCCAAATGACTTATCAAAGTGTGACCCCGTCCCATTTTCACATGCCAGATGTCTCATTTGTGAAAATAGTCCTTCGACTTTACGCGAGCGTGGAAAACCCAACGGATGCCTTAAAAGACATATTGACATTTATTTTAAATTCTTACATGCCAGTTTGGTTTTTAAAAAAATGCATTAAGTACATTACAGATGGGCCTATTCATCAGTACGGAGCAATAGAAACATCTGGATACTTGCGTGACAACCTGAAAAATGTCTAGTCCCTGTAATTGAACGAAATTCGTTCTTTTCTCACCCGGAAAACCTATTGATGGTAATGGTGTTTGATAAGAGGAGGCACATAAAAGAGCTAGGACTAAGAAGAGTTAAAAGCCAAGCATACTGTTTCAAAAGGTAAAAGTATCAGAATCTTTATCACTCCTACTTTAAACTTCGATGCGGCAGACTATACAGAATTAATTGATTGGAATGTAGCAAAATTATCATCTCCTCCACTTTTTTGGAGAATAACCAATGAAGAAATACATTTCTTCGTTCAATCATGTGATATCTCAGGCTGGGGTGATAAAAAGTTTCCCTGCCACACGCAAGCTGTCAAGCTGTGCGTCAAATTGGTAACAGAAGCATCGTTAAGGTATGTGGGCCCCAATCACGAGATGGATTCATCAGGCCACACTGAAATCAATGTCCATGATACTAGACATTATCACCAAATCGCAGTACAAAGTTGCATCTAAAAGTCAGACTTAAACAGAGGAAATAACAAATTTATATCTTATACTGTCACGACACTAGATTTTTAATACAGTATTTTGACTCTATTATAACAAATAATGTATTTAAGTACTGTAAATAGCAAACACCCTCATTGGTTGGATGAAAGGAAGGGTGTGGGTTGAACTCAAAGTGCAACTACTTTCACGTGGTCAGTTCTGGGTTGTTTAAATATTATCAAATATCGAAACCAGCAAAGAGCTGAACAATTTATATGCAAATGTTAACATTGGACCGCAAACTGACCTCAAGTGATTATTTTCTTTATTCATCAGAATCACTCAAAAATAGAATTTTTCCCGATTTTTATTGAGCTTGCACGATCGGAAGATATTCTTTAAACGCAATTGTTTATTATTATTATTATTAAACATTACAATCTGGAAATATTTTTCACTATAGTGATAATATATATATACGTAATTTTTTTTTTTTTAATTCTAGAAAAAATCGGAAATTTTCATTTTTTTTTGAATTTTTAGCCGGTTTGCGGGATCGGAAGATAAAGTCCGATTAAAAAAAATTTTTTTTGGTTTTTCTTGTATTGACCAATCGCAAATTTTCCGCACTATAGCGACTCGGAAATATCAACTTGACTTTTTTCGCACTACCCTAATAGAGATACATATAATTTTCATCTCTAATACAGTAACGTTTTTCTAAACAATGTGCTATTTTTCATGTAGCCATAATTCTTCATGTACAAATATCGCAGATGTTTCTTTATGCGTGGGATCTTCAAACAGATTATTTAAACCAGGTTTTTATATTTCCGAAGGTAAAATTGGGTCTGAGATTACAGTATCACACTGTCACAAAGAGTCATAATTGTGTTATCTCCTCTTTTGTGTTGAGGAGGGAGAATATTCAACGAATATTGAAGAATCGAAATAGCTGCACATAATTTGTGGACTTGCACGATGATTTTACGTAATTATAATGATAATTTTTGATTAATACAGCTTCGACAAAAAGATTTTAGTTGTCTTAATAGAACTCTTCAACTGTCGTTGCATAATATATAAGTATACAGAGTATCGCGCAGCTAGGAAAAATACTGAATAGAACGGGTAATAATTGTTAATTTCCTATTCCTCTTAAAAGTTGCAAATAAGAAAGTTCGAATAAAAAGCAATTTCTATTAAATATAGCATAGTAAAATTGTTTTCTAGGCCCATAACCACATTTTGTTTAAAAGGCATGCATCGTTAGCATAGTAGCTCAATATAAATCATTTATTAACGCGAACGCGCAGACAAAATATTTACATAGCTGGAAAGCGATTATACGCTGATATCTTTCTGAGCAACATGCTCACAGAGCTGTCTTGTAGTTTCGTCATTATACGCCATGTGCGAAAAATATAAATATAGTGTATTCCAACAAAAGGTAACTATGTATTAAAAAACTCCACTATGGAGTAATACTGAACAGTACAAAATCATGAAAGAAAAGATGTTCAACAGAGGTGTTATACAAGCTAACATTATCTCAGTCCTACTTGGTAATTTTGCAGAAAACCATATTTACTATTATTTTGATTTTACTGGGTAGTTGCAATCAAGAAAGAGTAATTAAAAGCATCCAGGAACCTTCCTCGTTTGGGACATTTTTGTCAGAAGGTAATACAAAAAATATTTTAAATAACATCTTTCTCCTATCTTAAAAAAGGAAACAAGGGTAAGAGATGAATCTGTTTAATGTGCATTAACACAGAAATATGAAATAATATTTCCCATTACCCAGACCCACCTTATGTAATATTCGCGGATGTAAATAACGGCATGTGTCATATAACGGCTAATTGTAATTTATGAATTTCTGCGAATGTATGTGAATAAAGTTATGTTAATAAATTCTAATATGTTTTGAGAATGTCAGTTCTCATTTAAATTACCAATGCATAATAAAGTTCACTCATAAAAAACAAAGTTACAGTAAACAAAGCATACAATAGCAAAGTAGAAATATAGCTGCAATCGAACTTATTGGGCAAAAATACAAATTCGCTCACACTAAAACAAAGATTTTTTTTTCTAAATTTTGTAAGTAATAAAAATACGTTAAAGATACATTCAGATGGTTGATTTTTATTTGCGTGAAACGTGACATGAAGTTAAAATGCTTAGAATGCACTATACTTTGGTCATTGATACTGAGTGCAGTACCAGATACCATGTTCAGATTTTTTTATTATTATTTAACAAAAAAAAATGAGAGAAAGAACGAAATAAATTATAAAAAAAATTTAATCGCTTTACCTTTTTGCAGCAAAAGATATTACGTCAATTAAGAAAATCAGTGCATAATATTAATTATTGTTAAATTTATGTAATGTTATTGAGTGAGACATGGATTGCGAAACCTTGTAATTTTGACGAAGTAGATTTCGCCTTGTAACTGCGCAGAAAATGCTTTATAATGCTCAGTAATTCAAGTTTCGATTAAGGTGAGATATCTTTCATTATTTTGGGGATTTATTTTTTAAATTATTTTATTCTTTTTAAAAAGCATTATCTGAACATAATGCTACTGCCCTCTTTTTAAAAGAATAATTTTTATAATACAGTTAATTTTCATGAAATTGAAATAAGTTTATTTTAAATATTTTAAAAATATTATAAATAACGCAATACAAATTGCCGAAAGAAATCAAGATATAATTATGTCGAATGTTTCATAAGTAATTACCAAGAAAAGAAATTTTACTATAAAATGCAATGAAAAATTTTCTATTCTAGGCCATAAATGTATCATTATGCTTCCTATTATAAATAAAAAATACTTAAAAAGAATTATTAATTAGAAAAGAAATTTATTTGCATTATATGTTTAGTAACTAACTAATAATAATTAACACAACTCGTAACTGATGAGATAGCTCGTAGATAGATAAACATTTAATATTAATTTCACAAACAAACACATCACTTACAATTAGTCACACATGACACAAGAGAGAAGAACATTTTTCTGATATTTTATTCCTAATGAATTGATGGGAGAAAAACTTTGGTGCTGCCATCTAGACTTAATAAATTGACATACAAGCATGACGGCTTAATATTTGAGTCAACCAGGAGCTATTCTGTACCTACCAGATCTTCTCAGTACCTGCAGAGAAGAAAAAGAATTAGATTTTACAAGTTCAGCAGTATCAACTATCGAACAAGTGGCAAGTGAAGCTTTTGGAAGTATTGACTCAAAGTCAGTTGATTTAGGAGTCAGGATAATGAAAGTGAGTTGGTGTTGGACCTGTAGTATTTGGAACATGAGAGCTGCGATATTAGGCTGTATTGGTCGAGAATCGACGTGTTTCGCAATTGCATTTTCACTTCTGAAATTTCCTGTATCACTTTCTTCAGGATATGTATCATTAACTAAAGAAATATCTGAACCTATATTTGTTATTTGTTCAGCATGCATTTTCCAAATATTCTAACCAACTTGAATTCTATAATTTTCATTCTCTTGTTATTATTCGACCAATTTTCTACTTGGCTTCTGGAGTATAATATCTTACAGCTACTTTCTGGTTAATTTCAATTTTTTTTTTTTTTTTTTTTAAATTTGGACTTTTTCGCATTTAGTATAACATGAACGAAATTTGTTACTTTTTGCACTATCAAATCTATTTTTATAATTTCTATTTTAAATAGAGATGCAGGATTCTACATTGCAAAAGGAAGCTATTTAATTTCATTTGCAAAGTACCAGATTCGGAAGGTAAGGCTTTTAATCCACGTTTGAGAAATTGCACATATCTCTCCGCCTGTCCATTTGTAGCTGGATGGTATGGAGCCCTGAACTTATGTTTTACACCATGATTTTTCAAAAAGTCTCAAATTCTGCTGATGTAAACTGTTTAGCGTTATCTGATACTAAAGAAATAGGAAAACCGTATCGTGCAAAAAGTGAATAAAGACAAGTAATTTTATTATCTGAAGTTCTACTAGGAACAATAAAAACTTCTGGCCATTTGCTGTATGCATCAACCACTAAAAGAAAGATTTTTCCGTAACAGGACCAAAATAATCAATATGAATTATTTGTCATGCAGCTGTAGGCCATTCCCAATGATGTGTATCAACTTTGGGAGGATTATTTTTCAAATTTACATAAGTAGTGCAATTTTGTACAAGATCTTCAATATCTTGATCTATACCAGGTCAACATGCAAAACTAAAGATTCCATTTTAACTATACCAAATTGACGAAAATGTAAATCTTTTAAGATTTGGTTTCTATGAATTTTTGGGATAACTACCC
Organism: Maratus speciosus; assembly: GCA_963932465.1. Lineage (NCBI taxonomy): Eukaryota > Metazoa > Arthropoda > Arachnida > Araneae > Salticidae > Maratus > Maratus speciosus. Next base: position 379,572,156 of record OZ010795.1, read on the forward strand.
TGCATCCTTTAAAATACAACTATGTTGAAGAGTAAAATCTTCTTGTTTACCACCAAAAAGTAAATTTTTAGGAATTTCAGAACCAGAAATGAGGTGATGAAAAATTTGACGTAAAAGGGGATCAGATTTTGTAACTGAAGGAATAGATTTAGAGGTTAATGGCAAAATAGTGAGTTGATTAATTTGAAGAACTTCAGTTTCATAAATTATGTTATTTGAATTTAATTATTGAGGTAAATCTTCCCTACGTAAAGGAAGTCGTGAAAGAGCATCAACATTTCCGTGTTCAGTATTTTTATTATAACGGATATCATATTGAAACGTTTGTAAATAAACTGCATATCGTTGCATTCTAGCAGCCGATAAAACAGGAATACTTTTAGAAGGCAAAAGAATAGACACTAACGGTTTACTGTCAATAAATAAGTTAAACCTGTTGCGATACAAATATTCGAAAAATATCTTCTCACCAAATATCATAGCTGGTGCCTCTTTATCAACTGGACTATACCGTTTTTCTGCATTATTCAAAGTTCTGGATACAAACCAAATAGGTTTTTCAGTGTTATCTGATATCATATGCAAAAGAACTTCAGATATACGATAAGGAGAAGCATCACTATCTAAATATAAATGTAATTTAGGATTAAAGTGAGTAAGAACCCTGTCAGAAGTTTTTTTTTTATACTTTTAAATGTTTGCTCACACTTATAAGACGAATTAAACTTAACATCCCTCCTAAGTAATTTTTTTAATGGATTTGCAATAGAAGATTAGTTTGGTACAAACTTAGGATAATATGTAACTAAGTCTAGAAAATCTTTAACCTCAAATACATTTACTGACCTTGGAACATTTAAAATTGCCTCAGTTTTACCTTGTGTATTATGAATGATATGTTTATAAACTTTATACCCACAATAAGTAACCTCATCTGCCATAAAGTATGATTTTTCTTTATTTGTCATAATGTTATAATCACTTAATATTTACAATACTCGCTTTAATCTCTGTAAATGAATTTCATCTGTTTTACCTGTTCCCCAATATCATCTATAAAATTTGTAACTCCCTCAATTACACTTAAAATGTGCTCAATTTGCCTTTACCATATAGCAGGAGAACTAGTAAGACCAATGGGTAAATTAAGGAATTGAATAATCCTTTTGGTGTATTAATGGACAATAATTCTTAGGATTTTTCATCTACAGGTATGTGAAGATATGCTTGATTTAAATCAATTTTTGGAAAATATACACCATCAACTAATGTAGCTAACATATCTTCTATTTAGGTAAATGATATTTTTCATCTTTCAGAAATTTTTTTAATGTTACTTTAAAGTCAACACATATACGAATTTTCCCATTAGGCTTAACCACTGGAACTACAGGAGTTGCCCACTTTCTGTTTGTAACTGGTTTAATAATACCTGCGTCTTGAAAATTTTGTAATTCTTCATTGACTGCTACACGTAGTGCATAAGTGACAGTCCTAGCTTTGCAAAATATGGGTGTAGCATCTTTTTCAGGATAAAGTTCCGCCTGTAGACCTTTAATTTCCCCAGCCTTATTAGTAAATAAATCAGAAAATGCCTGTAACAAACATTGTATTTTATCAGAATAATTTAGAACTTCATTCACATATATTGATTTTAAATTATGTGAAAAAATATCAAATTCAGATACCCAATCTCTACCAAATAATAATGGAAATTATCTTCTTTTATCAAATACAACTTTACCTTTCTAGTTTTATTTTCATAAGTAATATTTACTTCAACATAACCTACAGTTTTAAAAATTGAGAAACAGCAGAAATGCCAGATCCAGTATCTAATTCCATATCAGCTCAAGCCTTGTTTTCAGTGAAAACAGATAACTTTATAGGATTTGAACCTTTACTATATTTAACAGTTATTTAGCATATTTAACGAATTTACCTGTTTTTGAGAATTTTTACTTCTACATACTTTACTTAAATGGCCCTTTTTCCTACTTAGGTTGCAAGTAACATTAATAAACCGACAAATATTCGCTAAATGATAGGTATTTCGACATTGGTAACACTTTAACTTATTATTCATGTAAGAATGTGTATTATTTACATGACTGTTGACATTCTGTTTTTGAGAACAATTTTGTAATTTCTTAATTTGTACAGTTTTCGCACAAGAAATTTTATTTACATTGAAATTTTTATGCTTAAATTCAGCAAGTTCAATATCTACATTGTAAAAATCTAAAGCTTTATCAACAGCTTTTTCGAAATTTAAGTCATCAACTTGCGTAATCAATTTATTCTGAATACTTTCACTTCTGAATCTTTTTCAGACCACCAGAAACTGCTCAAGCAGGTTTCTATTTAAAGCATCACCGGTAATGAACAAAAGGTTGTACCCTTTTTCATCTAGCAGCAAAATCTTGAATTGATTCAGTTTCATTTCGAAAACATTTTCTAAATTTAATACGTTCTATAAATCTGTTGGAGGCGGGGATTAAGTGTTTAAGTAAAATATCAACAATTTCAGTATATTTGAATGTTTCACAATCTTAGGTACACATAAATCATATAATAAAGCATATAATTTCGGTCCTATTAAGGATAAAAGAGCAGGTACTTTTCTTTCATGTTTAATATCGTGTAGAATGAAATGTTTTTCGAATCATTTCACGTAAGTTATGAAAGTTTCAACTTTTTCATCAAACTCTTTTAAATGAGTAAATATTTTAATTTTTTAAATGTAGCAAAAGAGAAAAAATGTAAAAGTAAATGTAGGTATCACTTACCACCGCCGTAATGATGATGACTTAATAACATCTCATTGAAGTATTTATCACACAGAACCGTAGAACTCTGAAAACAGAAGTAGAACCATTTTCCACGGCACAATTCTCATTTTCAGTATTTTTTTCCGGTGAAATTATACTTTTGTTCCATCGTCGCCATTTATTATATGTTTAGTAAATAACTAATAATAATTATTGCAACTCTTAATTGATAAGGTAGCTCGTAGACAGATAAACATTTAATATTCATTTCACAAACAAACCCATCAATTATAATATGTCACACATGACACAAGAAAGAAGATCACTTTTCTGATATTTTATGCCTAGTGAATTGGTGGGAGGAAAAGTTTGGTGCTGACATCTAGACTTAATGAACTGAAATACAAACATGACAGAAGTATTAATTAGAAAAAAATATTTATTCGAATTCATTTTTATTTATGGAATGCAAGAATTTAATTCAAAAAATATTTTCTTTGACAGAGAAAACATCACAAACGGACATTTCTCCATAAAGAACAATTAAAATGATGGAATAATGCATATTATAAAGCAAAAATATGTCCACGAGTAACAACAACATCATACCGACTATAGAAGAAATCTGAAATATAAATTTTGCTTTCTTGCAGATTTATTTACTTTAAAACATGACACAATTTCAATTTTTCCTCATCAAATCGGAACTAAAATGTGCCTTCAATTGCAATTTGTCTGAAAAATGCATCTTAATTTACCGATATTTTGTTGGTTATAAAATGATTTTCAAGCATTTTTTTTTTTATGATACATCTCTGTCAAGTTCAGCCCAATTACAGATGTTTGAAACGGTTGCAATAGCTTAAAATGTGTTTCCGAGTAATAATTCATAACGAAATAATTAAAACTTCCTCAATAAATACAGAAAAGAATTATATAAATGAAAATAAAATTTAGCACATGTTTAATGGAGTTTAATCTCTAATATAAGCAAAATCATTAATGTTTCTTTAAATAATAGAAATCTATTACGTATTCTTTAGCTAATAACTGCTTTCATGCAGCTAATGCGTAAGTACAGTTTTTAATAAATTTCAAAACTCTATTTGAAAAAATAATACATATTCTTCATTTAAGGATGCTTTTTGTTGTTGTTTGTCATCAGTCTAATAAAAATCATTACATTAAAAAAATGTTTTTGAAGTTTTTAATTATAAATTTGCAACTACGATGTGTACACCGTGCATTTTGTTCTGCAAACCGTGGACACCGGAATGGATCTTCTTGTATCTATTAAAAGATAATGAAAGTTTCCAAAGAAATACACTCTGATTCCCGCCTAAATTACATTTTTTGAAATCTCACGCCTAGTTTTTAATAATAGGTTTTCTATCTTTTGTTTATTTATTCTTAAAATAATGGTAAATCAAAAAAATTTAAATGTTAAAAAAAGTTTTATATACACTCGTCCTGAAAATTTATTAGATTTTTTTTCTTCATTTGTTCCTGAAGAGCAAATGTTAGCAGAGTGAATTTTTTATTAATGCTAGAACGGTAGCCCGTCAAAAATAACGGAATATGAGATATAAAGATATATACAACGTATGTGCAAGAATATGAGTTTTTCTGGCTTGTTCCGCAGTGACAGATGAAAATAACAGATTTTAAAAATGAAACTCATTTATAAAAAACTGTAATGTATTAGAAGACCTCTAATACGCACAGCTTGGTTTCTAGTGTTGTGCGGATTTCAGGCTTTTCTCGGATTACACTGGTCATATCTATATTATAAAATTAGATATATGGCTTCTTTATTCTAAATAATTTCTATAAATATTGAAAATAAGGCATGTGTATATGAAATGAAACAGCGAATAATTTGCCAGAAAATATGCTGCCAATTTTCCTTCTTTGCCAAGGCCCCAAAGTGGAAAAGTACCGAGAATTTATCTTTTGTATCCGATTATATAAAGCGCGGTACTTTTCTCGTATAGGGACCTTGGCGTACTGTTTTAAAGTTTGTTATAATTTGGTCGTCAGAAGTGAGACCTTTTGCCAAACGATATAAACAGCTATAAAAACGAAATTAATGAACTTTTAAGTTTATCTATATAATCTATAAGCATTTAATTTATATCTATATAATTGCTGTTTTTGTACATACAATTTACTGCAGTTTGTGTACAAAAATAGTTAAATGGCTTCTTCATATTAAATAAATTGTATAAATATTGAAAAATTACTTGTTTATATAAAACAGTGAATGCGTTGCTAGAAAATATGTTGCCAAATTTCATTTTCTCTATCTCGCAAAGGCCCCCATACTGGAAAAGTACCTAAAGCACATTAATCAGGCAGTTAGGAGCTCAGACACTACAGCACCATCTATTGGCTGGTATGTTATTAGCAGCATCGGGATGAAGATGTAGAAACGTACATTTCCGTATATTACAATTTAAATTCTCACCCATAGATTTTGAAGAAAAACCTTAAAAGCGCGGATTTTAAATTAAATTGCGGTGACCTCAATTATGAAATATGAATGGTTTTAAATGGGAATTTCGTCAAATTATCTAGCTATCGCTTAGTTGGCTCCATATATGCTAACTTATTCTTGTCGCCAAATTTGGTGATATTTCGTCAAATTTGGCAGTATTTCGGCAAGCTGGCCCACATTTGGCTCTACTGCGGTATCTGCTGTGGTACTGCATTAGTAAATTTCAACAATTACTTATTACAATGATGCGGGCCTACCGGAATTTTGAGAGGCACACAGAGACTTGGATTTTATATAAATAGATTACGGTAAATGTTTCTTAATTACACTCTAGTATTAAAATACTAATATTTCTGAAGAAAAAGGAATAAACACATTTTATATTATTATATTCATTATATTCATTATACTTAATTCATTTGCATAATTCTTGTCGTTAAAACATACATTCTTGAAGTATCTCATTTTTCCTAGGAGGATTTTTACAATACTTGAAAAAAGTTTGAGACCACAATTTCTTTTTTCAAACAAAATTCCGAAAAGATTTATATATCTTGAATTTGGACGCATGTATTTGATATAATGTGTGAAGATAATTGGACCGTAAATACAAAAAAAAGTATTTTTATCTATAACTGTTAAATCTTGTAATATTAACAAATGGAAATAAGTTTAGGACCAACAGCTTCTTTTAAATCGAGCAAAATGATATGACGTCGTGACTGTATATTTTATGCGAACTCTTATGTGATGATGGTTATAGGTCAATAGTGCTAGATTTGAAGTTTAGGCATATGCACCTGGTTCTTTCAGCATGTTTTGCAGAAAATTATTGACTGAAGACTAAAAAGTTAAAAACTTTTTCGGATTGCGCAATGAGTGAAAGGCAAATTGTGCAAAAAATGAAATAATTTAAAACTGCTGTGCACATGTTTCTTTAAGATCCTATGAACTATGGAAGGAGCAAATGAAGCTTACGGGCATGAAATCTCCCAGCCCGGTGTAAATCAAATTTATTAGAGTGGTGGCTCGAAATTGTGACTTTTCTTGAAATATAGCATCTAGACTATATAGTTTAGAAATCGGCTATCTCAGTAAAACTTTAAAAAAGTGCTAAAATATTGGATCACTTAAATGTCAAACGCTGTTGAAATCCAAAGAGCCTGACGCAGCTACATGTGCAATTTATTTTCAAATTAAATAATTACCCAAATCATCTTGGAGTTTTAGAAAATCTATATGGCACATTTAAGGGATACAAATTTTTAGTGCTGTTTGAATTAGCAGATTTCTAGACTGTTTATTCTAGGCACTGCATTTGTACTATAAAATCTATCCTGGAACTTCCACTAACGTCCAGAACTGTTGAAAATATGTTTAAACGTTTCCGAATACTTAAAAATTTCAGTTAAAAACAGGATTATTCTTTGTGTGATTTGTCAAGCAATTAAACCTATAAATACATATAACATATACTTCCATAATTCAATAAATTATTCCATTTGGTAAGTAAATTATATGATTTGTAATTTTAAAAAATGAGTTAAAGTGTGTTCAGGCCAGATTTTTAAACAGGGTCTTCTGACTTAAAACGCTCTATGAAATTAGCTATCTTGGAAAAATACGGCGGACTTAATTCACTTAGATAATCTATTTTATAATGACATTAATTACTGTCTGTTATTATAATCTTATCAATAGACTTAGTCGCAGGTAATGGAACTACAAAGAAAACGTTGGATATGAAATGAAATTTCATTAATTCAACACAATTATTCTAATTGGTGAATAAATCATATGAGTTGTAGATGACATTTTCACTTAGTTAGAAAGCTACAACTGGTGGAATTTAACAACAATATTAAAGTATTTCTTTATTATGTTTTCATACCTATATTAAAATTATCTTTCAATTATTTATATTAATTTTGTTATACTAAACGTACGTATTCAAATAAGGAAAGAACAGTAAAACTTAATAAAATAAAGAAATATGATGAAACCAGTAAAATGATGTGTACTCGTATAATTTAATTTTAGAAAAAATAAAGTTGTTACGAAAGAAATATTTATAACCTTATAATTATCAAAGCTTGTTCCAATTAATTAACGAAAATCATCATTGTAATATAAACAAATTTATTATGTGAGAAATAATAGATAGATTCAAGGCAGTAGTTTGCAAATTCTTTTCACATCACAAAAATTCAATAACATAAAAGGAAATTCTTCATTAATAATTCGTAAATATACAATATAAAACCTAAAGAATGTGTCATTTCTAAAGGCATTATCATAAATTTAAGAAATCCTGTAAATTTCTAAGAGACGATATTTTAGAAAGTGAAAGACCTGTTCTGTCTAAATTGATCAGCACTTTATACAAGTTTTACATATACACGAATAAGTTTATTAAAAATATTTTTCTAATTATTAATAAAATGCTCTCGATGAATTAAATTCTTCATTTAAGTAATTGTTTTAGAAGAGATAGCTTATATTTATTCTAACTTTCCTTAAATACTGGAAATTGAAAAAAAAATTAAGTTTATTAAAATTTTGAAAAGCTGGGCAATTTTTGTACATTTTTTTTAAAAAAATAAGAAAACATTTCATGATATGTTCGAAGATTTGTGAAAAAGCAAAAATATTCTCGAATAACATGGAAGGGGGCAATTAAACAAATTCTTATAATATAGGGGGAGTTCGGATATTATGGAATGGTCGGAAAATATTGTAAACTTTAATATCTTGTTCATACGGTGTTGCATCCAAGCGTAAAACTTCAAAACGACTTCATAGTACTACCACAAGGCTCTGTAAACAAAACCAAGCAAGATATTGCAATATGACAACCACCCACTGAGACGCAAACACTGCGACAAATCGAAACATGACAATCATCACTATGACAAAAACCCAAAAATCAGTGTCACGATCATAAAAGAGTAACATCACTATAAAAAGCACTCCACGATAGAGTCAAAATAATCACTATAAAAAGCACTCCACGGTAGAGTCAAAATAATCACTATAAAAAGCACTCCACGATAGAGTCAAAATATCTCGAAAGAGTAAGAAATTAAGGATTCTCTAAGGGAGAAGACAAAAGAACAAATCCCACGACTGAGTCTACAAAAATAATATGGCATCAACTTCAATAGAAATAAAACCCAATAAACAAGTGACGATATCTTTGCAAAAAATTGCCACTGTGTTTAATCATGATGAGTTTAATGTACCGCGGAAGCTTAATCATAGATTCGAGTCTGCTGTTAGATATTAAAAAAAAGTTGTGAAGCAATGCAGAAGTGACAACAGTGTCCGAGTTGGCAGAGCATCGGACTCTGAGTCAAAATGTCTCGTGTTCGAAGCTCGCCGACAGCTAAAAATCAGCCATGCGCTCTAATGGCGCATGGTGCATGTATGTCATATCTATCGTGGGTGTAAAGTCCTCCATGCTTAATATGAATAATACCTCAAGAGGTGACTAGTCAGATGAACGTTTCGTCACCTAAAATAAGGTTCTAAATTACTAGAGCAACTCGAGTAGCGATGGCGCCCGAGCATCGCAAGGGCCATGGCCATTAATATGCCAAATATAGATCTATTCCCCAAACACGTATTGATCATACCCATTGTATATTGGCAAATATGCATTTCAACTGAACAAAGTATTCACTATGAACTAGCCTGATTTCTGTACAGTAGCTAACAAGACACCAAAAAGTCATATCAAAAAAAGGGATACGGTGTGTTAACAAGATATCAAGTGCTGAAAGAGGGCAAAGCGTCGCAGTAATAAGCGGTTTATTTCACATGTTTTCATATACAAAAGAAGAGAATGAAGGGAGCACTTTTAGATAATACATCTGCATCTTTTGTTGGAATTTTTTACTGACAGTAGCTTTTTAAGAAGTGATCTGTTTCTTGACTGGCTTCAGTATTTTAAGAACCAACCTATGTCCACTCAAGAGCATCTCATGCTTTTGATAATCGAAAATCATTCAGCTCATAGCACATTTTCATTTTTTGATTTTTGTGGACACTATTACATTGTTCGCCTTTCATTTCCATCGCATTGTAGCAACAGAATACAACCGCTAGATAGATGCTTTGATAGAACACTGAAAAAAATGTTACTCTGCTGAGTGCGAAACCTTGATTCATTCAGCTCTAAAAATAGTGTATTTTAAGTTACATCAATGTTTACACCTGCAATACACGTTGCTACCTTTGCAAAAGTCATTGAAGGATTTAAAATAACGGGTATGGGAACGTCCACGGTAGAAAAAAAAATTGCTGAAATTTTTTTTTAACGGAAATATAAGTGTGATATATTATTTTAAAGCTAAAGAATTGAATTATATGAATTTGTAAGTTTTAATTTCATAAGAGCAAGTGTTTATTGAAAATGAACTGGATACTAACAGTATAAAATTACATTTGCTTTTGAGCATAATATACTACTTATTGAAATGTATGTTTTTTTACTCTTTAGAATTCAATAAAATTACTATGCATTCAAATCAACAACCAATTATCATATCTTTAAGATCTACATAGATAAAATCTTTTAGATAATGTCTTTAATATATTTTTGGCTGTATTTAAATGTTAATACTTATATGTCACAAGAGTAGCGGAAAACATACAAAAGGTTTAAATAAAAAAAAAAAAAACTACTTAAAAATTTTACGCAAAACTTCTAATTCTCTGATTTCGAGGTATAAGACGTATTTTACATTAAATATTTTGTTTATGCTATGCATGGAATAGGTTCCGGGGAGTTGTCACAAGAGTAACACATAATACTTTTGTCGATAGTTTGATATAACACTGCATTACAACCAAAACAAACAGAATGCTTAAAGTTTTGTTGTTTTTTCCTCTGTTATTAGAACAGTTCTTGAAATAGTTTTAGCTATAACTAAGGTTATTTTGTAAATTATAAGGAAGATAAATTATTTTTATTAGTGTTTTTTTAATCGGTGGATTTATTTTTATTCATTATTGGTATTACTTAAGATTATAAAATAATCATGATAAGTAATTATTAAAATTCATACTTAACCATTTTTAAATAATTAAATTACTTAGAAACTCAAATAATTAAACAACTCAACTCGTGTCATTTTCGTGTGCTCTCTTTTGGTTTGAAGCACATGGTCATTGATTAGATATTTTATAGGCTTTGTAAAGCCTCGTTTACTAAATTCTGATGTATAACCTACAGAGGTTGTTATAGTAACTCTTATTGAAAGGATTCTGATAGTATATTTTAAAGGAAAGATTTTAATATTTCTTCTTATACACGGCATTGTTTTAAAGAGTAGGAAAAATTCTGCTAAGCTCCAAAAATTGTAAAGAAAAAATAAGAATGGAATTGAATATGTTGTTGTGAGAAAGAAGCAAAACAAAATACATTACGATAAGGTGAAGAAATGTCTTACAACCAGCAAAAGCTTCATCAAGAAACTGGAAATATTAAGAAAAAGAAAAAGTAGAGAACTAGCTAACCTCAGATACAGTAATGGAAAAAATCTAACTCCACAGCTTTGGAGAATTTCATGTCGATGAAGATTTAAGAAGATGTCATTCTTCAGCTAAATTTACGTTAGTTAAACGTGAAAAAGGTGACATAATTTCATCAATTCTAGGGAATATTTAAGAAGATAATACGTTTTTTGTTTAAAGATGCTTTCCTAAATTGAAAAATCGGAGATTCCTTTGCAGCTTTAAATCCCAGTTTCATAAAACAATAGAATATACCTCATCAGAATATCTCCATTTGTTGCTGTCACGAAAACATTCAAGCAATTCAAAATGTAGTAACTGGTGTATTTCCTGCAGTAAAAACATTCCTGTGATGGATTTAATGACTTTGTCTGCCGAGATACATGATAATTGGAATTTAGGAATTCAGAATGTCTAATTTGCGGAGATAACATTGCAGAATTATTTCAGACGAAAGTCCATAATTCAGAACTTCTTATAAGTTATTGTAAACAGCAAAACGTTGTCAATGTTGCAAATGATATTATTGATAATGAAGACAATGACATATTCTGTTAAGTAGCAGAAACTGAGAGGTTGCTATATAGTTATTGCGTTTGTTAATTTTAGAATTTTTTACATTATTTTATGTTATTTTAAAATTAAACCATCCTTAACAGTTGTTCTCTATGGAAAATAATTTTTTTTAACATATTTTAATTATTTTATTTAGTATTTAAACTGGATTTTTGCTAAAATTACATTATGGACAAAATGTCACAAGAATAACCGCATTTTGCAAAGTCAAATGTAACTAATTCGTGCGTTATCAGATGAGTTCAATCATTAATGCTTTTTAAAAAGATAGAATTACTCTGCTACATTCTGTAAATTTTATTTCTATAGTCTCATATAATTCACAAAATTTCTGTGTCAAACACAATTTTTAAAAATTGCATTTTTTTGTGGTCACAAGAGTAACAAAGTATTCATTTATTATCAAGGCAAGTAAAATGCTTTTTGTTAGAAACTGTATATGGTTTATGAAAGTAGAGTACATGTATTTTTAAGCAGTTGCATAAAATTTATCCTAAATAAATTTTGTAATAAATGGATTGGAAATATATATGGAAATTTGCTCTGACGGTCACAATAGTTACAGTGGACGTTCCCGTATATGGCTTTTTTAATATTGACCTTCTTATAGACTGACCTTTTACTAAGCATAATCACAAATTATCATTGGTATCTGAACTTTCTAACTACATATGTCAGTAGAGTTAAATAAAGAAGAAAAATAATTTGTTTTAATAGAATATGGTAATTCAGAAAAGGCAGGAAAGCTCTGTAAAGAAATGGTGCACGCTCACCGTAAAATAATCTCAAATTCGTTTTCACAAAATAAAGCTTCGACTTCAACAATTTTGTCTTACTACAAACTAACCGGGTAGTCACAGTCATTTGTGATGCAATCCTATTGTAAGAGGAGCAGAAGTTAAGAAATTTTAAGTAATTCGCCACACAAAAGGTAACTTGAAGATGACTCTTTGAAAAAAACCCAAATAACTTTACGAAAAAATGTAAAAGTAAACTCAAGAGGAAAAAACCTTCAATAAACAAAAGTGTGGATGTGTCCAGATTAATCAGAAATCTAAAGTCTTAGAGGATTGGATCGAGAGCATTTCTTGCAGAGACTGGTTGAACGAAAAGTGCACAAACTTCGCAGGTCGTGGTCACTACAAATGAGACGTTAGTGATTCCTTTTTTATGGCGCACTTTTGCGCACTTGACTTCGCACTCGTGCCCTCATTCGTTGTACAATAGTGCGCATTCAGCAGGATAACCTTTTTAAAAATTATGCGGAATGTGTTTTTTACAAGTTATTAATCCATTTTTTAGCTTACTAAGCTAGGACTATAAAGAATGTAAAATGTCACCTGTTAAATCTCTTAATTTATTGTTTTTTTAATGCAATAGCTATAGTTCGTACTCCTGCACCACCTTTCCCTACCTATCACTATTCCTATGCAAAGTTCGTGTTAATCTACATGGATGCTAACTCCTTAACAACCACCCTTGTCAAAATGAGAAGAAATAAAACTTTGTCTTTCCGTACCAGAAGGGAAAAGCGTAAATTTCTTGAATTATACAAGAAAGTAACAACAATTTTTTTTATATTTTTATTATAAATTAATGTACCGATCTAGTTTATCATAGATGCAAAATATTAATGTATAAGCTATAAGCTCAAAGTAACAGACTAAATCTGAAACTTTTCACTGAATATTTAAAGTGCTCTTTGTTTGAACGTCACAAAGGTTCACAAATTTTACGATTACGGTTTCAGCATATTTGTATATATGTGACATGATATTTTTGACAAAAATGTTTACTTTTTCAAAAATGGTAAATCTAAACTATCATATTTTGTATATAATAAAAAATAAACTTTCGAAATAAGTCATTGAATTAAGGCATATCATTTAAAATGTTTTATATTGTGTCCATACTTCAATAAAACATAAATCTCACTTTTTTACACCAATGATGAAATAATATAAACAGATGTGTGCAGATAATGTAAACTATTATTGTATATTTTATAAAAGCGTTTTGTTTTACGTTGTACTGTTATTCAGCGTCACTAAATCTATTGTGCTATATATTTTATAATACGTCAAAATTGTGTGTGTATGTGTGTGTGTGTGCGTAAATTTTATCTTAAAACGACTCTAACGATTTTGGCTAAATTTTGTATTTTACGATTTTCGGGTACAGGAAGACCATTGGGGTAGGTCACGTGTTCGAGAAAATTCGATTAATGGGTCATAATGGGCCATAATGGGTCAGGGTTGTGCTAATTATATCTAAAAACCAGCTCAATTGATTTTGACTAAATTTTATATTCAACCGTTTTGGGGCACAAGAAAACTATTGGGTTAGGTCACATGTTCGAGAAATTTCGATTAGTGGGTCATATTTGGGTCACTATGGGTCAAGCCGATTTTTTCTAAAAAATGGCTCTAACGATTTTGACTAAATTTTGTAATGTATCGTTTTGGATTACGAGAGGACCAATGGGCTAAGTCACATGTTAGAGAAAATTCGATTAGAGATCATTTTTGGGTGTCTGTGGGTCAAGCTAATTTTATCTAGAAAACGGCTCTAACTATTTTGACGAAATTTTGTATTCTATCGTTTTCGGGCACGAGAATACCATTGGGCAAGGCTGCATATTCGAGAAAATTCAATTAGGGTGTCATATTTGGGTCATTATGGGTCACGCCACTTTCATCTAAACAACGGTTTTAACCATTATGACTAAATTTTGTAATCTATCATTTTGGATTACGTGAAGATCAATGGGCTAAGTCACATGTTAGAGAAAATTCGATTAACAGGTCATTTTTGGGTCACTGTGGGTCAAGCTAATTTTATCTAGAAAACGACTCTAACAGTTTTGAGGAAATTTTCTATTCTATCGTTTTCGGGCACGAGAATATCATTAGGTTAGTCCGCATGTTCGAAAAAGTTCGATTAGTTGGTCATTTTGGGTCACTATGTATCCGAGCTAATTATATCTAAAAAACGGCTCAAACGATATTGAAAAATTTGTACAATGCGATTTTCAGGCACCAGACGATAATTGGGCTAGATCACATGTTCGAGAAATTTCGATTAATGTGTCATTTTTGGGTCACTACGGGTCAAGCTAATTTTATCTAAAAAACGGCTCTAACGATTTTGACAGAATTTTGCATTAGATCAATTTCGGTCTTCAGAAGAACGCTTTGCTGAATCACATCTTCAAGAAAATCAGATTAGTGGGACATTTTGAAGTCTCTGCGGGTCAAGCTAATTTTATCTATAAAGCGGATTAAATGATTTTGACTAAATTTTGTTTCCTGCCGTTTTTTATTACCATACCATTGAACTGAGTCACATGTTCGTGCAGATTTTATTAGTGCGTAATTTTGGGTCACTACGGGTCAGGGACATGAAACGGCGAAGATGGCGAAATATTGGCGACATTTTGCCGAAAAATCGACTTTTAAGATTACGAATGCCAAGAAACATACTCTGCGCCAAATGCTAGAATGTCGCCAAATTTGGCTATATTTCTCGAAAAAAATGGCATTCAGACTGTGAAAGAATTTTTTACAAATTCTTAATAGGATTCAAGATACATGGTTAAACCAGTCAGAGTTGAGCTAAAAATGTAATTTGGATTGATGTCCTTTCCTTTAAATAATGTGTAAATAACATAAAATTTAGAAACATGTACTACATAGTCTTTATATTAATTGTTTTGTAAATAATACAGTTACAAAATTACATGCTTTATAGCAATAATACAGAGAGAATGATACAGTAAGAATATTGTAACGAGTTGAACACAAAGCTAATTTTGATCGAGCTGTGCTCAGTCATCCCCGCTTGTATTTTTTTTTTTTTAATTTTAATCTATTTGAAGGAAAATAGCTGTCTTTTAAGTAAATTATAATAGACATTGTATAGAAAATCATAAGACACGAAAAGCAATTTAAGTTTATGTAATCATTCCTCAAAATCTGACTTAAGGCCGATCGTGAGCCATCTCCCCCGTTATCTTTTCTACTGCTAAACGTCGGGCGGGGAATCGATTTGTATTTTTTAAATATTTCATTCGGAAATTAACATTTTTAGCTTGTTTTTTCTCTGCTGTTTTCTTAATAGTTATTTCTTTTTCTTAGTTGTCAAAATAATTAAAAATATATACTTAATTTTATTTTAATTGTTAAAAATGCTACTTATAGCTCGTTAGATTTTAACACATAAAAAATGAAGAAAAATATAAATTTCCTGATAAAATATTTAACCTATATAAATACATTCTACGCCAATACGTATATCGTTAGAGATAGGAATTGGGAAACTGACTGACCAATCCCAAAACCTATATATATCTAATGTATGTAACAAGACTTTTCAAATGTAACTAAATCTCCTAGGCGCTTTGTCCTGACATTTGTCTGTGACTTAATAAAATAGTGCTTATTACAAATATGAATGATAATATTAATTTTAAGATTGTAATGGGATAAACTGTTAGTATTTTTGGAAAATAACTTTCAGATTATTGAATTGTATTATTTTAATTAACAAAATTTATAAATTATCTTATATATCTTGAAAATTTGAAATTGTGCCATTATAAAGCTCTGTTTCTCGTATAAAAATAACAAACAACATATTTTAAACAAAACTGAGGAAAATTAAACATGAATTATTTAAATATATAGCAAGAAACAAGAGATTTGGCGGAGTCTGTATAAATTCATAAATCACACAGAAGATAAAAATATGTGCAGGATATCGGCCATATATTAAAAGATTGTGCATCAATAAGTTAAAAAGTACTTTATTGAAAATTTTAATGTACTTTGTATAAAGTTCATATTACTTTTAAAAAATAATAATATTTTCCACATTACAAGATATTTTTTGCTGATGATTCATCTTAATTCCTCTTTTAGGTAAAATGAAAAATATTTTGTTTTCATGTAAGGTATTTCAGTCTGATATTTTAAACTCGATTTATAATTAATCCTAATTACAGCGTTTATATATATTTATATAGTTAAATGTTCATTAATACATAAAAAAAATAATTCTGCAAGCATTTTGCAATGTGATATGTTTATATTTTTTCAAGTTCCATATATGTGTGTGTTTCATTTTACAAATATACATAATAATAAACCTTCAAAACCCATTTCTTTATTTAAATGTATAACTGATAATAAAATTTAAGTTAAATAATAAGCTATAATAAATTTTAATGCGTATTCCTTTTAATATATCTTGCCTGGAATTTAAAAAAAAATGTAGTAAGGTATCTACATATTTTCAAATGATTTATTTTTTAATCTTTATATCCAGTTTATCTGTTTTCTTCTGGTACTTCAGTCGGACGGCTTTATCATCATTAAAATATAATTAAGGTCTTCAAGAATCCCTTAAAATCGTCCTTATCTAAATCCCTCATTATGCATTTGAATTATATTATTCAATATAATGAGATCACGTTTTGTTGAATGAATAAGTCTTTTATGTACCCTCATAATATTATGCTAAGCAAAATAAAGCAATGCGTATCTCAATTAATGCTGGGCAATACAAATCACTAGCTTTTGTAAGAACGTCTTTATAAAAAAATCACAATTTTGATAAATTTTGCTATTCTTAATATATGTGTATGGGTATATGTAAACAAAATTATTTTTTAATGTATCAATTGTGAGAATTTATTTTTTATGAATAATGTGTTTCTTTTTTTTAAATTAAAAAAAATATATATGAAAAATATGGAATGTTATTCGTGCTTTAAAAATTTTTTATGATAAATATCACACACGTATTTTATGAGAAATACTCTTTGAAAATATTAAAGAAATTAAAAAATTAAATTGAGTTTTGAAACAATACCTTTAAAATTTAATTTTTTTTTATGTTTTAAGCATGTTTTATTAATATGAATATTACGAAAGTAAAATTCACTTTCTCTCATGCCTTTTGCGCATATCTTTAGTTCAAAAAGAAAAAAAATATTATACTTTCTTATACTTATATTTAATGCAGCTCGATTTTATTTATGCCATATACATAGTGAAGATCGATAAGTTATTTAAAATGGCGTAATTATCTTCTATCGGAAGAATTATCTTTGTTGTATAAGGATTAAGTTTATTGCATATTTTCCCTTATTATTCATAATTAAATTTGAATGTTATTCTTCGCTTTAAAAACCTAATTATAATTAAATTATTGTAATTATAATAATTTAACAAATACAAACTCTAAAATATCAATATCCTTAAATAACCAATAATTACTGATAAAATTGTCAGAGAATAATTTACATACAAACAATAAAACACGACTTTTACAATAATTAATGGTATGAAATAAAATATATTAATAATTTAATTTTTTACAAGCGTTTATAAAGTTTACGAGGTCTTGGTAACTTTATAATAATAATTCTCATTTAACTACTCTGCAATACAATTTTACTACACTACTAAATTAGTTTATGATGAAAATAGGCTATTCCGTTAGCACAATATTAAAAATTCAATTTTTCGAATAAAATTAAAGAAATTTTTAAAATCCTTCTATCTGTACAGATATCAAATATTTCGTTTTCTTTTTTTTTCATGCTGGACGTATTACTTATAATACTAAGAATCTGATTAATAAAAAGTTAATTTTAAAAACTTTAAATTATTAAAAACTAATCTTTGCATTAAAAAATTACATAACATATTTTTAAAAAATATGTCATGTTCGAATGTTACTCGCCCACAGAGTTTAAGCTTGATATTTTCACAAGCGCGCTTCGAAGTCGCAAAGTTGCAAAGCCGCATTTATGTAGATAGGTTTTTAATAAATATATCGGCTAATTAACTGCATTTCTTTTCAAAAATCATAAACAACAATCCTTGGACGACTCCGCGTCCATTAGTACCTGGTGCACTCCTCAGCTTCCCCACTCAGATCTCGCAAAGTAATGTTTGTGTGTAACGAATAAATAGAATTTCCTGAAAAAACTATGTGATGTTGGATTATCGCTATTGTTTTTCTGCAAAGTTTAAATACACCTCTACTACACCTGATTTTTTCATATTTTTAGTTTCAGTAGATTCTGATATAAAGGGGGTGGGAGGCTGTTTGCAGTACATTTTCGACGTAGCTGAAGGGATAATACCTAAAATTAAAAAATATATATTAGTTCGGGGTTACGAGATCCTTGGAACGATACACCGTATGAGACATACAAGTACAAAAAAAATCCAATAATTTGATGAAACTACCGAAAGTTTCTATAAAAACCTTTCTTAATGGCTATTAATCTATTAATATGATGTGCAAACTTCTGAATATTCACCCTAAGTCCACTAATCCCCGGAAAACATCTGAAAATTCGATAGATCTCAATCTATACTATAGACTCGACATCTGTGACAGAAGCACTTAGTCGAGATGTCCTTCAGAAACCAGATGAGTGATCGCTGGTCAGTAATCAATTTCAGTGCCAGGACAGGCTGTGAAAGCACTCTTAATTCGCAAGCCGCTAAGTTATTCCTGTGATCCAGTCGACTTTCACTTTGAAACATGTGGTCCCAGAAACGTGAGAAAATAGGGTGCGACCCACCTGAAATCACGCGAGCAAGTTATAAATAGAGAGGACAAGGAATGGTTGAACCCCCGACGCCCAAGAGAGACAATTTTTGAACTTGGGAGGAAGTTCTTAATGAAGAGGCAGTTAATGACAGAGAGGGATACAGCAAGTTGGACTTGTGAGTTTCGCCGGGCTTTTTAAGGAGAAATAGATTCTCCAGGTTTTCATTAAGCCTCTCACTCTGAGAGCAACGAGCAGACTGGGTCTGTGGTCCATATGTTCATTCGAAACATCTTGTCCCCTGACAAACAAAAGGCAATATGGTTAGACCGGGAGTACGCTGTATTCTATTTCCAACGGGAGATTAGATCTCCCAGCCGGGACGACATTTTCACTATAGATCATCAAGGATTGAATAGGCTAAGTGGTCTGATTGGACAGTTTACTAACGAACAATATTTTAACTCTGTTTTAAGGCAGCCACCTTCAACCTAAGACTTTCTCAAATTTGTACGCAAACAATTATTGTTGCGTAGGAGTATTCAAAAACAACACAAATCACGAGAATTCTTTTATTGTCATTCAAATTAATAAATTTCATTTTTATTCTTCATAGATTGAGTTATAATCCGATTTACGCCCCTTCGAAACAAGCCTTAACCCGCTCGCTACCACATTCCGAAGTTCGCACAATGATTATAGCCTTTATAGCTCTTGTAAGTTTGTACTAATCAAGTTCCACAG
This sequence comes from Maratus speciosus, assembly GCA_963932465.1. Taxonomy (NCBI): domain Eukaryota; kingdom Metazoa; phylum Arthropoda; class Arachnida; order Araneae; family Salticidae; genus Maratus; species Maratus speciosus. Next base: position 379,591,828 of record OZ010795.1, read on the forward strand.
TTTTAGAGAAAAACTGCTGTGACAGTCGGACAGAGAGACACTGGAGTGATCATGCAATTTTTCAGTTTTTACTTTTTATGTACGGAGTCCTAAAAAGGAGCACAAAAGGCAATTTTACTTTTTTTTTTTTTTTTTTTTTTTTTGATAAACTAATTTTAATATTGCAAATCTGAACCTAAACTGTATAATACCCACCAATATAAACCAACCGAACGTCAATATAAAAACAAATTAAATGAAGTATACGGTACTTTGAACTTTTACTAATGGGCAATCTGTATTAAACAATCTGAGTAACAGAAATTTAATGATTTTAAGTCTGTTTATTGAAAGATAAGGGGATGCAGTTTAAAACTTTTTGACGTATTTAAAATTTCCGGATATTTACACAACTTTGGAAGATTATATTAGGAATGTCTGAATATAGTTGAAGTAAAAAGGTAAAAATTTGTTATTTTTGCAATTTTTCATCAAATGAAGGTTAGAAAAGAACCTGAATATCAGATAAAAACGGTTAACCCATTAGTGCCTGAATATTTTTTCAACTCAATATTGTGCTTACTTATAGTAAATGGTGTAAAATAAACGTAAAAAATAATAATAAAATTCTATTTTAAAATTTTTTTATTTAACGTATAAAAATATAAACGTCCCAATTTTGGGACGCTAGGCACGAAAGGGTAGGGGTTTTCCCCGTTACTGTCTAAGCATTATATCTATGTTTTATGCCATTTAATAAGTTTCAAAAAGGTTACATATCATTCGGGTTATTATTTGACTATAAAAATTTCTTTATTATTACTATAAGGAGGGGAGCGAGGGCTGGGGTCGGCTCAAGAACAAGACCCCCTTCCTCCTCACCATTAGCTATTGGCATAGTAAAAATTTATATAGCAACAATTTATAATAATCAATAACTACAAATGGAGTATATACAGTCGAACCCCGTTATAACGAACTTCAAGGGACCGAAGTTTTTGTTCGCTATATCCGGTGGTTCGCAATATCCGAACCGTCAAGAAAAATGTTAGAGTTCACAAAATGTATAACTCATTAGTTGCTATGTGTATATTCAATAATGATGTATTAAAAAAAGGTAAAATCTATTAAATATAGCAATTAAAGAATTAAATTGACTAAATTCGATTACATTAAACTAACACAATACTAATTAAATTAACTAACAATAAAGACAAACATGAATAAATTAATTTCACCTTTAATTGTTGCTCACTGTTTTGATACAGAAATAATCGGTAATTTTCTATTGACGTGATGCCGATTTCAAAAGCATATTATAAATTTCTTTGTCTAGTACATCAAATGACTCCAACATTCTTTCTTCCACTGTTTGTGTTTGTGTAGAAAAACTTATTAATTACACACATCGCTGCTGTAGCATCTGAGATTGTGGAGATTTCGTCATTTATGTGGTTCTCTTTATCACCATCAGATGCAGAATCTTCGATTTCAGAATGATTCATTTTAACTTCTTCCACAATCTCTTTATCAGTCGGATCTTCACATGTAATAACTTCATCATCACATGTTTCAAACAATTGCATATCACAAACTGAGAAAACAGCTGTGATTAGGAATAAGGGAAAATGACTGACGGGTGGGCGGGATCACACCTGCAGAGTGGCTTTCGTAAAAGCGAAAGAATGCAGTTGTTTCTCCATAAAAAAAAAAGACTTATTGCTGATTTGCCCTATATTTCACTAGCTGGCATACATTTTCTTATGAAATTGGAGTCGAAGTCCTGTTCTCACAACTTTGGAAAAAATAAACAAAAAAAAAAAAAAAAAACATGGTCGACTGGACAAAAATGTTCGTTATAGCCGATTCTTAAGATTTCGGTGGTTCGCTATAAAAGGATAAATTAGCATTAAATAAAATAGGAAAACGACGGGACCAAAATTTTCGTTCGTTACATCCGGGAGTTCGTTATATACCGGGTTCGCTATAACGGGGTTCGACTGTATACCGTATCTACTTGCATATACGCCGACCAATTAACTTTTGAACGCAAATTCTGCAAAAAATCAAAAACTCGCGTATGTCGACCCCCTAACTTTTTACTTCAATTTCGCACAAAATCAAACCAAAGATTGCGACTTACTAATGCGCTTACTAATGCGAAAAAATAGTAAGTAAACAAAAACAAATCATTGAAAAATTTTTAATAATAAATTATTATTATTTGTATATTTTATATATTATTTTATTATTTATACACATAAAAAAACAGACTTTTGCAATATTCGAAGATTTTTTTTTTTTTTTCTTTTCGGCTTTTGTAATTGACTCGCGTATAAGTCTACCCCCCCCCCCCATTTTACTTTCAGAAAATTGTCAAAAATTCTCCGTTTTACACACGAGTATATAGCATAGTAGAACTTCGATTATCCGACCCTCGTGTAACCGGAACTCTCTGTAAACCGATGTCGATATCCTGAATTTTTTTCCAACGTGTTTTTTCTTTTTTTTTACTTTCACATTCCTTGTGTATGCAAGTGTTCCTTTCCAAACCACGAGTAGATATAAGCATTTTGATTCCCCTTTCTTCGAATTCCATTGAAATTAGCTTGAGCTCCCGCAAGATCCGATCCCGGGATAATTATAATCTCCCCCCCACAACCTGTGTATACGTCCCTGTTCTAAACAAATAAAATTATTTTTATGTGTAATTTAAATTTAGGTATTTATTAAGCAGTTTAAATAGTCGTAATAGCAATTCAGTGACGATGTTGCAGATTAAACTAGATGATTATTGATAAATTCTCGATTATCCGGAAATTTGATTATCCGCTGTCTGTTCGGTCGCAATTACGTCGGATAATCGAGGTTCTACTGTATATATTTTAGTAACCTCAGAACGTCAAATACTAAACTAGTACAAAACATAACGGTATGATATACATTTTTACTAAGTCAATAACTAAGGGTGGGAAGGGGTGGGTGTCTTGTGTCTTGAACCGAGCCCAGCCCCTGTTCCCCCCTATAGTAATAACAAAGATTAGTCAAATAATAATCCGAATTACAATTTTATAACCAAATAATAATCCGAATGGTATGTAACCATTTTGTAACAAAATAAATGGCATAAAACATACATTTAATACCTAGACAGTAATGGAGAAAACCCCTACCCATTCGTGACTAGCGTCCCAAAATTGGGACGGTATATAAAGGTTCAAATTCGAACAAAAAATAGAAATCTGGAAAAATGCAAAAATAATGTTTCATCTTATAAATAATACCACTTATAAAATGATTGATAAAAATATAAAAGAAATATCTTACCTTTTCTTACGCGCTATTTTATTTCAAGAAAATCCAACTTTGCGCTATAACAAACATTTGTTTCACCTTTTTATTCTTAAAAATTCACTGCCATTTATGGATAAATATTGAAAACAAATACTAAGGACTTATTTTACGAAGTTTTGAAAAGATATCATAATTCAATTTGTAATGGGAATTTTTTTAAGAAAGCGTCCCAAAATTAGGACGCCAGGCACAAATGGGTTAAGCATTAATTTTTGATTAGTGTGAACATTATGCCGATTCCAAAAATCCACACCTTAACTCCTGAAGGACCGCACCTTTTTATACTTGACACAAACGAAATAAAATTTTATTTTATACATATAAATGTGTAATTAATAGAAAAAAAGCTTTATTACATTCTTTCTTATGTGAGGTATGCTGAGTTGCGAAAAGCACAAACCAACTACATTTTTACCATATGAAATTCCTTGAAGAATTTACTATGCAGTGGTACATTTACTACACATAGGTATAGTTTGTCTATAATACCTGTGTCTTCAGCTACTGAATTTTATTTCATTTTTATCAATGAACATAAAAAAAATAAAAGTCATATATATAATACGTATTAATACTTTTCTTGAACAAAAATATTTACAATAAAAAAAAAATTACAATCATAATGCTACGAAAACGCAACGTCAATCTTCAATGGGTTAATATAATCAGTAGGACTGATATTCATTTTTAAAGGTTCACATTAAACAACTTCATTAAGGCACTTGTTCTTTATATTCGGTCGAGTATTAGTTCATATTTCCCATCTTAGGAATTTAGAGGATTGTTTGTGTGCTTATACACAGTTCGCTTATCCTCCATCAACCCGCAGGGGACATTGAGTACTGCTTTTTATCGTGTAAAGCCTTACAAAAATTTCTTATAGAATTCTATAAAAAAAATTATAGAAAAAGTACTATAGAATCCTATAGAATTATGGCCCGTTTTTCTATAAGCTAGTTTCGCCAAAAGCTATAGAAATATCTGTAGAAATTCAATAGAAATGTCTATAGAATTTCTATAAAATATTCGAATATATTCTATAAAAATATTCGAATATATTCTATAAAAATAATCGAAAATACTCTATAGAAAACAGCGTCAGCTGGTGTTTCCATGTGGCCACCCTCCAAAGTAGTAACCATGCTTGTTGCTGCTTGACATCAGTGATCGGACGTGAACAAGAACATTCAGCCCACTCTACGGTTGCTCACACTATTTCATCTCTTTTTACAGTATTTCACTATTTCAGGTTTATTTCTTTTGTGATTTGCATTTCCAATCATTAAATTTGTATAGAAATTATTGTATTGTATACAAATTACATATATTTTATACGCTGATTAAATCTAAATTGTGTAAATTATGAAAAACGAAATCATTTGTAAATTAGAAAAACCAGATTTAAGGAGTAAAAAAATTTCAATTAAAATAAAGAATGTATTTACTTATTTATTTTGTTGGTGGTAGTGGTGCGATATTATTTACAGTAAAAAAAAAAAAAAAAGTGAACTTCACAGCTTAAATCTTGTTAAAATATTCATTACAGATTTCTCATTTCTGTTACAATTTAATGACGGCATCGGACGCGAGTTGATAAAAATAACTCGTATTTTAATATAGACTTGAAAAAATATTTAAAAGTCTAATAAATTATTATTTTTTAAACTTGAAACGTAATTGTTTAAATATTTTTATACTTCAGATTAAAATTTTTGAAAAAAAAATTATAATTAGAGAATAAAGTTTTTTGAATTATTAGATGAATTACTATTAGTGAATAAAGTTTATTAAATTAGGTGAATGTTTTTATGAAATTAACAGAAATTAATAAATGATTATAAAATAAAACAACTAATTAATGAGTCCTTAACACACATATTAATTAAACAATTTAAATCAGTGTAGTTCGATTGATATATTATTACATTAACAATTTAATCACAATGTGTTAGAATCATGAATTAAATTATAATGATATTAAGTGATGCACTACAAAGTTAATTAATATTATTATTTAACATATATATATACATAAATTAGTACGCATAAATTTTAAAAGACCAAAAATATGTTTTTTATTTTAAAAAAATCTATAGAATCATTACTCTATAGAACTCCTATATAGCGCTCTATAGAAATAGCTCTATAGTTTTATAGCGCTCTATAGAAAAAAATCCTAACGCATTCTATAGAAACATTTTCTTTAGAAAAGTATTCTATAGAACTCTTCAAAACTCTATAGAAACTGTGTTCTGTAGAAAGGCTATTCTATAGAACTTGTAAAGAATTCTATAGAGTTCTATACAGCTCTATGAACTATTTTCGTAAGGGAATCAATGCAAGGAAGTTAACTTTACCGATTTTAATGCGTATGCGTGGGAATCTTGATAAAGAAAGAATCTTAACTATGTACCACACAGGTGGAGGTATATGCAATCGAGAGCATATTTTCTCACGTTTTGGACATTGAAAGTGGTGATCGATCGTGCAGTTGAAAAGGAGGCCACATTCTTAGCAGATGAAAAAGGCTGATTATTTGCTCTAAACTGACTAAGACAGATTTCAAAGGTAGTTCTCACGGGTAGCCAAGGAGTGACTTCCTTTTTTAGTGATCCAATAAAATGGAACTTTGAGTCTAACATCATTTTGTAGTTCTCCCATTGATGGTGACCAAAAACCTCAAGCTAATTAACTTTTTCTCGGGATGAAAAATTAATGAAAAGTTGGGGGAAGTCTGTTAAAAAGTGTGCAGTTCCTCTAGGACTAGGGGAGAATAATTCTCCTTGAAAGGTTCTAAATGTTTGTGTTGAGCCAAGGGCTCGGGAGTATCAACATCGGCAAAATGTATTTGATGTTAGATTTGTGAAAGACATTACCTGTCATTATCTGAGTATCAGCAAACGTTTTGAGAACGGACTTTCTATATCTGCGTCCAGTAAACGTCAACGACTCACGAAATTTGTGGGTTTTTTTTTTTTTTTTTTTTGTTATATTCTACTTGTTTACCCAGGCTATTTTATTTCAATAAATATTTGTTGTTTAACTTCTGAAGTAGAATATAATGCATTCCATTCGCTACTGGTCAATTCATTGATCGAGATCATTCTTCATACCAATTTTACCATAATTTATTTTGTTCTGGGTTGAGTTCGGGTTAGGCTGAATCTAATATTTTTAGGCTCGAAGTTATTCCGGCTTTTCAGAAGACAGTTTAGGCATTTTTTTTTCATATAGATAAAGGCTTGTTTGAATATGAATGAATAATATGTATATTTCTCTATATGACTATTTTTAAACAGCTAAAATTGTAGGCTAGTTTCCATATATTTAACAAGAAAATATTTTTTTTTCTGGTTTTGGGTTGATAATTGTCAGGTTCGCTTCATGTTTTTGGTCGAATAAATTATTTTGTCCTGTTCTGTTCGGTTTTAGTTCACAAAACTTTTGTGTTCTTGAGATTAGTGTCGACGTAAGGAGTTTGAGTCGAGTTGTCCTTAAATAAATAAAAAAACCTCTTATGTCAAAGTATTTGGGCATGATTGTACTGTTACTGCACTACATAAATATTATTTGTTGGTAATCTCTAGTTATTCTCAACATATGACAATATTAATTTAATCTATATTACTCCAAAACCTGTAAAGTCTTCTCTTTACTTCCGCGATTTTGATAATTCTAAGACTCTTAATTTTTTTGCTCATCTTAAAAAAACGCTCATTATTGTATAAAGGACGACATACAGGGTGATTTTTTTTAAAGTCGTGAAAGTAAAACCCTATAACAAAAGAACCACTGATCCAAATGACCTGGAATTTCACCAGTATGCTCCCAAAGCAATGGGAATTTTTTTGGCGTGGTTAAAAAAAAAAAAAACTTAAAATCGCACAAAGACATGGCGCTGTAATTTAACAGAAACAAAGAATATCGTCAGTGGGAGGAAAACAACTTCAGGAGATACTTCAAGAAAAAGAAAACTTTATTACGCATATCAAAAACATACAGAATGCAGTAATTGGGTAAAGATACTGAGAACACATTCGCAGAAACAGAACGAAATACAAATATGGAGCAAAGCATTCATACGAAACTGCACGACTAACACAAGAGATTTTCAGTGTGCTCTCCCCTATTTCCAGCTACGAGTTGGAAACGTGAAACCGCATGTTCCACAAAAAAGCAATGAATATCCGGCTGGATGTTGTGGTTCTGGTGCACAATGCGTGCTTTCTGGTCAGCTAAGTTCGTAACACCATCACAATACACAAAATTCTTGGGTACCCCCAGAGCTAGAAATCGCAGGGATTGAGATCAGAATAATGAACACGAGGTGTGCGTGCTTCAGGTTTTTATTGCCACTGTGCGTGTGTCGTGCGCAAGCTCGTCTCCCGACTTTACTGCATATACAGCGCAATCTGTCGGTGTGATTTTAAGGTTTTTTTTTTTTTTTTTTTTTTTTTTTTTTTTTTAACCACGGTTAAAACATTCCCATTGCTTTGGGAGCATACTGGTGAAATTTCAGGTCATTTGGATCTGTGGTTATTTTGTTATAGGATTTTACTTTCACGACTTTAAAAAAAAAAAAAAAAAAAAAAAAAAAAAAAAAAAAAAATCGCCCTCTACAAAGCTCGACACTCAAAGGTATACAGAGTAATGATGCATATAACAGGACAATTTTTTAATAATTTCCAACGTAGTTGAAAGTGTTTATGAGTAAGATTTGTCTATCCATTGGTGGAAATGTTACCGGACTGCCATGTAATTGATATATGATATATGACATCTATATTTTTGTATGTTTGGTATACAAAATGAAGCGAGTAGCACTTACAGCTTATTTACAGAGAATATCAGAAGAATTCCGCTACTATATAGTCTAGTAGAAAAATCATTTGCAAGGTATTTTAATAATGTTTCACTCTTTCCCAACATACTGAAATCGATATGAATCTCAATACACACATATATATACAGTGTGTCCACGAGTAACCTGACATACCTTTATTTTCGCAACCGTTGGGCCTAGATGCATACTTCCAATTACAAAAATAGTTTAAATAAGGTAAAGAATTATTTTTAAAGCGATTTGAGTCAAGAAAACATTTTTTTTTAATTATGAAATTTAAATTTTTATACGGTCCTATAAGTGATATTTACTAAAAATTTACTGTGACACTAACAAGTAAGACAAAAAAAAGTCTCATTCTTCAAACATTAAAATTGACCGAGTTATGAAACTTTGAAATGCATGACTTATACCACTTTTTTGCATATCAAAAGAGATGATTTCGACCATGATTTTAGGGGTTGTGTATAAAGTGCTTAAACTTATGTCAAGGTATCTGAGCTTTGAAAGAAATCGTACAAATATTACTATTAACTTTTATTAGTTAAGTTTCAGATTAGTTAAAATAATTGTATTTCAACATATGTTTTATTTTGTAAGGATTTGAGGCTATGATTTATTTTAACTAAAATTATGTTATTTTCATACGGTTTTATTTAAATTGCAATGATCGACTTTCCAGTTTAAAATTTTTACTCGAACTTTAACATACTTTCAAATGTCCGATCGAAGTTAAATTTTACATACTGATTTAAATCCTATGACAATGCAATATTATTATGATTTTCGACTCAGCATCTTATGCATACTTATATTAGAGGATAACAAGAAAAAATTCGTATAGATTACCGTCAAGAAGTTTAAGAAAGAGTTTTAGATTAGATAACATAAACCTGCGATGGTTGTTGTGTTTTTTAGCTTTTATAATTACATTTTATGTATTTTTTAACGTTGAATCAAAACATTACCTTCACTTTTAACCCTCATGTGAAGATTTTTCGGAAATCGTAAATTTCAAGGTTAAAAAATAGCGAAAAATCTGATACTATAAAATAGATGTAAGACATTTTATTCAGTTTAATTTTAATTAATTTAATAATTTATTAGATTTTTTGGCTTATACTGGGTTTCTTACAGCTATGAGGTTGACGATTAGCCGATGAGGTTGGAAGGCGATGGGGATCAATTTTAACTTTGCGATTTGAAGAAATTCCTGACCTGATGGTTTAAAAAAAGGTCATTTTCGGATTCAGTGCTAAAAAATACATAAGAATCAATTTTCAAGAGCTAAAAAATATGCCACAACCCAAAATATGAAAAACAGTGTAATCTAACAGCATTTTAGAATATGTATCATTTTGTAAAAAATTGAGGCTGGTTGTTTTTCATCCTTTTATTTAACAAAAATCTGTTATTTTATCTTCTTATAATGTTCAGTACAAATTGTACATTTTACAGTAATACGTCAGAATGATTAAAGATTTCAAATTTATATTGCAATGCTAATTTTACTCTCAACCATTTCTTTAATATATCTGACGAAATTACTTTTCTACTAAATTTGTGAATGACCCCTTATATGCAGCAAAAAATATACTCCAACTTTAAACAGCGATTACTAGGTCAATTTTAATCGTAGAATAGCGGGACTTTTTTTTTTTTTGCCTTACTTGCCAGTGTAGCAGGGACATCTTACTAAATATAACTTATAGGACCGGGGGACCGTATAAAAATTTAGATGCTGTAATTCTTCACTAAATTGTTTTTTCGTTTCAAATTTTCTTTATATTAACCCTGCACCTAATTTTGACCATTTTTGTAATTGGAAGCATGGATCTAGGAGCAACGGTTACGAATATAAAGGTCGGTCAGGTTATACGTGGACACACTGTATATATGTGTGTATGTGTAAATAAATGCATATATATTATTGACTTCATTAATAGATAAACAATAATTCTAATTAAAGAGTCACAATATCTTCCTATAAGTAACCGCCAAAGTATAATATTTATTTTTTTTTTAAACAAATTATCATACTGCTAAATATTGTACTAGGTTAATATACATATGTTTTAAATTAAAAGCAATAATTTATAATGTACAGCACATATAAAAAATTTCTACGTATATTATATACTTTTCAGAAAAATGATTAGATTGATAAATAGTCATGATCTTGAATAACTGATCAGAATAAAGGATTATACCAGCAGATCTTCTTCCGCATTAATCATCCAGTTTCAGTAGAAAATACTTGGGATTTTACTTCACAAAAACTTTATTTCACTTTAAATACACAAAATAATATATTTCCTAACTTACATATGGATATCGTACGATAATGCTATTTTCATTTTATGTTGAAATTATGCCTACTCAGGGGGTAAAAATATTAACTAGACAACTATGGCCGATTTTATTATTAAATCCGCTCGTCAGGTAACTATGGAAAATCATCGGACTAATATGTATGTAGTGCATCACACTTAGGGATAAAACTGGTTATCTAAGAAGAGGCATAATTACGCCTGTAAACTAAGGTAAAGCATATTAGTTATTAGCTATAGAAATGGTTTTGGGCCGCATTTCATTTAAAAATTTAATCATTATGAGAAAACGCGAAAAATGTTTCTATCGTTGACAATTGGATTAATCTAACACCACTCCCTTAATGCTGTAATCAGTTACTTACTCACCATCTCTGATTGATAGGGACAGCTAATCTCCTTGTCTCTTGATCGCTCTTGTGTTGTAAATTAAGTAGAAAAAAGCTTTCAAAGTCATTTTGTTTAAAAGAGTAAAAAGAAACATTCTGTAATCGACGAAAATAAGATAAGTCCTCCTACTTATTAAGCTGCCATATAGAAGCATATTAAAGTACAATGCACAAATGAAATATAATGCAATAATAATCAATTAATTATACATATTAAACGTTTGTATACATTTATGGATCATAACACTTGATATTATATATGAACAATGAATCTTCTCTCTACTTTCTACGCAAAGTTATTAATTTTTATATGAGAGTAAAATTTTAATTATATTGCATTGACAAATCCAAAAATTCTTAAGAAATAGGAATTAAGAGTGTTTAAAAGGGAAAAAAATCTATGTTTGTAAACAGTCATTAATATTTTATGAATTCAATAATTAAATATAATTCAATTGAATTCAATAATTAAATATAAAGTGTTATAAACAATTAACTTGGTGAAAAGGAAAATATTTTTCTTCCGCGGTTCATATGAACTTAGAGACAAACATTTCGAATCTAATGTTATATTATTTTTTACGCAATATTGTATTACACCTCATATGCGTCATCATAGATCTAATAAAATATTATGGTTTAAAAAGCACCAATTTTAAAACATAACTCATTATTAATATCTCTAGCGAATACAATTTCAAAACTTTATTTAAATGGAAAATAGTATTCGCCACATTTATGCAAATAGTGGTTGAAAATGAAGGTGATAGGAAAATTTATTTTCAATTTTCACTTTCTATAGCTTAATTAATGTTATTCACTATAACATTAAATAATTATGCAATTTCGTTTTTTTTTTTTTTTAACAGCTTAAATTATTTTTTTTTTTAAATTTACAACTCTAAAGTATATTGTGTATAATTGAGCGTTTTTTTTTCAGAGATAATCTTTTTTAAATAAAAATATAAAAGATGTTTATGTTTAATAAATTAATTTGATGCTGATAATTAAGACTTCTGTTTAATCATTTAAATACACAAAATTTTTCTGCAAAAAATTATTTTTAATGCATTTTATGAATTAAAAAAATGCATATAAGCATCGAGACAGTAATTTAATACGATAATACGAAATATAGTCTTAAAATTTTTATGCTTAAAGAAGCTTGAAATGTGAATTACTTTCTAAAAAGTAATAGGAAATGATGTATTATATTTTTAATTTCCTGAGGCAGAAATGGGATTTAATCAGATTAATCTAAATTCAGTATTATATAAAAATATTTTAAAATAAGTTTTGCTTATTATTTACAGAATGGTAAACAATTATTTACCACCAAATAAAAATTAACAATGTAAATAACTTTTTCATCAACATTTGAAAAAAGACTTATAACTTTGAAATTTTTTCCCTTTTTATTGTTTAACACTTTGCTTTTTTTTCTGTCTCATGTTTTAATTTTTTTTTTATTATCAAATAAACGTCATTATAAACAGTTAAATCCATTTTAAAAGTAACAATCGTTAATAAATTATAGTTAATATTAATTTTTACTTCATTAAATTATGATATGAAAGATCAGGATATTTTAAAAGAATTATTAATAGTTTCATAACAACGTTATTAGATAACATAAATTTTGCGATGTATTTTGCTAGTGTACATACAAAATTAATTATAATTATAGACTGACTGTAGACTATAAATAATTAATTTCATTATAGAAGCCCATCAATGAATATAGATTAATATTTAAAAATATGCTTCGAAATCATTCCTGTTCTTAAAAAATATATAAGCTTTATTTTTATAAAATTATTCTGATATGTTTATGGAAAATTTATTCTTTGTACATTATTTGAGTACAGATCGATTGTTGTAAACAGAGTATATATGTACTGTCCCTTTTTAATATAAATATAAAATACGTTGTTTTCACTTGACTATTCATTTTATGCATATTTTAAAATGTGCATCTTGCTATAATTAACAAATAGGGGAGTCTGGGAAAGATTTCCCAACTTATTACACATTTATTTTTGTATTTTTTAAATATATATATTGAGGTCAACAGGTTATCATTATTATTATTTTTTAACGGGAGACTTAGTCAGTACACACTATAAAAAAATCCGAAGAGTATTCCTGTAGGAATTGGAAAAATAGTTGCTCTTATCGTACCGGAAAATTTTCCGACACAGCTCGGAATAAAATCCGTAAAAAAAAAGGAAACATTCATTAAAACGGTACTTTATGGATTTTATTCCAATTTTACAGATTTTATTTTGATTTTACTCATTTTATTTCGAGCTGGGCCGGAAATTTTTCCGGTACGATAAGGGCAACTATTTTTCCGAATCCTACAGGAAATCTGGTCTTTTTTTTTTTTTTTTTTTTTTTTTTTTTTCTGTGCAGACCACTTCTTTTTTTTTTCTTTCCCTCCTATGTGAAGCCTTCTCAAAAAGCCTAACTTCTTCTAAGAGAGGTTAATGGAAAGTTTGTTTGGATGTAGAAGGCACGCATTCTCCATAAACATAAAAAGGAACATTTGATTGGAACTTGAAGGAACAGCTTCTCCAGAAGTGATAGCCTGAGTTGGTGTAGAATGATTTGATGCTTTCGGTAGTTTTAAATTAAGGCTATGAATAGTCGATGTTTCTGGAAATTTTGAAGTCTGTTCAGGATTGTTGGTGTTTTGCAGGTGATTTGCTAGGGCATGTGATTGCCTTTCAGATAAGTAGAACGGCATAAAACCCGAGTCTAAATATTTCAGGAATCAGTGAGAAATTTCCGAAAATTTAAAAACCAACATAATATTGACTGGTGTTAACGTCAGTGGAGAATCTCTAACGAAATTGGACGAGATATCATAAATTTTCTTAGGCCTTCAATTTGTATATATCATGTAACAAATCCAGCATTAATTTGCTTTTTAATGGGCCCATACACAGTGCGATCTACAGTTTGTAGCTTATGACTACATTAAGAAAATAAGGCGTAATTAAGATAAAATGGATCCATTAAATGTACTCATTTTAGAAAATAGTCTTTTGTTTAACAGTTATTTTTTTATTTAAATAGTTAACTTTATTATATTTGAATTTACCTTCGTTTTTATACTGGTAGTTTTACTTAAAGGACTAAATGATCAAAAGGGTTCGTTTCATATAAGGATATTTGGCCGATTTCATTGCACAATAAATACATTTTTGGTACAATAAGACCAACTGATTTAGGACGGGGTACGCTTTCCAACGAAACACATGTTGGAATACATGTCCGTATGCTGTTGGGAAACCTGCCCTCCGCCATATTACAAATTTTACACTACCTCGACGAATAGTGGTGTAACTTAATGGCCGAATAAACTCATAGTTACATGAAGAAATATTCCCTTTTTTAGTACATGGAATGTTAAAACAGTAAGTTTAACGAAAATACGTTTATTTTACGTTTTAATTAAAATCTGAAATTTTATTCATTGTTGAAAAAATGAAAAAAAAAAAAAACAGCTCTCCTGCAGCAGTGACAGCAGCTACTATGTTATAACATTTGTAGATGGTGAGTGAAGTGGTTCCACTTCAACCAGTTCATCCGCTGTCATCAGCTCGCGGCTCATTTAAAAATTAAAGCGAGTTGGAAAACTTGAACTATGGTAAATGTGCCCCGGTCCCCCCTATACACATTAGCGTCGAATAAAAAAACCAAAAATTAGAAAATCAAAATGTAATACCGCCAAAAAGTTGGGAACTTTACTATGTTAGGCTAAAAGTTCAAATTCCTTTTTAGAATGTCAAAAAATCATTGATCTTTTGACCATTGTTTAATAGTTTAGATGGTGAGAATTGTAAACGGTCTACATTTTCCTTATTCATACTTGGTGAACCATCACTGTTGCTGAGAATATTTTGATTAGTAGCAGAATGTGCTAATATACGTTCATTTAAATGTAAGTTCCCCTTAAATCGCAGTGATGAATTTATTGAACCGAAAAACAAAAATATATTTCGCGGCATCTGTCTCTCAAGCTCGGTGCGGCATCTGTCCCGAAGTGGTGGGTAAGATGCCGCGTCGTCATTTTGTGTCAGGTGAGTGACGCAAGAGAAAGATAAGCACATGTCTGTTTTCTACGAGGATCTAGTCTACAGTTGCAATCGGTTATGGATGAAATCTCTGTTTATTTTGCTTAAAATATGTTATAAATCTTTATTAGAATAATTTTAGCTACTTACCATGCAGGTTCGAATCATAAAAACCGGCATAGATATGTAAATACTGACAATTAAGCGGTGGAAACGCATACAACACAGCAGACAGCATTTAGGGACACAACAAAATTCTTGATTTGGCCTAGGGAGCACTAGTGTTGACAATACAATCTCTGCGGCATCTGTCCCACCGCCGCGTCTGTCCTCACTTTACTATACTAGGAACAGAAAACCCCAAATACTCATGTATCACGCTCGAATCTATTTTATAATAACTTTGGATATATTAAAACATCACAGCTTAAACGAAAATTGCGTAGTAGCTTTGTTAAATATATATATATACACTGTAATGTCTAGAACGTTCTGTTAAAACCGCTTTTTCAACATAAAAAGCCTTAATTATTATTAAAATATGTTTTGTTACAGCTCTTATATGGGACATTTTAACAAAGAAAAATTACTAAAATAGTAATGCCAATTATATTTATACTTTCTATAATTTTTTTTGTAATTTCGAAAATTAAATTTTATATTGTAGTCCCCCTATTTCAATAAATTGATTATTTACTTACAATAAATCTGATAAATCAAACAGTATTCATAAACATTTTATAATGTATTTAAATGTTTTTCTTTTATTTTTGCCCTTAAAATGTAAAATACCATTTTACAATTTACTTGCGTACAAGTATGAATAATCTTTTAAATGTAATTAATTGTCTATAGCTTTATTACTGTAGAACGCTATATAACTGCATATGATTAATATTTTTCACCAATAAATATGATGCTTAAGTGTCTTATATGATTCGAAATAAATCATTTTATCAAAAAATAATAATTAGGACTAAAGTTGAAATTAAAATTTTCTATATTTCAAAAAACATTTAATTTTAACTTTTTGAAAGGCAATTAGTATTGCAATACTTGCTACTTTAAATTTTAATTCTCAATTGCCTAAATTGCACCAGAATTTTCAAATCAATTTCTGCTTTTATAATCCACCTTAACAGTTTAGGCATTAAGCATACTTTCTAGTTGTCCCAATTTAATGAATTGCCTAGAAAAAGTGCTGCATTTCCAAAATTTAGGGACATATAAGAGAGAAGAAATCTAATTGTAATATAAACTACTTAAGAGTGAATATAACTATAAACAAAAATAGAACAGTGTTTTCATAGGACTGAAATTGAGATACATAAACAATTAAAAAATATATATTAGTTAATGTTTCAAAAAGTGACAAAATAAATGATTGAAATTTTCGATTATTCAAAAAAGTCGAGATTAAATTGGAAAAGTCCATAATACATGCCACGTGAAAAAGATTATTTATTTACTTTTAACAATCTTGTTCGTAAATTTTGGTGGCAATCAATTATTTCAGCCTTTTCAGAATGATTTTATCTATGAAGCTTATTCTCCTTATTTATCTTCTAAAATATCATTCCCTTGATATTTTCTATATTTTCCAATAAAATAAGTATTGTGATAATCCATGCTTTAAATATTCTTTATAAATTATATTTTAGATTACTTTTCATATGTACAATACAAGAACAAACAACCTATTACTGAAAACTTGATAGAAGCTTTGAAATAAATAATGTTTTTATCATAATACCCATAAAGAATATCTGACACAACCCATATTTACCTACTATGAAAAATTGCTAAAATCTTTCTTTGATGGTTTTTATCATAATATTCATAAAGCATAATTGGCATAATCCACCTTTACCTACTATGAAATGTATAAAATATACCTCTGTATCTGAGAGCCAAACTATAGTAAGTCGCATTTTACTTATTTTTCAGAAGTAAAAGAAGCATTACCTTGCAAGACAACGCTATTTTCACTAATTGATATTATATTTATCAATAATACAAGTAGATAATGCAAGTATAGCGATTGGCTCGAGAAAGAACAGTTTTTTGCTATAAAAAGCCCTTAACATAAAATATTGATTTCATTCAAGGTATTTTTAGAGTAAGGAAAATTAAAGGGACGCTGAAGATCTGTTATCACTAACAATTATTGAGCTATTTCACTATATTGAATTAAAGCTATTTCACTGAAAATTATTAACAATTATTGAATTATTTACAATAATTGGAACTTTTTTTAATTCATTAATAATCTGTGGTGACAATATAATGTGTACTGAAGAATCATATAATTATACATTCTTAATGCTATAACTAAATGAAACTTTGAAAAGTCTCAAATAACAGTTTTTAAGAAATATACTATAAACTAAATTTCCCCCTATCTGGTTCATATATTTCAATCAACACTAATAATAATAATACGAGAAATAACCAAAAATATTTATTACAAAGTCCTTCATTTTAAAACTGAACAGTTCCTCAGTAAAATTATTCCTTTTAATGAAATGCGTGTATTTTGAATCCAGTCAGATATATGCCTAGCAATCCTCCTTTGTTAACCAACTTATTCAAATAGGAATATCAAATTAGCTTCACTCATGTACATTATTAATATAAATCATACATGTTTGTTATATTACTATTTTTTAGATCATATGCAATAAACTAATCAGGATGTCTTCAGATTTAGCATCTTGTTTTCAATATACCTTACCAAGTATCATTATAATCACCATTGAAGATATCAAATTTACATTAAAACACGTAACTATAATATAGCTAAACTGAACAATAGGTACCTTGAATATATTGACTTAATATAGGGCAGACCGGGGCAAATTTACGCGGGTTTTTTTCAATGAATTTTTTAATTTTTATGTTTTAATTTTAGGAAATTTTAGACACTGTGGTTTTATAAAGCAGTCAATAAAGTCAAAATATGTGTATTCAGTTGTTGTCCTATTTATGTTTTTAACCGTTAAAAAAAATGTTTTTTACGTCCAAGTCTTTTGCGTAAACTTGCCCCGGAACTGGCACAAGTTTACGCATCAAGTGGGACACGTTTACGCATATTATAAGTGATACCAAGGAGTAAGTGAAACAAATATTTAATCAAATTGAAATACACATTCACATTTAAAAAAGTTAAAGAAAAATAATTAAAGAACATTTTATAGGCTAAACTGAAAACATAGAGTTATTGCTAATTAAAAACAGAAACTATTTAGTCATCTTCATCATCACTTCACTGTTACAGTTTTTACAAACAAAAAATAAATATTTCCTTACACAATTGTCATAGGACCACCATTTGCATCTGAGACATTGAACCCAGTCTATCCTTTTTTCATTTGTTGTATGATTTCAAACAATAAATATATACACAGTTATCTTTGTCATCAGATTCATTCACTATTTTCTTTTTTCCAGAGTGTGACAAAATTTTCCCATTTGCAGTTTTTGGTTTCATACTTTTTCATTCGCTGTCTTCTTGTTCTGCTTCCATAGAAACTGGTAAATTTTTACGTAATTTCTTCTTTTTATTTTGTTGTACCATCCTTTTTTAGGGTTTCGTTCATCTGACAAAACCCCATTCGTCTCGCTCCTCTATCTGTCTGTTCGTCATAGAGCCCGATCTCAGAAACTTTATATGTTGGAGACTTGAAATGTTGCATACTTATAGATGAATAAATCACATCAAACGACAAATTCTAAAAATTTGAAAAAGTCTTATATTTAACCCTCTGGGCTCCAACGTGTGTATTTTAATCTTTTTGTTCTAACTGAGCCCCTAATTATTTTGAAGACTTCAAATTTTGGATTCTTATAGCTGAACACATCACATCAAACGACAAATAATAAAATTTTGAAAAAGTCTTATATTTAACCCCCTGGTGTCTAACTTGTGTATTTTAATCTTTTGTTCTTACTGAGCCCCTAATTAAGTTTAAGACTTGAAATTTTGCCTACTTATAGCTGAACACCTCACATCAAACAACAAATCATACAATTTTGAAAAAGTCTTATATTTAACGCTCTGTGCTCTAACTTGTGTATTTTAAGCTTTTTTTTCTAACTGAGCCCCTATTTAAGTTAAACACTTGAAATTTTGCATACGTATAGCAGAACTCTTGCCACGAAAAATTATAAAATTTGCAAAAATCAACCGGCGGGTACTTTTCTAACTTTTTCCGACACCACTTTGACCACTCTTTCATATTATGCACATAGCCTTACATATTTCAGTTCCACTTTTTACCGCCAGGGGGCGCCTATCTATTTCGGGTGCTATAGATCCGATCCCCTCGGATAATATATCTACGGATAGGTTGTAAAACGGAGTTTCGTTCGGATAGAGGTTTGTGCAGAATAGAGTGCGCCCCCTCTTGGTAAAATGTGGAACTAATAGATTTCGCAAAAGGATAAAATGTTTTGAAAGGAATGTTAAACGAAACCCTCTGTGCGATCTGTGATCACACTTACCCATTTGTTCCTTTTTCGCTTCTAACTGCTCTTGTCTGAGGGCTACTTTAATCGGAGTATCAGTTAGCATTGCGGACTTCCTTTTTTCTTCCCTTTCTTGGTGCCAAGCCTTGATCCTGCCGTTTCAAATGGCCTTGTTGTTCACATTTACGCAGTAAGAACGTGCGTAAAGGTGCCCCGATGTCAATGGGTAAACGTGCCCCGTCGCCATGTTTGGATTTATTTTTAACATGCAATGAAAATTAATAACATTTCTGTTTATACAGATACAGTTCTCAAAAAAAGTATAAAATTCACTTAATGTTCATATATTTGTTTATCTTTAAGTAAGTATTATTAGTACACAATAAGTTTCAATAACTTGAACACAAAATTTACCCACGTTGACAGAAAACAAATTATCCTTCCCGCATGCCAGACCGAAGCTCGACTGACGCTCAAAAACGTGTGAGAATACCTGTTAGGGAGCAGCATCAATCTGTCATGACTGGTGGCGCGCCAAATATAACTCGTTTCGGAAAAAGTGCACTGCGTAAATGTGTTCCGGTATACCCTACACTATGATTTATGTCTCAAGGGGAATGTTATCAGTTATATTGACTTTTGAAGTTATAATGTTTTTCATCAAAATATAGACGTTGTTATAAATAAGCAGATTTTTGATTTGTGTATCTTTGCGCGTGAAATATTTTTATCAGGGAAAATGTCAAAAATAAAAAGTTAAAAAAAAACATAAAAAGATAAATTTAACAAAAAATAATAAAAAAAATACATTTAATCTTTATATCTTTAAACATATCCTTAATATTTTATTAAGTGTATTTTTGATTTTTTTCAAATAAAGCTAAGAGGTAATCTTGCTTTTGAATTCTAAATCGGCAATTTCTTGTTTACTTATTTATGTTTACTTCCAATGTATTTTTTATTATATCTAAAATAAAAAAAAATATACAGTCGAACCCCGTTATAGCGAACCCGGTATATAACGAACTCCCGGATGTTACGAACGAAAATTTTGCTCCCGTTGTTTTCCTATTTTATTTAATGCTAATTTATCCTTTTATAGCGAACTACCGATAAAAATCGGCTATAACGAACATTTTTGTCCAGTCGACCATGTTTTTTTTTTTTTTTTTTACTTTTCCAAAGATGTGTGAACAGGACTTCGACTCCAGTTTCATAAGAAAATGTATGCCAGCTAGTGAAACATGGGGCAAATCAGCAATAAGTGTTTTTTTTTTTTTGTTTTGTTTTGTTTTGTTACTTTCTTCTATCTTTACAAGAAGAAAGTATTGGATTCATGAAAATTTTCGAATTCCGGTTTTCGACGGATTTACACATTTTAGGGGTAAGAGATTCCAAAAAACATGTTTTTACAAAATGTCTGTCTGTGACTCTGTGAGTCTGTCTGTCTGTCTGTCTGTCTGTCTGTGTGTATGTGACACAAATTTTGTGGGCGCTCTCTCTCAAGAACTAATGCACGGAATTTAATAAAAATTGATATTCTGTTAGTCCCTAATACAAATTGATGCTGATTAGTTTTTGGTGTAAATCGCTCAATAGGTGGCGCTGCTATGCTGCATTTTTCGCGCTTTTCGCAATAGCTCTATCTCAAGAACCAATGCACAGATTTCAATCAAACTTCAGATTTAGTTAGTCCTTGATATGAATTAATGATGATTACGTTTTGGTGTAAATCGCCCAACAGGTGGCGCTGTTATGATGAATTTTGCAGGATTTACACGATTTCCCCAATAGCTCTATCTTAAGAACTAACGCACGGATTTTCATCAAACTTCAGATTCAGTTAGTCCTTGATATGACTTGCTACTGATTATGTGTTGGTGTAAATCGCCCAACAGGTGGCGCTTCTCTGCTGCCTTTTTCACGATTGCCTCAATAGCTCTATCAATAGAACTAATGGACGAATTTTCATCTAACTTCAGATTTAGTTGTATGTTGACACAAGTTGTTGTTAATTAGGTTTTGGTGTTAATCACCCAATAGGTGGCGCTGCTATGCAGGAATTTTCACGATTTTCGTTATTGCTCTATCTCAAAAACTAATGTACGGATTTTCTCCAAACTTCAGATTCAGTCAGACGTTGACATAAATTGTTGCTGATTAGGATTTGGTATAAATCACCCAATAGGTGGCGCTGCTAGGCAGCATTTTTCTGAATTTAGACGATTTCAGCGATAGTCATATCTCAAGAAGTAATGCACGGAATTTCATATCGTTAGAATCCTCATGAGATGCATAGATTGCCATTTAATTTTGGCAGTGTGATAGCGGATTTTGAAGTATTAACATGTATGAGATAGAAGAAAGTTTTGGGATTGGTACATCCGACTAGTTTTTTTTTTTTTTTTAATGGAGAAACAACTGCATTATTTCGCTTTTACGAAAGCCACTCTGCAGGTGTGATCCCGCCCACCCGTCAGTCATTTTCCCTTATTCCTGATCACAGCTGTTTTCTCAGTTTGTGATATGCAATTGTTTGAAACATGTGATGATGAAGCTATTACATGTGAAGATCCGACTGATAAAGAGATTGTGGAAGAAGTTAAAATGAATCATTCTGAAATCGAAGATTCTGCATCTGATGGTGATGAAGAGGACCACATAAATGACAAAATCCCCACAATCTCAGATGCTACAGCAGCGATGTGTGTAATTAATAAGTTTTTGTCTATACAAACACAAACAGTGGAAGAAAGAATGTTGGAGTCATTTGATGTACTAGACAAAGAAATTCATAATATGCTTTTGAAATCGGCATCACGTCAGTAGAAAATTACCGATTATTTCTGTATCAAAACAGTGAGCAACAATTAAAGGTAAAATTAATTTATTCATGTTTGTCTTCATTGTTAGTTAATTTAATTAGTATTGTGTTGGTTTAATGTAATCGAATTTAGTCAACTTAATTCTTTAATGGCTATATTTAATAGATTTTACCTTTTTTTAATACATCTTTATTGAATATACACATAGCAACTAATAAGTTATACATTTTGTGAACTCTAACATTTTTCTTGACAGTTCGGATATTGCGAACAACCGGATATAGCGAACAAAACCTTCGGTCCCTTGAAGATCGTTATAACGGAGTTCGACTGTATATATATGGTAAATTCGAGGGAAGAGTTATAATTAAATAGCGAAAAAAATTAAAGAATACTCTGTGGTTTTACTTTTAAACTTATTACATTCTTAAAAAATAACCACAATAATAACAAAAAAATTTTGTTGGTGCAGTTGATGAAATCATACAAAAAATATTTGATCATTTTATTTATAATATATAATTAAACTCTTTAACGATCAAAATTCACATACAATATTTTATGACATTTTTTTAATTATTTTTAAGAAATTTATATTTTCACCCGGAGGAACATTCCAATAAAATTATTATTATTATTTTTTTTTTGGCTGATAGAATGTGATGTTTTAAAACTTCCTTACATTTAAAAGTTAACACTAGCATAAAAAACTGATATACTACACATACCGAATTTATGTAACATTCATTAAAAAATATATTCTACTGACAATTATTTAATCAAGACCAGTAAGTTGCGATCGCGGTCGAATGTTTTATACCAGTAATCAAAAAGAACAATCCGTGCGAATAAAATTGAACGTATCAGACATAATTATTTTGCTACAGAAAATCATGATAAAAGAAAATGAATTGCCTTAAAATAAAATATTTTATTATTTTTTCTGTCTTCTTTTTTACTGGAAATTTTAATAAATGGTACAAAAGATTTGATGTCATTTTGAACTTTTCATAAACTAATTTGATTATTAGATTTAAGAATTTACATTCATGTTTGTGAAAATTGCCACACTATGAAGGAATCAATTATTTGAAAACAACGTTTAAACACACAATAAAATAAGTTGATTTGATCATACGTATACGTTTCGTGAGTACTAGGACTCACATCCTCAGTGTAAAAAAACTTTAAAATCAATATCCCCACAACTACATGAACGGTGAAAACCCAAATGTGAAAATAAAATACCAAAAGACCATCAAGTTCTAACAGCCAATGAAATTAATGCGGAAGTAAAGTGTCGTGACACAACAAATCCACACAGAAAGTTGAGATGTATGGTGTACTAGATAAATCATTAACCAAGGAGTCTTTAAATTTATGGATATGAACAGCCTCAAAAAAGTCTAAATCCAGAGGAGTAATGCATTTCTTAATAATGGTAGCTGAGTCAAAATTAAAATTATGTCCCTCCCACAAGCAATGAGAGGCGATACAGGATTTCTGTAATTATTTTTTCTTTACATAGTTTCTGTGTTCATTGACTCTGTAACGGAGTTTTCGTTTAGTTTGTCCAATGTAGGACAAACCATATTGGCATTGAATTATCCTTGATGGTCTTTTGGTATTTTGTTTTGACATTTAGGTTTTCACCGTTCATGTCGTTGGGGGGATAGTGTTTTTAAAGTTTTTTTTTTTTTTTTACACTGAGGAATTGAGTCCTAGTAAAAACGAAACGTATACGTATGATCAAATCAACTTGTTTTATTGTGTGTTTAAACGTTGTTTTTATATAATTTATATTTCCACACAAGTTCAGTATTTACTATGAAGGAATCATCAAAATTTAATGAATTTTTTTACATAAATGACTGGTATTGTTGCAAACAAATGATTACATTTTCAAAGGAAAAAACAATATAAAGTGTCCGAAATCAGTATTTGGTGTGGCCACCACGCGCTACAATAAGTTCTGCGATATGACGTGCCATGGAGTCAAACAGATTTTGAATTTCAGCCTGGGTAAGTTCATTCCATATTTGTGTACGTGCGACTATAGGTAGTCTGTAGAAGCAATATGAGGAAGATAATGAGCAATACTCTGATCATAGAAAACCCCTCAGGTTCAATGTGCGACATATCCGGCCAATACGCAGGCCACTGAAGAAGCTGTATGTGTTCTGCTGACAAGAAGTCTTAAACATGTTGAAAATAGCTCCAGGAATGCCTTGAAGGAAAGGAACGACTTCGGGCTCCAGCACTTCACTGATGTATCTGTTGCTGTTGAGATTACCCACGATTCGTAGCAGTTGCGATCGTGCAGGATGCGCAATCGCATCGCAAACCATATCTCGCGGTGTTCGTCCAATATGACGCTCGATATTGCACTCCGGAAGGCAGCATTCACAGGCATACGAATGCGGCCATGACAGTACCATAAATTAAAGTGGGATCCGTCAGGTAAAACAACTTGTTGTAAATCTGCATGTCAGTCACTATGTTCACGAGTACATCACAGCTTCAGGCATAGATGGTTTTGCAGGAGGAGGATCCTCTATAAAAGAGGTCTTGCACTCAGTTCACGGTGCAGCAAACGTCGACGAATTGACGATTCACATGTAGCAACTAACCAATATGCTGTCACTGTCTAGATGAAGCTGTACGATCCTTCAGAGCCATGAGGAACATGTGTCTATCATCGCACATTGACGTCACCGTTCGGGTTCCACTCCCAGATTACCGAGTTTTAAAATCCTCGTCTGTACACTGCTTCCAAACTCGCAACACTCTGCTACTGTTATGCTGCACACGAGCTGAAACTGTACGATAGGGAAATCCTTCTTCACGAAGGCCGATGATTCCCCCATTCAAACTCCGTCAGTTGTTGAGTTGTTGAAAGGCCGCCCTCTTTCGTCGAAGAGGCATAGTTATTCCTCACCTAACGTTTACCATTTGGAAATAACCGTAGATAATTCTCATCGTTTCGCTACAGCCCTCTATACGGTTTCATCAGCAGTACAAAGTGCGCTGCACACCACACGCATGCTTGCTGATTCTGAAATTAAAATCATTTGCATAACATACTAAACTTTGCATTATCTGAAATTTTCAGCTCAATCGCGTCTTTCTTTCATGGTGTTGAAATTGTCTGAAACATAAGTGTAATTCTACTGGATATTTATAAATACCGTCTAACTTTTTCACATGATATCATTGAAAATTTTTCTATACCTTTTCTTCCTCAGAATATAAATGCATGTAGTAAAGTGAGGACAGATGCTGCAGTTTTTCTTTTTTTCTTTTAAAATGTACAATAAAGCAAAAAGCAACAAACTATTTACCAGAAAGCATTAATCAAACCCTTTAGAATATAATTTCCGTGTTAAACAAATTTAAACCTTCTTAATAAAGTAGGCATAGTTATTTTCCGAAACGTCCTTTTTTAACAGCATTTCTTATATGCTGGGTAAGATGCCGCATGGGACGTGGGACAGATGCCGCATGGAGAAAAAAAATCTAGACTGTTTAATTTTTTTCAAACAAATCACATTTTTATTTTCTAAAAGTGCTTAAAATAAAAATAAAAGAAAACAGTAAACTTTAAAAAATTATATATATCACTAAATTGTGAAAAAGTTTAACGAACATGCGGTGGCTGTTCATGTTTATCAACAAGTGTGGTAAACATGTAAACATGTGGTGCTCTGTAAATAAAACTTAAGACAAAAAAATGTAAATGAAAAGAAAAACATTTGAATTTACATGAATGCATTGCATAATTACTGGAAACAATAGACAGCATGATTACAAAAAAAGATATAAATCACTGGTTTGCACGCAGGCGAACATTGCAGTTTGCTCTTAATGTAAGTATTAATTCTATTCTATTTAGGCCCTAGTCTGTTTATTTTTAGCCTTTCTTATAATTCTTTGATTTTGTATTTCCATTCGCCCACAATCACACCACATTTTCCTTTGCAAAACTAAAGTGAGCCTTTTTCATGTTAAGACTCCAGACACTCAGCACATTCAGTCATCAAATCCCCGTCCAATACTACCATCAGAATCCATAACAGGAGCAATTTACCCATTGTCGGAAGATGACTCATATTTTAGTTTCTTCCTCAAGCAAGGAGTTTTCATGTTGATTTTTCCCTTCCTTTTTTTACACATTTTACTTTTTTGACGCTTTCTAGTTTCTTTGGCTTTTCATTTCCTTCTTTTTTCTTATTTATAAACTCTGTGCTTTTACTTTCCTTAAATCCTTTTACTTTCTCTTACTTGGCTGTATATGTCTTTTGATCATTGGAGTAGGAGATATTTTGTTTAACAGTTTAGATGGCGAGAATTATAAATGGCCTACGTTTTCCTTATACACACATAGTGAACCAACATTCTTGCTGAGAATATTTTGATAAGTAGCAGAATGCGCTTATATACGTTCGTTTAAATGTAAGTTCTACTTAAATCGCAGTGGTGAATTTATTGAACCGAAAAAAAAATATTTTGCGGCATCTGTCCCTCAACCTCGGTGCGGCATCTGACCCATAATGGCTGGTAAGATGCCTCGGCACCATTTTGTGTCATGTGAGCGACGCGAGAGTAAGGCAAGCACATGTCTGTTTTCTACGAGGATCTAGTTTACAGTTTCAGTTTTGGGATGAAATCTCTGTTTATTTGACTTAAAATATGTAATAAATCTTCAATAGAATAACTTTAGCAACTTATCACGCAGGTGCGAACCATAAAAACTGGCATAAATATGTAAATGCTGACAATTAACCGGAGGAAACGCATACAGCACAGCACACAGCACAGAGGAACACTGCGAACTTCTTAAGTTGACCTAGGGGGCGTTAGTGTCGCCATGCCAAGCTCTGCGGCATCTGTCCTTACTTTACTATATTTCTAAAAGATTAAAATTAAAGACCAAACTATTATGGATCCACTGAGAGGTGTTAGATAACATTTGTAATTTTTCAAGATGTCTGCGAGGAGATTGTAACATACAAGAAAATAAATTTATCGCTGCCAGAGATTATGAGTTTATTTATTCAGTGTGTAATTTTTAAAACAAAATTATTCACTAGTTCAAAATGCAACTATAACAATAAATAAAAGTGAAGCGTCAACTATAGTTTAGGAAGTAATTTCACACACAATCAGAATACACTGGTAATACTTGAGAGTTTAATAAGTTGAAAGATGATGACTACGTATACAATTTGGAAACATATAACACATTTAGAAACTCAATTTCAAGAATTATAATTTTGAGCCGGAAAAATATTTGAATTATTTTGTGCAGACTTGCATTTAATCTGCAGAGTTTTAAATATTTTACATAGAATTCTAAAATTTCGCACATACAGTGGTGGTCAAAATTGTAGACATTTTATTGAAAATTTCATGTTCTATAACTTTGTTTGATGTAATAACTTTCACTTAAATACAAATGCTTACATGTCAAATACAAGGAAATTTGATGTAGAATTTTATTTAAAAAACATACTTGAAATATCTGCATTTCAAAAAAAGTTACTCTTACAAAAATTAAGATCTCTCTTAGATTTCATTATATATTAAAGTAACACTTGTATGTTAAATATTTAGTGGTATAACCCTTATTTTTTACCCGACTGAAAAGAAGGGTTATGTGTTTCACGCGTATCTGTGTAAGTGGATTTCTTTATACACTCGAAACATCCCAACTGCTAGATGGATTTTAATAAATGAGGTCTCTATCGATTTGTCTTAACGGCCGGATGGTTATAGGGTAGGTTTTGTTTTTATAAATTCAAAATGGCGGTCGAGACGGAAAAAAAAATTACGCACCCTATTGAGTGGCATAACATTGGATAGGTCCTTCAAAATGAAGACGACGTTTCATTGACTATTTTACAGTCAGATGCTCCGTTAAAATGTTATACAACTTGGAAGTTGTGTAGGTAGGATCTCTAGCTTTACTGCAACTCTAACCATCATAGACATCTATAGACCTCATCAAAACAGTGTTTAGAGATAGGAACTAACAATTAAATACAACTTAAAACTCATCAATACAAGTAAATAAAAAAATAGCTAAGTAATATAAACAAGTAATATAAAAAAAAAAAAAAAAATATTTTAAGTCATTTCCTACTTAGGTCAATAAGAGGATTTTTTTTTATCCCATTCTTCTTTCCTCCTGAATGGCACTTAAAATACCTTAATCAAGAAGAGGTCTCTTTCGGTCTTAAAATATCTTGATCTCTCGATTATTGAAAATTAATTAATTTAATTTAATTAATTAATATTTGAAAAAAATGGATTAACATCAAATGTCCTCCACTGCAAGTTAAAAAAAAATTATTTGAGCTTGATTAGATGAATAATAAGTATTTTATTAACGATTGAAAATTTGAACAAGATATGTATAGCGAGAGTGTGAGCTAATAGTGGGAATTAAAAAAAAATAGTTTCACATTGATGAGAAATAATTAATTAGTTTGCTTTTTACGCAGTCGGATTTTTTTATTTTTAAAATGTAATTGTTTTTATTCATTACAGTTCTAGAGCGTCTTTTCATTAAGATAACTACTATTTGGAATTAATCCTTTTTAATCGCATGATACCAAGAATCAATTATAGCTTCAATAATTTGTATTTTATTAGATAGACGCTTTTTTTGTACAACGATTTTCAAACGTCGCCACAAATTCTTTGTATGATTCAGATCACGGATATTTCCTGGCCAGGGTAATAAATGTATGCTTTTATTTTTATACCATTCTTTGCATGTGTTTGCCGTATGGAATGGGGTTAAATCCTGCTGAAAGATAAATGGTACTTTATTGGGGAAGAGATCCCTGATGGAAGGTATAAATTTTGGTTACAGGACAGTTTCGATGTATTTTGTTTGCATTCATAATACTATCAATCACTTGAATACGGCCCGCACCATCTGCAGACTTACAGGCTCAAATCATGATATTTGTTGGATTCTTTGTAGTTGCTTCAATGCAATCAGGATGCAGCTCTTCCTACTCTACGTCTTCTCTACTCTACGTCTGACGAATTTTCGTCCATTAATGCCAAAGAGCGATATTTTACTCTCATCGCTCCAGATTATTTGCTTGCATTGATTTTCTGACCACTAATGTGTTCATTTGCCTACTGAACTACTTTCTTGCGTTGCCAAAGATTTAAAAAGGGATTTTTCCTCGGAATTCTACCTTACAGCCCAAAATCTGCTAATCTTCTCCTTATTGTTCTTGAACGAACTGAAATACTCATTGCATTCATTTCACATTTAACAGCATCTGATGAAATCCTTTTATCTTTGAGAATATCATTTTTATCGTTCTAACATCAGAAGTACTTGTGCATTTTTTCGGCCTGATCTTGCCTTATTTATGGCTTATTTTGTTGTTTCATAGCGTAAGCACAACTTTTGTACGCCAGATAATGTGACTGATCCAACAATTTGTCTTGCAATTTCAGAATAATAGAGACCATTATCTCTAAATATGACAATTCTGCTTCTTTTTGTAGGCGTTCAATCAGTTCTTGTTGTTGATGACATCGTTTTAAATTATCTGCATTAAGAAAAATATAGAAACATTAAAAAAAATATATTCTATTTAGTTACACTAGTATTCGCCCTTCTGCAAAATTCATTCCACTAAAATACCGCTTTTACAAATCAAAACATACTACAGTTTAGTTACTGACATTTAATTGGTTATCAGAGCAGTCATTGAGATTGGCTAGGAAGCTTTTATTACAATACGCTTCAGCATTCATGAATAATTGTGTTTCTATTTTAGATCAAATTAAGTGTAACTTTTTTTGTAATGCACATATTTTAATTCTGTTTTTTTAATTAAAATCTATATTAAATTTCCTTGAATTTGATATAATAACAATTCTATTTATGTTACAATAAATATATTCTTTAAGCACACAAATTTATAAAACTTGAAAATTTCAAAAAATGTCCACAATTTTAGCCACCCCTCGTACATAACACAGTTGACAAATCCCATTTAGAATGTTCTTCATTTAGCAAAAATGAACGAGAATTCCTCTCTTCAGCCATCTGCATGATTTTTGATGGTTCTACAAACCAAATAATACATAAAAAATTACATTTTAAAACTTATTTCCGAATTTAAACCGTACTTCCAGCAATCCTTGTTCATAATCTGTACTAAATCACAATTATTATTTTTGCCCTTGTAACTGAACGATAAATTCTAACTACACTATAATGTATAGTAAGCATGTCATATAGCACCTCAGTGACGAATGTAAATTCCCATATGTTTTAAACAGCATTATTAAATTTATTGTAAACAATTTTTTACCAATGACCATCAACTAACGGAATTATTGAGTGTGTCCCTGAAAGCAAACTATGAATGCTACACAGATAATTTTAAGTAATGAACACATCACATTTACTTCAATAATATACATCAATTACCGGGTAATGCGAGATTATTTGTGCGAGTCTGCGTATGGACAGACAGAATTCCTAACAAACAGAATTCGTCAACACTTTTGATCAATGTTTGTAAATGTTAAAAAGTAATATAGAGATCTGTTTCGTTGTTTGTACACTACGATCTAAATTATTTCTGCTTTGTTTTTAATGTATACTTCATATCAAAAATTCGTTTATGAGGTTTATGAACTATCTGTATATCACAAACGAAAGATTCCCTTATAGGAATCTCAAAATGTACAGCAGACAAAGAAAAAACCCTACTAAACCTTCCTCAAATCATCGTATGTAATGTAGGTTGTACCAGTCTATTAGTAATCACGACAATTAATCAATGCTATAATTTTTTATTAGTTATTGTCTACATTTCGAAATCATAAAAAAAAATAAAGATTTTAATAGTTTCGCAAATTTTGCCATCATAATGCCATGTGCAGCAAATTTTATTTTCAGAAACCAAACTGGAAGTCAGTTGGTGAAATAACTTAAGAATTATGCACTTTTAAATTCGGAAATACTATTGCTGAAATATTTTTTTCTTTTCGTTTCACAATAGATTGAAATGCGGGTAATTTAAAATCATAAGACGAACGCTATTTTTCGCCTTGATCCAACATAAAATATATAATGTGAACATTAAAAAAAAATCACAATGTTATTTAAAAGACGCAAAGTATTGAAAAAGATGTTACACGTTTAAAATATACATTTTATTTAAAACTTCATAGTACTTTCAAGCCTTCCAAGCTCATAATCAGAGAATAGCTTAATAACTAAATGTTGTTTATTTATACAAATACGTCACTTTTTTTTGAAAATTCGAGAGCCAATAATTACTAGAGTTGAAAGTAGAAGTTTCAGTAGCAGTTTCTTGGATTGAATTTAATTAGATGAAATATATACTATTATTATTAATCGCAGTTCTATTTATTTTTTATGGTATCACTCTGTTTTTCATACGTCACTTTCCATTGGTAGAAAAACTTTTAACATGGGACTTTCAACTCTAGTAATTATTGGCTCTCTAATTTTCAAAACAAAGTGACGTATTTGTATAAATAAACAACATTTAGTTATTAAGATATTCTCTGAGGATGAGCTTGGAAGGCTTGAAAGTACTAAGAAGATTTAAATAAAATGTATATTTTAAACTTGTAACATCTTTTGCATTACTTTAGTCGCCTTTTAAGTAAGATTGTGGGCATTTTTAATGTACACATTATATATTTTATGCGGGTAATTTGTTAAGAATACCTCAAAAACTACTCTAATAAATATGTTGAAAATTTGGATTTCCATATTTTAAGCTTCAAGAAATCTACTTCTGTTAAACAATCTTTAGGTTACATTTCAATTTTGTTTTTCAAAAATAAATTTCAATATATAATTTTTTTTAAATATATGTTTTTTTTTTTAAATATATGTTTTTTTTAAGAAGCATACACTACTTTTCTAAAACAAATACTCTTTGAATTAAAAATTAAAATATATACTATTATTACAGAAAAAAGATGTGCAAAGATAAATTAATTTATCTTTGGAAATTTCAATGATATCATTACATTCGTCCTAATTGATAAATCACTGGAACTTGACTGCCCTTAAAACTGCGAAGAGTTGCTTCCTATATTTATTAAAACAAGGGAAAAATTTATTACTGGTCGAGTCTATTGTGAACTTTTTTTTGACGGAAATATGTTATATTAATTATTTCATTATCGGATTAATAATAAATTTCAGCTGAAGTGTTAAAATTTTCTGTTAAAACACAGACAAAAAAACGAGGCTCTCTGCCTATTTACACTAGGTCTTGATTAAAGGCATTTGATTGAGTTTCTCTTCCATCATTTTACATACATTTCCCTTTTCGTATAACATATCTCATATAGGGATTTCCATTTTTTTATTTAAAGATTTTTAATCTTTGTTATAGACATTAATAAAAAATACATTAATAAAATCCTTTTACAATTTTTATTAGAAATATTAAAGAAGATTGTTTTCCCCAAAATTGTTCTAGTAAAAATAAGAACATTTTTGAAAGGAAAAATTCGTCTCTGCGGAATTAGCAAGAACTTTTATCGACTATAATTTTGCAGTTTTTTCATTCGTCACGTGAATAAAGCTTGGTAATATTAAAAGTAAATTAATATTAAAAGTACGTTCCCGCTGAATCATAAAGGCATCCTTTTCATCCATTGGTAACAGCTCCAAATAATGCACTCAGTAAGGTGATCATCTCCAACCTAGAATGTTCGGGATCAGCCTGGTAAGAAATAAATATCATAAAAATTAAATTACATAGCAGTTCAAATTAACTCGAATTATTCGAAGATAAAAAAAAAATCGCCGACTTTTAAAAATAAAAACAAATTAAATTATTATCAATAAGTAAAAAAAGAACTTTTTAAATCAACAATAAAAATTTTTAAATGCGCTAGGCCTTTCGAAAGATCTGAGTCTTTCTTCGTCCGGCGCAAAGAAGACGTGCTTCTACTATAAAAGCGGAAGCAAGACTGAAATGAGAGATAAGGGAAGAGGAAACAAGCTGAAGAAACAGCCAATAGCAAATTAGAAATCAACAGCCAATAGGAAAGCAGAAGACAACAGCCAATCACAGAAGAGTATAATCAAAACAGAGGAATACAGGCTAGAAGGGCGAAAAAAAGAAGCAAGATGGAAAGAAAAAAAAAAGCATGAAAATAAAATTAAAAATAACTAAACAAAAACACATTAAAGAGTCTAATGTAAATTTACGGAATATTTTTTTTCTGTTATTTAACATAATTTGTATAGTTCCTATTAGATTTAAGATGAAAGATTATCAGTAGATTCTCTGTAATTTCTCAAAAAAATATATTTTTAACTCTGTGCTCTGAGATTCGATATTTTATGCTTATTTTTTATGATCACAAAGAAAAGAAAATACATATTCAGATGATTTAATCAATACAGAATCTAACTGCTGCTGATATATATATATAGATATTTTATTTATGAATTTTAAATTACCGCCCACTAACATTCTAATAAATGAATTTTTTGAATTTAAAAAACAAACATTTCCTGTTGAAAAGAGAAAAAAGTTGGAATGGGACAAATTGAAATATCTTTAACTCTTTCAACCGTTTCACTCGACTAATTGATGAATCACCAGGATCTGATTGTTGTTACGGCACTGAAGTGTTGTTTCGTATTATTATCAAAACAAGTGGATAATTTATTTCTGATTGATTCAGCAGTGAATATCTTTGCCTGGGAGATGTTAGACAAATGCGTAAATTAGCAAAATAATTTATTATAGCTGGCTTAACATTTATTATACTTGTTTGTTTTACATGACACAAACGGAACGGAAATTTGTTTTCAAGTTATTTTAAGCATACGGAATCAAATAATGACTAAAAAAAGAATGTTTTCTTATTTAATAGTTTAACCCATTTTAGGCCAAGCATGGAAATTTTATAAAATGTGGTATTATTTTCATTGAAACATGCTTAAATTAAATTCATTAAGACAAAAAAAAAAGTTTCGTGCATGAAAAATAATATTTTATTTTGAGAAATAAAATGCATTCGGTATTTTTATGCATTCGGTCAATGGTGCGCTAACGCACTAGTAAATTTAAAATTAATATTTTTTTTAAATTTTTAATGACATTTGATTTATTATTATTTTATTTACAGAACTTGCAACTTGAATCCGTTATAAAAACATATGATTAATCTTAAGTGGAATAATTATACATTTTCAAAAAGTCGAATTTGTCAATAACCATTTCAATTTTAAAAGTCTAGCGTACTTTGAAAATTTCGCAACAGAAAGTGTTTACTCCAATTGAAGTACTGATATTTTATAGATGTCTCCAGAACCCTTAAAAATAGCAGAAAAATAAAAGTAGTGAAAAATATTCGTCACAGTGTTAATACAAAAATATTTATTGAAATGGTGCGTTTACGCACCTTTCGCGAAAATGGGTTAAAATATTCATACTGTTAAACAATAATATATTTTTAAAAAGGAAAAAAATCTTGTTACTTTTGGGATTTTACGAAGTATCATATTAAATAAGTGTGATGAAATATATAAATTATTGATTTCTCCCTATATAAGAGGTATATCTCTATAGCTAATGTTCTAGTTTAACACTAAGAAAGAAATGATGAAAAGCATAAATTATCGTTGCATCTCTATTCGAGTTATATGTATATAATTAAAGTTTCTCTTTAACATGAACTGGATGAAAAAAATGACGAAGTACATAAAATGTTATTGTGCATATATGAGTTATATCATTATAGCTGGTGTTACTCTTTCACATTAAATGGATGAAAAAAAATAATGGAATACTCAAATTATTGTTGTGTCGCTGTATTAGATTTAACCATATAGTTTACGTCTCCCTGAAACATTAAGTGGGTGAAAACAATTTACGAAATACATAAATAATTGTTGCGTTTCTATACGAACTATATCCATATAATTAACGCTTATCTTTAAAGTTAACTGATTCATATTTAACAATTAAGTAAAAATTAAGAATTTCAAAGTTTTTATTTTATTTTATTTTTATACTGTGAAATTAAAGCTTATGTTGCATTATTTAAAATTGCAACCAGTTTTAATTTAAAATTAAATCATTACAGTAATCTCTATACAGTTTCAGCATAAACGTTATAATTGAAACATGCTATATGCCAGAAAGAAATCTCCTGGAGTTGCAACCAAGTAATTACATCTTGATGTTGTATTCATATTTTAACTTTTAAACAATTTTAACTTTTGTATTAATGATGCATCTTTAGAAACTCCTAAACAGCTGTCTGCCTTGGTCTACGAACATATTTATATTTGCGCTACTTTAGCGTTATTTATTTATTTATTGATATACCGGCGTAATGCTCCAATCTTAACGTCATGTTTCTTACATTTGAAGGAAACTAGAGAACAATTTATAGCTGTTCGATTCCGGCATGAAATTTGTTTCCTTGAGCGTTTATATAAATGTTTAAATGAACAAAGATTATTATTTATTAAGTTTACTGAAATGTGTAATGTATAAAGTTCTCATTTTTTGATTTAAATGCTTTCTAATATAGTGTTTACCATAAACGTTATAATTGGAACATGCTATATTCCAGAAGTCTCCTGGAGTTGTAACCAAGTAACTACAACGTGATGTTGTATTCATACTTTTAACTTTTAAACAATTTTAATTTTGTACTAATGATGCATCTTTAGAAACTCCTAAACAGCTGCCTGCCTTGGTCTAGAATCGTATTTACATTTGTGCTACTTTAGCGTTATTTATTTATTAATATACCGGCATAAAAGTCTTATCTTAACGTCATGTTTCTTACATTTAAAGGGAACTAGAGAACAATTTATAGCTGTTCGATTCCGAAATGAAATTTGTTTGCTTGAGCGTTTATATAAATGTTTAAATGAATAAAGAATATTATTTATTAAGTTTACTGAAATCTGTAATATATAAAGCTCTCATTTTAAGATTTAAATGCTTCATAGTATAGTATATTCTTACAAGATATTATAATTTAAAGTAAATTAAGCAGAAGAAAAATTTCGTTGCTACATATTGGGCCACTCACTGTATTCGCCGGATTTTGCTCTTCCGGATACTATGCTTTTCGTTTCATGCAGGCAGCCAATTGTAGAAAAACATTCAGTTTTATTTAATATATTTTTTCTGGATGAATCTTTTCTTTCAAGTCTTAAACAAAGTCATTTATTTCATGGTAATTTCCGTTTTATTAAATTATAGATTTACGAATAAAGTAACTTCTGATAGAACACATAAAAAATCTAATTTTT
Source organism: Maratus speciosus (assembly GCA_963932465.1). Lineage (NCBI taxonomy): Eukaryota > Metazoa > Arthropoda > Arachnida > Araneae > Salticidae > Maratus > Maratus speciosus. The sequence goes on from OZ010795.1 coordinate 379,628,417, forward strand.
CCTTTCGTTTTGACTATACATATGTGTATTTACTTTATTTTACTTAATTATTTAAGTCTTACTTATACACATGTTATATTTAAATATGCGTTTATGCAGCAGTGCAAATTTTTGTAAATTATTAGGTGGGCTCAAAATCTTTTCAGTAATTAACACATACATTTTTCCCCATTAATGCATGTGTGTGGAGATAGGAGGGGGAGGAGCGAATGACTGAAAAGCATAATTCAAGGTCAAATTGTGATTTTTCTGACTAAAATAACAAATTATTATAATTTAATTATAATTTAATTAATAATTTTATCAAATCGTATTCTCATACGTAGGTTCTTTCTTATAAATACATAAACATTTATTAAAAATTGCAAACTATTGAAAGTGTAAAAAACTAATCGTCAAGAAAAACATACATTTTAGTCGCCTAAGTGCTTTATGGATCCAAAAGTTTAAATCAGATTGGAAAATATGCAAGAAATTAATTTTCGAGAGAGATTTAGTTAGACATCAGCTGAAAGGGGCTTTCAGTTCTACTGTAAGTAATGTCCTATTATATTCTACATCACATGTCCTGTAAATGATGTCCGTACTATTTTTCAAACAAAATTATTTTAAGAACGTGTATAGAACCAAAATTTATTTCAGAGATTAAATTTAAAAAAATAATTGAATAACGAAATAAATTAATAAAATCGGGTGGGCGGAGAGGGTAAATTATTGAGTGAGCTTTTGCCCCACGGGCCAATATAAGTTAGCACCACTGTGTTTATGCATTAGTATAGTGAGCTTGAGTTTTGAATAACATAAATAAATGTGAATTAAGTAAATCACAGAAAAGATTTGAATA